>FR997773.1:15000-2415000 GCA_905475315.1 Autographa pulchrina | reverse complement strand
TCATCTAATTTAATATCATCTATAGGTACGTATATCCTAAATCTAAACTAATATAAAAAACTAAAGTCGGTTTGAACGCGCTAATCTCTAACACTACCACTCAGATTAAAAAATATATTTTTGCATTTGATAACCCAATTCTCGAAGACGGTTATAGGCATTTTTATATAACTTTTCTAATTTAGGACAAAAGCAAGCGGAGTGACACTGAGTGGCACTACTAGTTAACAATAAAAACCTAAAATAATTTCCCTATATCATTATTATGACCATAAATGTATTTTTAGTAATAGCCTACATTTTAAATACGGAATATTTACCTATGACTGTACCGCCAAATGCAATTTATGATTACACTGACACATGCTAATCAATGCCTTGATTAGGAATAATAGTGTCAACAATATCAACTTTACACGGATTGGATTTCACAATAGTGGAATATTCTATTGTTATATTGTCTATCAATTCTGTTTCAGTTACACACAAATATTGAAAGTACGATTTTACATCAAAGCTCTGATAAAAACAACTCACATGGATTTCATAAAACCATTTAATAATTTCGAAAAACAATTATAATACTTTCTAAGCCTTGCGATTAAAAAGTACAAATGTAACCGAAGGTCTTAATAAATTGAATACCCGTAACATAACAACGGAACGAATTACAAATTGCGTATTCTTGGGTAGAGTTTACTTAATATATTGGTATTTATATGGGACACGGTCAACCGCTGAGATTAGATATCAGATATTAATCTCACCTGCAGCAAACCTATAATAATGATAAACTAGCTTGTTAGTGTCCCATTGCAGAACAAATGCCTCTAATAGGTTGGTACTGTAAACTTCTCTTTTAAGTTAGACTTTTGAATTTCTCGAAAACATGTAAAATGAGTGCTGTTAAACACCAAATTGTCCGAGATAGAAAAAGGTTTTATTGCAAAAAATATTTATTCTCTGGTTCCTATTTAGCTAAGTATTCAGTAATACAACGATATTAAATTACAAAAAAAAAAACGAAGTTTCAGTGCAATGTTCTAGTTACCCTTGTAACTAGAATTATCAAAAATTGGAACCCATAAACCACCTACGGTTTGTGTTCCACTTCATATGTAAGATATTGGCTAGTCATCAAATATTCTTAACTATTCAAGCTGCCAAAGATGCGGCCTGACATGATAAACTAAAAAAAGAAACAGAAATAAGCTTTTTCTTCATCTTTGTGTCAGTTGCTTACTTCTTCATAAGTGTTATTTCATCATCCTCTTCCTTCCAGTCGTGGGCACGGCGCACACGGACATGGCAGGCGAGTGCGACCTGGCCAGCTTCTACACGGAGCTGGGCTGCACACCGGTGCCTCCAGCCGACGGCTCGCTGTGTCCCGATGCTTTCAATTGCCCCAAACTACAGCCAGACCCTACCAAGTGTTACTATAAGTAAGTAGTACGTGTGGTAAATACGGCAATATTAAGTACTTCACCATATTTACCATCTCTCTCTTTGCTTGTTTCAATAACATATCTAGTGAGCGTTTTCCCGAGAAGAGATTATTCCCGAGAATTTGACGTAATTTGCATGATATTTGGTATGCTGGTGGTATTTAAGTCAAAATTACATATATAGTGAGGAAAACTATCTAACTACCTTGACGCGTCTGATTTCTATTCAGACGTCTTTTTTAACATTTGCTTTTTGTTTTGAAAAGCTGTATAAGTATCCTTACTCCATATATATGTCTAGGGGATAGACTAAAGGTGTTATCTTGTACCTTTAATCAGACGCGCCAAGCAACATGCGCGATACATCTATAATAGGCGTAAATAATTTATAAAATGCTTACATCCTACGTATATCATGACGCGCCCGTATGCATTGGCCAGATAGCCAATATTGCACACTCAGATTTCATCACACAGTATTAAACCTACATAATAGGCGATGCTGTTGCGTACACATTTTTATTACCAAAACGAAATGATGTTACACATATTACTGAGATTTCTACGTAGCTCCTTTTTTAACAGGGATTCAAATATAAATATCCTAGTTGTAACTTCATTGAAATTCTTCTAAATATAATTTTTATATGCTCATCCAAGTTCAAAAGATCCAAGTTTGATAAGCAACTAAAAGGCCTCCGCGACATTTATTCTCTGTTCAACACCAAAATTGGAACAAATAACTAGTTATTTATTCTTTAGTTAGTCAGCATATAGCATTTGGGCATTAAAAAACCCAAATTCCACTGTGACACTGACCTCGTCAATACCCAGAAGCACCCAGAGCTGACAAAAACAGTGGGTGACCTCTCGCGTGACCCTCGGGAAATGCCGCGACAGCATGCGACCTTCACTTAGATAACAATGTCTATATAATGCTAAGTTATTTAATGATAGGTGACAATATATTTTTTTGCAATATGTACTAGCTTTTGGCTGTCTTCGTCTGTTTAGTATACGGATAGGAAGGAAATTTGTTGACTGAATTTTAAGAAATTCTGCTGTTTACGTTTGTGTCAGATGTTTTGAAACGATAGAGAGTAAGTTGTATATTTGGTTACTCATAAAAGGTGCTAACAATTTATAGATAATAATATAAATAATAATAAAAATTATAAAAACGTTTATTTTCTCGTCATCACATAATATTTTACAGTTAGTAATTAGGTTCTTATATAAAGATAATATGGTCTCATTAAGAGTCTTAACTGTAGTATTTAAAAACCCTTAATTGAGGGCATTTAGATAACCTATAAACGCATGCAATAATTTCTCTTATATATTTTTTTAATTTTAATAATACATAAAGAATTGCAACAAATTGATTGATTTAGCCTAATCATAATTGATTTGAATACAACAAATAGGTAACAAATTACAAAACAACCAAGAAAAACAAGAAAAAAAATAGTTTGTTTAATAATCAGGAACTATGTTTTACTTGGACTGCGATAACCTAATTCTGTTTTAAACTATCGCGCTGCATGTTTATAATAATATAATTCACGGGAATAAGCGCGTACATGCATAAATACCTTTTTTTGGGGCTTGACGTTTCGACCGGGTTACACCGGCCGTGGTCGCAAGCAGACTGTCTGCTTGCGAATTTTTTATGTTGTTGACAGCTATATTCCTGTTGAGTTGTGGATCTTATCTATAGTTTTCTTTTTTGTACCTTAATTATTTTCAGTGACAATTTCAACAATAAGTGCCTCATTTAAATAGGAAACCCCAAAAACAAAATGTGACACCGTAAAACCATTATCTATTTGTATATGGACAAGCGCTGTTTGAATCGAGTGCTTACAAACAGTTTCCGGTTCATACACTTTAGGAGGTAATACATTTAGTAATGGATAATACCTAGTTAGTTAAGAAACAACTAGTCTTTAAGAACTGTTAAGTTTTTCCGTTATAGCAAGAGACCTCAATAGTTTGAGCCAGTAAAAATCTGCGAACCCTACATCTTCCAAAAATAATTAAAAGGTTTAACTGGGCGATGCCCGAGAGTTTCGCCTGTATCAACAACACGTATCAAATTAATAGCAGGTTCCTTCATTTTTAAGAGTCCTCAAGTCTAATTTTCGTCAGCCATTTCATGAGTTTTTTTACAATGTAAAAAAACATTGTAAAATACTAGGATCCTAGGAACTAGGAAAGAACTAGACCCTAGGGTCGTAATTGGCCAACCTCTATGCTGCAAAACTTGCATATTCAATAGAAACGATTCCTTTCCTCATCGAATAAGTATTACATAGGTATTCTTAAACCGGTAGGTACTCATAACTCATAAAACAAATTAATGCTAAGTAAACTATTGAAAAACAAAACAAGTGCAATTATTTTATTTATTTTATCGATCTTCCAAGTGTTACTGATTACCAACCAATTAGCGTGATCGTAAACCAGACAACAATTCAATTAACTTGAACAACTTTACTCATTTAATTTACTTTATATCCAATTTATTTAATTGACTGTAAAGTGAATTCAATTAACAGAGTTCTGCTAAAAGGGTAGTTTTAATAGAGTGGAATTAAATGAATAGTGGTATTTTTATAGCTGTGGTTTTAAACTAGTGCCCAGACCGGGCACTAGTTTACTACTTTTATGCTAATTGTACTAAGTAGGTATACTATCTCTATCTCAAAAGGAAAGACTGAGAAAATGCTTACAAATACGTCAATAGTCCTACACATCGGTGATAAACATATAACAGTAAGACATACATACAGGGGCCCGATTCCGCTATTTTAAGTCAGTGAGTGGCGGGTTAATAAACGTTCCAGTGTACTTGTTTTTGTGCCTAATTTTCGTATTCAGATAATTTTATTTTAATGACAAATGTACACCTACTTGCCACTGTTGTCATTGTAGGATTGCAAGGGACTGTTCTTATCTGAATACGAAAATTAGGCACAATAACAAGTACACTGGAACGTTTATTAACCCGCCACTCACTGACTTAAAATAGCGGACTCGGGCCCCAGTCTAGGTGATTGCTGTCACACAAATAAATTAGGTCGACATCATTGTTAAGGTTTAAACCATGGCGATTACTATCAGGTAATATCCGGAACCGGTACAAGTACAATTTACCATACCATTGACATTATAATAATTGACTTGATCTGTAGATTTTTAATTACTACGTGGGTAACGTCTAAGTAAAAACAAACTAAGTATCTTAAAATATCATATTGTATATTCCAGAGGCGTATCCTACGACAACGGATCCCCCGTACCACAAGCCCTGATCAGCAACCCCTGCTCCCTGGCCTGCAGCTGCAGCGTGTTTAACGGAGAGCCATCGTTCAGTTGCGCGGCCGTCGACTGCGTGGAAGAGTTCGACGACGATATGAGGCAGCAATGTATTAACACCTATGAGTTAGACTCGTGTTGTAGTACGGGCTCTGTTTGTGGTGAGTAATCTAGTATAGCTAGTACATAGTGTGGAAGGTTCCTAATGAGGTAATTGATGACTAAGATTTATTTAAAAGGGAAGCTAAAGAAAGCATTGATTAAAACTCCGAGGAATTTAAGAATGAAGATAGATAGTCAAAATTTAAGTAGCTTCCAATCAAATTGACATTTGAAAGTAAAATTAAATCTAGTAAATTAAATGGGACTACTAGTTTTACTGTTACCAAGCGAAAATAAATGAACTGATATAATCATTTAACAATTCAGAACCCTTAAGATGGCTTAAGTTGTTAGTTCAAGGATTGATTCATAAGTCAAATTAATTCTCAGAGGACGAATAATTATTGATGAGTTCATAAATCATTTGTTTTAATTAAGATGGTGCACCGGTTACTGATCAATGTTCGCAAACAAATCGATTGCTTCTTAATCAGCTCTATTTTAGACGACACACTATTTAATGGTTCGACGTTATGGTACACAATGGGACACTTCCGTATTAAGGATTGTAAACAGCGACTCGATTGCAGAATTACGCGCGAACGATCCATTGTTGACAGTTTGACACGTAATGTTGATGGTGTCCCATCCTTGGCCAAATATTGCACTCATAAACAACACTTCGATTCGATCGAACAACATTCGAAATTCCATAAATTTTAGACATTTTTGGTCTGGGTGCAATGCTATATTTTTCAATTCAGGTGGAGCTGTACGTAGCATATAAACCAGAATAAATATTTAATATACTAGAATAAATCCTCTTCATCAATTTTTAGTAACAATAATAGGAACAGTTTCCCCCTTTGTTCCATGCATAACACAATTTGTTAGTAGTTATACCTATATTTCGGAGAAATTAAATATTATCGCTGCCTAGGGCTTAATTCAATTATTTGATACTCCAGAGTTAAGCTATAGATACACATATAACGTAAATTACGTGGGCATAAAGGATCGGTATTGTTTATAATCAAGAGGTTCGCCTTGACTTTATAATTTAAATAAATATTGATTTGGAGGACTTTGAGAATTTCTGTTTGCGGAGGAAGTGTATAAGAGTGAGGATAAATAAAATAAGGATGGATTGAAGGCAATGCAAATATCTGCTTGTGACGTCATTGACCTCAACATAAAGCTTTCGCAGCAATGTCAATATGTTGTGAATTTAAGAAATCTTAAATAAATAAGGAAGGAGGATAATGAGACAAATTTTAATATTTTTTGTGTTGAATTGTTTAGAGGTTAAAAGTTTTACGTCAGATTAAATGAGTTGCACATTTTTATATTTAAAATAGTGAACAATCAATAAAGATCATTTACCATATCAAGTACCCACTTACTTCCTATTTATTCATTTTACCTTTTTTATCACCAGGTAAAGACGCAATCGCCCAGCTAAAAACTTGCGAGGTCGAAGGCAAGACCTACCGCGAGGGGGAGACCTACCAGCCCAAGAACACGCAGAAGACCTGCCTCTGCACCGCAGACTTCAACAGCACCGTCAGTGACGCGTACTGCACTGACATCAACTGCGGCCTGGAGATACATTACCAGCCGGATCTGCATAGGAACTGCGCGCCGGTGTTCTCGGGCAGTAAGAGGGGATGTCCGATTGGTTTTGAGTGCCGTAAGTTTGGTTTTCATTGCTTTTTAGTCGTAATTTCCACAAAATGATCCTAGTTAATAGTGATTTTAGTTTCAAAGAGATACAAGGAACTTGGTCTCTTGCAATGTAAATACTCAATGAGGTGACTTTCACACGAAAGCTGTGGTGTAGATTAGTCAGACAATAATGTCGGTGGCAATATTGACTGGGGAGAGTGCGACAGTTTACTTACATACCAGAGTATCATCACATTGGCGGTTTTCAAGCCGCCCGTCGTTCCTTGTCAACCGATGTATGATACCAACCAGCTTTTGTTCGCTTAATATGACTTTAATTCCATCACATTTTGTTGTTATCCGACAAGAATAAACGTTACTTGAGTTCTAACTGTCTCATAGAAGTTCTATTAATACCTATTAATCTTTTCAGAAACAACAAAGACGAAAGTAGTCCGAGGTCTAAACATCCGCAACTTAACAACACAATGCACTTTCGGCAACATGACAATGATAGTTGGTGACGAGGTGACGGTTGACGACAACTGCACAAAGTGCACCTGCAGTGTCCCGCCCTTTGTTAGCTGCGTCAGGAAGAACTCTTGCGACTCGACCACGCAGTAGACGCTGTGTGACTTTTGAGCTGTTAGATATATAATTTATGTACTGAGTAACAGCGTATAAATTAAATGTTTCCAGTGATGAACATGAACGACTTGGGGTATTATGAACAAGATAACCTAGGTCCATAGAAGTATTCGTATAACAAAATTAAAAGCTTTAAAGCTAATTAGGCAATACTTATTCTTTTCTTCTATTTAAGTATATTTTTTTTATAAACAAATTTATATACCTATGGATATGGTATATTTATAAATGTTTTAAATTCTGGTGGAAAAGAAATGTCGTAAAAATTTAATATTCAATTTAATAAAGGTTACATTGCTTAAATAGTATTATTACATTTGTAAATAGAAAACTTACTAAACTATAATTATACTCGAATATAGGAATCACATGACAATTACTTAAAATAAGGATATTTACATTATTTACAGAGTACACAACTAAAGTAGACCTTTGTAAATTAAATTAATTAAATTATGTTGTGACGACTTATCAATTATTTTAAGTACTTAATAATAAATTGCTTACTAATAGTGAATCACATAAAAGGAAACATAATTATTATAAATGTAAATTATTAAAAATATTGTTACGATTTTTTTATTCTAAATGTAATAGGTACTTGTTGTGTTATTGTTAAAGTTAGTGATAATAAATGCTTATAATTGGCAGTGTAATTAATTCATTACTTGTGAATAATCCTTAAAATATTCAGATAACATATTTTTGTGGATAAAATTCCATGCATTTCCATTATTAATCATATGAATCTATTAGTTTTTATAATGCTTACTAATTAATTAAGTGTTTTGAGCGATAGATATAGGACTCCATGATTGTAGGACCTACTATTCTACTCTATAACTTATAAAATAACCACTTTTAATTACTGTAGGTGACGGACATATCCAAAAAACTTTAAAATTGAGTATAACATGCTACAAGTCCTTAATTAAAAAGGTTTTGAGATCTTACTTACTAATTCTTAATGTTATGTATTAAGTATTTAAATGCGATTAGGTAACTGGTAACTAAAAAGCAGATTAGTTATAACTGGCAGCATTAATCAATTTTATAATTCGGACACTTTAACCGTTGAGCGTAACGTGGCCATTTTAAACATGGCGTCGCTTCTTCCCGTAGTTTTAATAAAATCCTTGTTTTTTCGTTTCTAAGTAAAGCAGGCTAGACCTAGTTCGACTCTGAACATCTGTTGTGGTCTGCCGACATCCCTGATGGCTACGTCTAGGAGTGGTAAGCGTCCAGGCTTGTCGGTTTGGTACTCCACGATAGTTCGCGCCCAGTCGGGACTTAGGTGCTGAAAAGAAGGAAGACATTTTGTTATTGACTTGTAACTAGATAACTAGAGCACAGATCTAGCGGGGTAAATTTTTCATATTATTATAAGAAAGCCATGTCTCTTATTTAAAAAATAAACTTTACTGCTGATAAGTTAGTGCTAATGTAAACGTCACACATTCTTATAGCAAGCAGTAAAGAATATACGGAAATATTGGAAAGACAATATGCACATCAATTAAAAAACATCCGTATTTAAATCAGTATATGGCATTATTAAATTGGCTATTATTGCATTTGTGCTAGATAACTTGTGAGCTACTACCTCCATAATAACTAAGATATCATATCACACAGTATGAAGGTAAGATATATTCCAGCTTACCTGACACTCGTCTAACAGCGCCTTATATCTGAGCCTATTGTTCGCCTTCGGCAATATCTCAGCATCATTGTAAGCCAGCAGTTTGATTCCTTTCCTATAGTTCTTGGTCCTCGCGTCATAGTAGCCGACGGTGTTCCGGCAGTGGAAGGTCACGTTCTGACTGGCTTTCGATGACATCAATTGGAGGTAAGTCAGCTGGGTGTGGTCCGCTTTGTATGTGATCTGGAAAGACGTTTTATTGATGTATCTGGACTATGTAATGTAAATTATGTCTTTCTTTGAATAGTTTCATGTTAACTAAGTTTGTTTCATATGTTGTGATGTTTGGCCTATAAATAAGTTGGAAATCATTATTTGTAGTAGACCTATACAATCATCCACACACCTACCTCTGCTGTGTAGCTACCTGGCTGTACCTATTTACTCATTGATAAAAAATAGTATCTTCAACATCATTTCACTGCTTTTAACCGACTTCGAAAAGCGGAGGTTCTCAATTCGTCTTTGTTTTTTTTTATGTTACGCAATACTACGACAATTGTGATAATCTCAAAAAATTAGAAATATTTTTTCTTGTTTATAGGGTATATTAGTAATTTAGAGGACTAACTCACAGGTAGTCCCATATAAATTATCAAAATTGATCTAGTAGTGTGTTTTTTTAACATTCATGTGCAATCAATTATTACGTGACTACGTGTTCTACTCACAGTAAATCCTTCATCGATCTCGCTGAGCCAGGGCTCGTGTTCCTTCCCGCTGAAGGCGATGTCCTGCGACTGCATGGGCTTGGGGAACACACAGCTGCTGCCGGTCGCCATGTCGCAGTGCACCACGATGGCGTCGTTCATGTCTCCGCCGTTTGGATCGATCCAGTATTGACCTGTGGAATACAAAGTTTAAAGGAGTTCCTGTGTGGCAGGTTTGTATTGCTTGCAATTTGAGGCAAAAACAGACAACATATTTATAAAAGAATTTAATTTTGGAGTAATTATGGTGTTAAACAGTCGCAACAATGATAATCTAGCCTCATTTTTTTTAGTTGATGTGGAAATGGACGCAAAATACTCATTGCGCAAACCCCAATTAATTTAATTGTTATGAGAATTTCGTGTGGTGATAAAATCGGGTCTTTGCATTTTATTACCCTCGAGGCCCTCGAGAGTCATTAAGAGAAAAGTTTAAAGAAATTAACATTCTAACCTTGCCTTCCTTATACATTTTCGAAAATATTATGTATGTGCGTAAAAATCTTTCTAGTTTTAGAGTTAAAAGTGATTATCACAATATTAATACTATACCTTATCCAATATACCAAAAAAATAAATGTAAACAAAGAATTCAATGTTTCTCAAAGTTTTTTATAAAAATAGAATTGTACTTTATTGGTTGTATTTTTTTTGTAACACGGTTATTCTCGGTTCACGGTTATCCTCTTCGAACGCTTTTTATTCGGCGAAGAAAAAGTAGATATATTACTCGGTCCAGGTTCACTCATTTTACGAATAAACACTAACACAAGTAATAAAAACAATCAACTTAAAAACAACAACAACAAATAACGATAAAACAAGGAGAAAACTAAAATACGAAAATAGGAAAGTACCTACGCTAGCATCAACGAGTTGAGCAAGAGTGAAAAAAAACATGGCGGTCTTAGTACTACCAAATTAAAAAGCTTTTTCTGTCAAGTAAAATAATCACTTTTGAGGTACTCCTTAATTGTCACCATATGAAATAGCGTTGAAGTTTGGAAACGCTGTATTTTTAGGTTCTTTTTAAGGTACGATTTGCAAAGCATAAATATAAATATTTATAAATTCAATTTTAAATTATTTTAGTGATTCAATCAACTTATTATTGTAATCAATTATGTATGAAAGTAATTATTTCTAAGACTTTTTTATTTCACGCCAACCATAATAAAAATGACATCGAAAAAACTCTTTGAATGGTTTGTTTACATTTATTATTTTGGTATAATGGATGAACTATAGGAATAAGAATAAGTTAGTAGTTCCTAAATTCCGGCTTACTAAAACAAACTCAAAATCATTTCTAGGGAATTCAATACGCTTTTATAATAAACTACCAGAGGCCATTACTGATCTGCCTGGTAAGAAATTCAAATCTTGTGTAAAATCTATTCTTTTAAGATAAAAGATAAAAGATAAAGATAAAAGATATTTATTTGCAAATATGGGTATAACATTAGTGGTGACATAAAAAGTAACATTCGTTCAGCCATATTTTGCCGGTAGGCATGCAAATTTATATAATTAAAATATTCTAAACATTAATAACACACATCTTATTACAAATTAACAGGTTATAGCTAAATATATTTTAATTATGAAAATAATTAACAAATTATTAATGCTTTATATAAATGTATCTTACCTAATTAACAGCAATATGCTTTTCCAGTAAATAATCAGAGACACTGTAAAAAGCTTTATCTACTAAAAAGTTTCGCAATTTCTTTTTAAAGACAGCCATATTCAAATCTTTTAAAGACTTTGGTAATTTATTATATATTTCCGGTGCCATGCAACAGACACTTTTGCGCATTAGTGTAGTATTGGCAGTGCGAAGACATAACCTACTATTGTCACGTCTATTCCGTGGTACTACGTCATTTATTCGTGTGAACTTTTGGGGATTTGATTTGACAAATACTGCTATTTCTAAGATATATATACAAGGTAACGTTAAGATTTTATGTTTTCTGAAATAAGGTTGACAGCTATCAGTAATTTTTAAATTAAACATAGACCGAAGACATCTTTTCTGGGCCTTAAATGCTGACTCCTTTTCGGTCGAGTTACCCCAAAATATAACGCCGTATCGTAGGTGGGATTCGACTATGCCGTAATAGGCTGTTAGAAGTGCCTCAGTGGCAACTACTGGTGCAAGTGTGTGTAAGGCATATGCGGATTTGCTTAACTTTTTACATAGAATTTCAATGTGACATTTCCAATTTAATCTTTTGTCTATTTCCAGTCCTAAAAATTTTGTGCTATCAACTTCATTGATAATGTTATTATCGTAATGGATGTTTAGATTACTATTACCGAGTTTGCGTTGACTGAAATGTATTATTTTTGTTTTGCTGAGGTTTATTTTTAAATTATTATGATCTAGCCATGTTATCATTGAATTTAGAGAAGTATTAATATCATTTTCGTATGTGTCTTTATTTTTACAAGGGACTGATATGGTGCTATCATCGGCAAACAATGTTAAGGGGTGGTCTATGAATTTCGGCAGGTCATTAATATAAAGTATAAACAGTAAAGGGCCCAGTACGCTGCCCTGCGGTACCCCAAATGTAACCTCACGTACCGATGATTGATAAATCTCTTCGTGTTTATTGACTTCATTGAGTCTATTAATTTCAGTTATCTGTTTCCTGTCGCATAGATAAGATTCAATTAGTTTTTGGATATTGCCTCGGATACCGTATGCATCAAGTTTATTTAATAGAGATTTATAGTGTACATAATCGAAGGCCTGCGTCATATCACAGAATATGGCGCAAACGGGAGTACGTTTATCGACTTGTTCTATTACATTAGTTAAAAAATCATATATTGCCATGTTAAGGAAAGCGTATTATAAAGTTAAGGACTACGTGGAAGACAAAAGGGCGTGGAGTGTTTAATATCTGCACATGTGGCTTCCCTGGCGGTCCTCAAGATTTGCTTGTTTACTTTAAATGAGTTCTTAAGCCGCCTGTATTTCCTGAAGGCACTTGACATGCCTTGACATTCCTGTTAGGGTATTTTTTTTTTGTGACTACATATGTATTGTATGTAAAATTGTTTTACCTTTTATTATTATTACTTTTTTATTTTTATTTTTTACTTTTTAAATTTTCATATTTTGTACTTTGTTTTTTATGTGAATGCGTCAACAGCGTAGTTTTTATTATTCACTATTTAACAGATTGGTTTCTTTGACTTCTTCGGTTGTCAGAGTGATCAGTGATCATTCTATTACAGATTAAATTATTTTAAATTTTCTTTTTTATAACGTAGTTTGTACTGCGTTTTTGACGCAAATATTTTAACAATAATGTACAAATAATTGTAACAATTATTATTTTTTAAAAGAGTAACCTATGGAGTTTCTTGCCGGCTCTTCTCCATAGGAAGGACACTTTGGAACCGAGCAACTAGAGTCAGTAGTTTATAACGTAACGTTTCTTAAGCGCCTTTTTTTTTGGTTTACAAGAAATAAAAACTTTTTGATTTTGATTTTGATTTTGATTACTTTGATGATATAATAATATCTTGTTGTTATAAGGATAGTAATACAGGTAAAAACGTAAGTACATAGGTAGTTGAACTGCTGACTTACCACTCTCAAACTCTGGGTGGTGATACTTAATATCACCGCAGGTTTTGGCGGGCGCTTCCTTAGAACCATCAGGTTTCAGGAACTTGTCTAGCGAGACCTTCAATCGTTCGTAAGCCTTCATCACAACCTCCTTGCGTTCAGAAGCCGACATGTCGTCCTTGAAGAACCGCGCTGGCATCAAGTTGGGGTCGTCTCCAAGCGGATCCGGTCCTTTCACTGAACCTGGGAAGGAGTATAGTTTCTTATATAGCTAATAATATTAAAAAAGATAAATATATATTCACTGGAATCATATCCGAGACCAGAATTCTCAGATATGTTGCCAGAACTGCTCTTTCAAATAAAAATCAATAATATAAACCGGTTCCGCGGAGAAAAATAATTATCAATATCGGTAAGTTGGTATCTGACAGTTGCTTTTTAACGTGTGTGTCAGACTGACACACACGTTAAAAAGCAACAACTCCTCTTTTGCACTAAGAGTCATTTACCGAATTTACATTTATTATAAATGTTTAAATGTAAATTCGGTAAGTTTTCTTTTTTAGTACTAAATATTAACTTACCTTGTTGCAACATAGCAGCAATCGCAGCAGCGTCATAAGCCAGTCCTTCGCCAGGCGGGCCTGGAGGTCCGGGCGGACCAGAGGGACCAATTGGGCCATGTCTACCCGGTTCTCCCGGAGGGCCTTGGCTTCCAGTCGTACCAGGTGGACCTTGCGGACCGGGGCTACCGTCACGGCCAGGAATACCTAAAATTAATCAAGGTTAAAGTTTATGTAAGGTATTATTAGTTATTATTATTGTACTTAATATAATTCTTGTAATAAAGCTACCTCGAGAACCAACATCTCCATCTTTTCCAGGCGGTCCCATCGGTCCAGGTAAGCCTCTGTCCCCAGTTCTTCCCGGTGCACCAGCCATACCCGGAAGTCCTGGTAAGCCAGCGTGTCCCTTAGCACCATCCGCACCAGATTCACCGCGATCTCCTTTCGGTCCGAAAGGCCCAGGAGGACCCATACTACCAGGCGTTCCACGAGGCCCATCGACTCCCTGAGGTCCGCTTTCACCTCTAGGTCCTCGCTCTCCTGAGGGTCCAGGTGGCCCTGTAGGTCCCGGTGGTCCCTAATAAATAGAAAATATAGGTTATTCAAAATTGTGACGATATGTAGAATAATAAAAAATACATAATCAAAGTATAACTACATACTTGAGCTCCTGGAAGACCGGATGGTCCTGACTGGCCTGTTGGTCCCATCGGCCCCTTATCTCCTGGCCGACCCGCAATACCTGGTTGTCCTTGTTTGCCAGGCCGACCTTCAGGTCCAGGTTCACCCATCTGGCCTTGTGGACCTTGCAGACCTTGAGGCCCAGCCTGACCAGGAGCACCATCAGCACCTGGCTTTCCTGGGGTACCACTTTCACCCTGCAAATATTACATTAGATATATTTAATAAACTTAATTACCTATCTGCTCCTTTTTCAAAAAAATCACTAGTTCTTAAATAAATAACGACGGGCCTGTTGGTCTAGTGGTTAGTGACCCTGACTGCTATACCGGAGGTCGTGGGTTCGATTCCCACCCAGGACAAATGTTTGTGTGATGAGAACGATCATTTGTTCTGGTTGTCTGGGTGTAATTTATCTATAATATGTATGTATTTAGAAATATATAAGTATGTTTATCAGTTGTCTGGTTACCATAACACAAGCTCTGCTTAGCTTGGGATCGGATGACCGTGTGTGAGTTGTCCCGGAATATTATTATATTATTATTATAAAAAAACATTATTAAATGTACCTGAGCACCTCGAAGTCCTTGTGGCCCAGGAGGACCTGCCATTCCAGGTAATCCACCGGGACCCCTCTCACCAGCTGCTCCAGGGGGTCCACTTGGCCCTTGAGGACCCTGTTCACCTTCACTACCTCTTTCACCTTTGGGTCCCTCTTGGCCTTGAGGACCAGTTAAACCGATTGGACCAGGTGCACCTGGCCTGCCAGAGTCTCCTGTAGCACCTTTAGCACCGGGAAGGCCTGAGGCACCTGCTGGTCCTGTACTGCCTTGAGGACCCTAAAATATAAATTAAAAATACCATGAGACAAAGTTTTTAATTAAATATATAAAATTAAATTAAGTTTTAATTTTTAATTAAATTTATACCGGTGGTCCCAGGTCTCCAGGCCTTCCAGGTAAGCCAGCATGTCCCGCCTCTCCCTTAGGTCCATAGTCACCACGAGCACCTTTAGCGCCAGCTAAGCCCGGCAATCCTCGGGGTCCATTCTCACCAGGAATACCTTAATAAGAATGCAATCATTTATCATTATTTGAAATTACATTTATAGCTAAACGTAGTAACGAATACTTCGGTTTAATGTACCTGGACTGCCAGTGTTTCCTTGCTGTCCTTTCACACCAGCATAGCCTCTATCACCCTTCAATCCAGGCATTCCAGTTAACCCTTGAGGACCGGGGAAACCTTGTAAGCCTTGAGGTCCAGACTGGCCGCGTTCACCAGGTGATCCAGGGGCTCCCAATTCTCCGGGAACTCCAGGGGTACCAGGCTCGCCTCTCTCTGCTGGCTCTCCAGCTGGCCCGACAGGACCAATTGGACCTTGTGGACCCTGTTCTCCTTGTCGACCTAGGGATTTGCAAGCAATTTTTAATTAAATCATCAGCCATATATTAATTGCAAAGATAGTACACGTTAAGAGTTACACTGTTGTCACTAGTTGAAATGTAACTAATGTAATTCTGAGGATATATTAAAATATAATAAAAAACCTTCTATGTTACTTTGAACTAAAAGTACATAATATGTATAAAAGAACATAGAAGGTTCGTTTTCAATACTCCTTTTTATTGGAATGTGTGGGGTGCGTATATACCTGCAGGTCCGTCATTGCCAGGTGGTCCCGCGGCACCTCTTTCTCCTTTCTCTCCCGGTGCACCATTCATTCCACGCTGACCAGGCATACCCATGACTCCAGGGGATCCGGGGTGACCTTTGCTGCCTCTTTGACCTTCGGGTCCCTAGGAAATTTTATTGTCTTATTACAACAGTTTTAATGCTAAAAACGAAAGTCAATAAATTCTAATGGACTCATTCTATTACCGATGGGCCATCAGGTCCTTGTGCTCCTGTTTCACCTTTTTCTCCTGGTGCTCCAGGCTGACCCGGTTGTCCCCTCTCTCCAGTAAAGCCTCTTTCTCCTCTTGGTCCGGATTGACCGGGTGGGCCTAAAGGACCGGCCTGTCCTGGCTCGCCATCTTTACCTGGCGAGCCTGGCATTCCAGCGGCTCCTGGCATACCCTTAATGTCAAACAACAAATGGTCATTACATAACAATAATTAAAGTAAGTTAACTTTATTATGAAACAATTATAATTTAAAGGAAGATTATTATGTTTTCATATCATATAATAAATAGTTAGACTTAAATGCTTACCGGGAATCCTGTTGGTCCGGGAGGACCAGACGGTCCCCTTTCACCAGCTTGTCCAGCAACACCCTGAGGTCCTTGGATACCAGGACTTCCATCAATTCCTTCATCACCTTTTTCTCCTTGAGGGCCTGCTGGTCCTGGCTCGCCATCTCTTCCAGGTTCACCCTATCCCACACAAGTTATACTTAGTATGTTTAAAATAACATCATACTATAATAAGTTTAAACATTATGAACGTAACTCACTCGTAATCCAGGTGCTCCAACACTGCCCATAAGACCTGGCGGACCTCCTATGCCTTGAGGTCCCTTATCACCAGGCTTGCCATCAGCACCCGGTATTCCCCTTTCACCTTGTGGTCCTGTTCTACCTGGCATGCCAGGCCTGCCGACCGGTCCCGGAGGTCCATGAATACCTTGTGGTCCTATGCCACCAGTGTCACCGTGTGTACCTTTGGGTCCAGGAAGACCCGGGTATCCTCTTTCACCACTGTTACCTTTAGGCCCAGTTAGTCCATATTCACCGGGCAATCCTCTTAAGCCTTGTAACCCTCTTTCACCTTGAGGTCCAACGTTGCCAGCAGGTCCTCTTAACCCTCTCTTACCACGCTTACCCTCAGGCCCCCTGTTGCCAGGTAAACCACGAGGACCAGGGGCACCAGATTCACCTCTAATTCCACCGTCACCTTTCTGGCCTCTTTCTCCAGGTTGACCCTAAAACATATAATTTTTATGAACTCAATTCTACAACATGTTGTCTAGTCTGTACTTAAATCAAAACATAATTGTAGAACTGTCTTACCGGCATCCCTTTAGAGCCTGGTAAGCCCGAATCTCCAGGGGCTCCGGATAATCCTCTCGGTCCCGGGAATCCTTGTGGGCCTGAACTACCCGGCTGTCCCTGGACACCCTTCTCTCCCGGTATTCCATCTAATCCAGGAACACCAGGAGCACCAACTTCACCCGCTTGTCCGGGACGACCCGCTTCTCCTCGAGGACCTTGCATTCCTTGGCTACCTTTTGGTCCGGCTATACCTTGTTCACCTTTTATTCCAGCGCTTCCTGGGAAACCGGGAGAACCTGGTTTTCCAATATTACCCTGCCAGAATAAAAAAGAATATTAGAGACTAACAATTAGATACACACTAAGGCAAAAGGACTTTTAAGTAAATACCGTCATTCCTGGTGGTCCTGGTGAGCCGTCTACTCCACGTACGCCGGGAGGACCAGGAGGTCCTTCACGACCTCTTTCACCTCTGGCACCTACTGGACCCTGTTATACAAAGACAATTATTTTTTACAAGTAATAAATATAACTTCCAACAATCTTGGTAATAAATATTACATATTAAAACAATTCAACACTACTCACCGCAGGCCCGGTTGGTCCTATCGGTCCGGGAATGCCAGTTGGTCCCTTTTCCCCAGATAAGCCTTGTTCTCCTTTAGCACCGTCTCTGCCGTCGAACCCTCGATGTCCTTTCAAACCCTGGATGCCGGGGATACCTGGGGTACCGCGAGGTCCTGGCTGACCAACTGACCCTGTAGGACCCGGTTCACCGTCTTCTCCTGGAGAACCCTACAATATGGAAAACATAATTTATTGTTATACGAGATTACTTTCTCTAGACTAGACACTGAATTGGTTTGCAATAGTACCGGATTCAGTCCTATTTTACATGGATCATCATTACATAGCCTATCCCGCTACTACTACTAAATTGTAGAATTAGGTGACTTAATGTTCAGGAAATGTTATTTTTATTAGTATTGCATATCATCTAGGCTATATTCGACCACGATGACCTTACTATCCTAAATATGCCTTATCTATGAGCATAATCTACATGCAAGCGTCAAGATTACATAAGTTTCACATTTCAAATACAACATTAAAAGCTTACATCTTTCCCTGGTAGTCCCTGTGGTCCTCGTTCTCCTGGTGGTCCCATCTGTCCTGGGAGACCTGGTTCACCAGGCTCCCCTCTTTGGCCTTGGAAACCTTGCGGGCCAGGCGGGCCTTGTGGTCCTAAAGATAAAAAAAGCCATTACATTTGCGTAAAGAGCTTTTCTGATAAAAATGTTTTAAATAAGTTCTTTCAAACGTTATTCGTATACTTTAGGCTCGTTAATGTCTCACCTGGTATTCCTCTGATTCCTGGAGTGCCAACAGAAGCTTGCATGTACTGGTAAGGGTCAAATGCTGGTCCTTTGTCACCTCCAGCTGAAGCCGCCAGTTGAGCCAAATATGCGTTTACCTATATAGAAAATCTATATTTCATTAACATCTCCTTGGTATTATAAATTGTAAAATAAAATAAATGTTTATTCAAATAGAAGATACATAGCACCTTGAATTGAAGCAATTTGTACAGTTCCATAAAAATAGTTCGAAGTAAACATTAATTTATCCTAGATAAAATACTGAAATAGTAAATGAACACTGTTTTTGATTTGTATTTCAGAATTACCTGCCTTTTAGAAAGCCTGCAATAAAAATATGTCGTTCACGTGTCAGTAAACCTTTAAATTAGGTTCCTTTAAACTCACATCAGGTATAGCTCCAGCAGGTCCTGGCATACCAGGTGCTCCCGGCACGCCGTTAACCCCTGGCGAGCCAGGCGGACCGGGCGGGCCGTCGTCACCTTGCGAGCCAACCACGCCACGCACTGGTGACGTCGGCTGAGCTGCAGAGCCCACGAATACTGGCCGGTTTGGTATTGGAGCTGGTAAATATTTCTTAACATTAACACGAATATTCTAACTTTTTTTTTTATTCATCATCTGCATCTGCATCTCATCTGCCTAAATAACTACCTATTTAACGATGATGGCATAATATTTAAGTATGTATTAGGTACTCCTACTCTGTTTCTCATCACATAATAAAGGACTTAATATATAAAGTCCTTGACAAAAAGCGCCTAGAATATTTCCACATCCTATTTCTTATTGGTGACCAACAGACTCAATATTTTCCAAAAAAAAATTGAAGGTTTTACTTTATTATACAGGTCATACAACTCTCTGCTTCTACTACTACTGCTTCAGGTATCTCGCTTTCCCCGTAATATCAACCAAATCAAACACATAAGCTAAGGCTGAAACAGTATTGAGGAACATTAACTTTAAAATTTGTCGTAATTAATTAATACTACTGTCATTTAATTTCATTATTTTAAGGTAATAAAGCACTCTGGTAAGGTATACCTGTAAGACACGCCGGTACTATGGTACAGTTGACGCGTCCGCCATGGCACTGGCAGAGGGTGCAGTTGTCTCGTTTCCAGTTCTCGCCCTCGTTCCACGTGCGACCGATGTCCACGCACCTGGGGGCTGGTGGAGCTGTTCAAAGAGGTTTTAATATTTCTTAGTACACAAAGTAAATTTTTCAACAGTAAAGACGAAAAGAGCAAGTCCGAAAATAACTATTGTACGGTCACTGTAGTTTATTTAATTCACTGTCATGTACTTATTTCATGTTCTCAACACCAATATTTACATAAGACAAGAAAAAAAAATTACTTCTTTGCGTAGGAGCTTGAGTTCTTCTGTAAGAAGGTGTGCCTGTAACAAAAAAGAATGTTGAATCGCAAAATATTAATGTTTATAGAATAAATAAAACATTAACCTAAAACTTAAATAACTAAACATAATATGTTATATTTTGATTCAACTATTATTAAGGTACTCCTTGTGTAAGAAAACGGCCTGTTTGATCATCAAATAATTACATTGCACAACATTCTTTAATCTGTAATACGTATTAAACTTACTTATTACGTTTGCAGTAAAGACAACCTTTGATATACATATTATGAAGAAGCTTAATAATATACAAGTAAAGCTACTTAATGAAAGACTTACTGCTCGTTGATCCCTGGAATTCCCTCTCCTGCAATCCGACTACTGTAACAAAACAAATTAAGTTGTTTTATTAAAGGAAAAGTTAAAGTATCGAATATTAGAGCAAAGAAATGAGCATGTAGCAAGATGCATGTAGCCTGAAACAGTATGTGTATATAAACACTTTGTCTTTTTTTTTCAAACTGTGATGAAATACCTTCAAGTCTCACCAGATTCATCTGATTACTGTATTGTTTAGTCATACTCAAAAACAAATATTTGCAGCTTATACCTAATTAAATAATTATTGCTACAAACATTTAAAAAGTATGAACTGTAGTCTAGAAATAAACATGATTATTTATGAACTTTACTATTGTAAATAACAATACCAACCATCATCGTCCTCCCCGAAAGGATTATAATCGTCGTAGTTGATGAGGTCAGGGTCCTGGGCTTGGGGCAGTTCCTGCGTGATGTCCTCGCGAGGGGGGCCCTCCACCAGCTCCTTGGAGGCAGCCGGCAGCACCAGCGCCGCGCACGCAGCCAGCCATAGCCACCGCATTACTACTGGAAATATCCGAAGTCATCATTGAAGTTGTAGGGACGCTGCTGATGCAGCAATTTATTATGTATAGCACGTTGATATTAATGCAGCGCACAGTCCGCTCCCCACGATTGTACTTAACACACGTGTGTATTTTGTGTCCGTTATTCAAGTAAACTTTTGTACTATTGAACGCTGTCTTTATTTATCAGTTTACATAACATCCCCTAAAAAGTATACAAAAAAAACTGTTGTAAGTAAACTAAGGAATTATTTCCGAAGTATCATTATAGTGTAATTAGAAAACTGTAGCATGCTCAGAAACTTTAAAAGTACGTATCAAAGTAATAGCTTCCAGCTTCTAATTCAATCCATGAATTTTATTATTTTGTCATTAAGAACTAATAACTAAGAGTTACTATTATATATTTTGCATAGTCTTACATTGCATTGCATCAGTTTTTCTTGCAATTTTTATCATTAGAAGGTAATTGCCACCTATACCCGTTTTCTGAAATCTCTTTTTTAAATCTGAAATGGATCGGAAGTTAAAGGCTGTTATATGCTGATAATGTCTTAATATTATCTTTCGATTCACACCTCCTTAATTCCATTGATCTGAAGCATCATCTAGATGGCTGATAAGCTTAATTCGTTCTAAATAGAGTTCTTTGAACGTAAATTTAATATAACGTCCACTTCTAAATTCTTTCAAGTATATTTTCAGCAAACTGTTTTAATTGCAAACGGTTCCGAGAACGGTTAAAATATTTCCAGTACAGTATCTTAATTCGTCTACATTGGCCATAACAATAAATAGTGTAGCATCACATTCCAAACGTATATCATGATAAACGCAACGACATTTAATAAATCAATGTTCTACAAATTAGTAGAATACCGCTCAAGGCTATCAAAGCGGGGCGTCGACTCCTTGCCTATTCGAATCTTTAAAGATGTCATGAGCAGCGGCCCACTGACCCCTCCTCTGCCTACTTCGAACACATCTGTCTATATGTAGATGACAACCACCAATTGGCGACTGTAATAATTAATTTTAGCGACCGACTCCGTGTGAATGAACCAATTTGTTTATTGAACAGAATTGTCTATGATTATAGTTTTGTTTATTGTGATTTTGTGGGTTTAATTGTTTGAGGAGTTCGGGTTTGATGTGCTTTAATGAAGTTATGTACCAGATAGCTAAATAACATATCATGATAAAATTATCACGATGTTGTCGCACCATTGCTTTCTGATTTGCAAGTCTAGTCTAGTTGTTCTCACTGGTCGTAAGGCCCCTTATTCGGGATGCAGAAGATTTTTGGTTGCTAGGCCGTATAAGGTCGTTCGTTGCCAGGTATCGGCATCCGCATACTGCATAACGTCCGGCGCACTTTTATTATACGTTATACCGTAGGTACTCGAAAATCTGGCCACCTGCCTTATAACCACCAATGAAAATGAACCATACCCTAACATGGCTGGGAAATAGAGTTTACGCAACTGGACCAACATAATGTATGTCATATTATTGGTCTTGATACCATGAACAAACACCGATTGCCAAAACCTACTCGAGTCAGGTCGAGGGTCGGGTAAAGTCGGGTTCGAACCTCGCATGGAACAAAAATAATATCTATTTTTCCTAAGTGTGATCAATGTATTCTATTAAAATGTTCGTAAATGCCTGAAAACATATGAGTGATAGTTTTTTTAAACGATGTAAATATCGAGTAATCGGTTTGTTTTTTTCGGTTCGTAAAGATTGATTAAATATTCATGTAATATTAATATAATATCTTCTTCTAGGTAGAATTATGAATACTGTACTAAACATGACGGACTCGAGAAATGACCCTTCGAGATTGCGAAAAAATAATTCGTAAAGATTGATTAAATATTCATGTAATATTAATATAATATCTTCTTCTAGGTAGAATTATGAATACTGTACTAAACATGACGGACTCGAGAAATGACCCTTCGAGATTGCGAAAAAAAACTATATGAAAAAATAATTTGAAAGGATTTGTTCTGAAACTCGGATGTTTTGCAGAAAAAAAAAGATTGACTAGGCGTATTTTCAAATTTTCACTGGAGAATCATGAAATGGCAAAAAGGATGATGTGGTATGATAAAGAAAATGTATAAAAGCGTTGGTTGAACTTACGTTTAACCCTTATTACTTACACACTTACATATTGTTACTTTACTGTAAGTAAAAATTTGCTTATTATTGGTTTGCCGTTAAGATTTAATAATTACCTAACTTTAATTACATTTTGTAATATACGAACTACAATAAATGGTATTCTTACTTGGTTTTCGCAACTATTTCGGAAAGATTAACCATGCAATATGCAAGTGCGTTGTTTAAAAAGGGTAAATATATTGTTGGCATGAGGATCATTCACTCGACTTTACATTACACTAGTTTAAAAATTGCATATGAAGTAACGTATACTATGTATTTAAGCACTGGAATTAAAAATGTATAAATAGCTTTAGATTTCATATAAACAATGTGTTAAGAAAACTGTCCGAACCGTGAAGGTAAAAAAACATACCCCTTAAAAATATATATTTTTCAAAAGGAGAAAGAGACGATGGCATCATCACCGGTGCCGTCAAAACAAAATGCCGCCAAAATTACCGACAAAAAACTGTTGTAATTTTTTTTTAATTCCCAAATTTTGAGGAATAATTACTATCATGAATACTCCAAATTTTATATTTTATTTGGTCAAGTCATTTAATACCTATATTTCACCCTTTCGGGTCTGACGGGGTTTTCTTAACGTATTGTATAGTTAGGATCGAAAACTTTGTCTTAAAGATACACTCATGAACTAAAACATCCCTTGTCCAACTGTCTACCCATATCAAAAATCATATAAAACCAATGAAACCTAAAGATTGTCTCAATTTTTTGTAGCGATGGTAGAGTCCCCAACAGGTGAACCTGTTGTCAGTTTGCCCACAAAAATAAAGATTTTAAATTAGAATCACAGGCATGCATTCATGAAAAACCTAAAAATAATTTACAAATATAAATAATAATAAAAATATGCAAAATAGTGGTACTTACCGTTTGATGTGTGTAGGGGGTTCCGCGGCCCGCCTGCGCCGCGTCGAATGCGCAGCCTGCGCCCGGGATACCAATAAATATGCGTCTACGCATGACCTACGCAAACACCACCAACTATGAGCTCAGGGGATCACAACCTTCGGTACAGTAAGCTGCACTAAAATTCTAAAGGAATCTGAGGATACCGGACCCACCCCAAGAAAAGTTGTCATAAACAGATGGGTGAGCTCTGGTACCAGATATATGGGATGAACAATTATATTTGCTTTTTGTGTAGGTATTTCCAACCACTTAATCTCATGATGATCATACGGAGTTACAAAAATGGATGTTCGATTCAGATCTCTTTTACCATTCTGTGCACTGGTTTCCGGAGCCTAAGTGTTCAGTATGCATTTGCAAACCTGCGTTATGCCAGGCACTTTGTACTCCCACTAAAGTGAGAATAGGCCGAAATGGAATAAGATGAGTACCTATCTAATAATTTCCTTTCAAAATTTATTAAATGTATATAATACTACATACACTTACTAAAAATACTTACATCAAACATGTCGTCATAATATTTTGATGTTCTTCTACTTTTGTTTCCTGAAAATGTTGTGCTCCCCTATTTTCAGGCCATAACTAGGCCGCGAAGTAATGTGTAAATAGTGTAGTGTACAGGCAACAAACGATCACTTACGCACCAATCCCAAACGCGGGCGACCACTTTTTAATTGTATGGGTCAACGGCGCACGCGCCGAATTTTATTGCTAGCGCCATCGCCGCCATTGCTGCCATTAGATTGGCGACGCGCCTCGAAAAGGCTGTGTTCTAATTCTAATTTATGCATCTGTTGACGACCAAACGTTGGACTAATAGTTTTTATTTAGAGAATATAAATTACTAGTGTTGAATTTTTTGTAATTTATGTCTAGTTCAGAGCTGTTTTGTTAGAAAAAAAAGAAATATTTTATACTAGAATAATGAAGTAACGTTCTACTTAAGTTTCTATTAATACTTATGTACCAAATATTAACACGATAGCCTACTTTAATAAATATTTCCATTTACTAACATAATTCAAATCAGGTATACTTAGCTAAAGTTGCAACTAAAACACACATCTGATGAACGTGTCTCAACCGCAGTTAATAGATTTAATTAGCTGTCCCGAGTAATAGCCGGCGCAAGGAAACTCAGTTAAAGTAATAAGTCGAGTACTGGAGTGGGCACGTTATAAACCTACCCGTTCGTTTTTTATACACTTCTATCTAACTATAAAGTAGCTAAACATTATCCTTACCACTTCCATCTTATTATCTAAAAAAAACGTAAACGTGTGCAGACAAACAACCCAACAAGTCTTCTTGGTAAATACCAATCACGAAAAGTTACATAGATAAACTTTTTGGAGTTTTTTATTCTCTTCATAACACTTTGTAAACAACCCAGGTTAAATGAGTAGACAAAATTAGTGTATTTTTTTCACTTCAGAAGAATATCACCCAGGTGAAAAAAGTGGAATATTATATACCGATACATACATAAACGAAAAAAGAACTTGTATTGTTTATTTGTATTCAAAATCTTTCAGCTATTTCCATTGCTGCAATGTGTCTGGTTGATAGAGATAAAATGTAAATTAATGGGCAAGGCACGCGTCCTTCAAAGGGCGATATAACGAGTGACCTGAATGCGCTTCACTGAAACAATTCAGTTCACTACCACTGCTGATTGATCAATCGTATTCGTGACGTCACTTGTTATGATAGACCCCAATTAAATTAGCTCCAGGTTTAACTTGACATATTTAGTCTAATGGCAACGGATATTTTGGTCTTGTAAATCTTCCAGTAACTTCCAAAAGATTTTGAATTCCTTTCATAGATTTTTGACATTCTGAGCATAACTTTGTACTGTTTGTATCTTGTGTACAATTTTCACGTATTTGCTGAGAGTAACTTATATTGTAACTATACTCTACTTTAATTTTAGCATAATTCATATAGTTTTTCTACCGTTTGACATAATAGCTCTGTAATTAGACTATAAGAGAAGCGAGTTTGATTCCACCAAACATTTGAAACTGATTCTTATGCGGTGCGCATCTCAATTGAATAACATTTAGTTAATCAGATAGTGAATTAACAGGCTCGAAAGAAGAGATGAAATCATCATAATTATGTTCTGAAGTAGACCTACACCAATACCCTTACCATAGACCTACATTTTGTCCACTTGTAACTGAACAGTAAAGAAGTCTTCTATATGTTAGCACCTATTTGCACATCGCACTGAGGGTTACGATATCTGTAGAATATTAAGTGTGAGCACTCCCTTATCCGTTCAGTAGTCCCGCGAAAGCCTTACCGGGTAAACGTTACCCAAGGTTGTAAAGGTCGAAAATATACTGTGTAATTAAAATTGTAACCAGTTTGTTATTTGGCAGCCATATTTGATTAATAAAAATAAAATAAATTATTTTACTATCTATTTTCACCAGTACAAACAAAATATAATTAATGCATGTCAAAAGAAGGATGTGTTGATTATTGAATTTTCTTTATACCTTAAAACATAGTTGTAACAATTTTTTACGATGTACGGGTGGTTATTGGAAAGTGTGCAGCATTTTATAGTGGTAAGTTAACATCATACATGTATGTATTATCAAAAAATAAATTAAACAACTAAGTATATGTCATTAGATCACTAATTTAATAGAAACAGTTACTATTATTTGTACTCTTTTTTTTAGACAAAACATAATGAATGGATTGTTCCTCTTAAACAATGCATCGATGAAAACCATATGAAAAACCGTTTGGTGGATCTGAGTTCAAAAAACAAGCTAACGCTACTCCGCCGATATGATATATTGTTATACTTATATTTAGATTTAGCTCAATTATACTCGATCTATAAGTATAAAAAATACCAATCAAGAGTAGCTCCAACCTATATGTAGTTAAGTAGTGTTTGTATTTAATCAAGTAATTGTACATAGATGTATCAAGCTATTGAGGTATCGTAAATACCAATTAATTTACTTAATTGATTTGTTTTTATCATTTCCCTTGGGTTACAACACATTTGTGTAAAGCAGATCACCATAGATATAGTACTTAAATGTATTAACACACATGTATTTAAATTGAAACCCAAGGTTTTGTACAATCAGAAAATGTAAGGAAGATGGACAATAGAAGTGACTGTTTGTAAATCCAAATTAACAGGTTTTTACTAAATGTATAAGATATTAAACGTATACGGTTCCAATATATGAAAAACAACACGTATTTTTTGTTTTCCATCCTTCTGTTTCTTACGTTAATCTCTGTAACGGCTGGACCGATTATGACGGGAGTAACCCAGGCAACTTTTATTTTAGACATTTGAATTATTTTAAAATAAAGCGAGTAAAACAGCGGAGCACAGCTGATATGTAATGAGATAAAACTCAGTTTAATTATTATAACTTTTTGTTTTACATCTGAAGGCACAGGAAATGTATTAAGGTCGTGAACTTAACGTTCAGCGCTAATAAGATCCCAAACTTCGGAAGAAAAACAACTTTATAGTTTATTAGAATGTTTATTTTTCTTTCCTATTATTCTTGGCAAGGAAACTACGTGTGTCATAACACAGGGGTAAACATGATGGACAAAAATCTACCTTATTTATTAGATGTTAAGGTGTTATCTATATCAAAGTTTTGCTGTTCCTGTGTGGTCAACTTTACCTAATTAAATGATCATAACAACTGTTTTTATCCCTTTTAGGGGACTAATATGTTTACAGGACATAAATAAACCCAAATTATTTTGTAATAATACGTTTGAAGCAACCATTATGTTTGATTAGTGGGTAAATTACAGGGTTTCGGTTTTCAATAGTAAATTCATGTATTTCATGAATTCGCTGGTGTTAAGTTATAATTACAGACTTGAATTACTGATCTAAAGGACATCAGTCGTGTTCGTTTCATAAACAGAAGAAACACATAGCTAGCTTACACATTACTATTTTTCAACTAGTTTACCTGAAAAGTTAAAATAATTCATCTTTTCTTATTTTAATATTTTTTTTGTCTTTCTCTACCCCTTGTCCGTCAGGAAATCTCCAGGAGATTTCTGTCAAAAAACGCGTGTCTGTCGGCGATCTCCTGGAGATTTCGTTTTTTAAGTACAATGTAAATATACAAGTATGTATATTATTTATGTATGTTATTGTACTTAAAAAAAAACGATTTCTTGTCGTCTATACCCGACCGTGGCATGTTTTGGGCACGTTTTCTTTTGTCGTCTATACACGACCGTGGCGTTCAAAAGGTTAAACCTAGGCTTAGAAGCAAACCATAATGAAACACGTCGGACTCACATAAAATCTTTTATTGAAGGAATACTTTAACAAAGTACAACATTATTACCTTAGATAAGTTCTACACCAGCGCCTTATAACACGGCTTCTACGCACCTCTTATATAATACAGAAAAAGTTTAATACATTCCTTAGCAACATCCTAAAATTATCTACCATTGTTACGTCTCATCATTTCGTTAATTTGCAAATTGTATGTACAATCACGCACAAAAGATGAACAGTGCTTAATACCGCGCTGTGCAAAATCTTTATTAAATGTACAATCAACAACAGTAGAATAGGTGTAAAGTAGCTGACGCTTAGTATACCTGTGTATGTATATATTTTGAAAATGTACAAAATAATTAACTTTTATCTGTGACTGTACGGCTCAGTACTCAACTACGCACAGAGGTAGGTATACAAAATGGTAATGGTAACCAAGCAATTATGTGTAATGGTTCTTGTTAACTCTAAGGCTATACCAATGTGTGTATTTAATATATTTGTAGTCCAAACGATAGGAATAATCTAATATCGTCATTTACACATGTCGTAAATGTATATAATGTTAGGTCTTTTAGCATTTAGTGAGAAAAATAAAGTAACAACTAGGAATTCTTCTGAAACATGGTTGCTTTAAGATAAGTCGATAGAATATTCTTTATTGTACACCATGAGAATAACATCATTAAGAAATTAAGAACAGTGAATGGTTACAATGACGGTCTTATTGGTACGGTCGAACAATCTTTGGATAGACAGGAAAAACAGAGTTGTAACACGAGTACTTGTACTATTAAAATATGGACAGGGACCGAATACGTATAAGACCGAAAGAATACCATATACCTATATACTACCATACTTTGCGCAAGACTGAAAATATGTTAATTTGTTAGAGACTGAGATGAGAATTTTAAAAGTCAAAAGCAATTAATATACTTATACTAATTTTCGTAGCTTAGTGAAAAGGTTCGACTGAGATAAATTGATTACGGCCCGCAAAAGTTTACAGAAGGCGCAAAGGTTTTAACTAACCTACGCTTTGGAAGTATTATCAGAGCTAGCTGGCGAACACTGAAAAAGATTAAATAAAAAAGTTTGCAGTATAACGATGACGTTGTATTAAAAGTATATTTATTGAATATAAGAGACATTTTCTCATTGAAATCTACTTAATCATTTTTAAACACTTTATTAAAGTGTTAACTAGATGTAGCCCGCCATAATTTTCGTTATGGAGACAAAAACTCATATTCCATTATTCCACAAATCTTAATTTCGCTACTTTTCATTATGATTCGATTAGACAGGTCGACGTATGAAAACGATTAATAATCATTGTTAATTATCGTTCCTCTAAAATGACTCATGTAACGTCTCTTATTAGTAAAGTAAATCCTGACAAGAGGCCATCACAAAGTCTTCAAACTTCAAACACACATAACTCACAGCTGGACGTTACTATCTACCCGACAAAGGTCGCGAAGTTCGCCACGTCACGCGCCAACTTACGAAATTAATACTATCGGTCTGCCTGACAGCGCACTTAGCATACTAAACAGTTAGCAATATGTACTAGTTGTATATGGTTCATTAATTGTCTCATACATAACATAACATACCATCACGCCTGTATCCCCGAAGGGTTAGGCAGAGGTGTACCGATCTACACCCACAGTTCGCCGGTATGTTTAGGTCCCATGTAATAGGGGGCGAGCCTATTGCCACTAACTGGGCACAAATCCAAACTCCGACCTGCTACTGAGAATTTCATAGAAAAACCCAATAACACCTTGGTCGACTTGGGAATCGAACCCAAGACCTCTAGCGTAGCAGTCGCGCTTAACGTAGGCCAACGAGGCAGTCTCATACACCTGGAATACACTAGAACTTTCTCTAGAAACCATGGTATTAAAAACTATGTTTCTTTTAACAGGAAGAATGCGGGGAAGAAATATGGGAAACCATCCTACGGGAATCGGGGGCGAGGAACACTGTGTTCAGTGCCACTCAGGTAACTAAAAAATAATCCAATTTTAAAACATTAACAACTTCCTGTCCTGAAAAAAGAAACATTGATTAAAAAAAAAAAAAAATTAAACCTTACCTTTGTTATTTAGCAATATCCAGATGCCCTGATGCTCCGGCTCGCAAGTGCGTTAGCTAGACTAATTACCAAAGACCCGAACAGTCCTACAGCGTCCAGACCAGGAAGCCCGGCTTCGCAGCGCGCTCCACCAAAAAGACCCTCATTGAAATCCAAACCGAGCTGGCGAAGCGCCTCTGTCCATACCGACAACAGGACACAAAGCTATCGATGCCCATTCACAGCCACAAATGCGCTAAAGACTGTTACCAAAAAGGAAATTGAGGCGTACAACTCTTCGGAAGAAATAAGATCACCTGTCGCATCGTCTACAGGCAAACTCAACGAGACCAGGATAAGAGAGGAGGCTGAAATTGTAGCCCGAGAGTTCCATAGGCGTAGTTTGGGGATTAAGTTCGAAAGTCCAAAAGTTAAGGAAGAAACTGAGATAGAGATAGAAGAAAAGGTGGCTGAGGAGCCGATCCCTGAAACGACTCCTGAGACGCCTCTTGAGACGACTCTTGAGACGACTCCTGAGACGACTCCTGTGGAACTCCCGGCTTCAGAACCTACGACACCAGATTTTGAAAGTCCAAAAAGGAACTCGATTCGAAAGCCTACAGCTCGTAAGACAAGTTGTACAGTAGCTCTGGACGTGTACAGGCGCCGAGGGTCCTCTATCCCGGTCCGTTCTCGGCTGAACAGCCTCAGTCTCGTCAGCGGAGATAAACTGAACTATCTGAGAGATAAGTTCGGTACCCCTGAGAAAGTCATGCATTTCTTCGGTAGATGTTTCGTGAAGTTCTTCAGTAATTATGGGTAAGTATCAAATAATATTACATAGTGCAGCCCTTATTTTCTAAATACATAATTTTGCATATATGTAGGTATGATCTTGAGGCAGTATTTCGTAAATATAATATTCTCTTGAAAGAAGTTTTTATAAAGCACTAACTTTCCTTTTTTCCTTTTATCCCTTTGGTTAGGGTATAAGATATAAAAGCTGTCACTATCTTTTCTTTGAAAAATCTTTTTATAACATGGAATCATATTATAAGGGCTCAAAGCAAATTTATCTGCAACCCGACGATAACGCGCCATCACTCAGATTTATAGGGGCAGGGAGCGTCAAATAATGCCAATTCGTATTAGATTCAGTGAACTATGAATGGCAAAAGATCATTTTATATAAAATTTCCAGAATGGTATCAAAATATGACATCTACATGGTTGTCCTTTAAAAATGTTAAGTATATTTCAATTTCACGGTTTAATTCTAATGTCTACCTTCTGCAGGCAATAAATTAAATAAATACTCATTTTTTCCCAAACAACCTTCCCTTTTACACTTTGCTTCTACCAAAAACCAAGTTAGTACATTTCTTATCCAGACTCGAATTAACGTGTCTGACTCAAGTCTCAGAACAGATATAATCTTACCCAACCAATTAGGGATCTGATCTGTGACTTTCTAACAAATCAAAGCATTCACACTAAAATCTGAAAATTTTACAAGTCTTTTGTAATGCTACTAATTTTTTTAGATACGACACAATGATCCGCGCGACAGGCCGCTACTTCTGCACGTTCCTGCAGTCGGTGGACAACATCCACCAGCGCATGCGGTTCACATTCCCGCGCATGCGCTCTCCCAGCATGCAGCTGACGCGCGCGCACAGGCATGGCGCTGAGCTCGTTTACAGCAGCGGCAGGACGGGGTATACGCATTATCTTATGGGTGAGTTTGAACTACTGAGATGGAATGGCAGCTACTCTTTCTTTGTCGAAGCTCTTCAGTCGATTGATTGTGAGCCTGTATAGGACAAGTATAAGCCAACTTACTTAACAGAGAAAAAGCCAACTTACTTGAAACTTCATCTATCTGTAACAGTCATTCGTGGACCAAATTCTTCTTGGCACACTTTGATCTAGGAATCATGTCAAGGAACTCTTTCATTCATTCAGATTCATTTCACCTTATTAAAACCGTCCATATATTAAAGGTTTCATATAAATCGTGCAACCATATAACAAATATAATAACTTGCAGGTCAGCTGTATGAAATAGCGGAGGATATATTTTCGCTGAAGTTGAAGGTTTCCGTAGTGAAGGAGAGCATGGAAGGATCCTACTACGTGGCTGTATTGAGGCTGGAGTTTGACAACAGCGATTATGTAAGTAGAAGCTTGTTTTTTAGTATATTAATTTAAAATATACAGAGTGTTACCGAAAGGGTATATCTATCCAAAAGGAGAGGAGACCACATCTGGTAAACAGTCAGTTTACAAAATTACAGTTAAAAATAAGTTTGTAAAAAAATCGGTATCCAATTTTTCACATTAATAATTTACCTCCAAACTTAGCTGAAACGGTTTACCAACCGAAATAAAAAGAGAATGACCCTTGCAGAGCATCGACACGAAATACGTTATTTTAAGAAATTTTTCACCTATGTATACAGACATAAAACAGTTGAAGAAAACATGTTTGTAATAGCAGGATCGACTATACTCTACAAAAGTATTCTTATTTTACATAGACTAAAATTAAGCATCGTATTACGTACTTCCCACTTAATTGGGGGCAATGACTAGCGAAACCTAATACCGAGTATTCCGAGTAAAGTATGATATTGACATTGTGTGATCTTCAATAACTTGTGGTTCACATAAAGTTCAGAATTATAGAGTTCGAGAATTATAAATTATTGGTGAACTTGTGCTGGTGTGTCGATCTTCGTGGTGTACAGACTGGTTTTCAATGGATTGCTAGCTCTGAGGTCCTGACATCGGTTCCCAGATTCCACAATACAAATGCTTTGGCAATTTATTACTAAATAACTTTTTGGAAGATCTTGTAGGAACCATATTCGAAAGTTATAAAAAAAACTGTAGAAATTATCTCCACTGGAAACAGTTTTTTCGTCATAATGTTCTAAAATTTTGTTTTAATACATTCTACACAAAATTTAAATCCAATTAAGCACTAAAACTAAGATTCCAAGCATTAATTTAAACCATCGCAGGTAAATTATGTGAATAAACAACAGTCGCTTCGCAAGAGCCTCGAATTGTTATTGGATCATAAAATAACTTGGTGGAAACATTAAGACAACGGTATTCTAGCTTGTGTAATAATTTTGGGAAAGTACCCAAAATATAAATAAGCTCAGATTCTCACCTAGAATAAATTATCCCACCAAAAACATTCAATGTAAAAAAAAAGCCAAGTCTCTCTATGCAATTCTTCCATCGTAAAAAGTTTTGAGATCGCATAGGAGCCAAGTCCTGTTCAACTTAATTTGTAATAATAAATCAATATTTTGTGACTATATCAATAGTTTTTTTTACATTACAATAACAGTGACTTGGCTATGAGCACAAGTTAAAGTCGTTTGCTCCTTGTAATTACGTGCAAATACCGTTGTATTTATATATTATATATATATTATGGACATGATTTTGTAACTGATTGGAATTTGAGATAACTATGGACTAAACATGCGCCATAGTGCATGTGCAGTTCACTGATCTTAGATGATACCGACCGTCGGTTAAGGTGTCCTGATATTATTTATTATTTACTTGCAACTCCTCCAAATATGCCGTTTTATATTTGTATCTTATTGTGCTCATGGCCAAGTCACTATTATTGTAATGTAAACAAAACTATTGATATAATCACAAAATACTGATTTATTATTACAAATTAAGTTGAACAGGACTTGGCTCCTATGCGATCTCAAAACTTTTTACGATGGAAGAATTGCATAGAGAGACTTGGCTTTTTTTTACATTGAATGTTTTTGGTGGGATCTCATTTATTTTTTGTAGGTCTCTTTCTTTTCTTTTTATAAATAAACAAAATTGCTATAAAAAATATTTGCTTTTTGTACATAAACAAAGAACAAAGTTAACAATGCAGTCAAAATTCATATACCATGTTCTTGTAAAACCGCAAATATAAATTTGTTTCATATTTACTAAGGTATATAATTTATTACCGTTTTTATAATTTTCCCTTTACATGTAGCTAAAAACCTATCTTGGTGCCAAATTTGAAGGTTCTAAGTTTGCTAGAAGTACCTTAGATTTTTGATGATCGGTCAGTGAGTGAGTCAGTGAGTGAGTCAGTGAGTGACAAAATGTTGTAACTTTGATCGCTCATAACTCGTAAACTATTGGTTCAAATGTCATGTAATTTTGAGGCTGAGCTTGTTTTAATACTTACTCTAGGTCATCGAAAACCTAAACCCCTAGCTTTGTCCGTATCGATGATACAGGGGGGGTGATATAGCCGCGAAACGCTTCGAGAAAAGAATGGTACGGCCGTGCCCGTTTTGCTCGAGACTTGGCTGGGGCACTGCCGTGCCCCCAGATATAGAGAGAGCTTAATTTTCACTGTTTAGAGAATTTTATATTAATAAAAAAGCACCAGCATTAATAAATGCACAAAAAAAGATAGATTTATTCTATAGAAACGTCGCGAGTAGTCTAAAATAAGACATCCATTCTTCGGTTAATTACAGTCAATTACCTAAATATTGCAGAAACAAAAGTAAATTGGAACTAATCAAAAGATATTTCCAGCAATACTCATAAAACTTGAATGCTCCATAAAATAGTCACTTGTTCAAAAACAATAGAGCTTCGTTCCAATTCCGGTCTTAATTCATAAAATCAAGGTTTATGAACTCAACCTCATACAGGAGCAATAATTCGTAATTAGAATTATATCACTGAAAGAGACCGCCTGGTTGCTTTAAAACAATATACATTTGAACAAAGAGCTTTTACTGGATTCGCAAATTGCAAACTGCAGATTTGAACCGTCGATTCCAGACAAGAAAACAAAATTTAGGCAGGTTTCGATTATCTCTGTTGTAGTTTCACTATATAATATGTTAACTACACAAATGTATGTAGTTAATATTAAATTACAGTTTAAAGAATATTTACGAACTACCAGCCGACTATGAGTAATCGTAATGATCACCGTTCATTCCTTCCCTGTATGAGACGAGAGATTTACCTTTGTGAAGGTATTCGTGAAAGTTAGAGGCAAGCGGTTGAACTATAACCTTATCACAAGAACTTTTGACTAACGAACATACTCTTGTTTATAAGGACCACACGGTTAGCATCCGTTACATAGATAGATACAGTTCTGATTTAACTCAAACAATTAGCGCACCTTTTAAGACGAGTGACGAAGATTGTCGTCTACACCTTATGCGTGATAACTGTCCATTGTTGACTTTGCCATTGTGTTAAGACCTTGTTGTTTATTGCTTATCTATTGATGATATTGATATAGACTTTGGGTTATAGATAGATAGTAGTCCTTGGCCTTAAGATTTTTTTACATGGTTTTTTTAAATGGTACAGTTTATTGTATGAAGAGTAGAAGTAGTAGTAGAGAGTACTAGAGAGAAGAAGTATTAAAATACAATTACTTAGAATACATGACATAGAAGCTGCTTGTATAAATAAGTACTTACCTAATGTAGAAAGAACGTAAACACTTCGAAAAAAAAAACAATTCTTGTTATTTTTGGATATCCACAACATTTACATATAAATGGAGTTTTATCATTATTCCATGGACTAAGATTTACAAATAAACAACATCAATACACGGATACACTCTTACTTTGTTTACTTCCCCGAGTAAAGGAGTCCTGAATAAAATATGAGCTAATTTCTTACGCGTGTAAAAAACACAAATGTCTATGATACCCGAAAATAACAAGTGAATTAGATTTATACGAATTATTATTAAGTAACAGAAGAATACTGAAACACACCGATGAAACTCGTTTAGGAAAATTTAAATAAATTCAGCTCTTTATTGTAAATTATTCGGGTAGAGGTTGTTGTTTCATGTACATTAGAGGCAAAGGAAGCCGTTTTAAGTCAAACTTTGTAACTATACCCCTCATTATTGTTAAATATAATACGTAATTATTATTTATTGGATGGCTTGTTGAATACATGTTGCTATGTATTTCAGGTCCAATCGCTAATGTTACGCAAAAGTTTGCCGTGCCCTTTGCCAGCAGTTCCTGCGTCACTACTTCTTCAGCTGTTCCCATTTGGAGTCCTGCTGGATAGGAGGATGAGGATACTTATGGCTGGAGAAAAAGTAAATATTCTACACATCACGTTACCTAAGGCTGTATTCACACAGTATAAATCACACATATTTCTAATCCCGATCGAGGTTTGACCATATCAGAAGATTTTTCGATCTGTATAGCTATACTTTAAGTTTTATTTTTACACTTCAAGTTTTTTTTAACTTTAAGTTCTCAGTGATTTCCATTCCCTAATGAACGCTTCTTTATTCCAGTTAGTAGGAGCTTGGGGTGGACCTATGAACCGCATAGAAAAGTCAGCGATCTCAGAAATTTTGCGTCTTCGAAAACCAAAAGTGTCTTTTACTTGGGACAAGGTAATCATGTTTTCATCCAAGCACCTAGCAATAATGAAGATCTATGATTGTACTTCACATATATTTTCCTTTTTATCAGGTGGTATGCATGCAGACAATGATTTTTGATCTGGAATTGCTTCGGTACCGAGCCCGTGGCCTCACCGATGCTCGGCGCGGCTCCCACGGCGCTCGCTCCATCCTTCTGCGAGGACCTATATATTTCCTTGAAGAGATCGATGCCTTGATATTTCTTTGCAGTCCTATGTAAGTATGGGAAGTGTATTTTTAAACAAGTTGCAAGCATAATATTCCGGTAACACTTGTTACATTCAAGTAGTATGTCGAAAAATATGGCTTAAGGCATCATCTAGCTTAAAAAGACGTTTAAAAGTTATTGTATAGTCCTATTTGAAAAATAAACAATTTTATTTAATTTCAAAGTAACATTCACCGTGATCTTAAAATTCCAGTTTCAACGATCTTGACGAGCTCCGTCAAGCAGGCCTCTATCTAGCCGACATGAATGGTCACGGTCTATCCAAGGAGATGCTTCTCCAAGGCTGGCAGCATCTCTCCCGGCTGGAACTACTCTTCGAGAAGGCGGAAAGCAGGAGTATGTCGCTAGAGAAGTCCTGCAGACTGTTGGACCAGTGGAAGAAGAGGGGGGATCAGTTGCTGTACTCTATGATACCAAAAGGTGTCGCTGATCATTTGAGAGCGGGGAAGGATCCTATGGCAGCTTGCATGGTACAAGCTTATTTTCTAAATTCATTTATATTATCTTCTTGTTTCTTGTGTTCAGTGAGTAGTTCTGTGAATGATTATGATAATTTGAATGAATCTTGATCAAATTCCTTTGTATGCAATCCATCGTTCTATCATATCTAATCTATTTATGACATAATTGACCGTAAAAAACATCCTTGAAAGATGCAAGCATATTTTGGAATAAGCTTATTTATTTGATTTCCTATACCAAATATTCCTTCTTCTTCATAAACCAGAACAATAAAAATTAAAATAATTTTCCATCAGGCGTTTGAGAATGTAACCATAATATTCTGCGGCGTGCAAATAGCGGAGGCCGGGACCCGCGCTGACGTCATGCAGACCGTCGCCTACATGAACGACGTGTACTCCAGGATCGACAGGCTGCTTGATACTCATCGGGTTTATAAGGTTAGTTAATATACTGACCATATATATATATATATAGGTATTATAGGTGACTGGACAGATAGCATATTGCTAAGGACATTATCCAGGCGTTCCTTTAAAATAGAAACAAGAAGTGGTAAACGTGGATTTGGAGGCTATTGATTATTTTGTGTAATGTTGAAATAAATTGTTTTAACCTTCAATTTTAAAATTTTGTCCATATGAAGAAGGCCCTCTACAGTCACCAATGTCTTTTTAATTACCCACTCAATAATAAAGGGTGTATTATATCAAAAATCGTGGGTACCCAATGAGAGTTTCCTTTATACCCAGTTTTCAGAAATATTATTGTTGTATAGGTACCTATACATTTATTACAACTCTTGACAATATATTTTCCTAGGTGGAGACAGTAGGCACGGTTTACATGCTGGTGTCGGGCGCTCCGGAGCGTCGCCGCGCGCACGCCGCCTCAGCCGCCAGCGCCGCGCTCGCCATCGCACGCGCCATACCTGCACTCACTGTCGGTAAGTAACAGGGAAACATGATGGAGATTATTCTTGCCACCGAGCAGTCCAAAGAAGGACACGTGCGACAAGGATGGCTTCATAAAGGTAGAAAGGAAGAAAAAGAAGCCTGCTTGTAGGAACCAGTGCGGTACCGCACCAACTGGACCCGACATCCTGCTGCGTCTTGCAGTACCAACGACGCAGCTGTACGTGTCCCGTGTACATCACACTACGACAGTGGAGCAGGTCGTGGAGTATGACCGGTCCCAGACCAACTGGACCTTGAGGGTGGAGAGGTTGGAGTCGCGCCACAACACGAACTTCAAGTCGTTCATGGTGCGAGTTCCAACTCACCACGTCGAGATCTTCCTCAAGGAAGAGTTTTGGCCGAAGGGTGTCGTCTATCAAAAATTCAGAGGAAGGATACGCGACACCACACAGCGTAATGGCCCCTACACACAGTGCCGGCGGCAGGGCCGCCGGCCAAACCGCCGTCCAAGCCGCCGTGCACCCGGCGGCATACGAAGCCGCGGCGCTCTGCCACACAAAAGAGCCGCCGGCATGGCCGCCGGTGTGTGCCGGCGGGTTACGCGGCTTGCCGGCGTCATTTCATTCCTGGCATTCGAGCGGTAGTCACTAGAGATGTAAAAAACTCGAGTCTTTGAGTCTTAATTCGATAGACTCGGCTCAATTTTACAAGACTCGGTGTACTAACAAAACTCAGAGCCTTAAGTCGAGCCGAGCTCCAGTCCTTTCTCGAAAACTCGAGCGCCAAAATAGAACTCGTATTTCAAAAAGAGCTCGAGTCTTAAAAACAAGCTCACGTCTCAAAAAGAACTCGAGTCTTAAAAAGAGCTCGAGTGTATCGAGTCTTGAGCGTATCAAGGTTGATTTATTTAAAAATACCAATTTTTATTGTTTTACTTCCTATAATATATTCTTCTATGTTATATTTTTACTTCTATATTATTATTATTCTATATTATATTCTTCCTATAATATATTTCTATATTATTTTTATTCCGACTTATATTTTATTCCCTGTTTATTTATAAAGGAACTCCAAATGGAAAAGAACTTGAGCGCGACTCGTCGCGTGAAACGACTCGAGCTCGAATCAAGACCTGAGCGCCATGTTGCGCTCGAGTCTCTATGTAGACTTAAGTGCTCTAGTCTGGGGGTCGTGTTGTAACTAGTCGAGCTGTGCTCTTTGTCAGCTGAGCCCAAAATTTAGGACTCAAAAGACTCGAGTTCTTTACATCTCTAGTAGTCACCACTACTGCGGTTTGTTTGTGTGACGTCTGTGTAAATATGAATGATGCTTGGCGGCTTTGCGCGGCTTGTGCCGGGCGGCTCGTATTGCCGGCGGCACAGCCGCTCGGCATAAACCCGCCGGCATTGCCGCCGGCTCTGTGTGTAGTAGCCTTAACACGATGCCGACACTTCGTGTGCATTGGTTTTTCTTTTTTATATTTTGTTTTATAATTGTATTAGTTTATAGATATTGTTATGTTATATAAGTATTGTATTTTCTATGGACCCTAGTTGCCTGAATTAAAGGAATAAATAAATAAAAAATAAAAAAGTTATTCTGGTGTACGATATACCTATTGGGTTTTTGTTACTTATTAAAAACTGAAGGAGATCTTTACCTGTGGTACCTGGTGATCTAAACGGCGTATGTCTTGCAAGGGTATCCAACGATAATATGCCCTTGTAGGTTACAGTAGGTAGCTACTGTAATCTACAGCATGTTTAACTCTGGACGTGGACCAATACCTACATGTTCTGAGAAAAAGAAAAGAACTAGGGCTTCAGAAAAGAAGGTACCGCATCAATTGTTCCAAGAACTGTCAGTCGATCATAAAGAAGCCTTACATGTAGGTCATTGTAGGTATCTCATTCTTATTTATTTTATTACAGCGCCAAAATAATTATACTCTGTCGTTTTCTAGGCATACACACTGGTCCAGTGGTAGCGGGTGTGCTGGGCCTGCGCTTACCACGCTACTGCCTCGTGGGTGACACCGTCAACACTGCCAGCAGGATGCAGACGTCTTCAGAGGTAGCCATTGACATAGTAATTTTTACTTTACCTTAACTTTATAGACCTAATGAAAGGATCCTGGGATTCCTGTGAATAACTCCACCTTTATTCAGGTGCATAGAAATATTTTTCCAAAACTAATATATTGAGCCTACTTATGTCATCTATCCGGGGTATTTCGATTGTTTTGTCTTACGGAGTACGTTTAAAATTTTCACTTTCCATGTTCCAGCCTGGTCGTGTCCAGATATCAGGTGTCACAGCAGCCCAACTTCCGGCAGGAAGGTTCAGGCTTCGTCAAAGAGGACCTATCAAAGTCAAGGTAAGACTACATGACTTCGTATAAACTATAAATAAAGTATCAAAATAATACATTTATAGACTGCAATTCACATAGGTACTGATATAAAACTGGTAGGACTAGAATTTAAACCCTTGAAAGATAAGGCACCAGGCTGCAAACCAATGCAGGGAAAATAGGATTTTTAATTGGAAGTAGGTACATATTTACCGTTTTGTTCAGAGGTGCGCCGCATACTGCTCCTAAAGTTTTCACTGAACTTTAGGCGAGACCCGGAGCTAGCCGGTTCTCATACAGCTTGCTTATTGTGTTATTTGAAAAACTTTTTGAGATACATTCCGTTTTTCAGGGCAAGGGAATGATGGAAACGTTCTGGCTGGAAGGCGAGGTGGAAGAGGAGGAACAGAACGAAGCCTTACACCTATTCTCTGTACTCTGCGGTGATAACTAAGTAGGGCATGAAAAGTCAATAGTCTTAAGAACATCTGTAATTTTTTAAACGGTTTTTACTAAATATTGAATGGGACCGATCGACTACACACTACACTACACTAAATATTTCAGAATAAATAGTTAGAAATGGTAAGAATATGGTCTAAGTCACTTAAGCAAAATAGTGACATAGTCAATCAGTAAATATTACAAATTCTGTAATATCCATTGCCTTTATCAAGGTATTTTTCATACATACATTTTTGAAGTGTTTTTGTTTTGCATAACAACATCAAAATATTTATCAGATAACTATTAAATCACAAATTTTCACTACCTACTGGTTAGATTGAATCTGTAGATGGTAATTCGGATAAAAGAAATACCTGCATTATCTTAATGTAATTATTGAACCCGAAACCATCGGTTTTGATAAAATTGTATTAATGTCATTATCTCAATGATTGAATATTTTATACATAATTATCTGTTATGACGTTGATATGTATCAGTTCATCTACAAACTTTATCGGATTTTCTCCATGGGAATAACGAACTGGCACATCCACATATCGACGACCTCCGTGGTCGAGTGGCGTACGCACCGGTTTCAAGGTGTCGCTAGCTCTGAGGTCCCGGGTTCGATCACCGGACGGGTCAATGTAGAAACCAACTTTTCTACATTGTCCCGGGTCTGGGTGTTTGTGGTACCTTCGTTGTTTCTGAATTCCATAACACAAGTGCTTCAGCTACTTACTTTGGGTTCAGAACAATGTTACATGTGATGTTGTCCGCATTTATTTATAATTTATTTACATGCACCAAACTTGTATCACACAGTGCCTATCAATTTAAAGACGAGTAGGCACTATAGTGTGAAAGTTATCCTATAGTGCGATAGTGACTTGGAACTAAAACCGGCAAATTCTTAGAGCACATTTAGGTCGCAGCGAATTATTATTATTTATTACATAAACAATGCCATAATACACAAGAAGAGGAGCGGGACAGGGTCCAATCTCGGATTGAGGCAGCGGACGACCAGCTCGAGTTCCTGGTCGTTTAAATGTGTATATCCTGATAACTATGTAGTTTTCAAAATATTATTAATAGAACTATTTTACGTGCGCAGTGCAATAGCTTTTTAAATTTATATACAGCTAACCAATTCAAGCAATAATATAAGCATTTCTACTTTCAGCGGTGACTGTACCCAATAAATTGAACTGTTGTAATTTTTCTGAGAAGGAAATATACCACTTGCTCTTTCATCTAGCAAATCTGTTTGCTATAATATATTGTAATGTATAGTCATTAAAATAGGTACTTAAGTAGTGGGACTGTTGCAATCAAAATACAATGTGCTATATAGTAATAATTTAATATCAACAGACGAATTAAATTCGTATTAATTTTTTGTTGCTTTTTTATAATTTGATTCAATTAGGTACAATATTGTGTCATATATCTAGGCTACATAAGTATAATTCTTATTAACAATAATAATATATTAATAATAATTACATTTGGAATACAAGTTTAGAAAATAATTATTTACAAGTTAAAAATGATATTGTAAAATCTTGATTATTGTTATTGTGCATGATTGTATTTACAAACAAGATAAAAAAAAGTGTATTTAAATGCAGTATGTAACAAGAAAATAAATAAAAAATATACGTTTAAAAAACTTTGTACTAATTCTTCTAGTAAATAGTTGGAATGAAAATATTATATATACACCAATAGGTACAGTTTTTACAAAATTTATTTATAGCATTCAACCATTTCCTGACCCACATAATATTATAGATATTGCTATTGTTTTATTTTGATAGCAATGACGTCACCGGATCTTTGTGAGCAAAGTTAATTAGTGCAAACTACTAAAATCTTACGGTCTAGTGTTTCCTAATATGGCCTTAAAAAACTATGTGAGTGGTAAGCGATAACAAAGTAGTGTACATAATACGTGAAATATAAATTTCAAGACGAAGTACAGTCAGCAACGAAATAAGACCATTAATGTACAGTTTGAAAAAAGTACACAATTTTTTTTAAACAATTATTTTATCTGCAAAAATTGTATGGTAGTATTTGTATGCTGATTGTACTACAGAAGTTAAGAGTCTATGCACATATTACAAAAAACTTTGTTAACGTTAACAATTAATATATAGAAAGGTTTATTATAAACATGAAAATACTGTCAACATTGAGCTGTCTTAAACATGAGAAGGAGTTTATCGCACAACCACAGTTGGCACTTACATTTGCCTAATTTAAAAAAGAAACATTTTCTGATGACTGAAAAATCATTTTACCCTATCAGTAGGTACTTTGTATCATGCAAGACTTATCAATTTTACTAATTATTTTGCAAACCACCTTATTAAATACAATATCGAATTTTTCATCAACTAATGAGGTATAGTTAGCATATTAAATATTAAATTTTAATATAATTATGACTATTAATTTTGAATATATATTTAAATGTATCGCTCAGTGGTAAATACTTAAGCTTATACTCATGATAGGATAATAATTATTGTTTTATAGAACAAAATTCTTAAATTCTGGTGTTAATACACAATTTTATTCTACTTTGTTGGGATCTTGTATATACTATGGAGGGACTTATAAACGCCTTAAAAGACTTGGGACTTTCGTTACGGAGATAGGAACGTCCAATAGACTAATAGATATTGAATATAATTTGCTATTCTAATCGCCACTAAGCGGTGTCTCTAATAATGTGAAAGTGTAAATATTTAGTTTGTATACAATGCACTAACTATATATAATTATATTATGCGAGGAGGTATAATTTACTGAGAACAATATAGTAACGTCGACATTGATTTAATATCGTCTACACAATAGCCTTTATTGGCTATTTTTTTTTTCGCGACAATGTGTGCACGCGAGAGATTACATCACAATAAAGACTATTGGTAAGAACAGCCGGCAAAAAAAGTATATCTCAAATTGACATAATATCATGTAGAACCGATAAGTTTAAACAAAACAAACAATAGTATTAAATGCCCTTTTTATGCTGTTCGTGTATTCTGTCTGATATCTTACTGTAGCAAACTCTCACATAACACACTGAAGCCTTACACAATCAAATATAACATATTATTACTCTACATTATTACAATGATTACAATATTTCGCCTGAGATTAATTGGAGGATTATTATCATTAGAAATTCTATAGTTTTCTAACTCTACCCACTGTGAACAAATAAAGTTAAGGCACTAGAATAGGTAATCGAAAAAAAAAATAAGAAAGCACCAAAAATTAAATGTGCAATAACCAACATCGGTGTAAATTGCACTAAAAAAAAAGTAATTAAAAACAATGGTGTATTCTGGTGTCCACAAACTAAACTATAAACCATCATCTGCCGAGCCTTTTCCCAACTTCGTGGGGTCGGCTTCCAGTCTCACCGGATTTAGCTGAATACCGTATTTTACATGGAGCGACTACCTATCTGACCTCCACAACCCATTTTACTGGGTAACACTCCCATAGTAAGACTGGAAACTAAAGTACAAGAAACTGTAATTAATAGCTCAAAAAAAGTTCAGCGGTAATCAAAAGAGGTTATATACTCAAGTCTTTACATCACAGTGTTAGTTAGGCTGTTTAGTGTGTTTCTGACGTCTATGTGTAAGCTCAATTGTTTGAAATTTGAACGTTCACATAATTTGATAGCTTCGCCTTTTTATGTTAGAGACAAAATTGACTAAAGTTAGTTTAGTTTGTGCACTACAGAATTCACACTTATATCTTAGTAACAATTTAAACATACATAAAATAAACATTTGGTCCTCAAACCTTTGGAAATCCAACAATATCAAAATCAATAAATATAATTTGTAACCCATTCATTAACAAACTAACAATAAAATGTTGTTCTTGAACTTCGGTAATTACGGCTCATTTGCATACAATCACTAATTACAGTGTTTATTTTTTAGGTCCTATATTTTATCTATATAATACATCCTCTTAAGAAATATTTAAGCAATATTCAAGTCCCTCTCTTTACTTTCTTAAGAAACAGGGACGAGCAAAATATTCCTTAAATATTTTTCCAGAAGGAACAATATTGAGTACTAATCATGATTCGAAGTATATAATAATTGGAATTAATTCATATAAACATCTTCTAAAATATTTATACAATTAAAATTTTATTGTTTAATAAGTACTTTATTTATATATCAAGTATCAAGAATCTAAATGATCCATCTATACTAATATTATAAAAAGAGTGCTGTTAAATGTACGTGGGTGATTGAACTACTGAGCCTACAAAAATCTTTCACTGTCGAAACTGTAAGGTTTTAGATAGACTATTTAGTTCTTATATAAAAAAATATGGTTCCGTATTGTAATTCAAGTTGTCAGTCAGCACCTGAGCAAGCCGCCATGTTTATTGTTTAAAAAGGTAAGGTGTTCTGTTCAGTCTTTCCATTTTTATACAAAACTGGTAGAAAGGACATAGATAACACTCGCTCATGTCTAGATTATACTAGTTAATCGAATTAAATACAGTTTCTATCACAATATGCTGTAAATTTATTGCAATACTGCAACAATAATCTTAATCTAAGGAATGTCGCTTAAGTCTAGCCGAGGTTACTTTTTAAAGAGAGCGGTCACCTCCTCGATCGTCCTGTTCTTCGTTTCTGGCAGTTTCAAGTAAGTGAAGATGAAGAATAAGATTAGGAGGACAGTGTACGGCAAGAACACATAGTTTCCGAACGCTTCCGACATCGGTATGAAAGTTAATCCTACGACGAAGTTCGCGAACCAGTTGACGAGCGCGCCGACACTGACGGCGGCGCTGCGGGCGCCCTGCCCGAACAGCTCCGACAACAACATCCAAGGGATCGAGCTAGGACCGACGCCGAAGCAGCCCACGTACAGGAAGGTAAATATAACAGCGAATATACTCATTGTCGTGTTATCCTCGTACGTGAAGAATGCAACGGTCATGAGCACGGAGAACACCGCCATACCCGCGAGCCCACCCAGCTGCAGCGTGCGCCTGCCCAGCCGGTCCATTAGAGGAATCGACACCAGAGCCATTATGAACAGCATGCTGCCCACACCTATCGCCGACAAACGAGCACTCTCTGGCGTAAGACCGGCGCTCTCGAATATAGTAGTAGAGTAGTACAACACAGCGTTGATACCTCCCAACTGCTGGGACAAATGCATCACGACTCCGATTACCAGCGGCTGGCGCAGAGCTTTGATCACAAACAAGTCTCGAATTGTAAACTTCTCCTCTTGTCTCGCCGCGCGGTCTTCTACATGCATATCGTTGATCTCATCATCAATTTCGCTTGTTCCTCGGATTGTAGTCAATGCAGCTCTTGCTTTTTCTTCATCATGGACCACGAGCAATAAATAGCGAGGACTCTCTGGTGTGAACAGTACCATCACGAGCTGAACGCCGGATGGGATTATTGCTAATCCGAGCAACCACGGCCATCCTTCGTCGCTTCCTAGGATCATATCGATACCCAAGATTTGTGCACCAACCAAACCGAAAGCGACAGCCAGTTGGTTGACAGTACCGAACGCACCACGTAACCTCACCGGTGCTACTTCTGATACATAAGTCGGAGAAGCAGTTGTAGCAAAGCCACAATTAATGCCGATGATGAATCTTCCAATGATAATCATTTCCACAGAGTCGGCTAGTTTGCTGAAGCCCATTAGCATGGCGCCTACTAGCCCAATAACTGAATTGACGAGCAGGGCGTTCCTGCGGCCGTACTTTTCAAGCATCCAGCTGGCGAAGGGGCATCCTATCATACCGCCGACGGCAAATATACTGACGATGATACTGAATATAAGACTGGGGCTCGCCTCGTACTGCTCGCTGATGAAGTTCTCGATGAAGGAGCGCGGCGAGTTGATGACGCCGGTGTTGAAGCCAAACTGCAGCATGCCCAGCACGGCCGCGCCCACCGCGAACAGCAGCGCGCCCGTCACGCTGCCCTGCGCCATCTTCGGTTTCGAAGATTCTGGAAATACAATTAAAACATTCATTCATAACTTACAAATATTAGCATGCGGATAATCTTTGCCTTACACGGGCCTCTTAATGACCGTATTACCGTAACAATGCATGTTGAAGGGATAATTGGCGTAATCAGCACGATGAACCGACAACTAAGTGAAGGAAGTTTTATGTTAGAACTCAAAAAACACTGACGCGTGCCTTTGACTTTTATTTCCCCAAGCATTACCCCAAGGACACCGAGGTTTATTTCGTATATTTTTAAGGTGACTCATAGTAGAGTATATTTTTGGTAAATACCCTTCAAAATACATAGATCAACCAGTATCAGAGTTGTGTGACATTACTAAATCTATCTTATCACTGAAGATGGAAGGTTTCGAGTGGTCAGTAGCATCAGGAGATACGTGTTAAACAGATAAAGTTGCATTCTGGTGTATTAATCCGTTCACTGATCGTATTATGTAATGTTTATATCTAGGTCGCTCAAGGTAAACCTGTCTGATCAGATCTGTTTTTATACCTATTAAATGGTTATATGCGTGAACGGAATACATAATTATAAATTATTACGTATTTAAATCTCTAACCACGAACAATACAACTTTAAGCTCTGATCAAAACGAATTTTAAGTTTTCCACCATGCATTACCAATATAATTTTTAGTAATTACAAACCGAACTTAATTGAAAGATGCCTTAAGATAAAATACGAATAAGTAAGGCTAGCTTGCAATATGGAAAATAATCCATTATCTTCCATCGATATTGAACATAACAAGTATCTACCTGCTGAATTCCCATTGCTGAAACAATTATTATTGTGCAATTTACAACATTCATTAAGATCAAAATACCAATGACGATACATAAACCAGAATATCAAAAACAGGACCAAACCTTCCACACATTATTTGACAAATATTCAAAATCAAATTTAATACCAAGTATTTTACATATTATGTTACGTCAAGTGTATGTAAAAATGTCCAACACATGCAAAAACAAGAACAATATTTAGAATTAACCACGCCGATATGATCTCAAGCGTAACAAAACATCTCATGTTACCAGTGTACCTATTTAATATAATTTGAAAGGCGAAACTGAATAACAAAATGTAATTTCAAAATAAATATTTATATTTTAAAAGTTTCGTTATAGTAATTGAGCATTCAGCTGCGTGAACATTTAATGAACTGATAATCACATTTATGTAAAACCTGTAATTTACTCAATTTACAAAGATTTCCTGGCAGCTTGTAGTCTAGTCATTTCACATTTGCATAGCATCAATTGAATGAGCACACGAATTTCAAACACAGGATTGACTAATATGGTCAAAAATACAATTAAAATTATCCTAAGACAGTTCAGTGAGTCTTCAAAATAAATGAGAAATATTATTTATTTTCTTGTATACATAAACCCTTGAAAATGAAATAAAGAACGACTATGAACCACTTACCGGTCTCCATAATGGGACACGTCAAACTTTATCGAAATATAGAATAGTTTTAGTAAATGGTCCTGAAATATTGTGTTTATCATACCAATAAAGATACGGAATCAGATCTGCGTCTGAGATAAAACATTTAGATAAACAATAAATATAACACGTACCGTTCTTAATAAAGTTATAAGTAGACTATCTTGATTCTTTGATAGCATAGATAATATAAATTAGACCGATGTAAGGTGACGTAACTAGATTACATTTTTAATATTGTCAATTAAATTGACCTGGTCGCTGGTTACTTTTTATTTATTTAGATACCTTATTTCAAAATTTGATCTGACTGGAACCCAGGACTAGGATTATACATATTTTGGGTGAAGACCATATTAAAATAAGCTCTACTGGCAATGAATATAAGGTAGTAAATGAATAAATAAGTTTCAGGAAACACATACGCAAGGAGACACAGTTCTAGTGTATTAATTATGGCTAAAATATTGAGAAAATATCAGTTAAACAACTTCACCTCATCAAAAACTAACATGACTAATGACCAATCAGAAGACTTGGTTTCTATGACCAATGAAAGAAATAAAAGAATTATTTTTGAAGGTCGCCCACATGTCGAACCGGATCCTGACCTCCGAACATAATATGGACTAAAATAGAATAACATTTTCCAATACTCTACTGACCTACTGTTTGATTATAGTTTGATCGTACATATTTAGTACAAAATAGCGCTGATTCTCTAGTACGCAAACTTTAGAGTGCCATCGTTTACTTATATGAAGCATGAAAAAAGGTCGGCAACACATTAATATCAACTAACATATTTGACAGGTCTAGTTTTCGTCTGTCCTTTTCCAATAACGTACGAGTGAAAAAGATAGCCTAAATAAATTTGATTTAATTAACTTAAAAACAAGAAAGACCATACTCAAAGATGAATGTGAAATCTGGTCCAGTTAAGAACTAATTCTTAAATTGGAAAAGTTGAACTTTTAACCAAACTTAGGTAGGTACTCTATACATTGGAAAATTTAATTTTTTGAGTATTAGTATCATACCTAGTTGCACATATAAAATAAATAACCACCATAAAACCAGAAAACAAGGTCTACAGTGAACAATGAGATATTAAGGAAACAAAAGTAAATACTTAAATAAAATCAATCATAAATAGTTCCACTTCAAGTAAAATGTAACTTCATAAACCTTTCGAGTTATAACTTTACTATTATATCTTAAACAATAGTACAATACACTATTACACTGTAGCAACGAAGCTTTACTACAATGTTTGTGTTACATAAAATACGTGAATAATTGATGGCAAAAATTTATACACCATCAAGAAATTAAAATGCAACAGGAAGAAGTCAGAATTACATTTAAACAATTTTCCGATCTTTCGTGACGTTTTCTTCCGCAAATCAATGGGCAATTTATTCATTAAATATACTTTTATAATCAATCAGTAGTTGGGGTTCAAAATATAAATTGAACTGGTATGTAGACCGAAATACCACAACGTAAATAAAGCAATAATAATATTGGATCTATGCAAATGAAGAAGCTTCAAATGCCTGACGAAAATATTGATGTCGATGGCAATAAAACTAAACGTCTCAGTTCAAAGAAGAAACAACTAAATAGTAGCAATTTTAAATACGAAACTGCTAAAATGAATAGCGACGAAAATATAAAAACAAAAGGAAATCTCGTAACCGTTTCATTGACATTATTGGAAACAATTGATCTACGGCAGTCTCAAAATAGAGAATGTGTTGAAACACTTAAATCTATACAAAAGCAAGTAGATAATCATAAAACAACACTAAACTAAAGTGAGGCATTCGTTTCGCTTGGAAAACCACAGGAAAATGAAATGAGGTGCAAAGACAAGAATAGGAAGAGATCTGGCTTCGAGTAATGGAATTGTTGTTTAAAAATAGCCTAAGAATAGTGTCTTAAATTATTCAGGAAAATAACCTTTGAAAAATCAGCGTGGTTAGCATGGCACTTAAAATAACAAGCACTGAAGAAAATACATTTTCTCATTTTCGGAACTATGTGAAATATGGTGCATCGGAATTCGCAGGAACGTAATAACCATATAAATTTTAAATACAGTGGTAATATCTAACTACTACTACTTGTTAGGTCTTAGGCTAGCTGTTTGCTATTTATTGTTTGAGTAACAAACATGCAAAAAAATCTAAAAGGGATAGCGAAAACATTTTTTTTATTCGATATGTCAAGAACTCGAGATGTGCTAGTGTACACATTGAGTGGTCCATTATGTTAAGCACAATATAATTGACCACTAGATCGAAAGCAGAAGAGCTTTCTCAAAAGATTGATTATCAAACCTTAGAGATAGACCTATCGAGAATGATTAATAGCTTTGCCGATTGTCCACAAGCAACCAGCAAAAGAACTCAATTTTTATACCATCATTTACGAGTTACTTGTTGCGTCAATTGCAAAAAGGTATTTAAAGGGCTTATTTCTAAAGAAACACATTCGGAAAGCAATTGACTATTAAGCATTGAAAATGTTGTCTTCAACGTAAATTAATCTATTTCTAACTTGCTGTATGATTTTGATTTTTTTTTTTTTTTTTCATAAATAAATGCGGACAACATCACATACATTGCTCTGAACCCAAAGTAAGTTGCTAAAGCACTTGTGTTATGGAATTCAGAAACAACGAAGGTACCACAAGCACCCAGACCCGGGACAATGTAGAAAAGTGGTTTTTTGATTTTGAAAGTGACAAACCCGGAGAACAACATAAGAATTTAACCAGTTTTATATCGTAATACTCATTGCTTGAGCAAATATTTTACAACTGTATCAATATAAATAAATATGAAACGACTGATAGAAAACAATACTATGTTAAACATTAACATACCGAGAGCAATGAAATTGCAGCTTGTTTAAAATGTTTCTGTGTCTATGTCCCATATGTTTTTTTTTTCAATAGTTCTGTATTAATAGTAAAATACCAATAGCCATTGATCGATACGCTAAGAAGAATAGTAAAATAAAGACACGATACTTAAATATTACTGTACAGCAAAAAAAGGAACGAGCAGTCACTGATCACTACCTACTGCGGGTTCTTGATCTGGCTCTATCACAAAAACGGCTCAAATATTGTGCAAGACACAAGGACACTAAAACAGGTGACACTTTCTGTTCAAAAACCAAACAACCGTTGTATAAAGTATTTTATATAGAAAGTAAACTCACCAAGCAAAGAAACACACAGACACGTGACACGTCAATCGTATAGACTCACTTTCTATAAGTTGTGTACAAACACGGGTTGTGGATGGTGTGGCATGGCCAGCGGAGCAAGACGCACTGACTGCATTAAAGGTCGTTCACAAAGACAGCTCTAACGTAAAGTTAGAGCAACTTGTACTGACTTACTGAGATATTCAAGCAACGCACTTCGTGCTAAACTACTATTATCAAGATCTTGGTAATAAAAATGATTGTTGAACGCTGATTAATTAGTGTTCGTGTTATCTTACTTTTTTCTTAGATGGAATTATGTTTTCCTTTTTTATTCGTATTTGTGAGTAAATACGCAATTAAAATGAAAACCGGTTGCTTTGGCTGCTGGTTTGAACTTCTACATTTGGTACCGTACATGCGTTAATATTTACAATAAGTTCAAAAAAAAACCAAAATAAATGCAATGAATATTTCATAGTAGGTATACCTGACGTTTAGAAGTTAATACATAATTAAATAAATACTGTAGATGTCTTTCCCAGACTTAAACGGTTATTGGAATCTTTGATCTCTGAACGGCGGATATTGGCATCCTCAAATTCAATAAAACGCCTAAGGGCAGAATCCTCAAAGGGATTGTAGAAGTCCAGTTAAATACCATTAAAGTGTAATTTAAATATAATATATTTCTAGCATATAAATTAAGTTGTTTAGTTAGGTATAGTAAGTACATTTGTGGAAAACCCAAAGTAATGACTTTGAGGTAAATAAATATTATTATGTCATACCGACAACGTCACAGGAAAGAATATAAGATAGTATCTTATTAACAGACAGTAGTCTGTTCTTCAGAATAAACTTTGTTCTTTCCTATTAAATTCTACGCTGTTTCACTATGAAGTGTGAACCAATTTCACACCCATAAATACTCGAAAGTTCATTCGTACTTCGTAGCATGGCAAAGAGGTACGCAATGTTATTCAATTAATAATTGATTACATAAAGGTCAAAAGGAACCGACTTAATTGCAATTACATAGGACGACGTCTGAGATCCACAATTACCGGAGATATCGTGTAACAAATATATAAAAACATACCGTCGAATTGGAAACCTCCTTCGTTTGACATCGGTTAATAAATTATATTATTTTCATAAAACTTTTCGCTTGAGGTGTGTACTAGAGAACTATATAAGCTATTTAAAATCAAGCAAAAGCTTATAAGTAAAGTTTCCATGTAATTACTTATCGGAATCTTTCAAAACTTTATTCTAATACAATGTAATAAGATACAATTCTCAACAAACATTGTTATTTTAATATATAAATTAACATACACATGTCAGTAATAAAACCTAGTTATTAAGTCTATTAGTAAGACCTCTGCAATTTACATAAATCTCACGAAGAGACTACACTTAGCACCATTGTTTTGAATGGCGAGGTCACGAAATATAAACAATTGAATACTACGATAAAGCGTATTTAAATGTGTCATTCTGTAAAACATAAATACTAGATAATATTATCAGTTTCCTAAAATAATAACAAAAAACCGATATTGACAAAAAAATGTTCTTTTCGCAATCGATTAATTATTGCCAAGATTATCGCGTAACAAACATACGAAAAATAAGACTTACTATCAAATTGAGAACCTTCTCCTTTTTAAGTCGGTTAAAAATACGTTAATATAAAATGGATCATTAAAAGTTATTTGTTTCTTCTACTTTAGTTTTGCGGAAGTAATTTACTCTATCTTCCGGAAGGGAAAAGCCGAACAAGCCCAGCTAGGCAATCATTTTGCTATTTGAGTCTGGTTCAAATAATATATATATATGCAAAGAAAGACTTTCTGTAATGTATTCTAATGAACCTATTTTTATCGCAATACAGGACAGACGCTACTTTTTTTTTTTTATTCATTTATTTGATGAGGCTTTTTGCGCTGGTGCGCCAAGACAGCCTCGTAAGGTACCACAATAAATTAAATAATAAATTAACAAAAGTAAAAATAATCTAATCCTAAGACTTAAAGATAACTTAAAACTAGACACCCCGTTGGAATGTAGCGCCTTCTACAGGTCACAGGCTAGAAAACTACAAACCCTACGCCCAAATTTAAACTAAAAAAAAATACGTATCCCTCCTTGAAAACACTCCCCTTACAAATTTATAAATTTCAATACTCTGTTCCGAAAAAAACCTCTCAAACAAAATATCAATCCCACCACTATACACATCGCCACGGAGCAGCAGCACCAAGGCTACTTTTTCTAACGATTAACTATTTAACATACGCGACGAAAAGCTAGTCTTCCATAAAGTTGCATTAATTACTATCAGTAAGTACTAATAGCATTGAATATTTGTTAATAGTGTAACGTTTTTTATTATCGCCGTACATTTTAACACGTATTGTTTCCAAACGAAGATACGGTATTTACATTCTTCATAAAAAATGCTCCTTTTATCATGTTCCAGGGTACTCACGGCCTTAGTAGGTTTTAGTACATAAGTATAATATTAATTACTCATTACTTCATTATTTAAGCCTCTTATCATTCTAATTAAGATACTTATTGGTCGTTCTAAGGCTTTGTTCCAGTCCTTATTGCAGTCGCATCAATGCGAAAATACTCATTACTGCACAACGTGGACCATTTAATAACAAGATACATCTAATATAGCATATAAGATACAATGATTTAATTGCAATAAATAAAATGTTATGATCGAATAAATAGATAAAGTGTAACATTAAAATGTAATTATATTCATATTTTGTTGTCCTTCCTTGATGGAAGGGTATATATATTAGATGCATAACATATTTCATGAAGTGTAACGCGAAATATCCTACTGAGACACTTAACAAATTTAAATAAAGTTGTGAGTTGATTATTTTTACCTAATTAACCTGTAAATATTACACATACATCAAAGTACCAACATACTAATAAAAAAACTGTACCAATAAAGGGAAAAAAGTAATTTTAAATTAATCATCTCTTAAATTAACATAAACTGCTCTAAATGCACACAGCTGCCGTAAAAACCAAACAATTAAAATTGCTTGAAAATATTCACCACCTACGAAAAGTGTGGGTCTGCTTTAATTAAAAAATCTTCATAATAGGAAATGCAGATATTTAAACCGCACAAACACTTCTCTATCCATATTTCAACAACCCTAACTGTAAAATGTAATGCGGAAAAAAATACCTGCTCGAATGACAAAAACTATATAAAACAAAGCGAAATAGTCATGAAAACAAAACGAAAATTATTTTATCCATTTCGAGAAAATAATTCTAAATCCTGCGGTACTAAATGATGTTTAAAATCTATGCTTCATAGATAACATAACCTTTAATCTGTAGAATGATAGAACGCCAGTATAAATACTACGCTTGTAACAAGCCACTGACAAATTGCACGAGGAAGGAGATATTTAAAAATAATGATTTGCCTTTTATTTGATAGCGTTTCCATGCGTATAATTGAGGATGTTGTGTAGGTATGATAATAAACGTAGAATTAGCGAGTATTTCGTATCGGTCTTTTATATAAACTTTGCCCTATTTTATCTTCAAAGGACAAGAATATAACTTGTCCTGTTTATCCTTTTACTGATAAGACTCGAAACAAAGCTGAACAATTGTATGTTGTCCTATTCGTACAAGATGATCAATAAAATTCTTTATATTTCATTCAATTTCTATCAAGAGTAATTTGGGAATAATAAACCTAGTTTTAAATATTTTTGTATCTAGTACGAGATCAAGGCCCGAATAAAGTTACATAATTAAAAAGAAAGCGCGTAAATAGCCACTCCGAAAATTCTCTAAAACCGTTTTCGGTTTTCTGAAACTTGGTCTGGATCTAAACCGGAAGAATATTTCAGCAATAGCAACTAAATATCAGTGTTTTTTTTCTAATTCTTTAAAATATCTGCCTGTACAACAAGCAGACATGTATTCCTTAACAAACCTTTTTATACGCAGAAATAGAGACACATGAATACAGTGCTATGAATATCCTAATCACAGTAATCACACACATTGTACGGTGTAATCATGTTTTATTCATAAAAAAGCCGTTTCGTGTCGGGATATTGTCAAAGCATTGTGGCAGTTGTTTAGCAAATATAGGAACCTATGTTACTACTCAACAGTTTTACAAACCCAGATTAAATATTAGAATAATAACAGATAAATGACAGAATAGTGCACTTGAGACTAACCGTTTCCTTTTTTTTTTAATTCTTCTTCTAAAAATATTGTGTTGACGTTTCACGACCAACGCGAACTAAATAAAAATGTGGAATTTTTTTTACACAATCGCTGACAGTTTTTTTTTTAGGAAAACAACTCGGATTTGTTTTCGTGGAAAACTGATAATACGCTTTTTACTGTTTGTTTTTTTTTCAGATACGGTAAGTTAATCAGGAGCTTAAGTACTCTTATCGCGTGAAACATTAAACACAATGTAAACAGAATCATCAATTATTTAAGAATCTTTTTACTGCATTTTGTAAGCATTGTCTTTGTTTTAATAATATGAGAATAAAAGTTAAGGTAACACGTACATGTATCTACGTTAAGGTGATGCCGTAAAGTTGCTAACTAATGTGACAGCACGGCGATTTGAAGCACGCAATACACTATGGTGTTACACCGATATTTATGTTTGTAGCTGACAGCCGGACCTTAAAAAGTCTAATTTTAGCTAATGTTAGCTCAATATTCAATGTTAGCACGAACTTTATTCTTTATACATAAAGTGATTTCAGATTAGTTACACTAATTATAACACGTGAACCGATTTTCAATATCATAATTTGTTGGATTCGTCTCCATCCTGAATAGCAGAATAACTATATAAAATCGGTAAAATAAAAAAACAAATTGATGTCTTTCAGGAACCGGGACTACTTATGCGGGTGAAACCGCAGGGTACAGCTAGCTTGTGTAAAAACTGAAGGAAAAGAAAAACCAACATCCGCTTGGTTGTATATTTTTTATTGGACTAACGCCAAAGGTCATTTGCTTGTCAGGCGAAACATTAAAGTTTTCCCATACAACGCAAGAAGTACTAACACTAAACCAGAACTTGCCTGTAACTTGTAAAACATGAAAGGCAATTTAGAATGCATGAAATGAAACCTTTTACAGTAAGAACATATTAATTGGTTGTTGTATTGAATTTTGATTGGGTTGTATAAGGGCCAGATGAGTTATGCCAGCAACAAAGAGGCAGACTATTGATGTTAACCAAGTTCCTTAATTCGAACGATTTCTAAGAATCTTATCCAAATTGAAATTCTAATTATTTTCCTAACTTTGCGCAACCTGATCCGATTCTCACGTTTATCACGTTGTTTTTGCCTTATATTTAAATTTTCTTTTTTACAGTTGAGACTACTTTTTAACCGACTTCAAAAAAAGGAGGTTCTCAGTTTGACCTGTACGTATGTATGTTTGTCCGCGATTATCCCGCGTTTGGCTGAACCGATTTTGATGCGGTTTTCAGAAAATAGTTTGTTAGATCAAGGAGAAGGTTTTAGTATTTATTATGAATACAGTAAACAGAAATTGCATTCATAATATTTTTGAACAGTCGACCGCACATGAATAGTAAGACTGACGTCGCTGTGGTCTTTATTTCACAGCATTAAGGTTGATTTTCGCATCCCGTTGTCACCAATTACTTTCGGTCCACCGTACGGCGTACCCACGAATCGAGCTTGATTTTCTTCGGTTTTCCCCATAGTTCGTAAGCCCGCAGTGCGCGTGTTTAACCGCAGTAATATATAAACATCGAATGAGAATATTTATCAAGAATTGTTTGATAAACAGTTCGCTACGACTTGTTTATTAACAATAAACAAAATATATGCCGTCGAATGTTTGACAAAATGTCGTTGGGATAGTATTTCAACGCATTACAAGTACTATAAAAAATGTAGGTGTAGGTACACAAATTAAACTTTCGTACTACTGTACGACTAATAGCAGTAATTTTCCACTTAGGTACTGGAAAAGTATTTACTTGGATCATAATGGTAGTTGACAGCGTATAGTAAATTTTACGTGGCTTTTTAATCACTGAAAATTGTTACAATGAAAAGATAGCACAGTCAAATCTTTAAAAATAAAATGTCATGATATTTTATTTCTGTACTAACAATATTAACTAAACTAGAAGAATTGATCAGTGTGCATTATGCAGGTACAAGTTATTCCATTAGCCTCCTTTCCGTCACAAGGCTATGAATATTTAACGAACTTCGATCTGCAATGTCTTTTCATCCTTTCATTTCACCTCAAACACCTAATTATAAAATTTGTATCTTAAGTAATCATCACAGGAAAAAACTTAAATAAAAAGGTACGAATTAACTACCACATCAATCATATTAGCTGGTCTACTAAGTGAACTAATCTAGAGTGACCTTTTTTGCACAACAACCTTGTCCCAAAGAAAATTCGGAAACACTAAAAAGGCACAGCATTATTACTCTACATTATTCTTTGATAGACGGACTTCTGGACTTACAAAACAGTGTCGCTACCGTAAGGAAAATGTATGCACTATTTGTCTAGGCCTCCAACCTAAAAGCAATCTAATACAAATTCAAATAAGGTTTGTGTAAGTAAAAGTGCAAACACAACTTGACACTCAAGGAAATTCTCGTCGGCGCCCTAAAGCGACGTCATAGATGTAATCAAATTCCTTGCAAACAATAAAATACAGACAGCATACAAATTACATGAGAATAGCTCATGACACGAGCCAGATCGAAGATAGAGAAGATTCTAGATCGTTTAGACCCTACATGATGCAATACAATAAACTCTGGAAAATTTCATACGTGGACAAACCAAGAAGTTATGTTTCCGTTCATACGATATAAACGTCCTATAAATTATGTACAAATTCGTTTAGTAGAAGCCATATACGGACTGCCATATGGGGCGTATTCCATATTACATTTTGGTGCCCTGATCAGAGGCTTAAACAATAGCATATCACCGACTTACGGATAACAGCAAAAAAATTCCCCTTTTTTGTCGTCTACAAAAAGAAAATTCCAATAAATATTTTATTTAGCAATTAATTGTACCTAATGCAATCGAAAATCTTATGAAATACGTCACGAGCTCTCAATATAACGGAAAGACGACGTGAGAATTTCATTGGATTCCAGCAATGCCTACGCCGACCCACTTCTCTGTGAAGTGTACCTATAATAAAATGCCTACCTAAATAATGCGACCATTAGCCTACTCAGATAATGGGTGGAATAGCCCAAAGTACATTTTTACCTAATACGGAACGAGCTGAAATATAAGTTCTTATTGAAAGTGGCCCAAGAAAACTATGAGCACGCTTGAGTCACGAAGTCATAAATAAAATACTTAAATTCGGCTTCACAAGTATGTTTTAATTGAGCGTTTGGTTTTCAAAAATAATTAACAAGTATATACGGAAAATTTTAAACCCGTATCGAGTGAGTGGCAATTCGTAACGCCTACCTAACGACCCGTATGAACTATTTCTTTATATCTGTTATCTTTAAAGTACCTAGTAACAACAAAAATAAACTGTATTATATGATCTTTATTATTTACGTTAGTTACGTAAGAAAACAGGTGAGCCTCTGAATACAAATTAAAGTTGATGCACCCTTTATTTTTGTGGAACTACTGGGTACTCAACAATGCATAGACGTCCAACCTCGTTCGATCAAGAAGTCTGATAAAATGCCATTAGGTATACTAAAATAATTGTCATGTTTAGTTGAGCACTTAGTCATTTTATTTCTCTAATACGTACTTTCGCTCTTCGAAAACGAAGGGAAAATTGAGATCTATAAATAACAACAAACCTCGAAGACACTTTCTAATTGATAACAATACCAGTTTCAATTTAGTCCGTGTAGTTCCGATACATTTTTAATGTTTTATTTCTTTGTCATCGATTTTTTTTGTTTCCGCGCTTTGTTAAAAGTTTACTCTTATCTAGATCACGATGCCGTGATTCCAAAAGTGAAGTTGCATTTATGGCAATTTTATTATCATATAGCAAACCATCTTCAAGCCATTGAAGCGTTAACTACTGACACAATTACACTCGGACAGACAAATTGGTACTTGTACCTACTTGCACATTGTTAAGATGGTTCACTTTTGTGTGCAATGGAACTCAATTTGAATCACCAGAGAATTGCACAAAACAAAATTTGCGGTTTGGGACAGGATAGTTACTCAAATACTCGTCTTCCCTTTCAACAAGATTGTCGTGCGTCATTTATTTGTCGAATAATAAATAGGTACGTTTGATGGTTGACATAAACATCCACGATAAAAAAAAACGGTCTAATCTATATTCATAATAATACGCCAGGGGTGGTATATGACGCAGGTCTTACTTGATCACTAAACAAACAAGTATAGTGCAAAACTACAGCTGGCACTAAAATATTCAAATCGTTAGTCACTTGTTTTTAAATAAACAAAAGACAATATTTATAAAAAAAGATTCGACATATTTCAACAGCTTTCAGTAATATTTGCTCTTTATTTAGAGCAAACCAAATTCATTTGCGTTTTTCAAGGAGTCGGGAAATGCCAGATAGTATTAAAAATTAAACAAGACGACAGAGACTGCGAGACGTGGCACTGTTAGTGTTTGTAAATTTTATGAATTATTTATCATTGTGCTAAATACTTAAGAGGGTTACGCGAACGGAATTGGAAAATAAAAATCAGAAGACGAAATACAGAATAAAAGGGAGGAAATACTTTATCGTCGGAATTCGGTATAGTGGTCGCTGGTCAACCATCCCTCATATTTTTGTCTGTTTACGTTACATATTTTTTTCAAACATTTTGAAATTTGCGATTGTGCGATTAGATTACAGTGGGCAGTCAACCTCATGCAATTTTGCGGACTGGTCATCAAAATAGGAATTAAGTAGTAATATTGCCTTTATTTAAGAGTTCATGTATGTATTGTAGTGCATATTGTGGATTCTGTTATGACAGTTGTAAATGTTGCACAATAGAAACCGAAATAATGAGTTTTTAATTTATTATTACATCATGGATGATTAATGACAATAGCATTCTTTGAACCACAAAAATCTGTTGTAATATATATATTTTTTTGCAAAATAGTGATTGTTTGGGTATACAGGGCTAAACAAAATTAAATTACACTGATTTCATGCAGGCACAAGTTCAAAATTAAATTCTGATTTAATAAAAACAGTCTAAATAAAATTATGTACCGTAGGTACTAAATTACCATACTATTAATTTATTATGCCACACATCATCATTATAGTTTATTCTCCTACTATATTACTGGGATAAATTAAATAAGCCACAAAAAAATTATACACAGAGAATGATAATAGACATTGTAGAGTAGAAAATGATTCTTATTCTAATAAAAAACAGAAGACTAGGTCATTGCAATGGGACGTGACTGAAAAACTAATGTTAACTAGGTGAAAAATAGGCTGGTTGTGATCATATTCAGCTTTAAAAATATATGTAGTGTAATTGTAGTAAGTTATCTTTTTCTCTCCTTACTTATTGTTATGGCTCATGTTCGCTGTATACATTAAAATTAGCCTAGCCTGATTTTTTTTTAAACCATTCTACATTGATTTTTAAGGACGGTGAATTATGATGAAATGGTCAAATAATTTGAGTCGAGTTTCAGGTCATGCCCAAGTACTGTGCCCATAGACATTAAAATAATGTGTTGAAAGAAGGAAGGTATTCCAAAAAGGTATCAATTATTGCAAATGCTGATTAGGGTAAACTACCCAATTATTGGCACTTTAAGGCATTTGTGTGTAAGAAGTGTCTTTTTTGTGTAACCTAACAGGACTTTGATAATTATTTTTTAACTTAGATACTCCACAGCTAATCTAGAATTAATTTCTCACGGTGAAATAAGAACAGGGTTGCAAGAAAAAAAATTAAATAATAATTTTCAAACTTTGGTGTATACTCCAATTGTTGGCATACTTTCTCATCATCCCATCTCTGCAGATGTTTCTGCAGAGAAAGGTAACCTATCTCTGCAGAAACATGTCTATAAAACGCTTTGGTAAACATATTTTACTATAAAAACATAACACTTTACATGTTAATGGAATTGAAGTTCATACAGACTCTTTAAAAATGTACTTACAAAACTTTACAAAAATGGCGGTTTTGGTTACAGCAGTTTTTTACTCACAGATTATGAAGCCATATTGAATTCAATGATAGTTGGAATGTTGTTATAAATAAGAGGTACAATTTTTACTAAATTTATCATTCAGTAAACATTGTTTATAGATTAGACATTTCTTATATTTTTAGATTAAATAGTAAAATGCCAATAATTGGTTAGGTGCCGACAATTGGGTAGTTTCCCCTATTATGTTTTAAAAATAAAGTGGTTTTGCAAATGAGTGACACAATCGTTTTCTATGCTTATAATACAATAAATTATTTAGAGGACTAGTTATTTAAGCAAAATGATAAACATATTCTGTTAAATCTATGCTATTTAATTTATAGAAATTAAATAAATAATTTAGTCAACTTTAATATAACTAGTAGCTGGTGTTACAGTGTATCTTATTTAATGATTAGAAAAAATAACAGACCCCTTCTGTGTAAAAGTGCTGCTGACTTATCACTCTGCATTGTCACACACAACAATTATAACACAAGTCACAAGTGAGCTCGTAACGCGCGCCTAATAAACCGGTTTTTAAACAACATCGTCCACCTTCACTGCTAAAAATATCACGAATCTAAATATTTATACCAGTTGACAGAACAAACCAGCCTTGAAATCAATTTAACATATGGATGATATTATCGAATTATTAAATAAAATTAAATAACGTGTAGCGATGCGAATTGATGCATTAAACTGTGAACGAATGTATCGCACGACTCACGGGCGTAACTTACGCCGTAACACAATTTAAATTGTCTAACAGATTGCTACTGTTTTCTCTGATGCCTATGTCTAGATTTAAGAAAATTTAATTAACAAACAAAATATACGATACAGTAGACGAATACTTACACATGATATTAAATAATTAAATAAATTTATAACATACCTCTCAAAAGTTGCGCGAAATGTTTTTCTCTACCGGAGTAACGCTGTCATGTTCCAGTTGTATTTGAAAAATAATTTAAACGCTGCATATGAACTGCCGGATATGTGTATCGTCTTCTGAATTATTAAATTGGAGAAATAAATAACTTAAACAATCATCTAGCACCAACTGCTACTTGCCAACTATAGAAGCAGTGTTCCAGATCCATCATTATTTACTTTTACATGTTACCTAAATCGATGTCATACAAGTGACAGCAAGACAGACAGATACCATTACCTGAGGTGCGAAGAAGACAAGCTAACGGAGTAAAAGTTACTTCGCAATTGATTTAAAAACAATAATGATAATAATATTTGAATGATTATAGTCAGTAAAATTAGCATATATGCAAATTCAGCCAACACTTGAAAGAATTTACTTGAATTTAATTCAGCAATATTTGTCTTTCCGAATTTACTTAAACGTTCAGAAACTTAAATATTAAAATTCAGTTCTAATAACTGCACGTTACATAGGAAAAAGCTCATTTGATCAAAATTAATTTCGTGCCCCTTTTGACTGTTTATTTATGATTGATGTATTTTCAAAACTTGTTTATTCCACTTCGATTAATATTTCTGGCACATTCTAAATCATTTTCGAACGCAAAATAAGTATTGACGTTTACGTACTCTACGCGTTCCAAGTTCTAAATATTGCTTATTACATTTGCCAAACATAATTTCTGCTGGATCTCCCCACTAAAACGCCATTGTAAACCAGGTTATAGAAAGAGATAACAGGAATAATAGTATGCTAAATAATACTAAATTACCAATATTAGTAGAATGGAATAAGAAAACAGCTGTCGAATAATTTTTTGTTTGTTGCGCAATAAATAAAATAATCAACCAGTCTCAAGCAAAACAATCACAGTAACTTCAATACTGAATAAATAATCTAGTTCTACCCAAAATGGCTACAAATCACTTCATGGACAAATTGCGCATCTTTTTGGGAATAAGACAGGACCCGCCTAAAAATGATTTTCGAAATCCGATTTGGAGTTCCGATGATGAAGATGACGGTGATGAACTTTACACCAGACAACCAATGGATATGCCAGATATGCCCGACTTCAATAACGCATTAGATATTCATCAAGAATTTGCCCAACAGATGCAAGACATGTTTAAATCTTTCGGGAACATGTTCGGAGATTTTAAGTCGTTAATACATGACAGCCCTTTCGACTCATTTACTAACGTAGCACCAATGCCTCCAGAGTTTGGTCAACCAGAGCACTTCACCGGGGGTAATATAAGAGACTATTACCTGAAACCTGGCTACCGCAGCCGCACCCAAGAGCATATCAAAGGAGACATAGACTTGGATGGCAAAATAACTTCCAATGAAATCTCTGGGCTGCTTAAGAAGAAGAAAGATTCACAGCTCACAACACATTTGGCCCCCTTCAATGGTGATCTGGTGCCAGGCCGTTCATTTTGTCAAACCATCATAACTACCAGTGTAACTAAACCAGACGGAACTGTGGAAACTAGACGGATAGTGAAGAATGGGAATGAAGTGATTGAAGAGACCACCACCTCCACATCCACCGGGACCGACACGAGAATGCCACAATTACCAGGTTTGGATCAAATATCAAGTCCTGGCTATATTTACAAACATGTCATGGCTGAGTTATCTTCTCTATTTAAAAATTTCCACTAATATTGAACCCCCAGTCTATATTTGTAGAAAATTCAATTTAAAATATTAGTTTAAGATTCACAATTATATTTTCTCTTTCTTCCAGCAAGTGATAAATTGAGATTGATAACTTCATAGTATATGCATGTGATATGACAGAAATATAGATGTGTGTATAGCCAAACATATATTATCCGCTCAATGTACTTACAATCAGTCCCAAAAAGTATTTATTCAATTTTTCATAAGTTTTTACTTGTGGACCTGGATTTACGGTTTCAATATCTTTAAGTATATGGTGTATTCTGGGTAGACTAGAACTCCTATATTTTAATAATATTACTTAAATAGTTATAACTGATTTTGAAATTTTGTCATAATACTTAAATATACATATAAAAAACTATCTGCCTTTCATTTTTAGTTAGTTTCCTTCATATGAAACGTCATTCAAAGGCTTAAAATGAAACATCAACTTAATTACACTTAGTTTAATTTATTTTAATAAATTATTATCATTTTCAAAATATAGAGAGCTTTATAATAGAACAAATTCAAAAGTAAGGTGACAAAGATACAAATGATTGTATTTGCAATAGGTGCTAAATACTGAAAGATTTTTAGTACTTATCTTTTTTTTATAAAATAAAGAATCATTTATCATACCACCAACTATGCAATACCATACACATAATATAATAAAACCTAGGTTTAAAATTAAATGCAATATAAGACATATTAAAGGAATAAAATTGCAGGTACTTTTTTTTTCTCTTTAACTTTAAATCCATAATGTCTTAGTCTCCTAGGTACTTTGTCGCTTCACTTTTGCATGTGATTGTCCAGTAGTACAGTCGCGTTCAGTCGCAATAGCACGCGTCGGCCGTGTTGCTCTTGATCCACGTTAGGTAGCGGTTGACTCGGGCGTACACTCCGTATTTCTCGGGTCTGGCGCAACCCTCGCCCCAAGACACGACACCTGAAATGTTATCCATTGACGATTTATGTGATCCTCCTGGTTCCTAGGTGTTAACTCAAGTAGCATTGAATTAGAAATTAGGGAGTTGTATTCTATATTAAGGAAATGTGAAATGGGTTTGCAAGTTCAATGTTATAATTAAATCTGGGAAAATTAGGGTTGTCGTGTTATTTCATCTAGGCTGCTTTGGCATTAGCCATTAATTGCGAGGATTTATTATTAAGTATTTCATAACATCTCAAACTTGTTTTAAGAGTAAAACTTGATCAAGGTAAGCTAAATCTTTAAACTAGTCTTATGTATTTATATATTTATATATATATTTATTTTTATTTTATGTTGTATGTATTTTTTTTGGTATTAAGTATACATAATTTATTTACACTTTTTTTTTTCAATTTTGTGCTCTTGCATCTACCACGATTTGTTTTCTGCATCACCCTAAGGTTGACTGGCAGAGAATGCCTTCTGGCATTAAGTCCGCCTTTGTGCAACAGTGTGCAAAAAGTATTAAATAAATAAATAAATAAATCTGCTGATAAAAAGATGATAAACTAATTACTTCTTAATTTCGTCATGCAGCACCCTGCTGTGCTTTTTTCACTATTTGAAAAGAAGTTCCTATGTAAAAAAGTACCTCTGCTAATTGCTATAGCTATTCGAAGTAATGCTTCTACGCTCTCTAGAAATGATCGCGTTTTAAATGTACTAACCGACTTCCTGATACTTCTCAGTGGTCTCGTTGAAGACATGCAGGGGTCCTCCGGAGTCACCCTGGCAGGCGTCACGGCCGCCGTCGGGCTCGCCCGCACACATCATGTTCTCTGTGATCCTGCGCCCGTACGAACGCTCCTTGCATTCCGTGTTCGATACTATTGGTACTTTTACCTGAGGAGTGAAACAATTGATTAGCTTATAAGTTTTTAATTACTACAAGCTTCAAGGATACCAGCCCGTGCTGTGTATTTTGGCTAGTGAATGGTTCAAAGAGAAAGGTTCGCAAAAAAATGTTTAGCGTTAAGTAATTACTTTTTATTTACGTATATATAACCAAATCAGTAAAATCATATGAGGACAATTCTTTAGATTAAAATACCTATAATTTATGAGTGTTTATCTGATTAATCACTGTTCGTAGGTGCATATTTAAGTATAATCTCTTTGACATCAATCAACTTATCATGATCATGAGCTCTGCAAGAACTGATAGCTACGGAGATACTGCTGAGGTAAACATGTTTGCTATATCTGTAAGATTATTTATTGGACCTGTTTTAAACGAAACTTTGTCATTATTTATTAGGTAATGTTTTCCTAAATCTTCATCATATCAGCCCGGAATCACCCACTGCTAGGTATAGGCCACTATAGGCATCCCCTTTTTCTGCCATTGTTGTCTGTCTTGCGCGTCCTATACTATCACTGAAACTTTTATATTTCATAAACACGGTTTAGCATATTACATTGCACTTTGTATTTCGTCCATTACCATACCTCTTGCAACGTATGGGACACGGATCCGCCTTCATCTTTGACACCCCATCCAATGACGACACCACAGCGGCTGGTGTACGACAGTCCCCCAGTGGGCATGCAGACGGGCCGCACTCTGACGTCATCGGGCTGTTCCGCAGGGGTTGTGGCTGCGGCTTCAGTAGTGCTGCTGGAACTTGGCTCGTCCTCGCTGCGGGCCCGCTTGACTGCGTTGCTTAGGTCCACCTGAAGATATAAAAATTAAGCGTTTGAAAGACATTTGGATTGCATACTCTGGTCCCAAAATTACCACACTTATTCATTAACTTGTGCAGAGCTGCTACTGACTGTATACTAATTTATAAAAATATCATGTATTCAATAGAAGCTGTTTCTGCTTGATTAATAAACGATTAATGATTTAAAATTGCAGTAACTTTAAGACGAAATCGATAGTACTATTTCAGCCGAAAGTGTGAGTAAAAGAAATTCGTTGGCGATGAGGAATTTGTACGGGAAAGTTTGGTTTCATGTTTGATTGCACGCAATTAATCATCAAAACAAATAGTTCTTGATCGACTATTTGATCTTCAGATTCTTACGATTGGCTATGTATCATTTCATGAAATCGTTCAGTTGCTAATTGTAGAAAAGAGATGGTTGTGTTTGTCCGTCTTGTTTCATCTCTCTCTCTGCACATTATGCCAGCAGGATGACTATCTAGTTAGTAATAGTAACGCGTAAGAAGATATCTAATTAACGCCTATTTATTATACAAAGAAATTCTAAATCCTTGCAAGAATTAGCTACACTTTAACATGAAAAATAAACACGTCGATATTCAAATTAATTTTTTTATAAGTCTTACCCTCTCATCGAGCCTCATCAGTGCGATATCGTTATCATAAGTGCCAGGGTTGTAGCGCTGGTGACGGATTACAGCAGACACCTTCCTGTCGATGGTCTTGGTCTCATTAGGATTGGCGGTGTCGTGCTCCAGCAGACGAATTGTGATGCGCTCCTTACGGTATCTAGAGACGAAAGAGTTGAATATACATAGTAGACGCCATAGAACAGAAAACTATAGAACAATTTAGGGTCAAAAATACGAAAACTTCTTTATTTCCATAATACGATCACCATTGATTTCAAAGCTTTAGCTTAAAGCAGCGAAGTGGAAGCCAAAGTCTATAATAACTGGCTTTAGTAAACACTAAATAATTCTACCGATGAAATCCTAACATGTGATTATAAAACAGAAAGTAAAGAAAAGTCCTCTGCGCTATCTCGATCTAAACATAAATGTGGCAATTCGTAAATCAGATCACATTGGAAACATGCAAATTTATATATTTTCATCAAGATCAGACATTCAGGTACGCACAGCTATGCAAGTAGCATGGCGTAGAGCCAAGTGCACGGTTCATTACCATCGCCTATACAGAGGTATGACATAAACTAGTAACAAATTGGCAATAACTAGCCACTGAGTGGTTTCGACTTGGTGTCTTTGTACTGTTGTGTCGTTGGCAACATTTTGTAAACAGATTGTTTGTATGCGGCTTTTGTTTATTGAGCTGTTCTAAAACTATTTTCATGTCTACAAAGGTTTCGAGAACTCGACTGGAATCCTATATTGACTATCAGGGCTTCCAGCAAAATATATATTTATCTTCTGTTTAAAAAGAGCAAAAGGGTTTCTGGAGTTCATTCAAATTTTGGACCCACCTTTGTTAGTGCTTGTAAACCGTAGCTTTTCAGAATAATTCTTTGATGGTGCAAAGCCTTATGTATAGTTCAGTATACATACCCAGTGCAATGAGCCGCAGTAAGGATATACAGGTCGTTGATGAGGGATCCTCCGCAGAAGAACCTGCCGTTGTACATGAGCATGGCCATCCAGGGGTACTCGCGCTCCTTCGTCTCGTAACCACCAACAATACGACGTTTTGTTCGTGCAATGCCGCATTCTGTAGATAAATATCGTATTAGTTAAGATCCTTATTAGGCTTCAGCAACAAACCAGTCTACTATATGTAATACATCGAGTGTGCTCAATGTATTTTTAATACAGGCACACTTGATGTCAGGAATAGATTTCTATTACTGCACCTAATCATGTATTTATTTGTTGACACTAACCGACATGCGGTCGATGTAATAAATAATCACCTGTTCATAAAGCTACTTACGACATGCTGGGCAGCTTGGCGGTGGATCGTTTGAGATAATAGGGCTGTTCGTTGTGCTAGTACCGCCCAGGAGATTGTTGATCCAGTCGACGAAACCCTTCTCCTTTTCTTGCGGCTCAGCTACACTGGCTGCCTGACAGGTGGCGCCGATCAGGCATAGTAAAAGTATAGCCCAATTCATTGTGAAACCTAGAAATCAAACATGAAAAACATTACTCGTGACTCCTTGGACGATTCTTAGACTGTCATTTATTCAGCTCACTTTTATGTTAGTTGATTGACAAAATCTATAAAGTATGATGACAGAGTTTTGGAACTGCATATCGTTACTTTTAAATAGTAACATCCTACATCGCGTTGTCACAAACTGTCGAGTCTCACTGTCACAAATCACTTATCAATCTTTGACCAGTTGGCAGAGTTTTATTCATTTTTATTCCTAAAGGACACAGTTATTAAATAAAAAAAAAAACAAGAAAGACTCCCTACGTTTGGAAAAATACCGTTAAGGACCCAATATCTGTAATTCCTGTCTGCAGATCCGCGAGATGAAAAACCAAAACAACGTCATGAATCCAGGACAATCACAAAATAAACGCGAAGACATTACCACAAAGTATGTTGGTGTCACATTTACGCTAAATTTAATAATTTAATAAAATTAATATAAAATCGCGTATTATAATCAAGTTTCCAATGAGATTGCATTGCTGATAACATTAACGGAGAATCAAGGACACGGTGTAACCGGGTCAAAAACCCGCTGCTCCCAGCGTTTGCCGATGTACCGCTAACTTAAGATCACTCATCTCATCAACATCGCATTTGCATATAATTTGTTTCTTTTTCTTGACCACGGACATGATTCACGTGACCCTAAGGGCCGACGCGCTGCCGGCAGCCGAAGCGAGTAAAAGGATGCGTGAATGTCGCACGAGTTGGTCATTTATTCTGGTCAATAGAAAGAAAGTTAAGAATTTAAATTTGTTTTTTTTTTAGGTTAAATGCCGGTTGATAGTATTTTTTCGTATTTAAAACTTGGGTCGCGAACTTTGACATCAATGATTGCTAACATTCCTACCGCAGAAATATCTAAACTGACCAACAAGATGAAGCCAAAACATGAAAAATGTACTTGGTTAAATAAACGTAATGGTTAAATAAGTATAGAATACTTATTTAACACGAATTTACTTTTGAATTAATACTTTAATACTGAAGTTAAACTTGTAGTTCCTTGGGCCTAAATACATTTGCAATAATTATAGCAGGAACATGTCCTCGAATGAAGCCCCAAAATACTGTAAGGTTGGACCTTGTCCTTCGTTAGCCGGTAGAAATCGACTTACAACATAATCGAAACGGTTATAAATAATCTGTTGAATGGTAAGTGATAGAATAAAATTGAAATTTCCCGCTTGGTATGCGCGCTGCGTCGCCTTGCCGCGGTTCCCGGCTCTAGCTAGTAGAGAGTCGTTGGTTTTGCTGCTCCCGGCCGTTTTAACGGAAATGAAAGTGTTTTATTTAAATGTGTTCGATGACAGATTTTCTTATGTTTAGTTGGTTTCGAAACAAGTGAAGGTCTAAAATACGACTTCAAGTAGCGGTAAATACCCATAGATGCAAGAATTTTTTAAGGTTATTATAACTAGGGTTGCTATTCATGTTTTGAATTTAAACAATTAGTGATCAGAATAGAATGATAAGTCAAGCTATATAATGAATAGTTTACCACATAACCTTTTAAATATTTTCTAATTATGTTTAGGTATATCAGTGACATTTATTTGAAACGAATCTTCCTAAACCATTTTGAACGTAACCGACGCTCTCAACTTTAATAGCACAACAATGTTTGATTTTAAATAGTAGGTATACTTAGATAGGTATTGTAAATAACAAATTCTAATTAATATTTAAACCTAATATTCCAATAAAGTGTTCAGTATATTACTAGCATAATGGGATACGGGTCACAAACACAATTATCTATTTTCCTTTTTATATTTTGAACTAACGAATTAAAATACAAACCGTTATCTATTATCACAAGCACTTCACAGCACACGAAAAATCAAGGTTAAAAATGTATTAGGAGCTCACTGGATGGTTTAGAGGACGAAAGGCGGGTGGCAAGTCGCCTGCCTGTGTACACACTACAGATCGGAGCCAGACGGAGCCGAAGCCAACACTTTCTCCACACCGCTCCACTTAGTCCTCACCACCGTGTGCAAGTCCTACACCCGCACAACCACTTATAAACAACCCACCTGCGTTGTCACAAATACCATAACAGATTTTCTGTAATTTTTATGGAATTATTATCTGTTTAATGGTGTAATTAGGAGCATTAGCGAATCATGAGGGATCCTAATAGATGCCTACATGCGATTGTGAGTGATGTATCATAATGTTTATTGCACAACGCTCAGATGCAATGGTATTGCGCTGATAATCAGCCCGTTTGTAAAATTAAATATGATTGTCAATAAGGGCGTTATGTAATGTCTCATATTTCATGCCCTTATGTAACAACAACAGGCATAAGCAGTAATCATCATCAAATGTATGAAATCAGTCGCTGAAATGATAATAAATTAATAGCAATTTCGTAGTGTTAAGACGCAATTTGATAAATATCAAAGTTCTTAACCCTTCGCACCTAACAATACTATTACATGCTGTCCAAACGATAAAGTCACAAAATATTATTTGTTTCAAATCTATTTTTCGTTACATGAATATGATAAATAAATAAAGAAATGCCTAAAGCATTTTGGCTAATTAACAGGTAAGTACCTAATTATGATCAGGAATCAAGATAACTTAATACTAGATTGATTTTGGTTGGGAAAACTGAACGTTTTTTCGAAGCCAAAGATTAGTTTTGTTTTTTAATTATTTTCATATCTGAAAGGGACCAAAAACGACGTCAGACAACATTGATAAATTAATTCAAGATGGGGTAAATGAAGAAACAGGTAAGTACAACCTAACCACAAAAGTAAGTATGTGTTGGCACCAATTTCTATTCGTCTAAATATACCAAATATCTGCGTTACTTTTATGTATTTGTCATTAGCAGTTAACAAGATTCCATTTGCAGTAATACGTATTGCTAAACAAGCTACATCAGGCACTTGAAGAAACTGTTTTCGTCTGCACCTGAACGCCTGATACTTAAGCGAAAGCAATACATTGAAGGAACAAACACTTTTTTTATTTCAAACTCACGATGTTGCATTCCCTTCCAGGCCACTGCACTGTTTACGGTGTTTTCCTGGTGGTTTTGATTTTAACGATATTATACTATAACCGCAAATTATAATTGACATGTAACACAAACCTGTAAGTTTTAAGTTGCGTAACGGGAGTCCCGTATTTTATGAGCATATTGTAAATTCCTGTATTCTGGAGGTACTAAAATCAGCAATTTTGTTTTAGTAATAGGGTCCCGTTTTACCTTTTGGGTACGGAACCCTAAAAAGGCACTTGAACAAAATTTCGTAGCTACCACGGAATTCCGAATATCTTCCTGACATCAGGACGAGACTTCAGAAATTTACTCGACCTAACCAAAATGCCACCATAAGTACATCTTGTACAAGCATACCACAACTACCGGTCTTACAATGAACTGTCCAAAATCCACCACATTTAACACAGACCACATCGATCCCAGAGAACCGACTCATTCATTTATATACTTTAGTGGTGTAATGTTATCTGCTGATTCTTGTACATTTAATGTTATACCTTTCTACATGAGCAGGCGCCATAATGGACATAAGAACATTGTAACTAGGCCAGACTGGCTGTACCGAACCCCGCCAACAATAAATTCAATACTTGTTTAAACAAGATTCCGTTGTTTTGTTTATAACTTTCTTATAAGCGTTTACCCGTGGATTCGGCTGTCGAGATCTCCCAAAGGAAATCTGTAAGGTAAACTCTAATCAGGACTTTGTTAATCCGTCCCTAAAATTGAAAAAATATACAGGACCCTAGTCTCAGTTAACCTTTTAAGCGCTTGGCTAAATATCATTGCCGTGCCAAATCGGTGAAATAAAAGCTCCTCTCTTTCTGCTCCTCTTAAGCTCCGATTTGTAAAATATCATGGTGTACAATATAAAGTATTCTATCTGTCTATCTACATAAATAGAGAGATATACAATAGATGCAATAAAATCGAACAAAACAACAAAAATTGTGAATATTCTCTGTCGCATAAATACGACACGGGTGGTAGCTAGGGGCACGGAAATATTTGTCGCATATATACGACTCGGGCGGTTAAAGGGTTAACCATAGAAATGGACTGAAATTGTAATCTTTTCCTTCAGTATTTAATTATTTATTTAATTTCAGGAAATGAGGTAAAGCGATGAAGTATTATATTATGTTCTGCAATAGTAACTAGTGTTCCAGTTTCTTTAACAGCGATATTAGGCAGTCGCTAGTTCCCACTGATAACTTTATATCGATTGAGAAGTAACCAACTAATAAATTTATTATCACCGTGAGAACTGAAACACCTTTTCCACGTCACTTAGGTACTTGGGTTTTCATGTATCACTACAGGTACCTATCCAAAAAAAAAACAAGAATGGTTTAGTTAGGATTTGATATTTTTTTGCACTTCTTTTCCATATTCTGAATAAACTTAGAACTTATAATTCTGTGGTATACTTACAATAAGGAATGTATGTCTTCTTATAAGCTCTAAGCTTTTAAGATGCTTAACTTATTGTACTAAATCTAGATTTAGTCCAAGACTACACCTTAGTCCCTATTTCCCTACCCTACTTAATATCAATCTAGAATATTATTGGGACCTTTTAAGCCTGGATATTTTAACATTTCGCTTCTGTATTCGCGATTATAGCTGCCTCATATCATAAGTTTACCAATAGGTTTAGACGCTGTATTGTAACACTAAACATAATTTAGTATCTAAATACTGTATAAAACGAGTGAGAAAAGAAATCATTTGCTTACACAAAAAAGAAAAACATTGCAACAAAAACATATATTTTTTTTTTACTTTGTTTTTTTTTATAAAAAGAAACTTAACAGTTTTTTTTTTCAATCTATTTAGATTTTATACAGAGGAAGAGGCATCGATAACCACGCATGCTCAGTGTTCCTAATGTAAGGCATGTAAAAAAAGCTTTTGCCCTCAAAACTAAAACGGACCTCACCTTTCTTTTGTCAAAGATAAAGTTCCGTGTTCGCCCTTAAATATGTCGTAATTCAATGTAATCAAGAAGTGGAACATTACATGGTCAAAAAGTATGCAGGCCGATACCGGGCCACGGCTGCGCGCGCGCATTGCCAGTGCATAGGCATTACTTTATTACTCAGATATGGAGGCACATCAATAAATATGATAAACCTTTTGTTACTAATGTTTCCAATTTATTTGTTATTCGAGTTTTTATTTACTTTTTTTTGTGCTTTTCTAGTGATCAAAGACTTTTTTGTTCAAGCGGAAATTCTTAGGGTTGTCTTTTGCTCTAGGGAAGGCAAAGGGGCATTCCAACTACTATTCCACTTTTTACTCTCCTTTGCCGATCCAAAGTCAATTTCGGAGTCTAAAGCTACATAGGTGTCTTTACATCTTACAGGTTCAAAGTAGGTAAATTACTAATTAGGTATGTCATGACTGAATTGAAACCAATACTAAAACTCTTTTAGATTCTTTTTTAAATTCTTTTAGCCTAATATAGAAAATCTCAGCGGGTGCAGCTGAAATCTATTATTTAAGATGAAGCGATTGCCTATCGGACCTCCGCACCTTATTTACTAGGTTATATAGTAAATTTCGAATGAGGAAAAATCTGTCATAAATCAAAGTAATGTTACATTTTTGTTAAGAAAGTAATTTGAAAATAAAAGTCATTAGATTTCACAATAAAACTAAGAGAAAGCGTAGAAAAAGGTAACGCGACAAATAAATAAAATAAAAATAGCTGCATGACGAAATAAGACAAGAAAGTGATTAACTTTCATAATATCTAAACACTGGTGAAGTGTCGCAGTTTCTAAATCCATGGAATTACATAAATCATCAATCATGGTATTATATAATTCAATAGATTTACAGTAGCTTAAGCTTGTAATTTATGTATTTTTTTCATTATTGAATGAAAGCGAAAAAATTAAATAATAATCATAAATAAAAATAAAAATAATCATCCAACATCGTAAGGTAAAAATAGATGAAAGATTTTGACCTTTCAATATTATGTAGTATTTCTCTGCAGCCTTCAAAAAATAACAATTAGCTACATACAAACATAGTAAATAATTACAAAATAAAATAGGCACACTATATCGTTTAAGCTTGCTTCATTTAAAAAGAAACGTTGTAATAATAATTATGTCCACGTGGATTTAATTAATTCACTTTCTGACACTGATTTTAAAACAAAACAGTGTGTTTTAATGTAACTTACTATACAATTCCTAACAGCTTTTTTTTTGTTCAAAAGGCTCCTAAGAAAACTTTACATAGATTTTATGTGGCCCAAGAACCAGATCCTTTTTCAGCATATTAGGAAAAATCTAATTTCAAATGTAATTTCGAATAAAAAATGAAAAGTGTAACAATGGTAATGTGTTATAATGACGCTTAGTAGGTGTGCATCGTTATCTGTATACGGGTGGCACCGTCCCCTTGACACCGTTGCACAGATCTTCGCACCACGCGGCTCTTTCCATGAAATTCACCTTCAAAAACAGTCACAAGGTCACCAATGTTTGTCTAGACCAACCTCTAGGAATGCCACCAAATACGGAAGTCTTACAGCTGATAATAGATACGGAATAGAATTGTCTAAGTCATGTATCAATGTTAAGCAAACTCAAGATGGGATTACGTTGAAGGTCTTAAACTATTCCATAGTGTTAATTTTGTCTCTGCCTGTTATGAACCTAACAGAGATCTTTCCGTCTCGTCGGACACTAAGCATTACAGAAACAATAAATCAAAACAGCGGTATTCACACATGCTGGCTTTACGCACATGATAAATCAAAATATCAATTACAGTATTATTCCATACCACAATGTAAACAAGAAAGTATAAGGGCGCCGCGCCGCGCCGTTGTTTTGACGGCTAAGTACCGGTCGCCGGCACTCCTTTGTATCAATGTTTGTTCCGAAATATCAAAAATTGCAAAACCTACAAACTACAACATTTTAATCCTTACATTACGTAAGAAGTTGAGCAAGATTGCCCAAATATAAAAGAATTAAACTGAACCACTCGAGCCATCCAACAGCGGGTGAAATTAAATGCACGTTGCATAACATACGCGACTTTCTGCAAGGATATGCGCACTACTCGCGACCCACTCACGCACGACACGACATCCTTTCTATACACACAATACCCAAATACCAGGTTATTTTGAGACGCATTTGAAATATATGTTAAACTAGGCGACGCAAGACACTACAAAGTTCACACATGCATATTTATGATTATGTTTCCAATGTATAAACAGATACAGAACAGAAGGCACGCAGGTTTCTTTTTAGCGCGCCATTAAATATGACATAAAAAAGTGCAGCTCTGGCTGCTAACTCAATTTCGGGCACACGACGGCGACGCGCCACGTCGTGATAACCCAGACAAGAATGCGATGCGATCAATTAAAGTAATTGAACGTTAAAGCGATTCCATTCATTATTATGTACCTTACTGCGTGCTTATAAGGAATGCAACGGGACCTGTGGTCCATTCAGGGCGTGTTCCTATTAATTAATGACCAAGTAGCAATGTGATATTGTGATGCAACTAATTACGGAACTTTGTTTCGCGCTACCGGTCGCACGTGAATGGTCAGCTTTACGTCGTATTTATGCATCTACAAGAAGGGGGCTTGCCTCTTACCCATGCATGCTTGCGAGAGGCTAACCGATCGAATTGGAATATGAATACCAAAGCTGTACTACCGCCTAAACTTGCAGTAAAGTTTCAAAGATTAAAACGATCGATTAAAAAAAAAAAACAAAATGTTTTTAATTCTCATAAACCAAAAAACTTAACTTAACTTAACTCAATAGGTTACTCTTTTAAAAAAAAGATATACGTCATTGTTAAGATTACACTGATTTTAAAATATGCGACAACAACGTAAACAGCAGAATGTATAGATTAAGGGATGATTCTCATTAGAGCGTGCCGTGCACGGGGCGGGGCACGGACGGGGCACGGTTTTGATCTGTTTCATATATTTTGTATGAATCAATTTATATTACACCGTGCGTTATCCGTGTCCCGTCCGGGCCCGCTCGATATAAATTTCCCCGTCCGTGCCCCGCCCCGTGCACGGCACGCTCTATTGAGAATCATCCCTAATGTATATAAACTAATACATCCAAAATGGAAGAAAAATAGAAATCGAATATTCAACTAAATTTACACTGTCGTCACATTTACAAAGGACTAACATATAAAGGAAAAGACAAATCTCAAGAAATTATAGAAGAAGGAAAAATTAAATATAACTTTACATACAATCAATATGTAGTCCTAATCAAATCCCTTACAGGAAGGTCAAGGCATGTCAAGAGTCATTAGCTAAAACAAGATTATTAGCAGACCGCCAGGGAGGCCACATATGCAGATGATACTAATTCCACGCGCGCTTATCGTTTACGTAGTCCCTAACCGTATAATTTCGATTTAACGCACGTTTTAAACTTTACATTAGACAAACTTGTTATCTCTTCTGGTAACTTATAATAAAATCGAATAGAATTTCCTAGGAAAGATTTAGTACTAGTTTTAGTTAGTCTAAATCTTGGGACCACTAGTTTATTTTTATTTCTTGTTTTTATATTGTGGTGATCACTATTAACACTAAGACTCCACATCCGCTGCAGAGCAGAAGCCCCACAGCAGAATGCCGTATGACATTATGCTGTAAAAATACGCGTAATAAACTAATTTAGCAGTGGGAACGTCTGTTAATTGCCTAATTTTCCGAACTGCAAATGCAGCCTACTGTAACCTAGAGTCATTTGTAATACCAAGAAATACAGTATCGTTAATAAAATCGAGTTTTTCGCCGTCAAGCATGAGATTTAAATCTGACTGAGACCGCACATTTGGAAGTGAGATTAGTGGATAATGTCAATATGTAACACTTGCAAGTCAAAGACATTCTAATTACGATTACGTTTTCGAAAAAACAACGAACGTTAACCAAAAATACTTTTTTATTGTTTACATTTCTTTTTAAACACACTTAAACAAATTGTGACATAACGTTACAGAATTCGCAACCCGTTGCACTGCAAGTGAAGGTAAATATGCTAGTATGCTAAACGCACGTCATTATCAAAAGTAGAACACTTCAAAAATGTCAAGCTAAAGCGTTGCGATGAGTTGGTCAATCAGGTCTATCTCTTCAAGGTCATTATCTAATCCGTGGGTCCTTCCACAATCCCCGAGCGAGCAGGGGCTTGGCGGGTGGGGTGACGCAGCGGCCGTCACTCGCTCAGTCGCCGCGTTGCCGTGAACTTGGCCTGATCTGGTCTGTCACACTGGCCCCGAGGCCTTATCGGAGGCGCCGCCCACGGCCTATAATAGCTGGGCCGGCGTCTCCCCCTGACTATAGAGTGGGCTGTGACTCCGTCAGACATGTTTCGCGTCCTCTGCCTCCTCGCGGCCGTCGCCGCCGCCACCGCTTGCACGCCCTGCAGTGAGTGCCCAACCATTACCTACCTCTTACTGCGGGAAATATTTCAGCAGTTTTCATTATTTTAGTGTTTAAGTGAAGTGATTGTATAGTTACAAAAAAAATATTAAAATTTAATTTTTACTCGCTTTCCTGAGGGAATTAGAATAAGTGCTATTTTTATTAATTATTTTTTCTTAAACTTATTTGGTAAGTAGAATCAATTGTTTATTTTATACATATTTCAACAAAACTGGCATTAAGAAATTCGGAAGCAAGTAAGTTTTTTAATAGTGAAGTTGTAGATATTTATGCACAACTTTTAACTTATAATCTCTTATTCAATAGGCATAACTTCAGTTTGGGTTATGTCATAAAATAAGTGCTAATAGTTTGAAGTGCTTTTAGAGAGTGCAGCCACTCGCAGTCGATGCTTGTTCATACACAAGTCCAGCTTAATAAAACAGCTGAGTTATTCCCACAAGTGTGTTAAGTGTCCCGGATGTGTAAGGCCGTCTTCGATTTGTTAAATTAATGTGTGTTGCACCCAATTAACAATTACTTACATCCGCAAGCTTGTGTTAAAAGCCTCCGAATTCCTCGCGTTCCGTGCAAAAAGAGGGCAAAGAAAAAGGCATATCTTTATCGTATTTTGATCGCGACCCAGATTTCAATAGTACTTATGGAATGCTCGTGCAGTAACGAAAATGCATGCGTAATAAAATGTATGCAAGAAACGCACATTAATGAATAGTTGTAAACAAGAGCGTTTTGGCGCCAATGTTTGTTTACTAACACCGCGTCAGATTATGCTAATCAGCACCGATTGTGCGCTGCCTCCTAAACATTTATATATTCTCAATTAATATTTATGCTAAGAGAAAATGTCAGAACTTTTTTGTCAGAAAGAGTTCAACCTAAAATTATAATAAGACGCAATAGATTTTTAATACTTATAAATAAAAAAAAACTAATCTGACTTTTAAACTATCGCGCTGCATGTTCAGGCCATGGTCGCAAGCAAAACAAATATGACTGCGTACTGAAAAACTAATTGATAAAGTAGACCCTAATTGCCATAAAGAAGAGTCTAATGTAGGTAATAATGAGATGAGTATTTAAAAATATATATTTAATTTAACGCTGTTCTAGGCTCGAATGACTGAATCTAGCTCATTAATATTTCGCATACGATTTCTTGTTAATCCGTTGAACAGGTAATATAATTGAGTAACGAACATAGTTTTTGCATTCTTAATAATTAAGGAAAACTTGACTAGAGTTTGTCTTGTCAGAATCTAATAAACAATCATTTTGAAGGATCGACATTAAGTGTACAGAGTTGAAACTACCTAGATATAGTAGGCTAGATACTAGATCAGTTGAAATATAGGTTTACGTTATGCTAGGTACTCTAACTTCGTTATCATTTCTTTTCAATAAATGCCAGAGTGCTGACATGAATATTAATTGGAGCAAAATCTCCAATCAACATGTGCTGGTTTAATGACACGAATAGTTAATTAAAATATAAACATTAATTATAATAGCACTTTCTTATCATAAATCATGTTGGTTGAACGCCTTCTAGTCTTATAAAATAAATAATAAATAAATGCGGACAACATCACATACATTGCTCTGAACCCAAAGTAAGTAGCTGAAGCACTTGTGTTATGGAATTCAGAAACAACGAAGGTACCACAAACACCCAGACCCGGGACAATGTAGAAAAGTTGGTTTCTACATTGACCCGTCCGGGAATCGAACCCGGGACCTCAGAGCTAGCGACACCTTGAAACCGGTGCGTACGCCACTCGACCACGGAGGTCGTCAGAAAAGTTATACAAGAATAGATTAAAATTAGCGATGATCGGTTTATTTTTATTGCCAGTAAGTAGGTACAGGTTCTGTGGTTGTCCCGTCACGAAATTCCCAGGAAAAGTCAAACTTTTTTTTATTCTTTAATTTGGAAAAGTTTTGGCATTAAAATTATGTTACGCGTGAAATTGTTACTGCACTCATATTGATAAAATCTGTAGCGACAAGTATAATCGCAGTATGATGAGATTTTTTGTTTTTATATGTTTTACCGGGTTATATCACTAACTGCTAACTAATTTAAACGTATCAAAATTTTTTGAAAATATAAACTATTTTTGATAATTACTCATTTCGCGGTAACTCTAACAATTAGACTTTTATTTTTCACTCTACATGCAAACAAGAAACCAACATTTTCCATTTGAAATGTGTGCATAAATTGTGAAGTTAGGTTACGGTAAACGGTGACCTTTTAAACGAAGAAACGCGTAACTTTGCACCTCAATAGCGGCCTCATAGTCTGTTGGTTAAGATGACTGGAATATAAACAGAAAGTTGAAAAGTCAATAGTAAATACACTCAACTGCGGTTCTGAATTGTCTAGGGTCTAACAACACCATATGTGCGAAAGCTACTGGAAAATAACATCGAATTATTTTATAAGCTGAAATTACCACGGAGCAATTGCTCCGTGGAAAATACGAATTAAATATTTTAAATCTCCTGCAATCTAGAATTTTGCCAAATTTTGATCAAATATTTTTTTTCTCAGAAAAAGATTTATTTTCCCATGAGAATTTATGACGAACCGTAGTATAATATAAAATACCCATGGTATAGATAGCTCTACAGGAATACTCAGACAGATACTATAAGCTTTTTTAATTCATCGTAAAACTTTAAAGTGAGGTGGCGCGATATAATGAAGAAAAATATTAACTCTATAAATAGGGAAAAGAAAGAAATTAGAAAAAAGATGCGAGGAGAACATCAGATTTTTCACTACTAATTTCCAGATGCTTAACTAGCTACTAACTAACTTCCTTTTACCCGAGCATTTCCGTATTTATTATTTGTTTAAGTCGTGTTTTCTTTCAATCAGCTTAGCATGGGATCGTAAGTTAGAATCAAATGTTACAGCTTGTGGGGTGGCTCGGGGAGCGCGCGTGGTGGGAGGCGAGGCGGTCACTCCCGGCGAGTTCCCCTGGCTGGCGGCGCTGAAGAAGGACGGGAAGGTCATCTGCGGAGCCACCGTCGTCGCCAGGGACCATCTCATCACTGCTACTCACTGTGTACATGGGTAAGAGATGATTTATAACGTATTCTTTTTTATGTAGAGTAGATGAAGATTATGGTTTGTCCGTTTTACATTTTGGTTCTTGTGAGGTATATCTCATTGTTTAAGACATGTTTCTTCAAAAGCCTTGGTTAAAGAACGGCTCGAATTAATTGCCTGAAACTTGTCAGGCACTCGAATTTGTTTAAACTACACATTAGATGCTTAAGAAAGTAAAGAGTCGGAAACAGTCTGTCAGTCAACAGTCAACAAACTGAAAACTTCTGTTCAATTGACACAGGGAAAAAATGCAATATTTTCCGAAGGTACTTACTAAAGGTATTAAAAACACTCAATTAAAAGTATACCTTTAATCCGCCACTTAAGTTTCGGCCAGTCACACCGCTGTAAGGTCTAACCTTGATCAGTTCTATGACTTTGACCTCGTAACAAAATGCGTAACGCGTGCCTTATCATTCAAAACAGACCTAGTTCGGGGTCAACCGTTAAGTTTCGTGTGAGAACTATATAATACCTACTCATCATCAGCCCTGGCCTAGGAGGTTAAATACATAAGTAATGATAAGTATCGTCCGAAGAAAGCAAATAAATGACGCGTAAAAAAAAGTGCATTTCGGGATGAGTTTATTTATACGTTCTAGCTTATTTACAAAGCAAAACATACAAATGAAAAGAAAGGACTACCTAAAAGAGTCCTGTATTCAAAAACTATCATGTCCAGGTTCATAAAAGATCAGCTAGCTACTTTTTTTATTAAAACAAACATTAAAGACACAACTTTTACTCTAATGAATGAATTTAAGTAGGACATCCATAACACCTTCTTCATTAGCGATTGGTCTGTCCTGAAAACCCAAAATCGAAAACAAAAACATTCGCTACCAAATAAAATCAGACACGTGCCTCGTTTAGGATTATAAGCTTCTTATAGTTAACACCTGAATGGCGACAGAAGCGATAAAACAAATTTCTCAATACGTTTTTAAAAGTTCGCGTTACTAAACTGAAGATATTTGTCTCGTATCGATCTTGACCTCTTCCAAAACACCATATAAGGTGCAATAATATTACAATAAACGCTATATTTGCAAAACTTTACACTCTCTAAAATTTTATTTTAAGATTTGATCTGATACCGTTGTTTTCGCCAATTTGGGATGTGAGAAAGCAAAACGGAGGCGAAATCGAAAGTTGGGGACATTAAAGGATAAGGTGTGGCTCGCTCGGCTCAGGTGCATTAAATTAATATTTACCACATTGAAGCAGTATAGATATTGCCAACGAAATATAATATCCGAGTCTTTTATTTATGTTAAATAATCTAAACTTTTTAAAATACATCCTTACAACTTGCATGAGTATGGTATCTTCGATGTAAATATCTACAGCCGTCATGACATCGTCCAAAACCCTCAACCGAACAGGCTCGTGCCTTTTGTAACTCAGTTGTGACCTGGTGTTATTTTAAATTAGGACAGTAAATAATTATTGTGCCGAACATAATATGCGCACGTGATCTTTTATAAAAGTTTGCATTCCTTAGTCTAGTAACGAACAAAAGGTTTATCGGAAACTTACCAGCTAAACCCGTTAATATAGTCCTCCTACGATCGGTCACGGGATTAGTAGGTCAAATGTCAAACTCATTCGCTGACCCTTCAGCTGTCAGGCCATAGTGTGCCCACACTGATTACAATCGCCTGCGCACACAATGATGATGATGATATGACCTCACTCCATGATTTATCGACGCACACCTTTCTATAATATTAATTTACATGTGCAAATCTAACTATCTTTTATTCAATCGTCATGAATATTTTATATGCTAAAATAATGGCTTAATAGCCTCGCTTTGGACTATCTGCAAACAATGGTCTATGTAGGTGAGCACTAATTGGTGAAAGTGGATTATAAACACGATGTAGCCTTAATGTCATCAAGAATTTGTGGTCAACGAACACATTGGCACCTGTCGGAAGCATTGTTGGTCCGTAATATTTCCATAAAGCTCTTATGAGGTCAAACTTCATTAGACGACCCGGCGCGCATTCACAATATGGTGGTTATATTTATCTAATGTTGTTTTCTTTTGCTCGTCACGTCGGCTCCTCAAAGGAACATCTAACTGTAATTTAACATGAGTAAGAAAGAAAAAGTCACTTTCGTTAACCGTAAAAGCCAAGTTAATTGGTGCCATCACTGTGACTCATTCTGCAAATTTTAATTCTGACCTCGTAGGTGTGAATACTCTAATACCAGATAGGTACGAAGTTCGTAATGATACTGCAGAAAAAAAACATGTCTGATAAAAACATGATACTTTTCTGATACCATCGACTTTAAGTGGGCATCGATTACATGTATGGCCAAGTACTAATAAGCAGGAAAAAGCATGTTACGTTGTAAGTCGGGGAAGAATTGGGCATGGACCGGTATTTGGGACAACTGTCAATAACAGAGGGTTCTGCAAGGACAATTTTACATCAACAGACATAGGTCCAAATTAATAACATTTCATGGTGATTAGAAATGAATCCCTAAGTAATTTAATTACTTTTAAAAGCAACAGGAAAAGTTGAGGGATAATAAGATGAGAGTAAATCGACCTAATTTTCTGAGAAATCACAAACAATAAGGAAGCTGTAGCTGTCTGTAATTTTATTTGAAGAAGCATCATTTAAATGAGCGTTATAAATCTGCCTCAATGCAATTGGTTCGTCAGTTATGACAAACCCTTCGAGAATTAATATTCCGTTAAATGTTGCCAAGTAACGTATTCATAACAGGATTTTTTATTCTAAAATCTTAAAATCTGATTCACGTAGATTTTCGAGAAAAAAAAAACAATACCTACCTAAATATTTAGTAACCGTTTTCTTTATTAATTAACTTGTTTATTTATTCTTATGCGTAGTTATTAATTATTTACACAAATTATGTTAATTTTATTGCCTAATAAAAAGATAATAATAAAAAAACCCAATATAACCTAAAATCCTAGTTATAATTTATGCTAAATTTAATTACTTTTATTGACTACATTAGGTTTTTGTCTTCTGTGTGTCTAAAATTCTGATTTAAGGACAACGCATATTGACAATTAATAATAATAATATTCCGGGACAACTCACACACGGTTATCTGATCCCAAGCTAAGCAGAGCTTGTGTTATGGTAACCAGACAACTGATAAACATACTTATATATTCTAAATACATACATATTATAGATAAATTACACCCAGACAACCAGAGCAAATGATCGTGCTCATCACACAAACATTTGTCCTGGGTGGGAATCGAACCCACGACCTCCGGTATAGCAGTCAGGGTCACTAACCACTAGACCAACAGGCCCGTCAATTGTTTAGAAATTTTACGATCCATTGCAACTATCAAATAATATGAATGTTTCAATACACTTTCAAACACTTCTATATGTATACAGTAGGACTACTGAACCTTCAATCTTAATTCAAAATTTAGAATACAGTTACCTTCACTAAAACCTTTTCACGGAGTTGGTTTTAGTGATGTTTTAATTAATTCCCGGCAATCAAGATAACCGTTAATATTTGATAACTGGATGTGAATCCCTGTGTATTATTAAATACCTTAATATATATGTGTGTGAGGGTGTGTGTGTGTATGTGTGCCTCCTTCTGAGATATGTTTTATGACTTCGCGTTTGACCCTCAATTCATTCAATGCCTTCCTTACATTCAAGGGCTATAAAATATTGTTACAACAACACAAATACGAATAAGTATATATTTTTATGCCAATTTGCAACTTACGCATTTTATTGCTTGACCCAATTCCTGCTTGTTCGATTATTTTATTTCAATGTTGACAATCGTAAAATGTTGGAAAATGTAATTTGATGTGAAATATATTGTACTGTATTGTTTTTATAATGTTGACATTTATTTTCAAAGTTGTTTTGTAGGTTAATCATTTTATTGTATTCTAATTTCATACTCCGCGAGTACCAATTTCCAAAACCTGTAATTTGTAAGAAGTGCAACATACAATTAGGTTACGCCATAAAGGGTCATTGAGCGTAACCGCCCAATGTCGCCGCCATATTAATTTACATAACATTACAAATATGTGCCCTTAGGGACCCAAAACAATACGTGTGACCTTTTATCGGCTCCGACACACTTTCCTTGGATTACGTAAAGACCCTTTATGTATTATCTTACAAAATGTTTGTCTTATGCATCCATCCTGAGAAAACAAACTCCTGATTTCTTGAGAAGATGCTAATTGTTTGAAAGCCTTTATTTAGTAAGAAAACATAATAATATATTTGTACCTTAATTGAGAAATACTTGACACCACTTGCTTCACCGATTCCGATTTTTAGGGCATACCTAATTAACGAGCGCTTATGAAAATAAAATTAAGCTGTTGGTTTACGATGATAAAGATAAGCTTTTTTATGTTATTGCAATATCAAAAATATAAATAAAAATTGAAAAATACTTATATCTTTATAACTTTTTTGGTAAAAATCTCTTGGAATATTGTAGAAAGTATTATATTACAGGTACTCAATCAAACAATTCAACAAAAAAATGGAACTGGTTTACATATTTTTGGCAAGGCAGGCTGTAACTGCTCAACCTAAGTTGGTATTCTGCCTATTCGAGTATTTTTTTAATAAAATTTACTCATTTCCAATGTTTAATATTTTTTTTACAGTAATATAAAATGCAGCGCGAAAGTTTAATTTTGTGTCTAATGTAGAAACAGCGAGATTATTACTGTTAGCCTTTATAAAATCTAGAAAATAAATATAAAATATTTTCTTAATCTCCGTAATAACATAAGCACAACTTAATATCGTTACAAGTAGTAACTTCCGTCTTCGAATCACAAGTAGAATAACTTTACCGTAAAATAAATATCGTTGAAACTCGATAGTACCAAATAAAATGTTTATTTATTTTCAAGATAAACATTATTGTAATTTCTTTCTAGTCAAAGATGTAAACTGTTATTTACACAATTTAAACCTTTTATCAATACGGTTTTGATAACCCAGTTGCAGTAGCTTAGTAAATATTGAGCTCCCGGATTAAGAGTTCACAACACACAAATTAGGATGCTGTTCAGATCAAAAAAACTATATCAGTGTAATCCCAAATTTAAAGTCATCACACATGGAGTCATCTTAGAGATGACATATCTTGTGGCAAAACAAATATATGCCAGTTATACAAAGAGCTGTTTATAAACATGCTGCCTTCCGCATTTGACCAAACCATCTTTATATGTCAGTTACCGGGGCTTTCTCTAGATATAGAGAGAAATCACTACATGGATAATGACAATAACTATTCGACTATCTATGTTAATCATTTTCCTATTATCCACATAATAAATCACACCTGACCACGACCTGAAATATTCATAGATTCATAGAAGTATAGAGGCCAATGTTAGATGTTAGTCACCTTGGCGTTACATAGCTTAGGCCTTAGACTAGGTATACAGCAGTATGCTCATGCCTATCGTTTACTTGTAATTCAGGACAAAGGTGGCTCTGTGCATAAATATTGCTACTATATGTTGCAACTGTGTTGACCTAAGAGTAAGTATGTATTACACGTAGAGAAGATCTTTAGAATATATTTAATGCGTATAATTGTTTAGTTTTCTGTGGTTTTAGCGAACGGTTTAAATAATTCTGAATCATTGCCCGAGCCATCTGAAATAAGCTTGCAGTCGAAACAGTAGCGTACGGCTTTTATATACAAGATTTATCTTCCGTAATTGTGCTGTTATGCACGTTTCCTTGTTTGTTGAATAATTTATTTAATCAATGTAAATGAACGATTGGTCTCACCAATCATTTAAATCTAAGGTTTGCCTTTTTACATAAAGTGGCAAACGTGTGATCTTAGTCCCCTGATTTCTATTGAAAACAAAGTCCAAACTGCATAAGATCAAAATAATACTATCTAGATGACGGCAAAAAATTATATTCGTTATTAAAATTTTAAATATGAATTATTAAATTATGATTTAGATTATTTTTTTGCATTCGGGTTACAGAATACAGCTTCACGGCCATAAGTTACATCACTAAAATGATGTTAAGGTCGCATTGGATGCGCTATCCTTTTGTCCTCTCCAATAGCCACGTACCGTCGAAAATCGATTGTCGCGCATCACTAAACGATGTGTGCTGAATTTTAATCGATACTTAACGAGAGATCGCTAAATTAGTACATTTTAAATGAAGTGAAGAATGAAGTTTTACAAGCGCTAAGATAATTTTGTTCGTTTAAAGTTTATTTATGAGGAATAAAGTAATAAATGTCATCTCAAAAACTTATTTACTTTTTCATTGCTAACTGTATAAATTTTCGTTTACAGTTACCAAAAAAACTTTTATTGGATTTGAATACAGTTTTCAAAAACTTTTATTTTGATGTAAATAAATTGACCTCTTGGCTCTACATGCTTTTTTCCGCAATTCAATGGTTAGTCACCTGCGGTGCAGGATTGCAACTTATGACGGATACACGCGTGCAAACGGACCTGTACAAAAGAAGGACCTAATTTTGGCGAGACGGTAACAATCAATTGTGTGTCATACAAATTTAATAATTTGTTATCAACATGACCTCTTTGTAGATGCACGAAAGCAACACCATAATAAATTACATACTTGTAAGTTTTTATAAAGTTGCCAACAAGGATGGTATGGTTACGCGGGCTTGGGATTGGTTTTCTTCTTTTACCTTCTTTCCTAACAACCCTCCAGCCTGTTTTATTATAAGGTGCACTAATTTAACCTAATTTATTGAACACGATACTAAATTAAACTAAACTTAATCAATTCACAGGGTAGAAGCGTCCCGCCTATCAGTACTCGTCGGTGAATACGACGTGAACTCCTCGCGGACAGACGGCTTCGAGGTGGTCCACGTGGTGCAGCACCCCGACTTCAATAGATACACGTACGACTATGACATAGCCGTGCTGAGGCTGGCTGAGCCGCTGCCCGATAAATTGTTCCGGCCTGCTTGTTTACCTGGTAAGATTTACTTCAAATTTTAAACTTGTCACAATATCAAAATATATGTACACTACTACGAAGTTCGTTCTATCATCGATGCAACTTAAAAGAGACAGCGCAGAGTACCCAGAAGTGCGCTCATAGCTGAAGATAAATTACAATAATATTTAATTATATAAATTCTGCATGTGATACATAGCTTGCATTCAACGCCCAATTTTTTGTTACAGTTTTTAAGCACCTTTTGTTTTCCATAACGCTTTCTTTCGCTTTACATGCCCCAAAATAGTATACCTTTTCATTAACAAAAAAACCATAAGATGATCTACCTAAAATAAACTGGCACTACAATCTACATACATGTATCTAAGACTTATTTAATTTCTAACAATTTTAATAACCACAGATGCTGAAGACTTAGATGCTCTCGAAGGTGAAAACGCAATAGTCACTGGCTGGGGCAGCACCGTAGAAAAGGGCCCTTCGTCGAACATACCGTTCAAAGTAAGGAAATCCGCGCGCGATCAGTATGGCATACGATCTCTGTACCGTCATAACTGTGGAATTACAATGGAATTGTATTTATGACAAGAATACAGTGTATCGGTCATTCAAAGAGATCGAACGCCATTCTGATCGCGTGCGCATATTTAAATTATATAAAACGCCGTACTTTTTATTGTATTGATTGATATTTTGTAGAGGTGCGTTTGCAGGTCTTTACGCCGACCATACACAGTCTACTTCGAGCTACGACTGCTTGATAAAATCATTATCCATTTTCATCTATGTACACACATACAAGTACTACTTAAATCAGTATAGCTGCTTCGAAAAGTCGATAAAAAAATCAAGCGGGTTAGAAGCCCACGAGACGCGTGAGAATGGTTGACAGTTTGAGCAGTTCTAGAGCGTGCACGAGCGGCCTTAGTTTGGAGTTTAGTTGTAAAGTAATATTTACCCAAATGCTAGTCATAGGTCAACGAACTTTTCTAGTACATCCATTTTCCCTGCTATAGGATCATCAATCAACGTTAATGAATCAACATTTGCCCGAACTTTTGACAAAAATATCAATAGGCGTAGGGTAGGTATTGTACCCAAATGGCAACATGTACGAATCTACCTAATTTAACCTTAACTTATCGCATTCCAATTCATTAATTCCTACAATACCAATGTTTAAGGCCTCAGTGAAGATCTGGGACCAAGAGGACTGCTCCGGCGCCGGCTACGGCAGGCGGAAGGTGACGCCGCGCATGCTGTGCGCCAACGCTTTGGATAGAGACGCGTGCACGGGAGACTCTGGCGGTCCCTTGCTAGTACCACAGCCGTACTTCACTCTTGTTGGTAAGTGTAATTGTACTAGAAGATTGGTATAATATCATTTTCTCATAATAGAATATCATAATCATTACAAGGATGGTCCATCCATGTATGACATCCAAAAAAGGAGAGAGCTGACAGGCCCGCCGCCCGTGAATGCGCCCCCAATCTCTCAACAGAGAGAAGATGCCCTCCCCCCCCTCGCTGTCGTTCCCTCACGAGGTCACGACAAACGAGCCCCGGAACGTTTGCCGGTTTAGTGGATCTCCGAACAGGTACATGTCTGAGAGCTCCCAGATTTTTTTCTTGTGCATTAAAAAATCTTAGATGTCGGTGTTACTGGTTGCGAAAATAGTTTTACCACGGATGATAGTAAATGATTTAAATAATAATTGTAAACAGCTTTTGGTTTTTCTGTTTTACAGCGTTGTTTCAACAATTTGAGTTAATAAGATTTACCTATTTATCCTTTATACAATCTAAAATGTTATCTATCAACTGCGTAGTTAGTTTCTAGTAGGTAAATAACTTATTATATACCTAATACATAAAAGTTTTTTTTGTGATTCACAGGCATTGTTTCATGGGGTCGAGGATGCGCTAGACCGGGATACCCTGGCGTGTATGCTCGAGTCGGTCGCTTCCTGCCGTGGCTTCGAGTGGCACTCCGCCATGCCTGCACCTGCCAGCCACCTGCGTATGGTTGATACAATAACTTTAAGTGTGAATGGCCGTATATGATAAACAAAACACTATCACTAGGACGAGTATTGAGGGGTAACATTTTTTATGAACTATTTTAAAAGTGACATATTCGTTAATCGACTAATCGTGTTTTGATAGTTTGCCATTATGCACAAAGTTTTGTTTGATACCTTGAGGCTATATCGTAGCCATGATAGTGAGAGGCAAATTAAAGTGTAAAGAAGCTAAAGCCGCCTAGTTTCAAATATTGTTATTTGTTAGTTCTATTAATATTGTGAATTTTACATTTTACTTCTACTTTATTTAGGTTGGTATATTGCATTTGACTGTTTAAAATTGCTCAGAAAAGTTATTTTCTGTAATATTTACTTCAAAACTGTCTTATGCAATCATCAGTATTATAGGGTAATCATAATTTAAGTAGTTATGTATTTAGTAACTTTATGGCTGTGATTAAATTCGTAAATTGATGTAATTAGGAGATAAATGAAGAATGTTAAGTATAAGTTTAAATGGTTAACTTAATTTAAATAAACCTTTAGGTAATTTAATTAATAAAGTTGCTTGTGTCAAAAGATGTGTACTTATTTATACATATATGTATACTCGTTATACTATTAGTAAATGAAATATTATGAAAAATACTTTATGTGAAAAAATTACCATTACCGTGTATGATAAAATCCGAATAATAATTCTAAATAGAAAAACTAAAGACTCGATAAATTAAGCTATCAAAATAAACTATTTGAACTACATAAATCGACTAAATAATTCAAACAAGCCTGTCAACGACTCTATTATCAGCTCCCGCGAATATTTGACGTTTAAGACGCCGTTGTCAGCTGATAACCGATCTCAATAGGATAATTTGTATTTTATTCTGTTTGTTTAATAAAAATAGTAGAAATAAGCTAAAATTCCAGTCTCTTCTTGTAGACAAACAATATAATGAACTTCTCAGATAATGAAGCCGTAAGTTCTAACTTCTTTTCCCATCTTTATGATTAATCAATGTGACCTGTAATTATTCGAAACTTTGCTTTGTTCCTTTGCTACATAATATTAAACGTGCTTACTATATTCATTAATGCTCAATCGACTTTACATATACGGTTCGTTTTGATGTTGTTGAAGTTAAATTTACGTGTTAAATACTTAGGATGATACTTCGAGCGTCGAAAGTACTTCAAATACAGACAATACTTCCCGGAGTGAAACTCCGACAAACTCACGTGTGAAGAAACGTCGAAGAGGTAAAAAGAAGACTACTACAAAACAAGTAAAGCCACCATACAAATTTAAGTAAGTAAAATTCTATCTATGAGATGCTATACTTATTTGAAACTCAATTCATCATTGGTATATAGATTCAAACAGGACACATACAAAGAGATAATCTTTTGTGTTACATATTTCCTTGTCTTGCCTTTGAATGCCTATTGAAAATAAATAGAAATGAGAGAAGATAGCTACTTAGGTTGTAACAGAAAAGATAGAAAGGAATATCAGGTCAACTGCATAATATTCTTGAGTATGGATGTGTATGTATTGTAACATGCACTTAACATTTAAAACTATGTTTTTATGTGTGTTTATAAACATTCTATTATGTCATCATATCATAATTGTTATGATATTAGTTACACATATACAAAATAGAACAATAATAAAGTAACTTGAAGTTGCTGTATTGTATTGCAGGTTATAAGACTAGTTTTTCAGAACTTAATTGAATCAGGTTTTATTTAAAGCAGGTATTTATTTTGACATAATTATGCTTAAAAAGAAAAACATTTATTTTGTGTAACAGTTGTAGTGCCAAAGAGGACCACGGCCAGCCATTATTTGGCTGCCAGTTTAACCTCCACCTGGGTGAGGGGGAGCCGCAAGTGTTTGCGGTGGTCGGCAGCAACAAAGTCTCCATATATGAGTGCCCTGACTCCGGAGGCTTCAAGTTTCTGCAGTGTTATGCTGATCCTGATGTAAGTAGGACACAAAATGTGACAGAAAGTCTACATGTATTAACTTAAAAAGATATTTGGTAATATTTAGTACTATGTAGTTATGAGGGACTTCAGTTGTAGACTATTTTACCATTTACTATAAATATATGTTATGATTCCTTTAGGATCTCTTCATTATATGATTTACTTTCACACATTAATTGGATTACATTAAGTTTTTCTTATTATAATTAATTTCACAAAATGTTTCTGTAATTCATATTCATAATAATTATAATAATTTAATGTTTTTTAAAACTTTGATTAAGATGCGCCTAACTGACTATTTTGATGGTAATAAGTAGGTGATATTTTGTGCCTAGGATTATACTATAGATCGGCCTATAATATGTATATTAATATTTTTGTTTCTATGTATAATTTACTACCATATTTGTATATCTGCTTGGTGAAACATAGAGTACATCTATTTTATATTAACAACTTGTAACCAACACCTATGTTTAACAAATAAAGTTTGATTTGATTCGATAATCTGACCAGTTTTATAACATCAAGTATGTAACTAATTTGAAATAATATAGGTTGACGAAACATTCTACACCTGCGCCTGGTCCTATGAGGAGGAGACGAACCTCCCGCTGCTCGCGGTGGCCGGTTCCCGCGGCATCGTCCGCGTGTTCCAGCCGTCCACGCAGACCTGCATCAAGCACTACATCGGCCACGGACACGCCATCAACGAAGTCAAGTTCCATCCTAAAGACCCCAACCTCTTGCTATCAGCCAGCAAGGACCACGCTCTACGACTCTGGAACATCATGACAGATGTCTGCATTGCTATATTCGGAGGAGTGGAAGGCCATAGAGACGAAGTCCTCAGTGCTGACTTCGATCTAAAAGGCGAGAGGATCATGTCTTGCGGCATGGATCATTCTCTCAAGCTGTGGCGGTTGGACAAGCCGTCGATGCATGAAGCCATCAAGCAAAGCTACAGCTATAACCCACACAGAGCGTTGCGGCCGTTCAATTCATTGAAGGAACACTTTCCGGACTTTTCTACTAGAGATATCCATAGGAACTATGTGGATTGCGTTAGATGGATGGGAGATCTCATTTTGTCTAAAGTAAGCATCTAAAAATGTTCTACTGATATTTTTTTATGTTTTATATCATACCACTATATTCCATTATACACTATAGACCATATTCTTTTCCTTAGTCATGTGAAAATGCGATCATCTGCTGGAAGCCAGGCCGGCTGGAGGACACGGAACTTCGTCCTGGTGACAACTGCGTCACCATGGTGCACAGATTTGACTACAAGGAGTGTGACATTTGGTTCATACGCTTCGCCGTTGACTTCAGTCAAAGGGTAAGATCTATTTAGTTGTCGTAACTTTACATAATAATATGTATTATTACATTATCCTGTATTGTCCCAACCGCTGACAAACTCGTGCCTCCATTCTATCCAGCAGTCCCCGTGTCTTTTGCTTCTTCCGAGTAATTCCCAAGGAAGGCGTCTAATGCGTCCCATATGCTTATAAATTAATTATGTATGTATATTATTGTTCATCCAAATAAAAATTCATTCCTGCAGCTATAAATTTAGTTGACAATGCTAATTGGAAAAATTTGCTAAAATAAAATTGCTAAAATCTTATGAAATTAGCACAACACTGTCGTATTCCAGGTGATGGCGCTGGGTAATCAAGCTGGCAAGACCATGGTGTGGGAGCTCGGCAACGTGGCGGGCGGCTCGCGGGTCTCGCAACTTGTGCATCCGAGATGCTTGTCTGCTGTCAGACAGGTATGCTATATGGATTACATATCATGGCAATTTGAATACTATACTTATACATCAGCCACTTTAAAGAAATAATGAACGTGCTTTGGGATTATGAACCTTAATTCAATGACTAATAGTTCAGTTTCCATCACATTCAAATTACTTTTAAGCCCTTTTCGGCAATATTTGTCATTCTAAAATGAACTTAAACACATGTTGTCAAAGTTGATAATAGCGTAATAAGTAATAATGTTTAATTCTCTTTCCATAATATTGGCTTTAGTATAGACATAATCTTCATAATATTATGGTTAGCAAAGATGTTGCTGTCTTTATAAATAGTACTGGTACAAAATGGGCATACCTAAATTCAAACCATATCTTCTTTCTAATGTTGTCTGAAGTATCTATAAATACGAAATTAGTTCCGACTAACCAAAACTCTTTTATACAATGTGTTAAGAAAATTCTATCCTTTTCCTCCTGTCATGTATTCTCTAAGATGATTGAAGTCAAAAGTTGATATAGAATAAAGAGTGCCTCGAGCAATAGGCATTTTACCATCAGTGATTATCTTATCTTATATATAAAATTCTCGTGTCACAATGTTAGTTACCATACTCCTCCGAAACGGCTTGACCGATTTTTATGAAATTTTATATGCATATTCAGTAGGTCTGAGAATCGGCTACTATCTATTTTTCATACCCCTAAGTGGTAGTAGGTAGGTAGTAGGCAGGTGCTAGGTAGAAAAAATTGCATTGCAACGCATGCCGGGTACAGCTAGTATTTATCTAGATATAAAACTACTTCTATTTCTTCCCTTTAGGTGACATTATCCCGAAACGGAAAGATCCTGTTAACCTGTTGCGACGACGGCACCTTCTGGCGGTGGGACCGCATCAACAATACGTAAACTCTGTGATTTACTGAATCTATGAATGAATAAGTTACAACCCGCACGATTGATAAAATGTATTAGAATAAGGTAGGTAATTGAATGATTGATTATTTGTAAGATTTTTAAGCAATGTGATTGATCACAATAAATTAAGACTGCCATTAGTCAATACAAACTTTGTGTCATTTAAAAGTTAATAGTGACATACTATTATTTTCATCTGACATCTTTTATCTACAAAATGGATCATAACACCCATATAAAAGAGTGATACATCTAAAAGTGCAATGTTTCTTGAGATGTAAAGATGTTAATTAGATGCAGGGGTAAATAACAAAACCACATTTTATGACAAATTTATTTCATGACCAACAAATTACTGCTACGTTAATTAACAAAATGAATCACAGGGGCCAAGGTGTTATCTCGTGTTCGCTACAGGTAATGTAAGACATACACAAGGTTGCTGCTACTCGTCACGTGTCCTAATACAAGTTACCAGTACCACTAACTCTAGACGCAGATACATACGACCCTACGTACTCTACGTACCGAATAAAATACCTATTATCATAAGTAATACCTAAACTAATGACTAGACTAACATCCATGACTGCATAATTGAATTTTAGTCAACTTCCATTTAATTCAGTCTTTAAAATTTTACAATTAAAACGAGCAATAAAGACTGTCAAAACAATAACCAATGTACAAAATTTTAACGTCAATATTTGAGATCTTTAATTTACAAAACTTTTATTATATTTTTATTTTACTTTCATGATTTTATTTATGTAATTGAATTAGATTACGGAATTACAATTCTTCTAAAATAAAATAACTATACAAAAATAATAAGGTATCTACAGTAAGCATCGTACAAAACATCAGTCACAACGGAGACATTGAGCTAAAACGGTACAACATACAGCCGCAAACGCGCCAATCATAGTAACACACATACAGGGAGAAAAGGATCATTACAAATGAGTATGATAGTAAATATGGAATAATATAATTTAATTTGAAGAAATGTTAATGGGTTAACCATTTTGAGCAATTTTTTGTGACTCCCACGTCGCCATACGACGAATGAATAGTAATTTCTGCCTACACACTTGGGACAGTCATTTAAAGAAATCCTCTTAATCTTTATCTACAGAGTACACCTCCATTTTAAATAGCATTTGTCCTACAAAAAAAACTTTTAGTAATTTTTTAAAATACATCAATAATGATCCTCATGACACTGTATTACAAAACCTCATTCTATTACGTCGAAGGTATATAACAGATGAAAATATTTAGCAAAGGCATAGTCATGGGATAGTTACTACTATAATATCATAAATTAAATAATGAGAAAACGTAATATCTAACTATTGAGATTACTAGGATTTTCAAAGTGACGTCACGTATCCAACGGATTTCAACAATATAGGTACATTCACACTTCAACTTGGTAAAGGCACGTAACAATAAACAAACCATTAAAACAATGGTCAACAAGTGTGTTACATACATAGTTTAAATTTTAATGTTTTCATTTAATTTATTCTTTTAATATAGTTCAAAAACTCAGTACGAACGTAAAAACAGATCTCGTTTACATGTTACGTACTTAACTAAAATTCATCATTGCACAGTCTGAAATTCAGGCGCCGCGCGTCGTTGGAAAGCTGTTTTATTTTTGTGTGGGTTGCATGCAAGTCTAACGGAGACATTCTATTCACTATTATAACTCTGACTGTCTAATTGCGATGGCCCTCGCGGGTGTTGACGCAATGTGATTTCTGCCTAGTGCTATGCCCCATCACAAATTATTGCACGTTTGCATGATTTCTAAATAAAGTATAACAGTCTCATGTCCTTTAAAGTTTTGTACTACCTTCAATTTACATAAAATAATTTAGTTCCAGCTTGTTATTCAGTAGTAAACAATGTTACGGGGGTTCGTACGATTGACGTATTACAGTATTTACCTACGTACTTCAGGTATCATTAAATACGAGCCTATTAAAATCCGTTACATGATAAACGTGAAATAATTTCATGGTATAATATGAGCGTCTATTGTTATCGTCATTAGTAAAGCCTGCGCTATTCTTATGCAATATGCAATGGTTTGACGAATCGGCCTATCGCTGTATCGTCACTGTAACATGTGAACGACATCACACTATCGATATCCTTGACGTAACGCAACAAACCACGTCATTCGCAAATACACGTAAGAAATACACATAACGGGCAACTCTCTTGTATTCAAGACTTGAGATCAACTCGGCTAATTTATATAGAATAATAAACTGTTTGGAATGTAAGTAAGTACATAAGTCTCGTCAACATTTTTCACGTGTATGCACGGTAAACAATATTAACAGATCAGCTGTTTATTTCCATCGACAATTATCCTCACGAACTTGAATCCATATAAAATCGTCGTAACTCACATACTATAAATCATCCGAAAACGGACTATGTGACTACTACTACTCTACATTTGACATGATTATTAAAGTGCTACAATATATGAATTAACACTACATTGGGGCGGTTGTAATACTTACGATCATATAGGAAAATGTGAGATTTCGTCTCCTAAACTACGAATGACAAACTAAAGAGTTTGAAAAGGACGAATAGGTAAGAATTAGACAACTAAGAGATAGGAAAGATTTTTTTAAGTGTCTTTCTTTACTTACCACCTCATAGGAATAGATTGTAAGAATTTAGATAGATTTAATAAAACTACGTAGATGAGAAATTTTAATATTATTCGCTCATACCGACCGCGGCAGTCAGATGGTTTTAGAAAAGTCTTTCGCTCATAATGGAAATGTATATAGAACTGTAAGGTATATATGGGCCACGGGCCCTATGGTTTGCCTTTCAACCTGCTTGATCTATTTTTAAATCAAGATTATATTTTTACTCATATGGGTAGCATACACCATTAATATTGTCATTGGTTTGTTTTACTATAACGGACATAAGACAACAGCCCAAGTCATAAAACTGAGCGCCGCGACGTTGTATGAGCAATATAGAGATTAATTTGGTCAGTAATATATACTTCATACCAAATCCGTACTCTAGTAACGTAGTAACTCTTAATCCCCTTCTCTTTCCTACCTACACAGCATGCGATTACCCTCATATAAGCGATTTAGCATCCAATGTTATTACCACATGCTCGTTTCAGTAATATAAAATTTTCGTTACATCTAATTAAATAATTTACCCTGACTATAATATTTGACTAGTTTTCTTGAGATCGAGTAATATGTAATAAACTCGGAAGCCAATCCTAGGGACTCTTAAAGGTATGAATAGTTTTCTTCTGTACGTAACTATATAAAAGATAAAGGAACGCCGACTAACTTGAACCAATCAATATTGTCAGTTTGTATATTATTATTGTCATGTCTAAATTGTATCAAAAATTAAGCTGCAGTAAAATGTGTCGCCTAATTTATAATTGAGTTTAAACTTAAAGTTACATTGGTAATACTCGTCTGCGGAGAAAGAGACAAAACGAACACTAATAATACAATGTTCATGATTGGTGGACGCTGTTGTGACGCGCACGCAATCAACAAATAGCAATGTGTGATTATTACCGCGAAAAAGTAATGCGTCATGTCTGGCTGAATGAAAAATTGGCGCCTATCAAAATATTTTCAGTGGCAGTAGTTATTTTTTGTATTATATTTTGTTGCCTTTCATACCTTTAAATCGTCCAATACCTACGCTATAATCTACGGGTGGGTATCACAACACCGAGATAAGTATGCAAGAACCATTAGTAAGGATAATTTACGAGTGCAGAACCGTATTAAATAAATCTTTCTAGAAATTTCTAGTGCAAGTTAATCACACCTTAATACATATAAATAGATAATTGGGATATTGTATTATTGACAATGGACAGATTTGGACAGTAACTCGAGGTATGGATGATTGGTTTGTGTATTTTAAAGCTACTATAAGCTAAAATGTATTTACTATACATATTTCGTTTAAATACGTTTTTAATAAATATCGAATATATATATTTTTTACTTTAAATGTCTAAGCGCTAATTAATATCGAATCTTTCGCTTACGTGAATGCCTAGTTACCTACTATATAAATATTATAATAAACAACTACAACGAGCTAAAGAAACCGCTAAAACTTAACAGAACAATTATTTAAACTTAACAGTTAACTAGAATGTTTACGAAGCTATATCGTTAAATAAACTACCCGTTTGACATTTACATCGATTTACTGATTTGAAATTCGATTCGAACGATCGTAGTAACTGACACTACGAAAAGTAAGTGTTGCTAGCCTATGAACGAAATTATATTTTATTTTACGGTAAACAATTTCCAATTAATATCGAGGGAGTAATAACACGACACAACAGCATGTAGGCTTTCCTAATCTAAATGCAAGCTTTTTATATGTGCATGCCGTTTAACATTATAAGTATATTTCTGCAAGGCGTATCGTCGCAATCCATGACTATGCTTTAGAGACCGTCCTTTACAAACACGTATAATTCATACACATGTTGTTTTTGTCCAGACTCACACCGATCTTCATTGTAGTATTATGTTTTGTCATACGTCATTAGCGACTTCGCCGTGGGGGGTCCTATTCTAAAAGCGATTGTTTTTGTCTAGTTAGACAGATTTCCGCATGGCGTCGTAGTGCCGTACTCCGTCGCACGTGACCACGACGTGTAGCGGGTGCTATTGGGGCTCGGGCGGTCACCTGACGCGGCCCGAGGGCGAGCGCAGGTGCGAGCGTATGTAGCCGGTGCGGTAGTCCATCGCGTCGCGGTTGCGCCCCGTGCCGTTGTTGCCGCGTTTTCGGCTGCGGCTCCATCTACCGGAGTATACAGTGTGTTACAACGAAAATTATTTAATTAAACTAATCATGATCAATAAAATTAAAATCAAATTATATCATTAGCCTTTACGACTAATAGATAATATTAATGGAGCTAAAGTAGAGGGTATAGCAATCTTTAAAAAAAACGAAGCATAGAAGAAAAAAAAATCAAGTCAAGCAAGATAGTTCAAAAAGCAAAGCCAAAGTTTTCAACTTACAAGTTGACACAACATAATAATTGACATAAATAAGGGCTAAGTGTAAGGCCGCGCTCACTTTGGATACGTTTTCGTACGAATTCCATTCGTGCAGAAACATACGAACATTCCCGACCTTCTGAGTACTATGAAAGCGCTCTGCTACACTGCGCGCGAGTTAGTCGTACGTATACGTACGTGCAAGTCCGACGTCCGAAATCAATCCGAACTTGTTGGGATTTTATTACACGTTCGTGCGTTCATCATCAATAATGTATTGCGCTAACACCGGTACTCTGTCTATTTGACGGAGAAAAACGTATTCAGTGTGCGCACTCAATTCGTACGAACAGTGTTCATACGTTTACGTACGATATAATTCGCGTCCAAAGTGAGCGCGGCCTAAGCCATACGGTTTGACCGATAATACAGGTTAAGCCGCGCTCGCCGCGGTTGGTTCCGTGTTTCGGAAAGCACGTTAAACAGTAGGTCCCGGCTGTCATACATAGATCTTTGGCAGTCGTTAAATCAATTCTGAGTCGCTCCATGTAAAATACGGTATTTAGCTGAATCTGGTAAGACTGGTATTCGACCCCAACATAGTTTGGGAAAAAGGCTAGGCAGATGAATAATTGACATAAATAACTGAAATAACATAACTTACCTCAAAAGCCTCATGATATAATCAGGCCAGTTGTCCGGGAACATGACTAAGAAGAAGCCGACACCAATCAGTATTAGGCCAGCCAAATTCATGCCTTCAAATTGTACTCCATATAGAACCACATCCAGTGCTACACAACAATATAAATTGTTAGTACATGAGCCAGGTAAGTTTAAAGAACAGTATTTTGTTGTAAAACGTTTGACTTACCTGCAGATACCGGTACGGCAGTGATAAGAGCGAGCGAAACGAATATATTGTATGTAATAATATTGCCGAACTGAAATACTAGGTGGAAAACTGAAAAAGAAAAATATGATATAACAAATTACTATAAATCACTTCATTTAAAATTGAATAATAGAAAAAAATATGTTATTTGGATACATCATTATATCCTTATCCAAAATCACTCAATCATCTATATGTATCATGTATTTGACAACTACCCACATACATAAAAATCTGTTACTTACTGAGCAGCGCTATACTAGCAACAAGCAGGTATATCCACGGCATGCGATGCGACGGCAGCATTTCAGATCCAGTGAGGTACAGAGCCAAGCATAGCGGCCAAAGAAGCGATGCGTTCACTATGCCGACGATCGAGAAGAATAGTGCACGCTGGCCGCAGTTTACCTCACCCATCACTTTTCTGAATAATACCTAAACAAAAGTATTTGGTATTTAAAGCGGTGGTTTCGACATGAAATTAAATTGGTTTTGAATCTTATAACACAAGTATTTGGACACGAAGGTTCCGTACCATCGTACTAGATAATTATAATACATAACAGTATGTACTTTATATTACTTTGTTATAACGGCAACAGAAAAAGGCAATAGTAAATAGGGACTAGTTGGCACCTTTCCGTACGGATCCCTAGAGCTTTACTCACGCGATAATATCGGAGATTCCCGACTATACATCAGCCACTTTAAAGAAATAATGAACGTGCTTTGGGATTATGAACTTCAATGACTGATAGTTCAGTTTCCATCACATTCAAATTACTTTTAGGCCCTTTTCGGTAATATTTGTCATTCTAAAATGAACTTAAACACATGTTGTCAAAGTTGATAATTGCGTAATTAGTAATAACGTCATAGTATAAAGAGAGAAGAAGTAGGCTATCTCCGGCCCAATCCGCGATATAATTGCCTACTGTCTCAGGGTTGTCACTTTTAGCTAAATTTTAATTCAGTGCTTATAAATTGGCAAGGGTCGGGTAGTTGTATTTTTTTCTTAATTGTCTGGGTACAGGGTTTGTGAGGTCGGTTTTACCTAAACTATGATGAAACCTTTTAAACTAATCTACAGTCATCAATTCATTAGTTTAAAGCCCGGCCCTTGCCAAAGATAACACATCTCTGTATAACTAATTTAACAATGATTATTGTTGATTTTAGTTTAACAATGATTTTCCTAACAAATACAGAAATGTATTCAAGATTCAGAGCAGTATTATTTATAATAATATTATTATTATAATAATAATATTAATATTATTATAATAATATTAATATTATAATAATAATATATTTATATACAATTATCAGTCATTTTTCATTCGTTTAGCGGTGCCGAAAAGCCGTGACGCGCGAACTTCGTGCGGTGTTAGCCCCGACTGGCGCACTGAGAAACGGGTCGAGAATTTGTTTAGTGTGCGTGCGGCGACGCGTAGGTACTATGGCGCACACATACAAGCCACGCGCGGTGCGTTTGTATGAAGATAACTTACTGCCCCTCTCTTTATACTATGATAACGTTTAATTCTCTTTCCATGTTGGCTTTAGTATAGTTATAATTCGTCGCGTGATTTGTCACGTCCTTATTCATGAGCTGTAGTGGCAACTCATGATTAATAACCTCGGTCAGTTTCGAATATAGTCGGCCATTTTGATAATATCGCGTGAGTAAAGCCGCTTTGTTAAACAATAATTTAAATATATCATAGATTAAGTAGACTCGAAGTTTTTAATAAAGAGTGTACACAAAAGAGTGTTACCACGATTTTTTAAACAGACAAGGTCAAACAAATATTTATATTTTGTGACCCTTAGATATTTTTTTCAGTAATAATGCTCACCTTAAATATAGCAAAGCCAGCAGCGGCGCATGCAGCGAGCACCACTCCGCCAAGAGTGGAACTGCCTGTGATACCATCCATGTACGCCAGAAGAGCTATACCCGTGTCGCATAGTATGGCTGCTACTATCTACAATATTTTATTCAGTTACATAAATAATATTCAAAATAAATAAGTTTCATTTACTTCGTCGTAATGTATATCGTCTATCTATAACTTTAACTTCAAACACGTGCTGTATAGGCAAAGTAAGAAGTGAAGACCAATGCCACGATGGACATTTTATATTACTACGAAAAATTCGACAGTACATATCAATGGTAACACATAAGCAACTTTATTTCAATGCTGTAAGATTGGTTTTCGTAATTCTCCAAAAGGTCATCAGCACTGACGGGCTGTAAGATTGGTTATAAAAAATCGTTAAATAGAGCCATAAGACTGCCGTTCTTTCGACAAAACATGCTGTTTACGACACTTACCCGTACTCCAACAAACTGCTCATGTAGAATAACCCAGGATAATAAGTAAATGCAAGATACATTGGTGGCAAAGAGTGCCAGTACATCAGTAGAGAGCAAGATCTTAAGAGCATAGGTGTACATGTAGATTGTTACCACCCACAGCAGGCAGAATAAGCCACATCTGCTTATAAATCGAGCTGCAAGAAAAAAAAGTAAGTATACATAAGTAGTAGTGACGAATTTAGGAAGACTTAAATTAATAAGTGTTAATGAGACAAATATTTATGTCCTTCAATAATATGTTTTTTCTATATAAGGTATTTTTTTCAAAGATCAACCTGTCTCCATTCCGAATTTAAGTAAAATAAAACGTAGTTTAACTGTGGAAGCATAACTGACAAACCATATTTCATGTTTTTATATAATAAAAATAGTTTAATTTTTATTTCCATCTAAATACCTGTATCATACAATAACTTACCAAAAGTGAATCCCTTCTCCTTAAAGTCACTGAAGGCATCAAATACAATATCATTGGGTGACTTGCACTTGTTGTGTATGAGCATTACTATCAAATAAAGAGGGTAGAAGAATATCAACCAGTTTGTACAGAACCATGCTGTGAAGAATGGTGCATTGTAGAGGTGCTGTAACAAATATAATTAATGTATTATATAACAATATTGTTTTAATACACATGATTATTTCTTTAAGTTAAATGTAGTCCAGTATGTACCTATCCCTTGGCAATTTTGTTTTTTTTCAATTTATGTACACCAGCCAAGATTAAGAAACTTACCAATAGAGGAACTTTTATGTGAGTAAGTCTAGAGAATAGATTGCATTGTCTTTTTTTTATAAATGTGTCCCTACACACCACATTGAAGGCAGTTTAGCAAATATAATGTAATGTCCTAAAAGGATTAGTACATATTACACATTGTGTGCAGAAACCTTTTCCAATTTAACTTTTTCAATAGTTTAGATACCTTGTTTGCTGTTCTAAAAATTGTGTAGAATTTTTTTTTTGTTCTTTCTTTAGTTTCTAAAACTTACATGTGAGTGATGTCTGGATGTGAAGTTATTGAACATAGGTGAGGACTCGGTGCTGTACACCAATCCATGTGTGTGCGGTGGATACTCCTCCAAGTACATATGCTTAATGCAGTGAGTACTAGTCACCCAGCTTGCTGTTAGTGTCAACATTACGCATATGCCATAGTATATCTAAAACAGATGGTAACATGCAAATAAAAGTTGCATTACAATTCTTTATTTTGAATTGATGATCATATTATTCAATTTAATTAAAAACTCTTCAATGGAAATTATGAGTAACACAAATTACCTGCAAGTCAAATCTCATTTAATAAAATATTTGTCTCACATAATGTTTATTGAAGACCATGAATTGTGTACACCAGAAAATTCAGGTATAATTAAATACAGTTTAAAGAATGATCCCGGTAATCAATATTTTTATATAAATTAAAGTGCAACTCTAATCTGATAATAACCAGCTGTATCTAAAATTATAATTATTTAATGCCGGTTATAGCAGATAAAAATAATTTTATCTATGTAATAAGAGTAGTTAAGAGGATTTTCATTACTTCTAAATAAATAATGTTATTACCACATAAAGAGCCAGTGGAGTATAACGAAAATGAAATCCTATTAGAAATATTAATTATTATACCTTTTTAGCAAATTTTGAGCAACAAGATCGAGGGCATTTCTTATCGCGCAGCTGTCGCTCTTCATCCTGGCTGCTGGTGGCCGACTCGCTGTACGCCTGCTGCAGCGACGGCTGCGTCGTCAAAGGAGGAGCTGAGCACACGGAGGCCTGCGGTGTGAGCGGAGCCCGCGGACTCAGCGGCGTCGGCGGACCATTCGGACGGTCCCGGTCCCTGTCTCCACCAGCCTGCTCACTCTCCACCACCTCCTCACTTGTTATTATCACAGAGGGTGCGCGCACTCGCTTAGGGTTGAAAATAGTCGGCAAGTCCCCATCCCTCGCCATCCTGCCTAGTTCATTTCTAGATACACATCATATAAATCAACCACAACCATTTCAAACTACAATAAAAATATAAATTCACTGAATTCTTAAATTAATATTGTGGAAAACATTTTCACACGATCCCTACAATTATAGTCAAGTATTTATATAAAACACAACAGTTTTATGCGCACACATTAACAAATCTTCATTCTAAATATTTTGGCCGATAAAGGATGTAATAAATTCTTTGAAAAGATTAATCCCTCTACTATTTTCATACATTTTTCCAGTTTAATTTTTATTTTATAGATTTGTTTTCTATTGGCAACATTAAAAGTTGCAATCATCGAAAAATTAATTATTACATGCAAGAGACGGAAAAGCACGAGGTAAATAAAGTAATAATTAGTGTGGTAACATTTTAAAAACGTCAAAATGTCAATCACATTTTAATTGGCCGAATAGGAAAGCAACCTGCAGAAAGCTATTCATTGATTGGTTAACGTTAAACTTGCAACTGTAAAAAAAACTATGTAATGTATTGTTTACTGCTTCATAATTTTAAATTCTTTCTAGGAAAATCTGTTAAATAATAGTTGTTTTAACTAAAACTGATTGCCACTGTTGTAAAAGTATTTGTTTAACTTTTGCTGTAAACTATAAAACTTGAACTGCATTTTGATTTTAAAATACTAATATATCTATGAAAAACTAAGCTTGTGTACTAAATTCTAGAATTCATTCGGTTTTGGGTATTAAAGCCATGATTGAATATCGCTTTCATGTTTGATCAACGACAAAACATTCATACCTTTTTTGATTGATGTGAATGCGCCAGTAAATAATTTCTAAAATTTTAACTGGCAGTTTATAATCTTGCGCTGCACTAAAAAAAGTACAAAACGTTGTCTATAAACAGAATTTCACATTTTTGGTGGTAGATGGCATCATGAAAAGTTCAAAATTTCTTCACCAGAGGGAGATAATTGGTTAGCCTACTTGAAGCATCCGGGAACCTCGCCATAGTAGTAGACATGGCGGGTATCAACCTGGCTAAATGACGAAATAAATTTTGTTTGCTAATATAAGATCGTGTTAATTTCTTAGTAAAAGTGTTGATACTAAAAGACTAATTAAGTTATATTGGATTAGGACAAAGATGCAGAATGTTGGACAGTCTGAAAACCGAAATATCGATAAGGTGAATGTGCAACTTGATGTGGTAAAATCGTCCACTCCTCAAAGTTCGGCTTCGAGTCCGGCCAAATCTGAAACCGAAACGTATTCAGGAGCGCCTGCCAAATACATGACGGACTCTTCGGAAAGCGAGGATGACTCTGTGTCCGAGGTAAAACGTGTTTTGTTTTCGGCAGAGGCGGTGGCAGTGAGGGAATGTGATTATCTGTACCGCTCTAAATACTGCAAGGGACATCTTGTACATGTCTGCTCTAACCGTACAGTTTCTTCTATTACCGAAACTAGTCTTCTAGCAGCAATATTTGCTTGAAATCGTGCGTAGCACGCTGAAACGGACTAATCTATTTTACATTCTGAATAGAGTACGTCGCTTGCCAAATATTCCGTAAAACGTCAGAAAGTCATAAGTACATACGTACTACTGAGTAATGCATGAAATTATTTATGCCAGCCGCTCCTAGACAGTATTCAATTGATTCTTTGTAATTCTACGATGTTTGAGGGTTAATCCGCCGTAAGATAGTTTTCATTGTCTATTTGTGTTTTGGGTAAGGATTGATGTGCGGTGGCCATGTTTCTCGGATCACATGCATTCAGTCGATGTAAATCTCTGAATAATGGATTTTCATGGCGTTATTTTACTACGAATGTGCGAATTATATAATTTTCTATTGGATTTGTCATAAATATCGTCAATCATGGAATGTTTTGTGTCGTCACAATTGATCAAGTCGTGCAAAACGTCTAGTGATATTCGCGCAAAAACTACGGTTATTGGTGAATTGCAAGGACCATTGACAGTAATGATTAGCTGTAAACTCGTCCTTATGCACCACATTGTCAGTAGATCTCACATGTTTCTCGTTGGTGTTATAGATCTTGCTGGCTTGTTTGTGCCTTAGCAGGCCAGACCTGTTGGTAAGTCGAAGACAACATTACTGAGTGCCCAGAGCTTCACCAACAACAATTGCTGTTGCAGTTTGAGTGACTCTTACCGTTAACCTGCATAATGTGTGTGCTATGGACAATTACCACATAATATATTTATGTTTTCTTTATGTTGAATGGTCCTTGTGATTCTAACATATCTACTATTATGTCTGAACATGAATATATCCATTATATGTTAACATTACTAATATTTAACCTAAACATTTCTCTAAATGATCCTGCATTGTGCTAAAATACAAACAAGTTGAATGATTAATCTAAAATATAACAACTAACCTCAAATGCTTTTTGGTGTTGTGAAACATTGTGTATCATAGTACCTAACAGCTTCAGTTAATATTAACCTTTGAAACATGATTAAGCAGTGAAACATTAAATATTGTTGATGTTACATTTAAAATCTTATAATGAAGTTCAATATTTTTTGATAATTTGTTATTTATTGAAATCAAGTTTCTGAAATACATCAATCTTTGTTTGTTTATATGAAATAGTGAATAATTTACCCCAAGACACAAAAGACTAGTGAAATTATATAAAATTATATTGTGTGCTATTAAAATGATGATCAAAATTAAGTGTTGTTTGTGTGGCAGGCGGAGATGGAAGAGGAAGGTGGTGGTGCAGAGCCGTCCAAGTTCCTGTTGTCCCATGATGACCCGGAGCGGGCCGTTGACCCTGAGATGCAGGCACGGCTCGAAGCTTTGCTTGAAGCAGCTGGTGAGTAACATATACTAGCAAAATAATCCTAAGAACATCAGCAGATGTCTATATGTTGTCTAATACATCCGATACATAACATCTGCGCTTATGGCTAAACAAACCAATATATAACGCATTAGTTATATTTACATCATCTCCAGCATTGGCATGAGAGAATTAAAATATGTATTATATTCATGGAGTCTTAACTAAGCTATTAAGAATGGCATACATTAGTAACATCTATTAAAAAGCTACAGTTACATTAGTAATGTAAAAGCCTCACAAATTGCAAGTGACTTTATGTATATACACAGCTGTAAATGTACACAACATAAACAGAACTTTACTAAATGGCTACTTATTAGAGCTTTTAAATGGAATATCCAGAAGGATTTTTCATAAATGTATATTTTTTATTGAAACTTGACAAATATTTTTTAATATTCATAACAATGAAAATGTAATTATCCTGTTTTTAATAAAACATGGCAATTAAGTAAATAACAAATACTAAACAAAATATATAATGTAATGTACATTATCAGAATTATCATATAACTAAATGAGATGGTGATGTTAGTGTTTCCTCTAAGTCAAATAATCCAAGTTGTTTATAGCTATCACTGTAATGCAATATCAATGAAACAACAGACTTAACCTTTGCCTACTTCAGACATAGTTTCACAGTATAAACATAAATATTTTTCTATGTATACTTATGTAAACAAAGGCGTAATGCCTGTTTGAAGTACATTTAAAATTAAAACTAACACTAAATGTTAGCTTATTTTTCCCACGAGACATAAACAACAGAACTCTCGTCCAAAAACAATGAGATGTATTACTTTTACTTAGTTATTAATTATGAAAATAAAAGTATCGAGAGTGCATGTACCATATTTGGCCCATGTCCAGCAGTGGACAGTGATAGCAACCTGCTTGATTGATTGATCAAACACCATATATATTTACAAGTTTATATTTATTACTTGTTCCAATCTGAGGTGAATGAACCTTGCTTATTAGTTTAGTGTTATGTAAACAAACAATAATATCTAAGTGGTCCACAACTTCTTCAAGTTTTATATTTACATACTTGATAATAATTAACAACTAAAATAAAAATATTTTAAAAGAAAAACCCATATAATCAGGCTTATACAAATAAACCACAATATAATATTGTAAGTATTCACTGTACATTAATTATTTTAACCTTTCGCTTGTCTAAGTAAAACAGTTTGACGTAAGAAAAAAATGCTCCAAATGTCTTGAGTGTAAAACTGTCCGACTTAAAACATTTTTTTTTTTTTTCATTTTTTTTTTATGTCGAACTGTGTAACTTAAGGCACGCGAAAAGTAAGTTATGCTGCACATAACAATACAATGTATTCAAACATTTTGAGCATTATATTATAAAAATAGTTCCAAAGTTCAAGTGATAAAGTCCAATTATATTATTCTATCTCATGTTTTTCTATTAGTGCAGAAACATGCTAGAACAAAGTTTAAAACCAGTTAGGAATAAAAAAAATATATAAAATTTTAAGTAGGGATTATAGAAAAATCTAAAGTTATTCTACACACATACACACACTACATATGAATTCTTGGGTACTGAATGATCTGTACCTAAATATCACAAAGACAAAGCACAGATTATGTCACTTACATTACTGTAAGAATTAAGGAAAATGGGTTTTCCTGAGCATACCTCTGCATTCATAGTGGTTATGCATATTCGAACAGTCAGGAAGGCAGTGTTCGGTCATTTAGCACTACCGGTTTAAGTAAATTACGCGCGGTACTTAAACTTGTCTATGTGCAGCTGTTGTGTTGTTGACACACGTGTGACGCACTCGACCGACGTTCCGAAGTGAGTTAAGTTCGTATTCAAGTTATACAGGTTGTGGATATTATAATTATCATAGATATTGATCCATGCGTTTTATTATGTGCTTTCGTCTCTGAAATTCATAGGATCTTTTAATTACATTAATTCAAATATTAGCTTTTTTTTAAAATACATAATTATTTAATTGGTCACACTGGAGTAATAGTTAATTTTGAATAATAAACACTTATAATAAAGAGAGGTTATTCTAAAAACGGCTGAACATACTCAGGTTAAAAATATAATGGTGCGCAATTATGACAATTGTAAATTACGACAATATTATTGTTAAGGCCAGACATAGTATGTGCATGTATTCATTACTAGAGACATACTCAACATAAACTCTTCATAGTAATTATGTAAGTTCATAACTACGAGATAGCAAAAACCGTGAGAGAAATATAAATATATGCCTCTATTGCCTACGCATAGGAAATTTTAGAGTAATTGTTCGCGCGGTCATAAATGATGGATGACTGAAGTCATTCATCAAACTCTCTAGATAAACATTCCTCACCCTCAAAGTTTTGCAAATAACATTTTTAATATAAAAAATAGAATCCTTGTTTTCTTAATATTCGTTGCACCACATTGCACAAAATATTAATCTAATCTAATCTATCAAAATAATATTCATAACATAACATACCATCACGCCTGTATCCCCGAAGGGTTAGGCAGAGGTGTACCAATGTACACCCACAGTTCGCCGGTATGTTTTAGGTCCCATGTAATAGGGGGCGAGCCTATTGCCACTAACCGGGCACAAATCCAAACTCCGACCTGCTACTGAGAATTTCATAGAAAACCCCAATAACACCTTGGTCGACTTGGGAATCGAACCCAAGACCTCTAGCGTAGCAGTCGCGCTTAGAACCACTAGGCAAACGAGGCAGTTTACTCTAATATTTTCTCCTCTAATACCATCTTCATAACAATGTAGTATTTACATTATACTTTTATTACAAATGACAAAAATACATTGTTACTGAGAGTAGTTTGCATAAATTGGTTGCGAACACAATTTTCAACGCATTTTATGGATACTGGTATGTCTGGTATCAGATATGTGCAACGTCACTTCTAAGACGCGCCACTCTACGCACACCCGGGCTTGGACTAATGCAACAGCGTTAGCGACTTAACTTGTGTAATTTAACCCATTTTACTTCGTTCCACTTACATTTATAATTCCTTTTGCTACTACATACATTATTTACGTATTTATATTTAATTTCTAATCATTTAAACAGTCGCGGAATATTGCGTGGTTTTTAATTATATGCTTTTATTACGTAACAGTTGCATATAATTATAAAGTTTGAACGCCCAATGATAGCAAAAATACCAAAAACAAATTATTTGCAATATAATTATTATTACTGCGTAATTTGAAACCCAATTGATTTTATTATTTCGCCAGACGCGATAAGCCACGCTTAACTATTCGTCAACTAATACAGTGCAAATCGGTACAAGAGTCGATATCGCTCCGCTCACTCATACATCTCACACCACGCGAGCTCTGCTCCATAGCGATTGATAAGCTGCGGCCGTTCAATCGCCCATACGATATTCTCTGGCGCTCGCTACAGTCGCTAGTCGCCACGCCATCGCGCCAGCCAGAGGCCACCGAGCCACTTATACCGTGGACGCCGCCGCGCCCGGTCCAGATGTGATGTCGCAGTGCTCCTAACATTTTATCTCTATTTAGTAAACAAACAGTTTTTGATACAACGAATTAACATAAAACACGCTTTGTATACAGATTATAACTGGAAGTGACGTGATGTTGCTGCGCGAATGAAAATCTAATTTAAAATTCACTTTTAAAGATTATGCTATTTTGTTGATTTATCTATATAGTTTGTTCAAAAATTTTACTAATTTTGTAAGTTGTATTTATTTGGTGAACCCTTTATGTGTGTTTATTAGAGCACAAAGATAAGACTTGATAAACAACATTGTTTTTTCTTTTGTTATATTCTTTGTTGTGGTCTTAATTAAACATACTGGTTATTTGTAACTACAAAATGTTAGCAAATAATGAGCGTCAGTGTGACTTGTAAAATAAAGCACAACCCGCCTTGACCTCTCCGCACACATAGCTGCATTCACTATTTGTCTATGTAAGTATTAAATAAATCGATAACTTTCGTTAGTCTGCAACTGACTCACGTAGAAACTTACCACGACTAACTTTGGAATTTTAGTGATCAGAAGATCTCCAGTACACAGTCATGTAGAAATACAACATGGCATTGTAGTTTGTATTTCTTTCTTTATGAACTAAGTATACACACTTAAATACATTATACAATACATAACTTAGAAATGACCTTGTACTGTACGTAGCTATTCGCACAAATATAATATTTAAAAGTAAGAACATTAAACACCTATATGATTAAGCAGCCCACACGTCTGTGTCACGCCTTGTAGTTTTCCGTAAAAGTGCATAAATATTTGACTATGTGTTGTTCCTACGCGCATAGTTTTCATATCGATAAATGTAATACATTATGTGCTATGAAATTCTAGTTTATAGTTGTGTCCTTGTGAAAATATAATTCCTACTATACGTAGTTCTAACGTCCTTGTTTTCAATCAAATTTATTGCTGTAGTAGTGTAGGGCGGTTAGCTCATAGGTGCTTAGTATCGAGGTCAAGATCGCTTCATAGCTAAAAACTAAAAAGCTTAAAATATAAAATAGAAACAATAGTGTTGTAGCAAATACGGAGAGTTCGCATTACGGTATCGTTATGGCGGGCGATCGGTATTTGCGACCCAAGTATCGCTCGTGACGTAACTTATGCACGAGCAGCCTCGGAAAAAGATCTCCCTAACGGCCACAAATGGAAGCGCAACACGCCGACGTGAACGACTCAAACATGTCCTATTATTAGGGAATTACTCCACAGAAAGGCTCATTCAATCGATCGATATTTAAAGGCTTCCCCGTATTTTATAACTAGCTGCCGTGCAACTTGAATGTCTCGCTGTCGGACAAAGACCTCTTCTATAGAGTGAACGTGACCTGTGTGACTACGCCTGTCTGATATTATGAAACTATTCTGAAAATATTTAAAGCTTCGTCGACTGATTCGCAACCATTATTGTTGATAGAGCTTTGCCGAACGCTAGGGTTAATGACCGAGGAAGTACAAGCACTTAAATTGTTTATTTTAAACTACAATAAAAATAAACTAACACAAAATAAATTTAATTTAGTCTTTATGACTGAAAGCTTGTAGAGTCTTGAAGATAAATTGTATGTACGATGAAAAACGACGCTTGCTCTAGAGTCGCTCATCGACATTTAAAGTTATTCAGTAATAGTAAGAAAACAGTTGGAAATTGTCGAGAAACTTGTACGATAGATGTTGATTGTAATATGTAGCATTCCTTTTGCACCCATTGTGTGATCTTGTACACCATTGAATTCCTCGAACACGTACATTACACTAAAACATTATCATGTGAACTTAATAGCTATAGTGTTACTTAATATGCTTATTTCATAAGGAATCTGCCCAATTTGGTAACAGTGATGATTACATCCGTTTGTCAGTTCATTCTGTATTCATTTACAGACAGACATTTGATTGTTTGGCTACTAAATTAGGGATTCTATATTACGTCTCGCGTGATAACGGTTTATGCGGAAATGTTCTAAATGGTTACATTTGGACAAACACGTCATTGAATAAACACTGCCTTTTATTTTTTGTTGTTTTATTCGCTTTCAATCTTCACTTCTTTTAGATTAACTACTTTAAATCAGTGTTTTGGTATAATCTGCTTAGAAATATTTCAAAATATTGTAGTTCATGAAATGAAATAAGAAATGCTTATTTCAAACTATAACTTAACTCATTTAAACTCTAGTCTGCACCCAAGGGCTTTGACTTTTTTATAGTAAGAGTGGACAAGTTGACTCGTAGCTGAAGTATCTATGTGAATAGTTAGATTAACTGCAGTGAGCCTATCTGAAGAATCTCTAGAACTCACACAATGTACCCACATGCTGGATTATTTAACTAAATTAAGTAGTGAGGGCGCAACTTGTTATAAGTTACACAGTCACACAGATTTCATACATGTTGCGTTCAATATTCACAACAATGTAGAATTAATTGCATTTGTAACATAATAACAGAATATATTGTATTCATTCGACTTAATTTAGATATATTGTTTTCTTTCCATTTGTTAAACGTTCTATATTATCTCTTTCTTTAAAGTTGATATACTAGCACTTGTATTTAGCACCTTTGAATAACATAATTACCTTATATTATGCCGACAAATAAAGCTCCCACGATTCATAACGTTTAATTGATAAATAAGTTAGTATCTGCCACCTCATTAGATAGAGTAACTGCTTGAAAAGCGTGAGATCGGAAGACGTTATACATGTTTCGTAAATACTCTCATTGATCGTAGAACCCTGACGATCGGTGACGTCACATGTGTTATCCCATTTGGTAAGAGCAGATTTATTTGAGATGCAGAAGGCTACGACATTTAAAAACATTTATTGGAAAATCCAATACAGTATTGATCGACGTAAAATATACTGGAAGATACTATATGTACATTATATGATGCATCGACTGTAACGAATCAAAGTTATTTTTAAAAGTTTATATTTACAAAGTCTTTATGTTACACGTTCTTCGTGTTCGGCACGAGCTTATTGTCATGCCGCAGTCGCAAAGATTGGAAGTCTCCTTTTGTAGGTCGTTGTCTCTTTCTAACAATTTTCTATAAAAAAATACCACGAAGGCAAAAACAAAGTTACGGCAAAGATCCTTTTAGGCTTTGTACCTACCACGAAAATGGCAAAGTTTTAACATGCGACGTTTCGAGAAGCCAGCTCAAATCAAACTTCATCAACTATAGTGCAGACAGGCGATCATCAACTAATTAATTGATATAACTAAGACATACGGCGTCAAAGTCGATACCACTTCATCTCAACTGGCCAGCCTTTGTGAAGCTGTGTAACTAATAAACAACTGAATAACACTTGGTCATCTAATACGCGTTTTATCTCAATCTACGACATTGATGCAGACTCTGAGCTTATATAATTTAGTATAGGGGATTCTCATATGAATCATTGTTAAAGCGATGTATGTGTGATTTATGTTGATGATAATATTTGACGATCTTAGTGGTTGAGAGGCGTAGACACCAGTTTTCATACTGTGGCTAGCTCTGAGGTATTAAATTTGATCCCCAAACGTAAAATGTAGAAAAAATATTTATATATTTGACCCTTTAATACAATACCCAGTTAAGCTATTGTTTATTTAAGTATTGCATTCATTCACGACATTTCGTTATAATGACCGATACTAACAATTTGAAAGGTCTTATAGTTGTTTTTAATTGTACTACTTATATATCTATCGATATTTAACCTTCATTATTTATCTAAGGATATAAATGAAACTTTTGTCAGCATTGGCTGCATTGCCTTTTGTAACCCAATCGTATAATTTCAACAGTAATCATGGGTACTTAGGTTTCTCTTTGAATTATAGTTGTATTATTTTGTTGTTGTCATGACTTTTAATTCGTGCTTAACTGCTTACTGATTATGAGGTAATAGCCATTCCTAAGATTTAATGGAGAGACCTTTAAATACATAGAAATGTCACAAAATTACCATGTGTAACAGCTAGAAATATTTTATAATTAAATACAAATTCAGTTACTAATTGTGACTTAAAAGCATAACGAAACTTATAATTGAAATCTGCGTAGTATGAATGCTTGTAGTACATTTACTCAGTTACTAAAATGCTAACGGTCGACTTTAACTTTGTTGTACAAAAAGGGTTTAGTCATCGTTTCCAAGGAACTACCCGAGCATCATCGATTTTATACCGCCTTCGTTCATATAACTTTTCCTGTCCGGCTCTATCATAAACCTTCAGACTGTCTAGCCTAGTAATTGTCAGTTCTTCAACAATAAAGAAATATATACAATATACATATACTACTCAAATAATAAAAAAAAATGTCTAATTAAAGTACGCAATCAATCTTATTGTAATATATATCATGGAATTAAGAACAGCTAACTCAAAGACTTACTTTTCTGAATATGTAATTCCCAATCTATCTGTCCTCTGTATCATGTTTTTTTTTTCCTAAGTCAGATTTTAAAAACACGAAATGTCATCCAGCATTTGAACAAATGTTGGGGTATCGAATACATAATATACGCTAATGTTAGTGGCCAATTCTTGTACCATTTTTTTATTGTGCGAGTACATATTTTTCATGTTATTGTATTTCCACAGGCATCGGCAAGCTATCCGGTGAAGGCAAGCACCTCGCCGACCCGGAGGTGCTTCGGCGGCTGACATCGTCGGTGTCGTGCGCGCTCGACGAGGCCGCCGCCGCGCTCACACGCATGCGCAGCGACCAACCACCACCGCACCACCGGCACCATCACCAAGACAAAAAGTATGAAATAAAAACTGTATCTACACACTGCACCAGTGCTATAAAAAAATACCGGACATTTTTGAACGTTGATAGCAGTCATTTTTTATAGTTGTTAAGTATATAGTTTTATGGATGAACTATTATTTACGGGAAAAACTTCAGGCAATTTAAGGGCTAAAATGCGTGTTTCTATTACAACTTTAGTTTCATGTCGCAAGGTTTCTCTCTGCCACTGTAACTCTAGTATTATAGACTGAAACACTTTAACCTTGCAGTGTAATCTAAATCATTATTAAAATTCTATTAGCAGTGCAGTAAAACCCAACATTTTAACCCTGAATATTAATTAACTCCGATTGAAATAGTCCGTATCATTACTCAATAACTACAGGTCTACAATATTGACAGGCGTGCTAATTACATTTCAAACTTATCTACTTACTTTCCGCCTTGTACGCCTTTCTGATTTTACGCGGTTTTTACTGATTATCGTCAAGGGTGTGTAATATCCGCCCATAGTCTTGAGGGGTTGAGGGGTCTTCTAGCTGTCGTTGTCATTTTCTGGATATCGGGTACTCCCACCTATTGCCGGTAAAAATACTTAAGGTTATTCAATTATTCTTGTATAGGCGTAATAATATCTTATATATAAAATTCTCGTGTCACAATGTTAGTTACCATACTCCTCCGAAACGGCTTGACCGATTTTTATGAAATTTTATATGCATATTCAGTAGGTCTGAGAATCGGCTACTATCTATTTTTCATACCCCTAAGTGGTAGTAGGTAGGTAGTAGGCAGGTGATAGGTAGAAAAAATTGCATTGCAACGCATGCCGGGTACAGCTAGTAATATCTAATTTCGGATCTCTAATCCCACACCAAGTGGATTAAACAGAAAGATAAAAGAAAACAATCTTATACAAAAATAAAACAACAACAGAACTTGTATCAACAATATCGATCTCGTGTTATTTAAGGTCGGTTAAATAAATGATAAGTATAACAGCTATTTCCAGACGTCTGGGGGACGTCTGCGACGTGAACCTGGCATAATCCTGCGACGAGAATTTCTTTTTAGATGACCTGCCCCCATTTTATCGCAGCACCTACTACATATACATGTAACCTAGTTGCCTTTAAAAAGTGAAGTGGGGAACTAAAGAAAAAGTGGGACACTCGTGTCGAAAAAAACATTGTCATTTTTAAGTTTCTTCATATTCACTGGATACTTTTTACGATAAGGTCTTTAATGTCAAACATGTTCTTCAGAAACAGTGGTGAAAACCTATGAGACTTATGAAATTACAATTTTATTTATACTAGGAAAAAAAGCGATAATTTATGTTATCATTGACCTTATTCTAGAAGCAAAATGCTTAAAATTAATATCGGAAAAACCAATCCTTATAGTCAACCAAACTCAAACTTGTAAACACAACAACAGCTGATAATATGTGTAAAGGTTATATTTAAAACAAAACATGTTTTCCATAAAATACACGTGCTTTTAGGAACAAAATATTTTCTTAAATACACAACTTACGAACGAGGAGCTTATTCTCTTGAGTTGAAGGCCGCTAAAAGCGTCAAGACATGAGCATATACTAGAGATACTTGTTTAACATAGCTTGCACGCACTGCCGTGTAAACAGTTAACTAGTTAAGTAATGCTTGATCTCATCCATGCGGGTTTGCATACGCACTTGCATATCTATTGTTAGAAAATAGTTTTTTTAGTTATTTTTTTGAATATTTCATATTTTCTACCGAAATTTGGTCCTATTTATTTAATCTTCTGTTTTTTAGTTGAGTTATACACGTTATGTTGGATGGTTTCGGAGTCAAATTATTGATTCATTGCTATATTTTGATATTAGAGATTTTTGTCCGATAAGCGTATCGGGAAATACTTCTTAACTATGCGATATGCTATCTCAGATCGAATTAAATTCGCTCATATTTCATGTGGACTAGGAATTTTGATCAGACCTACAAAACCGATCCAGTATCATAATAAGCATTAAATATAATCATATTCTTTTACTATTCATCTCGGCATGATAAGCCCTTTTCACAGATTTGATTATTATTTGACAAGCTTAGAATATGGTTACGTCACAACTTCACCTTTCTAAGTTTTCACTTCATTCAAATTGATAACCGGTTTCCCCCGATTAACATATTCTAATTTTACGTCACAGTATTTATTTACTGTTATTATAACTTATCACGAATGTTATCACTGTTTTGTATTGGTCATTATCCGTTTTTAAAAACAACTTGCACCTGGTTTTACCTTAATTTCGTCATAACTTGCATTTTTGTGAACTTGGTTCGTCTTTTCTTGGTTTGATATCAGTTTATTTTATCTGGTTTCCTTTTGATTCAAAATATCGCTACTCGTTTACTTATTAGTCTGATTATCATTTACTGTAATCAAAACCACTGAAGACTGCGTCGGCTTTTTACTAGCATATTCTTTAAAATACCATTAACGTTGCCCACTGTTCTAAAAATAAAATCGTGACTAACACATTTTTACATAAGCATTGTAGTAACTTGTATTCAATGATGATATTCCGAGAATTGAGTCCATGTTCACGAGCTGGGAAGCCTCTCGTGTCGACGGAGATGAGTCGGAAACGATTCTCGTGTCGACTCGATCGAGACCACTCGTTCGGGACAGTGATTGTTTAAGCTTTGATCTTATCTGACTTTTCCTTATATATCCGTCTCTATGTTCCGTATTTGCGAGAGTTGATATTCTTAACCTGACCGTTTTAGTCAACAATGCGGGTCAAGCGCGACGGGTACTACGCCAACGGTAGCATCGTCGGTCGGCGCGGACGGCGCGCCGTCGCTGGCGGAGGCTTGCTCGGACGGCGACGTGGGCACCGTGCGCAAGCTCCTCACGGAAGGCCGCTCCGTGCACGAGACCACAGAGGAGGGCGAGTCGCTGCTCTCGCTCGCGTGCTCTGCTGGTTACTACGAGCTCGCGCAAGTGCTGCTAGCCATGCATGCCAGTGTAGAGGACCGCGGCATCAAGGTAAGCTTTTCAAACAAATTGTCATGAATGTTTGAACTTACGAAGGTTTCTTATAATCGACCCCATAGTACGTTTTCGGTTTGCATAATATTTGTTATATTAGTGTTTACAAGGTTCAATAAAGCTACTTTGTCAAGTTTTGTTTATCAAACAGATTCATTACTTGTATTACCAATTTGATGAACTATTATTTACGGGAAAAAAAATACTAATAGAATCGTTGTTTGTTTGTCGTAGGGCGACTGCACACCTTTGATGGAGGCGGCGAGCGCGGGTCACGTGGACATCGTGCGGCTGCTGATCGCGCACCACGCCGACGTGAACGCCGTGTCGGGCTCCGGCAACACGCCGCTCATGTACGCGTGCGCCGGCGGACACGAGGAGTGCGTGCGCGCGCTGCTCGAGAGCGGCGCCAACGTCGAGGACCACAACGAGAACGGGCACACGCCGCTCATGGAGGTACGAACACATATGTACCTAGATATCGGACAGAAACAGCTGATGATGTATAAATTGAACTGCCATGAGTCATAGGACTATTCTCAAATAGATTGTAGGAAAATAATACATTTACAATAATGTGAAATGGCGACATAACTTTCCATAATAAAGCTGGATTCTAGAATTATAGTTTATGTGGTTACATTACGTAAGTATAAAACGTAATACTAATTTGAGTTACACTCACTATGCATTGACTCAGATAATCCACTGCATAGTAACATTCCATTATTATTATCGCATTTTTAGCTACAATGAATCATGACTAACATTAGTTACTAAGGTGTTTTAAGATAAGGTATAATGTTTATATTTACATGTATGATCATCCTTTATTTTGGAGATGTTTGGCTGGACTATGCTTTGTTAACAATAGTTGTTTGTATGTGTAGGCTGCGTCCGCGGGTCACGTGGGCGTGGCTAAGATCCTGCTGGAGCACGGCGCGGGCATCAACACGCACTCGAACGAGTTCAAGGAGTCGGCGCTGACGCTGGCGTGCTACAAGGGCCACCTCGACATGGTACGCTTCCTGCTGGCCGCCGGCGCCGACCGCGAGCACAAGACCGACGAGATGCACACGGCGCTCATGGAGGCCAGCATGGACGGACACGTCGAGGTCGCACGCCTGCTGCTCGACTCCGGCGCGCAGGTACACGTACGACTATTGCTAAATTACTATTCCCCTCATAAAACTCATTATCAATAATATTTACATACGAACCAAAAGCTCTATTAATCTTTGTCGTACAATCAGGAGGGTTATTAACTAAGTTGAGTGGTTGTGCAGGTGAACATGCCGACTGACAGCTTCGAGTCACCGCTGACGCTGGCCGCGTGCGGCGGACACGTAGAGCTGGCGATGCTGCTGCTGGAACGCGGTGCCAACATCGAGGAGGTCAACGACGAGGGCTACACGCCGCTCATGGAGGCCGCCCGAGAAGGTCAGTCTGCTTTATTATGACTATTTAATGTTGTTGTTGTTTACATAGACAGTTATTGATAAATAATGCTTTGTTATATGGTAAACTTTGTGTCAATCACATTTTGAGTAAAGTACAACTCAAAAACTACGAAACTCTATAACTTATTCTTTATTTATTGTAATATATGTATCCCTACATCAATAAAAATAGAATCCTTTCAATGTTTTACCCTAGAAAGAGTTTGGATTTTCATGAAGCTTTCACAAGTTTCAATGTTTCAACAGTTGAATTATATCTCTTGTTTTACCTTCACGCAGGTCATGAAGAGATGGTTGCACTGTTACTGGGACAGGGTGCGTCAATCAACGCTCAGACCGAGGAAACTCAAGAGACGGCCCTAACACTAGCGTGTTGCGGCGGTTTCCTAGAAGTGGCCGATTTCCTCATCAAGGCGGGCGCCGACGCCGAGCTCGGAGCCTCCACACCCCTCATGGAAGCCTCGCAGGAAGGACATCTCGAACTCGTTAGGTATGTACACATTTCTTACTGAAAAAGTGCAAAGGTACAGACCAAGTTGCGATTAAAGTGTGTCTGAAATCAATGTTTGTGTTTAATGTATGTATCTAAATGTAAGATCTTTACCTCGAAACTACTTTGAAAGCTCATTCTTTTGTATTTAGATTTATCGAGTCATTAACAATATAAAGTTACACATTAATTTCCATGAGTTGTATACTTCTAAATTCTTTATCTTTTGTACATAAATAAAGATTAGGTATATAATAACAAAGTTATTATATCAACGGTTCAGATTGTAAGATCATATTGTCGCATGCAGGTACCTACTGAATGCGGGCGCGGACGTGAACGCGCAGACGCAGACGGGCGACACGGCGCTGACGTACGCGTGCGAGAACGGGCACACGGACGTGGCGGACCTGCTGCTGCGCGCCGGCGCCGAGCTCGAGCACGAGAGCGAGGGCGGCCGCACGCCGCTCATGAAGGCCTGTCGCGCCGGACACGTCTGCACCGTGCAGTTCCTCGTCGGGAAGGTACGAAACACACATTATTTATCTTTGTTATTGTTGCACGAACAAATTTTTGATTGGATTGGATATATGGGCTTTAACTGTATTATGTGTGCTCTTTAGTGAAAATATCATATTGATTATGCTCATTTAGAGAGCATACATACATACACAGGGTACTGTTAGAATCTTTCCATCAATCTGAGTGACATTAGCTAAATTTATAAATGAGTAATTAGGTATAATAAATGAACGGCTGTAAGACTTTGTTTACCATTTTTGGAAGCATGTTGTCTCTTTATTTATGTATATTTTTCATTGTCTTTCATCTGTTAATTCAGTTCACGGAATATGCTCGGTTTTGATGTGATTAAGTACTAAGAATGCCATTATTGCGTAGGGCGCGGACGTGAACCGCATGACGGCGCTCGGCGACCACACCCCGCTGTCGCTGGCGTGCGCCGGCGGACACGTGGACGTGGTGAAGTTCCTGCTGGCGTGCGACGCGGATCCCTTCCGCAAGCTCAAGGACAACTCCACCATGCTCATCGAGGCCGCTAAGGGAGGCCACACCGCCGTCGTGCAGCTGCTGCTCGACTACCCGCACTCGGTCATGCTGCCTAGAGGTAAACACAATATATTAGTATTATCTTGGCAGTTTTTAAGTCATTGCAATTCTGAAAACCAGCCTCGCTATGTGATACTGTTAATACAGTATCACATAGCGAGGCTGGTCTAGTGAAGTAGGACGTGAAGGTCAAAAACAAAGTCCTGATTCCAACATAGCCTGGGAAATTGTAGAAGACGATGACGAGAGATGATGTGAGACGTGTTATAATGTTAGTTGATGTGTGTGTAGGTAACGCGACGACAGAGGAGGGCAGCGGGCTGAGCGCGGCGCAGGCGGCGGCGCTGGGGCTGAGCCACGCCGCGGCGCCGGCCGGGGCGGCGGGGGCCCGCGCCCTGCTGCCCGCGCATGCGCACGCGCACCCGCACCCCGCCATGCACCACGCGCAGCACCACGTGCCGCACCACCACCAGCCCGCCGACCTGCCCACCAAGTTCTCCAAGGTCTACCTCGACGGTTAGTACACAATACATCTACTTATACTACAGCGTCGTTACAAATCTTACGTGTTCATAGTAGTTACATGAGTATAATATATTAGGATATTATTCATTTTATTTTGTTGATGTAAATCTAAATTGGTTAAACCCACAATCCTGCAATTTACTGGATTATCATTAGCATTTAATCCTACTGTAGTCAAGTATAAGGCCACAAGTTTCAAGAGTGATAACATACTCCTGTGTTCTTCAAACCTTTTCAAAAGTATCTGTATACATACAATTACAGCATAAAACTTTACAGTGACTAAATTGAGTTGGTCATAATTATATAAACTATGTATAAAGAGCTCATATTGTGTGTGTCAGAGCGCGGCGTGGCGGCCCGCAAGAAGCAGGGCGGCACGAGCGCGGCGCCGAGCTCTGCGGGCGCGGCGGCCGCGGCCGAGGCCGGCAAGCACAAGTGCGCGCGCAAGCAGCGGGTCGCGCCGCCGCACCCCGACCACCACCTGCCGCCGCCGCCAGACATCCTCGACGACAACGTGAGTCACACCACACCACTCTCACCACATCACTTGTAATACCATCTATACAACAGATTAATACAACATTAACCCCGTCCAAAGCCCTTTGCCATACGTCCGTGCCCGGTGCCATAGATACCGGGTTACGAAATGTATGGAATTATATAAGCTTTTACACCCTAAGTAGGTTGTGCCATACACTTCACTAGCTAGAAGAGGCGTTTAATAAGGTTTAAACTGTTGTCTGGTGTTTTGAAACTCTGTTCAATTGGTGACTTAATTGTTCTTGTAAGGCTGTTCGTACGCATTTACTGTTTTACATTATATAAACAGCTCTGAGGGTGTACAAACTCCAGTTTTTTGTAATTTTTGTGTTTTAGCAAACAAAACCACCACTATATATTTACCGAAAAATATCTTTATAATGTTGTGTTAATCTCGATCATAATGGTCCGCGTTACGTGATTTGTCGCTTAAATGTAATCTATGTTTATTGATCACCGCCCAACCGTACGTGGAAAATTGTTGCTATATCACTTGAATAACATTTCCAGATGTTTTAATCACTTTATAAATAACTCATTTACGACAACTGTCCAATAAATAATAAAATTTTTTTGAGATTAATAATATTGTATGTGTTAAGTAAAATTAAGTCGTATTGTAAAGTGGTCAAAATACTACCATAATAACTTTATAAGGCAATTTGCAAGATAGCTTCAAACCCCATAGCTCATCCAAGAAAATAATAAATAGAATGTATTAAAAAGTTTACTGTTGTAAAGCTACGAAGCTAGCTTAGAAAAAAACGGAAGTTTTATTAAAATTCTTGATTGGATTAATGATAAATAGAGGTAGCATAGACACGGCCATAAACTGGTAGTATTCAATTTTAAGTCTTGAAGTAACATTAAAAAGCTTTTAAGTACGTTCTTCAACTAACAAAAATTGAGTGTAACTTGTATATTGTTAAAATTTAATTTATCCAGATCCCCATTAAGTATGATGACTCATTAACTTAACTACAGTAAACTTTTTAATATTTTTGAAAGAGCTTTACGTAATGTACCTCGCCAGTTGCATAACTAATGTTAAGTTGCTTTAGGACCTTCATTCACCTAATACATATAACTTTATATTGAGCTTGCCATGTATTATAATAACACATATTTAAATAATCCAAAAGGTAATAGTTAAAGTGCCGTACTTTTTAGGTTCACCCCCGGCAGCTTCGCCTTAGCTATGCAGCTATTCCATTACAGACCTCTTTATTTATAAAGCTTAAAACTTTTTATTGGACCTTTTCAGCTATAAATATATTTTTCATTTTATAATATTTTTTTATTAATAAAGAGGGCGTGTAATATGAACTTGTTACTGAACCTAACATTGTAAAGCTTAGCTCCTTAAATGCCTCTCACTCATAATAAATTTCCTAACTAACCATTACGCCCCGACCTGATGTATAATATTAATACGTATGTACATTGTTGGCTTTATCACAATACTATCATTTTTCATTTCTCTTTGCTTGCTTCCCACGGTGTAGATATGCCACCACGCCATGGCTAAGGTATCACTCCCGCCGGGGTTTACGTGGAAGGACGTTAACAAGAAAGTTAAAATTAAATGCCACATTAAAAATAAATGCAACGTGAGTCACACTTCAATAAATTACATTCACTAACCTAACTCATGTAATGTGTAGTTAGCGGCGTCGCACACGTAGGCTACTAGCTAACGTTGTGCGTGTTAGAGTGCGGGCTCACGGCGAGGTTGTAGCCCGCGCCCGCCACGGCTGCTGGACTCTAGTTCATACTCATTGCGCTCTCGGCGTCCGCACAACCATCAGCCAAACCGCACACGGTGTAAGGGTCACGTATTTGTATAAAATAAACTCACCAACAAATATTTGTGATTAAAACATTACCTAGAATTACCTTTCGCTGAGTTTGTGGGGGCGCTAAGCTGCAGTACCCGTAGCTTTGAGACTATAATGAAATGCGCTCCAGCAACCGTGGTGAGCGCGGGCGTAGAACCTCGGCGTGAGTTCAGGCTCTACCGGTGGCGGTAGTAGCGGCCAGCACGTAGCACGTAGTGCGGCGCCGCTCGACCACCGCTCACGTCACTCTGTTGCAGAGGGACCCGCGCGCCGACTGCCTGCCCGAAGCCGACCGCAGCCTGCTCGACTTGCCCGACCCCGCAGGTCAGTACCGACCACCAATACTATATTAAACTTTTCACAACGATTCTTACTTTGAAAGCCCATCAGTGCAAACATATAATATTTAGAGCAAATGAGTGCACAATACTTTAAATTGAATAAATCTAGGAGACATGTAAATATTACAGAATTAGATAGCTTTGTAACAAGTAGTCGGTAAGTGTAGTTAAACGTTGACGTTGTATGTGAAGGTCCGCCGACTCTCGCCACGTCGGCGCTGCACGCGCTGGACCTACAGTTCTGCGCTCAAGGCAAGTCCACTCGCACGTCAGCACGGCATACGACACCCTTACAACATAGTTGATTGTACTTATGTTCAGCTTCATGCATTTTGTTTCGCATTAACATATTTCTTCATTTTATTTTGAACCATCCTAAAATCCTCTGTTTATGTCTACATATCTAAACAGTCCCATCTTTTTTCTGTGTATGTAATACATAATTATTTTCCCTGCATCTGCTATTATAACGTGTGTGCGTTGCTTAACACGAATCCTATTTATTTGTTTTAAGCTTCAAGTCGCAAACTCATGTATAAACGGTACTTTATATCCAATTTAAAGTAGATATTGTTAACCCACGTTTGAGATCCTAATATTCACCAATGTTGTTGTTTTCTACTTTAGTTAAACCACTCATAGGAAAAACACTAAAGCTTATATCAATGTAAACATATTGTGTGTGTAACATGTTGCTAATATGTCTGTTAATATAAAGAACAGGTAAGTGGTATTGATATATTAGTGGAATATGTCCTGCACAGCAGAGTATGGTGAATTAACTTTGTGTTTTACTATGTAGGTGTGACGACCGTTCAACCGCCCGCTACACCACCTTACCCGCCTCCCCAGCAATTGTTCCCAGTGCAGCAATTAGCAACGAACCTTAATCAGGTTGGTATTACTCCACATTAGTATAAAGACATCTATAACTAGTATTAGGAAGCTAAAAAAATTAAGACCCAGGCAAATAAACGTTACAGAGTACAGGTTGTCGTATAAGATGTACATAAGTATACAAGCTATGTAGATTAAAGCACTTAGTAACGGTTATTTGTCTTGGACTGAGAGTTAGATCAGATCATGTTTGAGTTAAATAAGAGAAATTCCAAGTATAGTAGAACAACTAGAATGTTTCTACAAATCTTTTCTTATGTATAAATGAGCACCCATTGTGACATGATTAGATTTGAGGCATGCATGCTAAACGCGGTCACCATTATAGAACACTCCGATACAAGATCGTCCCCGCGCTAAAGTTTCACGTAAATGCTCCAAGTTCGGTTGCAAGTTCCTGCTGCTCGACGCGTTGCAGCGGCTCGGCCAGCACATTAGTGAAGTGGGTGCCGTCGCGGTAAACTGACGCGAGTTCTTTATACCACTATATTGTACCTACGAGTTGTGCGTATTATCATTAGACAATATCACATTTAGGTACTATCGTAGCGTCTTCTCGCTTTAGTCTTATGTCATTATAGTTCGTTTTTAAAGTATGTTGTTCTCATTTATTATTAGAACACATTTAATCGTATTCGTATACAAATATATGTTGTACAAATTCAGAATATGTTAGAATACATTATTAGTTTCAAAACAAAAACAAATGTGGCAATACTTTACAGCTGCAAGAATTGCAGCAACAGCAATTCCAACAACAGCAATTCCAGCAGCTAGCAGTACAACAGCAGCACCAACAGACGCAGCAGCAACAGAAGAAGCAGCTACAACAGCAGCAGCAGCAGCTGTATGTGCAGGAGCTGCAGCAGAGGCCCGATGGATTCGTTCCGCAGGTAACTACATCCTCTAACTTATCATTTCCTTTGAATACTTGTATAGGTACTGTAGTTGATGGCTTGCATGAAGCATGTTATAGACGAAACCGAGCTCACTTCAATGTTTTAGAGAAATAGACAGACTGTGCTGACCAGGTGTAAAATTCCATGACAGCAGTAGAATATCGGTCGTTAATAATAATTAATCCAGAATAGGTGTAATTTTATTTTTATTATTTTACTAAATGTTTATAATTTTGGATGTCCATTATGGTAATTTTGGAAATACATCAAATCAAATTAAATCATTTATTCATTTGCGAATATGGGTACATAAAAGTTCTTACATAATATTATAGTGCACATTAACCATATCCTACCAGACGGCATGCAAACTACACAATAATAATAACAAAATAACTGCAGCTAAAAACAGGTTTTTATTAAATCTTATATAATTTTAAGTTATCTTCTAGGTATTCTGCGATATTGTAATACGCTTTTTTTAATAATAATTTCTTAGCACTATCATATTTTAATTTTATTGCATAAGATACAGTATAGTTGTAATAGCATGTCGATTCTTCATAGCTATATAGTATGAGGTAGGTATAGTCGGGTAGTTAGCGAGTACGTTGGTTGGTGCGGTACATTCCGGGTGGCATGATGCAGGCGGGCGAGGAGGTGGGGGGCGCGGGCGTGGAGGCGCGCGAGCTGGGCGCCGTGCTGGCCTACCTGCAGCGCGAGGTGCCCTCGCTCGTCGCGCTGCCGCCCAACGAGCTGCGCTCGCTCGTGCTGCAGGTAACCATCGCGACCTCCACACTCGTGGGGACTAACACTCATTGTATAGCGTATAGCTGATCACTAACACTAGCGGTTAGCTTGTGAATGCGGAAATCTGGGGGTTAGTTGTTTCAAATCGTACGTAAATCCGTACGGCAACGTTAAGTTTGTATGAAGTGGTATACCAGCAATATGTTGAAGCAACCAGCCCTAAGACTACCTACTAGATTTTAAATAGAGCATTTATTACAGAAATCTTTTCTTTTATATGATTATATTCAGGTACTTTGGTCTTCAAATGTCCTAGCCCTAATCTTTGCATATAAATAAAAAATTACAGTAGTATATCAGGGTTCAGTACGCGCCTCGAGAGTTTCCCTAGTAGTGATTAGGGCCCGTGTATTATATGTATTCTCTGAATGATGCGGTGACGCGGGCAGGTGATGCAGCAGAAGTCGCACGAGATCCTGTCGTCGAAGTGCGCGGACGCGGAGACGGAGACGGAGGCGGAGGGCGGCGGCTCGGGCCAGGAGCGACACGCGCGACGCCTGCTGGAGGAGGCGCTCACCGCCGACTGGCCCGCGCGCCAGGACCACCACCACCACCACCATCACCACCACCACCACGTCGACGTCACGGTAAACACGCATATCAACTAACTTACCTTATAAGTTACCTATTCATCACATGCTGATTTATTCAAATAAAACTTTTGTCATATTAGTAATTTATATCACTTTTGTAACTATACTAAACTCTTTATTACATTTTTAGGCCAGTAATGGTTGCCAGTTCCGGGTTCGTCCATCATCTCCCTCAGGGAATCTGGAAAGTGGCATCATCCTGACGCGGGCCGACAACGACATAGTAACGATACCCCAGTCATCGCACGGTCTACCGCCGCCGGCCGTACCTCCGACAACGACACAGCTTGAAATACAGCAACATTTTGTACTGCCACCACCTACGCTGCCCTATGAAGACTATAGGTATGATATACGCATAGTTTTGTGATTATTGATGTCATTTGATATTATGTATGTGAAAGTTAAAAAACATGATTGTTGTTTTTTATTTGGTCTTAAGGGGTATTTATTTAATAATGTTTTATATAATATAGTGTAAACAATAGTAGTGTGCCTGCGGCCAGGTCGGCGACGTTCGCGCCGCCGCACACGGGCGCGCCGCCGCAGCCGCCGCACGCGCCGCAGCCGCAGCCGCACGCCAAGCGCGACCAGCCGCACCACCACAACAATGCCACTGCCGCTAAGAAGAAGGTAACACACGACTTTATTTGTACATCTTAATAAACTAAAGTAACGGTACAAACTAGACATGTGAATTTACATGAAGTTTTTTTTTTTTTTTTATATTCCGGGACAACTCACACACGGTTATCTGATCCCAAGCTAAGCAGAGCTTGTGTTATGGTAACCAGACAACTGATAAACATACTTATTATATTTCTAAATACATACATATTATAGATAAGTTACACCCAGACAACCAGAACAAATGATCGTGCTCATCACACAAACATTTGTCCTGGGTGGGAATCGAACCCACGACCTCCGGTATAGCAGTCAGGGTCACTAACCACTAGACCAACAGGCCCGTCAAAAGCTTAATATAAGCTTAATAAGTTGCCAAGAGCTTAATATTTTCTTATAATCTAGAGAAGTGGTGTAGTAATCCTTGGACAAAAAATATGGCGGGTCTCATAAGTCATAGACAGAGGAACAGGATACTGCACATCGCCTCAGAAACTCTGTAAATTGACATAGATAAGATGTATAATGTTGTAATTGTTTGTATCAGGGTCGGTTCGCGGGGTCGGGGCGAGCGTGCCGCGCGGGCGAGGCGTTCGGCACGGCCACGCCGCCGCAGCCCGCGCCCGCCGCCTACTGCGCCATGGACGTGGACGGCGAGACCGACTCCAACCACGACACCGCGCTCACGCTGGCCTGCGCCGGCGGACACGAGGACCTCGTCGAGCTGCTGCTCAGCCGCGGCGCCGACATCGAACACCGCGACAAGAAGGTAAACACATACTTCATGTTCTCTTCGATATTATTTTTGTTTATGATGTGATTGTGGATGAATTCTTATCTGCAAACATTTGACATTTTATGCGACAAAACATCAGCACTCTTTAGTTATTTCTAGAAACCATGCACTTCAGCAATACATGTTACTCAAATGCAAATTAAATGAGCTAAAATGAATCTATTGTTTGTTTGTACAGGGCTTCACCCCCCTTATCCTAGCGGCGACGGCGGGGCACGAGAAGATCGTGGAGATCCTCCTGAACCACGGCGCGGACATCGAGGCGCAGTCGGAGCGCACGAAGGACACGCCGCTGTCGCTGGCGTGCAGCGGCGGCCGCTACGAGGTGGTGGAACTCATCCTCAGCCGCGGCGCCAACAAGGAGCACCGCAACGTCTCCGACTACACGCCGCTCTCGCTCGCCGCCTCGGGTGGCTACGTCAACATCATCAGGCTATTGCTCACGCATCAGGTTTGTTATACTTATAATAAATATTAATAAATTATTTACAGCTGTCAAGACAAGTAGTACAAACATTTTTTATCTTTAACGTTCATCAGCACTTGACAAGATCAATCCATTTACTATAATAATATAACAGATCATGCAGTACTGTAGATCTTAAATGCATCTGAAAGAGTAAACTATACTTGTTACTAAAACTATTGTTTTTATTATACCAGGCTGAGATCAACTCCCGCACCGGTTCAAAGCTGGGCATTTCCCCCCTCATGCTGGCAGCTATGAACGGGCACACGGCAGCCGTACGCCTGCTGCTCGACTGTGGCTCCGACATTAACGCACAGATAGAGACTAATCGCAACACCGCCTTAACCCTCGCCTGTTTCCAAGGTATGTTAAATATTTAGTATCGTTAAATATGTTTTTAATTACTGATATACATATTACCCAACTAAATTTACTTTAACATGTACTTAAAAATCTACCTTTCAAAAACTTTACCTCAAATCGACAAAGCAACTCAACGCACGTAGGAGTATATAAGTAGTGTGCCATATCGTGATGTGTGTGTTGTGTTGCGTAGGTCGGCACGAAGTAGTGAGCCTGCTGCTGGACCGCAAGGCGAACGTGGAGCACCGCGCCAAGACGGGGCTGACGCCGCTGATGGAGGCGGCGAGCGGCGGCTACGTGGAGGTGGGGCGCGTGCTGCTGGACAAGGGCGCCGACGTCAACGCGCCGCCAGTGCCCTCCTCGCGCGACACGGCGCTCACCATCGCCGCCGACAAGGGACACACCAAGTTTGTCGAGCTGCTGCTGCAGAGGTACGCACTACCGCACTTACACCCTAACACACTTACACATGTCGCCAATATACCTGTTTGGGACATACGTTTACACATCTACCAAGCATATTTTGAAAACGTAGTTTTAGTTATAAGATTGATTTTATCACAAATATAAGCAGCTCTAATACTGACCCTCCGACACGCGACTTCGCCTATTTAGATTGTACACAAACAGGTCTACTCCAATTTACCACTTGTTCTATTGAAATTCTCCAAGCAACTTTTTTTTATATTTTGTTTTACCTACTATATTGATTGTAAAAGGAAAATTATTAAATTATACAACAGTTTTAGGTATAAGTAATGTAAACAAGTATTAATGCGTATAATTCTTTATCATAGACGAGCTGCAGTAGAAGTAAAAAACAAAAAAGGCAACTCCCCTCTCTGGCTGGCGGCTAACGGCGGCCACCTCGCGGTGGTCGAAATGTTATACTCGGCCGGCGCAGATATAGACTCACAGGACAATAGAAAAGTACGTATATTACACTCGATATAAATACTATTCTTATGTCTATTTCATTTTAAATTATGTTAGTGTTACATGTAGTTGAAATAAGTATTTAATTTATAGTGTTTGTCGAAAACTAATTGTATTTTGTTTGCAGGTATCTTGCCTTATGGCTGCCTTCCGTAAAGGCCACACTAAAGTGGTCAAATGCATGGTCATCATAGTTACGCAATTCCCCTCAGACCAAGAGATGACAAGGTAAATTTTAGATGTTTTTACTTATGTTAATTGTTCCATATAAATGCGGGATTGGGTATACAAAGCAGGGATAGCAATGGGATATTTCGTAAATGGGGATGTGACTGATGCACGCCTCGCTTCGTTTCGTCAGCTTTGAGCGTGTGCATAAGGTGTTTGCGTTGGCGTTGTGCAGGTACATCTGCACGATCTCGGACAAGGAGCTGCTGGAGAAGTGCCAGGAGTGCGTGCGCGTGATCCGCGCGGCGAAGGAGACGCAGGCGGCGCGCGCCAACCAGAACGCCACCATCCTGCTGGAGGAGCTCGACGCCGAGCGATGCCGCGAGGAGAGCCGCCGCCAGGCCGCGCAGCGACGCCGCGAGCGCAAGAAGAAGAAGAAGCTCGAGAAGAAGGTACACACCATTATTAAAACATACCTATAACTTAAACACTTCACGAAGCCAAGAGGCCAGCATTTACTTTTATCTATTTAATGTGAGATGTCGGAGATAAACGGAGCGTCATACTTACGAAGGTGCGTGCGAGCCCGCGTCTTCGTCCGTAAACAGACGCACAACATTTTGTGCATCAAAAACTCAATGCGAATAAAAAATGATAATTACCTTATACATATATTATATTGCTTATTTTATGCAAAGAAATGTTTTTTCCATATTGTTATAAATGTAACAAACATTAGATTAGAGCTCTAAACCTCTAAAATTTCAACACAGAACATAATAATATACAGAAACAAATAATATATTTTACTTAGTTTTGCCAAAAGTCATTCCGTTTACAGCCCGACCTGAAGCAACGTTTCATGTGTTTATTCATATTAAGTAATTTAAATACTTTTTCAAACTATACTTATTTGTGGAACTTTAGTCTTGCCTACAGGAGGAAAGACGCAAACTACAGGCTGAGAACGACAAGAACTCGTTGTACTGCAAGAAGGCGCTCGGCGAGTGTTCTGAAGGCGGCGAGCCGGACGACGAGCCCGTGCCCAAGGAGGAGGGCGACTCCGGTATTGATGCTAACTCGCAAGTATGTTCATTTCAATTATAATATAATAATGCAAACCTTAGATGATGCAGGTAACCTTTTGGGACACATTTTTGGTAAATGTCGGTTATAGCGACGAAAAGAATTATATGTTCCACTAAAAGTTCGAGCTCGTCTCTTTGATAATTGTCACTTGGGTCTATTTAAATATGAAAATGAAATAATTTAAGTAACTAATGTATTGTATACAGGGTTCCTGTTCATCCTCTGACGTGAAAGCTCCCCCTGTTCAGACCACTAAGTCTAAGAAAAATAAAAAAGAGGAGAAGGCAGCTCCCCCTCCACCCGCACCACCTGCTAAGAAACAACCTGATAAAGTAAGTTAATCTTTCTACACATTCACGTTTACATATTTCATGTTGATCACCGAAAATCGTTACTTTCTTTAAAAGCCGTTTTTAATTTTATGTTATGTTTCGAAATGATATGACGGGACTCCGATCTAACCAATCAAACCTTCCACAGAGCAAACCTAAAATAGAGACTAAACCAGAAAAAGAAAGCACTCCTAAGCCTGACAAGAAGCAGGAGAAAGAGAACGTCGCGCCGAGCTCGCCGCCGGTCACGCCTGCCAAGCCCGCGCCCGCGCCCGTCAGCCGCCCCGCTGAGAAGAAAGACAAGTTAGTACTAACTCGAGTAGTGTGGTGCAAGCCTTAGCCTATATGTGCAGACTGGATTGAACTAGTATTATAGGCAGCGTTGGTTTTTTACGCGGTATTATCGGATATGCTCGACTATTTTCGAACCTGACCGGGGTCCTAAATCATATTCTAAAGATGTGCCGCTCTGTCGCGCCACAAACTGGCTTTAAATTTTTATATGCAAGCTCACCTTCAGTCTTAAGATCGATATTTAGCTTTGTGATGCTCTGGGTCTTTGTAAAATCGAGCTGTTTCAACATTTATTTATTTATTTACTGTTCCGTCAAGTAAACGCTCTAGCCTCATACAAACCTGTTCAGTTCATTTGTCTGTACATAGCATGCTTTTTACAGTTTGATTAGGCGAATAATAATGCTTGATAACGTTTGTTTTTTCACTAGCTGTATTGCAATCAAGATGGCAATGAATTAATTATTTCTTAGATAATAATAACCAAATAGGGGGGTTAAAGTAGTAAATATTGTTCTTGCAGAAAACCCGAAGAGGATACCCCTAAGAGCATTACAGTACAGAATGTTAACAAATACGGGAATAACTCTAGAAAGAGTCAAGTATTCGAATCCACTAGGCACAATGTGGATAAAGACGATGTTGACACAAGTGAAAAAAATAAAAAGACGCACAACACGCATCAGTAAGTCCGAACACTTCGCGACATCAATGTAAAAGTGTTATACATAAAATCAGTGTCAAAGTTGTTTTATCCCCAGTGTTACAGACCCCAGTCTGTGACGGTACTCGGTACTTGCATGTCCCCCGAGCTTGTGGTAACGGTTTGGTTTGTTTTAACGCGCACTTTGACTTTGATTTTTTGATACATTTCATTTATTTGCTTTATAACGTTTTGGGGTTTAATTTCCTGCACAGTTTGCCATGTCAAGTAACCTTTTGTGGCTTAGGTTGAAATCTATAGTTATATTGTATCTAGTAACCGCTGAGCGTGCATTGTGTAATCTTTTATTTAAATTAAACTGATATGATTACCTAGAAGAAAGTTGCTGTGCATAGAGTACCAGCTTTTAGCTTCAAGCTATATTTAGCTTAAATTTGACTTTTAGGAAAAATATAGTAAATTTTACTGATTTATTTTTATGTATATTGAAAAACTCATAAAAAAATGGGTTATAGATTTCAGCCTCAAAAAAATTGTTGATACTAAGAAAATTTCTGAGCACCTTTTGAAACAATTTACCAAAAACCATTTGTACTAGCAACAAAGAATTGCATCTATTTAAAAATACCAATGTTCACAAATATTATAAGTTGCATTTCTTCTTTAATGTATCACAAATCACTTTATCAAAACTCTGAATACTTATGTATCACAATATTAATATTTATACATTGCGCGGAACAGATGGGAGACGGAAGGCAAGAGCACGTCTCCTAAGAGCGGTTGCGTGGGCGGCCGACGCGAGGAGGGATGGAAGGAAGTCGTACGCAAGTCCAGCGTGCAGACGCTCTCTACTGTCGAACCTGGGTAAGTTAACCTGGTCCTTTCTCCCTTTATTGTTTAGAAATCCTTTCCATCTATTTTTTTTCCTGGACTTAGTAAACAACGATTTAATTTGAGTTTTGATTCTTACTTAGTAAATGTTAGTCTAAATCAATGTTTTAAGATCTGCATGCTGCATTTGGTCTAGACAAGCATGAATCAAAAAGTTGTAGTAAATACATTTGTTTTTTGAAAAATATTTTACATTCAAAAGAAATTTGTTAGAGACAGACATATAAATTACTTAGTTACATGTCTGTTGTTACAAATCCAAATGCACTAAAATTGTATGCGCATAATAGTTCTCGTCTTCTTAACTAGACATGAGTTTCTACGTGACGTGATAAGTAAATACTCATTACAATATGTTTATAGATGCAAGAAAGTGTCGGTGGCATCGCACGCGATCTCGCGCGTGATCGGCCGCGCGGGCAGCAACATCAACGCCATCCGCTCCGCCACCGGCGCGCACATCGAGGTCGACAAGCAGAGCAAGGGACAGGGCGAGAGAATCATCACTATCAAGTTAGTATTACTATATTACATGGTTTTTATAATTATTATTCCTTTCGAATTTTATGTATATGTAAATCTGACTTATGCATTTGCAGTATTTGATTGTAATATAAACAACCTTTACAATCTATAAGTTTTTTAAATAAATGAATAAAATCGAAGATACATCACGAATAAACTTTTATTCTGTATATTATTATGTGTTACATACTCGCATGTGCACGATCGATATTTTGTATTGTAAACTTAGTTTCACGCTCAACAGTGGAACCTCAAGTAGCACAAAATGTTTGACTTTGTGTGGAATATGTTATACAATTCGACTTATGTACAGGGGCTCAGCGGAAGCCACGAAGCAGGCGGGCATGCTGATCGCGGCCATGATCCGCGACCCCGAGGCCGACATCGTGCAGCTGCTGCCGCGCGCCGCCGCCAAGCCGCCGCCGCAGCCCGCGCCGCTGCAGCCCAAGCCGCCCAAGCAGCCGCCGCCTAAGGTGCATAATAATATACTACATTATAAACAGGGATCATAGTCTGAACAAACTAGAGACATATGAAATCGAAAACTATAGGACGAGACTAAGAATGATGGTCAAAGAACTAAGTTAATTTCAAATTAGGGGGAACATCAGCTTAAGGCTATGTTCAGATGACAAGCGTTCGACGTGCGTTTTGCTAACGCACGTTTACAACTACATACATTTTGTTCAGGCCATTCACATGCTAACGCGCGTTTTAATAAAGCGCGCGTTAGCGCTGCCCTAGCGCTCAACCGTTGACAGCGCGCGTTAACGCGCGCTTTGAGATCATTTAGTTTTCTATGTTTCCGTTCAGATGAGCGCGCGCTTTCGACGCGGATAGACGTATTTTAGGCGTCGTCCTAATTGACAGCGATCGTACGATGACACGATGCGTTCTCGTCGTGCGATGAGTTCAAACATACAGATTTCATCAGAGTGTCCTATTTGAACCTCGCAAGTAATCGTGCGAGCACATGAAATGCTTAATAACGATCGCACGATGCGTTTGATCGTGCGATCATGTAATCAAAGCAACAGATCTCTTTTGAGTGTCCTAATAATCAGCAAGGGCCAACACCAGTGACACACAGTAGGTTCATTATTTCGTACATCAAAATAAAGGTTGAAAAATTCACCGCGCAGATTCCTGGATCTATAAAGTATTTTATGTTGTCTACGTTTCCTTTTTTCAATGTCATTTGCAATTTTTAAAGCAATATTGCTCGACAGCAAAAACTGTGCATCTCTATAAAGAGCCATCGTTAAAGTGGAGTAAGCGCGACGCCAGCCATCGAGCGACGGCATCGCACGATAGACATCGCGCGATCTATTAGGACACCTGTTAGGTCATCGTACGACCACTTTGATCGTGAGATGAAAAACGCATCGCGCCATCGTACGATCGCTCCCAATTAAGACGACGCCTTAGGGTTCATTAAGTTCGTCCGGAAATCGTCCGAAATGGAACCGAAGCTTTTAATACGTCATTATAATATAATAGAGCCAGTAACAGTAAGTCATCAAATGACTTGATGGACATTCTGAAGTAGCGTAGTGAAGTAGCGAATAGTAAAGAATTTGGGCCCAAATTGCCTTAACTTAGGATACCAAATAATGTACTGGCTTTTAGTCAGCCTGTGTGACAAAATTGGGTGGACCCAGTATCTCCGTCTTCGGTCGCGTCGTTTCTACGTCTATCTTCGACCAAAGTAGAACTCAAACTGAGATAGGCAAACGAAAACGCGCGTTTAACGCCTGACAAGCGCGCACCATGTGAACACTATACAAAAATCCAACGCGCGTTCTACGCGCGTCTAACGCTTGTCATCTGAACATAGCCTAAATAAGACGATGTACAGTAACCTAGTCAGTTGATTTTATGTTTGTGATTAAATAAAAACAACATAAATACTTTGTATACTAAGTGATGTCCTCTATTATAGCAACAAGCCAGCAGCAGTAGCAGTAGCTCGGCCAGCAGTCGTGCCACGCCGACAGCGCGAGCGCCAGCTAAGCAGCATGTAAGACCAGCGCCGCCAAGACTACAGACTCACCGTAAGTATAACACATTTTCTTTGATGCGCTATGGGAAGAGTATTTACTGTCCTTTACAGATGTTAACATGATGTATTTCTGTTCATTAGCTTCTACGACTGAAAAGCGTGTATCTACATCGACAACATCGAGCGTATCAGTGTCGTGTGCGGGCAGTGCGGCGGGCGCGACAAGCGCGGCCAGCACGGCCGCCGCCAAGAGCGCCGGCGTGCTGTCGTACACGGGCGCCATCGTGGGCGCGCGGCAGAACACCTTCGCCGCCAAGCTCACCGCCGCCGCCGCGCCCGCGCCCGCTCCCGCCGCTCCCCCAGCGCCACCTACACCTGCGCAGGACGTCAAGCCTAGACCTACGCACCAGGTACGCTTCTACACAAGTCACGTCATACACAAATTGACCACCCTAATCTGCTTCTAGTTACGTCAGTTACAAAGTCACAGTTTGTGCTTTGCATATAAACTACATATAATCCACAACCAGTTACTTATTTACGAGCATTGCTACAGTCTTTGTTTCTAGTCTAATAGGTAATATTAAAAATAAATCTATTATTCTTATAACTGAAACATAAATTCTTCTAAGAAATTACACATACATACTTCTACCACGGTTTTGTTAAATTTAAGGAATATCACTTAAACTAATTAGAATTGACCACAATACAGCAGCCTGCGGGCAGCAGTAGCCCCGGTGGCATGAGCTCGTCCCCGCTGAAGGGCGGCCGCGAGCCCTCGCCGACGCCATCGAGCGCGACTCCTCTCCGCTTGGAAGACGAGCAGAAGCAACACCGCCTACCCGAGCGGCTGCCCGAACGACTGCCCGAGAGAATGCCCGAACGCACCGCACAGGTAAGAACATTACGAAGATATTCAACTCGCATAATAATATGATAAATGTCAAGTTTTAGTGTAGCATCTCAAAATCAATGTTTGGTTACAGCTAAGCCCAGACAACTCGAGTTCTTGGAGCGCAAATGAAGAAAATACACCTAACACCTCATCAGCCTTACACATTAATACCACACCTCAGGTATGTTATGTGATATTTAATTATGTTTTACGATTACGATTGTTATTCCAGTGACGTTGGTATTTTTATTTTGCGTAATAAATACATCATTTAATTTTGTATTGATGATTGTGTGTTTTACAATATAATTGTTGTTTTTTAGCCGCGGTCTGGCGGTGGTGGAGCGCAGGAGTACTCGCTGTTTAAGGACCTGTCAGCGGGCGCCGGAGCGGGCGTGTGGGGCGCCGCCGGTGATGCACACCACAATGTCGAACCTCCGCCGCCACAGGTAAATATTTTGACACATGTAATATACAACTCGATAAAAGCAAGTAGGTGGTATTTCTGAAGCCATAACTAGTCGAAGTCATTGTGTTTTGTATAATTTCTGATTATTAGGGGAGTGATCAAAACTTATTGTTTTTTTATGATTTCGACATCACATCATATACCGCCAAGTTTGGCTGCGGTTCTGATCGTAGTAAAAAAAATATACATATTATTCAATAGGGTCGTAATCTGATTTTACATAGTAAAATAAGTAGCGGTTGTTTATGCAGGTGGACGCCAGCAAGGCTCCGGGCTACCGCGGCGCGGGGGGCGCGGGCGGGGGCGGCGGCGGCGGCTGCTCGCCGTGCTCGCGCACGTCCTCGCACGGCTCCACGCCGCCGCCCGCGCACGCGCCGCCGCACCACCAGCAGCCCTCCTACCACCAGCCCATGCCCATCGGTATGGATATAATCATTTACTAATAGTAACACTCTTCAACTTTACTCCATTTTCTGTCAAAACGCCCTCAAGTTTGAACAAATATGTTATGCTGTTCAGATGCTTCAGTCATGATATAAATATGAAAAATTTTCACTAACGTAAACGTACGATATAATACGATGGAGATGCAATTTTTAATGTAACTATTTGTTTTTACAGGTAACAACGTGAACGCGATGGACATGAGCGGGCTGTCCCGGAATGGACCCATCTATCAAGATAACTCTAGAAATGGACACAACATGATGGTAACTATTTTCTTTTATTGACACTTTGATCATTATAGTTATATGCACTTTTAATAAGTACCTAATAACTTACTTATTTATTGTTAGAACTTTGATTAAATAGTTTACTGTATTCACATAACATAGATTTTTAAACGAAATCATTTTATATTCCTATAAGAGTAATAATATAACATTGTATTTTGCTGTGAAACTTTGTAAATATATTAATAGCATGATAATAAATGCTAACAGCAATTTCCTCCGCAGCAGGTGTCGATCTCGAGCGGCGTGAACATGAGCGGCGCGTCGCTGGGGCTGGGCTACGTGGGCGTGGAGACCGTGTCCCGCCTCAACCCGCGCGCGCCAGACTTCGCGCAGCGACACCCGCTTATGCAGCAGAAGCACAACGCGCAGGTAACACTAACTACTACTTACATGAATATAAATGTTTTGGGTCCTTAGTACCATAATTTCGTTCACAAAATGGTATAAATAGGCTGATATTGAATGTTATAAATAATGTCAATATGTTGTATTGCAGTTGTTTGCGGGCGCAAGCAACGCGGGCAACCTGAGCGCGTTGTTGATGTCTTATCAGCAGCAGCAGCAACAACAACAGCCTATGAATCAATCTCCTAAACCCATGCAACACAACCCGCAGCAGCATCATGCCTACCAGGTAACGAAATAGATTATCACGATTAAGTTGTTATTGCAGTTGAATTTACACCCAAGAAAATTGGTTTGACTTTTATGTATTGTTTGTCCAGTCTCTGTTGGACCGCGGTGTGGGCGGGAATGTGAACGCGGGCGTCGGAGGCGGCGGCTGGGGCGAAGAAGAAGAACGAAAGCCGCGACCCATCGGCACTGAGCGCGCCTGGAAACTTACCGCCGCCGACGACTGGCCGCACGCGCATCTGCACCACCAGCACATGCCCGACCATGACAGATACCAGGTAATACAAAATGCTTAGACTATGTACTCTTAATTGAACGAGTGTGACTGTGACGAGCTATTATAATAAAATGTGTTATGTTTAGCAGACAGTGAGCGGCATGGGCGGCGTGGGCGTGAGCGGGCACGTGGGCGTGGGGCACGGGCTGGACGGCGGCGCGTACGGCGCGGTGGGCGGCTCGGGGGCCACGGCGGCGGCGCTGTCGCTGATGCACGCGCTGCCGCTGCACTACCTGCCGCCCGCCGCCGCGCCCGCGCCCGAGCCGCACGCGCACTGGGAGCAGGCGCCGCACGCGCCCGACAAGCAGGTGCGTACCGCGCGCTACTACCGCTAGCCGCCGCCGCCGCCCACCGCCACCCGCCACCCGCCGCCGCTGACTCACTGTTTGTCGCAGGCCTGGAGCAAGTGGACTCACTAGGCGGCCGGGAGCGCAGCGCGCCGCCGCCGCCCCAGCCCCAGCCCCACAGGATTATATATAATTATAACCCTTGGAAACGGTGTAGATATTAGTGAGAAAGAATTATATTATACAGATTATCTATATACATAATAGAGAAGATGTCCTATCGAGAAGAGAACTACTTATACTGTACGATCGACTGAAGTGAGCATTAAACGATTCATTATAATGAAACTCGTGAGGGGAGTCGGATGTAGTTTTATTTGTTACTGCCGCTCGCCGACCGCGACGTTACGTTTAGACGAATTATAGTTATGTTATAGTCGGCGTCGCCGTTTTCATCTGATGTAGATATACGCGTAAACGAATGTAATAGTAGGTAGCTTGGAATGTGATTCCGAAGTGCCGCTGAGTGTTTTGAGTTGCCTTGTGTGCGGTGGCCGCCCGCCGTCTATTATACATATTTTACACTATATTATGGCATAATGCGATATTAGTTTCGATGATTGGTACGCTCGCAGACCGAGGCGAAATATTAAACATGTATTAATAAAATTTGCTTGTACATGAAGATTAAATATCGATATATTGATGCACTGTATCCACTGGTGTTTTTAATAATACCACCTGTTTTTTCAATAAATTCTTTTTTAATAGGTTTATTTGGGTAATGTGTATATTTATAAGTAAATTATTATTGAGGACTTACTTTGTCTCGAATATGATTAAAAGCAGGATATGCGGTAAGTTCTAGGCAAATAAACCGATGTCAAAATATCTTGCGTGTCTTCTTGAATAGGGAAACATTTTGATCGAAATAACAAGCGCTCCTTAAAAACTCCTTCAATGATACAACAGTATAGTAAAAACTAAATTTTATTAGAAACAAACACTGAGATTCTTCACAATTATTTACAGAATTACCTAAATACACACTTAAAATTAATATAAAAATATCTTCGATCGATAGCTTACGAAAATAGAGTTTATATAATTAATATGTAACAAATGATTACTGTAAATGAATAGCTACCCAAACATATAAATCACACTTTGTTCAGAAATGCATACTCAATGGAATCAAATTTATCTATAACTATGATAATTTGGTAAAGTATCGCGACATTAGAGCTCTGTATGGCGTTCTAATATCTTGCTCTCGAGATCGGCGTGCATCTTCTCAACCTTTCTGGAGTGCTTCTTGATCAGCTGCTCCTGGTCTTCGAAATGGTTGTACTTGTCGCCGGACCCTGCCACCTGACAGGATAAGTATGGTAATCACAAGTTTTCTCTGTTGGTTGCAGTAGATACTCATTGTAGTTATCATTCAAATTTCACCCATTTTCCATTGACCATTTTCTTTAATAGAAAAACTTGAAGATTGGTATTGACTGGGTGTGAGTACAATAAATAGCTCAATGGGTAAATTAAACTCAAAATATGGGGAAAAATGGGTTGTGGGTTTTTACCAAAAGAGTAATAATAAAATAGGGTAATAAAAATATAGACAGCTATTTCAGGGTGGAGTGAGTGAAACTAAAATAATAAAAAAAAAACATTTAAAAAAGGAAGTGAGGACAAAAGAAAATAATTAAAAATAACCTTGCTCTTGTGTTTTTCGCGATTGCTTACATGGTCAGCTTGCAAGTGACGCAATTTCAACAGTCTAGACTCGTAATGCTGCAATTCCACCTGAAGATATAAATATAATATATAAACTACATCTTCATACAATATGCAAACAACATTTCATGAAAACTTTCTGTAAGTATGTGGGTCAAGCAGAAGAGAATAAAAATTGTTCAATTATATTATTATAGCAGACTGAATTTAGTTCACGGCACCTACCTGTCAGTAGGTACAGCTATTGAATAAAAAAAAACAAATTTTGAACTACAAGAAAAAAAATACCTTCAGAGAAGCCAGCTCTTCAGTTGTGAAATTAGCTGATACTGCAATCTTCCATAAGCCTTGCACCTTAGGTTCTATGAACTCCTTATTGTTGGGACCTATAAAATGTATTATGTAAATGGTCAGTTCAAATCAATTGGCTATAATTATTAACTTCTAAATTTCTACATGGTTCTACTTGTTACCTTTAGCAATAACTCTCTGTATTCTATCATAGCCATCTCTCAAGACTTGGTGCTTGTCTCTGATCAGGTTTGCTTTGTCAATGTAGTCCTTGCTCATCTCAGTTGCTTGGTCTCCACCAATTTCATTGAACTTATCTAACTCCTCCTCATTTATAACATCTACAAAGAAACATGATTTTAGACCAGTACCTACACTTACATATTCCATCAGAAGTGTTAGTACATTTGAGATTGACCACTAAAAGTAAATAATAACATTTATGGTATAAATATGAAATCAAATTTTGATCTTTCTGGGTCACAACAAATTTCAATGATCTTCAGGTTGTTTGCCATATAAATCAGTTTTTAAGATATATAGCTAGCTCTGAGGTTTGATCCCCAAATGGTTCAAAAGTTGTTCACTTACTTTTAAAAGAATCTTTTTTGGGAGAATCATCATTGAACAAGTCATAATACTGGTCTATTTTTTCCTGGTGATGTGTGAACTCCTCTCTGAGAGCCATCAACTCTTCCATAGTGAAGCCTGCTGACTCAGCCTTTGTCCACAGATAGTTTAACTTTTTGTCTTTAAATATACTTTTATTTATGTAGTCATCCATTGCTGAATTGAAGCCCTGAGTAAATGAAACAGTTAGTCACATAATCACAACTAACAGACAAGTGCCTTTATTTCAAATCAATAAGATTTAGATTTGTAAATCATAGTTACCATAGACTTGCTGTAGGTACTTACCTACCTACCTACATTCAAAATGTTCCTGACAGTAGTAAACCTACAAAGCTGACCTAGTTTTATGATTTTATGAGTTCTGGAGATTACAATTAGTAGGAATTTAGAACAACTGAGTTTTAACCCTTATTCAAATAAAGAGATATATTACCACTTTGTTCTCTTTTAAAAAAGGATCCTAATTTTCGATATGGTAAAACTTAAAGATATCGTGGGCACTTATTTATATTAGTAAATATATTTTTTTGCTTATTTAGGCCATCTTACAACTTTTCAACGTCATTTGTCACTGTCAGGTAATGTCAAAGTCAACCAAACCGTTTTGGTGTAAAAAAATTCAAGTTTTTAGCGCGCGTTTTTGGTATTTTTTAAACTTTGTTCAACGAAAATTCTGTTTTGTGTTTTTTCGATTCAAATTCCCAAACTATAACGTTCATTGTATAATCTCACTTATAGGCAGCGTCCACAATTGATTTATTCATATAATTAAGATATTTCAAAGAAGTGGTAGTTTACCACTGTCCGATCCCGTATTGACAAAAGTTTGATGATATATATAAAAAAACTGTTGTTTTTTGTATGTGCACGAATAAAATTAAATAAATATTTGGAGAAGTTTTAAGTTATCAAAACGTTACGTAAATAGTGAATTGTTAGTTTCAGACTCAAGGTGTAAGCATTTTCTTTGACATAAATTACTATTTATTGAATATTTATACCTTCAATGATTATTTTGTTTTTTTTAGAAATCAATAATTTTCATCAAAAAAACAATAATTTTATTTCTTTCCCAAAATATTTAATACAATATAGGTAGAACCAAGAGGAAGTCACTAGTCAAGAACCAAAAATAAACCAAAACAGACAATGGTAACTATTTTACCACCAACATTTAATATTTTGTAGTCATGAATGGATAATGGTAAATTATTTACCACCCAAAAAACTACCCCTTCCCCTATTTTTTTATAAATTTTAATCAAAAATATGAAATAAGTGACCCACAATTACTCAAAATCCAATTCAACTTTGTAAAAAAAATACATACCAGCTCGCATTTGTTTAAGGGTTAAATGGTTACAGCAATAGTAAGGCAGATTTCTTATGTATGTGAAAATAATCAATCATGTTCCTGTCATATTTTTTTTTATGTACAAAGTCAAGCAATGACAAATTTATCTCAATAACAACTGTTGCAGCTGTGAAAACAATTACATTTTTATCTCAATGTCTTTAACCTCTTAAGACCCAGTGTCAAAATATGAGGACATAATAATAAATCATATTAAACCTTATGTTCCCTCAAAATTTGTATAAATAGGAAGAATTTGGGTAAGAAAGTCATCAAACATGTGTTAGGGTTCGCTAATTTACATTTTGTTTAATTAAATTGAAACGCAAAAGACTAGTTTCCAAGCCAGTAACTATTTGATTCGAATATTTTGTGCTGGCAACAGTTTGGTTTGGTAAAGGTTTGGTATGGGTTGACGACATAAAATTGTTAACCAATCACAGAACTCGATTTTTTTTACCGCGGATTTATCAAAACTGGGAAGGCGGGAAACCGGAAAAGGGCGGTTAAACATACGGACTCGAGCTGTTGTTCAGTACTTCACCTAGGCATCCTGAAACTAAGTTTAGCCCATAATCTCGGTTATATACCTTTATACATGTCTATCTCCTGTAAGACGTGCGGTGGTCTAGATCATACCCGAAAAAGTTCAAAGAAATGTAAAGAGTATTTGCCACCGATACGAAAACGAACCTTTGACCCTGGAGTGGAGCTTGAAGTTTATACAATAAAACGTGGTCTATCGTCTATTATATGTCCTCTTTTAGAACAAGAAAAACGTCTGAAACTCTTGTCGGAGATACGTCGAGATGTACGAGATTTATCTCGAGTCTATATAGAATTGGGGGTATGGATAAATTATTACTTAAAAACCTCGCCAGTTTTACCATCAAAACCGGATGTACTAAATTTTTTGTACGCCATGAAAGGAAAAGGTCCCTATTCGGAGAGTTATCGAACCATGTTTGGCGATAGAAAATACAATGATAAACTCAGGTCGTTTGTTGTTCAAGAGATGGCAAAACAATACGAGACCACTATACACACGAATATCGAAACTCACGCCTATGCTCGTCTAGCGCGATATTTTAACGTTAAACGCAATAATCCAGAATTATTTAATGCCTTCTTTAAGAAAATCCTCCCCGAAAACCATGAAGAAATGACACGCATCTGTTCCCTAATCAATGTAGATACACTAAAATCAAAGTGGTGGGCGACTATACCCGAATGGCTATGTATTCAAGAGCAGCTGCAAGATTTTCGTCTGTTCCCACAACCCTCGCATGGTTTAAAACATATTACTTACACATCGAGGGGGTGGCATGAACTGTTGCGTCGTGTCGATCCTAGCTCTATTACAAGCATTTGGGCCAGGATCGAGAATCATATGCAAGAACTGTGGTCGCTTTGGTTGGAGGTGGACACGAAACGATTCGGTTGTTGCCTACAAACGGACGGCGTTAGTGTGAGTCTCTCGATGAATAGATTGATTAATAAAAATAAAACATGTCTATCATTAGAAAAACGAAAGAAACCCTCGTACGACCGAATAATAGCAGTGGATCCGGGTTCTCGTCTCCCCGTAGCTGCGGTAGAATCGACACGGGGGCAATTCAAGAGAATAACACGGAAATACGTGCGTTCTCATACACTCGAATGGAAGAGGGAACGAATACGCACCAAATTATGTAGTACGAGCGAACGGGCCGAACAACGAGCGAGGGAACAATTTAATTTTCCCGTTTCTTCTAAATACACCTCTCATGTTATAGAATACACTGTATTTCGACTGACTTGGTTCAATGTACGGCAAGAACCCTACGAGCTACATTCGAAGCTAACACGACTTCGCTTGGATAAATATATTAGGACCGCTATATGTGAGGAAAGAATCATCAAAGAGGTGTTCGATGCAGGAGGTATAGAAAAAAAAAAAATTCTCTACGGGGCAGGAAGTAAATTCATGAACAAGGCGACGTTCAGCGGCAGAAAGTTCAAACATGACTCTCTGATAAGACGACTGAGGAGTAAACGAAACATTGATGTCGAGATTGTAGACGAACAGTATACGTCGCAAGCGTGCTCTGCGTGTAACGAAAAAATGGGAGCGTTTCTTATAATCGTCATGAACCACAGACTACGTTGGGGGGTTTGCCCAAACTGCCGCAACGAGTTTGATCGTGACGCTAATGCTGCCAGAAATATTCTAATAAACTATACAAGGTCTACCATCTGTAGGCCGGGATGTTCCACGAACGGGGCATCGTAACCTCCTTTATTATTACTATACTCTCGGGAGCAAATAAGGTCGAGAGTCCCTCTTTCTATTTTGTTTCTGGGTATTAGGAGGTTAACAGTCAATGAACCAATGTTTTTAAAGTAGGTATCCTTTATCTATGTTCTGTCTTATCAACACCAAGATGATTATTTCAAAGCTTATAATGATTCATTGGTTCTTATATTGAATAAATAATATTATTAAAGTTTTTTTTTATGTAATGTTTTTTCAAATCTATATCAATATAATAATATTAAGACAGAAGTTTGCAGTAAAAAGAGAAGGCTTTTATACAGCAGTGGGCTTGAGAAAATTTTATGGTTTTGCTCTTTATTTTAACTACTTACAGGGTGATCTTTCCCTCTTGGTGCATCAGGTTCAAAGTGGTGCAACAAACCATAATTAGACATAATATTGCTAAGTTTGCGCCGAAGTTCTGCCTCCTTCAAGCCCTCCTTGTCTCCCCCTTCACTTTTGACTCTCTTTTGTATGAGCTCTTCTTTGTCTTGTATCATCAAATCACTATACAACGACTTTAACTTTGGTTCTGTTAGACGCTGGAAATAGAAAAACATTTAATATTAAATTGTGACTTGTTTATTTTAAGAGGGGGCGGTCTACTACCGGCTACCGGTGTAGGACAGTTCACCCGAGGTTTATGTACCTACCTATTATTTTTAAGTCAAATGAGCGTTTTATGAGTAAAAAAAATAAGAGTTGTAAATAATTACTTTACCTGTCGAGCTTTAGTCCACAATAAATTAAGTTTATTCATTCTAAATGGCTTATCTAAGTTTCTAAACTCAACATCACTTTTTTTCTCGTTAGCAGTCTTAGAGTATTTATTTTCACATAGCACACAACTTATTAAAATTAAAACAAATAATAAAGTTTGTGAATAGATAGGCATTTTATCTTCCTGTTAATAATAATATGACAACCAAGAGAATAGGTACGGTCAACGGTGTTTCTGCTGACTAATTATATAGATAGAAGATCGCTTTCGTAAATAGCTTTGTGTCAACGTCAACATAAAAGATTAACAATTTGACAATTATTGACTGTCACTTGTCAGTGGCAACAGTGACAGTGGCAACGTAAGTCACTCAAAACTACTGAGTGCGCAAATCAGGGTATGAACTTGTTCCATCGTAAAATTAGAATCAAAGGTAGTTTTAATAAAATCTCAAACTCTAATGATATCGGAACTATTGATATTATAAGTTTATCCATCCAGTTGGCACCGCATATTTACAATTATTCGCAAAAGGCAATAAAAGATGTTCTTAACCTAGATGGCTTTAAGAAAAAACTTAAAGATTACTCTGTTGTTCAATGTTATTATCAATGGTTATTATACTGTTTTAGATTATATTATCAGATAAGCCTTAGTTAGTTATTATTATTTATATAAACAGGAAGTACAAGTCCTAAACACATTTGCACACCATACAGGCATACACCAATGACCAAATATCATTGGTCCGTGGTCGCATGCATGGGTCGAATCTAACAGTCTCTTGATTTATGTAAGCCTGATATTTATACTCATACATATTTCATGCAAATAAATGATTATTATTCTTATTTTAAATCAGTAAATGAATTTACTACATACAACCACACGGGCCTTTAGCGATAATAACACTCTGTAGATTTAACTTTTGCTCCACGACGTTGCGTTTAATTATTGCATCATTTGTTTAGCTGACCTTAAATTTAGTCTTAAAATCGGTGGCTACCCTTCTCGTAAGATTATTATTTTCTCTAGCATTTTAAATAAATTATAGATTTTTATTTCAAACATTTTACATTTTTGCGTTTGGTGTTCGAGTTGTCCCTTTGATGTGTGTATCCGAACAAACACAACCATAAAGTAATTCCATCTTTATAGAGTTATAGAGAGTGTGATGTTGAGGCGAAGGAACCAAAAGGGTAACAACAAACAATGAATTTGGCTACCAAAGACAAGTTCGCCAAGTTTGTTCTTGTTCGAGTTCGCGTACGAAGTCGGGCCTCGGGGTTCTCCTCTTCGTTTCGTTTGTTTTTGTAGTAACGCAATAAGCGAGAAAAGTATGAGTTAGAAGTTAGAACGTGAGTTGCTGAGCGTGAGTGAATTTTGTAGTACCGCCGGTGATCTTCTTTGACAGTTGTGTTGTGAATGTGTTTGGCTTTTCCTAGCGTAGACACTCGATTTTATTCATTTTATTTTTGTAAAATGGCATTGTTTGTTTAGCCGCTGTAGTTTTGGGGCGCCCGCTATATTATTAATGAGAAATTCGAGGATAATTTATTATCAGCGAGATTTTATAACTCGTTTTGTAGTTGTAAGTTAGCCCAGTCAGCACAATGGGATCTCAATAAACAGCTCGTGTTCCCCACCTGAGGCAGCATCTGTATCGCGTCCGCGTACACGTACGTTTCGGCTGACCATCGGCACTTTCTCTCGCTGATGCGTAGCGAGTCGGTTACTCAATACACGTTGTGCAAAGACTGGTCGGAGTCCGTGAGTCGATGTCGATATTTCATAACGGTAGTCGTTAATCTGTGAGGGTTGATGTCGGTCGTGTGTAGCTGAGAGCAGTCAGGCCAGTGCTTGTGTGTAATGTGTATGAGTTTGATGTGATGGTGGAACGCGAGGGCATGCGGCGCGGCAGCGGCGGCGGCTGCGGCTGGGGCGGCGGAGTGCTCGGCCGCTGGTCGCTGCGCCGGCTGCTGCTGGACAGCCCACTCGTGGGCAGGAGACTAGCACATACAGGTATCTTTCAACCCCATTTACAACCAACTTTACAAACTTTTATTTGAAGGAGAAAATGTTTATAGCTAATCTTATGCATAAAAGCTCCTGTCCATTTACATAGACAATGGGCCACAAAACATCTCCCTCACTTATTCCAAGAGAGTTACAGACCAGGTTATTACATGCTTTTCTTACTTTAAAATACATTGAGTACCTATGGATTAAAGAGTTTCCGCTACCAGAGGTTTAAAAAGTTTTTTGTAGGATTTTGTAGATATGCCAGTCTTGAACTCATATGTATGATTGGAATTAAAATGATAAAATATTACCTACGCAATAAATTTTCTAAAAATGCTTGGTTGATAATATGAAATGATGAGCTAAATTTTCTTGAAAGTAGTTACTATTTTATAAAAATTGCTAGACAAGTAATATACCTAGGTATACTTAGCTGATGCTAGATAACCTTTCTATTAATCAATTACTTACATATATTATATCCTTTCAAATACATATGATAAATCATTCATTCAAAATAGATCCATGCTGTAATAGGTCATATTGTGCTAATGACATATAGTACCTAGTACTAAAGTAGTCAAAATATAAAAGGTCCGTTTTGACATTTGTCGTATCGTAGTTAAAATATATTCTATCATATTATTTAAACGCCAAAAAAAAAATGTACCTATCTTTTTAAAAACACTTTATGTTACGTTAACTGAAAGAAACGATAAATTATTATTTTATTGTTTCTTTCAGTTTCGTTCCAAGTTACATTCTAGGGTCTTTCTCAAATGTCAAAACGGACCTTTTATATTTTGACAACTTTAATCTTTTCATAAGCTAAAAGTCTTTATTTAATCCTGTTCATTTTATATTTTCAAGTATTTTTTAAAGGTTTTCATAAAGAACAACTGGTCGGTACCAGGTGTAACTTCAGACGCATATTATAAAGTTTTCATTCAGCAAGATTCAAAAGAGTTTTGTTTTATAACACCTTATCTATTGCCAGTAACAAAAACTTGTTTACAAACTTTGAACACAATACAGTATGTTTGACCATTCATTTAATTAGTCATTGGTTTCATTAAATTTTAATTTGGCTTACAAATTGAATAGGAAAATGACCTTTATGTAATATCTATAAGTATTATAAATGTTTAAACTATGAATATTATAAAACAATACTACTATTTTTAGAATATAAAACTGACCTATGTAAAAATAATGTAAAGATAACATTATCTTTTTCCCATTCATGTTTATTTGGTCAATGATTTATGTAGTATCTTTATTTTGTCTATCTTTCTATGTATGTTGATAAATGCTGATATTATATAAACAAACCTAATACAAATATCTGTGTACAAATAATACCAGCTATGACTTAGAAGGATGGTTTGGTTTGTGGAAAATGTACTCATATTATATCCTTACTTCTGTAAAAAGAACAATAAATCATCTTAAAGCTGGCAACTCACATGGCATTCCATATAAGTCATAAAATGAATAATACAAGGCACATGCCATAAATCAAGACCTATTGAATTATGCAATAATAAGATTTCTAGAAAGAAAACTACTTGACAAATGTTTTATAAACTTCCTGTGAGAGTGTGTCTACCTATTGTTATATAACTTTATGATAATAGTGACACTACATCTGTTAAATGCCATGTAAATGGTTATAAATATTTATAAAAGGGTTAAAAAATATAATTAGATAAATAAGGATACTAAATAATTAATTCAAACATTGTTTTTAACATCATCAAAAACAATTAAGAGTATTATGTTTTTAAAGGTGAATTTGCTATATTAACTTTTAGATCGAGTCTTTAATGTACTTCAACTCTGCTGTAGTGTGCATTGAAGTTAATGAAGTATTTTATTCAGGCTTGATTTTGCCATCAAACTACCTACATTTATTAACAGGTAAGATTAAATAGTTAACTAATTGGAACTGAGTTAAAACCATTATCATGCATATTTATTGACCAAACAATCTCTGCCGCTGCTGGGCAAACAATGGAATTAGAATCATAATTGATGAGATGAACTTATTAATTAAAGATTTAATTTTTTAATGATTTGTCGTTAGGTCTCGAAAAGGTAACTTGAAGATTACGCTAAGAGGATATTCAACGATATCTATTGCATCACAAGTGAATGTCTGTAGTTTGTTATTTCTATGATAATGCAATAGTGTCTCACGATCATTCATTGTAGCATCTTTTAGGATGTTTTCTTATTCGACTATTTAATGCCTGGAGTCTAGACTCACACAGGTCTCACGCGTCTCTGACGTTGTAAAGCAAATGACGTCATAAAATTCCTGCATCACGCAAGCGAAAGGAGATTGCCCACGGACAGGCCCACTTTGTGGCGCCGTGTCTAAACTTTATGATATACAAAATTCATATCTTATTTTTTTATGAATATGTGTTTTTTATTAGCATTTATTTTACGCTAGCATTGAAAAACGTAATAAATGTTTATTTAATTGAATCTCAGTACCTACATCCGCACATTTGTACTTTTACATACAAAGAAAAATAAACTAAAAAGTAGGGTAGATTTATCTGTCAAATAATTAGCCGGTTATTCGTATATATTGTATTATAGTCCTCCGTATTTACTTCTATTACATTACGTGTTATTGGAATCGAGTTGAGCATTTACGTTCCTCAAGTGGTTTTGTTGTGAGATATCGGACTTTTGTTTTGTTGTTCAGTGTGCAAATTGACTCTAGTTTTAACGAGAAAATGTCTACACCAGGTTGATATCGGACAAACCGACCACTCTCTCGCCGGTGCGTAAATTGTTGTTTTAATAAACCTGTGCATTAGGATTAGTTAAAATGCATTTTAACATAACCACCCCAATGGGATAACACTTTGATTCGATGACCACATTCACTTGGTGGCGGAGATTTTTATTAACATGAAAATGTCTGTAAAGGTGGAAGCCATTAGCATTAACCACAATATCAATTTAAATAGTAAACAAGTATCTATTTAGAAGTTGATAAACCTTGAATTTAACTTTTATAACCTCAAATGCAGCAACCTAAAAAAAAGATTTCTCTCGAACCAGGGTGAATAAATGGAAATTGTTTGCATAATATGAAAGGAAATGTATTTATCTACAAAACAAAATAAAAATCACCGTGACACGACAATCTTTTATAGGGGCCTAAACCTCCTAATAAAATGGGCAATGTCCTTTGCAGAAACCGTGACCGTCCGAAGTATGCAGGCGTATGGCCGATAGAGAAACTTTTACCGTAGCCTGTCAAGTTATATTATATAGACTGCAAAACTTAAGTTGGCTTATATCCGTCTTATACGTTAAAATAATGAATCCAGGAATCCATGTAAAACTTGACGACACAAATCTGAGATAACTTTTAAAGTAACTATTTGTATCTGTTTCAGACAAGAGCTTATACCTAAGTATGTAGTTTCATAACTAGCGACTTTCTCAGGAACATTGAACAGCAATGAATACCTTCGCGGGATAATTTCTTCCGCACAAACCTGTTTGCCCACGCCGAGTAGTACAATGCAACAACAATCACGACGCTAGCTTAAACAAATAACAATAGGCATGTAGCCCTTATTGTAAACTTACAAAAGAAAACAATACGGATACAATTAATGCTTACATGATCAAAGTTAATCTAAGTTATGCGTAAACACCGTTGCTAATACACACAGCATTTGATAAAATTCCACCAATTAGAAATGCAGGACCAATCCAGCTCGTGTCTATTTGATATGCAATTGAATTTCTGAGCTGGAAAAGTTATACGCTCATATACGAAACCTATTTGCAGCCGGCGCGCTAGTTTGCAACTCTGAATTAATGAGAACGAAGGAATAAGTGTGAAGAATCGATATGGACTTGAATATTAAAGTTATGTAAAAGTATTTATAAATAGAAAAACCTCTTAGTAAATTATACTATGGAAAGATCGTTCACTGTTGGACATAGGCCAGTCCTCAAGTGCACGATAAAATTCGGACCTCCGCCAGCTACTTTTTTCCACTTGTCTTACCACCAGGTTTAAATTAACAGCTCAAGCAACCTATATTCTGCTTTTATGAAAAACTTCAGGTTCAGTTTCGCCATTTTATCTCCTATCAACTTCTTAAAATGCATCTGGAATTTCTATGCATGTTTGTCTCGTCTTGTTTGCACAATCACATTTGATGATATAAGAGAAATAACTCGGCTAAAGGAACACCGTGTGTCATCGAGGGCATTGTTAATGATTAATTGTTTTATTTCCTTTTCATAACAATCATTCATTGTTTCTTATCTAAGAAAACTTTTCTTCATGGGAACTCTATAAATTGGCTTACAATTAGCTATCAAATATCATATAGACATGTCTAATTACTTATTCCATGGTTGTTTTAAGTCACAGAGGTTTTAATTATGTTATCAACTGTACGATAAGCAATTAAAGGATCGGTTTTTATGGCTCGCGAGCGTAGGATCCACACGTCCACATCAGTTTCCTAATTTGTTTGCTTAGATTACAAGTTGTGTGCACACCGGCTTTACACGAGGAAGGTTGTGAGGAAAGCTGTTATCGAGTTAGCCGTGTCATTTAATTAAAACTGCAGTTCATTTTTATTTTTGTCGCAAACTAAATAGCATTATTGATCCAGAAGTTTCTATCGTCGCGTCGCCAGCTGCGTCTCAAAGATTACTAAATAGTTGAATGATACCGTGGGTCATGTTTCAAGTTGGTGGTCACTCTCCAAACAATCGTATTGTTTTACATTTTCGTTCAATGGTTAGATACATGGCTATCTATTGGTATTAGTGAAATCTGAACAGCCTTCTCTTGCCTTTTATGGTAATCTTGCTGCGATGGTTTCTATCTTGTTTTACTTATTTATTTATTAGTACATGGATAGTTATGTTGTTGAAAGGAGACATGATGAGTACTCCAAGTGAGTTTAGGGGCCTTTTATGGTGGTCATAGTGATCATTGTTTAAAACCGCTATCTATGAAATAAATAGATTTTATTGATATCAAGGATGCTGCATGCGAACTATGTTAAAAACGTAACAGTACTACCGGTAATTACTAAAAAATCGTATCATAAAAACTCAATTTTGTGTTTAAGCATCAACGTTTTAGAACCTCACTTTTTTGTAGTACGCCTACACAAATATTTGCCTACTTGAGTCACGGTATCTGACAAAATATTTGTTTTGTCTTGCGGAACACATAAAAGAGGCGTCTTCTCAATAAGGTGTAACCTTCTGCGCGTGACGATGCAAGTCGAGCGACTTCCTCATTCCAGGCTTAGTACCATCAATACTTTATGATTGCACATTTTGAGCGTGACATTATGTAATCTGTGATTATCCGTGTCTATGTAATACCTCTTTAATACCATATTATTTTAAAGCAGTGAGATTTCGATTGGTTGTAAATAAAGGTCAGATATACGTGGCCATATTCATAATAATGAAATCACTGATTTATGAGTGCACGTTTCATTTATGCTTATAACATATGTGGGTTAACGCGGTTAGCTTCACACAAGTATGCATCCACATTGCCGACGTGCATTTATGTAACTTCAACCTAATTACAATTAAGGTATCGTGATTATTACATTGTTTAATTGCTCACACAATGATTAATGCAGCGATATAAATGCAAACTATGCTGTTTTGCATGTTGAAACTGTCTAGCTTACCTACAAGTAATGTGCTTATTATGCATGTGCTTAATAAGGCGTATACTTTTATTCCAAGAAGTATTAAATACGTTTTACTCGAGTATTTTTTATCACTGAACTGTTGTCAAACTCAGATTGGGAGGCTTACGGTTTGTATTCGTTCGTCCGTTATTCTGAGAAAGCCTCGAGTTTTATTTTGTTTGCTCAAAGTAAGCAGAAGAAAAGTTGTTATTATTACATAAAACTCCACCATAGCAATTTACCAGAATAATATTGTACAAAAAACAAGTTCGTTCACCAATAAAAATGTTTTGTTTACGCGTCATAAACTTGGGCAGCTAATTTGTTTACCCTCTCAAAACGTCTACGTCAACATTTAGAGTAAATAAGAATTGTGTAAAAATGATGTGGTTACTGTTAAAAATACGAAAACCTTGATAAATACAAGTAAAATATTAACATAATACAATATTTACAATTTATGCTAATTTAATACATTAATGATGGTTGTGCAAACTTTAAATGTGTGTTGAGGTTAAATGTCAGCACTTTCGATATTGTAGCAGGATGTGGCGTTATTGTCCTCGTCAAAATACTTTCACACCTAAATTTACATAAGCGCATTGAAAATATGCAAAAAATACCTACCTAAGTATTTATAATTCGATTTTAGAAACTTTACAATACGTTGTCTGTCTTTCTTTGAAACTCTTTTATGGCTTCTCAAGCGCTTAGAATAACAAAATAATGTGACTAATGATGGACTTGTCTCACAGTAACATCCTCTGTTATAAAGTTAGATCTACGACGCCCAAAATATCTGTTTTATTGATTCTTGAATACAATCGTAATAAATTATCTACGTACTTCCAAATGCAAAGGATTAACCAAAATCATGGTAATTATAGTCAACACTAACTCAAAAAAACGTCTTTGAACATGACCTATAAACTTGTTCTGTTAAGAAACTCTAAAATCCAAACTTTCAAGGATGTACGTACAATTTAAGAACCTTCAAGTAACACCTGCTGTTTGCCGTAACAAAAGGAAGCGCGCAAGGCTCTCGACTGAATGCTCGTAATTATACATCACATCCTCCGCATCTACCGGGAAGTGATGCGAACTTCTTGGTACTCGGATATCGGTTTATATAACTTGTATATTACGAGAAGACAGAAAAACTGTCACTAACCTTTTTAGTCTAGAATATGACTAAGCGCATTTCGAGACGTCGAATTGTCAACATTTTAAATCTGGAACTCACACAGTTGCATCCCGTAAAACTGCTGACCACGACAGGAAAAAGACCAGGTAGATGATGATTGTTAATATTTAATTCTCTCCAATCCTCTAAGTTCCTATTATCTCGGATTTATGTGAGAATCCCAACTTAAGGGTATTGCATTTGCGGGTCAATTGAATCTGTCGGATATGGGCTTTCTCGAAACGAGCCATCCAATTATTTCAGCTGCGGAAAACGTTATTGCGCACTGAATAATAGACTAAGTGTTTTGTTGCTGCTATTTCGAATCATTTACCGTTTTCTTGCCGTACTGTATCTCGAGTTCTCGACTGTGTACATTATCATTTCCTGGAATGGCAATACGAGTTCGCATGTCTCGTCAGATATTTTTCATTACTGTTAAAAGAGTCCTCTCGTTAACCAGACGAGACTGCTACATGGAATACCAAAACCGTAGTATTAAAATTATGTACTTTCATTTACTCTTAACTCTACATTGCTTTTAACATTTAAGCGTAAGCTACCTTTAGTTATATTTAGAACATAATGCCGGGAAATATAACCGTTCAAATATACCGTTAGTAAACTGTATTATTTGAGAGGGTCATAGACCATGTGGCTTCGCAAAAAAAGAACGAGTTCTGGAAATATTTGTTACTTGATATATTTAAGTTACATTATGGCCTATAATTTTATTAATAGTTATTAACACGTAACGTCAATTGAAGTGTAAGAACAAAGGTTACGGACCTATCGTCAAGTTTTTATACAAGGTGAAGATGTCTTTAATCTAAAGAAAAATAAACAAAGGTTGGACGAAGCAGGTATAACAAAGTTTTTGCTGTTTCCATCAGGATATAACGTCAACTCGCGATTGGCGTTGATGGCTCAACGTCGTTGCTTATTTAATTACGTCTCAGACGCTTTGTTGTTAAGTGGGATGCTGGTGAAAGTGATGTGAACCATTCAAAATTATATTTTGTCCGTAGCTTCGTAACTGGGTAACCTCAATTGAGTCATGAGTAATTTGTCATGGGTCGAGACGCTTAATTCCAAGACTAGCTGCCTCCATTGAATCTCTAACAAGACTGAGACACAATTAATCAGGATCTAGGGTTTAGAGTACTAAGAGCTCCTACCTCTATCCGTTTACATTCAAAAACATGAGGATTTCAAAATCTAGTCAAGGATTTGTGAGTTGTAAAGACTTAGTATCTGAAAATCGTCTCTTATTCTTGGGTCGGAATTAATAGCATTAATTAAATAAATACTTTAAAGAATGTGCGATCGTTTCTCGCTTGTAAGCTTTCCAAGTTAATGTGGGTCATTTCGGTCCAGTTTTGGCAAAACACACGTTCTTATTGACTCTACCTCTTGTCCCACTTCTTTACAATGTATGGTCGTCGCGAATTACTTATTGTACAACATAAATAAGATACTTATTGTACTACATAAACAAGATTTTACTTGACGATACGCATTGCGTTTCTTTAGCATGCTAATGGCATGTGAGGTCGAAGTGAAATGATTAATATTTAGACTCGGTTTATCATTCTCAGTGTGAAAAACTGGATAAACTTTGAGAAACTGTTGCATTCAACACGTTTGTATTTCAGTCGTAAATAATTATCGATCTTTTTACGTCCACTTGAGTTCGCTAACACCTGTTAGTGATTGGGTTTTTTCTTGTTACGGGTAATTAACTTGTTATTGATAAAGCAAATATTTTTTTCTTGTATTTCAATGTGTGTATGTAAGTGATAAATAAATACGGTAAGTACGTTGCAGGTAGAAACCTTGCATCAACAGAGAACGAAGTCGTGTTGACATTCAAATTGATCTAATCAAATCTAGAACCTTGAGTAGTTAATACTTGATATTTATTTGTATTATTTGAAGTTGTGCACAATGCCCACTACAAAGATTAGAAGATCAAACCAAAGTGGCGTTATAAGGAATAACTTAACAATTTCCACAATCTGTAGTGGCGATAAAGCGCCAGTGTCACTCTATCAACACAATCAATTTTTTGCAATATTATAATCATATTATAATCGATGTCACATTTCGGACGAAACGAACACCAGGTACAATGATGTGGACATATGTTAGTAAGTGGCTGGGCCCAAACTAAACATGTTTCTTTACGTAAGGTAAATATTGGATGGCATAAAGTGGGCATCGGGGACGATGTCAGAAGTGACCGATCATTACGCCGCGTTACTGCCCTATTCTGGTACGCAGCGGAATACGTGGGCACGGTGTAATGTCGCACAGATAGAGAAACATTTTCATCCAGAGATGAGAAAGTAATGAATTCTGAGAAACGACGACGGCTGTTCAATTTATATTGATGGCTATTTGATTCCGCCATCATTAAAGCATTAAAGAAAACGAATTGCGTGTTCATGAGACCGACGCACTTTGTTATTGTTCAATTAAAATGCTTAAAAACATCTCAGTGTAGACTTAAATCTTATTCCAATAAAATATTCTTATGATACAAAGTAAACTTTTCCTTAATTCCCAGATCGTTACGCAAACATCGAATAAATTATCTGATAAAGATGTCTTCTTATATGTAGGTGTATCGAGAGCAAACGTTTATATAGTGGATAACGATTCAGTGTGACCTGAATGTGCATCTATCTGTTCCACTTATAGGCAGACACGAATCGTACTGAGCTCGTCATACATAGGTACAGCGAGTTTTGTCGCCGCGCCCCGTGTTTGTGCGCGTTCGCCTGAAAATATAAACTAGCTGTTCAACTGTATTTCTATGTTGATAACAGACCGAAGTTTGCACTAGCTGCCGTAATCCACATAATATTGCAAAGCGAGTGTTTACCTCGCCCCAACAGCTGTGCACATTGTTTTACGTTTATGTTTCTGTATATGAATGTGAAAACATGCACAGATATGAGCCTCGCAAGGTCACACATTTTGTACGTAAAGCACTTGAATATTATTTTTCCTAGTTATGAGCATTCAATAGGAAAGTATAATTTCTTTTTATCACAATAACCTAATTAAATGGATAAGATACGACAATCGGAGTGGATTGGCAGCCAATAATTTGCATTTGATCGCAACCTCATTAATGCAAATAAAAGTATCGGATCGGCAGCACGTTTTTTTTTAAACTAGACTATGTTTATAAATACGGACCTATAGCGTAATTCTTCTTTTGATCGCACAGCCGCCTAGCCGGCTGTTTAGTGTTCGTAGTCATTACTTGTATTGGCTATTGCGATTTCATCTGAGAGGTTTTCAAAAATGTATCTATTTAGGCTATCATTAATATAGTTCTAGACTAGTGCTGTAATTAAATAAGTTCATGAGTAAAACTATACATTTTAAGCCTGTGGTATCTATACCTACCTTCGGTAAATTGGTGTTTTGGCAAATTGTTGGTGGTATTCAGGTCGCTAACTTGATAAAGTAACTATATTTTCCATACTAGCTAGGTGCTAAAAAGCAGGTTTATTTATTCTTGTTTTTTTTTGCTACCGCAAACTTATAGTTATTTAAAGGTTTTTTCCATGACAACATTATCATATGAGGTCGTATATTCAATTAAACAACTACATTTTGAATAAACAATGGCATATTTCATGCAAAATTCAAATACCAAGTTGCCTAGCATACCAAGTTTTAATGTGTTTTTTACAAGGCCAGGTGTGTATTTTGAAATCAAATGATTTATAGTTTATACATTGTTTATATGTGAGTTTACTTCAGTTTTACATAAATATGTTTTATGACGCACCTAACTTGATCATAAACTATGGACCTTTTTTTAATGGCAAATGATGCATGAAGTATTCATCTCTTTACCATAAATGCAACGATAATTACGTGAGAAATTAACTAGAAAAATGTTGTGGAAATCCATGTATTTATCTTAGTGTTTGTGATATTGAGATAGATATATATTTACACGATTTATTTATATCAATAGATCCGATCGTACCACTCAAACTATTCATCATTATCAATGATTCATCTCTCTCTCAGAACTTCAAACATTCCGACAGATTTGCCCTTTTGATGCGGTTTCACTATTATTATACAGTCATAATAATAAAATTACGTTTATTTACGATGACGATTTTAATGATGAAATATAGGTGTTTATTGTAACAAATATGGTAAGTAATCGGTTATTTGCTGATATGGACGAAAGACTGATGGAATTCCTACTTCCTACAAAATATTTGGTTTGAATAACCAAATATTTTGTAGGAAGTAGGAATTCGTCTGCGGCTAACCTGTTCATTATCCCAAATAGCTAGAATCTGAGGCAGATTCATTTCGGTGGAAGCGTGACGTCACCCACATTCCTTTGCGGGTAGCTCGAGTATTCCTCGTTTAACTACCTGAGTATTGGCCCGTGGCCCGTGACTCAAGGCCGGTAAAATCCTGTGCCCTTATACCTTTCAGTCATTATAATCACTGGCGTCAAAACACACTGTAAATTACAAGTTATGAGTAATTTAAGGCCATTGTACTTTATCTGTAAACCATTTAAGGTGCGGTCATTACATTTATAAACTACTTGCATACGTAAAGGGTAGTGGAAAGTATTTACAATGACGCATATTTGTATCAATGCGGAATTGTAAGTGGAGCGTAATATTCACTTTTCTGTTCTTGAAGGCCCGTGAAGATAAAGTGCGAGTTACATCATAACAACAAAGTTATCAGAGTTATTACTGCTAAAGAAAACAACCGTGTGAAGTGATACATGCCAATATACACAAAGCCAGGTTTTATAGTATTTTTTTAATTATAGTCACGACTGTATCTAACACGCGAATTAAAGTAAATATTTGAATGGCTTCAGCAGTTTTCGGTTTCTTAATAAATACAGTGTTTTTTTCCTATATGTAAATTAAAGTGATTTACTAACCTTCAATAAGTTATCAACTTTCAATTTGAGGCAAATTAGTGCTTAACCCAATCTTAAGTGTATAAATTGATGTCTAAGATGATTTTATTCTAGTAAATTAAAATCTCAATAGAAAATTTTGAAGTCCCCTTGCTCACCTTACAATTAACGCCTTTTTAACCCGAAGTAATGCCATAACGGGTAATTAAAACTATTTTTTAATAGCCTACGTTGTCCCACTGCTGGGCAAAGGCCTTCCCCAAATCCTTCCATATTTCTATATTTTTTTTGTAAAACTATTTACAAAAATATATTCTTCATTTTCTAAATTAGGATCTGGTTACGTCAAATTTCTTGTGATTATATAAATAGCATTATATTCTTGAATTAAACTTCCTGATATAATGCAGGTATGTGAATCTTATTCTTCAGCTTATGTTAACGACTTACGTGTCATCATGAATGAAAAAACAGTTCACACGGTTGCTAATGAGCGCAAGAACAGTTCCTGCAATCAAAGCGCAGCACTAAAGGGGAGTGAAACGCTACTAAAAGCAAGCTTTTTACGGATTATGAGAAAATGCCTAGAAGGCATTAGGTAATCACGTTTTAGGAATATGAATCTTACTACTTTGAAACTAAAGCATAGTTTGTCGTTTTTCCGCAGACAAAAACTAACCAGTTCAACAAATATGAAACAATTTTAAGTAGAAGGAATCAATACAAATCTACTTATAAAAATGTATCCCATAGTATTTATTGTATTTGTCTTAATATACATAACTGTTAAGTTATTATATGAATGTATATTTTAATTAATATTTTGCTTACCAAGGTTTCCGTTCAAGCAAAAAGCATTGAACGATCTATAGAACGAGGCAAAGTACATTAAATAAATCTTGACCTCTTCAAGGTGAAACTAAATAGTTATTGATAAGTCTGTTAATATACATTATGATTATATTAACTGAGTTCATAAGTTAATGAACTATCGCTATCGAACTGTTCCGGATTGCAAATCTTTGCACAGTCGCCGGTTGATAACGGTATCGCGCTGCGATCGCGCTTATTTGTTTGTCGATACTAAAGTTTTATTACCATATGTATTACAAAGAGTTCTTTGAATGTGTCCACGGTAGACTACACATCAGTGGCAACGATTTATGATAATCAATTTCTTATAACGCTTTAATATAAAAGTGTTCTTAAAATGTCAATATATTCATAGTTATGTGAGCATGTCGCCATAGCTACTAAGCTTGGCTTGATCTATAGAAATATCATATAGTCAATTATTGGGAAACTACAGAACATACTAAAAGTATTAAAGACAGTTAGAATATATTAATAGACATGTATAAGACGTCATACAATATTACATAAAATTATGTGACATACTCTCATCAAACATTACTATGTTTTCTAGCAGGCGGATGAGAATAAATAGGGATCTTCTATGCACCCCATCCCAATACTAAATAAACAGATAAATATTTATTTAACTACGAAGATACCTCACTGGTATTTTCTAATACATTTTAGTAGATATCTAACTTTTCAGTTTTATAAATAGACGAAATATTGTAACACAATAAATCTGGCAATACTCATTAAGGACTTCAAATACGACTGTGACTGATTTACATTTTGGCGTACAATCAAACTGGAATAAACGATTATTTCCTGAACTACTCAGATGTACGACATATTTACAGATCCACAAACCACAGTCACGTATCAAGACGAGGAAATTTAGTGAGCAGAATATTAATTAAACATTTATTTATAGTGTTACGATATAAAATACCATACCACATGGATGGCTATAAAAAGACAAGACTACCAGACTGATTTACGACAGCCATGCAAATTCTTAGTACATTGTTTTAATATGGCCATTAAGTGTTATGAATTGAATGCTTATTACGTTATTACCAAAGCATTCAATTCTACTAAAATAATATACAGGTTTATAAAAATACGTGAAGGGTAATTGTTAGGATCCAATTGCCCAACGAAAACGTGCGTAGAATTCCAACACAATATTATTGTATGCCGCTTCCTCACAGAATTTATGTCCGAAGTGTTTTAGCGCTTTGGGCAACAGGCTACTTAATTACAATTAATGAGGCCCAATTAAGTTTCCAAGGGCCAGCAATAATGTTTGTATTAATTGTTGTAAACAACGTTATTATAGCAGCAAATTGTGGTGTGATTGCCTAAAATAATAATAACAATACATAAATAGAAAACAATATATTCGTACGTATTTTGTATTGAGAGTTTCAATCTTGTGACAAAATACAAGTGTGGGCGTTGGAGTCCCTAAACGATCTTATTTGACAAACACGATCGCCTACTCAAATCATGTTACCCAACAGAATGAAATTTGCACGACCATATGCACACGTCGCAACAACTTCAATACCTTCGTATTATGATTGATGTCAACTGTTTCAAAACTTGGCTCGTTTTATTAATAGAAACAGAGAGATTCAATAACCTTATACGTACGTGTATAATGGACCATGATATATGATATCATTAATGTAGCGTGTTATTAAACATATCGATCTAATCGGAGGTGGTAACAAGTAATGGTTACCTTGAAGTATTGAAGTATCATAGTTCGATGGGTCTTCTGGTTTCTCACGCAAGAGTTCCATTTTAGTAAAAGCAATTTAGTATCGACAATAAACAGAGTTCATAGTAAAGGGCAGTGCCCAATAAACATTACAGTTCAATGTTCCACCATCATCATTTACTTTAACGTATATTGTTGTTGTGTATTACATATCGTTATTTCGGTATAGTTACGGAAGATTAAGTTGAGATTGTAAATTGCCCGATAAAGTTATCAGTTGTGAGATTATGACTCATGTTTCAACGAAAACGCTATTTTTGTTTCCATTTTATCTTCAGTTTAAACCATTTATCAGTCTCTCCATGATATGCGGATGAACAGTTACTTGAAATACATAATATGAAAACAGAACCCCAAAAGTGGATAAACATTATTCATAATAAATAAATTATATCGTTTGACCCTACTTCACAGATCCATTTACAATAGTGACCATTTAAATGTGAGCATTTACGTAAATGCGAATGTGTCAACGCAGACAGTTTTTGCTATTTCAAAACGTAAAATTTAAACAAGGCAGCGACCTAATCTAACTTCTGGTCTACCATGTCTGTTCTGCCCGCCGTCTAGCCTGTCAATGACCTGGAGGTAGCACAGGTCTGCCTCCTCCACATCGATTCAGCGATACCTTGGGCCCCCGACTAGACGACGGGCGATACCTAACATTTGAAAACTATTGCCCAGACGTGAACCTTAAGTGGCTGGCTAGACCGGTAAAATAGGAGGAGAAAGTATCAAAACGTTGAACAAGGATACAACTTAAACAGGGTATTAAGGACTAGTCAGTAGGGAATGAGATCCTTGTGACAAAGGATATCCACGACGTTCCCCGACTGTCTGTCCTAAATACCACTTCTATCCCTACCCTTACACTGTGAAAGCAATTCTCAGTTTATATTCATGGGCAAATACTAACTGTTTGAAATTTGTAAAAGGACAATCAACGGATAGGGCTACTAGGTACGCAAGGTACGATTATTTTCTTTTTAAGTTAGACCAATAATATTTATTTACATTGTTTCTTTAAAAATGAATGTGTATTTTGGCGTTTTTTCACTGACCTATACGTTACACTTCAGGATTGTCTACTCAAATCGTTATTGAATGAATTGATTAGCAATTGTCTTTGAAATTTATTAATTAATGCGTCGTGTCAAGTCACAAATCTACATAGGTATTTCCCTCGTGTTGACGTTTGTACTTTTACGACCACCCAACGTCTAGATTGCTTTTATTATTTACTTAAACGTACCGAGACCAAAGGGCTTTCATATCCTTTAGTTAATTATAACTAACATTAAATATTTCATTCTGTTCATACATCATGCATCTCAGAAACAGCAGAAATAACGGTTCAAGGATTTTGACAATGCTGAATTATGATTGCCACACCAGAAACTCTCCCCTCTCACTAGTTATAACTTTTCTTTCAAACTTTTCATACAATCACCAGGAGAATTTCCTTGGCTGTTTGGGGAAAGTTTCAAACAGTAATTATTTGGGAACCCAGCGTTGAACATTTTGTAAATAACCAGCACCTTGGCTTTGTTAATGAGGAAAACAACATAGTTAGCAATGCAACAAACGTGCCAAGTGATTTTATAAAAAATGTGAAACAACATCTACATTCCTGGCAAGAATTTTAATTAGTATTTTATAAAAGCGCAAATAAACTTTCGATTCTATAGCTTTCTGTTCAAACACGATACGAAACAATCAATGAGTTGCTTTTGGTTCAGTTTTACTTTTTTGCCTTATATGCAATCACTTTTCTATAAATATCTAGACACACGGCAGTGTGTCCGCCAAGTTCGAGCAAAAAAAAGCGACACACCGGCCGTGGGTTATATTACACGAACCATTTCGGGCCAATTTCGACCACCCTATAACTCAAAACATATTTTATCTACGCATATGAAATTTCGAGGGTCTGTTGACATCCCCTTAATTGTCTAGAATACAAAATTTCATTATTCTACCTATAGCAGTTCTTGAGATATTGACGTCAGAAAATCGCTATTTTTACTATACACTCACTGATTCACTGACTCACTGACTCATCAAAAACCTAGACCACTTCCAATGGTCGTACTGACTTGAAATTTGGCATGGAGATAGGTCTTAAGGTCAAAGTAAAGGGAAAAATCTGAAAACGGCCAAGTGTGAGTCAGTTTTAAAAATAGCGAAGGTGTAACATTTTTCTACTATGAAGTCATAATGAACTAAATGACTGTATCTTCCAATGGTCGTACCGACCTGAAATTTGGCTCGAAGGTTTGTCTTTAGGTCGAAATAAAGTAAAAATCTGAAAACGGCCAAGTGTGAGTCAGTTTCGAAAACAAAGAATGTGTAATTTTTTTCTACTATAAGTAGGTATGGAGTGGAAATGAGATAAGACTTATTTAAATTTAGATACATACCAATTTAAGACTATACATGTTTGTCTTAAAGACAAGAACAATATACTTAATTGTTCACCACTCTGTGTGTGTCTGTTGCGGGAACCCAACCCACGATTTACGAAGTGCAAAGCAGGTCACTAGGTACACTAGGTGCGCTAAATCAGTCAAACAAAAATGAAAAGACTATTTTTTCTCGCATAGTCTAAATAATTTCTAATTTTACAACTAAGTCGAATGAGACATTTCCTAAAGCAAAAGTGATAAAAAAATATTAAAGAACCTACACCTAACAAAAATAAATGAAATCCCATCAAAAACACAAATGTGAAAGGCTGCCAAGTTCGATACTATGGGAATGCTTCGCCTATAAAAGAAGTGAGATCTAAATAAGTACCAAGTTCCATAAAAATACCTCAAATCATAAATAGTTATAGGAATGCACACTTGATTTCCAGCAGTTTTTAAGGTACATTTTGAATAAGTATCACGTTACATAGAAATACCTAAAATTATAATAGTCAGAGAAACGAACACCGGTTTTTTTAGCAGTTTCCTGATAACATTTATTATTTTCAGTACTTTTTAATGATGTAACATTGATTGGCAAGTTTTAATAGAAAATTATATACTTGACACATTGCAGTCCAAAGGTGTCGATTCATTGCATTGAAAAGGTGTGTGGTGTGTGAAAACTTGCGAAGTAACATCATTAAAAAGTGCTGAAAATAATAAATGTTATCAGAAAACTGCTAAAAAAACTGGTGTGCGTTTCTCTGACTATTATAATTTTAGGTATTTCTATGTAACGTGATACTTATTCAAAATGTACCTTAAAAACTGCTGGAAATCAAGTGTGCATTCCTATAACTATTTATGATTTGAGGTATTTTTATGGAACTTGGTACTTATTCAGATCTCACTTCTTTTATAGGCGAAGCATTCCCATAGTATCGAACTTGGCAGCCTTTCACATTTGTGTTTTTGATGGGATATTTCTGACGTAATGCAACTGGTTACTGATTTAATAAGATCGCAGTTCTTGCTTAGTATTTTTTTTATAAAAGCTATTTATTTATATTTTTGTAGATGATCATTGACCGAATTTCCTGAGACTGCAAAACTTTGTGTTCTTTTAAGTATCAAAGTATGCTCACAAAACTTATTTATTCAAACATTTCAAATCAGAATTTATTGTTGTTTAAATGCAGTACGCCAACGCATCATCATTCATCATTTAGCCAATCATAGTCCACTGCTGGACATAGGCCTCTCCCAATTTGCGCCACAACACCCGGTCCTCCGCCCTCCGCATCCAGTCCCCTCCAGCGACCTTTTTCAGGTCGTCAGTCCACCTGGCGGGGGGGCGTCCTACCTTACGCTTGCCGAGTCGCGGTCTCCATTCTAGGACTCGTCTGCTCCAACGGCTATCGGTCCTTCGACAGACATGGCCAGCCCATTGCCACTTCAGCGAGCTAATTTTACGAGCTATGTCGGTTACCTTGGTTCTTTGTCGGATGACCTCATTACGAATTTTATCCTTCAAAGAGACTCCGAGCATAGCTCGCTCCATAGCCCGCTGCGCGACTTTAAATTTGTGGACTAGTCCAACCGTTAATGTCCACGTTTCGGCACCGTAAGTCATAACAGGTAGGACGCACTGGTTGTAAACTTTCGTCTTCAGGCATTGCGGTATAGGCGAAGAGAAGACTCGACGTAGTTTGCTAAACGCTGCCCAGCCTAACTGAATTCTCCGATCGACTTCCCGCTCGAAGTTGTTTCTACCAAGCTTGATGACCTGCCCTAGGTAGATATACTCTTGAACAACTTCGAGCATCGATCCTTCGACATATATCGGTCTCGGCATGACATGTTCATTGAACATGATCTTGGTTTTATCCAAGTTCATGCCAAGACCGACCCGTCGTGAAGCTCCATTCAGGCCATGCAGCATCTCGCTTAGTTGGTCCAGCGACTCTGCCACTATGACGATGTCATCGGCAAATCTAAGGTGCGAGATGTGCTCACCGTTCACATTTATACCCCGTCCAGTCCAGTCCAGAGTCTTGAAGACATCCTCGAGCGCATTGGTGAACAGCTTTGGGGATATAACATCCCCCTGTCTCACCCCCCGACGCAGCTCGATCGGATTGGTCTTATGGTCATGGAGCTGGACAGTCATTGTGGCGGTGTCATATAAGCATCTCAGCGCCTCGATGTATCGCCAGTCAATACGACATCGTTGCAGAGCATCCAGAACCGCCCAAGTTTCGATGGAGTCGAAGGCTTTCTCGTAGTCCACAAAGGCCAAACACAGCGGCTGATTGTACTCTTCGGTTTTCTGCACAATCTGCCGAACAGTATGGATGTGGTCTACGGTGCTAAAGCCTTTTCGAAACCCGGCTTGTTCTGGTGGCTGGAACTCGTCGAGTCTTCTAGCGAGGCGGTTAGTGACTACTCTCGAGAACAACTTGTAAATGTGGCTCAGGAGTGAGATAGGTCTGTAATTCTTCAGCAAGGTTTTGTCGCCTTTCTTGAAGAACAGAACCACCGCACTCCCGCTCCACGCTTGTGGTGTTAAGCCTTGATGAATGACGGAATTAAAGAGACTCGCTAGCTCTTTCAGGACTGTGGTCCCACCGGCCTTAAGGAGCTCGGTTGTAATTCCGTCATCACCCGGCGCCTTGTTGTTCTTTAGTTGTCTGAGAGCTGCCTCAACCTCGCCCGGGTCGACATCCGGGATGTCCTCGGTGTAATGGCGCGTGAGTGGGGCTCTGTGGTCATCTTCGCCTTGTCTCGATGGTTTAGTCACCCGTGATGCATATAGGTGTCTATAAAAACTCTCAATTTCCTCGAGAATCTCGAACTTAGAGGTGACGGTCCTGCCATCCCCGGTCCTCAGTTTCGCCAGATGGGGTCTACCTAATTGCTGAGCGAAGACTTTGGTGCCTCTATTTCGCTCAATCGCAGCCTCGATATTACGAGTGCTGCAGCGTCGGAGGTCACGTCGCGTCAGTTTCCTGATTTTCAGGTTTAAGGACCGCCTATCTGACGAAGACATCTGGGCGTCCGGCGTTTCTCGTCTTTCCTTCATAAGTTCGAGAGTCTCGGGTGAGAGCTTGGACTCCCTATTACCGCGTTTTCCGGGGAACAACCTTCGAGACACATTCTGTAGCGTTTTGACCACTGTGTCGGTTTTTTCGTCAACATTGTCCGTGGTTTCCAGCAGTGCGAAACGATTTTGGAGTTCCAACTGGAACTTATCGGAACCTAAAGCTATTTGGGGCAGCGTGGGTCGGAGAGTAGGTCTCATCATCCTAACTCTTTCAGCCTTAAGGTTGATATTTAGAGAGCCTCGGACGAGTCTATGATCGCTACCGGTATTAAACCTATTGATCACCGAGACGTCTCTAAATATATGCCGTTTGTCCGTGATGATGAAATCTATCTCGTTCCTCGTCACATTATCGGGGCTTCGCCATGTCCACTTTCTGTGGGGCTTCTTCTTAAAGAAGGAATTCATTAAGAAGAGCCCCTGGGACTCTAAAAAGTTGACCAACATTTGGCCTCTGTGATTTCGGCGCCCCACGCCGTTAGGACCGATTTTCGTTTCGCCGCATTCTTGTACTCCCACCTTGGCATTAAAGTCTCCCATAACAACGTTGTAGTGAGCCTTCCTGGTACCATGTAGTGCCTTCGCTATGTCTTCGTACATGGTTTCGGCTATCTCATCAGAGTATGTCGAGGTCGGCGCATATACCTGCACCACCTTCAGGAACTTCCTGTCGGTGATTTTCAATAAGAGGTACGCTACCCTTGTCGACACACTACTGATTTCCACAACGCTGCTTGTGAGACACTTGTTGACCAAGAAACCGACACCGCCCTGGGAGGGCCTATCACCTTCTCGGTAGTAGAACAGGTCACCTGACTCAAGGGTTATCGTGTCCTCCCCCTGTCTTCGGACTTCAGATAACCCCAAAATGTGCCAGTTTATGCGACCCAATTCTACCTCGAGTTCGGTGAGGTGTTGGTCCAGCCGTAGACTTCGTCCGTTATACGTCGCCAGGGTCAGTTTTTTGAGGTAGTGGTAGCCTCCCGTAGCCCGGAGATTCCTAGCACCCCCTGTCCCGCCGTTACCGCGACCGCTACCTTGGCCGGGAATAGCGGGACTACCGGGAACTGGGGGCCGTTTTGTGTGGTGTGGGCTCATACAGAGGTTTTGGCCTACTAATGCCACGCTGGCCAGACGGGTTGGCATAGGGTTTGGTCTCGAGTTTTCCTTCTCTAAGCAGTGGTTTTCGGCTCTGCTCAATTTTCCCTTAGTCGCCTTCTACGACACCCACGGGATGAGATGGGGTGGTGACCTTTGTATTCTTTAGGTCCGTCACCACACGGACAACTCATTACATCGTCGCCAACGCATTACATAACATTATCCCAAAAAGGCCATAATTTATACAGTCCAAGTGCTTAGCAGGAATTTAGTTGTACACAAAATGAATTGTTAGTGGACTAAATAGTTACATTTATTGTGGAGTGGGTGTGTCTCTAGAACCGGTCGCTACCAACCACTCCGGTATTCCTGACCGAGGACAAACTCTATTTAAGACTGGTACCTAGATACTAGATAGATTTAAAATTAATCCGCGGCGCTTAATTAATAGCGGTTCGAGATTTATCTAAAATGTTTTTTCTCTCTTCAGTGATGCAAACACTAAACAGTCTTACCTATCGTATGATTAATACCGTTTTGTTTCGGCTGTTGAATTCAATACATTGTTTTTTAAACTTGATCGGTAGCAACAAACAAATCTGACGTTCGGCGCTTTCTGACGTCATTATGTTGTACCATCCTGCCTCATACTACCTACACTGATAATGACTACTATTGTGTATAATTTGGTCGTATTCCATGTGCGGATTTTTAGTGTGTTACGGATCAAAACAATTTAATGTATGATAATTTAAATAATTAAACATATTTATTATATTCTTTGAATTTTTATTGTGAGTAAATTATATGTGGATTCCGCAATAAATTCTATTTTTAAGTTGCCGGTTTTGGTCTGTTAAATTTATTCCAATTGTGTTTGAGTAGGATGTGCTTGTAAATAAATGCTAGTTAACAGATTTTAATAATTAACCAACAAATGTTTTTTTTTTTTATAACAAGTTGATTAATAAATCTCTTGTATACGCTACTATTGAGTTTTAATTACCTATTATGTGATTAACTAATCAAAGTTGAAGTTCAGCTGTATGTATAATTATATTAGGTAGGTACTTACCCACATTCTACGTAAGTATTTGTGTCATTGTCAAAACAATTGGTCACTCAACCTTGAAACTTGGGGTATTCTACACTTTAAAAAGTACCGATGTTTTAAGTTCCGTAGTAAATAATAGAAAAGAAAATAATAATTTGATTTGACTTGAATGTATTATATTTTTATGAGGGACTTTGCTTTATTAAATAATTGTAAGATCACTCACATTCTGTCGAAAAACTACGAAATTTGGAAAACTTAATCCACCTTAATCGGTGTTAGCCATAATTTAATCATGTGCCTTCTAATTAAATTATCTTTCTTAGATAGTGTTTTTATTGTGTAAAATTGTCATTACGTATCTATGTATAATTATGTCGCTTCATATCTTTTAATCAAGATACAAATCACCAATTTATACATCTTTGAAATCAATCATGATTTATTCGGACGCGTTAATTAGGTCCGAAAGGGTTTCATGGCCTCATGCATCTATTTAGGGTCTAAAAGAACTTTAAATATATGACCTAGCCTTAGTTTATGTTTTTTAAATACCGATGTGGTGTAATTAGTATTGAACTCTTAGTGTAAACAGTGCTATTGTGTTCGAACAATACAATGTCGCAACGTGTCTTTATTACCACACTTCATTCAGAAATAACATTAGACATTAAAAATTAAAAAACACGCCTGCCATGTAAAAAAAATTAAAAACAAGTCAAATATTTGCAGTCGGGGTCGGTTACTTGGAACAATTCATTACAGGTCCCCCGACTGCAAATATTTGACTTGTTTTTAATTTTTTTTACATGGCAGGCGTGTTTTTTAATTTTTAATTATATTTTTTTTATTTAATACCTTTTAGTGAACAACAAAAAAGCATGACACAACACAAAAAAAAATTTCGTTCGGAACCCTTTGCAGGCGATTTCGACTCACACTTGACCATTTTTTAATGTCCACATAGCCTATGTCACTCGGGATAACTCAAAGCTTCTAATGATACCACAAACATTGAAATCGGTCAAGCCTTTTAGAAGTTATGGTGGAATAAAGAAACTCACAAACATACATACATACATACATACATACATACCTACATACATACATACATGAACCCTGAAAACATAACACTCCTTTTTGGGCAGTCGTGTAAAAAGTACTGAAATTATTTACTTTTGAACTGATAGTCAAACATCTAGAAAGTTTTGGAGAGCATGATTGAGCTCTTGTGCTTTCTTTTGTCGAACTCTACTACAACGTCTATATTTTATAAGTAGCTGTTTAAAATCTAATGATAATCTTATTTTCATACAAATCATGTGGTTATTACCTCACAATATACCGTAGGTTTAATTTTTAATTACAGCAGGATTAAAAAACATGCACATGTACCGTTGTTTGTCATGACACGCGAGTGCGACTGGAAGGACGGACTCGTTTGGTTCCGGTGATGTCACTGCGCTCTCGCCCGCGGCACTGCTCGTGATGCTCATTTAGGCTTCGTCCGAGATAACATCTCGTAGATTGCCTCTCACATTGCATTCTGTGACAGTATACTCGAATGGAAACTAATGAGGACGTACAACGAAATGGGTTGCGTTGCTCTTTCTGTATCGAGTCAAATAATTAATTCTGCAATTTGAATGGTAAAATAACTTTCACGTTTCAGAATACTTTTGTTCGATATGGCCTAACTGAATGGCCTGAGAAGACATTTTGAATTAGGGATCTCTTATTTTATGCCGTCTTTATTTCTCTCTTGTACACACATTTGATTGCGGCCAACCAACTTATTTACAACCTTGTACGGTTTAATTTTCAGACCAATTTCTCAAAGGTTAGCGACATCGATAATCGAGGGGTTATACACTTTTTATTGAAACTTTATTGCAGCAAGAACCAAATTGATACCGGAATCGATTTCACAGTCCGACAGTTTTTAAGTCGAAAATTGGTACGAATTGTGAATTATGGCTGCAAACTGTTTTGATGCCAACGATAGTTTTACAAATTGTATTATTATAAGACGATATTGACTCGATTTCACGGCGCGAGCGTCGCTTGAAATATAAATGTATTTATTTACTACGTCTATTAGGTACTATATAGTGTTGACGATATTGCTTATATTAACAATTGACTAGTGTTTATCATCGATTTATTTCCAGTTTATAGTGAATAAATCGGACATTATTCAGTTGCTGCTAAATAGAATCAGCTGGCAGCTATCGACATAATGTATTCAATCACGTGTACGCAGTGTAGACCACATAAGTGTGGATAGGCTGTCCTCGTTCCCCTTCGAATATAGCAAAAGGTCGTATGAAACCCGCCACCATTCTACTGTAGATTGTCGTACAAACATGAGAATTCACTGATTGTTCGAGTGACGTATTTATAGCGGCTGCATTAACGGATAATTGCATTTCAAAGATTTTATTTCGAGATAAATAATTGCAGTGTACACATTCAACCGTTGTTAATTGTTATATTATTCCAACGTGTATTAGCATAACTTGATGATAAACTTAAACTTCTCCTCACTACATTGTTTGCATAAAGTGTTCTTAACTTACCCAGTCGAAAGTTGTACTTCTATACAAAACAGTCTAACTTTAAAGGATAGTTTCGCTACAACTTCAAGCTGAACTTAAAAGTTTTGAACACGTCTAGTGGCTAAGGTCTTCACTACCAAGTAGTACTCAAGTGCATCGATCCAGTTCTTTAGCCTGCTTCACCTTTGTGAAGACGAGCAGTCTTGTGTCGTGTGAGGTACTCGACTCTTTTACATGAACATCAAAAGATTCCGAAAGGTTTTACCGACGGGTCAGCGCCCGCGTTATATCGACAGCCTCACTATTCAAGATAAAAATCTTTTAGGTTACAAATACCTGTTGTCATAATTACATCATAACGAAGCAGACACCATGGTGGCGTAAGTTCACAATATATAAAATTGATTAAGATTGACACAAATAATTAAATTAAAGATAATTAAGTTTCATTAACTTTCTTTTTAGGAATTAGTTAATTCTTATCAGTTTCTATTTAAGTACATTCTAAACCTGTTTTTATTATCAGAACTCGACTATAGTAATTCTAGTTTTATTCATATAAAATACGAATGAACAAAGTTGCATATTATGCAGTACACGTGTTTTCCGTTCCAAACACTTACAAATCACCTCATAATCCTTACGATGGATGTTTATTGTGCTATAAAACGCGTGATATTTTGGTCATATGAGTAGTGGAGTACTACACCGACCTTGCCGGACTTGCGGCCACTCCGGAGTGCGTCGGACAGCTGTAGGGTGCACATGCGCTTGCGCTGTCATTGATAATGGGCGGACGCGTTTATCTACTGCGTTAATTGACAACCTTATCATAACACTATTACATACGCACGTAATTTCCATTAGTACATTGCATAGCTTTTATTCCGAAAACAAAACATGCTTCGCCTTTCCCATACGTATGCCAAATCTGTGAAGTTGGCAGCGTTTGCCAGTAAGCGTAAACTTTTTTCTATCTTAGCGTGACCTAGTATCCATTGCCCCATTTATATTGTTTACTCAATCTAGATAAAACTTAGCCGTGCTTCAATATATTCCTCTTTTTATTTCTAGGAAAGAGCAATCGGTGTAACGTTCCTTATAGTTTGATAATTTTGATACGATTCCAAGAATCGAAATCACGGCACTTGTTCCTTTTCATGGTCACTTTTAATCGATCCGCTTCGGGCTTATGTATTACCGATTCGAAAATGATAATTTTTTTTATATTTTTTTTCCTTACTTCCTTGTATCTGTTGATTTTATTCTGTAATCGCTAAGCTTTGGGCCAAGATATGTTATCTTTCGTGTTATTTGTATCGTTCGGTGCCAGAACACGTAATTCTTAGGCTATCGATGATAGCAGTACTCGTGCTAACAAGAAACGCCGACTCCTAATGTAATTATGACAGTAGCTAATCGGCTAGGCGTTAGATCGCGATCATAAGCTTGTGCTCGTGTAGGATCAGGCACATTTTCGAATTAACTCTTGTTCGTATTGGACGTATTGTTCGGAGTATTCCAAATATTCGAATATTTTTGGCATAAACAGACCTTTTTAACACAATAACAAAAGACCGACAACACAATCCCACTGTGGTTAACTAACTTTGACGTTGGTTATTCAAATATAACAGTTATATTCGAAAGCGAAATATTGTAATTAGGTTCCTAACAAAAACAATATAAAAAAAAACATGTTTTTTTAATAAAATCCCTTGTTTTTCAAGCTTTTATTTGGTCACAGTTCCTTTTTTTTAGAACGTACAAAACGTTATTCATATACAATATGAAACCGTTTGCCTGTCTAGACTAAGTATGATACATTAAACAGATAGAAGTATCCATGCATATTGATTTGTTTGTAAAGTTCATTTTACCCATAGTTAATTAATATACTTAATACTAACTAATACATGACATTGAGATACATTCGTACATATGCGTTTGTTACTATCATCCAAAAACAAGAGGGATAATTATAATATTTAAGGCTTTTGAAGTAGACACAGTAACAAAAAAATAGAGGCATTAATTTACAATACCTCTTTATTGAGGTATAATTTAATTCCTAATTACTCCTAATGTAATCGTTCCATTTACAGCGCCTTAAATAATAATATATATAAGGTGCTATTAAAGCAACTGCCACGGCTTTAATGGGAGGTAGTATTGTGTTTATAGATTACAATAGTAAAGATAAATTATTGATTATTTATCATACTTTTTTTCATACAAAAAAAATAACGTATAAATTTGAATTGATGTATTAGTATAAAACCATCCCGTGTCATAAGCTGTTGCCGCTCCGCACCGAATTCAAACATTTCGCAAAACGCCGCCGCGCCGGCGCCGTTCATACACTGTTGCCATTCCTATCAAAGGATGCCGCCGCCGCCGCCGCCGTGCGCGCCGGCGGCGCGGCCGCTCGGTCGTCAAACACAGCCCCGCGCGCCCCCACCCTCACCCGCACTAGCACGTTCGTCGCACGCGCCAAGGTCAACCGACCGCGCGCCCGGTCGCCACTCGCCAGTCGCCCCCCGGCCGCGCGTTCGGTAGTTAGTTCTAGTTAGCGTCAGGAATATCGCGGCGCTTACATTAAAAATGCCTCCCAGACGACAGTATTCCAATCAAGAATATCTTGAAATGGTGTTGTGCTACCTCCCGCGAGTGTAACTCAGTGTAACACGGCCGCTTTGACCCGCCTCCGGTTGACGCAGGCAGGCCTTCATACTCGGCCGAACTCGAAGAGGAAGTGCTTCAGTGTAATCCTCTTGCGAGCACCAGGGATGCTGCTCGAGTCTTCGACGTGAGCGACAACTACGTGTGGCGACTTTTAAATCGTGAAGGGCTCCATCCTTACCACTAAACAAGTGCCGTGGCCTCCTCGCTCGCCGGATTTAACCCCTCTAGACTTTTTTTTGTGTGGTCGTGTGAAAGACCTTGGTGTGGTGAAAGAAGTGTGGTAGAACTAAAAAGGCGCATCAAACGCGCATTTAGGCAAGTGAAAAGTGAAACGGACACATTAAATAAAGTGAAGAGACATGTATGCAAGCGTGCCTTCATCTGTGTGCATATGCAGTGTAGATAAGTAGGTACTAGGTAGGGAGTGAGTAAATAACTGTAAATACGGTGCAATCGTTGTAAATAAAATGATTAACTTTTAAACACGCCAAGTTACTGTAATTTATCGTTATTCGATATTAATCTAAGTACCTACTGTTTGGTTTCTTAGATTTACGCGAATGTTAGACATTGAAATAAAACTACTTTTTTACGGACTTTTAATAAAACCGCGACAACATCCGTAAAAAGTAGTTTTATTTCAATAACTACTGTTTATAAATAATACGAAAAAAGAATGCGATTCTTACACTAACTTGACAGTCACACAAGTTTATCATCTTATTTACCTACGTCAGTTTTTTTTGAAGAATGCTGTAGCTGGTAAGTAGTTGCACTTTTAAAACACTTGTATGCCTGCGTATTATTGCGTACCTAGTAGATTATGTAGTGACGAACTAGTCAGCTGATTACAGTTTTCATTCACATAAAAGATGGAAAGAGATAGCAGTTGTTTTCATTGACGAAGCGTCCACATTGCGCGTAATTTGTGAACCACGTTACGCAGAATAGAGTCAATGTTAATTTAACTATTTTATGTTCTCAAATTTGATTAACTGGTCCGGGGTACGAAAGTTCTTCACTATTGTAATCTATAAACACAATACTACCTCCCATTAAAGCCGTGGCAGATATTTTTATAGCACCTTATATACATAATATAATTATGATACCGTCTGCCATGGTGATACACTGTACTCAACTGTCCATGCCACCTCTAATTAGTCATTACGGGTTTCCCTGCTAAGTTGTTCACGACACTAATTTAATAAATGATTTCCATATCAATAGCAACCGGTGTGTTCAAAACAAATTAAGGAAATACCTATTGGTATGTGATCAGCTAAAAATATATTTAAGTACTGATTGGCTGTCTAAAAGGGAGTCACCTTCAGAAATAGGGACGATGACTAATTTTTATTTTTTTATCCGTCTTTTTGATAATCTAAATGGTGGACTTCATTGATTTTGATTTTTCATACCCAGTCCACACCCTATTGTATTTTGTTTTTATTTTATTAGGGATAACATATGTACATGTTATTGTAGTGTGCAATAAGAAAATAAGAGAGATATGATTTTTATAGATTTCTTTAACGTGCAAGTTCTTGACAGTCATTTGTTTTGATTCTAACAAAGGCAATTAAATTAGCAAAAGTGGCAGTTAACATTGCATTGCGTGCATATCATTGCATGGCACCTTACCATTTATTAATTAGTGTAAAACGTTCGATAAACTGAGGAAAGAAATATTCAAAGTAATTTCTACTAATATTAAAAATTCGAAAGCATTGCATATTGCATGTTTAGACAGATAAAGTAAAATAATATTCAAATGTAATATCTGAGGTTAGTGTACGCATAAAACATTTGAGATTTTGATACATAGATGTAATTTGTTGCATAAATAATGATTAACATGTATGAAGAAACACAGGCTTGTCTTCCCCACCAAGCTATCAACTATTCTGGCTCATTTACCAATCTCCGCCTGTCTTGCGGGCTAGGTTCCGTTCGTACCAAAAATAAACAATTATCTTCTTGAATTCAGAATTATTCAGTTTTTTTTAATATATATTTATAATTGGACTTATTAAAATTACGACTTGTAGCAATAAGCAATAATTACGATACTGTTGTAGTTTATTTTTTTACCTTAATCATATCGGTTATTCAACACATTTAATAATCTGTATAGACTAGTGAAATAATATTTTACAAAGTTTTCCTGTTACGCGATCGATGATTGAAAATAGCTACAAAATTTTTACCACGTCTTGAAGATTGCGTGTCAAATGAGCAGTCGAAAAAGTGGTTCGTTTTACAAGTAACTTCCTACTAAAAATTAAACGTATTATAATTTTTAAAGAGATTTTTTTTTCCTGTTTAGTAGTAGTAGCTAAGCTAAGAACAATAATAGAGAGACAATAATAGAGATGTGCTTACATTTTTTTTTAAACTTTGTACTCGTTATCTTACTATCGATCGCCCACAAAAGGTGCTCTGCTATCTTTTATATTTTAATGCCCTTTAACAAGCCTTTCAAGACAAACTTAGATAAAGAACCGGCATCTGCCCTCTCCTTTTATCTAAACTCGGTTTAAATGAGCAGATAAGCCGCGTTAATAACCAACCATCATGCTTATTTGACCCTCTTTAACTCTGACCTCTGCAGACATTTCATTTTTCCTTTTGTCTAACTTTGCCTGTATTATATTGTTATCAAAAGTTTAATCTGTTTCATATAAGACCATTGTATAAGAACACTTTTTCTTCTCCTGATGGTGCTCCTCTAACTACTGAGGCTTGGCAGTCAACTCCGCATGTCTTTTTTTGGTATTTTACTAAGTTGAACAATTCCGCGTAAACACTGTTCATTAAAAAAATCATTAGCTGATTTGAAACTACCACTGTTCTTGCATTACATAGCATGTATTTGCTAGTTTACAGACCAATAGTTCAGTCTGCATTCTGGATTACACGCGACATGTAAATCACGTCAAAGCCTAGGTAAATAGCTCTCGGTGGACTTTGTTTGCCGACTCTTGTTTTATCGCCTTATTTGCTAAGTCTGTATTAACAGAGTTAGTACACTCGTGCAAACGACTCAATTACAGTTCACGTACGCTACTGACTCTTAGTTAACTTGAAGTAGATTGGCTAAGATATTGGATTTTTTGGAGCCAAGATTTTATAGATTTTTGTTTGGTAAATGCAACAATACCATTGACGTCCTACAATAGGATCCAGAAATCTCAGCAAATCGGAATTACACAACTATGTCACAGTGCCATAAGCATTCCAGTATAACTTTAAATCGATTCTCTAATATGTCTTAACCAGAAACTTAAATGTAACATGACTCATTGGATTCCTTCTTTTGTTTCAGTATTGGATCAAGGAGACGCGCGACCTGTGAAACTACACGTGGAGCAGACACAAAGACAAACAACAGTAGAATTTATAGCCGAAGATGAAGAGGTATACCATTCCTTTGTTTACTTTAACAAAGTAGATACGTGAAGACATAGTAACTTATTTGAAGGTTTAACTTTTGTAACTTATTCATCCTTGTAGCTGTAGAACAATTCCGATAACAATCCAGACTTTCATCCACTTAAACATAAAACGTAGTGAAAGCAAAACTTATAAGAAAACAAAGAAACAATCCTGTTCCAGCGATTCGGGAATTTTCACTGTATACTGCAGTGTTCTCTAGATAAAATACTGATATGTTAATTTCATGGCCAATGAAAAACGTTTGTTAGACGTCGTCGTGCCGACTTGTCACGACAATGAAAACACGTAGCGAGAAAGTAATCGATAAGTCTAGCGCGGTGCTTTAAATTTTATTCTCACTTAAGAGAATTGCTGATTTGGTAGTCTAGTGTGACGAGATCGGACTGATAAAATGTCAGTCGAAGCCGCAAGTCGTCAACCGTTTAATTAGTCTTAACGACCAAAGTTTTTAACACCCGATTAATGTGTTGCGGTGGATCAGTTTAGACAAAACGATTGCGTTAATCCGTAACTTGAAGCGGCCTTTATAGCGCTCACTGAACAGCATAATAAAGTTGTGCAAGCGCGTCAAGGCTAGCGTGGGGCGCGTGGGTCACGGCACGTCTGATGCCTTAATCCGTGCGTTGCATTTACTGGACAAAAACACTTTCTACCAGCACTAGTGGCCGTAGACAGGTTCAACTCATTGCGATTGCGAAACATACGTAGCACGACATACACAAAACTCGAACGAGCATAATAAACACCTCGGTTTCTGAACGTGCAGAAACTAACCGGATTCTTTGTATTCAACGCGGCGTGTTTTAATTCGAAAGCTCCGAGAATAAAGACGTTGGTACACGTTTAGAAACAATAGGTCTGGCGTGTCTGGCTTACTTGGTTTGGGAATCACGTTGGCCTTTTTTACCGAGCTCATTTTCCTGTTCATATGTACGGCAAAAAAGATGTAAAAAATTTCGACCTTTGGTAAATGAATCGCCACCAGTAACTTGTGCTAATTTGATAAAATCACGAACTATATTTCATTTCAAAAGATAAACTTTCACCATCACATTGATTGCAATCGTTTTCTGTTTATCTTGTGCGTAACTGTATTCAACTCGCTTCAGAGAAACGTTAAAAAGTTTCTCCTAAGAGAACTAGGTTTCATTACTTTCATTATAAAGCATATTGAAAGAAACCTGTATCGTTGAGTAACTTAGCATAAATATTTCGGTTAATCATCCTTCTCATCATTAACATATTCTAGTCTAAATTTTTCTGACTTTTCATCCATTTTATATTCCCTACGTAACTACGTAAACTTTTAACAAAGTTCTAGCAAATGATCGAATTAGGAATTTCTAAGTGTCAAAATCCTGACTACCCTAGCTCATTCTCATCTCATAGAACAGCGCCATTAAAATGATATAGTAATTTGTCTGTAACTTACTAAACGGTAAAAACAGTTTTATTTAATTGGATATAAAAAAGTTAAAACCCCCGCAATCTCTATGCCTTCATTATAATATTATCAGATAATTTATTATCTTATCTCCATTACTTTTTAACGATGGCTGTTACGACCGATGTCTATATGATTTGATACAGTGCGGTCATTCTCAATATTATGATACGGGAAGAAATAACGCTATAGATACGACCAAGCATTTGTAAATATTTACTATACTAGTGGCAAGAGCCGGCGATCTGCCAACTATCCAACTGACTTGTTTATTAAAAAATACAGCATTGTTTACTTGCCTTTACATCAAGTTATTGTTAGGTAGCAAACTTGTTTTAATATAAAAATTATTTTCTAAGTTCGCTCATAGCTTCTTGATACTATTTCTTACTCAAGATTTACTTGGTTGGCACGTGCTTTTACTTATCATAACCATTTTTTAAGTTTACTTCTACACTATTTTAAACTATTTCTTTTCTATTGTCCATTGTCTATAATGTTTGGAATTTGCATTTGGATCCGATGGATCCTAAAGGTATAATACCTTATTTAAAGGGCATTAGTTAGATAGAAACGCGACATTCCAAAGGCTTAAGCATGACGCGTATTATTCAAATAAGTGCACGATTTAAACATGATGAGGAAATCCACACGTTTATAAATTCCGATCATGCGCTGGCGTCTAGAAAATGGCGATAGGATTATCTTCTGGCCGGCGAACCACCAGCGTTGATACATCCCGCATTAAACATTCTCGAATAATTTAAGGAAGCTTGTTTTTATTAAACTTCGTATTTATATACTCGACATTACACCACAGTACCAGGAAAGTAAAGTCTGTATAGACAAAGTATAATAAACTACATTTACCTCAGCTTATATTACGATTTCACTGAAGCCAAAATATTAGCTAATTATTACTGCGCTAAGTGGACCCTAAATAATTTGTTGAAATTTACCTCTTTCGGTTATATTTGTTGGCCAATGTAGCTTAGGCCACAGGACACAGCTGCGAGTTCCCAACCACACCTTCAATTATTCAAATATTCGGTGAGGATTCGTTACGTGTGATTCCGGGATGGACAAAATAGTGCAACCGCGTCATTCATTTGTGATGTTGCTTGTGGTCGGTTCAGTGTGGTCAATGGTACAAGTGCATTAGCGTGTAAATTAAAATTGAACAGTGATGTCAGAATTGATGCCATCGGTTTTAATGACTGCTGTTGGTTAATGTCACTTTTTACATTGCCAAAGAAAACATGTTTGCCGTAATTCATTGTTTTATGGTACCTTTAGTTTTTGATCCATAATCATTTGAAACTCTTCGGTCTTGCAGCTTCGGTTTCATCAAGTAGCAACAACACGATATTACAACATATTGAACTGTTATTTAGCATGCCCGCTTTCCTCACGAAACAGTGGCTCATGATAGGTGTTGCAATTCTACAAGAGAAATGGTGTAAAGCCTAGTAGTAACACTTTCTTTATTATTATTGTACTCACGTCCGACTTATATAACGCAATCGTGCTAACAAGTGTTACGTTTGTTGCTACAATATGTTACTAGGTGATAATATAATATGCATTTGTTAGCGCACTATCTAGGGTAGTTACTAGTTACATTTCTAAACAAAGCTTCGCTAAATTGTATTATATACTCCGAGTATTTCGTCACATTCTGATTTGGGCTATGGGCAAACATAATGTCATAGTCATCATCTGATTGTCTTTCATCTCTAGCCTTTTAAAAATTAAAAAATATAGATATAGCTCTATTTCCAAGGTATATTCTGATTGTATATTAAAGATCGAATACATTCAGTCCATAACGAACAGAATGCATTAAAGCCATACATGTCAAACATTGAATGACGTTCATAAATACACGGTAGGCGATTCTCAATAACATGAGTTTACGTCTTCCTACTGCGCTATTATTATTGTTCTATGCCGCGTTTTCCTCGAAAAACTGCCTTTGTTCTCGTCGATCAACAGATTAGTGGGCAGCGAAGACTATTGTAGGGAAACTGTTAACGTGTACTTGTGTATGCGCTGTTCGTTGCATCGTGAAACTGAGCAGTTGTTTTATTAAAGCCACGTGCGTCGTGCAGCTGTTTAAGTTCTTCTAATAACAGACTGGTTAGAAAGATCTTTCTTTGGAATTAAAGAAATTGTTTGATGGGTATCTTAAAAGTATTGTCATTATTTAGAATTCACATGATCTCTATGTGAAATAAAATACTCCTTATCTGTTTAAATATGATCGTTTATCATTTTAAACTCTGAAAATTAACAACGTTTCTCTTTCTACGAAAGATATTAACACTCCAATCTAAAAAAAATATAACTCGTTTTTTATTTTGAGTTTCATTATCTATTCCGGATATTTAAATCCTAGATGCAGAATTAATGGATATCAATAAAATCATGTAATTTGTATGTTTAGTGTTGCCACGTAACATTATTGGATCTAACTTGCTTGCCTTAGCCGTGTCGTAACGTACTAGGCTACCTTTCTCTCGACACGGCTGCGGCCTGTAGCCGATTTGGCGTTGACCTTATTATCTGTTCATATCTCTCTCTATATCTTTTCTAAGTAGAAAGAAAACCAATGACAATATTGTTTGTTCTTTTGTGATTTTGACTTCCTTATTTTAGTTACGAGTAGACTGAAAATACGAGAAAAAAAATACTTTTCAGTATGTAATTTTACCAATGTTTGTTACTCGTCTAGTTATTCAGTTTCAACTGTGATGTATGAATGTAAAAACAAGTCAAGAGTTTGAAATTTGCTATGTGCTGCTATTTTGAGCTTATTTGTCAGTTTAAAAGACACAATAAACTAAAAGCATACACATTGTCTTTGAACATTTTGTACAGAGAACAGAGAAGCTTCTGTAAATAAGGGCAATTAAATGCATTGGCTTGTTAAAGGGGTGCCTAACAAGCTACGGTAGTTTAATAAAGATTAGTGTTCGACGAAGAAACTTAGTCACCGAAACGGTACGAAAACAAATTCAAGTAACGTTTTTAAGAAACTGTTTACGCTCTCTTATCACAGCACGTATACAATATAATGGTTTTACTACGAAAACTAACAAAAACTATTCGAATCGCGTGCTCTTGTCAAATGTCAAACGGTTTTTACTTGTGATTTGAAAACTAATAAGTATTCGATTAGAAAAACGGTTTATAAGTAAAGTAACGTTATATCTACTTGCTTTCTAAGTAGTAAATTACCGGCACACGTTTTTGAAAACCCATATTGGTTTATGTATTGTCATTATGATGAGAAATTATGTTTATTTTCTGAATGTAGCTATACCTATATGGCTATACAAGGCTGTATTGCAATCTGATCTGAGACAATATTTTTACTTCGCTTGCTAAAATAATTCTTTCATCATCGTTTACCCTAAATACATAATTAATTCCGGTCTAAAATAACAACATATTTAAAATGCACACGTTTAACCCACATCAAAGTAAGCCATAACGTATGCAGATTACTTTTTATTCCTACGATCCGGATTTAAGGCAGGGTCTTTGCAATTTTCATTACGACCTCATTTTGGCTGTTTAATTTTGCAATGTATATCATGTATATTAAGTACACCTCTAAATAATTGTACATAATAATTTCCATCAGGTCAACGAGGAATTATTATTTATCATCATGTAGAATAAAGTACATCATAAAATAAGCTTTTCAAACTTGTTTGAAAACTCAATTCAAGAATTAGTTAACACGAATCTAATTCTCCAAATGATTATTGCAACAGTGCTCAGCTGTAGGGTAAGCAGTTCCGCCAGACAGCACTTGTTCTCGACCATGACGCATACATTAGCATCGCATAGTTCAGCCATATCGTAGGGTACCCAGCCAACCGACACACAGTGGTATTAACAGCCCATATGAGCGCTCATGACATTCTCAAACTGACAGACATCTGTTAATCCCATATCTACGAGAAATTATTACATGATCACATTACCAAATTACACCTTATGTTCCCCTTAAATGGCTGAAAATTATACGTTGAAACGACGCGACGTCTTTAATCAATTTCATTTTACGTTGTCCCAATTTCCTACTTTTGTAGTGTAGATAAAATCGTGACCGCAATCCTATAATGAATTTTATCGTCTTTGAAGTTTCGTACAAACGAAATTTCTTTTCACTTTTTTCACTGTATATTATTATGTATTTTTATGATATAATCTAGTTACTTAACTTATATGTGATTATATTCAATTTTCATTGTATTCAATGTCAGTTTGATCAAGGGCTTTTGGATTTTCATGGTTTTCCCAGTTGATTTGAATACTTAACAGGAATTACGTCAAAAAATATCACATGCAGCGACAGACAGCTGATATCGTATAATATATTTAAACAATTGCTCTGAATCAATGAGACGTATGGCAAAGTCAACAGTACCTAAGGCTAATGCTCTTAAAAGGAGTGGTCTGGCTGGATACGGGATGTCCAAAGACATTGTCTTCCGCAATTTAACAGTCCCTGTCGATCGATCCACGCCCAATTTATGTATTATTAAGTATAGAAGTACTTTGGCACAAATTTAGATAAATCCTCTCCACTCTCCTTAAAGATAATTAATTCGTCAAGTACCGTCTTCCATTTCACTGAGCTTTAGAGAACAAAGCCCTGTGGAGCGACACCCGTACCATTAATTATCCGGTACTAGTGCCCGTCAACGTTTGAGCTGGGATGAGCCACGTGATCCTAGCATTAGTTGTTGTTAGACGTATTGTTAAGATGTAGTGTCCTTTCTGTTACTCCATTCAGTCTACCCACCTCGTCACATATTCTCTTTAAGGACTTGTGCTACTAATGTCACATTCGTTTCAGTTGCTATGCCCTGTCAACCGGCAAGAACTGCAACGTTTTTTTTTTAATTATAACTAATTGGAACCAGTATTCGTTTAGTATCGGCTTCGAGAATTGAGACAAGTATATGATGCAGGGTTTTATATTTAGATCCTATATTAATACGACCATGGCTTCGAAATTGTATTATTGATGTTGGTTGAGCTGTCTGTCCTGTCAAGTACAGTTCAGTCATTGTTTTAATTGTTAGCTTGTTATGTAAAGTGCTTTACCTATTTGTAAATCACAATGGGTAAACGTAGGCACTGTTTTATATATAAGGTATTTCCATTGAATTCTGTTCGTTTATAAATTGTATACAGAAAAGTTGTATACATCTGCATGCCTTGTACGTAACGCATCAACAAACATTCCTAATTGCCACTTGCAGCCTTTCACATGATGGCACCGTTCGGGCCGCAGGTCACCCTGTAAAGGAAAAAGACCGTGTAAATTCGTTATGCATCACTGCTTGGTAGATCAAGAAGGCAATACGTAATAGCAATACAAATATCGAAACATGAAGTATGCGATACGATTGGATGCGTGTGTGGCAATAACCTACATACGGACTTATTCAGCTCATACGTGTCGGTTCAAATTGCCATGATGCGCATATAATCCGTATTACGTGGATCGTTTACAATCGTGGCGACCCATTTCCTTTTAGCTTTTACAACTGCTGATGATAAATGAATGACTGCCAATGTGTTAACGTTCTCATATCGTCGTGTAATTGTGACGCAATATTAACACTGGCTTGTGACTCCATATTTACATAAGCTTGACTCAGTATCATGGTTGTGACAGTTTACAAAGATTAATGTAAATAATAAATATTATTTTTAATATCACCTGTTACTCAATTGACACGTTGAAATTGGGCCCTTGAAAAACCGTTTTCATTAGTATCTTCCGAACTAAAACTTTCCTTTAGTTTCTTTTCTCTGGGAACATTAAATAAGACGAATGTATTGTTTACGAAGACAAAGTGTCACAACAGACTCCCTGGCGACGCGACTGTCTACTAAATAACGATGTTGTACAATTTTGATAACAATATTTATTGTACTCTAGTGAGCAAACAACCACGATAAAACTTTAGGCAATTAATTAAGTTTACAGAGAAAGCAATTAGCATACTGCAATTAACTTTAGATGCCTTTTGCATTAAATTAGTTGAGAACTTTCAATATTAAGTAACAACATCTTTCATCAATTTGCCATTAGCCAGGGCCACGCTCATTGGTATAGTCATGGTAATTGAAATTGTTTGCAAACACATAGAATGTCGTAGAACAAAGAAAAGTATCATAAAATTTTGAACATTGAGGGATACTTTTTACGAAGCGCATATTCAATGTGTTTACTTACTTATGTGAAATAAAAATAAAAATAAATGAATTTACTACTAACTGTATTTATCCAAGCCTTTTAATTCGACTATTTGTTGACACGTTCGCAGTTACTAGATTCTATGTGACATTCAATCTCTCGCTTCGGTGTGTTAACGCCATCTTGCCAGGGTGACCGACCTCTATTGTTCCAGCCCAGCCGCTCCACCCAAAGAAATGTCAACAGCCCGTGAATTACTAATTAGACACGAAGTTACGCTTCGCTAACCGACTTCTACGGTATTTAGCTTACAATTTTGGAAGTCGGACTTTATTTTAAGAACATCGTCACAGATCAGCGACATAACTAACGGCATTATTTTCGGTAACAGGTGCAGACTGCAGCACCTTGAAAATGAGAAATATGTACCTTGAATGAAAAAGGTAGTAATATCGGAATTTAAAAATAGGAGAATTATCTGGAAATTGCATGGCACGGCGTAATACAAATATTTTCTGGGTTGTTGATGCTTAAAATTTTGCCAACTGTCCTATAAAAAGAACAGGAAAGTTCCAAAAAATGATTATTTTGCCATTTCACCCCTTGGTTTTAATGCTTTAATTGGAATCATCATCAAATGAATACCCTACTTTATATTATGGGCTGCGGCATCGACAAGTAAAAGCGGTAATCGACATCACCTTTAAAGGACACCAACATACAACATCAAACAAATTACTCGTTTGATGTTCTAGGTCCCGGCGCGACGCAAGTTTCTTTGAACATGCAAGTTTTCCTTGAAAGCAGGTCACACGGCTCTTAGTGGTCTTAGTGGTTTACTTATAAATTAATAGAAAGCTCTCGTTGGCGTACCTACGTGATGTTAATTAGATCTTATAATTTACTAACTGTTCCAGAATTTCATGTAACGTTGTATGAAGTAGTCATATATCAAGAATTTAGAGACTCTATTTTTAAGTTTGTATTTGTAAATGACGTCTCTTGATTCTAAATGAGACTTGAATACTCTTTTAGCTCTGATTGACTATTGACTTCGGGCCGTAGTGTAAAAAGGTCATTCGCTACTTTCAGATGTATTTTTTTTTAACACGCTTTTATTAGCTTCACTTTTATGTATGTATGTAACCGACTCCTTTGGACTCGATTTTGACCCACTTTAAACGGACAGATTAAATTCAAACTTTGTACACTTATCAAGAATCAGCGACAATATAATAATTTCATAGGTTTATCTCATTATCCTGATTAGGATCACCAGGATTAAATAAAAAAAAGCAATAATTTTTTTTTTATTGGGTTGTTCGATAGACTAAATATGGCACAGAGCGCCCCACGCTTTTTCACAATAATACTAGTGTTTTTTGTTCATTACCAATTTCAGCTTACATTAGGAATAATTTTTCACTTTTTTAGTTAGAAGTACTTTAAAAGCGTGTTTTTTAGTTTTTTTAAACTATATTTATTTTTCATTTTTAATCTAATGTTCTTACTCATATAGTGTTTATTTTAAGCTTATTTAATCAAAAGTAAGATTGTATATTTTGAGCTACAATTACTCTCCGATCTTTCTGCTCTAAAAATCTAATGCGGTCTTGTTCTAATTATGTTATTATTGTTAATGCTCTTTAAAAATTCGCTTCAATAATTACTGAACATTCGTTTCATAAGCAAAGAGAATTATTTATAATTGATCATATTTTTATGGCACATATTTTTACTTTATTTTCGTTATATTTTTCAGTCGTCTACAAATGAACGTGACTCTTTTACCGATAACCATAATAAACGCGTAACAATATTCCAGAACGAATTTAAGAGACGATAAAAGCGAACGTGGTGTTATTAGGATAGTATTTTAAATAGGTATGGCCGACTACACGTCTGGAACACAAAAAACGATGAAAACGAACCTTGAAAGCTTTGAAATACAGGCGCTCTCAATGTCAAAGTTAGACTACTCCTGTAAGGTCGACAATATTATACTTTAAAATTTTGACCCTTACTATAATTAATTGATGACCACAGACAAGATTGGTTTGTCCTTTTTACTGCTTGATAATCGTTAAAGTAGAAGATTTATTTTATGTAGCAATAACTATAAAAATCAAACAATGATTTAAGACGATCGTGACGTCATCCTTTGTTTGAATCTGATACTATATTTTGTCACTTGCATCTAGCATAGTTTATTTATTAACATTTGGGTTAAACACATTTACAATAATCTACATACAGCTCTTGCCTTACATACAAAGCCAGTATGTTTTGTATATATTTTTATGTTTTTGTTACTTTTTTTACGGTATTCCAAAAATAAATCAATAGAACAATAAATTCTGTAGTCTGTAGTATTCGCAGTAGTACATTCGCGATCCCGTCTATCCGAGTACCTTGCACGCATCCCGTTCCGAAACAGAATGGTGTGACGGCCACCGGCTGCCATTGCTCTCAATTTAGGCCGTAATTGCTACGCCCCGCGTATTTGTAGCGAATCGACGATAAACTTTGTAGACAATTGACAAAAATGGAAAATGATGGCCTCTTCCATTTATAAACTTTGGAATTTCATGTTTATACCATTTCAAGGTAGCTTCCTCGCTTCGTTCAATTCGAACACGGAACGTTGTAAATAATACTTATTAAGAAAGTTTATGAGTTCGCTCTGATTTTAATTCAACTTGAAATACAAAACTTGTCACAACTTTACGATTATCACTGTAACGTAAATCGGAGAATTTCTGAACAAAAATTTAAGTGTATTAATTCTTCGCGTGTATAGTAACTGTCTAGACAGTATTTTAAATTCAATGCACACGATTCTAAAGTTTTGTTCAATATATGAAAGTTTTAACTCCTATAAATAACATGAACTAAGTTAAAAACTGTTTTAGTTAGGTGGTGTTTTTCTTGCGGTCTCAGAACTTTTGTAAAAGAAACACTTTAAAATAACCTTAAATATTTTAGATGATGATTTTATCCCCGATATTTTTATTTTATTATTTAGATTATTAATATGGGATCGGCGATAAAAAGTGCATTGATCGTGCGTACCGGGTAACGAACTTATATTAACAAAATGCGTTCCATTAATTTATTATTACATCGCGTTACAATTGATTCGATCCAATTTCTCGTGTTCTAACGTAATGTGTTTTTGTGCTTCTAATGAGTTATATTAATCTACGCTTGTACGCCGGTGTCGATACATTCAGTAATTACTGTAGTTAACCCTTTCTTTTGGGGATTAATGGTCTACCTGGTACAATTGTCAATTTATACATTGCATAATTTTGCAATGGTTGCAATAACTTCATATGGACGTTTTCCAAAAATATTTATATTGTAGTTTTGCAAAGATCTCGATTTTGTTGTCACGTTTTCCATTCTACGAGCAGATCATTAGTTATAATTCCTTTTTAAATGCGCGCAACGAATCCCGGCCCCGAAATTATTGAAACAATTGATATTCAACCATGTTGACCTTCTGTTTCAATCAATATCGTCTAAACGAGATGTCATCTGCAGGTTATATTGAGAAATACCTATTAAATGGCTATAAGCTACCATTCTGTGCAATTACAATAGTACCTGAATCTGACTTACTAAATAGCCTTTATAAGTTTTATTTATTACTTATTTATAGTTGTTTTTGTACTGTTTATGCCCCATATATTTGCTATCAAAAAAAAAAAATGGATAAAACCATCTGGTTTTAGCAGTAGTAGTCTCCATAATTATTCTACGTCTATATTGCATTCGATTGTTTCAAATGATATCAGTTTATCACGTTTATCATTGGGTTTTCTAATGGACATTAATGCAGTTAAATAGTCAGTACTCAATAGATAGATAAGTGTTTAATGCTATTAGTTTATAGACAGCCCTGTTGGTCTAGTGGTTAGTGACCCTGACTGCTATACCGGAGGTCGTGGGTTCGATTCCCACCCAGGACAAATGTTTGTGAGATGAGCACGATCATTTGTTCTGTGTCTGGGTGTAATTTATCTATAATATGTATGTATTTAGAAATATATAAGTATGTTTATCAGTTGTCTGGTTACCATAACACAAGCTCTGCTTAGCTTGGGATCAGATAACCGAGTGTGAAATGTTCCGGAATATTATTATTATTATTATAGTTTTCCACTTCATTTATCTGTATCGATCTTTCTCTATCATCCTATTCAACAGCCTTTCAAACATTTCCTGATTGCGTAATTTAATAGTAGTAGTAATATAATAATTTCTTAATACATTGATTTCAGTTCTTGATGAAACACGTGATCGAATCTTTGTTAGTAGCAACGTACGAATTCAACAGGCATTTTACGTAATGATTGAAACCTAACGGATTTATCAAGTTAATTTATAACTGTACCCAAACCCTCCCCTACCGAACTTACAATTAGTGCCAGAATTTTCAGAGTTTTAACATCTCCTATGTGTTATAGTTTTCAGCTTCTTTTTTTTACGTTACTTTGAAATTTTCCAAAATCAACGTTTCTTTTTCCACTGTTGATCCACTAAACAAAAAATAATGGTAGAAACCCGCTTTCCGATCGCGACCAATCACGCGAGAATACTATCATTGACTGTTTTTGCTGTTAAAGTTTTGATTTACTCTCAAATTAGAAAAAAAAATAACTATTATAGTATAGAGCCATCACGTCCAGCATCTCAATGGCCAGTATAAAATTTTAAATTTCTTTGTTTCGGTCTTAATGCTATTAAAACGTTGAACTGCAATAATTTTAAATAGAATTCGGAACTGTACATAGAAAGTCAGTTTAGGCTAGTGTTATAAATATGTACTAAATAACGATATATTTTAACATACCTACATATAATCAACGGTAAAATCTGCCTTGTAGGCATCTCTAGCATATAATTTATCGCTACGGTACAAGTTGTTTTTATATCGTAAACAGTTATTTCGTTTTCACTCGACATCACGACTAATAGCTCAGTGCTCACGGCAGAGCAGAACACATGCGTAAGAATAAGGAAAAGTTTGTTTATTTTGCTTTTACACATACTGGGGAATACCGACATTAAATTAAACGAGGATAATTTGTATACAAATATACAAATACGAACGTAAACATTTTTATTCATAAGATTGTTGTTTATTTAAAGTACAATGTTAATGGTACGTGAGTTACATAATAATATGTAAATCTTATATTAGACATTTATTTTGATTGAAACGTCATTTCGGAGTACAAAAACAATGATTCAGGTACTGGAATGACCTATTTTAAGTTACATCTTAGCTACAAAATTACGGTTTTCCTAGAACACGTGGCTACAGAAACATACCATATATCTTAGCTTTGAAATTGGGGAAATGTGAAAGGATTATCGATGCCAACTTTTTAAGTATGGAGTTGTTCCGAAACTAGGTTATCTCGCAAATCAGTGACGCATTTTCTATTCATCGTGCCCATATTCACGTGTAGGCTCGACTAATAAATAATTGCCGTGTGACGTCAGTCCACAACCGGTAATAGGCCAGACTAGCTCCGGCAGCCAGTCATTGGTATAGTTCTTAGAAAAAATATAAATATACCAATATAATCAGATATTTACTCAAAAATCACGTTTGGGAATCTCAGACTGAGTTATAGAAATTGCGTCATGAATTTATTAGTTAAGTTGATTGGGTATGAGGAGTGCTTTTACAAGACATGAGTGTTGGAGCTCTTTGCTGTTGTTACTTAATAATACAGTTGTTATTGCCTTCGTTTGCCCTTTATTGCTCTATTTACTTGCCACTCTGTGTTACCGGGTTCTTTCTGTTATCATAAGAATGTTCTCAAATGTCTGTTTCTTAGACAACCTATAATCCAGTTATTACTTTAGAATAGTATGCAATACTACTGCAGATGTTAGTCACATGTAAACGTGTGTGGAAGACGATGATTACTATTTTTTTCCGGCCTAGTCTTTTTACAGTTTGTTTAAGGTCATCTTCCAATCTCACTAGCACAGGTGACTAGTATACGATGACATTGTACATTTGAGTCTATTAATATTACATTAGTTTTAAAACAATGTATAGCACTAACAGCTGATACAAACGAACAATATACCGGTGCGACATATTGCGCCATAAGTCATTGGGCATGAACTACTGTCGCAACGCTGGCTGGCCGCACTGCCAACCAAACATATATCATTAACACTGACGGACTGTTTAATACTTACTAAGAGTTCTTTCCGAATGATTAAGCTTTAATCTATACTTATAATAAATCTGTAGAGAAGTCAATTATGTACATGAAATATATTTTCAAAATAACTATCAGGGGGTGATTAGTGATCGATACTGATGCCAAAAATGCAATCAGTAAAATTTTTGTCTGTCTGTCTGTCTGTCTGTATGTTCCTTATAGAAACAAAAACTACTCGACGGATTTTAACGAAACTTGGTACAATTATTCTTCATACTCCTGGGCAGGTTATAGTATACTTTTCATCACGCTACAATCAATAGTAATAAGTTCGTCATTCATTGATAAGTTTCGTCATCCACGCGAACGAAGTCGCTGGCACAGCTAGTTTTAAATATTCTAGTTGCAAATGCAATGTCAAAATAGTGACTCAGTTAAAATATCGTCCCCATGCAGGTGCATTTAATGACACTAGTACGAATTTAATATTATCAACATGCAATCTTATGTCTTGTTTTCATTGTCATACACGTAGAGCACTACAGTCACAAAATTTACACAGGCTACAAAGGCTACATGATCGCTCAAGAGTGTATTAGAAGCCGACTTTAACATATTATGAGAAGCTACTTACTCTTCGATAGAAAATCGTTTAGACTATTTACCGAAGTTATGTAGCTAGAAGAATAACTGTGAGCATTTTTTGCCATTAATCAAAGCTGACGACGACTGTTTCGTAAAATAAATAAATACTTGTGAAGTTTTTTTTTATAAGTCTAATTCTTATTTGTCCTTTTCCAGGGCGAAGGTCTGGAGTGTCCGCTCTGCCTGTCCGCGTTCAGCACGAGCGCGATGGTGCGGCTGGCGTGGTGCGCGCACCGCTGCTGCGAGCCCTGCCTGCGCCAGTACCTCGCCATCGAGATCTTTGAGGCGAGGGTGCCCGTCAACTGTCCCGTGTGCCACGAGAGCATGCATCCTTCAGGTAATTATTTTATTAATAACATATCTGGCTGCCCGTGAGGATGTCGGTTATCGCGGAAAAAGTAGCCCATGTTCTTTATGGGGTATCAAGCTGCTCCATACCAAGTTGCATCAAACTCTGTTCAACGGTTTAGCCTTGCTTTGCATTTATAATCTTAGTATTTATGTGTCACCCTTTTTTAGCATGTATTAAAGCTTTTTCATCTGTTTTTAACAGGCAAACAACATTGTCAGTACTGTTCTTTTCTAGTGTAGTCCTAAGTCTATCGTCCACTGCTACTCAAAGGCTAAAACTTTACCAACTTTCTGTGTCTGTTTTATTGAGGCGTCTTAAAGTTTACAGAATTTCGAAACGTTTGAATAGACGAGAATTATAATCAAACTTCTAATTAATTCAATGAAACTTCTCGATTCTTCGAAAGTCTAAATAATTGAATTTCAACCATTTGAAAGGCTCATTTGTTATATTTATGCATCGATGTCGTAATCTGATTGCGTGATGTTTATTGGGATGACTTCTTGTGTAATCAGAGTACAGTACAGTACAGTTTTAAAATTTGAATAACTTCATCTTGATCGTTGTACTTATAATAATTCTTAATGATAATATCAAATCAAAATTATTTTATTTCCCTTTAAAAATTCTTGTCGTAATGAAACCCTTTTGTATGCAGCAGAAACTATTCACTCCCACGCGACTGTGAAGTATAATAACATATTGTACAAAGGGGAAAGTAAGGAATGTCTTCATTCGCTCATATTTCTCTAGTGACAATATTAACTCGCAACATTCCCGACGCTACATACTCTTGTCTTGACTTTTATAAGGTACATTCCAAATTCCATGTATCTGATACTTTCTTTGTACCAGTGACTTTAGACGACCTAATATGCGACGTATACCTGATACATACATTTTGCAAAATGTTTCCATATAAGTAAAATATCAAACATGTTTTCTCTTGCATCTGCATTCCCTTTAAAAGGAAATGATAAATTATTGCAAGCAATGTCTTATGGCTGTCTGTACCACGAATAACGCCTACAAAGTGTCTCTTACTGAGAAAAACAATAATATGCCACCATTGACACGTAAACAAGACTACAAATCGTACACGTGTTTCTAAAAACTGCTACCACGTTCGTTCCCAAACAGTGTGACAGGAAACGCGAACGACATGAAGCGTTGCATAACCAACCACATTCCGCCTCCAAGCCGGTTCCTCCTTATTAGAATACGTATTAGAGAGTACCTATGTCGCCAATTATGTAAAACGATTTATTACTTACTTTTTTATATAATCCCTCTCTTTAAATGTTCCAGTCTCAATCTCGTTTGTAACATATAAAGTTATACTTTAACACGGATATTGCTTCCTTTTACATCAAAGAAAGTTTCTGCTTTGAGAACTTAGAAACTTGCGTAACGAAAATTAATTAAATTTCTAGTATAATTATAAAAAGGCGCGATAAATTCCAATTTAGAGTTTATATTTATTTATGTCGTATATAAAGTGACTTCAAACGGAACGTTCTCAAATCGACTGTGTGTTTGTTGTACTATTTCTCCAGCGATTTGGATCGATTTCAAAAATTCTTCGGGTCATAATTGGAGTCGTTTTTTTTCACATGCATGTGTAATTTGCTGCACGTGTCTTCCTTTGCGGTTTTGCGTACTTAATCTTCAAAAGGATTCAAGCAACTCGGCTCGACTCCATTGCTGAACATAGGTTCTGTATTCAATGTTCCAGAACAACACTCCCAAATGAATTCTGTCACAAAGTTTCTTAGTTTCCCTTGAATCACCGGCAATATAAGTTGGCGCTAATTCGAATAGTTGTCGAACTAAGCGACTTGATTTCTAGCAAACTTCGGAAATCAAGTGAGCTACTGAGATGTATTACGCAGATTCTCGGAGATTCTCTATGGTGGCCGGAATGCTGGTTAAGGCGGGACTAGACGTAGCGACGGGCGTTACGTGATTGCTTGCCCTGTAAACTTAGTCAAAGACTGAAGTGTGATTAGGCTTTGTTAATGCTCATTGAAACTAATGTCTTTGCTTTAAGATTTAAACGACTAAAACGCATTCTTAGAAACATATTTAGTACTTAATTGTTATATATATGCATTTATGTGGTTATTCGGCTATTTAGGCTCACTGTCTTTGAAGTAGTAGGAATTTACAGTTCTGCATATTTTGCCCCTCATAATTAATTCAAGCCCAGAGAGACGTGTAAACAGGTGGTCGTCTCACACGACCAGCAATGAAACTGAACTAGTTTGCAAATAATTAACTAATATCAAATATTAACGTAAACTGAACCGACTATGGACGAGACTTAGTCAACGGATTGAACTAGTCTGAAGACCTAGGTATGAGGATATTAAAAAGATTATTTATAAATAAGAGTATTTTCTAATACGAAATATAATAGACTGATAAGATAAAATGGTACAGCGTTATCTCCGAAACATTATCTAGTTCCAAGAAACACGATCGTATAATAATAATATGTAAAAACAGGACATAAGGAAATGCCAATTTCTACGCTAAACGGATTTAATTATAATTTTCCTTAAATTTAAACGGACAATAATGGTACAAAATAAGTATTTGTCCATTTACGTTCGTTGAATACTAAACCGCAAATATTCCAAACGGCAAATAAGCAAACAGATTTAGTTCAGCGTGATCTAGTGTTAGCTTGAGGTTCAGTACTCACAAGGTTGCGGGTAACTTTTATTACCATATTTACTTTCCTTATTATCGAAAAATCCATTTGTCATTGGAAAAACAATAAAAGGAAACTAACTTTATCAGCATAAATACAGACTCATTGGCTTATTTAAACAGGATGATAATATGGAACATCACCTTTTTTTTCTTAGCAGTTTCTGTCCCACTGCATGGCAAAGGCCTCTCTACTCTCCTTCCATTTCTCTAACATCACCTAAAAAAAGGTAATCAAAATCTTATCCTTAAAGGTTTTATCTTTGAAATGACCTCACGTCTAGAACACTGGTACCTATTACTCATTCTAAAATATTACAACATAATCATAACAGAAACAAACTTCCTTCTACGAACTCTTGGAATGCTTGATTATCGCAGAGGCTGACGACTCATAAAAGATTTGTGTCAAGTGACAATGTCGCAAGACAAAACAAGTGTTTACTGTCATTATTACTCAATGTTGAATTATTGTAATGATTACTTCATGTTTTATAGTGCTTGAACTTACGAGCCACTGCATACAACATTTTCCTTACAAATCATATTAGAATATAACCCTGTTTGTTTAAAATATTCATGTTTTGTAGGTAATAAGATTATCAGATTAATTTGGTATTTCCGGCCAAGGGAAATACCATCCCATTCTCGAAACTGACCCTAATTAGGAGCTCGTATTAAGGATCTCGCTGGGATCACGTAAATAACAACTGACAATCGAAATCCGATATACTGTTAACATTGCACAGATCTCTGTACTGTTCAACATCAGTAGTACGAGACGTGACTCGGTAATTTTAATACAGTCGACCACAAATTAATGAATACAATTTGTTATTAACAGCGACCGTATTTCAAAGCAGTAAGTTTGATTTTATTTATTCTTTGTTACCACTGTCGTGCAGTCGACTGTATCGGGTAGGTAGTCTTTTATGCAGTTAAGTATGTTATTTAAATCGTTGCTGATCCTCCGAAGGTTTCGAATCGCTACATTTCGATATTATGGCTCTCATTTGAGATATAAAAATATTTGTACCAGTTGCCAAAATAATTCCTCTAAGAATTTAATAAACGAATTTATAACACATAAATCACTGGTATGTGGTAATTGGTAACGAAATGTCCTCATGTATTCTCCAATTTAATTCCTATTTGTGAAAAGAGTAAAAAGAATCCCGATTTCATAATAATATTTGGCATTTACCAACACCGGTTTTGTCGTCTCATAGTTAGGTAGAGGAAAAAGTTTACCGCTATAATCACACGTTTTTTCGTTCGTGGAAATTTGATAACGGTTTTAATTATCACTTACTCATTGCTTACCGAATATATTTCATATGCACCGATGCATCGTAAGGCATGACTCAGCCTGCAAACAATAATAAATGTCGATTACTATGAAAACGAAGTTATTAAACTACGTTATAGGTATGAAGTTCTATATGTATCATAGAAATATAAACTTATATGTATGTACATAATGAAAACAAATGAAAACTATATTTCTTTCAAAAGACGATAGTTTCAATGTCTAGACATTGTGCCCGTCTCGGTAACATCAGCTGACAGTTCATTACATCCCATTGTCGATCGCGACCGACCTGTAGCCTGCATTACAACGATAACACGAACAATTTGTTACGGTTTGCTTATTTACTACATTCTCTTTATATTATAATACTAGCTGTGCCTGCGACTTCGTTCGCGTGGATGACGAAACTTATCATTGAGTTTTTCACCGCAAAATTAAGTTTGTTTTTATTGTTTATACTTTTCCGGGATAAAAACTACCCAATGTGGTGCCCAGGATAATAAAGAATAATTATACCAAGTTTCATCGTAATCGAACCGGTAGTTTTTGCGTGATACCTGAACAAACAGACAGACAGAGAGCCAAAATTTTTTTTTTTCACACTTTTGGGTTCTGTGTCGGTCTAGTAACACCCCCCGCCATTTATTTTTTTGATATTTTCAATGTACATAATTTTCACTTCTACAGATTTATTATAAGTATAGATTTTTATTATAATTATGTAAATAATGAGAGCGTCTCATGGCATACAAAATAGCAATTGTATCAATCTATGTCGACACTGGCAGGAGCTTTGAACTGTCATTTTCAGTCTTGCCCGCATTCTGCACAACCGAAGCCAAGTCTGTACTGGGCTTCTGTAAACCAAGTACAGAATCCACGTCGTGTGCATTGTTCCACAGCTGTATATCAGTATATACGCTATAGGGCGGCTAGTTCAGAAATGGCTGGTCAATCGTTCACTGACTGACGTCTTGAAACGTGCTTAAATATGATCGATTCCGTAAAGCCACGATCCTCTTAACATTTAAATGCACCAACTAACATAAGGTCCGTTTGTTGCAGACGTGCGTCGCATCGTCGACAACCAGGTGCTGTACGACAAGTACGAGGAGTTCTCCGTGCGGCGCGCGCTCGCCGCCGACCCCGATACCAGGTGGTGCCCCGCGCCCGACTGCAGGTGAGACACACATTCTTTAGATGCCCGCATTTACTAAGACTGCCTGTTGCTTAGGCACTACTTTGATGTGCGTAACGTTGCCGCAGCATTGTAATACTAGCAACTTCCGTTAAGAAGTCGAAGTGCGTGGTACATTGGAAATATATTTCATCCTGGTCTCATGTATAAGGATCCGAGAAATATTCCAGTGATTTTAGTCTATAATGCGGCTACCTATCTTTCCCAGGACGAAGAGAGTTTATTACCATTTCGCTATTTACGCCTTTTTTTTTTCATTAGATTTCTTCTGATGCTATCTGCATACCAACATTTATTCACGAATTGTCTTATGTATATTTTATCGATGTACCAATATGAGTCTCTTTTCGCTCTAGTTTCGCGGTGGTGGCGACGGGTTGCGCGTCGTGCCCCAAGCTGACGTGCCTGGCACCCGGCTGCGGCGCGTCGTTCTGCTACCACTGCAAGGCGGCCTGGCACCCCACGCAGACCTGCGACGCCGCGCGCCGATCGCGCCAGCCGCCGCCGCGCACGCCGCAACCGGACCATGCAGACCTCGATCATGGTAAGACATATTATTATGTATATAGATCATTCCTCATTGTACTTGTTAAATTGCACAGACCTACATAAAGTTTTATAAGTACTTGTTCGTGAAAATTTGCTATTTCACGAGTAAATTTTAGTTCGGAAGCGTAGGGATAGGGAAACAGATTTAGGCCCACGTATCACGTCCCATTTCAACAAATTACAACCATAGCCAATGACATAACCTAAGTAGAAGACGACCTCGTTGAAGCTTAATTAGAACAGTTCAGTGAAGAGATAGGGGTCCATATCTACAGTCATTGTTAATCAACACTCAAAACACATCAAAACCATGGCATGAACACAAAAAACATTATATAATTATCAAATAGTAATGATCATGATCATGTTCAGGGCTGATGGAGGACAGGGACAAGCCACTTGTCAGGCTCGGAGCTGTGGGTTGGACAGCCAACACGTAAATACTAACCAAACTCTAGTAAAAGTCCATCAGATAAACTACAATTAGTAAAACATGACTGTCTTTCTTTACCAGGTGAAGTGAAGCCATGCCCCCGGTGTTCTGTGCTGATAGTGAAAGTGGAGGACGGCTCCTGTAATCACATGGTGTGCTGCGTGTGCGGCGCTGAGTTCTGCTGGCTTTGTATGAAGGAGGTCTCAGACTTACATTATTTGAGGTGAGTTTGCTACATAGTAGTAATGACATAGATGTTTTATAGATATATTGAAAACATTAATGTTTTTATTTAGAGAAACAGTGAGTAATATGTTATTTGTTTGTGATGTAGCCCGAGCGGTTGCACGTTCTGGGGCAAGAAGCCGTGGTCGCGCAAGAAGAAGCTGCTGTGGCAGCTGGGCACGCTGGCGGGCGCGCCGCTGGGCATCGCGGTGGTGGCGGGCGTGGCGCTGCCGGCGCTGCTGGTGGGGCTGCCGCTGTGGGCGGGCCGGCGCGCGCACCGCCGCCTGCGCCGCGCCGCGCCCGCCCGCCGCCGCGCCGCCGTCGCCGCCGCCGTGGCCGCCGCGCTGCTGCTGTCGCCGCTCGTGGCGGGCCTGGCCGTCGGCATCGGCGTGCCCATCCTGCTCTTCTACGTGTACGGCGTCGTGCCCGTGTCGCTGTGCCGCGCGGGCGGCTGTGCGGGAGCCGCGCCCTCCCCCTCGCCGCACTTCGATGACGAGCGAGATCCCGCGCCCGACCTCGACGCTGCCTCGCGACGCCTTGAGCCCAGTATTGGTACGTACACATTTACTGATTTTTAAATGCTTTTTCTTTATATCAATATTTTTGCATAATATGTAACGATAACTTATGCTAAATTTTCTAACCAATTTTTGATGTAATGTGTTGTAGGAGACGCATCCCTATCAGCGGGGTCAGCGCACGCGGAGGTGCGCGCGGCGTCGCTGGCGGCGCTGGCGGGGTCGCTGGGCGGGCACGAGGCGCCGTCGCCGGCCGCGCTGCGCCTGGAGGTGACGGCGGACGTGGCGGCCAGCGACAACACGAGCGCCGCCAGCTGGCCGGACGAGCTGCCGTCCACGTCGTCGCGCTCGGCGCGCCTGCGCTCGCTGTTCCTGTACGGCTCGGCCGCGCCGCCGCCCGACCCCGAGGCCCCGGCCGAGCCCGAGCCCGCGCCCTGCCCGCAGCCGCCCCCGCAGCCGTGCCCGCAGACCGTCACGCACGAGGCGGCGTAGCGAGCCGCGCTATACGTTTTCGATTCGTTTACAGTACGGAGCAGTCCGTACCGCAGTGACGCGGCGCCCCCACGTTGAACTCGCACTCGTCCGTCCGTCGTGAGTCCCATCCCTACTATGATTTAACGATTTGTGCCAATCGCGTGTGATTATCTAGTACTTTGAAGCGACTCTGTGATTTAATTATTTGATATAATGTAGCGAGTTTTGAAGTAAAATAATAACCGGAGTCCATTGTGCGATCCTGGGAGGATGGCAGTCCTATATATACGATAGATGCTTCGCGCTTTCAGAGCAGTGTTACTCTATCCAATATTTGTGATACTTTGAATAATAATTACTATTAATGATCTAAATTATTTAATTTTTCACGTTTGTAGGCGAAAAGTAATCTTAAGCGATAATAATTATGTAATGTGAATCTATAAAGTGTAAACTATGATTAAAATGTGATTTAAATTTATTTGTTGTTTATCTTTCACACTCAGTAAATTTATTTTGTAAAACTGGCATTATAGAAAGATATGGTGTTAGTCAGCCAGCAATTATTGTATTTTTCATCAAATAAACTAAGCTAAAGTACATTAAGGAATATGGCTAATGGTAACTATTCTAACAAAAACAAACAAGAATTTGTTTATTATTTTATTAACTGATCAACTACTGTAACGTAATGTTTGCCTACATTCAAGTAGGCACTCGCATCATAGATGAACATTAAACCCTCGTTAAAATGTTTAAGCAACATTTGAAGTAAACTAGTAAACAGTATTCTTTATTAATACATTTGTACATATTGCTTAAACATTTTTACAAATATGAGGGCACAGGTAAATTTTCAAATGTGCGTGGGTGGCCAAATCCGAACATATAAGTCAGATTCGGTCAACCACGCTCACTAGAAGAATCACTCTGTAATAAATAAATCTGTACATTCCTACTACACATAAAGTTTTCAAACTCATCAGACTTAAAATAGAGAAACTTTGTGAGTACATTTAGTATATTATAATGTCTGTAATTCACAACATTCATTTTAATTATTACCTAAATATGTGTAATAAATTGTTCTGTACATTTTACTCAATAAAATAATGTTACAGTAACTTAATTACAACAATTTATTGAAAGATCAGTAATAATTATATACTTCATTTATGAACTACAAACTTTAAAGGAAACCTAGTAAGAGAAAACGCAGTCAAGTTGCAGAGGCGACTTATATATTTTGTTGTAGAATTCCTATATTTTCAACGCGTAACGCACCTATTTATATATTTTTATCAATTACAACATACTTATTAAAAATGCGATAACAATAATAATATGTGGAATGTCATTGCGTAATTTTCTTAAAACGTGAAATTATTAATAACGCAGAAATGCGAGAATCGTTAAATATGCGAATATCGTGACAAAAGACTGTTTCACCACTATCAAAGACTTTTTTACTTCCCAATATTTTAAGCCGAAGTAGGCTGTATAATTTAATAGCACAGCATATACTTGCCATTTTATGTTGTGCCTTTTTGAAAGTCCGGGTATCGAGTAGCGGAGTCAGCTATATGCCTTAGTTTACGAGGCTTATTATTTATACTTGGCTTGCCTTCATTTTTAAGTAACTTTCTGCATAATTTTGCCTTTTCAAGAGGTGAGTCGGGCTTAAGTAAGGCTGCAAACATTTTGTACTTTTTAGAAATACTACATATTCCGATGATTTGACCTTTTGTAAAATGGTTGATGTTTCAGTGGTGAAACTATTTATAACCTAGTTACGTATTTGAATACATTTAACAATCATATATATTGTCACTTCACATAAAATTTGAAACAAGAACGCGAAAGCGGCCGGTAAGTATGTAAATACATAAGTAATGAATTGATTGGAATTATTCTAACATTTGTTAAATTTGCTATTTTTATATATTTTTCTTAAGCTGATTACCCAAATTCCGTCTCATACGCACATATTTTGCGGCTGTTATACTATCACATTACGCTTATTACATATCTTATATTATTTACAATATGGAATAATCATGTCGTATTCAAACAGCTAAGTTATTTGGCTTATTTTATCTCACACATTAAAAGCATTAAATTGGCTAAAAGCAAGTTGTTTGAGAAACATTTATTAGAAAATTAAACTTAAATATAGTTTGTCTTTATGTTATTTAACAAGTTGTATAACTTTCAATGGACGACGCATATAGTTATCTGCACGTAATTATGTATTGTGTTATTTACATTACATAAGAGACTCAACAAGATGCCTTGCACTAACGTGTATATTACAATAATCATGATTTAATATTTAAATATAACATTTTTTGTATTTACATTTTTTTATAAAAACAAAAACAACAATAATTCGGTGACATAATTACTGATTAACATGTACTTACACTATGTACACAACAGATTCTCCTTATCGAAGTAAGTATCCCATACATTTAGGCCAGAAATCTCTTTTTTATTCTCGAATTTCAGCTCAATGTCATTCACATTTACCACTTAGTACTTAAAGACAACATTAATAATATTTACAATAAAACCGTGAATTCAATAATTTAGAAAACTTACACAATGATGAAGAGTTGACAATAAAAATGGAATTTAAAATGGGAATTTCCGTGTATAATACACTAACAAAACTCGCACGTTGATAAAAAATGCATAATTTTCCATCGACACAAATCACTTAAATTTGGTAACAATCCGTAACTAAATAAGAAAGAGTCCACATTAAGATAAGTACGGGGTCTTCAGCACAACGTACCTTTAACTCAAATAGATTCTTCATGAACTAACGTCCAGAGCACCCAACTAACAAACAGAGAACATCAAGCAAAGAATCGCCATAGATATTGTATAGGCGAGATGGAAACGTAAAACAGAGGTGTAGAGCGCGCATGTACATGGGACTTGAGCCACGCCCACACATTTTTATAAAACGTTAACCTTGTTGCGTTATAAATCCTCTTTAACACGTTGAATACTGAGCTAGCAGACTTTGGTCGGTCACCGGTGACCGATACCTTAATACAGCTGAAAGTCGTAGGTAGTGGAGCCATCTCTCCATGTAGGTTCGTCGGCTACTTTAGCGCGGCATAGAGGGCAGGTGTGCTCGCGGTCCAGCCAGGCGGAGATGCAGAGCTCGCAGAAGATGTGGCTGCAGCCGAGCCGCACCGGGGTCGAGTAGTCGTCGTGGCAGATCGGGCACGAATCACCCGCTGAGAGTAGCTGTTCGCAAGTCGGCTTCGTGCCCAGGTTCTGTGGAATTGCAGATTTGTAAGTATGGTGTGTTTCATGTAATAACAATACCTATACTATACTCGATTTTATGTAATCATTGTTAAATAAATTACTACAAATATTAGCATGGATCATAAACTTAAAATTACTTTTTTCTGGGCCGTTAGATTCGCTATAAAAAATCTATTTGTATACTATTATTTTATGACGAATAAACACATGCTGACTTGTATAACATGCAGATCTATTTATTACGTAAGAAACTACGATTACGCAGATAACTACGAGACTACGATTCGCAATATTCCAAGGTCCTTTACACATGTATTTTTTTTTACAGTAACCTATTACCTTCCTGGGTATGGGATACCCCTGCGTCTCCTCAGGGCTGCAGAGTGCGGTAACGCGTTGCAAATTAGCGCAATTTGCCAACATAAGCAATACTATACGTGCAGAGATACCACATCTACACTACAAACACTACGAATCAACCAATATTCCGCTCACCACGCTCTGCAGCAGAGTCCAGGTGGCGTTCTTGAAGAGCCGCAGCCGCACCAGCACCTCTATGACCTTGGCGATCACGTACACGGACGTCAGGAACATGCCCACCATCTTCTCCGAACCCTCGTATGACTGCATCAGGAAGAAGATCCAAGGCTGGATGGTGAGCAGGGAGCGGTACAGCTGGGATACTGCCTCCGTGAATAGATACACTTTGCCCTGTAAAGGATAAATAACAATTAATTATTAGTTATAATGTACTTTAAAAATAAAAACGAGTATAGTATATAAAATGTGTAGTTATACGAATCAGTATTTTTTTCTTAAATGCTTTATCCTCTTTGGCAATAAATATTTTAGTCTGTCTCTCTTTCTGTTCGAGCTAATCCCTAAAACGACTACACTAATTTTAAGGAAACGTTTCATACATATATGAAGAAGAGGCGCAATACATGCTACTATTTTAAGAGATTTTACGTTGTTGCGACATAGCAAGGTTATAAGGTATTTACTTGAGCCCTAAAAATACTTCTATCTTCAACCTAAAAAGCCAAAAGCTAAGCCTTACCCGTTTCTGGAACGGCAATATGAACGCCGGCATCATGGTGACCAGTATCTTGACATCCACAGTGATGATTTTCACGATGAGGTCGGTCAGCACGACCAGCCACAGCAGCTCCCACACGTCCAGCTCCGTGTAGCCAGGGAACATCACCACGTTGGGCAACAGCTTTCCGTGCCCGAACAGGAAGTGCACGATGACTACGCAGCTAGATGTGAACACGAACTCGCTGAATAGAGCGACGAAACTGCTGTTCATCTGCTTGCCGTGTTCCCTGGAAGAGTATTACACGATATAGTAAATTGTTGTTTTTTATCACGGAGTTGGAGGCGACGTCACTATTGTATGGAGAATGGCGTTCCAAACATATCTTTTGCATACAAATAGTGATGTAAATATAAGAAAATGTGGCTTTTTGAAGCTCTTTCTATAATGTTCTTTTTTGTTACTTGTTACTTGGAGTCGGGAATCCGGGTCGTGGAAGACGACTCGACAAAGTGCATTAAATATGAGATAATTTAAAAGTACTTTTAAATTATCTCATATTTAAGAAAGTAAATAGATAACATAAGTAATTACTTTTGTTATCTGTTTACTTTCTTGACATTACTACGACTAGGTCTGAATTTTTTAAACCCCTACGGTTTTTTGTAATCTGATGCACATCGACCATACCATTAAGATATAATTATTAGAGAAACACTAGAGGGCACTATATTTGCTACAGTCAGCACTCACCTTCTGACGAGACCATTGCTGTGCGTGAACGTACAGAACAGGATGATAAATGTGAAGATCCCTTCCCGACTGTCGTACATGAATTTTATAAATAGTAAGAAGTAGAACGGTGCGTAGCGTATGAGCAAGTTGAGCGTCGCTCTGACGTCCACTACCTGAAAAGGAAAAACATTTTTCCATGTATTTAAAAACCAATATTAGGTACTGGAAAAAAGGAATATTTATTAATTTTCACCGGATATCTTTTCCATATGTGTTGTTTTTGTCGGCTTCCTGTATCCCGGCTGGGTTTATACCCGAAGATTCGATTTAGTTTTTAAAAAATCCTATTTACATTTTCCGACAGCCTTAACTACCGCCTCTTTGACTTAGTTTCCGCTTAAAAAATAACCCAAGGGGACTTTACTATACCCAAGCAAAATACCTAATGAACAAACTAACCTGAAAGTACCTAGCTAACTGCACCAGAATTTATTGGAATTTCTCGAGCTGGTGCAAAAGAACCTGGTCAAATTATTTCGTCCTCCGTTCTTATCATCACACCTCCAAGGTAGGTCGTCGCTGAAAAGGTCGACGACGCGACGGTGTGATAAACCGTTATTCGTATAGTAAACATGTATTTTTAATCAAACCTACTAATTAATAGTACCGTAATCGAGCTTAATTAATTATGAGATAGGGTTGTTTGTATATGACATTTAACACGTCATTCTTATTGAAACTTTAATGTCAACAGATAGTAACCAATGCATAACAATGTAGATAGGGGCAAAAGCAGTTTTCTGTTATTAAGTTTTGACTACCAAAAACGAATAAAGAAATGGAGCCAAGAGGGTATTAAGATAAGAATTTTAAGTAACAGCTTCTACATTAAAAGATGTTATTTTAAAGACGATTAAGTATTTTTTATCTAGACGATTGGAATTATTGAATGAGGTTTTTTTGGGCCAAGGTTCAGACCGCGGGGTGCGTTTATTGTGCCTTAGATAATCGAATCAAAATACAAATTACTTTAGTTGGTGTACTGAACAGTACTGACATTGCGTGGCCACATATATTCGCCAAGTTTCTTTGAAGCTTGCTCAATAGGTAATATCTTTAATACCACACTGCAGTCCGGCTGAGTGCGAAGTGGGCGCCATCCGATTGACGCCAACGCGGGTCCTAAGCGGGGCGGCGCGGGACGTCTTGGACGCATTCCAACACAAATGCCAAGAAATCGGTACAGAAAGGGGATTTGAAGAAAGTAAGGCTTTGTAGAATATTCAATAAAACGAGAATATTGTCATGATGATTTTCAAAAACAAATTTTGAGGGAAGCCTAGGAAGAGATGGACGGAAATTCTGATTTAGGAATTCATTGAAAGAAATTAGGGAAGGCTTTTGTTGCTATTAGATAATATTTTTGTGTTATCTAATAACAAAAAAAAACATAATATGTTGTAATGGCATATAATTATAGTAAGTAGTTTTAAGCATTTAGTTACTCTGCTATGCTATGGGAAAATATAAAAAGAAATTCTCATTTACCTTTACTAGCTGCCATTACTGGATTCACAATGAGAGAATGTGCAGTGGAGTAAATTCCAACAAAAACCCAGTAGATTCTGTTTATTTTTCTATTTACTATTGTAAGCATACCTACCTATTGTATGTGGAAATCTTTGTTTATTGTTCTTGTAAATACTGTTATATAATGCTGGCAAACCTTAGGAATCTCTCAAGGGAGTCAGACAATATAATTTTCATATATTTAGGATCATAATAATAATTTTAACATGGTCTACTGAACCCTACTTAAATCTATAAATGTGTGGTTTTTTGTATATGTTACAGTTTTTTCTATAGTACACAGGAATACAGAGTTTGGCAATTGTATCTAAATAGTTAGTATCTACATAAAAGTATGTATCTGTACTAACCTGCTGTGTTCCATCATCACTCTGACTGTCATTGTCAGCATTATCATGAATATTGTTATTATTGGCGGGATTCACCGACACATTGATCTCCGGATGTTCTTGCTCTTGTTCCGACAGGTTCGAGTCATTGGAGGCACTGTTGCTTATCCCATGGCTCGTGGACTGTGACCTCTGTGCTGGTGGAGTGCTGTGCTCATTTACTATGTATGTTTGAGCGCTTGGACCCAGGTTTACATGAGCTACAGAGCTTTGAGGTCGCTGCACCCCAACCTCTAGGACCTGGTGGGTTGCCGGCGTATTCCTGGGCAACCATGTAGGAAGCGACAGCCTGGCATTGTTGCCCTGAGAAAAATACAGTTATTATAGTAATGTTATGTAGAGACTTAAATGCAATGCATGCTTTGCAGGAAAAGGCTGTAAGACACCTTAAAATAAAAATCCTACAGATAAATAGACTGATAGATGATTGATTAATAAACTGCTGGACACTGGTTTTCCTATAATCTAACAAAAATAAGGAAAATTTGTTGACTACTGGTTGATAAATTATTTACTAGGCTTTTATTGTTTAAGCCATGGTTTATAGTACTGTCAATGATTTTAAAGATCAATGTTCAAGCTTTCAATTAGGTACTGCAGCAACTACCTTTAGAATGAATTCTATAATGAGAGATTATCAAACAATAACACGTACACAGTTGTATTAGAATTTAACTGCTTCATTAGAATATAGATGGAGATTAGACGTTTACACTTTCAGGTAATATGAAACTGTGAAATAATAAACAGCAACACCAACAAAAATATAGCAAAATTCTATTAAAATCATTAAATGGCTAACACTTTTATTATTTTATCTATTGCATCATAACAATGAGTAGATGGTGATAATTGCTTACCATTCGAGCATGTTCGACGAGTGGTCTGATTTCTCTGAAAACACTATTGAGACGGTCCCCGAGACCTAGGTTATTTCTGTTTGGAGGTGCTGGTCTGGGAGCTAGATCGCCTCTAAATAACGCATTCTGCCGCAGCGCCGCCGCCACATCTACGGGCACTTCGTCTTCAATATCAAGTGTCACTTGATTTGGCTGAGCCATCACTGTTAACTAAATCACTATTAAAGTGGCACAATGTAAAATATTGAAACAAAAAATATCATTTCCAAATATTTATGAGCATATCGTACGAAGGTCAACTCGACTATTTTGACATTTCTATACTGATTATCAAACGACGTAGTGTTGTACGTTCAGAAATATTTAACGTAACATTCGTTCAGAAACTTCGAATTCGATAGAAAATCAATAAAAACCATACTAGGAATCTTGAGGTTTTGCACACTTTTCACTGTACCATTTTAGTCTTCAGTAGCTAAATCAAACAGTTATGTGGATATTCATTGTGTAAAAGTTGATGAAATAAACATTCTTTTTTTTATTTATTTAATTTTACTTGGACTTGGTAAAGGCCCTTCGTAAAACATAACTCAGCAGGATTAGCTCTATCATTAGTTAATTTGTGAAGGTATCGAATAATGTAATATTAATTATTAATAATTATTATTACAGCTTAAAATAAGTACCTATAGTAATATAAACCATTAGAATAATGGATACCTATGTTCTTAGTTATATTATTAGTATTCTACTGCGGTAATAATTTTTGTAGGGTCAAGCTATTTATTTTTATTTTAGTCTATCTACTTTTTAATTAATGGTATTTTCTTAGAGAAATTAATTACTCTAAGGGTATTTTTGACCGTCATCAATTATGCGAAGTTTTACGTATGTAAACCTTAGAGTAATTTAATAATTACTCCAAGGTGTAAACATAGACTTGTGTTACATGTTATCTTTAAAGTTAGTTCATTAAAGGCATAAAGGGTTAAACAAAGGCGATTATTTATATCTCTTTTTTCAATTTATTTGCATATAACTGTAAGATTTTTGACTGTAAGATACTTTTGAGCCATTCGTGCCCAAGAAATGGCTATTTGTAACCTCCAGGTTGCGTTTTATTATCTACTTAAGTTTATATTAAGTTCACGGCATCAGAGAAAATAATAAAAAACAGGATTACTGACAATAATATTTATTCTGTTTTAAATAATAGTCAATAGACCGCAATGAATTTCTAGCTTTTGATACGATGAGCAATTACCACCTACTGTAGGTACGATACAACATACGCACGATGTAGATATACGTAAATTCAGTCTTTGATTAGGCTTAACACCGTTGCCAGCATACGGCAAGGGCCACAGTCGTTTCCGTCGAATCCGATCGTTGTTAACTAATTCGAATTACATTGTCATTACACAAATGAATCTTTAATTGTGCTTAAATTATACCGAAATAAATAATAGATTCACTATGTAATTGGACTGCATCGTTAAATAATGAACGGTTGACTTTAAATATTCAGCTCGCTCTTGGCACAATCTTACGAGCACTCACAGCTCGTTATCCGGCCTGAGTGCCAGAACACCTTGCGTATGGAGATCCCGAACTGCTTCCAGTAAGCGCCTTTCTGCTCTAGGCTCACCTAAAGCTACATCAACACTTCCAGCACATAGCAACAGTGCTCTAAGCGCGGCTCGAGGCCAGTCCGGCCGTAAACCCCTTCTTACCGCCGCACCAGCAGCAGAAGCACCCAATCTGGCACATTCAGCTTCTAATCGGTCTCCATATTCTTCTATTAATGAATCACCTACTGATCTCCTCAGTTCTGGCGTTAAAGATGACAGAAGTAATAATGCAACGTCGTCCATTGGCCTTCCCAGGGAAACCATTTGCCAATCAAGAGCTATACACTCGCTGACACCCTCTCTTTCTCTAAATAGAAGGTTTCCACTCCAGAAATCGGCATGCGCAAGTGGTGCAGGTTCAGCGGGTCTTAACAACGTCCCAAGTAAAGATGGCGCGCGGGCACTTAAAGCAGACACTGCGGCTGCTTCCTCAACGCAGTCTGCACGTCCTCGTAAAAAGGATTCAAGCTGTGGTAATCCTCGCCGCACAAGACGCAGATACCCTGCTGCCGCTCTTTCACACGGGAACAGAAAATCAAATCTCTGATCTAAAGGTCCTTCTCTATCGCGCAGAGCCAGAGAAAGTGCGTGGAGTCTTGCTGCAGCGAACAGAGCTGATCTTGCGCGATCCTCCGTTAAACCTTCAGCAAAGTCGGCCGCTTCGTAGCCGACTGATGTGACGTCTTCTAAGACAAGCTCACTATCTCCACCAATTTCATCTGAAAAAAGATAAAGATAGCTATTAACATTTACCTACAACACTTAACCGATTTTATGTGAAGGATCCGACATAAAGATATACCTAGTGTCGTCATGCATTTTATACTAAGCTCACAAAAGAAAGGCATGACCCAATTTTTAAGCTTTGAAAAATGAAACCTAAATTCAGGTCATATAGGGGTGGAGTAGGAAGAAAATGGGCCGAGAATGTGGTATGTGACGAGAAAGCTAAAAAGTCAAGTGACTGCACCAGGTCGCAAGTATCTACCTAACTTATATTATAATTTATGTTTAACATTGCTCCATCTAATAGTCGTTTGCTCTAGGTTAAAACTAAGAAACACTCATAAAATTATTAGGCTCACAGCAAACAGATGTAGGTATTTGAAACATTAACAACAATTTATCAAGACCTTGAGGAGACAAAAATAAATTTTGAGTCATTGGCTGGAGATTCGAATCGCGCGATGCATACAAATGACTGACGAATAGACACATTCCATATGCGTGAACCATAAACATATAGATAACTCACCAGGTAGCCTTGCCTTCAAGCATCTTGGCACATGTAAACCCATTCCGGGCCCGAGAGCTTCTTCTGCCAGTTTGTTAAGGGCCGGCGCTAGCTCCGTGTAGAAAAGGATCTCCCTAGTGTCGAACTGTGCTTCGGCCACGAAAAGCCTGCCAAACGGATCCCGTGGGGGCAGTTTGACGACGAGCGGCAGGGCTCTGGGTTCTCCATTGCTTTCATAACATACTGTTACTGCTAGAACACGACTTAGAGCTCCCGCAACACCTGCTCTTGACTCCACATGGACCTAAGAAAAATACATTTAATATTAATGACGACACTGTAAATACCAACTTTTGATTAACTTTACTACCTTGATTAACTTTATTACCAACAATTGATTAACTTATTTTAAATTGTATTGTTACCAAAAAAATCTAGCTATATAAGGAGGTATCTATACAAATCATAGGTGTATTAAACTCATAGAATTACGGAACGTTATTTATTTTCAGTAATTGCTAAAACTTTTGTTTCATGGTTTACCGGCTCCAATTGTATTTTTCACGTTAACACGCTTGACTGAAACTCATTACTTTCACAACCTCAAGTATCACTAATCTTATTTCTTAAACTGTTGAAGAAATAAGTAGTTGTAACTTAAATAATTATACCTAGATGTGCAACTATTTTTAATAAATTAAGTAAGATGTATAGTGAATTTGTGAACCTCATTAGGAGCGACCACGCCCGCGCTAGTTAGCAGTTCCCGTGCCCACTCCTCAGTGAGGGCGGCATCCGCGTCGGCCTCAGGCCCGGGCTCGCAGTCAGACTCCTCGCTGCCGCTGCTGGGGGCCTCCGAGACCGCCGCGCTGTCCGGCCCCCCGGCTTGCATCGTACGCACTGTACTCTTTACTCTACACTTAATGCGAATACTATCTCGTCTTACTTATAACTTATAACGACGTCGCTACACACATTCCTGTAAGTAGAGGGCTAGACGCTTGTAAAACCGACGCGAAACACGTAGAAAAAAAATGTTACTCCTTCATAACAAGAGTGCCTGTGCCATCGGTGCACGGAGCTCGAATAGATGCGCGGCCTGGGGCTACGTCTCGTTTTGCGGCCGTCTTGCGCATGCGTGAAACTACGAGTACCTAAATTATTCATCGGGACTCCCATAACGTGTCACCCACCGCTCAATCATGAATCAACCTATGTATAAATTGCTTGAATTGTTTAGTTATAGAATATTTAATTGTAATTTATAACAAAACATTCACAATTGTATCAAAACCAAATTTCCTTTGATGACAGTTTATTTGTAGATGCTATTTGTGTATTCACCAAGATAGGAAGTGAATTTTATTTGGGGCTTGTGAAGTGAAATAAAACATCAATTAAACGTAGCTTAGTTAAGTAACTGAAAAGAGGGGCTCGTGGCTAAGTGTAAGCCGTACGGTTTGACCGATAATACAGGTTAAGCCGCGCTCGCCGCGGTTGGTCCGTGGATGGGTGACCATTTATAACATACCGAGACCCCTCCGTGTTTCGGAAAGCACGTTAATCAGTAGGTCCCGGCTGTCATACATAGATCTTTGGCAGTCGTTAAGTCAATTCTGACCACCAGTCTTACTATGGGATACTGTGTTTCCCAGTAAAATGGGTTGTGGAGGTCAGATAGGCAGTCGCTCCATGTAAAATACGGTATTCAGCTGAATCCGGTAAAACTGGTAGCCGACCCCAACATAGTTGGGAAAAGGCTCGGGAGATGATGATGAGTTAAGTAACTGAAAAAAATAGTTAGTCACGACACCCACCGTTATCATTAACGGTAATAGTGCGTGCCATATCTTCATATCGCCATGAACCTTAATTACAGATGCGCTTGCAGCTTACAAGAATTCCTACTATAGCAACTTGTACTAAGGCGCCTAAGGAATGAACTACTTCGACTCGAGAATACCTCTTTAGCACAAACAGAGCTAAAGGCAAAAGGCTGCTATTGCTGAAACGCTATAACGCCGATGTAGACGACGAAATATGAATAGATCGGAGTCATGTAGAAAACACTCAAGAAACTTCTCACTCCACTGTATCTAAAAGTGAAGCACTATTTATTTGAAAGAAGCTTACTGAAAATAAGGGATTGTAAATATATTTATTTCGACTGGCGATTTATTTTATAATTTCATACTTTAAAGTTCAAGGCCCATTTTGGCTGTAAGCGAAACTCTAAAAACCCAAAGAGCTACAACGAAATGCAAAACTGAAAAACATAAAACTTCAGAAATTGTGACAGTGACAGATTTGATAAGGCGGCTGTCAAACAAACAAATGTCACTTTAACGCCTTTGCGGTAATTTGTCGGGAAATGTAAATATTTCTCGATATCTGCAAAGCATGTGCATTTAAATTCTTAAAATGGGAAAAGAAAAATCTAAGAAACGACGACGTTCGAGCTCTGATAGCTCGAGCTCAAGTAGCTCGGATTCCTCACGAGAAAAGAAAAAACTACGCAAGTTAAAGAAAAAGCTCAAGAGGGAACAAAAGAAGACTGAAAAAGCATTAAAGAAAAAGCTACGAGAAGAGAAAAAGAGGCTTAAAAAGAAGCACAGAAGCAAGAGTTCTAGTCGCGGTCGCGATGAGACTAATATGAAAGAAGCTGACGCTTCTGCTGACATACCCCTTGGTATGTACTCTTTAGTTCGAAAAATATATGACGACCTCCGTGGTCGAGTGGCGTACGCACCGGTTTCAAGGTGTCGCTAGCTCTGAGGTCCCGGGTTCGATCCCCGGACGGGTCAATGTAGAAATCAACTTTTCTACATTGCCTCGGGTCTGGGTGTTTGTGGTACCTTCGTTGTTTCTGAATTCCATAACACAAGTGCTTTAGCTACTTACTTTGGGTTCAGAGCAATGTATGTGATGTTGTCCGCATTTATTTATTTATTTTATATGTATATTGTAACTGATAACCGTTACACTATAAATCAAATAATACTGATAAATTTAATTAGAAAACAATTTGTACTGGTATTTTATAGCTTTTACTCAAAAGTAGGTTTACATATTACATTATAATCTTGATGTGTACCTAACAATAAATTTAAAGTATATATTTATATTCCCCAGAATTAATGGAAAAATCCAAAGCAATGGCACCAATGACCAAAGAAGAGTGGGAGAAACGACAAAGTGTAGTTAGGAAGGTGTTGGATGAGGAGTCAGGAAGATACAGGTTATCCTATCTCTCTTTTACTATTCAATTATTATTATTTTATTTAACTGATAAAAGTCGTACTTATTTTAGTTATTTTTTGTTTTAACTACTTGTTTACCATCCCTCAGTTGAGTCTTGTTTTCAGGTTAATAAAAGGCGATGGGGAGGTGTTAGAGGAAATTGTATCAAGAGACAGGCACAAGCAGATCAATAAGCAAGCCACACATGCTGATGGAGCATTTTTCCAGTCACAGACTGTTGAGAAAAAGATGCTATAGATTTCACCTATTATCCTTGTCAATGTGACATTATATAATTAGTAATAGTTTATCTTTCAGAATGGATCCACATCACTTGCACCAAGATAAATGATATTACCTGCTTAAGTATTGTACTTTATTGTTGTAAGTTCAAATAAATGTACCTTTCTAGGAGTTTGACTCCAGCTTAAGAGCATTATTTTGAATTGATAAGACCTTAATGTTTGTTTAATACTATATATTCATATGTGAGTAAATAATATGTCTAAAATAGGAAATATAATTTTAAAAATGGAGGCGCTGACAGAATAAACTATTAATGACTAAAAACGCTATTCAGAAAATTACAAAGGTGCACTAGAGAGTAAGTGCACATCTTCGGAAATACCATATCTTTCAGACTTAATTATATCATTTGTTATTTAATAACCACACTATGTAAACATCTGATGCTTTCTTTCGGAATTCTGAATTTATTACCTCATCTATTTGCGTAGCTTGCAGGGCTTTTAAATAAACTAAGAATGATATAGTAGACCCCAACATAGCAGCTAGCCTTGATGGCCTGTAGCAAATTCTATTACGGAATTGCTTGGAATAGCGAGACCGACGCTTTCAGAGACTGGTGCTTATAGAGACCGATTTTTTTATCTTATGATTTTTTCCGGCAGGTGAAGGTAGAACTACCGCACGACCCTCCTACAAAGCCTCTCTGGTGTTGTTGTGGTAATATGTACATTGAACGTACTACGCCATAACTTGGTACTGGTACTGGTGTTTCCACTAAAATCCTAAATCCACTCGCTGTGCGAAAAGCTCGACATACGCTATTGGCGTCCTGGATCTCATTATTACAGGGTTAGACAGCATCTGCGCGGGGCCCGTAGCATTTGCTACTGAACCTTCTCTACATAAAAAGTATTTTTTGGTCTCCTCGCTTCGACCCTCTGTGATTCCTTATAAAAAATTAAGAAATAAAATGAGACTAAAATGTTTGATTTCGAACATAGATTAACATAAACATTGATGTTTGATTATTACGAAATGAACTTGCTTTAGCTTTTCCATGGACAAAAAATGAATAAGGAAGATAATTATAACAAATTTGTTTATTAGTCTACCTATTAACATAATTTATAGTTCATCTTTGGTTTTTATCGTATCTTCCTCTGGCGCGATTTCCATTTGCGGCTCGGACTCCTGCAGATGTTCCGTGACTAGTGTGATAAGACTCTCGAGCGGCCGGCCGCCATGTTCTAAACTAACGATCTTCTTTTGTTTGTAGAGAATCAGTGTAGGTAGACCATTGATCTGAAAATAAATTGAGTAGTAAGATTCAAAATTTTTTTGCTTCAAAATTATATTGAGGATTCAGCTTAAAATATAAACGGGGAACAAGAAACGCTAAACTAAATTAAGTCACAATTATTTGCATAGAATTACTACCGTCGAACATCCCGAATACGCGCTAGTTTTTACACGCGCTTTTTTTGAAAACCGTTAAATACCTACATAAACTAGCTGTACCCGTGCGTTGCAATACTTAGGGGTATGAAAAATAGATAGTAGCCGATTCTCAGACCTACTGAATATGCATATAAAATTTCATAAAAATCGGTCAAGCCGTTTCGGAGGAGTATGGTAACTTGACACGAGAATTTTATATTACTTATATAAATAATAATTATATTATAAATTCGCTTTACGAAATATCTTATTTTTTGTATTTGTATAACTCACCTTCTCAGCTTCACAAATGGGCTTTGATTGGACACAGTCGACATCGGCAATTAAAACACGGCTCTCATTTTGAAACCGCTGCCCTAATTTTAACCAAAGTGGGCTCATTTGCATACAGTGTGCACACCTGTAAAATAATTAATAAAGTAAAATATTTCCTATTATTATTATAGTTTACAGAAATTAACATGTGCCCCACAGGCTTCAAACTACATTTTTTTTTCTATTAAGGACCATATTATGTTTTCCAGACAGGGAATTATTATCATATAAAAATATTATATTCTTTAATGCTTACCATGGTGCAAAATAATTGACGAAAACTAATTCTTTCTCTAGGAAGGTCTCAAATGTTTCCTCTGATATCCTGGCCACTGGCAGAGCTTTCTTTTTCTTCATAAACTTGTCTGGGTCATGATTCTCAGTGAGTAACATTTTCTCCACATATGCCTTTAAATCTTCTATTGTTTCTGCCTCAGCTACACCCATCTGAAAATGTAGATCACTTTTGATAATTTGAAATTCAGGCGTTTTGATAAATTGATAAATAAAACGAGGTCGTACTTTTAGTTGGTATTCAGTAAAAAAAAATTCTATAATTACCTATTTAATACATAATGATGTATTGTTCAATATTTTAATAAGCTGTTTTGTAGTTGCCAAATACTTATAAATATGGATATTCAGCAATATTGACACTGTATTAAAATTTTGCTTAGCATTTAAAAACAATATTTATTCTAATAAGAAATCCTGCAGATTGTAGCCCTAGTCAATAAAAAAAGTCTTTCAAGTTACTTACAATCCTGCCATTGACAATCCACATGAGATATGGGTACTGCTTGATATCAAATGTCTTGCAAGTCATCTCATTTTCCATGCAGTTCACTTTACCAATCTGTATGTACTCATTATGAGCATACTGGACGGCTAGGTCAGCCCACACTGGTGCCAGTTTCTGAAAATTTAAATAAACTATGTAAACCATGTCTTATGTCTGTAAATATGTACCTGAACCATGGTAAAAATGAAGTAAGTACTGTAGTACAACTATAGGTTGACTGCCAAATTCTTAATTTAAGTTTTGTATGTTTAATATATTCATATGATATACATAATATACAGTGTATTCAACAATATAGATTAGGCAATAATAGCTAATCGAGCAGAATATTTATTTTTAATTTTACATCTTATTAAAAGTTGTGTTTCACAGTATTTTAATACTTGATGAAATATAGAAAACTTTCTAAATGAATTACCTGTGATGCTCTACACCATGTAGCATAAAACATGACAAAGTGCTGACCTTTAGACACAAACTTCTCAATATTTTGATCATTCAGGTATGCCATGCCACTGTATACCTTTACTTCTCTTGAGTCTTTTTCTGTGTCCTTTGTCTGAAATAAATAAACATAGAATATAAGTTTACTCAATTCAATTAAAAATATATGATTATCATTAAGCAATTGCAACCTTTTGTTTTATGAATTAAGTTAGAGTTTCGATTGAAACCTAACTTTGGTTTTAATAGCTACTTTACTGATTTACAAACTATTAGGTTCTTACCTCAGATTTCATAGTGAATGCTTCACTTAAAAATAGTGTAAGAGATGGCAAGTCCCTGGTACCCTTAAATTCTACCGGTGAAAAAGTATTCTTATGGAAATATAACAGAGTAGGATATCCTGTGAAAAAATAAATTTACATATTATTATGCTGTTATCTGTGAACTAAATAGAATATACAGGTGTCCACTTATAACTAAGAGTAATGAGTGGAAAAACTGGCTAGTGTTAATTTAAGATTATAATTTACAGAAGACTGTCCGTATGGATATCTTATAGTTTTGTTTCTTACAAAATTTTCTTATAAAATAAATTATCATACTGTTTGTTTTCAACTAGAATGTGTTCGAAGCAATATTTAATACCATTATGTAGTTTTTAATCTAATTAGAAACTTAATATAATAATGTACATACCAGTAATATCATAATCATTACATAATTTGTAATGTATTGTACAGTCAACTTGAGCAATGGCAAATTTTGAATCTTTTGAATTTACAAGCTCTGCCAGTTCTTCCCATATAGGATGAAACTCTGTACAATGGCGACACCTGCCGAGGGACAACAATACAATTGAAAAGTATAAAAAAAAATACCTACCGGGTAACTATAGACATAGTTTAAGTTGCTTATTTGTTATCATAGAAACATTTTTTAAGAAATAATTATTAACATATTCACCAAGGTGCATAAAACATGACAAAATTCCCATCCATTTCCTCGATTTGAAATTTAAAATTGTACCCATTGTATTCATACACTAAGCTTTCTTCGAGTGAAGCAAAATTAAATGGTAAAAATAGAGAATAAAGCACCACTAATCTCTTTAGCATTGTGGATGATTTGACTAGAGACAATATTCAACAAGATAATTTGATTAGATAGCCGGTATTAATTATTAACCATTGAAGAAATTGCTATTTTATATATCAATGTGGTGAGCACGAACATGAATGAAATTGAACACCAATCATTACTTCACAACACACAACAAATATAGAGTACTAAATTTATAAAAGTAAAGTTGACTGATGAAGTGAAGTGATCAAGTGACTGACTAGTGACTGGCGGGTGGCGACTGCGACTAGTGACTCTAACTGCCCAGAAGATCTATGGTCAAACCTGGTCAAACTTAGTTACTAATTTTGTTAAGGTAAAGTTAAATAATAATATAAAATATGGTTAATATTTATCTCGAATGAAATCAAGACTGAAAAATTTTCAATGTTCATTTAAATTACAATGAAATTTTGTGTTTATGGTTTAATTTGTCTTATTAGGAACTTGAAATACCTAAATCATCAAAATTTCAAAAGCTAGTTTGGATTTACTCAGTGGGTAGTATTATTGACCTTTAGTGTGTTACATTAATTTTAATGTACGTTTTTATGAACCTATTGTTGTTACAATATGTTTACAATTGTAAATACAATGCGTTAAAAAGAGGAAAATATTTCAATATGTACTTACCCTAATTTAATTTTTTTATATAATTTTATGTTAAAAATTACTTAAACTTTAGTAAGTAATTAGTTTTACAAAACGGAGCATTGATAAACGTCACTATGGTGTAGCATAAATGAACATACAAAAGAATGTGGTAATTCTTCAAAATGGTCGCTTTGTATGGTTTGCCAACTTGCATGTCTGTGTTTCAGAGTTCTTTGTTTTCGTAATTCATGGGATATTATTACATTTATGGAAAAGTTTATGCAAATCGTCGGTTGTTTTCTTTGAATAAGAACATTGTCATTGTAATCTTATTTTGTGGTGTCCAAGAAAGATGTCATCAGTAATGTGAGAGCTCTCCGAAGAAACTTTTATCCTACGAGATTATGACGTTTGTGATTCCTATTCAGAATTGCAGAAAGTGAAAAATATTCTGGTAAATTGTTAGTGCAACGTATTTTTCATTTACAGTGCCTATGATTAGTTAAACATAGAAACAAAGCTGACTCTAATTTTGGCATTCCACAGTACTATGTCATGATTGATTCGTGTTGAACAGTCTTTTGGCTTGTAATGAACCAGCAGCTTTGACTGGAGGAATATACATACAGAACATAAATTGGTTGCATTATATTTACATTTTGCGTGATTTTTATTCATTATTCGTGTATTGATGAGATTGTTATTAATGTTGATCAAATGGTGTCCCTGTCAAATAACACATAACAATCCAGTTAGAGTTTAATTCAGTACCGATATTTGATAAATAAGAAGGGCATGGGAGGTTCATCAGGTCTAATAATAAAATTTGTTTTTGTTTTTCAGTCTATTGCAAAAGCTGTTTGAAGTTATTGAATGTTTATACCATGATAACACAACAAACAAAACATTGAACAGAAGATAAACAAACATAATTAAGTGAGCTGAAGGCAAGTTGCAGCACAATATTTGGGTGTATAATAAATGCAATAGTGACAAGTGATCATGACTGTGCCTAGAAGATGGGGTGTGCTTGTGTGATGGGAGGGGTCGGGTGAGAGGTGAGGCGCACGGGCGCGGGCGCCATGAACCCGCCGGCGCCCCGCCAGGCGGCCGCTCGCTCCGGCTATCACCAGAAGGCACTAGCCCAGATCCGCAACTCACTACTGCCATTTGCTAACAATGGTAACTCCGAGCCCCCCGGCTCCTCCGCAGCCAGCACCGTCAGCTCCGGTGTTAGCTCCGGCTTCAGTTCATCATCAGGAAATGGTCTTGATAAAGATTTGTCTGCCTTACCACAGTCCTTAAATCAACTAATAGCCTTGGGATTTGATGAGGTAAGTAAATTTTTACAAATTTTTTAATTGTATTACAATAAGAAGTTTATATTATGTCCTAGTCCCACAACATTCTTTATATTTTAAATATTATATTCTATGTAGTGATTTGATAGGTCTATAATGAATTATCTGGACTGAAAACAATGCACTTTTTCTAAGCAGTTCATTAAAAACCTTTTCATTTTGAAAAAGAAAATAAATGCCTAACATGGCATTGCATCAAGTCTAATCACTACATATATCATTTATAGACTAATCTACTAAGGATTTTAACCTCTGTTGTTAGTCAAATAAATAAATGCTAACAATATACCTGTGAATGAATGTTCTAAATAAGGACATTGGTATAGATGCTTGATTCTGACTTCCTATTTGCCCATGCTTTCTGGCTAATTTATTTAGAAGAGATGGCTGGTGTAAATAACTACTTTGAAACACTCCTGTGTTGCAGATTCTGCTTACCTTTTAATGTTGGTAGAATTAAAAATACATAAACTTTTGCTGACCATTATTTTAAAATTCTGCTAGATTGACTCCCTTTAGGCTATATACCTTTTTAAATTTACCTTCAAAGTTATCGTGGCCCATCTAGGAAGCAAGCATAGATACTGCTTTTTACAATATTTTGATAGGTACTTTTGCTATTATATTTATTGGTTATCATAGATTACAAGTAATAAAATATTCTTTACAGGACCCAGCTGTAAGAGCACTAAAATATGCTGGGGGGCGGTTCGATGCAGCATTAGATTACCTGTCCAAGCAGCAGGAATCTCATAATGGAGTCCTCAAGTCAAGCAACCTTAATGCCTTGAACTCCAAGCTAATAAGAAAACCTAGTCTAGAACGTGAAATTAATCTTCACAGAGGTAGCCCTGCACTGGACTCTGGTGCCGGAAGCTCCCGGTCTGACAGTCCCAGGCAGTCAGACGCACCTCCCCTTCCTCATGAGAAATTAAGCAGGCAATACTCGCCGTCCGGTTTCTCTGAGCCCCCGCCCCCACCTCCGCCGCGATGTCCGTCCACGCCGCCAGTGATGCCGTCGGTGCAGCAGCTCATGAAGCGCATGTCGCCCGCGCCGCCGCTGCCGCCCGCGCGAGGCACCAGCCCCGTGGCGGCGGGAGCCCCAGCGCCGCCCGCTCGCCAGCCCATGATCGTGCAAAACGGCCCCCAAGTACAGCAGCAGTTGACGCAGCAAATTCAGGCCCTAAGCATGTATCAGTCGTCGGGCGGAGGAGCAGAGCTCCCCCCTCCCTATCCTCTCTCTGGCGTTCCGCCTCCTCCGTCATATTCGGTATCCATGCAGAATCGCCAGAGCCCTACGCAGTCACAGGATTACAGGAAGAGTCCGTCGTCCGGGATATACTCGGGAGGTACATCCGCCGGGTCGCCGAGTCCGATTACGGTGACGCAATCGACAGGTTCGGCGTCTGGAATGACTCGCCCTACGCCTATTCAGGCGTGGACTGCGAGACAAGCGGTGCAACCTCCCATTATTATGCAATCCGTCAAGAGTACTCAAGTCCAGAAACCTGTTCTGCAGACAGCCATCGCGCCGGTCGCACCTCCGCCGGTGGCGAGTTCGGTCGCACAACCGCCGCCGCCCTCGTACGCCAGCTCTATTCAGCAGAAGCAGCAGGCACAGACTCCGCCGAGCTATCCCTTAGCGCCGAAGCCGTCATCGCCCGGCTCGACGCCGCCAGTCATTCCGACAGCGACTACTCCCACCGTCCCCACCACAGAGCCTCCGAGTTATGCGATCACTATGCAAGCTCTTGCCGTGCAAAGAGGAATGCATCCAATTCCACCGCCTCCGTATGGTAATCAAAATGACAATACGACCACTGTCAATTCCCACCACTCTCCTTTACATAAAAAGTTTTCTAACAATTGCGATATGAAAGGGGAAACATCTCAGTTAGAATTAAAATGTCCAAACCAAAATTGCAACAACCATCTTCTCAAAGATAATGTCGTAGCCTCTGGTTCTGATAAGAGTTCGAACGGCTCATCAGAGCGGCGGTCGAAAGGTGTAGAAAAGATCAGGCATCAGTCCCCCATACCAGAAAGAAAGAATATCAGTAAAGAAAAAGAAGACGAGCGACGGGATTGTAAAGTGAGAAATTATTCACCTCAAGCTTTCAAGTTCTTCATGGAGCAGCACGTCGAGAACATTTTAAAGTCGTATAAACAGCGAACGTTTCGACGTATGCAGTTGGAGAAAGAAATGACTAAAATAGGTCTCAGTGCGGAAGCGCAATGTCAAATGAGGAAGATGCTGTCTCAGAAGGAATCCAACTACATTAGATTAAAGAGAGCGAAGATGGACAAGTCCATGTTCACGAAGATAAAGCCGATCGGAGTCGGCGCCTTTGGGGAAGTGACGTTAGTGAGAAAGATTGATACTAGTCATCTATATGCCATGAAGACACTTCGGAAAGCTGACGTGCTGAAGCGGAACCAGGTGGCGCACGTGAAGGCTGAGAGGGACATATTAGCGGAGGCCGACAACGAGTGGGTCGTTAAACTGTATTACAGCTTCCAAGATAAGGACAACTTATATTTTGTGATGGATTATATACCTGGCGGTGATCTGATGTCGTTGTTAATAAAACTAGGTATATTTGAGGAGAGTCTCGCCAGATTTTACATAGCGGAGTTGACGTGTGCCGTGGAGAGCGTCCATAAAATGGGCTTTATCCACAGGGACATCAAACCCGATAATATTCTAATAGATCGTGATGGCCATATTAAGTTGACTGACTTCGGATTATGTACGGGATTCAGATGGACGCATAATTCAAAATATTATCAAAGAAATGGTAAGAATTCAGACTGAAAATTCCTTATATTTAATGTTTTTTTTTTTTAAGTTTGTTTTAACCTAATATTACCTTGAGTTATACGATTAAATTCACCATAACTTGTTGTTCACATAGCTTTCATGCCTAACAACGTAAACTTAACAAGAAATACAATCAAATCTTTCATAGCCCAAATATGGGTATGAATCCATTAGATACGCTAATAATACTGTGAATTATTTTCAGATCACGGACGACAGGACTCGATGGATCCTGTGGATGGCGAGTGGGGCGCCATGAACGAGTGCCGGTGTCACCAGCTGAAGCCGCTGGAGAGGCGACGCAAGCGCGAGCACCAGCGCTGTCTGGCGCACTCGCTGGTGGGCACGCCCAACTACATCGCGCCCGAGGTGCTGCAGCGCACCGGCTACACGCAGCTCTGCGACTGGTGGTCCGTGGGCGTCATCCTCTACGAGATGCTGGTCGGCTCGCCGCCCTTCCTCGCCACCACGCCTGCTGAAACGCAACTCAAAGTATGTACTCAATAATTATGAATATGCATCCACCAATCAATACTTTTGTTTTGTTATTATGTTTTATTTTCATTACACAGGTCATAAACTGGGAGAGTTCTCTTCATATTCCCGACGCTGCCAAATTGTCTCCCGAGAGCAAGGATTTAATCCTACAGCTGTGCTCTGGGCAGGAGACGAGGCTCGGCAAGGACGCCAACGAGGTAAAGAACCACCCGTTCCTCAACGGCATCGACTTTGACAAGGGGCTCCGGCGGCAGGTGGCGCCATACATACCTCGAATAGAATACGCCACGGACACGTCCAACTTCGACCCGGTGGACCCGGACAAGCTGCGCAACTCGGGCAGCTCCGACTCCAACAAGTCGGACAGCGAGCTGCTCGACAACGGCAAGACGTTCCACGGCTTCTTCGAGTTCACGTTCCGGAGGTTCTTCGACGACGGGTACACGAACAAAATTAATCTAGACGACAACGACAACCAGGGACCCGTGTACGTATAGAACGAGCTCCGCGACTGCGACAGTGATAAAAGAGACACTGAGACTAACTTGTAGGATTTTTTTACAAAGTGTGTGCCTTTGACTCTCTCTATTAAAAAAAATAGTTTTTGTAAACGTAATGAATATAACGTATTTAAAATTAATTAAAAAGCCGTATTGTTAATAATCCCGGTGATAATGTTGTAATATTGTATCGTTATGTATTTGTAAGAGTAATCTTATTTCACTGTAATATATGTAACGGATGGATCACAGTAGTGCATAGATTACCTATGGTGCTGTTCTCAGAGTGGTGGCCGCGCGGACGCGGTGCGCCTCGCGATGTCTAAAGTCCATTCAGTGTATACTATTTTTTGTAACTAGAGAAATTATTTATGAGATAAGAACAAGCTTACTGGAATTAACGAATGATTGTCAATATATTTTCTTATGTATTTATCGAGGTAGGTCGCTTGTGTGTTTGTTTACATAATGTGTAAAAACTTTTACTTATGATTCATTAACGTCATACAAACATTGGCAATAGTCAATCATCCTGTGCTTCCATTAAGTCTACAGGACACTAGCTCATAATGTGTGCCTTAGAATTTCAATATTAACATTTTTTACACGTGTATTATACAGAATTTGTGATGGGTCGATTGTATACTACAACATAGTAGATAAAGGTTTATAACTCGACGTATGTACTGAGTGCAATACATATTTATTAACAAAACAAAAGTCGATGCATACTTCATTTGCTGTGGTTGAAGTATTACTTCGATTTAATTATTTTCTTATGGTAGAGCACATTTCGAGTCGAATTGTTGTTTTTAAATATGCAAGTTTTTGTAACTACCATTAAACTAACAATACCCAATTATATAGTCGCAAAGTAAATAACAAAGTAATGAGAACAAAAGGCGTTTTCAGCCGCCATACAATAATAAACTGCTTGTTTGTGGTCGTTATTAGAGCGCCATTTTTTTTCATTTGTACAGTAAAATATGAGTCACTTCAATTTAAATTATGTGTTATTGAATGTAAATTGTTTTATTCTGAAATGAATCATGCTTATAAGTGAATGAAAATAAAATATGGGAATTTTTGTTAATATTTTCTTTCATAACCTTTTGATGATTACCATTGGATTAAAACTTTCATCTATGCCAATTAATGTATGCATCAAAGAAATATATTGATCATAGAAAAAAAAAAACGAAGGTGTTAAAAAAATATTGAGACAGGCTAACAAGTATTTTCCGTATTCATATATTTTTAGGGGTCAAACAACCAATTATTGTATTGTACTTATAGTACCAGATAAAAGGACTAACATTTATGGCTTAACCAAAAATTCTTGCACTTTTCTATTAAAATCATCAGCATACTTCAAATGGATGTGGTGTTTGCCTTCAGGGTAGAGGTGTATCCTAGAAAAAAATATTTAGGTTTTTTTTTTAAATATGTTACTCAGTTTATTATAACATGTCTAGAGTACTGATTATGTACCTTGAGTGATCTATATGGGTGTGCAAGTGTGAGGCATGAACGCTGTCCACTAAGGGGTCTTTCTGGCCATACAGTATGAAGGTAGGACATTTTATATCCTTTAAAAGTTCAGAACAAATGTTGCCTTTGTTTGCATTGTAAATTTCTTCCATTATATCAACCCAGCTAGCATTGTATGCTGCAAACAGTTCCTCTCCATACACCTCAATTAGTGGGTCCCTCATCCTTTTTGACCATGAATTGATATCTCGAATTTCTGTAAAAAATAAATAATATAAATCACTCATAATTAAAGCTAAGATTAATATTATTTAATAAAATAAAATAGAAAGAAGGAACTAACTTACTTTTATACATTTCTAACTCATTTGGCAATATAAAAGAGTTGGCTCCCCAGATTACTAGTTTGTTAACAGCTTCTGGGTATTTAGCAGCATGTATCATACTTGTTATTGCACCATCACTGAATCCTAACAGAGAGTACTTAGGAATATTTAAAGCCTTAAAACAAAACAAGCATTTGGTCAGTCAGTCATACACAGAAGTGCATAAATAGCAAATATATCCAAGATTGATGAAGAAATGAAGATATATTGTTTAGACATCAACATAATTTGTAAAAGGGCAGAATAGCTGGTGATATAAAGAAAAATATACTTCAAGATATCTTATATCTACCTTCATAAACTTATAAGCACTTTCAGCATCTTTTTCATAGAAATCTGTAGTGAATTTCCTTTCAGGTGGTCTACTTTTTCCGTATCCTGGTGGGTCCCAGGCTACTAATGTAAACCTTTCGCGATCGAATCCTTCTACTTGTGGTTTGCCTTCAGTCCATATTGTGCCTAAAGCACCGGGCATGAACATGACATGATGAGCTCCAACACCGACCTTTACATAGTTTATTAGACAGTCGTTGATTTTTATTTTCTCTTCCTGAAACAGATGTTTTAGGCATTTGAGTAAACAGAACGAACACGAGTACAAAAATAGTACATACTGTCTGCAAAGATTTGAATTTAGCTAGCTCACAAATTAGTTATATACCTTTGGAAGTGCCAACGTAGAAAGAGCACGAAAAACATTTTTGCTGGCAATAGATATTGGTAAAAATAAAGTTTTAACTTTTAGTAACATTTTAAATAATAATTATAAGCCTATGTAATGGTAATCTTTGCAAACGACTAGCAACGTTTATCAAAGATCAACTTGTTGTTTACGAATAATAAAACACGAGTATTATACTCGTTTTATCACAGTTTAGGTATTATGTACATTGAGATTACAATAGGTACCTATTTCATCAATGTTGTTGACAGCTGATGAGCTGACAAGACTCACTGACAGTTAAAGAGCACAGAATAAAATAATTTACAAAATAACTCGAATACTTTCTCGATTATTGAACATATTATTTTAGAAAATAGGCAACGTTAAATATTCCCCAGTGTACTTATAGGGACACAAGAAATATACTGACCCTTCCTCATGAGTTCATTCTCGTGTCGGCCCAAAGAATGACCACCAATAAAGCCTCATGATCACTTAAAATGCACGCCTACAAATTATGCATTTTGTTACATCCTTTTCTATACTCTGACTACATAAGCGATACAGCTGTGTAAGACGTGTGTGTGTCGGGCGCAGTCTGACCTTCATGTCCATGGTGATGAATACACAGTTTCGTACTTTGCATAGTAATCTTTCAGCCAGATCTTTATAGTATTTCTTCAGCGAAGAGGAATTAAAATAAAACAACTCACTAGTATTAAAATTTTATTATCAGTGTGACGACGCACGACACGCCCTAGCAAATAAACTAGCATTAAATGTTAAAAGCAATGACGGTTTCTTAAAATAAATTAACCTTCTATGGATGCAACATATTATTGTGACGGTGTATAACCCTGCGCAAATACAGATGACAACCTGTTTATCTGATCATAATAACATACGTCTTCCAACTAACTTACAATAAAACGGATCATTTCCAAAGGAATACGAGTTCTCTAGCTTTTTACTGACCCAAACGAAAATGCCTTGACGAAAATTAATTAATATCTCCTGACTATACGTCTTGTAGTGAAGATGCATATACATTAACAATAATACTATTTTATAGCTTATAAGTAAAAACGATTGAATAATAAAGGCATCAGAGACATAGTGTTTGGTCTCCACTGTTAGTTATACAACATGTACTAAAGCAGTACATCAACATACAGGCACCTCAAGCATTCTATAATGTCATAGATTGATCTCAGTACATTTAAACTATTTATTTAATAAAATATTTTTGTGATTTTAGTAGCAAAATCGAAAATAGTTAATTTAAAGTAGCACCACAATGGTTGATTAACCCTAGTGATAAAGTCGTAAGACGGTGCTAAACTATCACATGACTGACGGTAATTTAGTGGTGGGAGGCGGGTGTGTGACACAGAAAGTCCTTCTTGACGTGACGTCACAATTCCAGTGTATTGGAATTCAGTTAAGTGCAGTACTGAGATCGCCTTCTGCTACCTGACCTCACGGCTAACATGACATTTTTATATAGGAATAATCTGAAGCCAATGTTACGTTAGTCGCAAGTGTAGCGTTACTTATTAAGTATTTATAGTTCGCCGGCGTGGCAAGCGTCCTCGTAGCTCTTGCCCTTCTGTTCGGGGTCCAGTTTGATCATGTCGTCGATACGGAGGATGGTGATGGCGGCTTCTGTGGCGAACTTAAGGGACTTGACCTTGGAGATGGCGGGCTCCAGGACACCGGCCGCCAGGTTGTCGCGGAGTACGCCTTCTGTCAGGTCGAGACCGACCCACTTCAGGTTAGCGTGTTCAACCTAGAAAATGAGACATGTTTATTAAGCTCGCAAGGGACGAAAATGCAGAGAAATAACGAAAAGTTAAAATACTCATTGAGCTGTACTCGCGCCTTGAAGCGAGTCAGACAGTGTATAAAGATGTCAATCTAATAGTTGATTGAATTACCTTGGTCTGTGAAGAGTTGTGGTACGCCCGTAACTTGGCCACGAGGTCTGTGGCGTCCCGCGCCGCGTTCACGGCTAAAGTCTTGGGGATCACGAGCAGGGACTGCGCGAAAGCGGCGATAGCCAGCTGCTCGCGGGAACTCTGTTAAAAAAAGGCATAAGTATGATATATTTTGCTTGTTTATTTTTTGCCAGGAGCAGAACTTAACATCTTTAGTTACATGCTAAATAAATATATATATTAAATGTTTCTTTTAGGGAAACATATACAAATATGGGGGCACTTACATTATAAGATCAGACTTTGTATGTCTGACAGCAAGACATACATGATATTATTGAAAAAGATCTTCTCAATATAGCATGAAAGTATTACTAGTTTTCTATTAAAATTGCTATTCTACCCGACACTTCTTTAGACATCTTTAATACACCTGTAAAACTACTCTCCAGTCCCACTCACCAGTGTGGTAGCGAAGTTCTCCAAGTATATAGAGAGCGCGGCCTCGACAGCGCCGCCGCCGGGCGCGAGGCGGCCGGACTCCAGCACGCGTCGCACCGCGCACAGCGCGTCGTGCGTCGAGCGCTCCATCTCGTCGCAGTACGCGTCCGTCGGCCCGCGCAGGATTATTGAAGCTGCTGTGCGGGCTACGGGCCTGTTTTGAAGGGAAAAGTTTAAGAAAAGTTTTTTGCAGATACTTTTATAGCTCAATATGTATTCTCTTCATGTATTATTAACACTAGCTCATGTCTTCACACAATAAGCCAATTTAAATTATAAGGTCAAACATAAAGCCTGCCACTACGATTCAATTAAGATGGTTGCAAAGATGATCTTACCCCTTGATCAAAATCAGTTGGTCATCACAGATCTGTTCCTGTACAACTTCGGCGGCCTCTCCAATCATGCTGGGCTCAAACACTTCCTCTCCATCCATGTTAGTAAGAGACGTTAAGAATGAGGCTCCGGTGGCCTTGGCGATCCTCTTGAGGTCGGCCTTCTTGACGCGGCGAACGCCCATAGCGCCGGACTCCACGAAGTACTTGAGGCAGAGGTCGTCGATACCGCCCGAGCAGAGGACGACGTTGACGCCGGTTGAGAGAATCTTCTCGAGACGCTCCTTAGTGATGTCCAACTCACGGGCGCGGATGGCTTCGAGCTTTTCCGGGTCTGTTACTAGTACCTAAACATTTTAGTTAATGTTAATTCACAATGATTCACAATTCTAGAGTTTTTCGTTCAAAAATAAGTACAATATAATTGTCTAAATGGATATAAAAGTGCAATTACCTGAACTCCAAGCTTCATTTTAGTTTTCTGCAGCGAGAAGTCAAGGCACGCGATCTTAGCGTTCAAGATCTTCTTGGGCATAGCCTGGGAAGCCACAGTGCAGTTAAGGGCGTAACCTTTAACCAACACGCTCTCCCGGGCGCTGCGGCCGTGCGCCTTCAGAATGTTGATAGCTTTAATGGGGTATGATGGGTTGCCCTTGTAGTCTGTCACTTTGATCGCCATTGCTGCATCCACAACCATTTCGGAGAAGAAATCAGCGTCACTGAAGGTTATGCTTAAGGGAAAATTGTGTTCCATAAAAAGACTTCAGTTAAAAAAGGCCACAGTTATAAATTTCACATAGAAGAACATATATGTGTATATATATATATGTTTTTTTTTCATTATGTATATATGTATTGTTCATGGTAATAAGTTATGTTTAAGTGTTAGTAATGTAATGAGAACAACAATTTTTTTAACTTTGTTCAGATGGTCCAATTTTATGGTATCCACTGCACTGCAGAAAAACCACTTTGGCTGTTAAGGTAACATACACAAACTCTGTGGAAGGACAACTTTTTATTATAATCTAAATAGTCATGGCATACTGATAAATATATACAGCAAAACTGTATAAAAAGTGCTTATTCATTATGTGTCATATTCTGTATCATTTGTGTTGTCTAACATTTTATTGTAAAATAGTTATAACTTAGTTTTAGTAATTAACTGTTTTGTTTATGTCTATAAAAATAATATAATAATATCATGTTCACAACATTTAAAACTCACAAAAGGTGGCAACATTGTTTTTTTCATGTCACATAAGTAGAGATGCGCAAATCATGTCCTCTAGCGGATTGAACATGGAACGTTTCTTTCCACTCTCGGAACTAGGTGCAGGAAACATATTCGCGGAACTAGAAGGGTACCTAGTAAATTCATGTAATTCCGCACATGCACAATTTACATAGTTCCTCCGACCACGACTCGAGTAGACCACGTGACCGCGTCGCATCGAGGAACGAGGACCGAAGTACCGACTTCAGTTGACATTTCGGATTGAACCAATATCATTCCTCTGAAGGAAATAGTTCCGAGAACTATTACGGTCCGGAACGACCCACCTCTACACATAAGTAGTAAACTATAAATTAAAAAGGATACGCTCCAATAAGTTTGGAAGACATGGTAGTCTTGGCGGCATTGACAATAGACGGCCTGCCTAGAGATTCCACGGTGACTGTGAGGTTGTCCTGCACATACTTGACAGCTTCCTTGCAGGCCAGTCGGTAACCAGAGATAATACTTGTGGGGTGGATCTTGTTCTTTACTAGTTCATCTGCATTCTGTAACAATTCACAACACATTTATGGCAATGTTATTATAAAAGCAGTTAAAAGAAATTTGACAGGACTAGACAACTAAGTTATACTTTTTAAAGGCTTGGCCACATGTTGCACCCAAGTACTGTTATATTTTACTATAAACATAAAAAAAATATTGTGTTAAGCCCAAAACTGCAACAATATAGAGAAACAATACATTTAGGCCACCAACCAAGCGTTGCTTAATGTTAGTAAATAAATAATTATCAACTGATAATATTGATATGAAACCTTTTTGAAGGTTGACCTTTATTTACACATTGTCATGGTTACATATTACAATGCTATACCTTAAGTAGTTCAGCAGCGATGATCACAACAGATGTGGTGCCGTCTCCGACCTCCTCATCCTGAAGCTGTGCCAGTTCCACCAACACTTTAGCAGCGGGATGCTCTACTTCTAACATCCTGGAGACATAATTTCATTATAAGCATAATAATTTATAGTTCTAAAAATTATTTTATGCAAACCTAGATTTTTACTATGATGACTAATAGGAGCTTATCTAGTTTAGTGGAAACTTATTTTTGTGTTTAAATGTGAGTCTGGCACAAAATGCTTTATAATATCTGAACCATAGTAGGTATATTCTAATCAGGCTATATAGTTTTCATGATATTTCAAATCCAATCATAACTGTTGCTGCTGTTTGACACTTTTAATCATAATTTGACAATACAGAACTTTTATTGCTCCTAGTCATATTTTTTTTTATAATTATGGTTAATAATTAATTAAGGTAGGTACTTACTTGAGAATGGTAGCACCATCATTTGTGACTGTTACATCTCCAATATCATCAACCAACATTTTGTCGAGACCCACAGGCCCAAGAGAGCTTTTCACAATGTTGGCAATAGCTGCTGCTGCCATTACTGCAAATAATTTGTTTTATTTTAAGAGACTCCATTGTCTCCCACTCAAAAACACATAGGTTATTTTATTGAAATTTATTTTTTGTTTTTTCGATGATTAACCAATCCATATTAAACTTTATATGATAAAATCACATAAAACATCAACTTTTTATGTTATTTAGTGGCACCTTCCGAGATATTTACAAAAATGTAACCATAAGTCGCTATGCATGTGATCTACCGGAGTACAAAAACCTCGTGTAAATTATCATGTAAACTTACCATTTTGCGTTCTGACTGACGCTCCTGTGGTTCTGGTTCCCGCGACGGATAAAGCTGCTGCAAGTGTCGACATTTTTAATAGAAATTTAACACAAAATTCATAAAATAATCGCCCGTCACACTTTTTTGATTCTGGAAGAACCTCACAATGTTGCCAACCAACTACTAAATTTAATGTCAAATGACATTTTGTTTATTGCCAGTATCAAAAATATTTAGTAGTTGGCCAAACCATAAAATAAATATTAAAGTAAATTAGAATTCATGGAAATATTAATAATTTGTATTTATTTTCATTCCTCGATATACCCTTGTATAGTAAGGGAAGCTCTGTTTAAGTCTGTGTGCAAGACACGCGAACCGAGTTTACAGTTTTGTAGGGCCTATTTTTGTAACCGTATTCTATTCAATTATCCGTAACAAAGTCCATACAGTACTATACAACAGATATAGGACTCTAGTCTATGTCTTATAATTAAAATATGTTAGTTAATGTTATATTTTAAGAATTATGTACTTATCTCACATGAGTAGAAACACCATCTAAGTCTTTATATTTACTGCAAGATTAAAGAGTTATCATTGGTGTGCGATCAACTGTATGTCATACCTACTGTAACAATGGTTTCTATTGGTTTTACTAAATACTTCTTTAATACACACTACGGCCCACAGTAGAGCAAAATTTCTCATTTTTACTAGTTGTTAGGGAACGTATTCGTGGTGCTGGTGATTTATAGAAAGCATGCCATAGGACCCGTTAGTTATGCGGGGGTTTTGTTAAAGCTTAAATCCATGACTTTCATTGGTTGCTAGCCCATGTGCGTGTTATTGGTTGTTAAGCCAGGTGCGGGGCAGGTCGTATGCTGGATAACGGCTGGCGCAATTTCACTAGTTGCTATCCACTATCCAGGAAGCGGCAGGGCCCGAAGACGGGTGACTTGTGAAAATATGCCATAATAGGAACCAGTCAATTGGGTACCTACTGCATATTATAATCTTTTAAAATGTGCGTTATTATAGCTATTTGTATTTCTGTAGGAAGGTATGCAAGCACACTTAATTTTATGCCTATTATTCACTACATTTAGGTATGTAGGTAAGTATACAGAGAAAATTACGCAAACTAATTTGGGAATGAAGAGGTGCTCGTGGATAAGTGGAAACCATACGATTTCACCGATAATACCTATAGGTAAGTTAAGCTGCGCTCGCCGCGGTTGGTTCGTGGATAGGTAACTATTTGTAAACATAGCTAGTATCTATGTAAGTATACAGAGAAAATTACGCAAACCAACTTGGGAATGAAGAGGTGCTCGTGGATAAGTGGAAACCGTACGTTTTCACCGATAATACCTAAGTATAGGTAAGTTAAGTTAAGCTGCGCTCGCCGCGGTTGGTCCGTGGATAGGTAACTATTTGTAAACATACCGCGACCTCCTAACCAAGGAGGGTTCGGCAAGCACGCACAAACCGTTAAGCCGCTGATCTTTCGTTAAGTCATTAAAATTGTGACAATCAATCTTAGTATGACATAACGGGGTTGTCAACAGCGTTACAAAATCGGCTTTTTCAGGTGAAATTGTACCCTTTTGGTACACCGCAATAAAACACAGATGAGTTATGATAGTTTATTTTATGAGATATTGTTCCTTATGTGACTTTTTCAGATGATAGCTTGATTTTGTGACAAGAAAAATAACAAATTCGGTACTTACTCGATTCATTTATTTAACACAATCAAATGAAAGTTATTGATTTGAAATAGTAAGGTACCTACTAAAACAAAAACAGATAGTAAAAACCTCATCAATATTTCCAGCGAAATTTAAAACCAACAATAATAACCCATAAATATCCAGATTTACGACGTCAAAATATAAGTTCGGTCCAGCATACCCTTACCGGCTTACGGGTTACATTTCACACATTTATCACGTACGAGCCAGTAAAAGGGTAGGTACATGCTTACGTGACCAGATAGGGACGATGCGACCTCCACCAGAATTGGGAAAAGCACTCGTAATGCTACGTGACGCAAAGTTCTCCGGGCTTAAAATAACTATAACATACCTATCGCTTACATTTACTGTTTAAGATGTAAGGATGTTTGGAATGTAGGCTTTTAATTGATGTAGGTTCGTTGTCCTAAATTAGTTCCTCCTTGAGGGAAATGTATAGTGGTCAGTGAAACAAAAAAAGGAATATTTCTTTTCAAACAGTTTGTTTTTATAAACCTCTTATAAATTTTTTATTTATAACTTCTTCATAACCTTTTATTGGTATTGCATTTTATTGATTTTTATTAACTAAGTAAATCAAATTTTTCAACATAAATTTCAATCAAACTCATAACGTATTTACGTGTTACAATTTTTTTGCGACTTTGGTTAGTCTGTCTGCTTGCACGGCTCGACATTTTGTAATTTAAAACACAGAAATATATTATAACAAGTCTGTCAAAAAATCGTTATCCGTAGTCCCACAAATGTTTTCATTTAAGAACATTGTATCAGCAATATAAAAATAGCCAAATAGGTCTATTAAATACCTACCAACATACTCACTATTAAATTTAGTTCACAAGACGCGTAACCTTATGACCCGTTTAACTATACTAAACAATAATTCTGACAAAAAAAAAACCGACTTCAAAATAAGTCTTATATTTATTTTTGGACCTAAATAAAATAGGACTACAAGGGAAGCACCAGCTTCCAAATAAAAAACCTCCTTTTTTGAAGTCGGTTAAAAAGTTCTTGTTGACCTAACTCGATAGTGTATCTGTAACTATCCCAGCATCAGTATATTAGTTACTGCCAATGTAGTACGTGATAACCAGCATGTAACACTATGCAGGTTGCATACAAATCGCAGACGCCCACGCGTACCCGCTAGCTATAATTGGTTGCCAGCAGAAATATTATCAAGGACTTTGTAGACAAGGTTTTTATATTACTATAATTTTTAGGGTTCCGTACCTCAAAAGGAAAAAAACGGAACCCTTATTGGATCACTTCGTTGTCCGTCCGTCTGTCTGTCAAGACCGGTTTTCTCAGGACCGCGTGGAGGTATCAAACTGAAATTTATATCTAATAAACAGGGTCTACTGTCCCTTGGAGCTGTGAAAAAATCAAACTTCTAAGCCAAAGCAATCAAAAGATACAGTCGCTTATGCCGCAAATTTTCGAAACTGGCACGGGAATCAAAACCTACAGGGTACTTCCCGTGAATTTAGAATCTTGAAATTTGGTAGGAAGTTACGTCTTATAGTACAGATAAAGGAAAAATTGCGAAAACCGTAAATTTTTTGTTACATCACATAATAAAAAATATTTTTGAACTTTTACTTATATACCTGACAGGTCTGTACGGAACCCTAGGTGCGCGAGTCCGACTCGTACTTTGCCGGTTTTTCATTAGTACAGGTGCAAATGTTACAATTTTTCTGTAACACTATATAATTTATCCTGAAAAATCAACTTGTTATCATTATTTCTAAAGTAATATTATAATTGAAAGAGTAACTCTATCTGCCTGTATTTCCGTCAGTCTCTTTCAATAATTTAAAAGATTCACATTTACAGATAATATCCATTGTAATATCCCTTAATACAATAAATATTTACGTTAAAATTAACCAAACTTAATTTGGTCATTACTGTTTTCTTACGGGTTTCGATATTGTTTTATTAGCATAAGTTTAACTTTTGACTTTTTGGTCAGACAGAATTTGAAAGTTGGATCTTTGACTCGATAAGAAGAAGAAGAAGAAGCATAAGTTTTATAAAAAAAAAATCTGTAAGTTTTCAGGGCTCTTATATTATTGAGTTATAGTTTAAAATACATATCGTTATTGTTATTCACCGAGATTATGTATAAGGTACTAGGTACTATCACATCCTTGACAATAACCTGAAACTCACAAAAAATAAAAACTTATCATAATGATTTAACAAAACCATTTAGAATAGACACACGCAGTTTATACTTTCGTAATATAAAACTAGTATATCAAATCGAGGAGAGTGTGAGATATATTTATTTTTTAAGATATCATCAAATTATAAAAAAGTATAAAATATACAGTTAAAAAGCTCTATTATGGTCAACCATAATAGCATTTTGAGTACGTAAAATAATAGTATTAAGTCGTTGCGTACACTTATTACAAATGGGAGCTACACTACAGTACCAGGATATGTGTGCAAAAGAAAGGTTGCAGGTGCGCAATCAAGTAGATAAATGTAAAAACTTGTAAAATACACCACCAGTGATGACAAAAACATCATCATAAAAACTAGATTTATTACATCCGCAATTAGTGTCCCGCGTAGCGTATCGTAGCATTCGTAGCGCTGGCGTAGCAATTGATTGTTCCTTCTCAATGTGACAACAGACCTTTTCCCTGCAGTGGGACAGTTGGAGGCTAACACATTCATAAATCAGTCGACTATACCTATCCGATGTAACCCACGTCATTGCATTGCTCTACGCTTTTAAGTTTATCTATCATTCTGTCCGAGCGGCAAGAATCTATTAAAATGTAGGTATGTTTCTATCAAACTTATGTGTGTAAGTATAGTTTCCCACTTAAGTTTGCTGCTCTAAATTTTCTTGGAGCTTTTTTGTTCCAAAATATCTTATAAAGCATTTAAGGATTTTATATCCTAGTAACGTCTACAAATTACGTTAAGCGTATTACGTTGATGGCACGTAAAAAGGTTGTTTACATTTTAACCGGCTTTTAAATCCGCAAGATGTCCATTGCAATTCATGTCAAGCGACGTGTATAAAAGCTGACAATATCTCAGCGAAGTTTAGTCGACGTTCATTGGAATGCTCCGCAACGCGTACCGTATCTATACGAGAGAATAATCTCGTTTTCTGCGGCTTTTAACGAAAGCCCGATACGGAGTCGCAGAGCAAAACAAATAGCGGGTAACTGTGCACATGCGCCAGGCGGACGCACGCACGCGCCTCTGCGCGTCGCGGCAGTCGCGCGCCGCCCGTCGCCGCGTCCGCACTCCTGTGCGAGCTACCCCTAACGCGCTCCCACCACGCGCTAAATGGCGCCCAAACCGGGACCTCGCTCACGCGGGTAAGTCCATTACATAATCATATCATTAATTAAATATTATTGCACATGACCTCGAGATGATAAGTGGTCCATGACGCAGCATCCGCGAGGATCTGCGAGGGCGTGGTAGGGCATCGACTGGGGAGGGGGCACGGAGTCGGCGTGTTGGCGATAGCGCGCCGCCTGATAAGGTTGCAGCCCTCCCACTGTCAACAAACCCTTACATTATATAAAACACTGGACACTTATAAATGACCGTTAAAACAAGTGCTAGTAGAGAGTCATCTCGAAGACGTGTATCTATTGATTTTCGCTTCGCGTTCCGGAGACTCTGCGGCTCTAGTTGCCTGAGACACAATTAGATATATTGTCGCAGCCTCTTTAACATTCAGCTGCGGAGCTTGTCACTCAACCAGCAAATCAGCGGCTTTTGTGATGCTTTAACACAGAGACACTTAATACGGCAATTACTCTAGTTGACGTGTTGTAATCTTTTCGGTTCGCTCCTCCATCTTTCTGTCATTAGCGAATTGTCGCTGAAAGCGCTTATAAGTCTTAACTTGCTTATGTTTTATTACTCGCATATTAATAATTTTGGGAAGGTCTGCAAGGACAGGGGAACTAAATACCAATCTTCCTTACATTACGGTAGACCGTAGAGTAGATTACTGATTAGTAGATGTAGTTTAAATATTAGAGTAACTTCATTTTAGTTTGGATTATGTTAATTTCTCTAATAACTTAATACTATGTTTTATTGGCATACCAATTTTGTTTTAGTGTTTATCTACAAATTATTTACCAATTATTCAAATTGAATACGTAAAATGCGCAAAGTGCATATTGTATATATTAATTCTATATCTGTAACCTGTACCTATGCATATTTAAACACCTTTGCTATGACCTTACATATTGGTTAAAAAGACTTATTATTTGAGTTTAATTTTGATCTTTATTATTTATTTATATAAAACTAAGTTAAGCAATTGATTGTAAAAAAAGCCCCAAGAAACCACTTCAAATAATGGATTTTAAGTTATACACGAATAAAAAATCTTTATTGATTTATTTATATTAGTTTAGAAAACTCCTCTTTATGTCAAAATAACAATCCCGGATACAGCTCTGGTAAAACTTTCTTATCATAACCGATATTAATAAATTCCATCACATAAAGTTATATTATAATCTGTATCTCCCAAAACAATTACACGAACTTCACAAGCAAACAAGCAAAGAATCTCATAAAATACTTACAAATTGAACATCACAAAGTACACCTGTTCTAAATTCGTTAAAAAACAATTTGGGAATGTTTTGGTTTCATAAAGAAATTCTCTGAATTGTTTTGCTACAAGTTATGTTTGATATTCGAGGCACGCGACTTGTCTAGCTAAGTCGAGCTATGTTAGACTTGCTTGGAGGTGCGCCTGCCGAGGAATTCCGACTCTAGTTGCTACAACCGAGGGTAATAGTCAAAGGCATGCCAACTATTTTGATTATGATTAGAAATTCAATTTTCTTGTGGGTTTGTATTTTACAATCGTGTCAGAGAAAGATGTAACTTGCTTGCGAAAAGATGAGTGCATAACATAAAGGGTGATAATTGATGGCTTAGATATAAAATTATCAGATACATTATGCCTTAATCTCAAAACGTTGTTAAAATATAATTTACTCTCTGATAAACTAAAACCAACTTTATAGCGTTCTAAAAGTCTATCGTTCGCTTTACACCATGAGACTGAACGGCGACTTTAGAATAAATTGCGTTCCGTATATTATGTATTCATACTGAAAAACATACTATAGACTAGGTACGTTGTTTTACACAACTTCCGCTTCAAAAGTAACACATCAAAAGAATAATCTGTATCAAATCTAGTTTTTACAATCCCCTCGAGAAAGAAACTCAATAATACAGCGTGGTCAATATACAACCCGAAAGGTTAATCACTGAATAGATATCCGTGTGTCCGCAACGTGGCCGCGTTATCCGGCCGGTCTCGCGAGGGCACTAGGCGGCGATTTCTTCCCCATTTATATGATAATTCGCGGCCAACGCCGGAGACCAGACCTTGTCTCCCGGATATTAAATGGACTCGGGTTCGAATAAACGCCATTGGCCGAGATATCTCAGGAATTCTGTACCTTATTGTTTATAAGAATGGTGGGAATCGGATCTCGTGATTCTAATTTTTAGAGGAAAGAAACTTTTTGTAATTTGAGGAAGATAGAGTTATTTATTGTCCTTACTGTATACAAATACTCTTATGAGAAACATTAAAAGCACACACATTTATTTCATTCGATTGGAAAAAGATGTATTCTATTTAGTCAAAAGCAACAAAAACTTTTATCACATTTACCTCAATCAGATCATATCTTGGACTAGATATTTACTTGAAAAGGGTTAAAAAAAGTTCCAATAAAATCCAGAAGCTATACAATTTGCACTGAAAGAAGTTAATGAGAAAATTCCTTCGGCATTTTTTGCTACTTAACGTGCCCGTCAGCTGTCAAGAGTGAGGTGGGAACTATGGCTCCCGATTGCTAAATATTACTTCAAGATCAATTAAATTGTCGATTGGAAACATCAGAAGATCGTTATTCAAACTTATGATTTTTTCTTATAATGTGGAAGAAACTCCTTTTGGATTTGAAAATGATTGGCTGCAATCCGTCATTCACTTCAAAATTATTTTATAAATTGACTGTGGAGAACGAAAATTTCATATATTTACCTAATATTGGTTTGTTCAAACTTTAAGTGTTTAAAATAATTGAATTTATTTATATGATATGATTTCCTTCAAATAATAGTCTTTACTTGATGAAAATATGTAAAGGAAATCATATTATAATATAAATGATTACTTTTACATATCTATACTACCCACTGCTACTTAGTTTTGGCATAGATGCTATGAGCAGGTAAGTAACCTTGACACCATTTCCAGCTAGTAAGAACAGCGATCCTTTTAGAGCGAGCTGTCAAACGTAACATTAATCTCAACTTTTTCCTCAGATTGGACCCTTTACCCAAAAAGCTTGACGTTTCAGTAGCTGCATTTCAAAGTCTCGAGGGAGTATAACGATGTCCTTTCTTACATGTACAGTGGAAACCACTAAGACAAAATACCGTACAATCTCTAAGGGATCATAAGAACACCTACGGAGGTCCGATACTTCGACTAGTCTATATTGCCTTTACCTCTTACCTGTCTATGGAGTGAAGATTATTTTATTATCATACAAAGAGGAATAATATATTATGTGCTCGACATTTACTTAAAACAGAAAAAAAAAGTGGAAAATTATGAAGAATTTTAAATTTAAAACGTCATTTGTCTTTGGTGCTGAGTTCGATTATTAAATAATTTATTTTTAAAAGTTTATGTATCGTGTGGCAAAATGTTCTTTAAGATTGGTATCACCAGTATTTTTCTCGTTCAATAATGTGTGTTAAAAAATAGCTAGACAAAATATTCTAGTGTAACATTATTATACAAGTAGACACGCAACATTCTAAGGACATGCATTATATTATTCATGTTAACTCATATATACTATATGCAAACGCGTTTGTTTACTCACATAAATTGTAAAGAATTGTTTGAAATTTTAATAACATGGCGTTGGTCGGACATTTTGAGCGTTACCGACGGGAGTGCAAGCTAAAATTTTAAAGAGAACACCAAGATTAGATACCCGGGGATATTGCAGCTGTGAATTGTATCCGAAAGGCCTTGAGTTTACAAGGTGTAATGAGGGCAAAGTAGCGATGTTTTTGGCGCAGTCCCACTGTAATCGAACCGCGTCCTATATAAACTTAGATATTTGGACGTGGTCGCTTTTATTAGTGTAGTAATGTATCATAAATTATTTTAAGTTTTTACATTCGTTTCCTTTTTAGATTTATATTTTATTCCTTTGTAGATTTTTGTTTAATAGCTGGTTTCTCATTTATGTAAGTAGCATGCTTTGTGCTAAATGCTAGAAGGACACGACATGTCAGATATCAGATACTACACATTGTGTTTTGTTAGTCAGAAAAACAGAAAAATACATTTGCGTAAGTCTTTAAATATTGTGAAATAGGTTCATTTACCTAGTAGTTACTAATAATAACACAATCTCAGTTACATTATGAAACATGTATTCAAGTACGTATACTTTGTAACATCGTTATGTTAAGTGTTAAGAAACGGATGTTGTATGTTCCAAAATCTTACGCTAACCTTTACTATCAGTCTAACATACTTAACTTTCATGAGCTATAAAAATATTCTATGAAAGTGTACGCCAGCGATATATCACTAGTTGTTACACATCGTAGATAACCCACGACCGCGGTTACCGTGCTCCTACCAGACCCCTTCTACCCCATGGGTGTCGGAAAGGGAGAGGGATTACAGAAAACTAGGTTGTATGGGCTTATCTAAGTGACCGAGATATTAATTAATTATGTTTAGATTAATTGTAATTACCCTCTTCAAATTATGTGGTATTTGTTGACATTTCAATTCAATATTTTATTTTACTTTGTTGGAGATATGTGTTTAAATATTTTTTTAATTATAAGGAATAGGTCGGTTTGTCTCACTGTACGCCAGAGGAATTTTGTCTTACGAAATAGTACGGGCATTGTTCACCACGCTTGCTCACTAACGGGATGTCAGATTCCAATTTATAATAATAATAATATTCCGGGACAACTCACACACGGTTATCTGATCCCAAGCTAAGCAGAGCTTGTGTTATGGTAACCAGACAACTGATAAACATACTTATATATTTCTAAATACATATATATTATAGATAAATTACACCCAGACAACCAGAACAAATGATCGTACTCATCACACAAACATTTGTCCTGGGTGGGAATCGAACCCACGACCTCCGGTATAGCAGTCAGGGTCACTAACCACTTTTTTTTTTTTTAATATTCCTTCACCAATAAGAGCTCTCTAAAAACTACATAAAACAAAAAACATCAATATAAATAGCGACAAATTAATATTTATTTTCTTAAGTTTGAGTTGATTTCTGTTCGCGACTTTTTCTGAGCTAAGATTTTTACACCAACATAAAGTCGACGGTATTTGTAGCGGAGGTTAGTGGAAAGCTTACGGAAGATTATTTATTTTATACCCTAAGATTATTATTTTTTTTACGGACAAAATGTTTGTATTTTGTATTTCTTATGCTCAACTCAAAATGGGATGATAGAGGTTTCAGTAAATCGTCACAAAAAAAGTAAACCAATTTTTATAACCACAAATAATTGATTGTCACGTTCGTAGTTTTTTCTTATAAATATATGCAAGGCAAAGGATACGCAAGTACTGTAACTGTTTTTATATTTTTTCTGTCTAGACTTAGGTTTGCCGAAGCAAAAATCCCATCTAAGTCTTTCTATATATCCCATCTCGCGTTGCACGTCCTTAAATATATGTAAAAATAACAACATTACATCTATCAGAAGAAGAATTAAATTAAACAAAAAAACTGGCCAAGTGCGAGTCGGACTCGCGCACGAAGGGTTCCGTACCACCGTCGTATGAGAGCCCCCCTTAAATATTCATTTTATGTGGTTTTTAGTATTTGTTGTTATAGCGGCAACGGAAATACATCATTTGTGAAAATTTCAGCTTTCTAGCTATCACGGTTTATGAGATACAGCCTGGAGACAGACAGACGGACAGACAGACAGCGGAGTCTTAGTAATAGGGTCCCGTTTTACCCTTTGGGTACGGAACCCTAAAAATGAGTTCTCATGCACTTTTGTTCTACCAAGAGATACTTTAGTGTGTGTAACAATATAACCAAGTTTTATTTCAATACGGGTAGAATGATGCGTTGTTGAAGTAGAGACTTTGATCCGTTTGATTCACAGCCTTCTATCGGTGGCGTCAATAATTCAGAGCGCCTCAATCTTCGTTGCGGCTTTCACTATAAAGGGGAAGATCCTTAATAAAAAGTTACACATTTTTATATCATCGGTCTTCATACTATACACTGCTGGGAATAGTTTGAGATTTGTGCAATTTGCAGCTAGGTAATGTAAAGCGATAATTAACTACTTTTTCTGTGTAGACTTTTCCCCAAGCTATGTTGAGGGTAGCTACCTGTCTTACCGAATTTATCTGGATATTGTAATTTACATGGAGTGACTGCCTATATTACCTCTAGAACCACAGAGCAAAGTAGGATATCCACAACCTATAACCTATTATTCTGTCAAAGAGTATTTGGATGACAAATTCTGATGAATATTTATAACTTATATTTTCTTAATACTTTCATGACATTTTCACTACTTTATCGACACAATTTTGATAATTTGACATGCATATACTCATACTTTTATTTATTATCTATCTTATTATTATTAACATTTTGATATAAATAAATTATTATTTTTTGATACCCTCATGACATTTTATATTATTAACATTTTAAAACTGATTTTGTATGCCTATCGGCGGGACATGGTTTGTACATTAATCTATTGAAAAACACCTGTAATCACCTATGTTTCACACAATGAATAAATGAATTTGAATTTATTTTACTGAGTAACTTGAAACATATGATAGGATCATAATCTAAAATCACACTATAGAAGTCAAAAGAATCTAAGGAGTTTGGACCGGTATATGAAGTATATTTTAATAAGTAAAAACCCGGTAAAATAATGCGTCATCGAAGTACAGAGATCCGTTTGATTCACAGGCTTCCATCGCTGGCGTCAATAATTCAGAGCGCCTCACTGTTCGATGCGGTAGCGTTTGTTTTAGGAGGGCGGGATTTCTTGCAGTGCCGGTAAATGGAACCGTAGATGTGTAGGTGTGGTTGTATAGTGATGGTAGGGTCTCGATTGAGTGAAAAATGTCTGAATGTTCGGTACCTTTATGTTCAAGCCTCGTATCCGTGTTGTTTTTAGCGACTCCTTGCTGACAAATCCTCGTTTCTAAACAAAATCATGTTATTTTGCCTTGAGAAAAAAATCAAGACGGGTAAAACGGTGGGGCACAGATATACAAAATTATAGGAAAATAAATCCAATATTTTCCCTATCTCGTTTGACAAACAGAAGCAAAACAAACAACTTTTCGTTGTCATACACCGAATATTCCTGCGTCGTGATAATCGAAATTAAAATTCTTGACGCGTAAAGCAAAGCGCTTCGCTAATCAGATGATCGATCTTACACGTTTTTGTACGATATTACTTGATTGATAGAGCCTTCGTCTTTTACATAAATATTAGAAAATCTTTGGTAAATTAAGTATTTTAATATGTTAATATCTAAACTTATTCCGCGTTTAGCTTCAGAGTTCATTTTTAAATGCGAAAAGATTACAACTGATTAAAAAAAGAAGAGTTAAATGCAGTTGAGATGAGAGCGTTAAGAAGTATGCTAGGAGTTAAACTGAGTGACAGGATAAGAAATAGTGAGATAAGGAAACGTTGTGGTCTGAAAGAAGATGTAGTGACAAAAATTGAGAAAGGCATGCTGAGATGGTTTGGCCATGTTGAGAGAATGAATGAAGAATGATTGACGAAAAAAGTGTATAAGGCGAGTGTGAATGAAAGTGTTGGAAGGGGTAGACCTAGGCGGACGTTTCGAGACCAAATCGGAGACGTCTTGAAAAAAGGCCAGGTTAAGAGTACCCTAAACCGAAGAGCATGTATGAAGGGAATAATGAAAGTGGACGAAGCGAAACAAGTATGTAAGGATCGTAGCAAGTGGAAAGAAGTGGTCTCTGCCTACCCCTACGGGAAACAGGCGTGATTATATGTATGTATGTATGTATGTATGTTAATTGCAACAAATGTAAATTAAAACTATGCTATATACCAGGGTACACTCTTACATGCGAACAGAATCGATTTATTTTAGTATTCAAAAAGTTCTCAGACAGTCTTATTGCATTTCTTAAAAAAATTATATGTTTTTATGCTGCAAGACTACGATTAACGGCTAAACGGCTTTTGCCACGTCCAACTCCATTAAGATCTACACTAATCTACGGAAACAAAGCTAATGTCCGTTTCAATCATTCAACTTAAAGTTCAAATTACAGCCGTAGAGGGGTTATTGTTGGTATGTTAAGTACCACGGCAAGCGGCCTATCTCGGTAATCGATTAAACTGCGGGTAAAGTCATTAGGTCAGCCTCTAATCCGCACACTATTGAGTGCCGATGAAAATAAACATTTGGACTACTCTAGCGGGTCACTGTGTGCATAGTTAACTACCCTGCCTTGTTAGTATTTCATCTACTTTTCCATTATAATGGGTTTCAGTAGCCCACATATATTGTTTGTCGATTTATTTGTTTGAACTAACGTTTTCGCAGTAAATAAAGTTCGAGTATTTTACTTGTTTAACATGTATCGCTTTTATTATTATTTAAGGAATTGTATCTATACCTAAATGCTGTTACTCTTAGAGTACGATAAAATATTCCAGTATCTGTTTATCAGAATATCGCAACGTTCGTCAAAGTGATGATCATCTTTTTTCATTAAGATAACTTAGCCCCCGTTCCGTAACGTTGACAGTTTGCCGTCCATTGTCCGTTTTGCATTGATACTCCTTTTGCCAGCTTTGCACTTATTTTTTGTTGAGTCATCCGTAATTCGTTTGATGTTTGTGCCCGCAGCATTGGAATAACTTTATGTATGGGAATCGTTTGCAACTTAGTTGACTGGCCAATCAATACGACATGAGTTGCAAAAAAGGCTGTAAAATTAAACATATATTTTTTGTACACTCAACATTCAAGGATGTAAAAGAAATGTGAATGGAACTTTCTACTTAACTGTCAATCAAGAGGAACAATTTAAGTAAAGCTCAGAATTGTAGCTCTACCGCTCGTGCAAAAATGACAAAGTACACAAAAATATGTGAATTATTAACATTAACATTGACTCATAAAATGTTATTTGTATCTTAACCACTTATCAATCTATTTTCAAACACCGTAAATAACGCTTCGTGAATGATGTGCAAGGGTTCGAAGTCAAAACCAGTCGATGGTGTCAGAATTAATGATGGTCTCGATAGGATTGGTCAAGTGAAACCGAGTGAACATAATTTAGTTACTGGATAACAAATGAAGCCAAATCTTGGGTGGAAAAATGGTGAGTGACGAGGTATAAGTGGTTCCGACGTGCTCTTGTAATTGATACTGCGTTAACTTGTTGACTGGATAATTTGCCATTCCTGTAGCTTAATATGTTTGACGAAATTCTTGAATATTATATCCTCGAGGAAAAGAAGAGATGTCTGAAAATTTTCCTAGTATGATCAATGAACGGAAATATATTTTTTGTAAAATAAGCTTATGAGAGACTACTTAATAGCATGATTCACCTTTTTGATGGGATTTGAATAGGTAAAGCATTTTTTTTTTGAACCAGTTCGTTTTTCTTGGCGTGCCTATAAAAACAGATAAAATCGCTACCTACTTACAGACCTTTGTAAATAGTTTAACTAGTGACTGGTGCTTTATCAAATCAGGTTACCCGAACTGCGTCCAAATTAGTTTTAAAATGGCGGACATATGGGGTAACGGGGTAACAAACACAAAAAGGTTACAGTGGAATCGAGGACCTTTTCTCAGCTGTACAAAAAGAGTATTTGACGAAAGATTAACAACCCAAGTCCCAGGCTGGGCGGGTTGTACGCTAATTTTAGGTGACCTCGCCTTTGATATTGTTTAGCAAAATGTTTATGGAACGTAAATGTAATTTTACATATTATAGGCACTTCAATACATTCGATAATCGAAAACTAAAATGGATAAATGTATTTATTCTAAAACACCGTGAAATGGTGGCCAAAGCACTCAAAATCTTTTAAAATAAATGTTTCATTTTTAGATATGTTTATCTAACCAAAAACTTGGGCACACGTAAAATACCAAGTCTTCTGTAAAAGAATATGTACTTCCGTAAATTGTTCATCAACTTTTGTCGTTGACTGTTTCCAAAGAATCATCGAAGCGCTCTTGTGTTAGATTGCATGTGTGGGTGGCACGTAACAATCCCCTAACTTCGTAAATACTTCTGCACGCGAGTGTACAGATTTCAATTATTACTCGCATTACAATGGAGAAGTTTCAGCGAATCATTAAAATATGCTAATTTGTTTCTTAGGTGTGTACGGTATTGATGCTAAGTAGAACGTTTTATTCCATTTGCTTTAGAAATGTCTTAATTACGTTTATGTAAAAAGGTACCGAATTGATCAAATTTATTTATAAACTAGCTGTACCCGCGACGTTGTTCGCTTATATACCTATCATTCATCTTTATGGATAAATATTTGACTGTGATATGGAGGGCCACTAACACGAACTACCTTCTGCCGAGTAAATTTTGTCACAAATGTTGCTGTTTGTATAAATTCTCAAAACAAAAAAGTACCATCGTCATAATTATATAATTAGCTTACCTCTAAAAATTTTAAGGATTGGTTTTGATGCTACTTTCTTAATATGAACTGACTCTTTCATCTTCTTTTTTATATATGTAGTATGTTTTCTCTTTTGTGCTTTACCCAGTTGGTTACCATAATTGAAGGTCAATGTTTTGGTATTGAGTCTACTGGCAGCGCCAACTCTGAGTTAAAGTAAAAGCAGCTGTCGCTCTAGGCAGTAAATGGCAAAGGCACCCAAAAACCGAATCCATAAAAACAAATTAGTCCATTTTTTATGCTATAGTTCTCGTTGGTACCGTAGTCCCTAGTGAGACTACAGGGCGCGAGGTTTTGGTGCGAAACCTCGAAATTGAACTACGCCGTTAAATTGAGAGTGGATATCAGATAGGCAGTGACTGACATGAGACCCATGAAACTGAAAGAGGAGGTAGTTACAAAAAGTTGACGTACGGTTTGAGAGGCGCAGTGGCAGAATTACCAAAACTGTGTTTAAAATTATTTGTTTGGAAAGATTAAGTAATAGCTGTCTAAGGACAATCTCATTCTACCCTGATTAAAGTCAGAGGCTGTATCCTGTACAATTCGCTTAATTAAGTGTAAGGTGCAGCATAAGGTGATGGGCTTAAATACCGTACGTATATATTTTAAAATGTAGAGAATGCGATAGAAAGTTTATTTTATTTAGGGTTTTGGCCCAACCTTCCGGTAATAGGGTACAAAAACTTTATGAAATTTAAACACATAAATAAAACATCATGTACGCATAAAAACCTACATGAGAAGCAAGCTACCTTTTAAAGAATATTAAAGAGGTAGTACATACTAAAGATTGTGTGATAAAAAGATCATTGGGTTTTTGGGTAAAAGAAAATAAATACAAAAAGATCTTGTCCATGGAATATAATACAGATGACCAATAGAAAACTTTACACATTATGTTGGAAAAATAGTTTGAAAGTGGATTAAAGTTTTTAACCAACTATAAAGTGATCTATGGGGAAGCTTATGTTTTCAAGTCAGAAGCGAATGCGTAAATTTCCAGGCAAATGGCCAGGACATTTACGCCTGAATCACTTTACGGTATATGCCATGCACGTTTGTTCCTCCATGATCAGCAATGAGGAACAAACTTACCTACGGAGATTAGTAAATACAAACACTAAATAATTGTAAGTTTATATATCGGTTGAGAAAAAATTCACGACTTAAAGATGTCGTTTATTGCGACTAAAAATACAACAAAATGTTACAAATATTTTTTTTACTTAAAAAAGATACGTTAGTAAAACACAAAAAGAGTTATCTCTACTGAGATTTGAACTTGGGTATCAAAAAATTCAAACTTATATAAGAAAATGGACGCATGAAAAAAAATACAAACATTAACAACCGGATTTGAACTGGCAGCAAGATCACTCATTTCCAACCGTTCAACCGCCAAGCTGTTTACTTCGATAGCTAGTTCACTAAAATATAGGTACTAATCAAATTGAAGATTGCTATGGCTACCTCAGTCTGCCATGGTTACCCTCTTGTTTATCTGTCAATAATGCCAATTTATGTGTGCAGTTGAGAAAATGATTTTGGAAATTTAAAGCTCCACCCCTTATCAGCTAGATTCAATAGCATGTTTCAACATAGCTAACAACCATCTACGATTTCTTGAAAACAACCTCTCAATTTTTTACACCATTCGATTAAGTAGTTTATGTTTGATACTGTAACATAAAATCTGACCCCCGGCAAAAGAGAGTTGTTATGCAATTACTGTACTGAATTGCGTTTTGTAATATTTTACTTCTTGAACTCACTAAATTAATCATATCTTTTGATAGAGTGAACCGATTTCGATGAAACAAAAACTAAGTTATACCTCAAGTTGTGTATAATTTTTGTATATAAACATTGTCTGCATTGAATTCGTAGATTTTACGTGATGTGTGCACAAACAAACAGACAAACAGAAAAACAGACAAAAATTTTTTTTTTAATTTATTCAATGTACAAAAATTACTTTTCTACAGATTTATTATATGTATAGATAGAAGCGTAGGTATTTGGATTCAATAAAGGTATGAAATGAATTTAACTACAAATACTTTTAAAATCGAAGGTCAAGTAAATATCAAGTCGTTTAAACATTAATTTACACATAAAAACAATAATAAATTGCGAAAGTATGCTCAGCAAATGCTGTTAAGGTGCAGGCTCATCCAAAGCTGTTTATTACCCATCTCTGCTCTTTATATTATTAAAAAATATAATAGACAAAGTTTACAAGTAGGTCCCTTATTCATAGTCCATGATCCAGCTAACCCAACTACACATACGAACAACTATACAGGCATGGTATGACAAAGGGGACCGCTTGCAGCACTCCTCGAGTTATACTCTACTTTGTCTGTGGTATTGTAATAGACAACAACTCTGCTTTCACAATGCTCTGTCTTGTCGTGTCGCGTTTTTCATTTAATTTAACTGTTTTGTACATGGGACTGAGATTTAGCTTATGAATGTTTGGATTGGATAGTTGTTAGAGGCGAAATAGAATGAATATTTGTGAACTAGCTGTGCCTGCGACTTCGTTCGCGTGGATGACGAAACTTATCAATGAGTTTTTAACGCCAAAATTAAGTTTGTTTTTTATTGTTTATTCTTTTCCGGGATAAAAACTACCCAGTGTGGTGCCCAGGTTAATAAAGAATAATTATACCAAGTTTCATCGTAATCGAATCAGTAGTTTTTGCGTGATACCTGAAGACAGACAAAAATTTTTTTTTTTACACTTTCTGGTTCAGTGTCGGTCTAGTAACATCCCCCGCCATTTATTTTTTTGATATTTTCAATGTACAGAATTTTCTTTTCTACAGATTTATTATAAGTATAGATTAGTATAATTAATTTGGCAGTCGTTAAGTCACTTCTGACAACCAGACTTACTATGGGATACTGTGTTACCCACTAAGTCGGTTGTGGAGGTCAGATAGGCAGTCGCTCCATGTAAAACGCGGTATTCAGCTGAATCCGGTAAGACTGAATGCCGACTCCAACATAGTGTGGGTAAAAGGCTGGGTAGATGACGAAGATAACTTTACTAAAGTAGTAGATAACACTGGGTAAAGAAAGAAACATGGAAAAGCCTATGTCCGGTAGTAGATCGTTCTAGGTAGATTTATTTGGTTTTGTGTTAAAATGGTGTTTAACTAGTTAATAAGGATATTGTTAACAGAGATCAGCTAAAAGTGAGCTTACCATCAAATGTAAACTTTTTATGACGTCTCGGTGAAGATAATAAGTTTAAGTATAAAACATTGAGATCTAAACGATATTTAGTATAAGGAATATGACTATTTGGTGCATTCGTCTATCTCACTCAATCTCTTTGATATTGCGAACGTGAGAGAGAGAGCGCTATTACCGTAAACGTGCCGTACCTTAAAGAACATAAAAATATACAACGAAATATTTACATTCTCATCGCGTTTTCGTAGGTGTCGTCTACTTTAATCAACTTTACATAATGCAATTTAGATAAAAATAGGAAGACTTTTCCGGGTTTTAGAAGTCTTATGGCTAAAATTGACATTTATTATTATTTTACTCATTTCTTTGTTATATTTATCATTTAATGTAGTAGTTAGTACTTAGTTCTTTTGTTTAGCGATGTTATTGTGTAAAAGGAGGTCTTTATGTAAGTTGTACTGTAAAGTTATACAAGCTTATGCAATAAACATTTTTTTATTTTTTATTGTTAATGTTGGTAAGTTACACACTAACGTGGGTAACTTCACTTAGGTAATTAGGCATTAATTATTTTGACTAGCCTTTCAAAAACCGGTCCTAAGATCCGGAAACGTTAAGTATGCAAAATTATTTTCAGAACATAAAACTAAAAACGGTACTCCACCAACAGTTGACAACAAAGTTCATTGTTTTCCCTATTCCTACTACACTACTCTCGAGCCCCGAGTTGCGAATAACTTAACGTTGGAACTCCAGAGGTCGCTGTAGAATAAACTCGATAAGGAGTTGCGGCTCATTGCCTGACCCAATTTGGAAGGTTCACTTCCCTTCCGGTCCAAGTTGGCGATTCCCGATTAAGGAGCTTTCCGAACTTCTTTTAGTGTCATTACGTATTGAGTTTGGAATTGAATTCGGATGCTGTATGGTTTAATTATTGTTGAGTTGACTGTTGATGGTTTGGTGTTAGGTTTTAGATACAGGATAGGGTATTTTTTATTAGATAGTTTTCTTGACTGTAAAGTAGTTATTTAAAAGATTGCTTAATTAGATGGTTATTTGAAGTTTTAAGCTAGTACATTTTTCCTTTTTTTTTTACCACGTTTGACCACAGATTAAGTTACACAGCCTGCCAAAATATAGGTGTAATTATAGCTATTATTTACACAGCTGCACAGTTACAAACTCAGCAACAAAGCTTGAAATCTATTATTCTGACAACCTCAAAAATTACGCTTAAAACGAAGCTTAATCCAACAGCAATGGTTTCCATACATCCGTATACCTTCTAAGCTCACCAACCTCACGAACCTTCGGATTAGGTCAACTTTAATTAACCAGCGGAGCCTCCAATCGCCACCGAAGCGCAGTTACCCTCAAACGAACACCTTTATTGTCCTGTTTATTGCCGACACTACTGTTTTACGATGTTCTCTCTATTTTCTTCGTTTCGATTGATTTGGTGGACTGGTATAAACCTTTTTCCTGGTATGACACGTGTGTAAAAGCGTTGATACGTTAAATACACAGAACTGCCGAATGCGAATTATATAGTGTATTGTTAAAGATATTGTGATTTTCATAAATAAATATTTACTACTCGTTAAAGTAAATGTGCAATTAATAATTTAAAATGTGTAAATAATCTTTCTGAAAGTTATTTGGTTTTCCAAATATGAGCCGCATATACTATTTTGAAGGAATAATTAAATGAACTGATAGTTAGCTAAAAATGGCGCAGCATAAACACATTACAGAAAAACGGATCTTATTTCGGATCGGTTCAAAATGTACAAAATATACGAATAACCAATTTCTACTTTTATAGACTGGCTCTTCTTTACAAGTATATTCATCCCCATGTATCACATGTACTTTATAAATTCTTTCATTTAATTATCAGATATTTATGTGGCTACTCTATTATCCCTTCCCCGAGCCCACATCAAAGCCAAATATAATTAAAACAGGCTGCGCTCAAAGAAACAACCTAAATTTTTAAATGAATTCACGTTATATTTTACGTAAAAATGTAATTATTACGCTGGTACGGGCTACGGTTTTTGATATAAACCCAGATTAAGTATTTTGACAGTAATATTTTGGTGTTATCTGTATATTTTGTTTGATGTTTACGTTGATGCATTTCAAGGAATTAATTTAAAAAAATATTGTGTGTATAGGCGAATGTAAAACTAAATAAAAAATCTCAATTTATAATTAAGCGAAAACGCAGCTTGAGACTATATAGCAATTTGACAAGTCATTCATTTTTTGCAATTAACGTTTATCACTTGAGTGGAGAATATTTGGATGTATGATTTCGGTACAGCTTGCTACGGCGTAGAGCAGGAGTAGATGCTACGGCATAGTACGGGTTAATCGGGTGATTGAGTGACTCCGCTGGACATCACTTTATGTAGGAAATTGATTAAGGATCACTGTTCATCGAAGAATGTAGGCATCCGAAGCAACATTGAAATTCCAGCGAGTGTTGTAGTTACAGAAATGTAAAATGATAAAGATGAGTAAAGTTTTGGTTTTCGTACGTTCGTTTCATATTAAGAACGTTTTTTCTAAACATAAACTACTCTTATAGAATCGAATCAAAAATGATTCTAACATATTAACCTACTTGGCATAATATCTTAAAATCTAATAAATATAAAGGTACTAAATACAGAACCTTCATTGACTCGATACTGCCTTTTCGTTCAGAAAATAGAGACAATAGAATATTCCCCAATCAAACAGCGACAAGTCAGAGGGTTCGCTAATTTTATCACGACCGAATTTTACCGAAAGATATGAGCGCACAATTTACCGAATATTTTATTGCAAGCGAAATTCAATTTTATATATTCAACAGAAGATTCATAATTCATTAAATGTGTGCTATTTAAAGCTTGCAATTTTTCGCAGGGTAGAGTTTCATCGATTTAATTTTGTATGAGTGTTTTATTGGTATAAACGTGCTCTACATTTTCCCCTCTAGTGTTTTATGGGTACATTTTTAAGGTGCTTCAGGCAAAGGTACGCGATAAGGGACGTATGGTGTTCGAAAGGAGGATTATGTTCGAAGGAGGTTCCGTTAAGAACGTTCCCTCCCTTTTATGTGGGACACGTTGAATTTTACTGCCTCATATTGATGTTGGGTATGTCGTAACAACTTATAACATATTGTAATGTAATAGACATTTTTTTACGACTCCTATATATATTTTTAGAGAAAATTAGTTATTATAACCAATCAAGCTAAAGAGGTGTTCATTATCCATATCCGTACAATATGATATTAGAATGACCAACTAAAGTATAATAAAATCATCACAATTAAAAAAGTAATAATAGATATTCACAGTGAACATACATTTCTTAGCTGTAGGTACGTTGTTTGTGTCGAAAATATGTTTGTTTATCAAATAAAGTGCGGAAACGATATTTCTACGAATCCCTGTACTTTGTAACTCATGATTTATTTCCTTGTATACACGAGGATTTGGCGATCCACCCAATATTCGCCTTTCCACACGCCGCCGCGCCGTAGCGCCAGCTATGCCACTTCGTAGCCCCGAGCTACGGCGCTACGTGCTACGCTACGCAATGAGTAGAGACCGTATTGACATCGTTATGAGGAAAGGAAACCAATAAAACGTATTTTATCGTTGGATGGTATTTTTATTCCGTTTCAAATAATATATAACATTATCCTAATGTCTCTTGAAGGGACGAACAGGGCAGTCCTATTAACAACATTATAATTCTAAAGATTTTAGACGATTTTCTGTACATTTATTTACTCCATCAATAAATATTTTTTCTTATATTTGACTCTCATTTATTAAGAAAATGAATAATACTACACGCGTTATTTTATTTTCTATACATGTATATCATGTTTTGCCAAAATGTAACTAAAAACGTTTCAATATGGGTGTAACAGACCGTTTTTTTAATAAGCGGAGTTTAAGATACTAATATGTAAAAGCTCATAATCCCATTATTGTTACAATGCAGTTCACTATGTCAATAGTTTTCAATAAATGCCAATTTACAAGTACAAAATAATACTGCATGACAATCTCAAATGGTCACTAAATATCACTGTCAAGTATACGGTATATTGTAACCCGATTTCCTTTGCATCCCATATGAATATTCCACATCTGTTTCCCCGAGGGCTCGGTATATTTATGCACAAATACTCGTCGCCACTACAATAAGACCCATATTATAGGGGACGGACCTTTACATTCGATTCTGCTGTGATCTTATCTACAGAGAGTTTTATTGTTAAGCGGTCACATGCGGTCACATTAAAATATAACAAAAAAAGGATATTATATCTTACTAGCGGTCGCCCGCGGCTCCGCCCGCGTGGATGTCGGTTACCGCTGCAAAAAGCCTACCCAGGAAAGACACGGTCCCCTATTTTTTTTCCAAAATAAAATTTAGCCTATGTTACTCGTGGATAATGTAGCTTTCGAATGGTGAAAGAATTTTTAAAATCGGTCCAGTAGTTTTTGAGCCTATTCATTACAAACAAACAAAGTTTTCCTCTTTATAATATTAGTGTAGATTTGCAGAATGTTACCGAATGGTTATATCTATTCGAATTGCCACCATCCGACTGCGGTGACATGATTGTTATGATTGTGGTTATAGGGATATGTGAAAAAATAGATATTCATTATTTAATTTACAAGCTGAAATTTTGTGTACCAAATGAACTCTTCACCCCTTTTGGATAGATATAATCTTTCGGTAACACCCTGCATATTTCAAGCATTGTCTGTCTCAATATTCTATCTGACTTAAAAATACTATCATCAGATAACATTTTTAAGTCACTCAAAATAAAAATAAGTGTCTGTTCCTGATTCTAGGAACAGTCATTCGACTATCAGTCCTAAGGTATTTTGTTTCTGTTTCAGGTGATCTGTGGTGGGCGGACGGCCGCGTCGCAAACACACATGCTGACGATATGGTATGCTCTTTTATATTTCAAAGCTTTAAGTAAGAATTAATAAATAAATAATAATAAATAAATGGGGACAAATTGTTTAGTATATGGAGCTAAACAGCAACACAATTGCTCCTGGTAGTTTTTTTTTAATTAGACATTTATAACTTATATGTGAAATGTGTTTTTGATAAAGTTTTGCATAGCAAATTCTATATTAACTTTATTTTTTTATGGTTAAACTTAAAAAAATATATTTAATATCTTAATTAAACTAATAACCAATTGATGTTGTTTTCTATTAATTTATTAATAAGCGTTATATTGTCAACATTAACGTGTAATATTCTTGGTTTTATAGTACAATATTGCTTTACTATACTCAGGGCCCTTCGAAATTTTTTAGCTACTAGCGCCATCTAGTCGTGAGACGCGACATCACGAAGTTAGCTTGTAACGCGTTCAAACCGTTTCTAAGCACAAAAACCCTTAGCCACGCGCCTTACACGCGCCACCCGCTAGATGGCGTTTTGTAGAAGCAAGTCTAGCCTGTAAAAAGATTGCGGTTATTTAAACCATTTTTATTGATCTTTAACAACTTTAACCAACTATATAATCAACAATAAATCAGGCCCTTTAGTTAATTATATACTACAAACTATACTGGTTATAATTAAACATTTAAGAAGTAATAAATAAAGTCTTTCTAATTTAAAGTAAATAAGTAGCTTATGTGTTGAATGTAACATGATCATCAGATTTTTAAGTCTATTTTCCTATTCTCATTCGCCTCCTCCGCGATTTAAAATAAGTCTATCTAAATAATACAGATTCTGTGTTAATGTGTGTCCAGGATACAGTATGGCCGCGGCATATTGGCTCAACTCGCTCGGATGCCTGTCGCTGTCGCTCCTATGTCTCTTCGCTACTACTCTTCAAGTCACAAGCGGTAAGTACATAGAATATAAGTACATATATCAAAATGACTAACAAGCATTCAAGCATACGAAACTTGATATAAGCCGGTAAACCCTTTGAAGAAATACTCATCATAATTATTGCCTGTTATTGACAGTAAAATTATAATATTTTTCGGTTTGTCAGTAGATGTTGTAGTTCTAATTTTGACAGTCACGAAAAAAGATGCCGCTAAAATATTTTAATGAGTTTGAAGCTGTCAAATCAAATTTTAATTGAACTCAATTAAACACGAGTGCTAATTAGGTGTTGAGTGACATTTCTATAATTAAAATTAATACAAAACAAAAAAAAAAACACATGTAAAGATTATGTAGAATTATTTCTTGTAGGTCATTTATTTGTGTAATGTTTTTGGTTAGAAGTGGTAGAGAAAGCCTTGATAAGTTTCTTAGCACATTTTTCAATAGCTTCAAGTTAGGTAATTACCCTAAACATATAGATGTTCGGTATGTAACGAGTGTTTCGCCGCATCAAAATTTACGAGATACATTACTGCGTTATTAATAGCTGCTTTTAGTGAGCTTAGAGTGGTTATTATAAACTGCAACAAATTTTCAAAGACAAGCAATTTATGTCGCTTATTATGTAGAGCATACTTTACAATTTCAGAGAGGTTGTTAATTATCTATCTCTACCTTTACATTACAATAAAATATAATCGTATCATTCGTTCTTTCAAACAGCTTTTGTTTTTTTTTCTGGCTATTAGTTTTTTTGATGAAGTCTCAAAGGTACAATGTATATCAACAAGATCTATATGTTACTAATTATTCTGGTAGAGCTATTAAAATCATGTTTCCATCCCAAGTTGCTCCGAGGATCGAAATCCTGTTACAGCCTCCTTCAGCAATAGATATTCTCTCTGGGCTTGAGCTGTATTGACAAAAATATATTCATCCTTTTCCAACGTATGGTAGAGTGCTACCCGTCCTTTTCTTCAGGCGCAGGGTAACGATCAATAAGGATTCAGATTCTAAATTCGAATAAGATACCGTTGGGAAGGAGGAACATTTTTGTAATTACTTTGAACTGGTTTAAAACTTTGCAATGTTGACGAATCTAAGGAGTTAAAAATTTCTTCATTATGACCACGAATTTATTTTCATTTTATATATTTAAGTAGTTCTATTTATTCTTTATTCTATTTATTCTTTATTAATGCATTTTGTGTGTTTTCGTTATATGAAAATGACATTTTAATTGACTTACATTTCCATGTCCATGAAAATGATATGCCTTTCTCGTGAGTAAACGTACTGTTTACACAGTTGATTAAATGAAATACTAAACTATATAACACATGCACCTGACTAATTATATCACATACCCAATGAACCGCGTGGTAATTGAATATCAAGATTGAACGTTATCCAATCACAAGAACACAGCATCATATACATACTATCAAACTATTCTACCCTCTTGCATATATTTGCAGTGGATTCGCAGCGCATTTTAAAACTGTATCTCGTAACTGTATATCTTTACATATTTCCATTTCGTTGTCAAACGAATTTAGCTCTACAATCCCAGTAAAAGCTTTCCTTTCAATTAAATTCATTTTGTGAAGAGTCTCGATGCATATCTCTAGAGCCTATTGTTTACGCGAACTATTCTTACTTCCTTGCATTTTCTCGCTTGAATTTCTTCGTTTCTGGCGGCACAGTCATTAGCATAATTACGTCGGCACTCATAAACACGCCTCTGAAACATTCCGTAGTCGTTTGAACAAATTTTTAAAGGGCAAAAGAGAAATGAAGGTGGATTTCAGCCAGTATCTTTTGTTTGAGAGAGCCATTCTTTAATCTAAGACATTTTAACTCGGCGACAATCGCTATATAACTGGGTATAAGCCTCCTTGGTGACACAATCCGAAGACATCCAGTTTTTTAATTATGAAAATATGTTTGAAGATTGTTTGTGAAGAAGCTTGAGGGATAAAGCTGTTGAATTCTTTTTTTGGAGAATAATGACCGTCATCTTATCATTTTCTGTCAAGGTGATAAAATTGACGTCAGGTATCGAAAACATTTTAGAATTCCGGTGAGAATACAATAACAGTAACTGTGTAGTGTTATTTTTATTAATTGATCGTTGTAACATACGATGGCTCTTTTGTCAAAAGTAAAATAGGCATTGAAAAAAATAAACAAAAGTCGATTTGCGAAAAACTAGTAATGTGCCATAGTTAAGTTTGAAAGATAAATTAAAAGGAATAGTCGATGTTTTAGTGAATGAGGATCATTCATCACAGAGGCTAACTTGGCGACTTTTCTGATGGAATTTTCCTGTTTTCCTAACCGAAGCCTTTTACCACTCCACTCGTAAGCCGTGACTAACGAATTACACTCACAAACACATACGTAAACATATACTGTATACACATGTGTTATTGTGTGAGTAATGTAGAGTAGAGACGAGCATTGTTGATGTTGTTTTTAATGTCAAGAGAATGTTTGTGATCATTTAGTTTCAATGACTCTTGTGAAAGTTATGTTGATATGAAACATATGAATGAGCAAAGCAAACGATTTATAGACATTGGTATAACCCTTGAGAACCTTATTAATAAGTAGAGCCGTCAATTAGGTGACATGAAACAAATAAAAAAACTCTATTATTCTTAGAGACGCAAAGGAACTCGTCAAATAATGAACATGTGACCTAATTTCTGTATAAAACTATAGTAAAAAAATAATACAGTCACACGCACACACTCATACAAAGAAAACAACAATATTGAACAACTTCCTACGACTTCGTTTATTTCTTCAACCGTATGCAATGAAGCAAAATAAATATTTCGATCCTCGTCATATGTCAAATATTAGAAATTCTACTCGAGTTCTCGCAAGATAAATCACATAGCACCCAAGCAACCTCTTTCTATAAATACACGCTAATATCGACTCTATTGCTAAGGTGGCAAGGTTAAGAAGGAAAGAGAGGAAAGGACATCATCCACTCTCTATACATTTTTGGTCCAAATTCGAAAGTGCCGGCCAACAAAAAAAAATGTGATATTCTGACAGAGCTTGTCCTCCTAAGCATTTCTTACTATGGCACCAAAGCTGTAGCACCGTTGCACGTCATTTTATCCAGGGTTTAAAATTCTGAATTTTCATACATTTTCCGATCACATACCACGATATTATCGATTAAATGAATTTCTAAGAGGACAGAACTTGACCTCCTTAGCATTTCTTAATATGGGACCAAAGCTGTAGCACTGCTTCACGCGATTTTATCCAGGGTTAAAAATTCTGAATTTTCATACAATTTTTCGATCACATGCCACGATATTATCGATAAAATGGATTACTAGGAGGACAGAGCTTGTCCTCTTAAGCATTTTTTAATATGGCACCAAAGCTGTAGCTCCACTCCATTTGATTTTATCCAGGGTTAAAAATTCTGAATTTTCATACATTTTTCGATAAAATACCATGATATTATCCATTAAATGAATTACTAAACACAAATGAAATGTTCTGTTATGGATGCTAGCTCATTGTTAATGATTGGGGGTCTTATTACTAACCCCAATCATTAACAATGAGCTAGCATTCAGGGATTTATGTTTATAGGTTTTTAATTTATTTTATCATCGAAAGCCTCTTGCGTAAAAATCGTATCTCTAATCCTAAAGCTGGTGGTTATATTTTGTAAATGTAGAGTATAGCTCACATAATAATATGCACATTACATGAGAACAGCACCTAATTAGCCTTTTTTCTGTGACGCATCACGCAAGTGCATTAAGAGAGAGCGATAGCTAGTCTTTTCGATAAAAGTTTAGACTACCACATTATATGATTCGCAGCCATATTGTATAACGCGCATATATTTACAAAATGGTGCGCCAGATAGCAAAACTTCGCCGTAATATAATAGGGCGAACTGTCGCTCAGTCGGATTACAATTCGGCTAAAATAAAGTACGCCGTATTGTATAAGCGCTTCTCATTCATCGCAAAGCGGCTTAGTAACGTGACGTCCATTTACAAACTGGTCCAGCTTTAGGATTAGAGTATATAATTTTTACGCAAGACATTTTCGACGATAAAATACATTATAAACCTATAAACAAAAATCCCTGAATTTATTACTACCCCCAATCATTAACTAGGAGCTAGCATCCATAACAGAACATTTTATTTGTGTTTAGTAATTCATTTAATGGATAATATCATGGTATTTGATCGAAAAATGTATGAAAATTCAGAATTTTTAACCCTGAATAAAATCAAATGCAGTGGAGCTACAGTTTTGGTGCCATATTAAAAAATGCTTAAAAGGACAAGCTCTGTCCTCCTAGTAATTTATTTTATCGATAATATCGTGGCATGTGATCGAAAAATTTTATGAAAATTCAGAATTTTTAACCCTGGATAAAATCGCGTGAAGCGGTGCTACAGCTTGGGTGCCATATTTAGAAATGCTTAGGAGGACAAGCTCTGTCCTCTAAGTAATTCATTTAATCGATAATATCGTGGTATGTGATCGAAAAATGTATGAAAATTCCGAATTTTTAACCCTGGATAAAATCACGGGCGGCGGTGCTACAGCTTTGGTGCCGTATTAAGAAATGCTCAGGAGGACAAGCTCTGTCAGAATATAACAATTTTTTTTGTTGGCCGGCACTTTCCACTTTTGGACCAAAATGGATGATGTCCTTTTGTGGTGTGTAAAAATATGTTTGCGAAATTATAGATAGAATATCAGAGGGTTCAGAAATAGATTCGGTTTAGGTCTCGTCCGAGGGCTTGTGACTCAATATGATGCACTTCGTTTGGTTCACTCAGTTTTGTAGATGTAGTCTTGTTTGGCAAGAAAATGCATGATTTTAGTGACAATTTGTAGCAATGGTGCTAATGCTTGGAAATTATATTGTTGAAAACAACAACTTAAAATTGCTAAGAACTGAACTGTTAGAAATTACCAGCAATGGTATACGAAAACAGCAAAAAATAGATCTTAAGTTTAAGCAATAAATAAACACACAGCATGTGGCTCACAAGAAAATTCAATTACTTTGAACAGGAACAGAAATAGAGGTTTATAAATACCATGGATAATAAGTCGTCATTTGAACCCACGCGTCTACGACGTAGCTGCGTACTACGGCGTAACCCGTAGCACGTGCAAAACAAATCCGTAATTAGACCTTACGAAAAATAGTGTAGCAATAATTAAATTATTATGTAAGTATTTGTAATTATTAGTTTTGTCTCTTGTGAAACCATAATTAGAAGTATTAGCTTTAATTTGATTAAGTAATTCGACTTTTTCTTTTATATTTAAGGTCTTACAGTCACGATCAAAAATATGTATACACATAGCGAAATTGTAAAACAAATTTAGCGAGATTTTTGTGTTGAAACTAAAAAAGAAAAAATATGTACGTACTTAAGGAACTGTTTTCAATAATTTTTTCATAATACGTTTAACAATATCAATCTAGAATTGAAGTAAGAAATAATTAAAATTGGAGAGTGTATACACATTTTTGCTCGTGACTGTACATGTTAAAGAAGGTCGTATTATTTTTTGCGATTAACTAAACGGAATTAGCTGTGGGTTATGTGTGGGCAGTAAGACGGTTACATGCGTAGGTATCATAATTTATTTACCATCTTACTTTGTCGTATACGTTTCTATAACATGTGATTTGGTCAAACAAATCTAATGCATATATGCATTAGATTTGTTTGATCAAAATTGCCAAATATATTTCAGAAAATCTTAATAAAAATACTTCTAAGTAAGCATATTTTTCTAAAGTTATTTCTGTCTTATATCTTACTAGCTGTTGCCCGCGACTTCGTCCGCCTTAATTTCTGTTATTATGATCGCGATGAAGAAGACTAAAAACAAAAAAAAAAAAATTCTTCGTAAATTATAATTTTAGTTATATTATGTTGATAAAACTCTAGCCAATAATTGGTAATAATGCATTAATTTCGACCAAAATTGATTACCTTAAAAAAGTTTATAGTAAGTCAATCTTAAAAGATAGACATATACCGTCGCGGTCATTTTTTTAGATCATTTAAAGAGGAACAATTTATTCTTACATATTTTTTAGGTAACTCTAACCGTTTACGTAGCGCACGCATCGGAAGCCTTAAAAAATGAATGGTTTTCCCAGTTTTTGCAACATTTTTCACTGCTGCTTCGCTCCTATTAGTTGCAGCGTGATGTTATATACCCTAAAGCCTTCCTCAATAAATGGACTATCCAACACAAAAAGATTTTTTCAAATCAAACCAGTAGTTCCTGAGATTAGCGCGTTCAACCAAACAAACAAACAAACAAACAAACTCTTCAGCTTTATAATATTAGTATAGATAAGATAAAAATAATATTAAAAGATCGCACCGTTTATTAGGTAATATAATTTTATTTAGTTATGATATTTATTAAGTAAATAGTCGGGTATGTTCCGTGGAGGTAGACAAACGACCAATTTTCTTTTCCTCATTAAAATGTTGCTAGAGTAAAAGTTTTTCCGCTCACAGGTCTTGGAAAATTAATTTAGTTCTCTCTTACTATATTTTCCCAGATTTTTATCCTCAATTACAATTTTCCTACTTATGTCCGCGAAGGAATTGCATTTAAACGCAACTTGTATTGTCACCACTTCCTATAATTTGACTTTAGGAAATCATTATTTAGTGGCATGTGAATAAGTATATTATTTAACTTAACTTTATCACTTACAGTGTTCTGGTAATAAAAGCATTATCACCAAATCGTCTTAAACATTTTGTCCTTTTTTCAAGTGACTGGTCACGTTCGTTATAAAGTGCGTACACAATATACTCATAAGACCATTCTCGTACGTGAAGAGTAACGTATAACCTCCTTACTTAAAAGACAAAAGAAACTCGGAAGCTTTTTTTATTGTGCGTAGAGTAGTAGAGATGACTTGGTAAGGAGGTACCCTAACTAATTTAAACGGCATCAACTTTAAAATCACCAGTTATTAAAACTTGGTCTATTCAGTTCCAAGCGATTGAACAGCTTTGTACCAACTGTGCTGAACGCCCGAGTTTTATCAGTTACCGCGCTTTGTTTCTCGCACCTGCATTAAAACTAGAGGTACGAACTTTGCAGAATATGGAATAATAACGTGGTGGATGTGTTTTGTTATTAAACTTCTGTGTAACGTATGTGCGACTTCTGTTAGGCTGTTCATTGTCACTTTGTAGTATGTCTTTGTTTCAGTAACTGCACTCAAAATGAGCCCATGTTAAAGGATAACTGCACAGAGTGCAAAAGAGCAGCAGATAGCAGATAGCCTTAAGCTAGCTGCAATCTGCAGGCCAATGAATGCTGTAAATAAATAACAACTACAATACAAAACACCAAATATGTATACCATTGTACTGATGCTTCATTCAAGCACTCATTTTATCATTAACATCTAATGCATAGATATTTATTTGATATATTATACGTTTGATTTGAGTGTTAAGATTAAAGGTTTAAGGTTAAGTGCTTAGTATTCGAAAACAAACTGTGCAGTTTAACGAAATAGTTTATGATTGAAATATGTCACTTTGTCCAATAAACGAACAAAAATAAACAATGAATAAAAACTTGTCTCGTTAGCTGTTTACTAAGTATTCAAGTTTATTATTATTACTTTGACACACAGGCTTTACATATGTGTGGGTGAGGCATTCGATGTAAGTATCTGAACAGCAGCTTGTGAGCTTTTGTAGGCTGGTGTAATCTGCTTGCGCCGCGGATATCGGCGCTCAGTGCTAAGCCCGCATGAAAGCCACGCCGCGATGCCGCTACTGATTTATAAAGCAGCGCCATCTCTGGGTGGATCGTGCAGTTTTACATTCGATTTATTAAGGCTTTTTTTTTGTCCGATTTGGTATTATGAAATAAAATAAATAAATTACGATAGCTATTTAGTACACGCCTGTGTTCAGTTATTTTATATATGCATGCTATCAAATTAAAAAAATTAAAAGGTTAAACATACAATTTATATTGGATAAAGTTTACACAACTTATCGTTATATCCCTCCCCAAATGGGAAAATCAAAAACGTATACTTATATACGTAATGGTTATAATCATATTGTATTCTTTTCTGATCCACGAACATAGATATCACTGGTGTTGAGCGCGTCCGCGACTGGTAACAAATTGGTCTTAGTCTGATATAGGGCACTGATAGGCACATTGACCCAATTTCTTTATAGATTGACATGTATATCTAAGATATAGTGATGATATATTTGAAACTATCAGTCTTTGCGGATGAAACAACCTTATTTATACGGTATCATTCTGTGCCGTCCTGTCCAGCGGTTCAGTAAGTAACTTGATATACGAATTTCATACACGTGGTTGCAGGTTCGAATCAGGTCAGTACCTTAGTGTGACTGTTTAAAAAACATTAGTTCAATATTTTCGAAATTACACTTACAATTAATGAAGCTAAACATCTTAAGGAAAATTGCATCACAAAATGGAATCTTAAATCGCAAACCACAAGTGAGCAAGCGTGGCAAGCGTGACAATCAATGCTCGTTCCTTCTCTAATTAGGAAGAAGTCTTGAACCGCAGTGAGACTTTTAAATGCCTGTATCATTATTTTAACAATCAGAAAAACGTTCAACTCCTGCGAGTATACAACAATATGACTACGAAATGTTTATTTACACATACTACTACATACGTAAACATAATTGTATGATTAACAAACGATAGCTTAACATTGGTATCAGCCCGCATACTTCCCGAGCTACCGAGCTACATATAATTACAATACTACAGACAAACAGCTGGAAGAACACAATACTCTTTGTTACGATACAATAAAGATACATTGCTACCAAAATAGACGCACAATAGCCGGTCTTATCGCGATCAGCGGTATTTTGCAAACAATATCTTTACAGGATGCAACGTTTACGAAAAAGTTTAATGTTAGGTTTAATCTAATAATTTTTTTTACCATGATATCTTAATATGAGTCTATTGTTGAGATGTAGTGTTAATGTAGTTAATGTGTTTATGTTAGTGTTATTGTTCATGAGGGAAACTCGCTCAGTGTGTCAATCCTGCTAATCAAATTTTACATAAAGTAATTATAATTATTAATTAACTACTTTTCATCACTCTTTGACCGAGCCATCCAGGTGGTCTTGGTGATGGTGATCTTTTTGGTCAGATGGAATTTGAAAGTTGGATCGAGAAGAAGATCACCTTTTGTCAATGGCGTTCTTAATCTTGTAAAAATCATACTACTAGGTACAATGCACATACCCGCGTACAGTGTACATAAAAATAGTTTTAAAGATTATTTTAGTGAAAAAATAAAATCGCTCTATTTTTATTTTTTTTGTTATGTTTAGGTATCGACACCGAGCATCCTCGTACAATTTTAAAAGTTAATTTTTTAACACCTACGTTAAAAAACAATACGGTTAACAATACGGTTTTAAATACTTTCACACTCAAACACATATATATCAAGTCGACTTAAAAGCAGTCGAAATCCGTCCAACCAAATATCGAGCGTGAATTGGAAGGTAGTTAATAACGCCGCGGTCCCATATCGCATCACGTTACAAGAGCGGGGTCTCGCCTCACATAATCCCAGATGACGCGACAATTTTAACCGACGAGTTTTATATTGAGGAAGAGACGGAATATTCAGATGTACTTGGGCTGGTGCTGTGTCGTGTGAGAAGATCGTAATGGCGGTAGGCTTGAGGTCTCTGTTAAAGTAATACGATATAAAAATTATATGCCAATTATTATATACAAAGTGGTGATGACAATACGACAATAAATGAAAACACGGACAGTACTAGTTCATAAGAATATTCCTAAACGGTAAAAAAACACGTGACACGATATTTTACAAATGGTGTTCTCCTGCGTTTCCAATTTTAAGCGATTTAGTTTGTTTGAACTTTTATTTTTTTATTTTTGATGCTACGGTTTTCTTACCGTTTAGGATTATTCTTATGAACTAGTACTTTCCGTGTTTTCATTTATTGTCGTATTGTCATCACCACTTTGTATAACAATAATATGCATGTATGTTCTATTATATTCACACATGTTTTGACAAATAAACTTATCTTTATCTTTATTATTATCATAGTTAGATTATTCAGAAATATAGTTTTCTTTATCGTATAGCGATCGGGATCGTGAAAATTGGAAGAAGAAAAGGGAGGCCTTTGCCCTGCAGTGGGATGATATACATCCCACTGCAGGGCAAAGGCTGAAAATAAACAAGTGATAAGTAGTACCTAACAAATGCTTTATTGTGATTATGACTAAGTATGTTTTTTATGACATTTCCATTTACTTCAGTAGCCATATGATCATTTAGGTAAAGAAATGATAAACTAGCACAGTATTATAACATAATTAATGACGCCATTTAGTACAAAAATCCTAAGGAAGTGAGGTAAAAATTAATCTCGAGGTTTTCAAACGGTTGTTACGAATAACTATCACTTCCTGAAAACTTTCAGGCTGTTATTATAGAATTAATATTCATAATTCTCCTAACCCTTGTTCATTTATTTAAATATTGTAGTTGGTTAAGGGTTTCCATAGATAAAGGTAGTTTGAAAGAGGTTGTTGTTCTTGTTTAGAGCTGTTTTTTGTTGTAGAGTAGCATCAAACTGTTTACGGCGATGTTTTGAGTAGAACTAATCTAAAAATACCTTTGTTAACTAGACGAGCATACCTGCAAGTTTAACTTTAATCTCTACTCTCGTGCCTTCGAACTATAGACAAAAAAGTACCTAAAGGCGACCTTATTCTGTATCTTGCAAAAGGAAAGTGTCAGCAATTGATGGCAAAATGAGTTTAATTATTGCTGTGAAATTTCTGTTTAGTAAAAAAAGTACCTAAAGGCGACCTTATTCTGTATCTTGCAAAAGCAAAGTGTCAGCAATTGATGGCAAAATGAGTTTAATTATTGCTGTGAAATTTCTGTTTAGTATTACAATACCCATACGAATAAGTAATTTTACACCAAATATTTTCGCTGTCAGTTTTACAAGTCACGTGCATTTAATGATGTGAATTCACGAAATAGGAAGTCTAGTGAAAATAATTAAGTAATATAACAATGATTAATATAAAAGAAAAAAATCAGAAATATGAATATTTCTTCGACTAATAATGCATGCGAATGCTACGCCCTTACAGTTCTGAACTACTCCAATTCGCTAATGTAGTCTAGTTCTACCAGAATATCTGAAATATGCTCTCACATAAAATCTTTTACCGTCATATAAACGTAAACGTCAGTCGCTGCACATGTCATAATCATGAATATCCGGTTCATTTTCATGAAGAAGATAGCAATATTCACAATATTTTATGCAAGAAATCATTGTATAAAATTGACGTCACACTTGATGCATCTTAATTAATATCTGATATAACCTTAGCTAAAAATACAGCGGCATCAGGCCTACAGAAAATTCGAGATCAAAACGAATTTCGGTATAATCGAAAAAGTGTCTATTAAAACTTTCTCATTACATCAATGAAACCTTTGGCAGGTGAGCGTTAATCCGGCCGATCCATTAAAAGTCTGTCGGTGAAGGTGTTTTTCCTAATCTGTGGGTGATGGCTGTATTCCGTAAGATTTGGTCCGCGCCGCCCGCGTCCGCCCAGCGTCACGCGTCAGTGGGCGTCCAGACCTCGGCGACGCAACACGTCACGACTCGAGAAAAATACCCGCGATATTTAAAAACAAAGTTATTTAAAAATATATTCATATTTATATTGTTAACGGCCAGTGTTATAGTGCGTTAGTTAAAAATATAATATTCTAAATATTTGGTGTTTATAGAAAGTTTAGTGTTGTTGTTCTAGTGTTTTTGAATTTAGTCGAATATATTTAAAGTGGTGATAATTCTCTATTTTTAAATACAATTTTTTATTATTGCGAATGATTAAAATTAAAATGCGTGTAGAAAATAAACTATTCGTTATGAGGGTGGCATAGCTTGTTAGAAACTGCATTCACTACATTAATTAAGCCCATTCATTCGAAGCAAATTTAACGAGAGCGGAGCAAAAAACTCAAAACTAACATTCTATTTGTCGAAGCCAGTTCGAATAGAAATATTTAAACTAAATAATTACACTTCCATTCGGTTTAGTGCAACAGTTTTGGTACAATTGTGTAAATATTCGAACAGTAGTAACACTTTGATTTTATTATTCGTTGCGATATTCAAATAAAAGTAAATGTTTAAGTTTCTCGTTTATTTTGTATTTGTGTACTTTAATTATAAATTTGTTAATTAGTTACGAAAGCAATGGGCCGACGGTTAGCCAGGAAATTGAAAAATAGAAAGGTAACTGCTGAAACTGTGTCTAAGGATTAAGATAAAATTCTGACTAGGTGCTATAGTACACTATATCAGCTTTTCTAAGCCTTCGTTTCTGAAACGCTATAAACAGAAACATTACTTGATCGTTTGTCAAATTTCAAGTCAAGCGCTGTGATTAGATGCTAGTCTTTCAAAAAATCACGGTCGTGATAGTAGGTTGATAGTTTTTTTGTCAGCCAATCACAGTCGTGCTCAGTAGATTTGACACCAACTTAAATTGATCAGCCTTTAAAAAACCGGGTGTTAGTGTACCTAAAATCTACCACCAAATCTCGTCTCGTCTTACTTTAATTTTCTGCACCGTCAGCGCACAGGACGTCTTTAATCACAGTCGCAACCCAGCTCAACATACTAGGAGGGATGTTCCTGAATATTTACCGACGGGACCTTTGACGTCACGACAATTAACTTGAAAGGGTCTTATCTCCGTGTGGTCACAGAACACGACCAAGCTGTTTATTACTACGTGCTAGTGTTACGGTTTGTCAGTTTTGGGATAAACTTGATATAAGTTGTAGTTGGGTGTTTGAGTTGTTGATACTAGAACTAAGTGGTCGCGTGGCGTTTGAATCTTAAGTGGTCTGTGGCTTTAGATAGTTTGGTTAATACCGAACTAGATTCTAGTATACTGTTACTAAATGACTGGTCTACTCATAGGGCGACTAAATAGATTTTTAATGGTAAATCCTGCTAACAGACAAACAGTTAACCTAACAGTAAGTTGTCTTAAAATATCTCCATCGACAAAAGGTTTTAGAGATGCGATACCTTTCTTTAAAATGGGGCTTTATCCGTCACATCCGTTATGATCTGCCTACTTCGTCCCCACACTCTTCACTGTCACCGGATCCAACCCAATAAGTAGCAATATGTTATGGTAAACGAATATGTCACATATTTCTTCCCAACTAGGGTTCAAGATCATTAATCTCTCATCAAAAATAAGTCTGCCATCATAAATTATCACAAATATTTTTGCCGTTTGGGAATCGAAGCAGTGATCATTAATCTGGAGGTCAAACTTAACTACTGGGCCTATTCTGTTGTCAATTAATATGAAGCTTCATTAGTCCGAGGGGAAATAACTGCTCTTGGGACTAAGGCCAAACAATAGCTTAGGGTAATTTGTTATTGTTCGAAACTAATCAGATTGGCATTGTTGAATAGTTTTTGTAGCTTTGTGTAGATAGATATCTCTTTGTTATACACTAGAATTTATACAATGTACAATACAATGTATAATTTGATTTTTTGTTTTATGTATGAGTGGTTTTGTTTAACTATAACAGAGCCACAAGATACAAGCTCTGCTTAGTTTGTGGCTCGCCAATTTGTTGAATTGTTCTATTCTATTTAATAAATAAACATTATTATTATTATTATTGAATATATTCTGTATTTTTTGTGTTTTGGTATACACGGTTGTATCTCCAACGAGATAAGTATATTTTACAGCCATAATTCTTGCCAATGTATGCGAACTTTCGGTTGAAAGTGTTGAAACACTTCATAAAACAATATTTCAATATTATAGAGGTTTTTTGTTTCCAAAAGCTTTTCGGGTCGCATTTATTTCTTTCTCTTACATGAAAAAGGTCACATTTCGAAACAAGGACCCATAACTCTTTCAATTCTTCCTACTTTTGAAAACTGGAACTCTAAGTAATGCAGTTACGAAAATAATCCAAACTGAATAACTATGGTGATAAATCCTTTTTAGGGATCTACATCTTATTAGAAACTATTTGTGCACTTTCTCTATGGGGGAAGAGGGAATCGTGCCTGAATTTCTATGTAAACATCACCACTATCTCTAAGCTATGAGCTACAGAATCTAACTCTGTAGTGCAAGCTGTAAGTACCGAACCCAAACAGTGGACAGAGGTCAATTAGTTGTTTACCGTTATATTTCATCGATGATACTAATCTAGTATGCTTAGTGTGTTTAGGTTAAGTTTGCCTCTAAGGTCTAAGAGTAATGGCCGATTGCGATAATAACTCCTTTGTTATAGGGATGGTTATATACCCCTTTATTGATTGATGGTGATTGTATATCGTATGTTTATTTCAAGTTGATAGAAGTCGATATTGCTTGTTTCCATATTATAATAGATTTAATTCTTGCATTGTCTACGTATCTTTCGTAGTTTCTAAGAGCAAGTTTTCTTGAGGTTATTTAAACCAGTAAAGTATAAACGATTCTAGTCTTAAATAAAGTTTTGTTCTTTACATTATTGAAATACATTTCGTTTTATCCATAATAGAGTCTGCATGCAAGAACGTGAATGTTTTGGATCCTATAAAGCTGTCATGAATATCGGATATATATCGGAGGAATAAAAGGTCGCTCTTTCTTCCTAGTCATTGCGTTTTCGTAAAGTATTTTCTATGGACCAATATGCCTTCAGTGTTGCTAGATAAATTCCTGTATCCTTTTATGTATAGTTTTCTTACCTTGATAAAGTAAAAAAAAATAAACCTAAACCGTTTCACCGAATTAGAATTTGGATTTAAAGTTGTTTCATTTAATTACTCAGTACATAGTAACGACGTTATTACTTGCATTTATATAACTTTAGAATTTTTAAGTAGGCATTTATTACAAATCGCGAAACATTGAAATATATTTAGGTATTATTCTTTGGGCCACCGCTAATAATATTTTTTTACAAAATAATCTTATAAGCTTATCTTCTAGCAGTTTTCAAAAATAAGACATAAATCACTCAAAATATTACTCTAAGTAAAATAATAATATAGATGCGATACGGGAAATTCTCGGCGTAATCAGAGCGCACATAATGCTACGTTCTTAGCTCCATTGAAAGAAATCCGAGGAAATAATGTGAAGGGTATAGCTTCCTGTAGCACATGTGTTTACTATACTTATCCAGAGTGCGAATTTATCACGACTATATTCATCGAACAGACATAAATGTCAACAAAATAAAAATCCTACAAAATTAGATCTTTTTATTTAGTCATTTAATTTCGCAATCATACTTCATGCTTAGGTACCCAGGGCATTAAACATTTTTGAACCAGACTCCAAAAGCAAAAGGGTAGGGATAGTTATCTTCATAGTAGATACAAGTTAACTCCTAAAATATACAATAAAATAAAAAGATCATAAAATAAAAGAAAAAACTGGCCAAGTAGGAGTCGGACTCGCGCACGAAGGGTTCCGTACCACCGTCGTATGAGAGCCCCTCTTAAATATTCATTTTATGTGGTTTTTAGTTTATTTGTTGTTATAGCGGCAACGGAAATACATCATTTGTGAAAATTTCAGCTTTCTAGCTATCACGGTTTATGAGATACAGCCTGGAGACAGACAGACGGACAGACAGACAGCGGAGTCTTAGTAATAGGGTCCCGTTTTACCCTTTGGGTACGGAACCCTAAAAATGCTTTATTGTAATAAAAATCTTTCCAAAATACCTATAACTTACACGCCTTCTGCGAAGCCTTTCTCCATCTCACACTAATGTCACATAACTTTTAGAATCGGAACAAACTTTCCTACACAGGCGTATCGGTCGTCAATATTCGACCTACATCATAGGGTGTGGCAACATTACACTAATGCGTGTTGTTTGCGACTACCTCGTGTGTTGGGAGCTTCATTACCGGTTTACGATATCAATAAAATATTTGATTATGATGTTCAATACGTTAATAAGTATAAGTATTTAATAATGTATTTAAGTACGTACCCACTGGAAGAACATGGAGGAACTAATGCCTAGTAATTATTTTAAATGCTTTTATTGCTAAAATACATTTAAGAAGTCATACAAAGAGCTAACGTCAATACTTGGTTGTATACTAATTAACAGTATTTTATTATCAGGCGGATAGTTTTTCTTAAAAAAGGTATTATAATTTAGCACAGATTTGTGCCATTTGTAAACAGGTACTTATTTTTCCAGTTCCATTGAAACTGCTTGCATACGCTGTATTTATTATGAAAAAGCTCATTATAGTAGCATAATATTTCATGACACTCAGATAAAGAATCTGAAAATACATTCGCGTAATTAAACTTTCATTTAGGAGAGCATTCTGTGCTCGTTCAGTTTATTTATATCTCTTATATACTTTATGATATAACAGGTATAACTATGGAAACATTGATTTGAATAGTTTCAAAGATTCGACTTCAGAAAAACGTAATTTACTCATCATGCATTTGTATGATACATAGAAATAATAATAAGGTATACTTTTCACAGCTGTCGGTTTTATATTCGTGTTTATTTTTGTTTGAAACCCTCCTTAATACTTTCCGTCGGAGGTTTTTAACATAATCCTTTTCACGATGCGTTCGCGATTATATACGATCTCGGTTTCGATGTTATTCTTTTGTTTGTTCTTTTAAAATGGCTGAGCCCGAAAGGTATAAAAAAATGAAAATTCTTAATTTATCGACTATTTTGCTCGAAACTCTAAAAATTTTCTGCTAGAAGCTTCCTAAGTTAGTTTCTATATAGGAAGCTAAAGCAAACCCAAATTATGATACGAATTTGTGTCAATAAAATCAAATCATAGTTCAGTTGTTTTAAAGATAAGCCGGAACAAACAAACAAATTATACTGTTTATTAGGCATAGATATCGTATAGTATATATATATAGATATAGTATCATATATTATAATAACTCTATGCGCATTAAATATATGTATGCCTCTTATTTTGACGTCACAAACAAACAGCTCCATTTTATTTAATTTTATTCATAAAACCTTCTAAACTTTTTCTTGAAGAAAACTGTTAATTTTCGCCTACTACCATCCAAGATCCAGGATTTATTAAAGAGAGCAACTTTGCTACAATTATAGATCGAATTCGTATTACAAAGGTAGATTTTGTGAACTTACAGCCGGCGATCTTGCTTAGCATAATAATAGGCTTTCAGAAAGCTCTTAAGAGTTACTTGCTGTAATTAAATTGGCCTTTATGTTGATAGGATCATTAACATAACACTGTTACGTTTTTTGTTTCTATTAATTTGCTGAAAGGGAATATTCATTCGTAGTATTGAGAGCGATACAGTTTTATACTTTCGTACTTACGTTTGTAAATTTGCTTGTAATTCGAAGAGGAATTATGGTTAAAAGTAAGTTTTTTTTTATGTACAATGTACATAATATGATATCGTATTTTAGGTAGTTTCTGTAAAAAGTATTTACTGTACAGAAGTTGGTCTTTAATTCGACATAGAGACTTATGAATTTTTTTTAATAAAACTTTTGAGTATTCTTTTTACACAAGCAACAACTCACATTTGTAGATTGAATAAACTTAAGTAGAACATTTTTTTTTTTCTGTTGGATGTTAGCTAAAATCATATCAAATGCAAATGTAATAGTGTTTTTTTTTACACGACTGCCCAAAAAGGAGTGTTATGTTTTCAGGGTTCATGTATGTATGTATGTATGTATGTATGTATGTATGTATGTTTGTGAGTTTCTTTATTCCACCATAACTTCTAAAAGGCTTGACCGATTTCAATGTTTGTGGTATCAATAGAAGCTTTGAAATATCCCGAGTGACATAGGCTATGTGGACATTAAAAAATGGTCAAGTGTGAGTCGAAATCGCCTGCAAACGGTTCCGAACGATTTTTTTTTTGCTCAATATTGGTCATTATATCACTAAAAGGTATGAAATAAAAAACTAATAATTAAAAAAATTAAAAAACACGCCTGCCATGACAAAAAAGTGAACTAAAAAATTAAAAACAAGTCAAATATTTGCAGTCGGGGGACGGTTACTTGGAACAATTCATTACAAATATACCCCGACTGCAAATATTTGACTTGTTTTTAATTTTTTAGTTCACTTTTTTGTCATGGCAGGCGTGTTTTTTAATTTTTTTAATTATTAGTTTTTTATTAATACCTACTAAATATACTTTCATAACAACAAATGCAGCTCATACAACACACAAACTATAAGCGTATCTGTCTGTCTGCACATTACCGGCCGCAAATTAGCGGCGGCCTGAAATTGCGGCCGCCCGTGCCCATGCCTCCTGAAACCAATTGAAAGGCTTTTAACGTTTACTGAATAGTTTTGATTGCCCGCTGTGTTAACGTTACGTTATATTACGTACATTTTCTTTGTAAGATTTCGCTATCTAGCTGAAAAGTATATACAACGGAACTATCACAAAACTAGGTAATTTGCAGTTATGGACATGCCGAACAAACCACTTTCTTCTGTCTTTCCTTGGATATTTATTATATTGAGTTGTAGGATGAACAGCCAGTCTCAGATCTTAAAATAAGTTGCTTATCGTATTTCAGTTGTTTTAAATTGCTGAATATAATATTTTTATTTGCTACAATGTATGCGTATGTCCATGTACATGTGTTTTTATGTGCACCATTCTTTCATTTTCAGAATGCTGACTTTAAGTTTGTTCATGTATGAGATATGTTTCTCAACTCACTCAATTAGCATAGGTCTTAAGTGGAGAGCGTAGGGTAGGACGTCTAAGTTGCTTGTTTGATCCCCATTCTCGATAATAATTGGGTAAAGTACAGACAAGTGGTTGTACATATCAGATTTAAAAGTAAAACCTTACTAGAACTTACAACAAGGTATGATACATAAACAATTATCGTAGTGGCAAAGAACGGTGCGCCAAAGTTCACCTAAAATTTCAACTCCGATAATTGGAAATCCGAAAATTTTCATCCTAACATTTTTCATCCTAACAATCACAACTCCTAATTTCTCTGCCCCTAATGATCATAATTCCTAAGCCAAAGTTCACCTAAAATTTCAACTCCGATAATTGGAAATCCGAAAATTTTCTTCCTTACATTTTTCATCCTAACAATCACAACTCCTAATTTCTCTATCCCTAATGATCATAATTCCTATTTTTTATTTTATATCGATCATAATTCCTATTTTTTATTTAATTGGTGTAATATAATAGAATAGAATTGACATAGGCCCAGAAATCCATTGCTTGGTTACGTCATCTTCTGCCCACATATTTTTTTTATATATAAAAGAAACATTTACCAATAGTGTACACTTGGTAAATGTTTCTTTCTGAGTATGAGTGAAAATATTATGGTAATAATGTTTAGGGATAAAAACGTTAGGATTTAAAAATATATTTACATTAATGATATTATTGATTGCAATTTTCGGAAATATGAGTGTTATGAACATCGTCGGTAGGACTACAAATAGTATGAATAAAAACTTTAGGATGAAAAATTTTTGGAAGAGTGATCATTCGGATTAAAAATCGTTAGTAAGAACATTTGCGTTTAAACAACTTTAGGTGAGCCAATATGGACCCGGCAAAGAAAGGTGTAAAGAAGTTTTTACTTACTACGATCAAGTTTATAATATCTCCTCAAAATAGTGCTGGGTTTATTAATTTGAACGAATTGTCAATAACCTCAAGAAAAACAAATGACATACAAAGATTATATTCGTATAAAAATTAGAAATTCTATCACTTTAAAAACAAGTGAACGAGAACAGGTTTCGAAACAACAAAACTAGTAAGTTAAACAACATATACCTGTCGCTAAGCCAATGTTTATTGGTCCAAACATAAACTACAATGTTGTTATATAATGATTCAATTGTTTTCCCATAACTTGTTACTGATAGTGTTATAACAATGAATGTTTTGGTGCGGCTGGCAGCGGGAGACGCTTGTTCATAAATAATTCACTCTCATTATTGACTTACATGACTCTAATGTGTTTAGCGTATTAAATTGTGATAGCTTATTAATATGGACGTGAAACCGGGGAAGTTGAAGTTTAAATGTATATTTTGAAGATATTCTAGAGAGGTAATCTAAATAGTTGAGAGTATTATGAGGCAGAGTAATTTGAAATGAGATGTACTCATAGTATAGAAGGACGTGCTTTTTAGTCAGGCAGTTATTTAATGGTTTTTTTCTAATCCTTTATAGCATATGCTCTGAAAAACTAAAAGTTTCTACTTCTTTTTTTGTTACCCATGGATAGAAACTGATGTTTTACTGGCAATTAAGATTTTTTTGATAATTCACTTTTAGGGTGAAAAGGCATATTAAAAAACTATTTAAATCGCGTTGCTAAAAATAGCCAATGATGTTCACGAAAACAATGACTAGAAATAATGTGCCTCATTATGTTAACCATATTCATGACATGCAGATTTTTATTCAAATCTATTTTAGATAAATGAGGTTCTAAATAGCGGCACTTAATTATTCCACCTATAACAAATCACTGCTTTTGTGTGATATTTTACAGAAGTTTAAATAATTAAATAGTTAAGTTTAACTATTTTTTACATAATTGTTTAAAAATGTAGAGTTTAAATAATCGATGAAATAATTACATCATGACTCAAGAGTGATTAATAGTTTACGAAGTTCAGATAGTTACTGTTTCTTAATCTCTTACATTTTGCACCTTAAATAAACTATAATCAGAAGAAGGCATATCTTAAAACATTTTTAAATAAATATTGCCTTACGCTGAAGTCGATTTTAATGTGCTATAACAGTTTAACTACTAATTATAATCAACTTGTATACTACTCATTTTACTATGACTCATCGTTGAAAACAAATGAAGTATAAAACGTGTTCTAAACAATAGTAACGTGACAGTTTGTTTTGGTGACGTCCACAATCTAATTAAGATATTAGCGCGATGTCAAGAGCTCAAATTAGGGCAATTATCGGCTCGCCGTAATCTCGTTTGGTTGTGCGGAACTCGCGAGCTGTCTCGCCGACCTATATGTGATAGATCAATACTCTGTTTTTATTTCGGTTTCCGAGTCTCATCAAATATGAAGGTGCTTTGTATATTTTGCTAGTTCTGTGGGAGAATCTTTTGGGTCTCAATTTAGAGGCTAACTGTACATACATTCAGAGCAACCATAAATCGTTGCCTACTGATTAAACTTATAATAATTAACTAAACACTACTTACTCTTAGCCTTCTATTTGTTTTAAAGCCTACCTATTGCTCATATAGATAGTACTAGTCATAACAATATAACATACTGATAACCGAAATTAGAATCGACTAATACGTCACGTTACTATTAATAACGGAATAACGAATAACACTAGAGAGTAATAATACCTTATGACATACATGATACATGACATAATATGTATGGCATGACATATTATGTCATGGCGGCGCGTGCGATTCTCGTTGTAATAGTCTGTTGCATTATATAAATTAATAATAATTCTTATGGCGTTGCTGGCCTTAAAAAGTGTTGTAATTGTAACGTTGAATTCATTCTTATGATAATATATTGTAAAGTTTAAAGAATCAGTGTTTTCCTTTAAACAATATACTATTATAGACAATGCAACTAAGTATCGTTTGTACTTTCTGTCTGTAGTGAAAATTCTCAGATATGTACTTGTTTATTGCCTCTAAACGTTATTGAATCTTTTACCAACTTTGTTTTAGTAAGTCTATTATATCCATATAAAGTAGGTTTTGTTAAGGTGTTTAGAAAGAGGACATGCATAGTCTCCTTGCACCGGTTGCTTTACTTTCCAGTAACGTATAAACAATAAATATACCACAGATCCATTGCGAATGCCCAAGTCTGGAATATGCCATATCCCTCATAGTGCGAATGTGACGTCATTCAATACCAACGCATGTTACGCATGTTATTACTGACTCTCGTTGAATGTTTAATAAAAATGCTTTCAATACTTCAGTCTATTGTTTTGTTGTACAGCTTAAACGAGAACGGTTATAGTTGTGTAAAAGTTTAATGAAATGTTTGAAATATTTTTTGAGATTTTGTTGATTGATGTTATACATCTTTTATTAGGATGTGATACAGGACTTTGAGGGCTTACGTCGTTGTGTTCACCAATTGGTGCCACTGGCCAGTTTGACGACCAGTTTGACTACCTCCGTGGTCGAGTGACGTACGCACCGGTTTCAAAGTGTCGCTGGCTTTGAGGTCCCGAGTTCGATCCTCGAAAGGTTTAATGTAGAAAATCACTTTTCTACATTGTCTCGGGTCAGGTGTTTGTGGTACCGTCGTTGTATCTGAATTCCATAACACAAGTGCTTTAGCTACTTACTTTGGGTTTAGAACAATGTGTGTAATGTTGTCCGTATTTATTAATTTTTACTGGTAATCAGCTAATAATTTGGTAAGGAGTCTTATACAAAGTAGGCATGAGCATAAGTATAATATTAAAAAACCGTCATTTGTTTTGTTATAATGCTTATAAAATATGCCATCAAATATATGCAGACCGCCTAACGAAGCATGACGTTCGTTTTGCCACAAACCGCACTCCCACAGGGCATTGTTATGATGTTCCTTTACTTGGATTTACACGAACACGTTCATACTACAAATACCATCCATCATATTTGATGTGTAATAGTATTTTCATGTTAATAAGCTTTAGATTGCATTTGCCCTATGGGAGTTACATCGACACGGTGCAACAGTATATTTGTGTTTCCATCAAGTTGTAGTTTTTAACCTTATCTAATAAAATATCTATAAATACCGCTGGTTTTAATCCCTTAGCAGATTGAGAAAGTAATATTAATTATTTTAGAAAATACTTTTCGAAACTTTCTGAGACTTAAGTTGACAGTTTCTTACTATTTTGTCCAAAGGGTAAGATTGAATACCTCTTTGTTTGACCTTTTTATAATTATCGGTCTGAGTAGATACATATTTTTTTCGATTCTATTTATAACTATACATATACCTATATGTGTGAACCTTCATAAGACGAATATTTTCAAGTAGGGTCATTGTGGATTTATTTTCGTAACAGTCGTAACAAACCTTTGATTGTCCTAAAGGAGTACTTGACCTGACCCTTTCCACAAAACAGATCGAATCGAAAATCTGTGTAACATTTACGGGCTATTTTTAGTTTGGTTTTATCACTTCTTATAAACTCTTTAAATGTAATTCTAGTTTATTTTTGACGATAGCTTTTCAGAATTTATTAATTATTTCCCGCAAGATTGACGCCACCATTCATACTTGCTAGGATGATATTTATGACGCAAATTGAGTTTTAAGGGCCTCGCTCTGTATGCTAAGAGGCGACACACATAACGCCTTATTGCAATCTGAATGGAAAGAACGGAGATAGCTGGGAATATATGGTCAATTCATACCACTTTATTGTGAGACGTGCTCCCCATAATAATAAAGATATTCTCGTTAGCGCATAGTATTGGATTGTTTTAAACTTTTTTGCATACTTCTATTGTTTTTAATGAGATGTCGGATTGGTTACTTGGCGTCTATATGGATGCCTCAGCAGTAGTGTCTTGTACCTACTGAGGTGCGAATAACAAACATTAGAATACTCATGCTCAAGTTTTTCTTATTGCCATGAGGATAGGACCTTATATTTTTTAAAGAATTTCGATGTTTTGATGACCATTTTAGTTTTAGTCATATTTAAATTTAAGGTTAATATAAAGCTTGCATTTAAGTAGTAACCTACAGTAGGCAAATCCAAGATGACGACTGATGTATGAAGTAAAGGCAACAAAAACATGGCATTGTCGAAGGACCAAGGTTTTTGTGGATCGTAAATCATCTACTATTCTCCGCGGTTTGATAACAGACTCATCTCTGCTCGCATTTAACGTACCGCATTAGTTTTTAGTGAGACATCATAGTAAAGACCATTTTATGATGAAAATGCTTAGGTATTATATTTTCTTATCATAGACATTATTAAAATTGATGTTCCTGAAGATAAAAGCACTGTTCATGTATGGCTTTCGCATTCAAAAGTTCATACATAAAGGCTTGCTTTTTAAGTCCAAATTATTTAAATATAAAATAGTTTAATGGAAATAGGACCATATACAAGAACTATATTACCTATGGTACCTTTACTTTCACTAAAGAAAACAAGTTTCCGCATAATTTCCTGAAGACCTGGTACTTTTCCTCAATAAAACGTTACCTTGATACCTCTCCAGTCAATACTCATTAAAACACAAAGCTCATTTAAATCAATTGAATGCGTCTCTACCGAATTTCAATTGGACCGTGTTAAAAGATTCGCTGTATTTCAGTCAGGACTCGTCCCATTTGTACAAAAACCTAGATATTTATTGTTTCCAATCGTCAAGTCTGGAAAACAAAGTAGACAACACCTTTTCCGTGTGAACTATTTTATAGATTGAGCTTTTTCAGGGGCTTGTCTGTTTCAATAGTAGATAGTTCGAAATAATAATAGAATGCCAGTGTTCTTTGATTTTTTTTTTATAATCAGACATAATAATAATAATATTCCGGGACAATTCACACACGGTTATCTGATCCCAAGCTAAGCAGAGCTTGTGTTATGGCAACCAGATAACTGATAAACATACTTATATATTTCTAAATACATACATATTATAGATAAATTACACCCAGACACAGAACAAATGATCGTGCTCAACACACAAAGATTTGTCCTGGGTGGGAATCGAACCCACGACCTCCGGTATAGCAGTCAGGGTCTCTAACCACTAGACCAACAGGCCCGTCAATACATTAGACATAATATGAAATTTCATAATAGATAAATATATTAAATATTTATTGAATCCAAACAAGCATCTTTCATATAAAATTCTTCTAAACATAATATTTAAGCCAACTGTTTAGTATTTCTAGATTTTTGTCTTTTTATGGAACGAGTGCCTTAGCACAAACTATTTAACTATCCCCAATTAAACTTAACAGGGTCACATTTAATCACACAATGATTGATCAAACTTAATCATACGTAGAACGAAGCAATGTACAAAACGAAATGGCTTCTGTCCGCTCGTGATTGAATGACGTCATCCGAGAAAAACATGGCAGCTGATGATTTCCATCGGTCTGTTTTTCATTTCACAAATCATTACGGACCTCCACGGTAAACATAAGGACGCAGCCTCGTTGAGAAAAAAGGTTTGTACAATTGTTATTGTCAGGTTTCTGATTGCGATGTAATCTCGAGTCGAGAAATGAATGTTCAAGAACTGTTGTATTGCAGGGCTACCTGACTAACTGCTCATATTTAATTATGGGACTATTATATTGCGAGATATACCTACGTTTCGAAATATTTTTTACTTGTTACTCTGCATTTATTGTAACGCATTGAACTTCATAATTTCTATTTCTAAACCTAATTCTATGATAAGTTGGTATTTCTAAAATGTTAGCTATACCATTTTATCGTGATAGGAGAGGTAGCTAGCTAAATAAGAAATGCATCGCATATCTCAATATCATGAATTCTGAACTCACCGTAATGTGTATGTAAAGTTATGTATGTATGTGTACCAGGGATAACGTAAATATCGAAAAGGCCGAGACGATATCAGGTGGCTTCTCCGTACCTAATGTTTGATGTTTTGATTAGAATGAGACATACACGTTGGTAGGAGAATTTATCGCTATTCATTTATCACAAGTGTATTTACCGTTGGTTAAGCTAATACATTGTTTTATTAGTATTACCTGAGGCTTTCGTGTGAACGTTGTGTCTAAGATAAAGGTTGTTGTGTTTGCGCGAGTCATAACAGTTCAGCTGTAACATCGTAATTAAATAACAGTACAATCAGGTATCTAAACAATACAAGAGCGATGTTTTCTTTATACTTTCCCTTACCTGTTTGTTTCAACCCTGTTGCGATCTGCGGTATATTTTTTAGCTTTTGCTCTAATTGGAGTTGCGAATACAAAACACCCCGGGGTAATGGTAGGCGAAATTGGTAGGTGCTCCACGCATTTTAATTTATATCGTGTCGGCTATAAACTTATAAACAACTTGGAAATTCATATTTCACGGGAAGTTAGACGGTGTGCCTCCGGTGCCTGAAATTACTCTAATAGATTTGACAATAATTTTGATTTACGATCTTACTATTTACATCTGAGAAGTAACATACAATGATTCAAAGTGCTCCTTGTCAGTGAATTGGTGTGTGTAGTGAAAAGTTTTCTGGAGTACTTAAACAAATTATTGTAACAGTTATCAGTGTTCTTGTAACGAAGTGCCAAATTAGTAACGAGATTACAGTTCATCGTTCAAAACTTCACACAACAAAGTTACCTAACATCGATTCAAGGGTCTTAAATAAAACTGTCAGGCTACACCACCAAAATTCCAACAAAGAGAACATCAGTAAGTGCGGGCAGCACAGAGGTGGGTTGAGTGACGTCACGTGAGTCATTCGTTTTCGGCGGAGGGCCGCACGGTCAGCCGTCAGGATAAGCGCGCGAGTAGTCGCGGCGACGCTCACCGCGGCGCGCGCGCACACCGCGCTCGGCGCCGCCAAGCTGGGCGAGCACGCGGCCATGCTTGCCGTTGCCATCTGCTGCATACTGGTGCTGCTGCTCGTATTTATTATTCTGATCATCGTGGTCGGACAGAATATGGAGGTTAAGGGTGGCTCCTAGCGGCGGAGAGGTGAGTTACAATGTTGAAATAACAGTTTTAGATTAAAATCTTTAAGATAACAACTTTACCAATTTTTTGAATTATTTATTGTTGAAAAACTTATGATGTCTTCGTCTAGTTTTTAGTTATTCGTACATAAGTATTTGTTAAATTTAAAAGACATGTAAGTGAAGTAATTGAAAGATAAACAAGCAATAAATTAAACAAAGCTGAAAGCTTTATAAAGCATAATCATGATGATAAATAATCACGATTAAAGGAAGTTAAATTGCTTTCAAAAATTCATCAAAAGAAGAGCCATTTGAAATCACGTTCCAGAATTACACCGACGACGTAAGCATGGTGAGACAATCAGCAAAAATCCGCTTAGTTCGTGCTTCTGTAATCAGTTACTGTCGGGTCTCGACGATCAATACCTAAACGTTATAGGACTCCTCATTAAACACTGTAATATAGATGTAATCAACTCGATATGGGATTATGCTGACGACACGAAGACCGTCTTTTCTTCATTTAATTACCGTGTCGGTTTCTTTCTGGTAATCGATTTCAATAAGGAAACTATATTAATACGTGCTTTACACGGTGATCTGAATGTGTAATAATTATTTCTGCAGCTGCTACGTTAAGAGGAAAGGGGAGTGGACTTTTCTCCATACAAACGTTCTATGATTTTTTGCAGTAATATAAATATGAACTAGACCTATGCCCCTATTTTTTCCTTTTTTAAAATAAGTTATATTTAAAGAAACTAGAACCTTCTAAATAGTGCCGATTTTGACCGCAGTTTTCAGAGGCGTTTTTTTTAAATTTGGCAACTAAATTGAAAAAAGGAAAAAATAGAGGCACAGATTATTCTTTTCTTATGCAGTATATGAAATATTTAAAATTGGTTAAGAATTGGGGGAGAAAATAGACGAGAGCCAAACCTCGATTTTTCGTCAGTTTTTCGGTCTGAGCTGCAGTTGTCTTTATCGCACGAATTAGAGGGCGGGGGGAATTAGAGCGACAGCAATACTTTCTTCAAAAACCGAATTTTCAAAAGTCTCTCCGCTCCCCTTTCCTCTTAACAGTAAACCGTTTAAAAGTATGAACAATTTTATGTAAAATCGACAAGTAATCAACAAAGTTATTTAAAAGACAAATATGAATGGTACATGTCGTGATATACAACTATGCGTATTTTCAGAAGACATAGATATATTTGTTTAAACCTCGATATCTTTAAATACGTTCTATTTTTTTCAATTTAATGACGTGCGTAGTTCGTAACATTTTATAATAAGATCTTTCAATCAATTGTATAGAGTCATTAAATCATCTGCATGTGGCATCATGTATCAACATAAAATCTATTTTCACATCAGAGCAAACACTTCAATTGTTTAATTTAATAATGTTATAATTACCAATTAAAATCAACACAGATGGCTGCTTTCAACCACATCCGTATCAAAATAAAACAATAACGAAACCAATTAGTATCGAGTAGCAAGTGTCGAAATTATATTTATTTGCAACTATTCAATTTGTTGTGTGAATGACTTAACAACAATGTAACAATAAGCATTTGTTTTTATCCTAGAGCATTTATTATATTAATTTTAAAAATCAATTTTGAACTAGTAATGCTTATTTTTTGAGAAAAATAAGTAACTAATCTTGAGGTAACAGATTACACGTTAGAGTCTTAACGTACATAAAAGGAATAAATCCAGCAAATTGAAATCACATCCCGTCGCGACAGACTTAGCAACACATTTAATAAGTAACTTCAAGACAAAATTGTGAAAATACTTCGTAAAAATAGAATCTTTATCTCCAAGGAGTGTTACCTGCAGTTACTCGTAATATTCCTTTAGAAACCGCGGCGACAGTTTTTTAATCCGGCAATTGAAAGGGAGCTCGCTTACCATCCGCTTATCTTTCCACATTGGGTATAAGTCTACAGAAAATGTTCGAGAAAATGAAATGCTGTGCCAACTCAGTGCGAATGTATATAAACTCCTTGCGCGTTACCTCTTTTAAAAGTTCAAGCGGTATGCGAGGGTGTATAGATCCTTCAAGAATTGAATGCTTTTATAGGTCACCCCGCAAACGCAGGTACTCATAACATCTGAGTAAAGGCAATATTTCTTATTCTTCTTGGTAGAACACGTGTATGTATGAAATGTTCTCAAATATTTCAAGGCAAACATTTCATTATTTTGGATCGTATTTTGAAAAGAATAAATGAATATGGGATCAATGCTCTGTATTCTTTGATAGTAAGATAAAATAATATTACCCGCTAGCTAAGTTCAAATATTTTTGTAACAACCTCGTCATCTGCTGACCAACTTATTTATGTATAAGTGTTACTTGTATAAATTTAGAAGCGATTTTGAACTGATTGAGGTAGAATGCAAATACGCTTTATATTTATATATCTTAAATACAAATATGATAAGTATTTATACTCTAAGACCTCTATCGGCGAATTGAGGCAATACTCATAACTCATTTCAACCTAACATCAGAGAAATAAGTCGGAATGAGCATCGTCCACACCGTTAGGCACTCAAAGTTCTCTCAACTGTAGCCAACGGAGCCAATCTTCATAAACATAAATCTTCAGCTTATTTAGATGGATGATGATGGTACAGAGGAACTTCCAAACTTTTATTGATTACCAGCTATCGGGGCAAGTGTACTAAAATGGAATAATGCGGGAATTATTACGAACAAGTTCGGTTGATTTAGAAAGTTGCCGAACTCTGAGTTGAAGAGACACTCGGCTTTAATTCTATGCAAATAAAAAAGTACATAAAGTATATTTCCCTTGGAATTAACTTGAGAGTTTGTTGGGTCGAATGTTCTATCGCTTAAGTTTGTATTACTTGGGTTATAACTTGGGCTTCGTAAATTCTTTACTTGATTATATGATTTGCTGTTTAATCTGTTTCATTTGATGTTAATACATTAGGTATTTGCATAAATCTGAGTCCAAGTTGGGGTGTACTTTGTGTCTCAATTAAAAGTTTGTGAAACGAATATCGGTTATTTCCTTGAACAAGAAACGTAATTCTTACGACTGTAAATCTTGATCAAAAGGAAACCTTTTAGTGTATTAGAAACTCGTTCTAAATTTTAAAATACAACATGAATGTTTCTCAAGTCTAAATCCAGTCCAGACAAAAGCAGTCAATCTTATTAAACAACACTTCGACAACATTGTTTCGATTATATTCCGTCGTAAGTAATAAATAGTTAGGTACTGTAGCTTCCAAACAGCAAACTGCAAAAACAGTTTCACAATCACAGTACACCAACACCGCTCTAGTCAAAGCCACATCCACATTCCTCTATTACGCCTCAGCTTTTGAGTTGGTACAGTCGAGTACAGTACGCGACAATTACGAGTTGCGTCTGCGCGTGCAATCATAACTAATCTATTCCCTAGAGGCACGAAGTTGCACGATTGTACGAGGTTGTACAAGGAGCAACAAATGTGGTGATGGGTTTACTGTTAGAAAAAAAAAAAAATACACACATTCAAATGATACAAGTTTTAGTTGGGACAGTCATAAAATTGCCTTGATAATGGAACTCAACTATAAACTAGGTGAACACCAATGAATTCAGGAGCAATTTAAAAGCTGCACATGAACGCCATAAGTTGACGTTAATCTTAGCTCCAATTTGCATTAAATAAACAACGCACAAAATACATTAACGCAATAAGTCTTAAATTCAGAATCATTTTTCACTCGATCGCGGAAAACGTAGTTCATTGGTACTTACTCAGTTTATCATGTAACTCGTGAAATCGTTCCCACATGTCATCTTTTGTTGCCGACGGTACATAGCTGGCAATTATTCTGCAACTAAGTCAGTGTATAATAGACTTTTATTGGGAACGCGAGCGGCAGTTATTGTTTAATTGCTTGTAACTGAGATTTTGTTGGCTTGAATACGATGCGTTTTGATAGTTCCTAGAGTTATGTTCAGACTGTTGTCGGTAATTAAAAGCAGATGAAATCAGTGTGTTGTTGCAAAAAGCTAGTTAAATTAAGTAAAATATTGACAGTAAGCTTTTTGGATTTCAATCACCTTTACATTCTTGAATCTAAAACCTAAACCCTGAAATACATAGAATGAAAATATATGCAATAAAATACCTAATTTTAAAGCCGTTACTTCTGCCTTAAAAACACCCTGTTTGACTTTTTACACCACTGCCCAAAAAGGAGTGGTTCATGTATGTATGTATGTATGTTTGTCAGTTTCTTTATTCCACCATAACTTCTAAAAGGCTTGGTTTGTGGTCTCATTAGAAGCTTTGAGTTATCCCGGGTGACATAGGCTATGTGGACATTAAAAAATGGTCAAGTGTGAGTCGAAATCGCCTGCAAAGGGTTCCGAACGATTTTTTTTGTGTTGTGTCATGTTTTTGTGTTGTTCACTAAAAGGTATTAAATAAAAAAAAATATAATAAAAAAAAATAAAAAACACGCCTGTCATGTCAAAAAAATATTAAAAAAGTGAGCTAAAAACTTAACGGGGGACCTGTAATGAATTGTTCCAAGTAACCGTCTCCCGACTGCAATTAAACGATCGGTTAATTACAAATATTTAACTTGTTTTTAATTTTTTTGTTCACTTTTTTAATATTTTTTTGACATGGCAGGCGTGTTTTTTATTTAATTACTACTTGTATTTAATTGTACTTTTACAATTTTTCATTTAAAAATTGAAAAAACTCATCATCATCTATAGATGCATACTTACATACATGCTCAATTTTTACATGTAACACATATCGAACAAAGAGCCTTTACAGGTATGATGCCAACTTAGTGATCGATATCTGGGATCGTAGAGTTAAGCCGTATGACATAACCTAACCCTAGCAATTAATACGGATACCAGAAGCCCTACACTTTTTTCGGATACGGGTCAGTTCAAGTAGGTAAAGGAAAGCCTAAAACTATGTAAAGCTGGGCAATATTGTTATACGTTACAATAATACTACTATATGTTTGTATGCAAAGCTAATTTAGATAAACCCTAATATAAAGATGAATTTACAAAAGTAGATGTACCTATATTTTTACGTATAAGTAGTTTTATGTCAATATAATTGAAGAGTTGACCTTTATACTAGTGCATACCATGAACGAAACAGCATACTCAAAATCATCTTTTCAATTACCATACCATGACTGAACACATGTCAATTCAGTCACATGTTTCTCACTCAAAACTTTATCTATTCAGCTGTCAACCAGGTTGATGGTGCAATAAAAACGGAGCCATGGATCTGACCCCCCACCCTTCCCCATACCCCGCTTACCCCTTACCCCCGGCTCACGGCGAGCTACCCTCATTTGTGTTCCGGAAATGGAGCGAGACGGCGCCCGGATTGGTATATCGCACAGTTTCCTCTCAGACTGTCCTCTTGTCTTTACGCTACATGTTAAATTGCTGACAAGCTTTTAAAAATAAACGTTTTTTTTGTGTGTTTCAAATTGGATCGTTTTTATTTAAACATGGTAGTTTTTTACTTTTCTGATTGATTACGTTTGAGTCGACAGCATGGAGTTATGCAACGTATGTGAAGTTTGGTAGTTAGTTACAAACGTACTATCATCAGCTCTTCGGGTTCGGATGAGCAAAGAACATCGTCTACATTTACCCGTCATGAATGAACATTCACTCATAATGAAAACAAAAAATACCATATAATAAATATTTGAATTAGGTTTTCAACAAAAAGGAGCTCTTTAAAACACTTGTTGCTTAAGTACAAAATCCGGTAAGCATATTCCATGTCTAATTTAACTATGACATAAGTCAGGAGCACATGTCCTACATAATTAATGTATGTGTAACACAAACCTCTTAAGATGAGGAGCAAGACAAACAGACGCGGTAATTACTTGAATATTATATTAATGTTCAGAGAGTTATAAGGATCATTCTCAATTTATGTGTCTAATGTAAAAGGTTAGTGGTAACCAAAGGCGTACAAATAGATTGATTATAAAAATAATGTGGAGATTGGTGCTTACATGGGTGAGTATATATGGTTGGTATTCAATGGCATGTCTTACCTTAGATAAACGTTAAGAGACTTTGTACCGCCAGGCAGTTCTATTGCAATGCTAAAAAGAGGTGTCAGAAATATGCTCTAGCAACCATTAAATGTATTAGCAGCATACCAAAACTAGAATTTGAACAAAGGATATTGAGTTATTTAAAAGGCAAATGGGTAGTGGTCACATTGGCAGTCGTATGTAAAATATCAGCAGTATCCGATGAGACTAGACGATTTCGATATAGTTTGGGAGACTTTAGAAGCAAGAAATACCCTTATCGTATGAGTTTGCGATACTTTGCGGTCGGTCTTATCCTTATCAGCATATTGCCTAGTATCGTCAATTTTTACGATACACAAATTCAAGTATAAATGAGTTTTCGTTCCCTAGATAAACGCACGAATATATTTTTGGAGTTACTTATCTAAATTGCATGAGATTACCTCAAGAACAGATTTTTATATCTAAAAATAAATATGCAAACTCTTATAAATATTTCAGACAGTGCAACTAGATTGTTACACTCGAGTGCAATGCTTATTTTCTTTAATTTAGTATAAAATAGAAACTTAAAAATGTACATTGTCAAACGTTTTTACAATGTACATTTCGAAATTTCTATTTATCCTAAGGATTAAATAATAAGTTAAAAAAAATATTTTTTCAAATAGAAAACACCTATTCACTCATTGTAAAAATATTATCCTAAAATCCAAGAATGATCATTTTAAGAAATAACAACATTATCCCCGGAATAGCTGCAACTCCATAATAAAACTGCTTAGCTCCATCCATTCGCGAAAGCAGTTGAAAGCCTCTATCATCCCACAGCCATTCGATTCTCAAATCATAGCACAAACATCGGTACGAATCGAATCAAACTGCTCGAATGCTTGACCGAGTTCGTTTTGCTCCCAATCGAGAATCGAGCGCGGCTTCACTGGCTTGAAATAAAAGTATTTTTATTGTACAAAGACGTCAATAAACTAGGTATCCGATGGTACAGCTCTATTGAGTTAGAATGCTTTAATTGTTGCACGTATTGGTTTCTCGCTACTTGGAAGAACATTTAATTAGATTTAGTTGTGTTGGTTTTAAAACTCAATATATAAAATGAATGCAACCAGACCATTTAGCTTTATTTAAGCAGTACGTTGTGTGTTATAATGTACTTTTCAAAATAAAAAGTCCGTCAAAGAAGGTGAGTGAGATTTTAATAAAAATGCTTCAGACAAAATTTTTGTGGCGTTGCAAAATTGACTCTCCATATTCACGTAACATGGTGATAATTAGTCAGCTTACATCATAAGCATTCCAGTCGCACATCGGGGCCAGATTTGGCATTCCACCGCCACGCACCGCAACCTCTTTGATATATACATTTTAAAATAATACCGGCTTTGTTATACGTCAGGGGATAGGCACGTGAAATATTCATAAGGTATATAAGCCGGCCCACAAAGCCTGCTCAAAGTTGGGTACTCAATAAGAGAGATTTTATGGTTTTAAAATGGTTGTGTGATGTTTGTGGATAGTCACTTATATTTATGTATGTGTATATTTTATTGTGTTGAACGCGTTTGCGTTGATTCCAGCTGCGTTTGCGTGTATTTATTATTTACGCTGGCTGTCGTCAGTTCGTCTGTGTCGAATTATATTTTTGTTGCTTGAGTGCTGTTATAAAAATATATCGTGTTTGTGGTAAACATTACATTGTAAGAGCGTGAAGTAAGTAGTCCATGACATTTTGACATCGGATATGACAAGATTTTGCTTTGAAGTGTAAGAATAGTATGTATGCTCCTTTAGTTTAGTAAGTAAGTACGCTACTTTATAACCGTATGTATGCTGAGTTTGCACTATACCTTATATGTATTATTTTAGATTATTACCATTGCATTCATTAAATAGTACGTAACCCTGTGGGTTATTTAAAGCTTATTTAAAGCTTAAGTTAAAAGAAACTATATTTCGTTAAAAACATTTTTTTCTATGCCATCACAACGAATGTAGAATAGAATACAATATAATAAGCAGTTATGGCCTCCTATATTGCAGCTAAGCAATAATGAGTTTTAACTTTAGGTTTTTTTCAAAGTAACTGATTTTCAATTTCCTTTAAGGTAGTGAAATCGAATTTGAACGTTAGTTTAAATGGACATGACTTTCATGACTATTTTCGTTTTTTTATCCATCGATCTAAAAAATCATCGATTCGATCAACAACCTTTATCCCAATAAAAATCTGTACAAGCGTACACGTAATATCTCTACCTCCCATCTATAGTTTAATTCGTCGAACAGTTTATTACTATCTAAAGCTAAACTGTTACATGCAAATATTTATATAATCAAACAACACTGCAATCAACTAGTATCGATGCGCGTCAATGTGCAGGAACACGGAGAGCACCGGGGAGGGCGGGGGAATGTGGGGGAATTCGGGGGAGAGCGGCGGAATGCGGGGGAACACCGGGGATTAGAACATAGTTATAGTTTTGTTAGGATAGTTTGATTAACTACCTGTTTGTTGACGTTCATATTTTGGTTCGACACATGTTCGATTTTATGGGGATGCTCGTTTGTTTTGTATTGGGTTGGATGCAGTTTTCACAATTAATAAAGTTTGTTAGCATTTTATTAGAATTTATTGAAGTTTTGATTATGTTACATAGCAATTAACTAAAACATTCTCAAAGAACGCCACCAATGAAATGTTTAAATTACTACAGTAATACGTATTAATTGTTCAAACTTGTAAAACAAAACAAACTCATTCCGACATAAAAACCCACATGTAAAGCGCTAAATAAATTAAACACCGATCTCTACGCCGAACGCCGTAGCACGTAGCTCGTAGCACCGCCGCGCCGTAGCGCACGTAGCGACACACCGCATTAGTCGAAATCATTCGTATTCGTGTTTACACAACAATTTCATTCAGAGGAGCAAACATAGTCACTGTAAAATTTACATGAGCAGAAGGTTTACTATATGCATGGTGTTATTTTAATGATGCGTCGGTTAATATAGCATCAATAAAAATTAATTGATGGTTTTTTTTTGCATTAGTGGCTGGATAATGGTGCAACGATCAAAGCTGAGACAGAAAAACGGATATTTATTTCTGAATTATTGTTTTGGTCATTTATGTATCGCTACTACTAATACTAATAAAAAGTAAAATTTTGTACGAATAACAAGTAAAATCAATTATATTCAACTGTTAAAATATAATGACCTAACGAGAATTAGTTTTGTTTTACCTGCCAGTCTTTCATGAACAAAATTCTTTTGAGGTTATTTTTACTGGCGAGTTCTTTTTTATTTATCTTCCCGACTTTCACGTAAGGAACTATGCACTTTTGGCATTACTACCTCGTGGAGAGTGGTACTTCTGCATTACCACGATTGCAGTGACTAGTTCATAATCGTTAGCCTGGCCGAAGTTCCGAAGCAATTGGATTTTAATTGTATCTCCCACGTTTGGAACAACATCTGGCAATTGTTTTTTATTTCTTTGATATTGAGCTAATGTGTGTTCAACCATTTTCAATTACTTTCTGTGTGCTCTTAGTTGTAATCAAGGGGATTTGTTTTTGTCACTGTGGTCTGTTTATTGCTAAAAATAAATTAAAATTATGTTTTTTTAACGCTTATAAACTTTAGGTCCATCGATAAATTATTATTGTTAACGAGAGCTTGTTTTAGTGATAGTATATAGAGGAAATTATTTTTTAATTATAATTTGAAAAACCTTTATAGTTTTTTAATATAAACTCTATTGTGAAACCTTAAATGCGTCGTACGCTCAAGGGAAATCATAAGTTAGCCTATTCAGAGCAAGTAGAAAATGAAAAATAGCTGTAGTTTAAAAGGCTGCACTTCTGTTCCTTCACAATGGCATCCTTTTGTCTTGAGCTTTAAGCGCTGTAACTAAGCGTGAAGAACCTAATGTTATAAGACGTTACTCTCCACCGTATTAAATTTCCTCTGGTTTCAAGGAAGTCTTTTATATTCATTATAAGAAACAGGCTAATAAAAAAAAAATTGAAAAAAACACCTTGGGGTTAGCTTTATGAATTTAGGATCATATAAGTATGAACTAGCATACTACACATTATTATTTTAGTATTATTTATTTAATAAGGTACAAGGTACATCTTAGAAATTAAAATATTAATTAAAATATAAATTAAAAAGTTAATCTGTTGGATCATAATAAAATGTTAGATATTATTTGATCTCCAGCTTATTTAAATCTTATAATCTTTTTAATATTATATAATGTTACATTGATATATATATATATTCTATATGTAACCCAAAATAAGATGGAATTGAGTGTATTTTGATATGTGATACGATGAAAGAGTATAATGATAATTCTAGTATTAAAGCCTCCAAAAGAGCAGGCTGTACAAATATTTCGACAAAGCGACAGAACAAAGTTATTCTAACTTTTCGAATCAAGATTAGTTCGCGATTCATATTGTTACACACGATGTTATATCACAATAAATAACAAAACACAACAAAAGTCCAAACTCGGCGAACAAACAAAAACAAGATGGCCGTCGTGACAGTTCGAAACTCAGTTTTAGGGAGTTTTCATACGTACCGGTTGCCGTGTAGACCGGCTATCCGACGAAATCTATGACACTAGAGAGCTTTACAGCAAACGTCTCAAGGTACGTCGCTGGCTATTCGTCAACCGAGATTGTCTATCCGGCAACCGGAACAAATGAAGCCTGTCCTCTTTACGTTTCGATTTCATTATACGATGTCAACTTTATATTATTTCTATTCAATACAAAATCTTTCATTCTGTTATTTTTGTTTGTTTTCCCTGTTTCCTATTGTTTTCCGATAAGCCCGTAATGTTTTGTTTGCTATAATTTTGACCTTTTCCAATTATCTACATTTAATAGAAATGTTTTTCTTTGTTATTTGTGTTTTGAGGGAAAGGTTGGTTCTACTCTGTTGTCGTGTCTTTTTTATTATTTACGGACTTAATAAATTAATTAAAAGAATTAATTAAAAGTTGTTGTGTAATTAATTAGATAATTATTTGGATACATTTTGGATTTATCATTGCCCAATTAATGCTTAACGTTGCTACAATAAAAAAAAATTACGCTTCAACGTTTATTATAAAAATACATATACCAAATCGCTTTTCATGACTGTTACCTATATGGGGATACATATTTGAATGGTAAACAGAACCAGTCATTAGTAACATATATTTTACTTAAACAAATATAATATTCAATTTGTTTTTATCATTCCATAAAACATTTTATGTACACAAATAACCATTTCATTCAGAGGGAAGAACCGTAAAATTTTACGGCAGAATTGAGACGAGAACAAGATAAAATTAACAAATGTTGATACAACATGTTTTTTTTGGCAGAAGTCTATTTTTAACTTTATTATAATAAGGCAAGTTAATGGTTATCGTTAAATTTGAAATAGAAATAAACGGAAGAGTATATCTTAGATTCATTAGCGCTTAAACCAAACCAATCCATGCCGTCTATCTTTAAATAATCTGAGCAAGTTAGTGACAATGTAGACGGAAAAGTGGCAACGATCCTCCATAAGCCAAAGTTCAAAGTTGGATATATTTTTTTAGATATTAATCTAAAAAAGTCCGAAAACATAATTCAATTTGACCTTATTCTCCCAACCTTAACATACAAAACTCAAACAATGTATCTAATCTAACTAGCAACCACTCAGTTAATCCCTAATTTCTCAGCTATAGAGTGGGCCTTTCCTTTGACAGCCGATAGAGGGCGCTCGACAGTCAAGTGCTAAACAAAACGAGGGTATCGGTACAATGTGCCATCTTCGACATCACGGCTTCTGTCAAGATGCTGTGGCCGCGATATTTTTTCACTGACCCACTTTTTGATTTTTTAGCTGAGACCAAAATGTTACGGATATTGTTTCGTAGGGTTGTGATCGTTTTACTGACTTATGTATGTACGTGACGTGGGCTGGAAGTAGAGAGGCTTTTTGTATTGGGTTACATTGGGATATGATATTTTAGTATAACTTATTGAACATATAGGTATTATTGTGTACGTGAGATTATTTTCTCGTCATTGTTCATGAGGGTATCATCAGAAAAAGTATAGGCTGTAGCATTATAGTGACAGAAACGATTAAATACTACCTCATTAAATAAGGAACGAAAGTAAAAGAATCAACTGAGTGTAACTCACTCTGTCGGTTTTAACTATTTCTATTTCACGTCGTTATTTCTGCCTTGAAACGTTTCAACTTCGCCGACTCTCACAAAGTTCCTTAACACTAAGTCTGAGTAGTAAGAGTGGTTTTGGTTTAGTTTAGTCGTACAATTTTCTTAGCCTAGATATGGTATATGTTTTTACAGGAGATAGAAACATCCCGTCTTTAAAATATAGTTCAAGATACTCTTAGATTTTTATCTTCAGAAGACTTGATTTCTTTGTTCCAAAGTCACACTTCATATTAAACATAATTCAGTGTGTCGCGTACACATCATCATAACCATATTTTGTATGCAGATTTAGAATAATCCAATTCGATCCAATTTGCATACGCATATTACATAGTGATTCGAACCAATGCAATGGATCTTGGTTTAGACTATCGCCTTATAGTCAATACTATATGCACTGGATTGTTTAGAAATGTTCCTATAGCTATTTTAATGAACCATAGGTTTGTAAGATTTTAAGTGCTGCTTAATTTGACCACACACACCGTAGGCCAACTTTTCTAGATTACAAAATACTACAAAAATGTCTCTTCTTTTTACTATTTACTACGCAAAAAGCTGTGGTTTTGTTCTCCGCTGTTCAGTTACAATTGTTTCAATAAAGACTCTATAGCTCCATTCATAATGAAGTGATAGTTCGGCATACAAGCTCAGCTCCAGCAGCGCTTGACCCGCGCTGACCCAAGGTCGGCTATTGTTGCTCGTCTTTTGTTCTCATACGATTACATGAGAGAATGTTTATAGGTCAACCCGCTATACAACCTACTTTTTATTAACCGCGATTTCTTCGAGATGACTTCCTTTTGGTTTTGAAAAGGATGTGAAGCGCGGAATACGGATGGTTCTATGTGTGGCCTGAATATTACATTTCTAGGGAAGGTACCCGGTAATCGGATATGGTTATTCACTGCGCATATCTTTTATGACTATGTTATAGAGTGACTGCAGATGGTAGCTCTATTTATGCTTCATATAGGTATACGGTATGGAAACTGTATGAAGTATAAAATTTCATTATTTATTTTTGAATTTCAATTTCCAATTAAGTTGCAAACAAGAACTTAACAATACAACCAAAATCACTGTCCTTTCTTTTAAAACATTATTACTATTTTCATTGTATTATTTACCTCATATCGATTACTATCGATTGTAGAAAATTTCGAATGGTACTCGATACATCACTATGGCTCTCGAACCGGCGAGTGATTACCGTTCACTCGACGCACGCCACTCTCCGCCACTCGTGACTCGCAACGACTCGATAGACTCGCACAGCCCTATGTCAGAAACCAGTGTTTGCACAGTTTTTATAGCTGTATAGGAGTAGTTCAGTCGAGCCAGACTTCAGTCCTTATATGCCATAGCTCAAACTAAGAGCAAAACAATCACCTAAATATTATTTCCTAGATAGCTATAATAACACTGAAATTGTCTCTTTTATAATTTAAGTTATAATGAGGTATCCTATTTTACCTTTTTTATACAAATATTGTTTACAGAAAGATAAAGCTTTGTGTTAATTAAACAACGAATGATTTACTTGTAGTCTCTTAGAAATTTAACAGCACTGAATAAAGTACAAGAATTAGATGCAGCTCTAAATAATAGGTCACACGTAGACACGCGCTTTGTTCTTCATCCTTATAACGGGTAATAATGTTCAAAACAATGCCAAGCCAAGCCTTACAAATTAAAAGCTTTAAATTGATCCCTACTCTAAGTTTACTAACTAACTTTAGAGCTTATATTTCCCTCGTTAGAGTTCCACGCCTTTATACCTTTATATTTTATCACAAACACTTGGAAAATTACCGACTTTCCTGAAAAGTGTTACATTTAAAGTACCTAACTTGCGCCAAACTTCTAAACGTCAAGTACCTACTATGGAAAACTTTGCCGGGTAACAACTATGCAGTAACTTCCGCATTATTACTTTATACACTTAAGTCGAATAAATCATTCAACGGTCCTTTCTTAACATAAAAATGTCATAAGAATATATTCCTCCCAGTAAAGATGAATGAATGACAGTATAATTCGTTCATTCCAATAACTTATTCGCGCCAATTCCGACATTTCTATGCCCAAATACTTGTGAGAGGAATAAAGGAGATTTTAGTGCTCATAATAAAAGAAAGTTCCTCATTCGTGTTCGATGAGGCGGAAATCGAGAGTGAAGTAATAAATAGTAAATCTGTGCCACGGCTCCTGTTACGAGAGCCGACAATTCATTCAGTAGATACATTTTTAAGGATCGGATCAATCCATTCAACATTCCAACTTTAAAACTGTTCTTGCTGGTTTTTTTTATTTTCCCTATGTAAAATAAACCGGGCATTTGACATTGCTTTATTCTTCTTTACATTTTTTTCCTTTTATTAATCTATGTTTTTACTTAAAACCATCACAGGAAACTTGTGAAAATTTATTTACGTAAATAATTAACGTTAATTAGGAAAACAATTAATTTTATATTTTTTATATCGTTTATAAGAACTCGAACTTAATTTTAACATTACCTAATTTGTTGTTAAAAATATTTCCAAAAGGATTACTTATACAAGGCTAAACATTCTTAGCTAACTCTAGTGGGAATCATTTGAGCCGCTTCCATGTTATTGATAACTTAATTATTAAAGTACATTAATATTATATCAGTGGACTTAATGCCTTTAGGTGTTCTCTGCCCGTCAGCCTTCAGCTTTAATTAGCGTTGTATCGCTCTGCCAATACTGGCAATATTGCCAAACATCGACCTTACCGAATAAATTAGTTCGCAATAATAATTGGGTGGCAAAAATAGGTTTATTTGTGTCACGAATTTCGAGACTGAAATTGTTGAAAATACCGAAACAAAATACAGTACCTAAGGTACAGGTTTTAGTTGGCTTTGTTGTTTTTGTTCTCTGCTGTCATTCCTTCGTCAATTTTTTCTGATTGGCACACGCAATAAATGAGTATTTCTTATACCCCAAAACGTTTCGGTATTTCTCCAAAATTATTTCAGAATGTAAAATATCACAATATTAAATCTGATTTTTCTTTTACAGGTAAGCAGAGAATAATCACTCACTGGAGTAATTTGTATGTATAATATATTCATAAGTCCTGTTGACTACGACTAACAATGTCAATATAACTTGGAATAACGATTGGAAGCGATTAACGTAATGAATAATGAACGGTGATTGCCACCGAGTGTTGTTCGATCGTCGTCATGCCGCTGGCCAGGACAATACAGGTGCCTTGTTAAATAATGTATAGCAGATATTTTCGGCCTCGGTTTCGTGCGGTTATTATAGTTTCTTATCACATATACACAGTAAGGAAAAGTTAATATGTGATATATATTAATGCCACTAAATATTAAACAACAAAAAAACTCATACAATATATTTTTGTTTTAATAGAAATATAAAAAAGCAAATGATACATTACGAAATAGGTGAAGTAAAAAAACGTATGCTCAAAAGTTGTGTTGAGTAGAGTTGCAATTAGTGCAACGGCCGCGCTAATGAGAGCCGCCATCTTAATTCACACCTCGCATTACGAAATGGCGCCACTTTCCACACCATCATTATTCACTCGCGAATTTCGATAAAATGTGACGGCACTTTGTCCCCGCGTGAATATTCATATACTAACGTAGTTTAATGTACCTAGATAGGTAGGTTGATACTTGATAGATAGAGCGACTTAGCAAACATTCAATTCGCAACGTTCAGTCAATCGTCAGAATCGATTGTCTTAATTGAATTCATTACAGAGACATTGTGAGTCCGATTTAATTGTTCTTTATTTCTTGCGGAATCGTGACTCAGTCTGTTGATATCAATTAAACATGTAATCCTTTAGATTGACATTGGATTTTTATGTTATTTAGATTGTTTGGGTTTCCTGTTAGGATTGTTTAGGTACTGTTTATTACTGTAGTTGTCAGATAACTACTTTATATTTGATTTGGCTTGTAGGTGCATTTGTTTTTGACTTAATCTTAGAAGAGTCCATATATACATTTGTCGTTTGAAAATATATGAAACGTTACAATTAAATCTATTACATATTTTATTTTTAATTTTCATCTTTAAAAGTCTTTTGCTATTTATTATTCGCATATCAAGTGTCTGTCGCGGATTTCCCTTTCATCCGCATCTTTTCATATGTTCCGTTTTAAGCCCCACACACATCTACATCCTATTTGTATATCGATGCGGTTATATAGGGTGCTTTTTAATTTTGAGTTGGTAGGATTGTTTATCTCTGTTTGTTGATTCTCAAAAGAGGGATAATTATAGACTGGTATTGTTGGAATTGTTTGTGATGTTAATTTGAATGTGGCTAATGAAAAAGCGTTAATACTGGAATTTCCAGAATTTAAGCTTTATAACAAACTTCTTTTTTTTTTAAATGTTATGTACACAACTATTATTTTAACAAATCATTCCCTTAATCACCATTTTGTATTTTTTCATTTCTAATAATTATACCCCTCGGTAAAATTCTATAACTCTTCATCAATTCATACTTTCGGTACACCGACTTCCTTCCATACCACTTAATAAATTCAAAAGCTAAAACTTTTAAGTAACTAAATTGATATAAAATCGGGCCATTCTTATCTTTTCGAGGTCCTGCTCAGCATTGCAAAAATAAAACAAAAGAAGTTTGAAATTAAACTTTCCTGAAATATAGAGAGAGATCTCTTTGTTAGAATAATCGAGGGGCGTGGTCGGTCCCGACCCTAAATTATCTCGCTTCAAGGACTCAAGATAAAGATTAAACTATTACACGAGTCACGAGCTTCCAAAACCTTAGTGTTTTATCTTTTTCTCGGTTCCAATAGACACCTGCCTGAATTTTTCCTCTTAATTTAGAACTTAAATCAACTTTTCCAGTGATATCTAATTTGGTCGTTCGAGGCCGAAGCTATAAATCACTAACTTAGTGAAAGGTTTATGAACGTTTCTCTTGTTATTACTACCTATCTATCTAGATTCTTACACCTGTGTCTATGAACTTTTATATTCTTTGTCCCTGCTTACCATATACGGTATCATTCAATAATGCGCGATATATATTCTCGCCTTTGACGATAAAGTGCAGAGACGTGTGTCATTACCGTATCTACGCATTTGTACGCATATAAGATATAGTAGATGTAATGCTACTCTTTTACGTGTGCGCATTACTGCGAGGCTTATCTTGTGAACTATTGTCAAATAGGTGTAGCTAGAGATAGAGCTTAGAGAATGAAATGAAAAATATTATCTGTAATAAAGTGTTAGATTTTTTTGGCATTGCCAATGAGATATTATTACTATTATTTTATGATTTTTATCTATTGGTCTATGAGACTTTTAACTAATAAAGAAAAATGTAGATCTAAATTTTAAAAACATTGACACGTCATTTCTATTCCTAATTTACGATTTTAGCGCTTTAATATTCATTCGAGCAAATTGATATCACTACTAATAAATTCAATTGTTCTTCCTTGAACACTCTTCTAAGAAAGGTCGCTCCCTTCGTGTATCACAAGATGTAGGATAATCAATTTATCATATCTACATGCTATCAGAATCTTGTAGGCGGTGAGTTGACTCGGTTACTTGAGACGAATTTAATTACCGTACTCGGTTAGTACGCAGTCACTCGGTTAGTGCGGATAGTGTCCCGCTAGATGGCGTTGTTTACTACTGGTTTGGAAATTATTTAATTTATTAGAGATTGGTTTAATACTGATACCTACTGCATTTAAATGCATGTATAGGAAAGTGGTAGGTAATGATATAGTGAAGTGGTTTATAGGTGCCGTCTTTATAAGTTGATTTATGATGGGCTTGAGAGTTTCGGTACACAATGTTCTAGTCGCGAAAAAATTAATACATATGGTTTACCAATATGTAAATAAACTAATAGTTGGGCCAAAGAGCGGAGTTCAATGCTAAAATCGTAAATACCTACTAACTTACCTTTTTACTTTTAACACTATTTTAAGATCGTCTTCTGTTTATAGGTAATATAAATAATCATTCTATCACTACTAAGTAACTTCTTACTTTCTTTTTAACTTTAAAACTAAAATCAAAACAACAAGTAATATCTATCAGACATATCTACAGCATGTAATACAGGCTTGATAAACAAGAGGCTATAGCTGGCAATTACAGGCTCGCGCCAATCTCCAATATCCGGCGCGCACAAGATGGCGTGAGTGGCTTCCGGTCGCCATGTTGCTACGTCACACTGATACATACTAATTGTTTACTATCGGTTATTTAGTGGGGATTTAAGATACTTGTTTATTGGCTAGAAGAAAATAGATAGGTTTTGTATTGGACGTGCTCAATATAAAAGTTCTTAACTAGTCTGTATGAAAGGAAAATGGGTGAATTGTTTTCGAGGCGAAATGAAGAGACACAAAAATCTACTCTGTTCACCTGGGTGACATCACAACAAAGTAGGTTTTTGGACAAGGTGGAATATACCTCAATCCTACGACGGTTTTCTTTCTGCGCTGATGTTCAAGGTTTTACTAATAAACTGCTGAGTTGTTTTACTACTTAACATTTAATCTGTTTAAATACTTAACATTTGATTTTGGAGTACCAACCAAGGTAAATTAATCTACAAAGAATCTTTCAAAATTGTTACTAAGGTTAGAAAATATGATGACCTTGGCCTAATTAAATCAATTCATATTCAATAGTCGAGTGTAAAAACCTTCGTTATTATTCTGGCTTCTTGTCAAACGTTTCAATGTAAGTTTAATATTCATCATTTCAACATCACCTGAAAAAGTCTTTAAAAAATTATTATCCAAACTTCATGTAATGTAGATAAAACCACTTATCAAAGTACCTAATATGTAGGGTAGATAACACTCTATATTAGAAATAAAGTCAGTTAGTAATACTTTTTATTATAATCTGTCACCTAATAGGTTATAGCATAGCCTCTTTTATAAATATCTTTAAAACGTTTATTATTTATAGGGCGTGATCACTTCAAAGAACTGGACTTCTAGGAGAACAAGTTATGTGCTTATTATAAAGTAGGTACCTGGTTAGAAATTAATTAGAAATCGATCTTATTGCTTCTAAATAAAGACCCTGTCAATGTCAAAATATAACAATGATATAAAACAATTAAACAAGATTAAACATTTATTTTATGTATAAAATACCTGAATTTGAAACGATAAAACATACTAATTCAAATAATAACCTCATTTTCAAAAGTCGGTAAAACGTGCACGCCTACGGTTTCGACATATCAAAGTCACGTTATTTTATTTATTGTAGAAATGCTACTTTCATCCTTTTTAGAATTTTCGTTCACAGATTCTAAAAATATCTCTTGTCCAGAGATCTGACCTAATTAAGTATTAGTTTCTATATTCTTCAAGGCTTCTAAACGAGATATTTCTGTGCTTCTTCAATGTTAGACTATCTACTTTTAGTCTAAGGCTTTGTGTAAAGGTCAGCCGTTAAGTTCGCCTGTTTTACAACTAAGTACTTTTCAACGACGAAGAGTTCTACCTTTTCTTCTAATAGATGTATTCTAAACTCATATAAACATGTTTTTTTGTACATTAATGAAGACATCATTTCCAAAAACTTAACCTTGTTAAATCATACATGTACATGATTATATTCTCCGTCTACGACCTACTGTGATAGGATTACAGTGAACCATAATATTTTTAAATAAATGTGAATTTTATTTTGCAATATGCATACCATAAATAAAAAAAATGAAATTGATTAAGGTAGGAAAATACATACACTAAAATTTGATTCCTTTTTATTTCATTCGTTTCCAAGTTAAATATTTACAATGCTCTCGTTACAAAACTGCAAACTATGCCCAGTTATTGAAAAATAGCTTTTTTTATTTACATACAGGTAACGTGTACACATTTGTTTAATCCTATAGATAATGTAAAAGGTATTTTTTTTTCTAATAAATGTATACCGACAATGTCAACAAATATTCATGATTGATTTAGATTGATTTTATCGACAAAGCTTCATATTAATAGCTACGGTTATCATAACCATAATGTACCTCTATGGAAGTTAAACTATAGAATAAATAATTTTATTATATATAATAAAAATGTTTTTGTAGTAGCTGTAATTTCCATAACAGATAACTTAGCTATGAGTGTACATGTAAGGTACCACACCTTACGTCTCAGTTCAGCAAAACTATAGGTGATTTATTAGATTCATTAATTAATTCTTAATTAATTTATGTGATATATGACATATGAATGATGTACCTGACTTAGATCGGAGAATAATGTCTGAGCTTAAAGATGTTCTGTCAAAATAACTACATCAATTTATTCGTATCCTAGTTTGTTTGTTAGTTACCCGTAACAAATTGTACAAACAATGTACAATGTAATTTAATTATAAGGTTACGTGGGTAAAAACACAATATCCTTAATGTTAATGTGGACTTATAGACTAGCTTCTGAGATACACTTCAATCACACAAAGTAATTAATTAATTACTTAAGCTTTACTTTAATCGTCGCTAATCAGGCGTCTATTAAACGTACATACGTAAGTAGGGCAATAGATTACCGTAGGGCTATTTACACTGAGACATGAAATATTCAGCTTCTAAATACTACGTGGTAGGCACAGCTGCCGTTTTTCTCACGACGTTACTTAATTTTGTAGTTTGGTTTATTTGTGAAGTTAACTTACATTTCCGGTGAGGTATTGTTCGGCATAGGCTCGTAATATTAGACATAATCAATATACATGTTATTATTATATCACTAAGTGTCATTTATGTACTACAGATCTAACCTAAACTTTTATTTTTCGCGTTTAAATTATTTTAACGATAGATTAACTTATGGCTTTCTTATACACTACTATATCCAAATTTCCGCTTAATTTTCGAATTGAAAATCAAAGCCAAACACAGTTTTCCTTTCACCCAAAATTGGCACTTAGTTCTAAGCAATAAAATTCTAAATTACTTTTTAGGGCTATCTGCATTCGATACCCTACCAATTTAAACCAGTTATAACGTTGTTCATGTATGTACTCGATCCATTCCTGTGCAACACAAGCATGTTTCCGAAATCCTATGAAGCACTGTAAGCCGGTAAGGCATAGCGCGTGCTCGACGCTGTCACGTTTATGCATCAACTATTAAACTTTCCCGGACTTTTGTTTAACGTACTTATGAGCTTCAAGCTCTCATCTCGTTTGGTTTATGTGCGTACCTGTACATGTCATTATACCTAAAACATGTTTACTCGTGCAGGTAACCAAGTTTTACTAGATCCTAAAATTCTAGTTTTTCTTTAACTAATCTTTTATCTTTGGAAAGAAGTGGTCTCTGCCTACCCCTACGGGAAACAGGCGTGATTATATGTATGTATGTATGTAATCTTTTATCATCTTGTACTGGTTACATTTTTATTTTGCAGTTATTATCATCTCTATTGGTAGGTTGTCATTTTTTTTCTTGTTTATGTCTTAATGCGGTTTACAAAACACCTAAAAAAACTCCTCTGATTTAAGAAAATTCTAATACAAGACATCCTTAATACAGTAAATATAAATAAATTCTTACTTTTATTAGATCTTTGCCTAGGTATTCAGCAACACATTCCACCAAAACTTTGCCCAACCAAGCAAATCCCTGCAATAAAATGTTTATTAAACCTTCTTAAGGAAGTTCTAATAAGCCGGGAGTTAGAAGAAAAAAACTGCTGTAGTCGAGGAGACAAGGACACGAAGACATTATTATCGTGCGCCATTGTCGTCGGAAACTAATCTCGGAATGATTGCGCTCTTCCACTGTTTATATATAAAGCCTTTGTTGGAAGTATGAATGTAAAGGCTCCCCCACACAGACGCGTTATTACCGGTCGATAATATCGCAAGCGTTATTGCGATATCTGTTTTCAGTACATTTTGTATTAGGATGGTCATGTATTTAGTTACACACTGCTGCGATAATAACGCCGCGTTGGAAGTAGGACGCTGCGTTTCTGCGTCCTGCGATATTCCGATATACCTGAGAGAGATGGTATAATAGTGCCGTCGCGGCCGGCGCGGCGCTCTCTCGTATGAAATATCGGACGATAAAAAAGCCGATGTGTGCAAGGAATCGGGACGCATTATCGCAATACCGCATGCGATATTATCGACCGGTAATAACGCGTCCGTGTGGGGGAGCCTTTAAGCCCTGTAAGCGATCCCTGTGTATGGTATTACAGAAAAAAGTATTATTAAACGTTTTTCATTTATCAGATACAATAAAATAAAATCGCTTTTTTTGATACTAGGATTAAAACTGGGTTCAGCAATGATTGATTTTGTATAATGGACGAAAAATAAAATCCTATTGCAAACTATCTACTACAAATCGTAAGTTAAGCGACATAATCTACGAAAAGTATTTCCTTCCTGCCGAACCTAAATCTAACATAACATACCATCACGCCTGTATCCCCGAAGGGTTAGGCAGAGGTGTACCAATGTACAGCCACAGTTCGCCGGTATGTTTAGGTCCCATGTAATAGGGGGCGAGCCTATTGCCACTAACCGGGCACAAATCCAAACTCCGACCTGCTACTGAGAATTTCATAGAAAACCCAATAACACCTTGGTCGACTTGGGAATCGAACCCAATACCTCTAGCGTAGCAGTCGCGCTTAGACCCACTAGGCTAACGAGGCAGTTAAATCTTAACCAACAAAAAGGTAAAGAAAAAACAAAGGTGAAACAATGATTTCAAAAATAACCATGATTTATGTAGGTAATTTAAAAAAAAATTGAATAAGTGCCTCGGGCTGTCATGAGGATAAAACAATATCAAATAAAATAATTATGGGCAGAACGCTACATATAATATTGTATAGTCTTGGTTATACCGAGATACTTTATTATCTTGTGAAGTAGAAAGCTTGTCACTTAACTGTATGAATACGAAAATTAGGCACAATAACAAGTACACTGGAACGTTTATTAACCCACCACTCACTGACTTAAAATAGCGGCATCAGGCCCCAAGCCGTTCGTTTTCCTTGAGGGCTCTAGCAAGAAAACAATTTATCTAAGTTTCCCACTACGAGGTATGTCACGGACTGCTGTGTATAATTTCCTCTGCTATAAATTACTGGGTGACAGCCCTTTACGGATATTAAGGTTTAATTGTATTTAAGGTAGGTATAGCAATCTTTTAGAAAACCTCTTTTAAAGAAATGGATTTTTCTGTAGACTTTATTCTGTTTGTGCATTTTATGTATGGCCTTATTTGAACGTAGATTGAGTGTACCTAAAATACGTCATACAAAAAGTAAATGCACTTAGGTAATGCCTATTAGATTACTATTTAAAAAACTTACGATATTTAAACCTATGTATTCGATTGTAGCTTAAACTATACAAGCATTAGCTGCCTTTTGTTTACTGAAACAACTTTATGTTAAGGCCGGTTTCGTGGCCAGTTACGTGACACCAGTCAGCGAAACACGACGCTGATACTTCGTGTACATCAGTATTAGTTAATTATGTTACATATATTTATAGTATTTTTAAGTAGTATTGTAGTATAGTATTGTACATATTTACATGGGCCTCGATGCCTGAAATAAATAAATGAAATAAGGCCACTTCACAATAGTAGTCAGAACCAATACTCGGAACTACTGATTCAGAATAATATCATTGTTCAGTATTCCGCGTAAAGCTATATACTAAATACATATCTATATCCTGCAGGCATTGGTTTCACATCTAGGTGAATGGAAATGCATTTCTGATACCGACAGAAATATGCATGTGTATAGTGTGGGTAGATAAAGGTCTCTTTTTGTTCGCTTTTTGGAATCCGATCCCAGCTTTTATATTTTCGTTCGCATTGTCGGACTTCCTGGAAATTCTTTATTATGCGCTGGTATATGACATGCCTGCCATAACCTTATAGTAGGTAACGTTATATAATTTATTCCAGGTATTACAAAACTGTAGCTCAAATAAAATGTAATATTCTTCAATCCATATTGACTATATGATACTTCAGCTACAGTCTATCCATACAAAAACTAATAAAAGGTAGCAACATCAAACTTTTCAAAAACTTACATCTTTTAAAACTAAATAACCAATCAAACAGGTTAGATTTAAGAATTGAAATATTAATATAAAATAAAATGCCATATGTAAATAATTAAACTAAAAGATCAAACAGGTTATATTTAATTTAGCATTACATACAGATCAATCCTTTACGCCAGTTTAATAGACTGTTTACACAATAGCTTGTTTAGTTTCCATACCCAATTATATTACAAGCATTATGGACATCGGCTGTCATGAATACGTTCAATTAATTAATCTACAAACATAACACGTTGGTTCGGAAGCGCCGTAATTACTATATTGTTATATCCGCGATTAGCAAACGCTTTGTATAGTAGGGTCGCGAGATGGTTCCCACGATCAATCATTGACGGTTACTGTCAAGTTATAAGTGCTTAATGATCAAGAACTTGTAGAACACTACTTATAAAGAAAAGTGAATGGTTTTGTACAAATGTGGAGGTCAATTTTCGTCTTCCATTCTGAGCTTGCTAATTTTTGCATCCATCATTTTTTTTAATGGCATTACATTATTTCATGCACAAGTGTTTTATATGGTATATTTTGTATAGGTTGGATCGTTGCGGGAAAAAGTACTGTAATTTCAGCAAATATTCAGAGTAGTATTAAAATCTGAAACGCGCTTGCTACGTGTATTTCGGGGTAAAAATGTAAGCCGGATTAAATAGTGGTATTGTAAAAAACCTTACATATATTTCTGAGTAACATATAAATGAAAGCTGCGTAGGTACTCTAGGTATTACGGTCTATTTCTACTATTTATCTTCTTAGAATACCAAACATCTCTCAATAAAATGTACCATACGTAAAACTACAGAGAAACTACAATTTATAACGTCCTTAAAACAATCTGGTTGAAGTTTAAAATAACAGAGTGTCCCTGTCCTCACAGACTGCCGATTCATCTGTTTCCAATCACAGTTAGAACCCAAAGCAAATATTTGAGAGTATTTTGCTACGACATGTAGTGACGTAAGCAAATCAAGAATGGAATGGTGATACGCTGTTTCGAGTTCATCGCGGACCCGTAGTGCTGATCATATAAATTTGAGTATATTCGCAAACATTGAAAATATACTTGTGTGGAAAATGTATCAACAAATTTTCCAACAAATGAAATGAACAATAATGAAAATAAATTTAAGTTCAGCGTAATAACTAAGATTGAATGATTTTAAATCAAGTTCCGTGCAAATTAAGGATATGATTTATCTTCGCAAAGACGTCTAAATCATGAAGAATCACTGGTTCTCTAGAGGAAGATATTGCACGTGTAATTAATTACTGCTATGAATGAAGACCGTTCTTATTCAACGCAAACCACGATTCAGAACGCAGAACTTTTCGGCTATCTTTTTATGAAGTTAAACTAGTATTTAAAGTACCTACTCATAGTAGATCTTTAGGTACTATGAGTACCATAGTACCTAAAGATCTTTATATATCGGTTAGATGTTCCATTTATAACTCAAGAACGGGTAGACCAATTTTCATGAAATATGATTTGTTTGATTCGTCTCCACCCCGCATTACAGATTAACTATAATACATCGTAAAAAGTCTAAAAAATAATTGATGTTTAACTTAACCGGGAACGCGAGTGAATCCGCGAGGCACAGGTAGTATACTTATAGTATACTACCTGCAAGGTATATAGTGATTGAGGAAATTCGACGGAGAATGAGAAGTGGAGATGAATTGTATGTAAGATGGTAATTATGATAAGGAATGGAGTGATTGCTGAGATATCGGGTTGAGGAAGGAAAGTTAAGAAAAAATACTTTTTCGACCTTATACGACTTGGGGATATTGGCTTGGTGAAGTCTATGTTTTTAATGTCGTGACTATTGGTGGTACATAGGTATAGCCACGAGTACCTTAAACCTTTTAACTATTAACTTGACTCTCTCTAACTATGACTCTGCTTTTTATTTACACTATAGATAAAATCAAAATCTACATGATATGATTAAATAATAATATAATTATACTAGCTGTACCCGCGACCTTGTTCGCTTATATCATTCATCATTATGCATAAATATTTTGACTTTTATATAGAAGGCCACCAACACGAACTGCCTACTGCGAGTAACTTTCCGTATGGCACAAATAAATCGAATGCAGGGTGTTCTTTTTGAATGTTTAAAAATGTATAAAACACATTTTCAAAACTCCATAACATTGTTTTGCTGGATTCATGTTCCTATGTAGTCCACTATTCGATATATATGTTACTGTAAAAGCTTGAACTAAGGTAAACCTTACGATTTACGCGTAAGGCTTAGCATTTACCGACATGAGTTGGTAAAAGTAAGTATTTCTGAAGATAGGACGATTTTTTCGGGCTCTTACCATTCGAATTTAGTAAATGCTAGGTTTTACCGCTGTCAGCTGGTAAATGTTGGTTTTAGGTATAACACAATGAGTAGTTAACTGGTTATTAAACGCCTAGCAACGTTGACGTCATCATCTATAATATATATTCATCATATATAAATAGAACGTCATTGTTAATAAAGACTAATTTTGAATAACATATGTCGTCGCTCGCTTCGCTCGCTCTGTTCCAAGGTCACAATATCTAACCTAACCTAACCTATTGATCTCTGTCACAAAGTCGAACCTAACCAAGCAATGGCTTTCTCATATGTCGGTTTTATACTAAGTCGAGGGTTTGATTTGCACTCGACAAATAGGTTCGGCTTTGTGACTTTGTAGGTTAAGTTTGACGATTGTGCTGACTTTTTTTTTTTTTGTTACAATTATGTTTTTTATGCCATTGTTCTCATTAATACAGTAGTCCCTAGTAAGACTGCAGGGCGCGAGATTTTGGTTCAAAACTCCGAAATTCGAATTTCCATATCAAGAAATACTGAACTACGCATTATAATTGAGAAGGGATGTCAGATAGGCAGTGACTTCATGTTAATAAGGAATACCTGAGACCCATGAGACTGAAAGAGGAGGTAGTTACAAAAAGTTGACGTATGTATTGAGAGGCGCAGGGGCAGAATTACCAAAACTGTGTTTAAAATTATTTTTAACTGTTTAGAAAAATAAGTAATAGCTGACCAAGGACAATCTCATTTTACCCTTATCAAAGACGGAGGCTATATCCCTTACAATAAAGTCTGTTTATTCTGCCCAGCATAAGGTGAGGGGCTCAAATACCGTACGTATATATTTTAAATTCGATAGAAAGTTTATTTTACTTAAGGTTTTGAGATTGTTTTGAGACAACCTTTCGGTAATTGGATACAAAAACTTTATGAAATTTAAACAAATAAACAAAAAATTTTGCACGATCAAAACGTACATGAGTAGCCAGCTATCTTATAATAAGTATTTAAGAGTTCGCACACACTAAAGATTGTATTTTAAAAATATTTTTGGGTAAAAACAATAATAAATAAAAACAAATACAAAAAATCTTGTCCATGGAATACTATAGGCGACCAACAGAAAACATTACATACACATTACGTTGGAAAAATAATTTAAAAAGTGGATTAAAGTTTTTAACCATCTTTAAAGTTATCTATGAGGAATCTTATTTTGTCAAGTGAGAAGTAACTGAGCGTTAATGTCCTGGCCATCGATATAAATCTATTATTAATTCACAGTATAAGATATGCTTGATCAGCAATGAGCAACTAACTTACCTATGGGAATAGTGAATACAAACACAAAATAATTGTAACAAAATGCTAAAAATGGCATATAAATTTTTAGCATTTTGTTACAATTATATTGTTAGTTAAACACAAAAAGGGTTAGCTCTACTGAGATTTGAACTTGAGTAACAAAACATTCAAACTTATATAAGAAAATGGACGCAAAAAATACACAAACATTGACAACTGGATTTGAACTTGCAGCAGTAACATTAAAAACTATACGTTCAACCACCAATCTGTTTACTACGACATTTAGTTTTCCGAAAAGTATGTGTAGTTTAATCAAAATGAAGTTATTTGATCGCTATGGCTACCTGAGTCTGCCTAGTTACCCCTTGTTTATATGTCAATAATACCAATTTACGTGTGCAGATGAGAAAATGATTTTGGAAATTTAAAGCTCCACCCCTTATCAGCTAAATGTAATAGCATGCTTAAACATAGCTAACAACCGTCTACGATTTTCCGAAAATTTTAATATGTATATGTCTAGAAGAAAATGCACAACTCCATCTATGAATTTTAAAAACAACTATTAACCTCGCCAACATGATCAAATTTAAATTATTTATATCCAAAAAGGGCTTACACATGTAATTCGACTTGATGTTTTTGAAATCTCATAGATGGCGCTGCTTTCAAAATGTCTTGATACTACCTATATTCATTTAATTATGTTTATCGGCCTAAGTTACTTATATTGCGTGATTTTTATAGTGTAAAGCTAGCTTATAACATGGTCAACATAAGAACAATATTCAAATATGCGTCGTTAGATTACACGTTGTTACAGAATGCGTTGAAAAAATAAAGGTTCACTGCTCGTTCCCCGTAAGTGATAGCGTGATAATATGTAGCCTATATGTTGACCCGACTTCTAAATAATATTCATGCCAAATTTGAAGTAAATCCATGCAGTACTTTTTGAGATTATCCCGGACATACATACAGACAAACAGACAAAAAGACAAACAGACAAAAATTCTAAAGTCTATATTTTTGGCTTCGGTATCGATTGTAGATCATACCCCAAGTGTTCTTTTAAAAAAATATTCAATGTACAGTTTTGGCTTTCCTACCATTTTATTATATGTATATAGATCATACCCCAAGTGTTCTTTTAAAAAAATATTCAATGTACAGTTTTGGCTTTCCTACCATTTTATTATATGTATATAGATCATACCCCAAGTGTTCTTTTAAAAAAATATTCAATGTACAGTTTTGGCTTTCCTACCATTTTATTATATGTATATAGATAGATGATCTAAATTTTACGTCTTCTATTTCAGTAATATATTTAAAAAGACGAAAACATGAATGAACGAAGCAATGCAACTGATGAATGCATTGGTAATAGGATTGTGGGCAGCTCGCGCTACTCTTATACCCTGAGTGGTCTGTCCGTCTAAGCTTGAGTGGTCGCTAGAGAAGTGACGCTTAGCGCATGGCTAAGCATAAGTAAAAGTAGAACTGTAGACGAGGTGGTTCGGAAGAGTTTTATTGATATACTTGTGTGGTTTTAGTGCGGTTTTACGGTGTCGGGTGTTTGTTCGAAACACGTGTGAAAATCCAGCGATGTCATCGGTGTTTATGGGTGGTGTATCAGAATGTATGGTGAATATAAAATAGTAAAGTGTTATGTAGTTTATGAGACATTGGAAGGAAGAAAGAGAGAGCTTTGCCCTATAGTAGTACAACCTGGGCTCAAACTAAATAATTTAGTTTATATTAAGTTCTATGTAAAGGCTGTCTAGGTAACAAAATAAAGAAATATCAAAAATACGAAATTAGTTAGATTAAAATGTAGTGTAGTTTAATAATTAAAACGAAATGCCTACGTGCTGCGTGTTTATCGTACCCGAACTACTCTAAAAGGCTTTAAAGGCGTCTGTCCTTTCAAGGAAAACATATGAAACAGGAAATTTTGATACTTATCTATTAGCGCGGAAATGAAAATGCTCTCGGTTTACACTTACACACACATAATATGTCCTGCTGATGAAGGTAAATAACAGGTGAAGTTTGTTAACGGGAGCTTCTACTGTGTAGTCGTTGGATGAAGACATAAGTAAGAAAAAAAAATCCTTAAAAATAACAAACAATAATTTATTAATCAATACTTATACTTATTTCTTCGACACCAAACCGAAAAGCAATCATATTTTGCAAGGTGCAGTTGCACCTAGTCTAATTTATCATCATACCTACTTTTTTCTCTGAAAGTTTATTCATGCACCTAATGTCATTCCCAACTAAACATCCGCCCTACAAGTCGTATAAAACTTAAAATCACTGAACGCTACAACATTGTATAGGCGTACAGGCAAGCTTTTACCGCGGAAACCTCGATGCACGTCCGACAACAAAGTTATAGCGGCTTGTCCCACGCAGGAAGCGATGACGTCACACGGTACGGACCTACCTACCCTCAAGTGTGTGGCTATTAGAGCCCCTTATATTAACTCTGTAAAGTTCCCGTAGCGGTGGACAACTTTAGACGTTGCAAGGGACTTTATAAGCTGGTATGGGGGTTTGTTTTAGAGGTTTTTGGGACAACCGTTTTATTTGTTGAATTTATAAATGTTTGACTATAATTTTAAACAATGCAGGTCAATCAAATAGATACGAAATATTGCAATACCGTTTAAGAGCTAGATTTAAACAATGTCTAACGGGAAAGATATCGGTCTTAGGGACATAATTCACGCCCCACGTTGGGCGCCATTTAAAGAATTTTAATATGTACATTTTTACCTACCCTTCTCATCTTACAAAGCCCTCCTTATTTTTATCCAGGCTTTGGTATCTATCTAAGGTTCTAAATCGGTATAATGCTGCAACTAATAGCAGTGTCAGAATGTAGGGCGGTCATGTCGGCGCGGTCTTGTTATCGGCGCGTCCTATTTCGGTCCCTAACTAACATTCGGCGCTGCTGTACCGATTGGATGTCACTCTAAGAACTTAGAACTAGGAGAAGCTATACTGAGGCTAGGTATTTTCGATACAGAGCTATAAAATTATGTAGCCTTGAGATATTTTTTATAATTATTAGGAGGATTTTTATTTTTAGTGGGAATTGTTGATACATGCCGTCAAAACAAAAAAAGTTTCGCCTCTCTATTTAAAACAAATTATGTATAATGAATACAATGTTGTGTGCACATGATCGTGACTTTCGTGTCCAAACATGATATTGAATAATAAATCAAAATTCAAAAGTGTTGTCTGCACCTGACATAAATTCATACGAGCGAGAGTTACTTGGAAACTGTCTAGTTACAGAGAACGTCCGACTTATGTCGCTAACTAATATCTAACATTCGGTAAGTTTTGCGGCACCGACTGTACCTCAATACAAGGTTCTTGAATGTAGACACAATATAATGATCGAACGTATGGTACATTCGCCAACAGTTTTGACAACAGAAGTGAAATCGTAAATTAAAATGATTCTACTTTTAACGGATTCTAAAATATAGATAAAAGCCGTTTAAAAGGAGTTTTTTTTTCAATGTCTCACATTAGCGAAAATCTCTGGAAGAAATCTATATTACATTATGTTAAACGATTTTTTTTTCAACTTCTTCTTACTGTTTATATCAATAGCAATTTACTGCACATAAAGGCACCACAGGCTAAACACTAATTAGTTATTAAGCCAATCTTAAAATTGAACTCAGAAGTGTTATGTAATTAATATGATTTTTATTTTAAATGTAGCTCTGATGAATAGTTCATAATTAATCCGGAATCTCATTAAGCGTTGAAATGAGTTTCAGGATTTATCAACATTAAATTTAATAGTCTAAAATTGTTTCATACAATTTATTATCATTTTGTGGCCGCTAATGCTCTATTACGTCACTTCACAATTAAACGTACAAATGCATTATATGGAAATATTAGTGGATTTCGTCCATTACGCGGTTTTATGAAGTGACTGTTGTAAACGGCTGATAACATAATTTTTGAACAAAAATAATGTCGAAATCTTTATTTTCCAAATAGTTTGGAAAATAATAGTTTTTTTCAATGATAATAATGCAATGAATGCCGCTTTACCTAGATTATTTTTTGGAGGACTGGTCTGTGGTATCTCTTGAAAAAGCTCTGGAGCAAGAGTAGATTTATGCTCCGCAGAGTCACATTAAAGGCCGAAAAAAATATATGGTGATACACGTTATAAAAAATAGTAAAATATGGTAGTACTGCCATAAATTCAATACATACAATAGTTCGCAGCGGATGCAGTATGTGCGAACTGTTTCAATGTGTGCCTGAACAGAGTTATCGAACTGTTGGTCGTTAGTGCGCCACAGAGGTTTCACGACCTCTCTAACTAGATATGATTGAAACTGAGTTCTATGTTTAAGGTTTTCTAACTGTCTAAATTCTCATAGATGTGTCTACGAGTATGGATATTATGAGCAAAAGTAACTGCAGCTTTATACTTAACTCTGAAGCGTTTTATATAAAAAAAGTGTGTGCTAATTGCCGATACGTAATTCCTTTTGACCTTAAAAAATGTTGTTTCGATGTTAATTAAAGAACACACATTCCTACATAAACACAATTAGCAAAAACAAAGAGGCCACCTTAGAAAAGTAGGGCTTGGAAAAAAAGCTCCTTTTCCATAACAAACAATTAACTTGACCACAAACGTAGTTTTTAAAACATTTTAGAGAAGTTCAGGATTTGTGGTCGGCAGTACATCTACTTCAGTAATTAGCGAAGTTTCTCGCCCCCACCCGCGAGGCCCTGCGGCCCCCGGTCCCAGTCCCCGGTCCCAGTGGCCCCGCCTGACCAGACACAATGGCTTTACTTTGTCACTTGCAAGATCTATTCGGGATTCGTCCACACCTATAGACTTATTAAAGTTTGACACTTCGAGAACAATTTGCCAGTCTACGCTTTTATCTTATTATTCGAATGATTGATTGTTTTAACTTAATTTAAGGAATTAAGTCTTCTCTTTGTGTTTGATCTGACAGTTGAATTTTCTCTAGCTGCGATTAACTTATCAATTAATTTGGGTTTAGGTAAGCACGGTTTATATGACTTTCCGTATAAATTTTGAAAACTCGAAATCTTCAAGATTTCGAGTTTTCAAGATTTATACGGTTTTTAGATGGAAATAAAAAATATGTTTTAGAAATACATAGGCATTCGATTATTTACGCGATTGACAGTGTAACTGTATGTAAATTTATTCAAGTATAGCTTAAATAATAAAATGTTACAAAGTGTATTAAAAGCTTCTGTAAAACCAAATAGCCTCTTATTCCCGGGCTTTGAAACATTCTTATTAATTACATTTACGATACAACACACGCTGTAAACGTTCCTACACAATATCGCGTTGTGAAGGTTATTAACTAAAACTTCGTCATCAAGTTAAGCTCATACCGAGCAAGTTTATTCGCAAATTCTTTACAGCACTGAGAATACTTGAGTGAGTTATGTAGAGTGAGTCGAGACGTGGGGTATTGCGGCGTGTCGATTGATTACTATACTGGCAGGCAGACCGAAGATTTTATGTAACATATAAATGTAATTTAATCCTTGTTAAGATCAAACGAAGTATACCTATTATGACAGTTAAAGGGCAATATTTTGTTACTTTTTCGTGTATGAAGTAGGGAGGTGTGTGGTACAGTAGGGGTTGAAGGAATCGTAGTAGGTCCACTTTTATAGGTTTTCCCTATTGATTCTAACGGCTTCATGTCACTATTGTCATTTAAATGATACACATGGAAAGTTTATGATACTCCCTAAACATATTATGTAACTTTCTATGATTTGGAGTTAGAGATAAAATCTCGCTAGAGCCTTACCAATTTTACAACTGCCTTAGTACAATATATTCAAACTGTATAAATAAGGATAAAAATGCATTGTAAAGCAATAAGTTGGTCCTCACGAATAACTAGTTGTTATTTCTGTGCAGTGCTCGCGGGAGAGACCGCCGAGCTCTCGAGCCGCGCTCCGCTCGCTGAGCCCGCGCCTACTAAACTTCCAAGTACGTCTTTAATATAAATAAGACAAAATTTTGTTTTTTTTTGTCGACAATTCGAATTTCGAATGACTGGAGCTTGATTGACATAAACAATTAGTACCTCTTTATTTATATATCTATATTGGTGTTTGTATTTTAAACGTGTTATTTCTAACTCGTCTTTATTTAATCATTCGATTTCATTTTTTGTTTGAAATCATTCACCACAAAAAATTTAATCGTTACAAATGACGTTTTCATTTCCGTGTTCATTAAAGCAACCTGCAATCATAAATCATCCATCATAAAGCCATTTAAAAGAGATCTTATTCTAGCGGCACTTAGATAACCCGTTCGTAACACTAACACTGCACGTATATTGAATGCCCACATATCCAGCACAAATCCGTCACTGCCTTTGTAAACGTTATAAATTTATCGAGCGAGCCAAAGCTCCGAGCAAATTTAATTTTAATTTTTACTCTCACATTTTCACTGTAGCAATAATGATAAATTAAAATTGATACGAAGTGAGTGCGGGTCGTATATGGAGGTGACATTATATAATCAAAGATGGAGGTATATTATGACTGGCGTATTTCCAATAGGTGCAACCCTGGCACAATGTAGATCCTATCACTACCATTCCATTTTCGATAAAGTTCGTTTTCACGTTTGTTTACTTCCGACATCACAATGCTGTCAATTCTAATCGAACTCAGATTTGGAAACGTGTTTTTATTGTTTTATTTTACAGAGCTCTTATTAGAATATCATTGAGAGCTCTACAATATTTTTGAATAAAACCGTATTGGCTTGGCCTCGCTTTGACAGCTGTAAATCACTGGCATTTTATAAAAATAAAACTAAAAAATATAATGTAACACATTGATACAAGTTTGTATAGTAGCCAGGGTAGCCAGTCCGACTGTACCGATATTCAATTAGCGTGGAACACTCATTGTGCAAGTTCCGGACCGCAACCCAACTCACACTTGACCGCTTTTATTGTTTTAGAGTGAACCCAAGCATGTGTGTCGTGTCTCTTTATCGTATACATAAATATGTTAAGGAATTTCCAAAAAAATACTGTAAAAGAGTGTAAAAGATGATTTTTAATGAAATAAATATGTTACAAATTCGCATGGAATCGTTTAAAAATGTATGCGACATAGCAAAGTTGTGGAAAAAGAGTAGATCTTAAAGTGTGACCTAGCTTTAACTCTGAGTGTTCGCGACATTTACCAAATGATACAGACTTGGCGCAACCCACACAATTCGTAACAAAAGCTTTCCGTGTATAAAACATGGCAAGGGTTAACCGTTGTGAAGTAATAGTTCATTGTGTGAACAATGGAGTTTAAATAGTTGAGGGGTTAAAGCATAAAGAAATTACCTTTCATAAAATATGAAATTGTGAATTTAATTTTTGAAGCAGGAATTAAATAGAAAGCTCTTATTTTTAACAAATAATTTATTTTACCAGTTTCGGTGCTTATAATGTAACGAACAGGAAGCCGCGAAAGCTTCACCGTCGAGTGAGCGAGTTTCTAATTTAATTTAAATTTCCACCAATCATAGAATTGAATTTTCAAAGATGGAATGTATTGTATCAGACAGCTGTCTGATACAATTTTATCGCGCACATTGAATAAAGACTAGTTGTCTATTGCACACCGTACGTCTTGTGGCGTCTCAAGCGTTTTGAAGACGCTTTTAAATTCGCCATATTTCAAGAGAAGGTTTTACTTCGCCCGGAGCACCTTTCCTAAAGGGTGCTATTTCGGTAATAAAACACTGAAGGTCTTTCTTTCTTTCCGTGAAGGCAACGATTTCTTGGAAACTGTGATTTAGGTAACGATATGACTTTGAAAGACATTTTAATTTACATTTATGAAATTTTGTTTGAAGCCGCCCAATTTTTTTCGCTTTACAAACCTTTTCGCAGTTAAAATGGATATAACTATCTCATAATGTATTTATATATGAAACGATTTCCACATTTTGTGGCTGAGAACAATTAAAAGCGAGATTAGCAAACGTTACGTGTCGTTTTTAGGTATTTATATCAAAGTCAACCCTAATCCGTTAACAGGGTTTTTCAGAAACGGTTGGGGTTGGACAAAGGTATTTTATGGCCGCTCGTGTTCGTGACGTGTTTATTGCGTGAAAGCGATATGGCTGAGTATTTATTATCCTATGCTTTTTGGATTGACTGCAACATCCCGCTCACAACTTGTGGATGACAGTTATGTTGTGGGCGGTAACAGTTGTTTCGACAAGGTTTCGACAGACAATTATTACGTCACTGTCTTAGATGCCCTTGTGACGTAGTATCTTAGCATGATAATGAAATTGTTGAAATTGTAAATAATATTGTCTGTTAGTAAAACAGGAATAAAATTGAAGGTTTATTTAATTAAAACTTATGATGATTGTTATTATTGAAATTTTTAAGTATACCTAACGTGGATTTAATACTCGAAAAATCGTGTGAAAGACTGCGCTACGTTTCGTTATCTGCTCCTATTGTAACCCGTTACAATCGTAACTATATTGCCAAAGTTATCGTATATGTAGAGAACCGCGATTAGACCCACATATTTTAGATTTCAATTTGTAAAGAAGTTTCGTGTCCTTTGTATAAGACTGATAGGAGCAAATTTTACGCAACGGTTTGATATTCTAGAATACTTTTTTTATGTCTTTCATAAGCGAACAGATTAATTTGTATTTTTAATCGACATACAAACCTATTAAACATCCAGCTAACTGCAGCATTACATGATGGATTTTATTTATAGTTACCACCGTATCTACTGATAACTGAATAACCCGTCAAATAAACATAATAATTAAGCGATTTTCTGATTTTAATATTTTAATATTATCCAATGATATAATATGTGTGTTCGTTTTCCCTACTTTAACATACATTTCCTGTCCAGAGTGCGACCGCACATTCGTGAGCCGAGGCGGCGCCAGCAACGGCACGTTCCACGCGCCGGAGCTGCTGAACCCCAACAACCAAAGCCGGCAGTGCCTCTACACTTTCCTGGCCGCGCCGGGCCAGCGCGTGCTCGTCGAGTTCCGCACCTTCGACCTCAGGGGGAAGCCGCCAGAGTATGATGCACCTTTTATTTTTAATTATATCCTAAAATAATGATAAAGGTGATAGACAACAACTACAGCCAGCAGTGCCTCTACACGTTCCTGGCCGTTTTTCCTCTACACGTTTTTGCTTTTTAACTAACCTTAGTTTTTTCTATTGCTAGATGAGGAACCTTCAACTAGCTCCCAAACTTTCTAAGATTTGGAAGGAAGGATCCTTTGTAATCTCATGTTCTACTACACTACATTTTTTGTAGTTAAGCTCTACAGTACACGCATATAATCTGAGTTCCTACGAGTTTGTGTTGTTCGTAACTACTTATACAAAAACAAAAAACTGAAATGGGTTTAAAAACTTCGTTGAATGGCTTAGGCTAAACAATGGGATAACGTGGAGTGCATTCTGGCTTCAGGTGAAATAAAATTACCGGGATTTTAAAAGAGTAAATAAAGAAGTTTTAATAAAGCTAAAGGTGAATGTTAAACAACGTACTGTAGATTAATAATAAATGCGGACAACATCACATACATTACTCTGAACCCAAAGTAAGTTGCTAAAGCACTTGTGTTATGGAATTCAGAAACAACGAAGGTACCACAAACACCCAGACCCGGTACAATGTAGAAAAGTGGTTTTCTACATTGACCCGTCCGGGGATCGAACCCGGGACCTCAGAGCTGGCGACACCTTGAAAACCGGTGCGTACGCCACTCGACCACGGAGGTCGTCGTTAAGTCCTATGAAATAATGTTATGTACATAAAATGTAACACTTTATAAAGCGAAATAATGTATTAAGTTGTAAGTAGGTCTGCGTCTTACCATAAATAAGAAATAAACTGCCTCACACATATGTGCAGAAGGAATGGCACCCCCCGATCATAACATGCCATTATTTGATTTTATCGCTCATTTATTTGTTTTCTTGCAGTGGAGCCGCGGTGGGAGAGCTACCAGCGTAAGTATCGCCTTCCCTTTCACCCTTCCCTTATTATTTAGGACACAAACATGTTTTCTACCAATCCTATTATTTATGTGCATAAGACTTAGAAATTAGGTCAAAGTTTTCCGAGAAACCTTGACTCAGATAAAGTTCGTTTGATGTATTCCGAGTACTCGAAATATTTGGAGTTGATGACTTCGTGATCTAATAACTGACGCTTGATTGTTAGTGATAAGATACGACGAAATTAGTAATATATTATGCTCATATTTTGGCTCTGACCTCGGTATTTTTAGACTTGATTGAATCAGTAGGTAATGCTATCTACTTCTAATAAATATGTACACCAGACACTACTTAATTTTGACAAACTATCGTAATTTAACTCCCAACTTCCTGCTCCATATTTTGTATGTCATGTTTATATATTCTGTCCGTGGATCAAACCCAGAATAATTCCGTGTACCACAGATGCATGCACGAGTACATGGACATATACTCGGAGATGGCGTCGCTGGAGGCGGGCGAGCTGGTCAACTCGGCGTTCGGCGGGCGCTACTGCGGGCCCATCCCGCCGCGCCGCCGCGTCTCGCTGCACCGCGCGGTCGCGCTCTCCTTCTACACAGACAAAACGTACACGCCGCCTACGCTTTTCACAGGAACCTACAACTTCATCAACGCATGTAAGTTAATGTAGGATCAAAGGACCAAAGCCTTTAGTACAAAACATTTGTTTATCTATGTATTTTCTGCAACATCGAAACTTTAATATGCCTTTATTATTTTCATACAGTCGAAACACTCCGCTTTCTTATTTCGGTTTAGATATTTATCACGTTAAATCCACGTTCAATATATATTCCCAAAAAATGTGAGGATAAATAGGCAGTCCATAATGATAATTATATAGAATCTGTCAAAACAAAATATTTTGACTCAAAATATTTTGTTGTTTAATTTTTCAATGAAACATTATTAGTTCGCCCAACAACATTGAAGTGCCCGTCTAAGTTGGTCCGGCCGAGTCCGCATAACTAATGCCAGCAGTTTGGAACTGTCACAACTTCCAGTCCTCCCTTATATCTGATCTAGTAAATTTTAAAATAACTCCCGACTTCCGAGAACTTTTGTTTGCCCTTCAAACAAAGAGTTGTGCAACATCTCCTCAATATCGGAAAGCTGTAAACTAATAACAAGAATGGAATAGTTCTATGAGTTACGAGTAAGGACTTGAGAATACTCGAGATGTAAGAAATAATAAAATATACCTACGTTTTACCCGGACGAAGTACTTATTTTGTACGATAAAATTGTAAACTATATAACTAGGTAGGTACTTGTCGTATCTCCCGAGCAAACAGTTGCTTCGATTCTAGTTTGAATAGTTATGAGTTTCATGAAGAACTTACCAATGAATAATAATTTTAAGGTAAAAAATTTTAGAGCAATCCATAATTAACTTGCCAACATTGTATCCATCAGCGGAATTCGAGGTGGGCACTCCCGTTCCAAACACAATGTGCTCGTTCGTGATAGAGGCGAGCAAGCGCAAGACGGGCCTGCTGATGTCGCCGACCTACCCCGGCATCTACCCCAAGGACATGACCTGCAACTACCTGTTCAGCGGCCAGCCGGGGCAACGGATACGCCTCGAGTTCAGAGACTTCGATCTGTTTTTCGGCGGACCCCAGTAAGTGACCTCCTTAGATTTTTACTTCCCTGTATGACCAGAAAAGTTGAGAGTATATGTTGGGCTAAGATGTTGTTTGTGGTACGCACAGTAATCATGCGATACATTTTAGGTTTTGATAATTGTAACTTTAATGCAAATTTTGGTCTAAAACCATTTGGACAAGATAAATTGGAAGTAGATTCAATTTTGTTACATCATAATTATGATATATTACATCGAATGATGGAACCTCATATGGCTCTTTAGGATTTCTCAATTGTAAGCAGAACACTATGTAGTTTCAATAACTTGTATTTCGTCTTTAGTTGTCCGTTCGACTGGGTGCGCGTGTACGACGGGCCCGACAATTCCTCGGCTGTGATCGGCACGTACTGCGGCCAGCAGCGCAACCTGGTGCTGTACTCCAGCGACGAGCGACTCCTCGTCACGTTCTACACACTGCCGCGCGCCGCCAGCACGCAGAACCGCGGCTTTAAGGGTATCTTCGAGTTTTCAGAGAGTTTTGTTAAGTTAGGTAAGTACATGCCGAATTATAACATAGTTATTCTTTCGTATAGCCACAAAGAAACAGTGCGTAGCCTCATTTTACTGAATATAATGTTTTACTTTCTCTTCAAACATAGCGAAGGCCTCATAAGAATTTATCGGTATACCAGCTTTATCGAAACTTTCTAATTTATTGCGTTTTACTTGAGGCCACAGTTTTTCGTTTGCCGCATCTCGAAGACAAAGTTTATATTACGCGGCGCCTGTTGTTCCAGATTTTATAAGTAAACACGACGCAGAGCACATTAGGGGCTCCGAATGCGACCAGAAGATTCTAAGTAAAAAGGAATCGACGGGATTCGTGTACCATCCAAATTATCCATTCCCCTATATACAAAAAGTTGTTTGTAGGTAAGTTAATTTTTAAAGTTTTGGATAGTAACTTTGTGTACCTCATTAGATTTTATGTTTTACTGTTTACTATTGTAAAGATTGGAAATTAATTAGTTTATAGATTGACATTTGTTGATAAAGAATGTTTTATTTTGCAGATATTTTATATATGGTATGCAAGATTCACAGAATTTGGAAAGGGTTCGATTAGAGTTCCAGAACTTTTCTATACCGAAGAGCGATAAACCAAAACCAGAGTAAGTATCTACACTGAACTTCTAAGTTCCATTCAAACCAGAAATATCCAAAGTCCACCTGAGCCAATGACGTCTCCTGTCCCTTTTTCATATTTTCAATGAAAAAAGAAACGAATAAGTAGTTCAGATTTCTATTTTATAGCAATTTATTTTTTGTTCATAATAATTTGAGTATTCCCTGCTCCCTTATAGCAGTGCATGTCCTGACGGCTACCTGAAGGTGTACCTGCGCGGGCAGGAGGCGACGGACTCGTACGACAAGCACGACGCGGAGCTGTGCGGCGAGGGCGCGGGCGGCTCGCCCCCGTTCCCGCCGCCGCTGCTGTCGGACGGCCCGCGTCTCGTCATGGTGTTCAGCTCAGGAGAGCTGCAGGGCAGGGGGTTCAAAGCCAAGTATACTTTCGAGACTGGTGAGTTTTTACTTATACCTTAAAATTCTTTAAATAGAGTAGAATAGGTATTTATTTGCTTAGACCGTCCATATAGTAATTCAGCCGTTCAAACAGTAGATACAATAAAAAGTTATGTACGGAATGGTTTTCCAGAAGATACATCAAAAGAGTTAGGAAGACTTAGGTAGGTAGACTTTACTAGCCTAGTGCACAAATAATATTATTGTATTTATAAAGAAACCCCTGAAGGAAGCTTATATACCCACCAGGGGTACACATACACACACAAGGAGGTGACTTTTTTGTTAAAAGTTGCCATCAAATGGTGACTTGTTCCTGTTTCTCGTGTACATAATAATACCTAGGTTACATTATGTCTTATTTACCCCTTACAAGTTTATGGATCTAGCTGCAGCAAAGCATTTTCGACTTCCCAGAGTACCGTGTGCCGGGCACCGCGGCGCCGGGCGGCGAGTGCGCGTTCACGTACCGCTCGGAAGCGAAGAAGCGCGGCGAGTTCAACTCCCCCCGCTACCCCTCCAACTACCCCTCGCACACCAACTGCACCTACACGCTGGCGGCTACTTCTAACGAACAGGTCACTGTGGTATTCGACCACTTCAAAGTGAGGGCTGATGCCTGGAATGCTACTGCAGGGTTGTATAGGTGAGTTAAAAATACGGAGTAGGTACTGCTCCAAATCGTGGCATAGCAATCTGGATAAGGACTTGAATAAAAAATAGTTATTATTAAAAACCCTGGTCAGACGAATAAGTAGCACATGATAGTACTCCCGTAAATTTGGACTAACCAAATTGAACACGTGTGTCACAGGACTTGTAAGCTATTCGATTGCTATCATAATCGGAATTAAATCTTGCGTCGAAAAGTGTTTACTTTTGGTACAAATAAAAAATAGACAGAACAAATTAAAAAAATAAGAAAGGCCTCCTTCAACATGCTAACTGTCTTAATATTACCTAATTTTAGACCTAGACTCAGTTGTAAAATGAAAATACTGTTACTTCCAGCGGCGCGACATGCAGCGAGGACTGGGTAGAGGCGTGGTGGGTGGGGCGCGAGGGCGGGCGCGTGCCGCTGGGCCGCTGGTGCGGGCTGGCCACGCCGGGCCCGCTGCTGTCGCCACGCGGCGCCACCGGCCTCGTCATCGCGCTGCACACCGACTCTGAGTCCGTCGCTTCCGGTTTCAAAGCGAGATATATATTTGAGGTAGGTGTTTTTGAGATAGGTGTTATGAGGAAACGTATCTTTCTGTCTTTCATTGTGATCCGTTTAGAGCAGTCTCGTTCAATCTGCAAAAACAAGATGCAAAAAGACTAAAAAATATAGTCACGGTACATATGTGCTGCTTGTACATATGTTTTGCGTTTAAGAAAATACTTTCTCGACACATCTTGGTTACGTCTACATATGAGTGTGTTCTCGCAATATAAGTAAAAGATTAAAACCTACTTATACAAAGTAAATTAACAAATTGTGTTCCCACCAGCCGGCGAAGTCGATATTCGGCGACTGCGGCGGCAACATGTCGGGCGCTGAGTGGGGCGTCATCACGTCGCCGAAGTTCCCGCTCAACTACGAGCAGCCCAAGAATGGGCCCGCCTCGCGCGTCTGCAACTGGTTCATCACGGCGCGCCCTGGGAAGAGACTCTTGCTCAATTTTGTCTACTTTGCTGTCGAAGGACATCTTACTGGTAGGATTATTTTTTGCTGTTTATGTTTTTGTTCTCATTCAGGAGCGAAGATGCATAATGTTGTATATTTTATTCTGTGACGAGGATTGGCAATATTCCCGTAGCAGAGTTGTTTGGATCTTTCACCTCAATAATCAAAAGGAAAATTAAATCATTTTTATTTAAGTGAATGTAGACAGAATTTAAGATTTATTATTGACAGGCACCATTCATTTCAAATTTCGAAAACTTGGTCCTCGTACAACATTGTATGATAAAAGATACGGTTATTGAACAACGTAGCCTTCGAGCTCTACGCCGTAGACCTAGTCCCGATCTATTTTTTTTTATTTGTGTCACGCAATGTAAATATGATGTTGTGATTTGTCAGAGCGCGGATGTCCAGCGGCAGTTCTTCGGCTGTGGTACGAGAGCCCCGGGCCGCCGCTCGAGCTGTGCGGGGAGAAGGCGCCCGGCGACCGCTGGCAGTACCTCTCCTCATCCAACTCGATACGACTCTCGTAAGTCAACATTACTTGCTCTACATATGATATAGTTAAAGTGATACCTAAAAAATAACAGGTAATAGGTCCACAATGTTTGAGGATCTTATATTAGCTACATTATACTGGATACACTATTAGGCACCGCAAAAATGACAAAATGAGAGAAGTAAGCCATCATGAAAATGTGATTACAGCTTTCGATCGACCGGCTCTGAAAGTCGTGTATTATGTTGAGAAGCGCAGAGTGAAAGAGTTGGTCGGTTCCGCAGGTTCATAATAGCAGACAAGGCGGTGGGCGCGGCGGGCTGGCAAGCCGTGTGGACGGAGGTGTCGCTGGGCGCGTGCGAGGAGCCCGACTGCGCCGGCGCCTGCCTGCCGCCCGGCGCCGCCTGCTCCGGCCTGCAGCACTGCGCGCTCATGCCCAAGCAGAAGCCCACCCACTGTTAGTATGCACCGCTTCTACCCACAACGGTTGTCCCCGACAACGGACGCCCGAACGACGAGGATCTTGATATAATCTTAATCGTAGCCGTTACTCTCTATATCTACTCGTACATATCTAATAACTTTCTCTTTTAGGTGTCTAAAGAAACTCTGCGATCTACTTACTATTATACTTATAAAAAATTTAGATTACGTCTAAAACTAAATCAATAAGCTAAACTTTTTCCAAATTTTTAATTGATTTTGATGACACTGTATATTACAATTGGCACTTTACCGCACTTTGCATTTCCACTTGATAAATGTATCTACACTGTTGCATTTTGTCGTTGCATTCTAGGGGTTATAAATTAAGCAAATCTATGATATAAAGTATAACTATAATAATGTAGCTTGTTGAGAATACCCACGGAGTAAGCAGTACGTGAACTACTGGCTAATAAATGTGCTTTCACATTTATTCGAGACTCTTGCTACTGGGTATTGATTGGCGAAAGATTTTATGTAGAACATCTTTAATTACTTATCTAAAATTTTTGTTTTTGTCGAAATATTGTTTTGGTTCGAAGTCTTTTGTACGAGCCTGAATTTAGACATTGCAAGCACAAGGAACTAACAGAACACAAGAATCTCAAGTTAGATACTTTATCTGCATTGCATGACAAACAAACATTTTAAAAGAATTAGTATCTAGTTTAAACTATTTCAAAAATGACTTCTCAAAATCAACGGATAAATGGGTGGACTATTTATATCCTGGTGATATTAAATAATAATTGAATACGAGCAAAGATGTTCTACTGCAACTACTCTCGCCTACGATCTACTGGTACCGACAGAATGTGACTTGTACGTCGCTACATGAGCTTGTCGTACATTAGCTGCTTACTCCTGCTTTTATCTTCTAAATTGTTGTAAAATATTGTATTCTAAACACTGTAGCACTGTTAACTAATGACTCTAAACAAATACGAATAATGTTATGTTCACTGTACTTTCTCAGTATACTGATGGTTCAATGCAATCTTTGTCTCTAAGGATGTTGTAACATGTACTCTAGGGCTCTAGGTGTTTAGATAACTTCCAAAACGATAAATCATATTATTGTTGGTGAATTAGCAGAATATATTGAATATGTTGCAAAGATTACAGACTTTTTCATTTACATACCAAGTCTCCCCTTAGTATAATTTTACTCTACTCAAATATTCTTCATATTAACTCATTCTTGCATCCATAACTTCTTCTCCATTTGAATACTTTATTTTTACTTCAAATACTGTGATGACTCAGGAGAGTTGCATCTCTGATCTGTCCTAAGTCTAAATTTTAGTTGTACATGGTTTTAATCGTTTGCGTATTTGAAAACTGTAAATTTTTGCAATTGAATAACGTAGAACTCCAATAGGACAAAGCTTGCATTGAGTCATCGCACTATGGGGCCCGGGGTGTTTCGACTACTAACTATTTCAAGTATTGCACTTTCTGATGGAATTATGTACTCCTTAATTTAGTTTCAGCCTGTTAAGTTTTATTAGGTTACCAACAATGTAATGTTATCTTTCCTATCTGTCCTTAGCAATCTTTGTTCGAAAAAATGTAGTTGCACCAAAATATACCTACCAGTTTATACATCACAAATTACTGGCAAGTATACCACTCAGGATTTCTGATTAATAAGTTAATATTAAACTACTTTTGTATTTTACCTATATCTAAAACTTACATAGGTAGCATTATGTTGATCTAATTAATTTTTTTTAGGAAGTCTCTAACTAACTCTACCTAAAAAAAGTTGGATGCTTACATTGTTGGTAGCATATTAAAAAAGTAGAGCAGAGCTGACTTTCTCATAAAAAAACTAAGCGACGTGGAGAACAGTAGGTTTTTCAGAGTAGGTCGGTTGGTTAGTATTCCATCAGAAAGTGTAGGGTGTAGCGGGGGTCTGACGCGGCGGTGTGCGCAGGCGGCGCGGCGCCGGGGCGGTTGGCGGCGCGCGCCGCTCTGGTCGCGCTGTCGCTTGTGCTCGCCGCCCCGCACTGACCGGGCGCTGCGCACGTGAGTTACACACACCACCCTCGCCCTTCATGCCACGCCCACTCTCCCCGATCCTTGGTCTACATCCATCATCATAGCCGCTTCGTGAAACGGAAACAGACAGTTGGAAAAATCTAATTGGCAGAAAAACAACCTTCTTAAATTTCTAACGTGTGCAGATATACTATTAATTGATCTCGAAAACATTTTTGTTTGCTACTCATAAAGTTTATCCAAGTTGTCTGGCAAAATTAAACATACGTGTAAAATGTTATTCCTTGAATTAGTATCAAAACTTACGAGATGACCAAACGACTACACTTTAGAATTAAGTAATGTATTTTTATAAACTGTCTGTTTCTTGCCATGCTGCTTTTGATCGCAGTCAATTATGCTCTTTGCAGGATAGACGCAGAATCTGGTTTTATTTTTAGTCAACATTTGAACAGGTTCTAGTTAATTATTTTGTTGTATTGTCCTATGTAATCACGAGATTCGCAATTTACTTACGTAGCTGGTTAATTGATGTAGAGCCGTCTCTTCCGCTTTGCAACGCTTTGTCATGTGCTGTCTAAGACTAATTGACTGCCTTAATACAACAATGAAAATAAATTTAATTAACTGAAAAAATATAGTAGGTATATTCTTAAGCCGTAAATGAAGCTATCCCAATATTTTAGACGCTCATTTACTTAAAAGTACTGCTCAGTTCTGAAAAATATAAATCAATATGTACGATGTGCAGATAGATATTAACTCTGCAGGATTTAATTACCTACTTCCTCTTAAGGCCATCAATTAATCAAATCGCTTCTCCACACCATCTCAATCTCTGCTTCCCTTACTCTCTATTAAACTTTCAACTAAAACTTACTGTTGCATGTTGTAAAAATATCTACATAAACTAACAACTATAAAACATCTCATAAAATAAATCATAAATAAACGAAAAGATACCTAGTACACCATTGCAATATTCATCGATATGATATAAAAAATTGTAGCGGCTGATATAAAATATTTGAATTACTGAAGAATTTAGATTATATCCATGAATATTACAATCTTCCTGAAAAACCAATCAGAGAATCGGACGTTAAAAAATATTATGGTCGACTCCAACCAATCTCTATGTGGAAGCCAGTTAAAATTTAAATCATATTCGGAAGTAATTCTGGATGCCAATTAACTGCATTTAGCAAATAAAGATTTTTGATTTGATTTGATTTGATTTGCTGTAACATTATAAAACTTTGACATCTATTAGGTACTGGATCTTCAGACTAATACGATGTATGTAGCTATTTACATTCCATGACACAAGAAGGTTGGTGTCGGAGTCGATCCACCGAATGAACGTGGTTGTAGGCGTGACGTATCCTTAGGCGGTGAGGGAGCAGTGAGCGGCGGGTCCACGAGCCTGGCGTGGTGGTGGGCGGTGTGCGGCGGCGGCGGCGGCGCGGTGGCGCTGGGCGCGTGGTGGGTGCGGCGCGCGCGGCGGGCGCGGGCCCTGCGCGTGCGCCGGCCGCCGCCGCCCCCGCGCCCGCCGCCGCTCGCACGCCGCGCCCCCGCCGCGCGTCTGGCCGCGCCGCCCGCGCCCCCCGACACCGTATGACGACGCGCCTACGCCGTTACGGCGACGCACGCACCACTAAATAGTTGATTACACGACTTTAACGTACTCCTTTGTTTCATTACACATCTTTTAGTCACAGACAACCAAGGTTTACTCGGAAGTAGGTATTGGCTGGTCATGTGCCACTAATTAACACAATCTTGAAAATTGCTACGTAATTGCCTACGATTTGCTACACGTCGTAGTTCAAATGGTACCCGCAGCAAAACTCAGAACTGAAGTCTATAATAGGACAGAGTTACAATTTTATGGGTAGGAGACAACATAAAAAGGGCAGAACATACCGAGCCCTAGTACTGAACAGTAGCTGAAAAAACATTAAATGAATATCGGCTGTATGCTCCAATTCATTACCACCAGGACCTACCATTAACCTTTTAAGCGCTTGGCTAAATATCAATTGCCGTGCCCCTAGCGCCCGGCTACGAGTCGGTGAAATAAAAGCTCCTCTCTTTCTGCTCCTCTTAAGCTCCGATTTGTAAAATATCATGGTTTACAATAAAAAGTATTCTATCTGTCTCACTACATAAATAGAGAGATATAGAATAGATGCAATAAAATCGAACAAAACAACAAAAATCGTGAATATTCTCTGTCGCATAAATACGACACGGACGATAGGGGCACGGAAATATTTGTCGCATATATACGACTCGGGCTGTTAAAGGGTTAACTGCTACATGATGGATCAAATATTGTATTTCTTTATGGAATACTAGCTGTACCCGGCATGCGTTGCAATGCAATTTTTTCTACCTACTACGTACCTGCCTACTACCTACTACCACTTAGGGGTATGCATATAAAATTTCATAAAAATCGGTCAAGCCGTTTCGGAGGAGTATGGTAACATTGTAACACGAGAATTTTATATATAAGATGAATAATGCAACTTGTCTAAAAGTTTAAAGTATCCGTTTGTATGTGTATGTATCTGTCTGTGGCATCGTAGCTACTAAACCAATAGACCGATAGAAATGCGGTTTTTTTTTTAAAGCAGACATTCTTGTGGTGTTCTTGGCCTTAATTTATGCGGTACCTATTCCTAGTAATTTGTAATAGAAACTTTTTTCTCAACTGTTCGCCCTAGTATGTCCCTACAGTACTCTACCGTACATTATTTCTCAACACAGGCTACCAATCCGTCCTTTTTATAAAATGTATAATTTGGTGTGTGAACGTTGAGTATACTCATTGGTCGTGACATAGATCCTTGCAAGGTATGTGATTGCACTTTCAATTTAGGCTTGACGCAAACAGGCCACCGACCACAGCCACCGGTGGCCGGCGACACACATTGTCATATGTTTGTCTGCTGTAGCAAGTGGCCGCCATCGACTACAAGTGTGCGGCGCGTCTATACAAAATGTATGAAAAAGTATGCTGTCGCTGGCCACCAGTAGCCGTGGTCGGTCGCCCGTTTGCGCGGAGCCTTATACTTCTACACGTAAGCATATGATTGAAGCTATTGATTAGTAATAAGGCCAACTCAAATTAAATTGTGTATGTTTTAAGGCTGCCTTTTTAAAGGATACATTTTAGGAGCCTCCCTATTGACAGAGGTATTAAAATGAAGAGAGAAAGGAAACAAGCAGATAATAAGGCAAACACAGTTTTGCAAATTTATTCCACATATTAAACTGATACAAGATTGATACAAGTCAGAGTTCTAACAGTATGGACATGCTATGTGGTCGAATACAAAAAAAAAGTTTAGTACAGCAATAATAAACATTACAGAAATCCTGAACTTTACAATACTACTGCCTCACACTAATGTATTTTAAGGGAAATATGTAATAAAAATAAAGCAAAAACTAAAGCAGGAACACAGTCGGGAAATGTTCGAGTACAGGGGTGGTTTTATTTTAGCCGTAATCGCTAGTCGTCAAAGAGTTCAATTCATTCAGAATCTGATTAAATTCATTCAAGTATCCTAAGTTGTAAGTATGTCAAAAAACAACAGTCAAACTCCTTACAATATAATAATTACTGCTAAAATACACATCACATCGCAAAATGCGTTCACAGGAATAAAATATATCGAATAACATGTATTAAAAAAAAACAGACAGTCGACGGGTCCGCGACCCGAGCGCGCGGTCGCAAACAGGCAACCGCAGCCGCGCGCTCCCCTCAAATAAAGTATATATTAAATAATATATACGGCTAATACGACAGTGAAAAACATAAGCATAACGGGAAACTTACAATCGAAACATTTCATAACGTCCTACTTTAAGATTTTTACGGATCGATGCGATACAAAATCGAAAACTCGAAAATCAAATAAAAAAACACATATATAGAAAAAAGTAGAGCGATCCTCTCGGCACGCAGCGAGGACCGGACTCGAACGTATCCTTGGGCCACGAGCGCGCGCGCGCAGCGGCCGGGTCGCTCCCCCGCGCAGCTTGTAGTGCCTCCCATGCGGGGGCCGGCCGCCCGCGGCGCCGCGCCCGCGCCTCCCCGCCCCGCGCCCCCCCGCGCCCCGCGCTAGCTGGCCAGCGGCTGCTGCGCCAGCGCGCCGCCGCCCCAGCCCGCGCCCGCGCCGCACCCGCCCGCGCCCACCCGCCGCTTGCACTCCCCCCCGACGTTCTGGTGGCCCCCGTCGTGTTTACGTTTACCTACGACATAATACACAACACCCTCCGGTCACTGTCATCGACACAGCCGGGAGCTTCCGCCTCCGTCATTACGTTTTACGGATTTGAAGCTCTAGCAACAAAGTAGAACAAGTGTTCAAAGGGAAATAAGGATAGAAAGGATCGATTAGGAAATGAATTTGGAATAAGAATCTGAGCTTTCAGGGAATGTTTTGAAAGACCAAGTCAGGTCTAAGTGATCAGCAGGAACCTAAAGGTCTCCCACAAACTTCGAAAGGAAACAATGGACTCGTCACTCGATCGAGCTCTACAATTTTGTTAAGTTTGTGGTAGCCCTCGGACTAGTAAGGACCGATATAGGAGGAGGATAGTTACCGATATAGAATGTATCGAAATCCAGATTACACGCAAACCATCAAACATGCTGAAATAAAAGGAAAAGGTTTCAGGATATTAATCGCAAGGTAACTAAGTCGACCGAGAGAGAGTCCAATGTTCATTACATCTCAATTTTGAATTTAGTTAAAGGAGTAATGAATGAGGTTTAGGTAAAGTAGGAAAATGGGATGTTTTAACATGGAGTAAAAAATGTTCTGTGAAGAGTAGATACAGCATTTACTAGAATGAGAATACTAGGCAGGTTTTATTTTTTTGTGATCCAACTGAACTAAATTTCATAATAATGTAAATTGGTGTCCGTTAGTCCGAGTACACAAAAAGTATACTGTAATACATAAGTCTATTTGTAATAAATATTTACTATAGATAGACAGTTGCATCATAATGCATTATATGTAAACTGCATACCATGTTAACTATCTAACGTAGCATACATAGAAGAATTAGACGTGTTTTAATTTGTACGCTAGATAAACCTGTCTATTCTTAAATTTTGAGGAAAATTATTTACCTGATATGATTGAGAAAATCTGAGCTTTAAGCTTTTTAGTGAACTACATCATCTTCTAGTATTAGTGTACACCTAGCGTTGTGTGTGCGTGTGTGTATGTGAGTGTGGTGTTGGTGTTATGCACTGACCTGGTAAACTTGGCTTGGCGCGGGGATTGCCACGCATGGCGCTGGGCGTGCGGCGGCCACGCGCGACGCGGCGCGCACCACCACGGGCCCCAGCCGCGGGGGCCGGCGCCGCCGCCGCGCGCCGCGCCCATCGCCCGCCCGTCCCACATGACCCAGCCTGCGACCCACACGCTACCGCTCACGACCCGCAAACCAAGAGCCGCGAGCGGCGACCACACCCTAGCGCCGTCTCCACACTACTCTACCATACCAGTTTTACCACAACATAGTACTAATCTACATCATAATTACTACAGAAATAAAAAAAACTTAAAATCGTGTGGTAAAATTAGCACAGTAGCTGGAATATACGACCTTTAGATATAGTCTAAGGCCAGCATACAACATTTAAGAGACGGTACCAAGGTGTAACAATCAACATATGACCATTTTCTGTTTATGCAATACTGATATTTAAATAAAATAATATTAGTTTAAAAACTAAATGCATATTTTTGAAACTTATTCATGTATATTACTACAGCTCGAAAATATTAAAAGCAAATCTAGATTAGCATGCTTGAATGTTCATGTAACATAGCTGTCGTATTTTGAACATCAATGAAATCGCTTCCAAAAAAACGTGCTTAGCATAAATTAATAAATATCCACTTAAAAACAGAACTCGGTCAAAATTTCATCATAAACAGGTACTAAATAGTTTTAACAATAACACATCAATTAACCGTCTATTTAGTTTTATTACGCATTAAATAAACCTGATGGGTGATGGCAATTAATTTAATTAATCAACATGCGTTATTTTTAAAACTATCACAGTAAATTACTCTCATGCTGCAAAATAATTCGCTTTCGCAATACAATGTAACTATTTTCAAAATACTAATCGAATGTATCACTATAAATATGTAAATACAAATCTTACAAACGCTGTCTACACCATTTCAACGAAATAAAAAATAATAACTTATTTACTCAAATTAACTTGTTAAACAGCGTTCACAAGTTCTACGTCGTTTCGACATACGTTGTGGGTTTCGAGATAAAAGTACCTGTGATGAGCTCACATAAATCGTGTTAGTGCCGACGTCACAAGCATTGTTATGAAAAAGAACACTTTTACCATGGAACGCCACACAATACTGAGATGACCAATCGTTAAAAGAGAGTGAAACAATCAGGTACCTACTGAAGCTTTCTACAACTTTTCATCCAACAATAACTTAAATAAAAACTCATTCTAGGATCAGGTAACGATTTTCACTATTTGCTATGCCTACTCAATTTTCATACTTTAATCTAATAATATAAATATTTATCAAATTGTATGTCTACTGTATACTCTAACAGTCGAGATAATATATGGTCTAATTAAAACTAACACCGAAACAACATTACTAAAAATCAATACAATAATTTGGAATAATGTGAGCGCCCATCGGCGGTACCTGAATGCCTCCGGTTAGATCGTAGTAAAGCGAGTTGGGCCCGAGACCGAGCTCGTCGTCCTGAGTGAGGCATTTACCAAGCGGGTCAGTAAGTCTTCTCAACATATTCTCTACCTCGTTACAACAACGAGAAATTATACAACATTACTCGGGCGTTCCAAAGCTTCGGGGCACGCTACGTTCCTCGCCTACGGGATGTGTGCGGGGTGGCAAAGCTCGAGCGTGTTATTTGTTAGTGATAAGCGAAGCGAAGCTCTACATGGGGGATGACAAGCGCGGCGGAATGACGTTAAGCGGTGCAAATGTCAAATGGCAACTGAAAACAACAGGTACAGATGAGAGACGGGCATGTTAGTCGGAGTGGCCGCAGCCATATAGACCTGATGGTGAGATCGGCCGACGGCCACCCCGCGCCCACTAACACTTTTCCCGGCAATCAGTGACAAGTCGGAGGCCCCGCCCGCCCAGTGCAATCACCACCGTCAGGCCTACACACTACCGTTTTTTACCGAGTCACTAACTCCGTTCGAGGATGGGATTAAACAAAAAATAAAAATAAAAAACAGTAATGATAAAAATTTGGCAAATCAAAATCGATAGAACAATGAGTACAGCGACTAGTGACTAGTAAATAAGAGTGATACATTAGTGAGTGTGTGTGGGACCCACCGGTTGCGGTCTGTTGGGAGGCTGGCGGACGGCGGACGGTTGCGGTGGCCCCGCGTAATCAAAATAGAACTCATCGTACCGGTAAAATGGCTCATTGTAGCCACCTCGGTAATCACCGTACCCGTAATAGTCGTAATCATAATCTATAAACACACAACACAGGCCTTTTAGAGGCTAAGCTAAACTAACTCTAACTTACAAGCTACCGATGTCGGCTGGCGGATAGCGAGCCTCCACGACACTCGTACCGGGAAAAGATTACAAGAAACACATGCTGTTGTCACTTTACACGGGGTACAGTACAGGTATGGTATGGTACAGCACACAGGTTAAATCCAACACCTCTGCTCCTCCTTAGCGATCACACACCTCGGTTCGGACCGACTGAAGCAATCTTCACATTATCGACACACGGAAACAACATGCATCGTGATATGTCTAACTGTTCATGTCCATTATCTGATGAATTAAATTGTTTTATGAGAATAATTAATTTAGATATGACTGGCAGCTGAATATTGTCCCATCACCGGAACCTAGGCGTCGTTATATGTTCGGACATCAGACGTCTTCAACATCCGAACATTTACAATGATTTCAAATTTGTAACATGCACTGTCTGTTAATATTGTTATTACATTTTGAATGGACCATGTGTAGCCCTTAACTATTTATCTTGAATAGATCAAAAGTTTGCCGAAACCATGCATTGAACCTATCCCTAGCTATCATTAATACCTAGCCTAGATAGTAGCGTTAATGAACATGTACTGAGGCCTTAACGATACACTATAAAAACTCCCACAAATCTTGAATATTTTATTAAGGCAATAATATTTTAGGTGTGGCAACATTAGGAGGGGAAGTCCCGATGGTGAGTGTATAGTAGCGGCCATCTTGTTAGTAAGGAACAGTAGCGGAATGTGCGAGTGTGCGCGTGGAGACCACACCGTGTTCACATCTCTGTTTGTGTGAGGGAGGATCGGGAGCTAGGCGGAGGGAGATCGATCTATATTTTGCAATACTGGGTATAATAATGAACATAACGGTACTGTGGTACCGAGTGTATTAGTTCCCTTCACCTAACTCCGTGTGCTGTTTCGTTGTACTGTTTCATTTGTTCACTGGGCGTTCGGTGGAAATATTTCACGTGGATTGGAAATTGCACTTCCAAATCAAAATAAAATCTAGCCAAAACTTAAAAATAAATGAAACTCCTTGCTAAGTAGGTATCTAACATAAAACAACCACTTCACTGATAAATTGGGAATTAATGAAAATCACCGAGCGCCCACGAGCTAGTTGTCGGTGAGTGGTGGCGGCGTCGCGAGTACGCAGAGTATCGTGTGTGTGGTGTGTGTGCGTGCGTGTGTGCATACTGACCGTAGTCGCCGCGCGCCTGAGGCGGGCGCGGCTGCGGCTGCGGCGTGCGCCCGCGCAGCACCGGCGAGCAGCTGCACCAATCGAATCTGACAGTTAACACCCCGTCGTTACATACATTGTGAACGTGCCTACCTAGCCCCAGTAAACTCTCAAACCTGAACGGAATGCGCTGCTCGTACATTGCTGGCAGAACCTGCCTCCTGCACGACGCGCGAAGTCAGAACAACGTGTGTAACGCAGCTCCCACGCAGTGTCAACAAGTTTGCTGATATGCCTGTAGACTTCGGCATTTTTGCCTACTTTCTCATGACAATGATTTCATTAGCAGAGTTGACTAAATAACAGGCCCGTAGATAATATAGAAGAAATACGACACCCCCATGTGTATGGGTAGTTTTATTTGTGTGATAGGTAGTTATGTAAGGGCAAAACTTAAATATGACCCGACCGGTGTGGAATATGCTACCAAGAAATACTAAAATGGGAAGGTTTATAATTGAATTAATCACTTAAAAAGTGAAGGAAATAATACTGCAGCAAAACTGCACAACCACAGGAAATAATAGATGGCAGCACTTTCCATCAGCATCTAGAAGTAACAGACTTTTAAAGTCAAACGGCCACCGATAGATGGCGCTACCTGTTGTATTGCACATTTCGTGCAAAAAGATAGTAGTAGTCATTCAAGGAAAGGTTGGGTCGTTTTGAGTCTTTTGTAGGTTATGTCAATTTATAGTCTCTCGTACGAAGACGTGGACTTTGACAAAACGTTTGATGGTTTACTGGTGCAAAAGAGATGTACTAATTTGCAAACAATTTTTGTTTTCTTTTTATTTTACTTTAATCTTACGTTTAAATTATTGGGGCAGAATAGTATGTAAATGCACGTCACAGGATTGTATGATATTTTGAATAAACAACGGTAAATATAAAAGGTCTTAAGTAGTCATTAGACAATCAGCACATACGCATATTAATTATTTTGTACAGAAATATTCAACAAATAATAACAAGTAAATAAAGCAAAACTTTCCTGCCAATATATCTTTGAATTCACAAATTTAAATAAAATGTATGTATACGATCACTGAATCTATTAAAAAAACAGGTCGAGAAAGCGTGAGTGCTGTTGCTAATGGCCGAATACTCAAACGCGACTCATTAAATAAGTCTGACATATGAAGGTTAAATTAAATCGTTTGAGCATTCAGTGTAAGACTAGCAAGGCGCTGAGCAACGATGGACAACTTTTCCACTGAAGAAAATTAAGCCGTATTACTCAATTTGCGACAGGATTTGACAGCGAAAATTTTACACTATTCTTGTCTAAATTATAGTTCGTATGACCCAATCGCCATAAAATGTAAAGTTTACTGATAAGTCCTATCGCTATTTGCTAGGTAATACTGGTATCGGACAAGTTGTCCCCTTGCTCAGCGCCTAAAATTCATGAACATATAAATGGTGTGGTGTACTCACCCGCCGCGGCCGTGTATCATCTGCATCATGCGGCGTTCGCGCGCGCGCAGGATCTCCTCCTTCTTCTTCTTGTCGGAGGGCGGCTTGGCCAGCGACACCTCCAGTCGTGCGCCGCCCATCTCTTTGCCGTCTAGCTCTTGCATCGCCTACAATTAAAAACCGCTATGACCAAACTGAAGGAGGACTACCTAATTTAAAAAAAAACACGTGTCGAAAACAAGCTGCTAAACCCGCAACACTGCGCCATAGCAACAGGCTTGTTTCCATTAGAAGCAAATTGGATGGTTAAGAGTTTCCATGAATTACTTTTGATGTGAACATTATAAACAACACAATTTTGTTATTAATAAAACCAAAAGATTATTCTTATTTTCGGAAAATAAATTCTACAAAATTAGGTATTCAGTCACGTGACAGAAAACACCAATCAGATGCGTGACGTCACGATGTGCGAGACATGTCCGAAACGTCATTTATGTTAACATTTTAGTTAGATAATAGGATTGTTTTGCACTGCGTAACGTCATCTAAGACGCCATGACAGTTTTGAGCATTTTTGCGTTTAATTTTAATCACGTTTTGAAAACGAAAATACATAATCAGTAAATTAGGGTTTTTCTTGCATATGTATTTTGTTTTTTTGTTCAGATCAGGCACCAATTTAAGGAATTAAACTGTTTCAAACTTAGCTTATTGGCGAGGTGACCTATCCCAATCTGCGCTTCTTTGTTTAGATGCTAATGGAATAACAAAGTGCTGTGGGTGGTTAACTTCAAATATACATATGTACCTTTACTGCACAATCCCTATCCTCAAAGTGCACGAACGCGTAATCCTTTATCTTCTTGACGCGCTCCACAGTTCCGTAGCGCTCGAATTCTTCTTTCAGTGCGTCTTCAGTTATCTCTTGCGTCAGGTTGCGCGCGTACAATACCTTCACCTGTATCATACGAAAAACCCATTAATATGGTGTAATATTTTCTCTTGTATCGACAATGCTAAACGAATACTTACTTTGCTCATTGTTTGCTCGTCGGGTTCCTCTTGTGGGTCCGCCCAGTCCACTATTATATCACAGCCCCATACCTGCTCAAAATTATAATTTTAAATTAGCATTGCAACTATTTCGCTGCTCTAACAAAAATAATTAGATACAGTTTAAGAGAGCATTAGTAAACATTTACCTTTATTCTACCTGTGCCCAGTCTACGTTTAGCTAGTGACGCCGCTTTGTGAGACTCGTATTCCAAAAAACAAAATCCTCTATTTTTCTTCTTATCATCGGGCGAACTATATATTATAACTTCGACGAGCCCAGCTGCAATCATAAATCATGGTTAAGGAACAAGCAGCGGGGCGCAGGCACGCTATCGGTATGAATAAAGCTTCCCTCGAGCCCGACGCGCAAAAGTCAGTCATTCAACGCTACAGAATATGAAGCAAATCAAACGATATTCCAGGAGAACATATACGGTACTGAAGAATTCTATTCTAGAGAACAACAGCAAGGTTCTCCAGTCATGACCAGTGAGCATTCTCGAGGCAAAGGCCAATCAAAAGGTACAATCGGTCCGGCCGCGGGCCACGGTGACTCGCCGCCGAGCCCAGCCGAGCCGAGCCAAGCAGAGCCGAGCAGAGCCGAGCTGGGCCGAGCTGGGCCGAGCTGGGCCGAGCGCTGGCGGCCGAGCCGGGCTGGCGAGCGGTCACGGTGCCCCGCGGCGCGCTCTAGTTATCAACCGAGTAGCACTTATTATGAATTCGACAAGGACTTACGTGCGTGCCTAGTAAACTCCTCAAACAAATCGTCCCGATCTCGATTCTTAGGGATATTCCCCACGAATAACCGGTGATTGTTAAAGGAAACTGTTACGCCAATCTTTTTCCCCTTTCGAATTTCATAATCATTCAGCTGCAAGAACAATTCGAGGGAGAATAGCCTTGGCCGGGGCCGGGGCGCCAGCTGGCGCGGGGGCCCTGACTGGAGAGGGAGGGACAGCAGGGACAAGCGGGACGCAAGCGGGAGCCCGAGCCGGTCCACACCAAGCCCCACGCACTCAACCCGACAACTCTATAAACTCCGTAATTCATTCGAGTGACACTTTACCTGTTAATTTACCAAACTCTTCCAGTATCTCCTCTTTGCCTTTAGACTTGGGAATGTTGCCGACGAAAAGTCGTAGATTCGGTACGCTAATCTTAATTCTCAGAGTCTTCCCTGGTTTTATTTCGTGATTATCGAGCTGTGGGAAAAATAACAAGGGAAAAATTTTGAAAAAGGGCGTCGATTTGAACCCTGAGGGTTTCGGCCGTCGCGGCGAGGCCTGCGAGGCTTGCCTCGTCGACGCGAGACTCGCGAGAGATGATGACGGTTAGAGCCAATCGTAATGAGTTAACTGAATTTGGATGATAAGCCGACAGTGTTGTACGGAGCAAAGAGGAGAGCCTGAGATATATTAAATTCTCAGTTGGAGAACTTTTTGAAGCCAATTCAAAGTTAACCCTGTAAGTGGACCGTTTGATGAAGTGAAAATAAAAAGAAGCGAGTACGTGTGATGGTAACAAAAAATAAAATAAAAATTAAAGCAACTTAAAATTGAACGAGGTGCAACAGTAGAGAACGGGATGATATCTCAGGACAAGCGAGGCTAGATCAGTTTATAGGTGTTATATTTGCACATTTACACAAATTCAGTGATTACACATATTAATGGAACGGCGGCTGTTTGCCACGAAGCATTTCAAATCATTACCAACTTGTTACTAAATGCCAGTGTAGCTCATTACTAAAGGAAACAACTTTGTGCGCATTGGGTGCAAATGGCCGCCGTGTGCGGGATATTAATGACATGCTTTATAAATGATAGAAGAAGCTTATATCTAAGTCTCCCAAGTGTGACTGTGAATATATTCGACAGGCAAATGATTGGGACCTTGCAAAAATACTGGCAGATGATACTAGTAATCTTGCAAGTGAGGCCGCGGTTTGGTCACTTGCCCCGCGGGCGGGAAACCATCAAGATGCTGCGAGCTCAGTACAAACGTGAATACGCTACGTCAGCGGTGCGGGCAAGTTACGTGGCGCAAGGGAACGTGATGGTTTCGCCTGGAGGAATGCGGCGGGAAGTGCCCAAACTCGCGCCAACTAAGTGCTGTGATACTGTTAATCTTTCAAGGGAATATACTTAAACATTCGGCGAGTCACCTGGAAAGTAGACGTCAAATTAGAATAAATTTTGTTTCAAATTAATAACACCAATTTTAATCAATATAAAAAATCATCCTCAGTAAAGCTTTAGAGTTTTGACACAATTTTGTGTTACCAATCGTGATATGCTGATAATGAACAATTGCACCATTGTTTTAGTTTTGCGATAACACAGTGTGCTGTAATGTTGGCTATTGGTACAGATGTGCTCGATAACATCCATGTATCGCACAAAGATAGGTGCCGCACTATCGGCGCAGGCCAATGTATTTTTATCTAAATATTAGCAAACGCTCAAGGCTGTGCGGGGACGCCGCTCAGTGTGGCCACAGTTGGCACCAATCTTTGTAGCAAATGTTTGTTCAACAACTCTACTGCTTATTGTACACTAATGTTCGAGGGAGTGGTAATTTTCATTCATAACTTGTATGACAATATAGATCATGACTGGTGTGAAACACATGTACTCTGTTTACATTATTACGAAAGCTCGAGTAACATCGAAACATAAAATAACTTATAAATCATAGGAACCAAAAGATAAGTACATAGACATCACGGGCATGCATTAGCTACGTCTAACATAAACCGCGAATTACTTCTCCCCCGGACGGCAGTCAGTCTCCCTCGGGTGTGTAGGTCGGGTATGGGTATGGGTGTGTGTGGTGTGTGGCGGGGTCTCACCTCCTGCACGGCGCGCTGCGTGGCCTCGCGCGTGGTGAACGTGACGAAGGCGTATCCGCGGTTGGTGCCGGTCATGGGGTCCATCATGAGGCGCAGGTCCCAGATGACGCCGCAGCGCTCGAACAGCGGGATGAGCTCGTCCTCGTACATGTCCTTGGGGATCTTGCCGCAGAACACCTCGCAGCCGGCGCCCGGCGTGCCGCCCTCCCACCCGGGCGGCGGCCCGCCGTACTTACGCTGACCTGCGCACGACCACCACTCACGTTACATGCAACTCAAATACTAATCTCTTCAGTATATTTTAACAATAACTCTTATGGGCTGAAGAATAATTTGACATACACCATTCAACTCCATTAGACAGTAAAGAATAACATTCTTATATGAATTTTAATAAGAATTTCCAACTACCCTCTTATTTCCTTTCGAGTTTTCCAGCAAGATTCTATATTGTCTTTATAAACTGATAAGAAAAAAAGATTTTTCCCATTAGACTAATTACAAAAACTCTGATGATCAGGTTGGAAACATTTCGGAAAGGTATTTAATTAAATGCATTTATCTAATCTACTTCAAAAAGAATTCTCCTATACAAGATTAAATCAATCTCCTCAACTTAACTTCATTATCGATCTCGATCTAATCGATCTTTATTGAAATCTGATGCACATAGCAATAAAAGAATGTACTGCCTTATCCTAAAAAACTAGTTTCTGAGATAACACAATGCAAGCGTTTTGTAAGTCGATATAAGAGAAATAATTCAAAAACTAGCATAGAATCAAAAACTGGTATATGACAAACACACAAACATATTTATTCTCAGATTTATGAAAGGACTAACTAATGAAGTACGCGACGTCCTTCGCGCTTAAATGCACGCAGAACTTGAGAACTTATTATTCGCATGTACTACAATGTACGAACGCGCGTTGCATTCAGAATGTGCCAGTTGCTTCCATTTTTTATTGCGTATTTGTGCAATTGCTATTATTGAATAAATATGCACCGCTTGGGATCTAGCGAAAAATATTTATGGATAACAAACGATATTGTTTATCGCCTTCGAGCAAAACATTACAATTACATGTCAATGTATGGAATTATAGAAGTATAGAATGGTGTACTAGCCTAGAATAAATGGAATGCATCTATTTGAACATTGGCTGCAAGATTTATCTCCGTTCTATATTGATTAGTTATCTGTAGGGTCATAGTACATCATACTGACCTGTGGTAACATCTAACGTGTACCCGGTCCGGGCCAATATTTGTTTGATCTTCTCTTCGTCGGGGCCCTTCACCTGGACAGTGGAAGACAACGCGGGCGCACCTTGTACACCCGCCCTGCTTTTCTGTCTGAAATACCACACACCGTAGACGTATAAATTTACTTGCAGTGACAAGTAAGAGTAGTAGCTAGATGACTTGCATTGTCTACGGACGTTAAGCAAAGTCTGGGAAAACCCTGCATAAATGCGTAATGTAGACGGGAGATTCGCACGATGCTAGGGGGAAACTCAAGGTCCGTAACAAAGAACGCTATTTTTAATATTGTTAATAAAGCTTTCATGGCGAACGACTTGCTGTTATTTTAATTAACCTTCTGTAATTCAGGTCTGAGACTGCGTTTAAAAATTTTAAGCGACTTCAGGATGCCGCTGAACTCTAACCGTGATCTTTATTACACTTATTAAACATTATTACACTTATACCGCTTAAGATCTAAAAACATTTAAGCTCAATTACAGACATTGGCAGAAATTATTTAGTCGCTTTAGATACATATATTTTCAAGAATGATGACAGAATTTGTATTAACTCAGGTCCCACCCACCCTCCAATAGCTACCGTGTGAAACATCGTTGGACAGGTATTTTTACTACCATATTTAATGGAGCATTGATAGTAGCTATTGGAGGGTAAGACCCAAATTAGCATTTGCATAACAGTAACAATAAAAGCAGTGAATAAAAACTTATAAGCTAGCCGTAAATTAACTTTGAATACAAAATAGTAATTGGAATTGCGGTTAATTCCCAAGACTTTCAGTAAAAACTTAATAGTTCAATTAAGCTTATAAATTGAAAACGAAAAAGATGCACAAAACCCTTCAACGATAATATTAAATCAACTCCAATTAATTATTTATTAAATCTCGCAAACTTGTTCTGCATCACGACTGCACAGGGGCTAATGACCATCCGTAATCTAATCTTGCGACGGGCGGCGCAAATAAACACGAGGACACAAGCAAAATGATCCGTCAGTCTGTCACGGAGAAGCCATTCTAGCTACGACCACTGTGACACGTATCAATTGACAAGCCACTTTCTCGTTTCAACAACTATTTTATCTTATTCATACGAGTTAAAATCATACTGCAAGTCTCGTTTTCTTTTTGGAAATAAGTCCAAAATGATTATAGACTCATATGACCACACGCACCATGCATTTCACATGACACACACATGAAAAGCAAATTCTCAAGCCTACTTATACTTTGAACTAGATATCTGTACTCGGCATGTAACACTATTATTTATATACAGAAATGCTTGAAAGTGCCATTTCAAGTTAATTAAGCCAATAACACCGACCGACACCGTTGTCACAGACTCGAAGGCGTTACTTGAAGACTTGTTAACTTTGCGAAGCGTCCCAACTCTGCCTAGTGTCACAGAGAGCATTTCAGACAGAGCAATCATTTTTATTGCATTTTAATGGTCATCAAAGTGACCTCTTCTCCTAAAGGTCGATACAAGACTTTAAATTCTGCAAAGTGAGTAGGAACATCATTGCGATTGGTTAACAAGTCCTTAACCGGTGATTGGCTTTCCGAAGGTTTGCGGCGTTGTACAAAAAGGTATTTTTAAATTCTGCACCGATTTTTACGTTGCCATTCAACCCCAAGGCCGTGCAGTACATAAAACATCATTTCCTAGTGTAACTCAAGCAGAGGGCCGCGATTTAAATTCAACGGTCGTCCACCATGCAGCCGATAATATGTCAAATCAATTTTTCAAGATTGTGACCTAGATATACCGGGCAGTTTGGCTATCATCCAATATTTTGATCGTGTTGCCAAGCGAAATAATACAAAGCGGGTACCACTCACCTATAGGTCTTCATGACTCCACATAAATAAGCACTTTTATTAGATACATGCTCGAGATTTGAATCTAAAAATTGTCCAAGAACACTTAAAGCACCGTCGGATGGAAATTCTTTTAAGGCATCTAACGCACGTTCATCCAGTTCGGCGTGCGCTAGCTTTCCAGTCTTATAAATGTCGTCGAGCTTGGCTGCTACCTGGAAACGAAATTATAATCACCATTAAATATAATTTCTACCGATATAGAAATCACAGCGTGTGACTGTTGGTGTGGGTAGGAATATCATTATTGTTTATTCCATCTAAGGCGATGCAGTGATCGTAGCAGTCACTGCGACCGTCGGCAACACAGTTTACCACGGCTACGAGCCGTTTTAGGTTCAAAGACCGCAATAATACATAACTAACATCTCGTAGTGGTAACCCTAAACAGTAATACAGCCTATTAGTGTCGGGCCACGGGGGAAGGGGGAGCGCTAACACGATACTGCATAATATGTGTTACTTTCATAATCTGTATCCAAGGCAGCAAAGGAATGCGAATCTTTTAAATTAGGTATCTATAGTATAGCATACCTATATAACTAAAACTGTATCTTAGTACATACCTACTTATATCACGTGACAATTCTCATGATAAGTTACAATTTACTGACCATCGCAATGCACGTCAGTAAATAATACTTAATAGGTAGGTACATTATTTATTTAAAGATAAATGTAGTAAAGTACCTATATCGTGATAATTGCACATCGAGGTGTTTCGTTGAAATTAATCAAGTTATTTATATTTAAATATCTGACAAAGGACAGTGACGAGGAAAATTACTCACTACCTTCTCCCCGCGTTACCCCCTTCCCCCCGCGACGCATACCAGTATGCACTGGCCTCATGCGTATAAGGATTTCCGAATGATAAATAAATTTGTCAACATTCATACCTATCTACATAAGTAACCAGTGTCGCTAGGCAGACTTTTGGCCGAATACTGAAATGTCAATCAGTTTTAAACTGTGAATTTGAGTCTCATGCTGTCTCTTTCAGTTTAAGTTGTAATGTAGCGACAGATAGAGATTCAAGAAAGTCTCAAAGTTAATTTGCGTATCAGTATTTGTGGGTTGGTCTGCAACCTTATTGGAATCTTATAAGAATATAACAGTTCAAAATGAATTAAAATCCTAAAACTCGTTTATTAGAAAAGTAATTTTAAAGAAAATTTAACAAATTCAGTAAGTTATGCACCCTTCATAGTTTCAAGTTCCTAAAATATGCTATAAAATATATTTGCGAAAGTTAAAGCACGAGTTTGAATAATATACATAAGTTTGCATGTATCTTTACAAACCACAAGAATAGGGGTTAACAATCATTGAGCATCTAGAAAAGCTAACTCATAAATAAATGCATATTAAAATATACTTCAGTTGTTACTTTTTTAAACACAGCCTGTATAATTTGCAGGTGCCCAGATAATAAATGGCAAAGGTCAGCACTATCACAGAGAAAGTGCAAATATACTGCTAACATAATAAAATTTCCTTCAAGCATTGTTTATAAGGTGTGGCAACAGATTAGAACCCACAAGGGTTTCAAAGTACTCATGCAACTATTTGAGTACTACTTTAGATTTATGAATCAGTGCTAGATATTGAGTAAACCTGTTTTATTTCTAACTTATTGGCTTATAAACTAGTTTTTATCTAACTTTGTACTTTGTGTATGTGCCTACTATAACTTTACTTAGAAATAAACTTTTAGAACATGCATGTTTATGGACTTAACAATATTTAAAATAAAATCAGTTACTTGCTCTATGTATGTGGGCTAATATACTTAAGGTTAATATTTTTTTTCAAAATTAATTTTGGAAATAATCAAACAAGAATCTTACAGGTATATAGAATTTTAACAAGGCCCATTCCAGTAAGACTGTATTTTTGTGAAACACTGATAATTCAGGGGTTAACAGCAATTGGCCCCTATTACACTCTGATATGGTATAATATAGCTTTGTCTTTAGGTTAAAGAAGTTTTCATACATTGCATGTATCATCACACGCACCGGGATAATAATATGTTTCTATGATGGCAAATTCAGCCAGGATATTTTTAAAGCATTTTCAATGTTACTAATCCTTAGAGCAAATTATAATAGTAATTAAAGAACACATGCAGAGAATTTATGCAAAATGTGAGAAATTATCATATCACATCGGGGAAAAAAAAAAGAAATTCACATTCAGTTTTTTTTCTTGTGGAAATATTGCTGAATGGCTCTAAATGAAAATGCTTACATATATAGGAACCTTCTGGTATGAGTACAACAAAATAAAATGCTTACCTTAGGATCCAAGCCATAGTCAATGAGTTTGCGGTAATCTGGTGTTCGGCCAACATCGGAGTCCTTCCCAGGTACCTCTTCAATGGGTATTTCTCCATTGCCCTCCGCCATTCTGCACATTCATCATCATATAACACACACTACACTCAACTGCTGTAACTTTTGGGTACTATACAAAACTTTAGGGTAAACTTTACTGTGACTTAGTGCACAAAAAATTGGGATATCTTATGGCTTGCTTACAGATGGATGTCATTTAACAGCGATTCTAGGAAGCTACGCGTGTGAGCAATGCCAATATTTTTTTTGTTTAATAAAATATTTTATATTCATATAATACTGGGGAAAAGAATAATATTTACCTTTATTTCGTAATTTTTGTAATTTTGGAAGAAAATGATAACTCTCTAATCGTCCGAAAAACAAAAAAACAAATGATGTTCAAACATATGAAACTGTGAAACAATGGGATTGTGCACTCCTCATTCCATCCGGGTGAAGGTGAAATTTCAAAAAGCGAATGCGCGGGTCATTGCATTCTTCTAGTGAAGTGACACAATTTTTGAGCCTAAAAACGAAAATCGGAATTATGTCAAAAAATCTAACAACACCACACTATGTAATAAAGGAGATGCGAATTCCGGCGGTCAATGACCGAAATAACACAGCAGAGTAAACTGTGACAGCTCTTTAGAAACAACTACACATATCACTTTAAACGAATGATCACTTTAAACACATTTACAATCCTCTTCAAGTGAAATATAAACACTAGAAACTTTCCGCGCATGAAACTTTGGTTAATGCAAAACTGCAATAAGTTGAGAGTGCAACTGCATTGCACCCGATAAGAACCGGCCGGCGCGCGCCTCAATTTCCAAAAAGAATCCAGTTGGAATCAACACAACGGATGTCAAAAGATAGAAAACACTTTAACACACATTCACTGTTCTACAAAATCAATCAAAAACACTGTACACGAAAATAATTACCTATTAATTTTGCTAGTTGGTGGCCGAGACAGATATGGCGGCGCGACGTCAACGTGACCGCCAGTACGGGGTTCTCATAACGACGCGCGCGGGACATGCAACGAGGAGTGCATTCAAAGTTATAAAAGGCACTTAATTTCTTTGTTAACTTTTAACAACCTCTCTGTTTTAAAACTAATTGTGAACGCATCGAAATATTAAGTATTTTATTGCACAGAGAGTTTTTGCAATGGTTGCGATTGCGAATAATTTTGAATGTGAAAGAGCGCGGCGCGTCGCGCAAGGCTGCCGGCCGCGAGGTGAGACAGGCTAGCGGCAAGACGGCGACGAGCGAGAAGCCGAGAATGAAGGGGGGAGGGTGTTGCAACCGCCGGTGCAGGCGTGCAGCAGCGACGCCGCACCGAGCTCGCCTGCATACTTGCATATATACGCACACTTGCAAACCCTTTGACCTTCGTTACTCGCAATCGATTCACTGCCAGTTTCGCCTTTGTTGTTACAATTAGTTACTTTGGTTTTAAGTATTTTATTAATATTTTTTACACATATTTAAATAATTAAATAGCAAAACATGTATTTATTAATTTGCACATCAATAAAACAAGTTTTACATTAGCATCATACCTAACTAGAATCTTACTGATTACTGCAGTTGTGCTAATTTAGTAAAGACAAAAAACTATAAGAATCTATGATTAATTAAACTTACAAGAACTCATTCGGGATCAAACTGGTTAATAAAATACCAATAAAAATCTTCTATTTAAAAAATTACGTAAGTTGAAGAAATTATGTTCGATTCCTATAAAAATAATGCAATACCTACTGCTTTGTCCGATATAAAAAAATCACACGGTTACTAATCGACGTTGTCCAATAGTAGAACAAGGTTCATTACTCTTTGATATGGAAACGAAGGGATAAAAGAGTTAATCGCAATAACCCCTCGCCTTTAGTTCGCTTACACCTGCTGATCATCGAAGCCGTATGTATTCGCGACACATACACGTATTTAAAACTGGCCTTCGTACTTTACTTGTATGTGTAAGTAAGAAACTCGGATCTGTATCCGTCGCATTATGTGGGTAGGTAGGTAGGGCGGCTACTGCGGGTGCCTCGTTTTGTACGGACAAGGTTCCAAGGCAAACCTTTTTCTGCTAAAATGAGTCTTAAAGGGTTTCGGCATCAAGACGAATTTCGCTCGAACGCCCAATGCAGACTCTTCCTTTCTTTACAAAGAAAGAACTCTGGTGTAGTGTGTCTTGTATCAGCACGACAGACACACTTCCTTTCTCACATTTTCTTAATATCAATAGCGTTAAAAGTATAGCAGCAACTCAAACTCTCACCAAGTTTCCGGTGCCGGCCAAAGTCTTGAGAAAAAGATTTCGGTTCATATGATAACTTTTATTAACCCTTTCCCTTATAAAATAAACTATTCTTTTAAATACATCAATGTATTACTTGCAAAATTTTAATGAAGTGTGGCAGAATTTTATACATTACTGTAAAAACCGATATTAAAAAATAACCGAAAAGATAATAGCACCACATCACTATTTTCGAAAATTGACTGACAAATAAATAAAAATTTCGTGTCATTTTGTTTATTTTTTAAGAATTATTTCGTTTTAAATCTTATTGACCAGTGTGCTAACAGTATGCAAACTTTTTGAATGGACGCAGTAAGTTAGTTCAGATGTGATAGATAAAAAAATACTAGATTTCATGGTCAGGCTTCAATGAATACTTACATCATAAAATATTATAACTCACCAGTTCTCGGGACCTTAGAAATAGCACGAACCATCCGTCACGGACACTCACATCTATAAATAACCATTTTGCAAACACATAGCACAGCAAGCTCGCTCCGCTTGCCGCGCCGCGTACTACATTTCGCGATAAGGTACCTACTTGTGCGTATTTTAAATACGTCAACAGTTCGTTGACCCCCGCGCGGTTTCGCATCGTACGTTGCTGAATTATTGTGTCTGTAGATTTGTGGGTCACTGTACTAGCTGACGTCAAATTGGGGGCCCAGACGACGATGACGTCACCTTATCAAATTAAACTAGCCGGTGATTCTAGTTCTATTTTATAATAACGAGTTCACAAAACGTGTACTATGAATTAGAATGGCCGCCCTAATCTGACCTGACTTAGTTTTGAATAATAGTGTAAGTAATCGAGTCTATCATGTGTGCCGAGGTCATTGCTATTTGTTTATTTTTTGTTAATTCAAGGGCGTTCTGACGGCACGAGAAATCATCGACGCGTTGCGTCGCAACCATTTATTTATTATGGTTTTATATTTGCAGAATTTACCTCATTTGCCTATTATAATTAATTCTAACTCGTAAAGACAGCATTGGGTACAGAAGTGTAATTAACATCGTGGAAGATTCTTGCCTATTGTCGCGGAGGTTTTCGACCTTTGCAATGTGCGGTTCGCGCCGCGTCGCATGTTCAATAGACCACAAATTGTTTTTTTTTCTTACTATAGACACGTCTTGCCCTGGTGTCACAGATGTGCCTATTATAAAACGCTGTGCTCGTGTAGAAGCGAAGAGCGCGCATTTTGAAATTCGCGGTGGGTGTTATTCTTTTGTATTTACATTATTGGCACTCGGGTATTGTTAGTTTTCATTAGATTGGCATTCAATATATTTGGAATGCCTGTTTTGTTTATACAGTCACAAGCGCGCTTCGTGTCCTAGATTTGGGATTTTACTTCAGTGCAGCAGCACTGCACCAATAACGCGCAGCCAAGTTCACATTGCTGCAGATTTCTGCCCTGTAATTCATGATAGTTACGTAATTCTAATAGTACACTGACACGCACACATTCACTGTCGTGAATCAATGTTAAGTTCTAATTTTCCAACGTTTATATAGTGCGTCGGGGCCGGCCTCTTGAAAAATGTAGTTCATGAACTGGGGGCGTTAGTTAGCGCGTTGCCAATTATACGTAATGATGACGTAGTAAATTTCACGTTTCTTTGATAGTAGTGTTATATCTTCACTATGTATTCTACTCGTAGGTAGGCAGGTATCTAGCTTCCGAAAAACGTACAGTACGCACCAGGTTTTTTTTGTAAAGCTGCCGTTTTTATCGATAAACCAAAATAATAAAAATTGCTCATTAAAAATATTCTCGTTACTAAATGGAATCCTATTGGATTTTTTTTTATATTTATTAGAATTTGAGGGGCTCGTGGATAAGTGTAAGCCGTACGGTTTGACCGATAATACAGGTTAGGCCGCGCTCGCCGCGGTTGGTCCGTGGATGGGTGACCGTTTATAACATACCGAGACCCCTCCGTGTTTCGGAAAGCACGTTAAACAGCAGGTCCCGGCTGTCATACATAGATCTTTGGCAGTCGTTAAGTCAATTCTGACAACCAGTCTTACTATGGGATATTGTATTTCCCAGTAAAATGGGTTGTGGAGGTCAGATAGGCAGTCGCTCCATGTAAAATACGGTATTCAGCTGAATCCGGTAAGACTGGTTGCCGACTGCAACATAGTTGGGAAAAAGGCTCGGGAGATGATGATTAGAATTTGGGAAACTTTGTTTTCGTTAATACATTTGTTTTACAAAAACAAACAACCTCTTCCCCTATATGCATATATCTTCTCCGTTCCGACGCAGGTAAAAATAATAGAAAAGAAATTATGATTTTATGTATTAAATTATGTTGAAACCTCGCTCTAAAATAATCTACGGCTGAATGCAAAAGTTCACATGCTCTCGCCATTGTATTAGTCTCAAGCTCAATTGATTTTGATCAACTAATAAATACATTAAAGAAAAATAGATCTTATATTTTAATAAGGCGGTGGGATAATCGTTGATATTTTTTATGTATTTTCTCAACTAAATTGATGCCTAAGCTAGACCCATTGCCGCATTTTCTATAAAAAAAAGTCTGAAAAAATTCTAGTACTAAACGAATTATAACGTTCAGACAGCTTCAACAAAACTGCGTTGAGCTGCTGACACGACACATATCGTGTTCACTGAGTTTAGATCACTACAACGCTGCACTGTTGTCAGGCAATGATAGATTTAAACGAAAACAAATAGCAGTATTTTAATGGTATAATGAATGGCTATAGTTTTCTGTTATTCGTGAAGAATTCGAAGTATATTTCGTTGTAATCCATTACGTTTTACTGAAGTTTGATTTTGCTTGTTATAAGCAATGCAGGACATGGCATATAAAAAGATCTATAGAGCCTAGCAGACCACTGATAAACTATATCTAATGGTAAATATTTGGGTTCTGTAACTAAGCATCTAAGTTTTTGAGAAACTAGGTGCAGTATTTCAATTTAAAGGTTCGTGTTGTACGAAGCTACTTTCCTGAAGCAACATTTTCTTAGGCGTATAAATAAACCAGAATGTTTGGATGGCGGAGTAGCATATAGGGTCGCTAACTTAAATGTTACGGCGCGATGTTGCGGGTTCGATCCCGCGTGTGGGTCGGAATAATTTGAGGGAACATGAATATTTTTTTTTAGTCTGACTGTAGACATTAAGCTTGACATTTGAAGGATTTTGAAATCAATTGATCAGAAATTATCTCATGGTGTAATTTAACTAATAGAAAAATTTATGCCTCGAGTAATTTAAAATTACCTGCAAAACATTTAAGATTCTTTTCTTTTTAAATACGCATGTATATGAAATTCTCATGGCCCCAATCTATAATTTATACGTATGACGTAATATTTAATCCCTCGAAATTTACTTTAATTAGTTTCATTGAGATACGGTCGGAGAAAACTGCGGCATGAACGTGAACAGGTGTCGACGCAGTTTGGAATTCTTTAGCGAATTACACGAACATTCAGTGGCATTCACAAATATATTATTTTGCACGTCCGTATTTATAATTCAATCAAGATTTTGAATTGCTTGACTTTTTAATTTTTGAAAAGTATTTTTTTATTTGGAAAAATAATTCTTAATAATCTGTGTCCACAAACATAAGGCAATATACATAATAACTTATGTTTGCCCAAAGACTTACATTCAGGAAAGTACAGTCAACCGCACGTGTTTCAAAACTTCGACATACACATCCCCTTTATTCCAATGCAGTAGCGTTGATATTCGTAACTCATTGTTACCGCTACCGTGCGGTCAACCGTACATAGAAAGTCCCAGCTTAATTTTAACTCGCGCCAAAAGTGTTCTAAACAGATTGAATTAGAATCGGCAATGAACTGGCAACCTGTCAATAGACTCAACAGTGCACTGTTATCGACACATTCAATATCGGTTCAGCCAACAAAGCAATGTCAAGTTCAGAACTACTGCTGTGTTTAAAAACATACGATAGTGATATTTTTGTTTGTGTTACTATGACAAACTGATCTCTTTTATGCATAAAAAGTATAAACAACCCAAATTAAATTGACACATACAATAAACGTAAATTTGTAATAAAATTGGTAAATAAATTTTATTCCCAATACATTAATGCGATTACCGTAAGAATACTTGATATGTATCAGCAGATCACTATCTATTTAAACAACAAATCTACGAGTAGTAAACCTCCTCAATAAGCACTAACTTAAACTGTCAAAAACTTTGCAGTGAGTTTAATGGACGTAAACTTACCGAGACTTGTAAAGGGATGCTGTCTGTCGACCTTCAAAGAGATAGCGCGGCCGTTTCACTTGCACAACTTCAGATAGTCGAATATCACTTATAATTATTTACAAAACAGCACTACACTTAACTTAAAACACTAGTTATTTGTAATCCGATCAACTTCCAATTAGGTGCAAATATGTAATCACTATTTATTGGTCAATCTCATTCGGTCACCTACCAACTTGAAAATAAAATTGTGTGTGAATGAGAAAAGTGATTCAAATTACGCCAAACATAATTTACAATTCAAAAATTGGAATCGGCTCGTCCCATAGCACCATAGCACTGACCCTTTTTAACCTCAACAATTGGGGTTTCTTAGCGGAAAATAAAAGAACAAGAATTGTCACTGGTCGTAAAAGATTACTCTCACCTATCACAATTTCTCCCCATTGTCCGGACATCCATTAATTTTTATTTCTTTATGCCGTGGCAACGGGTTTGTCTGCTCTTCGAACAAAAGTATAATGGAAGAAAAGACGGCACGGTTAAATTATACAATTCATAAGACGAGTCTGGACGGATGTATGGAAAGTTCAAAAGGAACCTAGCCAGACAGAAGGGTGAAAGGTCTAAAATCAATGTGACATCTGACCTTACCTATCTGTCTATTATGTATCTAGGCTATTGTGCAGACGGGGATCTACATCTTTTGATTATTCGAAAGCCCTTAATCCTTTTTTTGTAACCGAAATCGATGACAAACTTTCTCACAAGATGAAAGGGATCCTTTTGAGTGATTATTGTTATTACTTGCAGTTTAGGGCGCAAACCTGTTAGGTATAGGCAAAAAGTTGTACATTGTAATTGGTACGGCTTATACGCACTACTAACTCTGTAAAGATACAAAAAATACTACATTAATAATTATTGACGTCAATGCAAGGCCGTCTGTAATTTGTTTTTGTTAATTATTTTGTTCCGTCTCATTATTAGAAGTTTCAAGTGTCACCACTTGTGTTAGAAAGCTATTCATCAATTGGTGCGATGCTCGATACCGTCCACAACGAAGCTCCCATAAAAGCTAGTCTTAGAAATAAAAGCTAATAAGTCCAAACACACGTTTGAAAGGCCTATTGAGTTCTATAAGCGTAGTACCACCCTACCATTAAGAAAAATCCAGTTGGGCCGCAACTTAGCATGGGAATGTTCAGGGGGTCAACGCCATTCGTTTCGCGTACTTGTCCTGGGTAAGCAGTGCGTATTATTATTTCGATAGATGTTTTTATTTTAGGGTCTGAGATCCGGTCTGAGCGCCCCCTCGCCGCCTTGCGGCTGCGGCCGGCTGACGGTGTCGGCCGTCTCGGCTCATGCTCCATTCGATACATCATCTTGTGATGCACACGGCTTTTTAAATAATATTTCACAATATAAAATGCACAATTTTATTGTTTCACTACTTGTGTTGCTTTAAAGTGTTAATAAAACTGTAAATGTACAGCCAATGTGTTGAAGGTCGAGATAGTTATTGTTTGTGAAACATACTTTAATGCATTTTAAGTTATCAGCCGCTCACCAGCAAACAAAATTATAGATACACTTAACATAAATATGAAGTTATAAATCTAGGCTATTGAGATACGGAAAGACTGATAAAGCGGCATGATATGACTTTAATATCGGCATCATTTTATTAAATCAGGACCAGACAGATCACATCATCGTAATACAAAGAATAAAATATAATATTCCCAAATGGCGCGTAGTCGAACGTGCAACACACCTCGGCACGACCGGTTCTCTCGATCAATCTCAACCATTGAAATCGCGAAAGCTATGGCCGGTGCGAATTTCACACCAGTCTAGTCTAGACTCCAATAATGTCGCAATAGGCAGCCTAGGTCTGTTCAATGCCTAGAACTGTGAGAACAAATAACGGACCGCGACGCATGATTGAGCTCACTCGTTTTGTTATAATCTAGTTTCCGTACCTACGTGACGTTTGATATGAGACTTTATTTCTTTGTAATTTGTTATAAAACACGTGTCATGTATTTCTTGGAAGATGTATTTTAAATTTGATTTTACACTTATTTTACTTTGTTATGGTTATTTTGTGGGTTTAAATAGTCTTGTTGTGATTGTGTCAACGTTTGAGTCTCTTTTTTATAATAGTGAATTAAAACCGAGGTGTATTGCACCCTTCTTTTAAATCGACTGTCTCGGCCGGACACTGTTGCTAAGTTACTTTTTTCCGTCGACGTCAGATTAACGTAAAAAAGTATTTTTCTTTACATATGTTACGACAGCCCTAATTGAATAAAATTTTAAACTCTCCAAAATTATTGTAGAACTTGGTGGAAGCAAATATAATCAATTTTAATACGCCAATCAATGCTGTCGAAGCTCCATGCTCACGACATCACGTGATGACGTCAAAAGACTATTCTGAATCACGATTACAGAATCCTACAGACACTTTATTTTTCTTTAAACAACGACCTATTATGTAAATTTAATTGGTATTATAAATAATAGGAATAGACTTGCCAACTAACTTAATAGATCTAAATTTTCACAGCGTAGTGTAAATAAAAGTAAAGTTTTTGGACCCTAATATTGCAAAGGCAAGAGGTAATATTTTGTAGTTAGATAAACATCTTCTTTAACTTTAAAATCACTTTATTTTTCGGTTTTTTCGTCTGACCTCAATAACAGCTAAACCAATTTCGATTTGAAGGTTGTATTTTGGTAAAGTCCTGCTTGCATAATTACGGGGGCATGCCCCTTATCACAACCTATATCTCTTTAAAAGTGATAAGTAAATTAACAAACCTATAATTAAGATCCGTAAATACACATAAATGACGCATATTACCGATGTCATCTAGTCTGTCTAGCGTTAAGATTTGAGATGCGAGTAATTAAAGGCTTGGTATGTAAACGTCACGCTCTTTAACTATACGGAATAAGTTGAACTGCAGTAAATGGCGGTACCGTTTGATGTGCTGTAGTTATTTAATGGGTTTCTGATTTTGTGGAAACGAATATAAAATAAGAAGTGTCTAAAGTCGAAAATAAACAAGCTTGTATCTATTCCAATTGGGATCACCATAAGATTTTTTTTTTTATAATGCGGACATCACATACATTGCTCTGAACCCAAAGTAAGTAGCTAAAGCACTTGTGTTATGGAATTCAGAAACAACGAAGGTACCACAAACACCCAGACCCAAGGCAATGTAGAAAAGTTGGTTTCTACATTGACCCGTCCGGGGATCGAACCCGGGACCTCAGAGCTAGCGACACCTTGAAACCGGTGCGTACGCCACTAGACCACGGAGGTCGATTAAATAATACATGTTTGTCCTCTTCACTATATTCAGTATCGTGCGATGAAATACCTACCATACGTTTTAGCTAAATAAACACTCAAGAGCTCGTACAAATAACTCAACTGATCTTTCAAACATCTAATTGTGTCTCGAGCGAGGATTGAACCCGCAACTTATAGCATACCACTGTCTAAGTGCTCCAAACTTAAGGAAGAGAGGTTATGTTCGGTTGTATTAAAGTGTGGCATACTGTTTTCCTCGAGGATGTTCTATATAAAAAAAAGGAAAAAATACCGTTTATATTATCTTGTACCTATTAGTTTAGTAAATATAAAGCTATCGTATTTTTGGAGCTTGATGCATGCCAGACTTGAGTGAACATATTGGAAAAAATCGGCTTTACCGGTTTGACATAAAGGCGTTTCCAATGTATTAGTTACCATCCCATGTATTGCTGGGGCCCGAGTCTGCTATTTACACTCCGTGTCAGTGTGCGCATAGTTGGCTCATAGTGGATACGATTTTACGATAATTGGCATTCTACTAACTTAGTAGACTCGGGCCTCTGATCTGCGGTCAACCTTTCATAGTTTATGAATCACTGTTGGAGTTTAATCTAGAGGAAACTTCATCTATGTATTACGTCATTGATTACAATACATTGTTTTCCTGGTAGAGTTAGTCTACACCCAGCAAGTAGATCTTACCTATAGAGACACTCTCTTCGGTACCGCATTTTAGTATTTTTGCAGAAAGAAGAAAAAACTAGATAATTTTCAACTGTAGTCCAAGTATAGCTATGCACTTTAAGAACTGTGATTATTTTCTCTTCCAGCTATAAAACTCTCCATCAAAATAGTAAGATACTCAAAAAAACATAATGGAACGACGGTGTTATAAAACTTCGAAGTAGGGCTGCTGAATTAAGAAACCTTTTTTTAACCGTTGAAATCTTCTTACACTTTCTCTTTCCTGAGATAGAGCGGTACAGAAGTCTTACAAGCTACAACACAGCCCATTCAAAGACTCTAAGAGAAGAATTTTTTGGTATCATACCATTTTCTGAATTTCTTTTAAAGCTAGATAGTATAGCTACTTAAGTATCTAAAAAAATATAGTACTTGTATAAACATCTATATATTACTCACAACTGACTTATCAACAGAAACATTTTATTACTTATCCCTGAAATACTTTCTCGTACTTATCTGTTTCTGGAAGTATAATTAGAACATAAACTACATAATGTAACGATACTCGTGTAATACGATTGTAAACAAGTAAATAACTATGTTATGCGAGTAGGTAGGTATACGTTACGACTGGCGAGTGGGGTTCGATCGATTTTCAGGCCACTGCAGCCAAGCAAGTACCTGGTACGTTACTGCATCGTTTTTCTGCATTCAACGACTTGGAAATTAAAAGCCAGCTGTCAGGCTTTGACCATAATTAGAAAAGGTCGAATGTAATTTTGTGTGAAGAGCCGTCAATTAAAATCACTGAAGTAAGTTTTTGAAATTAGGGGTAATTTTTAACGTTTCAGTTTTTTTTGATAAGTTTAGATTTTTGACATTACATATGTATGTACCTTAAGGGTAAATTTTTCTAATAGAACTTCATGTTCCGTATGTTACGTTTATGAGGTAAAAATAACTTCATGTTACGTTTATGCGATCATTCAGTATACAGGATTAACTATTGATTTTATGGACATATTACTGTTACAATCACATTTCAAGACATATCATTCTGTTATACTAACATTAACAATTGAAAATGGAGGCTAAATTCAATATAACTAATCTACTAATCCTATAATATTACAATAGCTATAATTAAAGTTTAATCACTCCGTCTACATATTACAACACCCTTCAATCAACGTGATGTCTTCAGCCGTCATTTCATGATGAAATGTACTGAAACTGTAAATAGTTACACGAGACAGTACGTTATCGGGCTGTGTTCATTCAATGACCTTATTTGATACTATAATCATAAATTTTATTTCCTTGTTTTACTAAATTTATTTTTGGAAAAGATTAAGAACTATTATAATATTGTGAATAAAAAACTGCATTTTCTGCATGGAATAAAGCGTTATGGAAAATATTTACTCCTGGCCTACCACAAGTTCTAGGGAATTTTAACCTTTCCAGTAATTTGCCGGCGAAGCCTTTAGACCGACTAATGAAGTAAAACTTATCAGAATTTCTCTACAAACGCCTATTACCTGAAGAAACCTTGCAGAAGTAACAGGAGCAATAAACTGCGGGGTCAAAAACGATGTAGTCTGGGACAACAATAAGATCCCGACAGGCCGCGACGGAGATGCCGGGATGACCTTGACTCGTTCATCAAACAGAACACAATAGCTCGGGGCCGTGAAACTTTGTAGCAGGTCGTTGACCTGGAGGACACTTCAGGCTTTTAATTACATCTTAAGTCGATATTAATACCGAAAAGACAGTCTAATCGAAAATGAATCTACAAATCTTCGCTGAGCATGCTTTGTCAAACACAAAGCTTGCTTAATGTTTGTAAAGCGTCTTATTTTATGCAATAAGTAGTTGCTATACAAATATAGGCACCCACACCCCACGGGGCGCTAGGCGTGGAATACGTGACTATGGTTTTATAATGCGCTCATGCACCGTCCCCATTTAGAATCCTGTTAGAATTTCATGTAAACTCAAGCAGCAGATTTCTAAAGTACTTACCTAATTAAAATAAAGGACGGCGATATTACAAATAATAAAAGAACATCATAAATAAGCATGTGCGTAGTTATTTGAAACTTATATACAAAACTTGCATAGCAACTGAACGATAACTCGATTTGAACAGTTAGTTTCTAACTCACGGCGAACTGTGGGACAAGTTGATTAGATCAATAAAGACTTCCTGCAGCGGTTGTTGTCAACAAAATGGAAGCCTTAAAAGTATGTACTGTGCAGCATAATATGCACTAATACATGGGCGACGCTGCCATCTGGCTGTGGTTGAACTGACACGCACAATGAATATTTCTGACGTTTTTGACGTATTCATTTAAGATAGCTTAGTTCTTGTGTGAAAACTGTTTGTGGTTTTTAAACGTCAAATAATGGTATTTCACAATTTACAAAGTAAAATTACCTCACGCAAGTAAAAAGTAAATCTATACAGAAATGTGGTATGAATTCCATCTTTAAACCTTTGCAAGTTATCATAACTGGTTAAAAATTCTTCAAGGCAATCATTTTCATTGCATATTCTAGGTACTTATAAGAACTTTTGATCTTAGAATCAAGGAGCTATGAATCAAGAGAATGATTATAACAATATGGCTTTCTAATACGTATCCGTCGGTTGACTTAAACTTGTACTAGTGCCTGTAGAAATCATAACGCACAATGCAAAAAGCCGACCTGCCGCATGCCGTGCCAATCTACATAAATAAATTAGAATCATTTGTAACAACAGTTATATAGAATGAAAAGAATTCTAACAGAAACCTGTGGTTTGTAGGAGCCATTAGTTATGTGATTATATCGCAATTAGCTTTGAGGTTAGACCGAGGCGTTCCCGCCATTGCATGTAATGGTGCGAATGTTTTTACCTACAGCGCTTACTGCCGTGTTGGCTTAGCGTCTTTATAAATAGCCTTTCAACTTTCAGCCTAAGTATGAATTAGATCAATATTTTCACAATAAATTTATCAGACTTGATCAAACTTTTCTTGGCTTTCTTGCTACTAAAATATTAATAAGTTTTTTAAGTATTGCGAAAAAACTGATTAATATTTTAGTAGCATGCACAAACACACTAATACTCTATCTCTTTTTTATATACTTAATCAGAAAAGGACAACTTTTACACAAACGTAGCTAAGTGGTTTTCTAACAAGGCCCAAACTGGGAAATTATTTTCTCACTATTTCTATCATACAATCCTTAGCATCTAATTAATCTGAAAATCATAAGTAATAAAAAGGTTTGTGGAAAGCTTTTACACGAAAAACTAAAGTTTTGCAAGTTCGGAAACTACAGGCTTGAGGCTGTTACTACGTAGTTACAACTAGCCAGGCCAGTCTAAATGAAGAAGCAACATTGTGATTACGTTTCGCACGGTCGGTGATGAGAACCGGAAGCCCAATTCCACTCCCTAAATATGGCTGCGGTGTACAGGATGCTTCATAATTTGCCCTGCGCTTTGTAGTAAATAGCAGATGCACGGTTGCAGTTTCCACTAGGTAACAACGTTGTTTGGAAACTGAAACCGTTTTATTAAAATTCGTAGTTTGGTCCTAGACAGGTTTTCCGAAACTTGTATCGATATAGATTTTGAGATGACTGAGAGCACTTAATGTCAATCTGAGTTACTACAAATATATAAGTAGTGGTTTTACGATGAAACTATATTTTAATTTGCCTCTATAGCTCTTAGTTAGCTAATTGGAAATTAAAATAAGTGATTAAATATAACTTCGATAGACTTCCCTTCCAAAAAGCTTTTCATTTACTATACATCAATCTTATGAAGTTTTATCAGACCGTATAATATGACGCTGTATAAGAGATTGGAGGGCTCAGCATCGATTCGCGGGCTGATATGGTCATTGACCCTTCATTTAATCTGAATGATTGCCAATAAAGACTGTGTAGTAAATATATATACGGGAGAACAATATAAGGGTGACTCGCACATGCCATTCATCCTCTAGGTACTTTACAAACCCTTGATAACTTCAATTCATTCGAACAGAGGGAAAAGTCTGGACCACATTGCAGTTTCCGGGTATTTTTATTGATCTTGCTGGCATTATGCGCATAACTTGTGTTTGTATTTTCATTTCAGAAATAGCGTTGAAAATTGTAAATGGTTATTAGAGTTTTCACCGTTTAGTTTAGTATTCATATAATACGTCCAAAAAAGTAGAGTAATGAGCCAATCATGCTACGAATAACATGATAAATTCCATATTCTGCTAGTTGCCAGGAGAATTTACTTTGATACAGCAAGAAGTCAACTCTGTTATATGACCATGTAATTTCTGGCGCGGCACTTACTAGAACCTGTTCGATAGCACTGCAAGCCATTAGCTGTGGAGGCTGGAGAGAGTCCTATAACTATAGATAGCTATATGACACGCACTCTTTATATACCTAGGTAGGTAGGTATAGGTATGTCTCACGTTGAGGTATGCAGGAACAGGGACAAGGAGGTTTTGTTCAATTTTTGCTAGTTACAGTGACTCTAAACTACTCTAGAGATACGTTGCTGGCATACCAGAGATTTAAATTACAGTGAAAGCTGGATATCGACTAGGAGAAAAATACTTATATAATTTAGAAAAGTGATCGATATAGTAAACTTTTGGGTATCCAATATGCTTAATTTACCTTACTAGATACCTATAGGGTAAACTCTCACAATCTTTTTTTGAGATTCGTAATTAAATCTGTAATTAACATAAAATGCACATACCGTGTGCCGCAAGATAAGCATAGGTATTGGCAGCATTGCGTAGACTGGCTGATTGGCTAGGCGCCGGCGAAGGGTGCACCACTGCCATTAACTAGTTTATATAAAAAAAGACAAAGAATAAACGTCAAACTGAAACTTTTCGCTTGCCATACTATGCCCAAAGGATATTTTTAGCGCGATAATTATTATCGTGTCTGTATTTTTAGTATATGAACTTCATTGTGTTTGGTGATTCAGTACAAACAAAGAGCCCTGAAATTTATTTTTGGTCATCCATGCATTGCTGTTGGTGCGGCAACAATACCCACCTACTTAATTGATTACAGATATTCGTTTTACTTTTGTTTGTTTTACTTAAGAATAATAAGTTAACTTACATAACGCAATTTTCTATGTAAGTAAGTACTAAAATAATCCAACGATTATTATAAAATAAATCTACTTACTTTCTGGATTTATATATATTTGAAACTTTACGCAAAAGCCATTAAACAAAATTTGTTTTGAATTGAATTGAAATTGATTTATCAGATTAATCAATTGACGCCATGGCTCAGCGGTTTAATCACTGGGTCTAGGATTGACTCCTGTATACAAAACGAATATAAGTACCTAGCATAGCCGTTTAGACCCTTCATTTATCTTATTGATAATTTAATTTTACATAAGATCAGAAAATGGTGTCCTTTTTAGAATCTGAACATGTAACAACATATTATTACTCCTTGTTATTCTTTTAGGTTCGATTCGTAGATATTTTTTTAATCTAAGGTTGCTTTTCGGTATTAATACTAGCTATACGGTACTATTCCACTCGGGGTATGTAGTTATTTTTAAATCTTTTAATTTCTTCCATAAAACCCACCTCGAACCAGCCCTCGCAAGTATCTAAGTCCACCTCGCGACAAAAGATTAACAAAAAAGGTTTTTGCTTTGTAAGTAGGTACCCATCGATTTAATAAAAGCGAACGATTACAGACAGACGAGCATACCAGTTGTGCATTATTTGTAACTTCAGACAGTGTCTACGGCCACGGAACCCTCCGCGAATTGCACACGCAGTTGACCGGTTTCAATATCAATGACTATGGTGTTGCTTAGTGATATAAGATCTTATTCTTTTATACCTTTTTATTCTTTATTAAATTTTCTTTTATATTGCATCTACTTTAAACCATTGTTGGGCAATTCAGCTGCTTGTATAGTTTTTAAGGGCAGCTGTTTGGCTATTTTATTGACTAGACTAGACAATTCAATAGCGGCATTTTGCAGCTTCGCAAAAATAGGTATATAATACGAGAACAAATGCAACTGCATCGTGTAACATTAATTAATTTAAGAAATTCATAATTGTATAGACGCAACCCTGTTAGCAAGTGCACCGGGAACACTTATGTAAGTTAGCGGTGAAAGCTGCCCAGTCTAGCGTCTAGCGGAGCAGCCCTTGATGCTTTGATTAGGACTTGCCTCATTAAACGACTTTGTATAACCATTCACACACCACGCATAACTTCATATTTCAGTAAGTACATACGCAGGTTGCAGCCATTTTATGTATATTGAAAATTTGTTGAAATATTTATTTAAAGTAGGTATGTTTTTTTAATTTTAAACATGTATATTTCTTGTATGTATGTTAGTTATATAGAAGACAAACATGGAATGTACAAATTTGCCAATAAACAAACCCTTCTAAGTCCAGTCCTTAAGTTAAGTCCTAAGAAGGGTTAGACATTTTCTGACTTTCACATACGCAAAATACCACATGGTTTTTAGTTAATAATAATAAGATATATGCATCCTGTTGGTACATTTATTAAATGTTCAAACAAATTACGTGGCTGCGTGGTATGAAACGTTAGAAGTTTATAATGCTGCTATAATGAAAAATAAGAACTGTGTTGATCGGAACATAACTTTACAAGAACATATTATTATTTTTCATCCTCAAATACAAAGTGATAAAATTAATGAAACAGTTTGATGCTATTTAATGTAAAAAAAATACATCTCGAAAATTGTTTTTAATGTCGTGCAGATAGCGTATAGCGTCATCAAGGCTGGCATTATTTTCCTGTCGAGATTACGTGAAGTCTAGCAACACTTAGTTTTTCAGTCACTCAAAAATGGGGCTGCTGTCAATTCACTTTAAACCCAATTTTTTGGGTTTATTAAAATGTTTAAACAAATTAAACTGGTTCATTGTATTTTTTAGTTTAATAAATTTGTCGGTATGCATTTATGAGGACCAAATAGGCAAATTCGATTGGTAAGTGCATATTTTAGGTTATCGTGCTTCTATGTCATTGTAGGCTCTGAGTTGACTGAATTTTTAATGAAATTATAATTTTCAGGCGTCAAACATACGTGGGAAGGATCAAGTTTTCCCAGTTTGATACAGTATCTACCGCTAAGAAAATAATTGTCGCTACAGAGGAGAATGTCTTGGCTGCATTAAATTTGAAGACTGGTAAATTGATTTTATTGACTGTATCCGTTTTTTATTGAACTAGCCGGCTCATCATATATTTTTATACTTCAACATAAATTTGCACCTAATTAGTAATTCAAAATCTAATTAGTACTAGAAGTCAAGCTCAGAATTTTGATTATCTTTTGGTCACTAGACAACTATTTGTTCAATTCTTTCCTGCACAATGATTCAGCTGATTATAGAACTGTAGAAGTCTTATCATAATATTGTTGAATATTAAGAAGAGGTTTACTTATTTACTTTCATAAACTATGCTTTGTGCTCTAACTTAGATAATTTTATACCAATATTTCTATTATGATACAAAAATAACTAAATACTTTCAAGTGTTGAGTAATAGCACAAAAATGTGATATCCATCTGAAGATTTTATAAACATTACAAGAACAATGCATTGTTGTGTCTGTTAAGTATCATTATTGCATGTTTTTCCTCGAGTTCAGAGGTAGATGTGATCTGGTACAATGATCCTTGCAGTTTAAATCATACATACAAAGACTAGTTTATAATTATGTCAAAGAAATAATTTATTCCTCACTTAACCTAGTTGAACTAGTATATCATACAACACAACTTATATGGAAATGAGAAAAAAAATGGTTATTTACACATTTGAATACACTCAGCACTAATTAACATATTTATTTGATGATATTGCATCTAAGCTTCATTAATTTATTCTTACTCCTAATTAATGATTCAATTATATACTTTGTTAAGTGTAATTCTGTGTATCAAATGTAGATGTATCACATAACAAATTGTTTTATTTTTGTTATAATGCGTCAATAAGTCTATATAGCTGTGTATAGATGGTTTTCCAAGTATTCATTCAGTAGATTAAAATCTATATTGAAACCAAGGAGAATTTCTATACTTTAGCGATTTGATAAGCTTTCAAACAAATGTATTATTATTTATTAAATAATTTAATTTTAATTTGTTTTAGGTCAAGTAGTATGGCGTCACGTGTTCGAGAGTGCCTCCACGGGCAACATTCAGCTGCTGCATGTCACAGAGAAGGTTGTTACTGTGTCAGGATCCAACCCATACTTAGTCCGAGGATGGGACTCATCCACAGGTAAATATACAGTTTACTTATTCTTCTTTAAAAAAATATATAATATATGTAGATTTAAATAGGCAACTAACCATTCCTTAAAGTAAATTCTTATAAGCCAAACTAAACTAGAAATACTATGTTGTATAGTGAAACAGCAACATTTGCTATGCCTTTAGTTATCTGCTAAGTAAACAAAAACTGCAAATATGAAACCACAGAAAATGAATAAAAGTACCAATATTGCAAAACTAAATAAACAGACTTAATATCAAATCATAAACATTTAATATAAAAGTTTCACATTTCAAACTTATGATTTAACTCTAATTGTACTTATATAACAGATTTCCCTAAATCTTTTTAGGTGTACTCCTATGGGAATGGTCGCTAACACTACAAAACGAGGAGCAAGCCGACTTCTCGGAGTGGTGGGTGCAGAACAACATGCTGGTGCACATGCTGCCCGTGTTCGGATCCCACGTCGAAGTCAGCATGTACAACCTGCTGACTGGACAGAACCGAGGCGCTACATCGAAGCTGCCGGCAACCTGGACTAATGATGGGTAAGAATGCTTTAGAATGTACTAGCAACCCGCCCCAGCATTGTATAGGTAGGCAAAACTTAAATGAATTATGTACACAAGTCACTCTCTCCTTTAGTGAAAACTGTATGAAAATCCATTGGGTATTGAAATAAAACTACTTTTACGGATTTTATTGCGGTTTGTATTTTGATTTTAGTTGCCGACGTTGTCTGCCCGTGACCATGATACCTGCAAAGGTGTCAAAAAGTCGGGTTATTTCAACGTCTCTAACATTAGCGTAAACCTCATAATTCAATAGCCATTGGGTAGTTTTTGAGTTTATCAAGTTTAGACAGAGAGATAGACAAATTCAGTGAGCACTTAGCTTTTTAATATGTATAGGTAGAAGACTAAACAGAATATCTTAGTGTATAAAGAGTAGATTCATGCTTTAATTTACGGTAAAAGACTATTTAAATCTGCTACAATAGAATTGAGATCTAAATTAGAATTTCTTATTTATCTCTTGATAACGAAGAATGTTACCTTGACACTGATCTTATTCTCATTAAAATTCAAATACATAGTTAAATGGTTTTGATAAGATCTTTTATCTTTCAGTTTTCTTATTGTTTCACCTTTTTTCTTGCCTGTTTCCGTTTAGAATTGATAAAAATGGCTGAATTTAATGTTGCTTTGTTTATGTACTAATGTTTACAGAATAACTGCTGTACTCAGAGACACTAATGGTAATTTCAGGGATTTCTGAGTATCAATTTCATCAAATCTCAGAAGTTTTAGAAGTTGCTTAAATTGATAATAAGGAACCTGTAAGTAACCATTAACGTCTCTCAAGTGCGGCAAAAAGTTATAAAATTAAAACCAAACTTTTTTTGTCGAACTCTGTACCTTTAAGTTACATTGATTTCTTAGTGCCTGGCCTAAAAAATCATTAAGTTCAAATCGATATTTTAATTCCAGCTGCATCCTATCAGCGCCATACTACACGTGCATATCAGGCGGCGTGGGAAGCCAACAGCTGCTCTCCCTCGACGTCACATCGAACGCAGTCCAACTGCTAAGCCGACCGATATCAGAATACGTCACCGTCAACACATACGACGGCGGGCTACGACCTCTTGACGGCAACGGGGTTATACCGGCCTTCACGCTGGATGATAGGAAGATAGTCCAGATTAAGAATAATCAGTTTGAGATATTGAAGACTGATGTCGTTGATCCTTCAGCCAGTGTGGCCTTGTTGGATACTGTGAACGGACCAGTTGTGTTGCAAGTGTGGTTTAATGAAAACGGCGTAAGTTGTAGCCAACATTTTAGATACTCTACCTACTTCCATTTACACTTTAAATTGCTTGAAGAGTTTTGGTTTTTATAACATCATACATAAAGCATAACACTCTTATGCCTTTTTCCTATATTCAAGGAACAATTCGTTTTCCTTACGGATGGTAGAATTCTCTAAGCAAAACTAAGAAAATATAGAAACCACCCACTATTGTCCCATGAAAAGTTATATTTTATTTATACTTACACAATAATCTCGTATAAATTGAGTAACTTTATTTTGTAGGGCTTTATGGTGAAAGCCCACAACGCGAGCACTGGCGCGGAAGTCCCGGAGCTCCGCATGTTGGAGCCCGAGCTGAAGCTGCCGGAGCCCGAGGTGTCGTCCGCCATGTGCAGCAAGTCCGCGCGCGACCAGCTCGTCTGCAGGGTACTGGTTACCGGCGCCGATGACTCCGTGCATCTCATGCAGCAAGGAGGTGAGACTAGTTGCCAATCATCTAAAAAATAATTTCTGAATTTATTGATAGTGAGTTTCGAAATCTTGGATTACTTATATTAAGTCGTATTTTGGGTTGTGGATGTCAGATAGGCAGTCGCTCCATATAAAACACGGTATTCAGCTCAGTCAGGTAAGACTGGAAGCCGACCCCAACATAGTTTGGGAAAAGGCTAGGAAGAAGATGGTAAAAGTCGTCTTTTGGGCACAGATAAAGTAAAAAGGAGGAAAGCTATAACATGTACTTAATACATATAATATCAAACAAAACAAATGCATTGTAAATCCATGCAAGAAATTAAAAATCACTGTTTCTTATCATTAATTACTTTAATCTAACTGGCCTGACAAAAGTAGATGTGGAAATGAGAGGTATATTTAATATATGACTGTTATTATTCTCAGGTCGTATACTCTGGTCCAGAGAGGAGGCGCTGGCTAACGTAGTGGCCGTAGAGTTTGTGGAGCTACCAGTCTCTGACCTAGATGCGGCCATTGAATCTGAGTTCGATCAGAAAGAAGGTAAAAACTTTTTATATTTGATTTTATATTTATATTTTTTTTGCAATTAACCAAGTTTTTAAAGAAAATACGAATGATTTTTTAAATAGGAATTGTTTTAAATTGCAATTATTTTGTAATGAAAACATTCAGTCTATAATAAAATATAATTCATATAATTTTATTTATTAATATCTTAAATTAAGTATATTATTATTAATTTCCATGGGATAACAATTTATTTATTTTTTATGTATTTAATAAACATTTAAAAACCTAACCTTATAAATAACAAATGTATAAATATATTTATTTATTTTATCTTTGTTCTTTTTAGCTGCCAAGATGTACAGTAAGTACTGTATGGGTATGAATGTGTGTTTAGATTCTCCTTGTTGCACTCAAAAGCTCTAAACCTTGTTAGTTGCACAAAACCTTAAAAATTCTTTGTATGTCTGTTAGCTCGACGGTAGAATATAATTATTAAAAAATATATTTATGTAAAAAACATGTCAATGATCGGTAGTGAATCAAGTTGCTGTAGTGAAGTTTTGGTTCTTGACTGCAGCAAAATTTTCTCTGTTTGTTCTTGATTTGAGGCACTAAAAACAAAACTATGCATGACTAAAGCCCTTGTATATGTTTATTTACTGATCTATAATATCTAAAAAAATCTTTTTTTACCTTAGTTCATTTAGTATGTCCGCTATTCGAACTACTAGATGCCATGTTTGTTGCTTATCAATATACAATCCGAATATTGAAGAAATCTGATTATGTTATACAATAATTGGTTACGCGATTTCTTATCGCTAGAATACGTTACCTTGTTGTAAGGTTTTATTGCAGTGCATTCTATTCTTAAAAGATTGATTCAATAGTTTGCAAACAAAGTTTTGCGATATAAAGTATTTATCCGATTGGGAGTGAAACGTTTTCGAGTTTTCTTTTATGTTTGCATGTATCTTTAAATGTTAGATTTTTTTATATTGAAATTATTTGATTTTGGTGTATAAGTTTATTCAACCAAGACGTATGTTTTTGACCTAGCATGCTACAAGATCCTTTGATGCATAAACTATCTTTTTTATGTGTATTTACGTTACTTTGCGTATATCAAACATGTCCTAGAACTTATTACTATATATATTATTATCAACAGTAAATTGTATTTCCAAAGCAATTAAAAAACATAGCCCGCCCATACACGAACTGCTCTCATAATCAGTGATCAACGCACACTGAGCTGTAATATCGCGCATCACGACCGCCACTCGTCCAACTCTTTTAGAAAACAGTAAAAACATAAGCAGTTGAAATGTTTCAAGAACTCCTTGTTGGCGCGGTCGTACTTCTCACTCTTCTTCATAGATGTCGTTATTTTCAACTACCTCTTCTCTCAGGTTCAATCTGGGCGGCGTTCACCCGTCGCCTGCAGACGCAGTTCCAGCAGCTGCAGACGCTGCTGCAGGGCCTGCACAAGGCGGACGCCGAGGAGGACGAGGCGCCCTCCGCGCTTGTTCGCGACTACTTCGGCCTGCACAAGATTATTGTGCTCGTCACTGATGTTGGCAAGGTAGGGCCACGATTACGGAAAATTATATGGTCCTGCAATAGCCACCCTCCTTATATGTAATATCTAAGGTATGAATGTGTTATTGAGTCAACTTGATATCCCATCGCAATAAGAGAGTGATTATATAGTAGGTGCAGAATAGTTCTTACATGAACATATGCACTCAAGAACAAATCTCTTCCTTGTTGATGGCTGATCTCTATTTCAAGAAGATGACAAGACAATATGCTTCTGATATAAAGATTATAATAAATTCTTGGATATCACAGTTATTCTTAAATTTAAAAAATGGTCTCCTCAATGTGACTCCGTTTGGTAACTAGACCAAGTTGAGTAACGACGACGGGTACTTTTTTTTCCAACCGGTCTGATCGACAACACAACTTGATAACTATGACTATTGAGTAGATTTTGACCATAATATTTGTACCAGATATTCGGCATGGACAACCTATCCGGGGCCATACTGTGGCAGTACTACGAGCCGAGCCTGGACACGGAGGGCGCGCTGGTGTTCACGCGGCGGACGGCGAGATACCCGCCCTACGACGCCTACGTTACTATTGTCGGGAAACATGAAGTAAGGGATACGTTTATACAAAAAATTTGTATGAAATTAGAGTGAAATAACATGTTTTTATTATTTGGAATGTAAAACTTTTCGGGAAGAATCATTATTCGTTGTCTGTGTATACAAAGCAACGAATCTTAATTTACCCAAAAATTTATTTTTATTAGTGAGTTATTGTCCACAATGATTCGTACTATACCTATGTTAAGTTCTAGAAAAGTGCTATTTGAATCTAGTCATTCAACTATAATTTTAAGGTGTATGAGAACTCTTATAACTAGAGAGACCATAGTATTTACTTTTTCAGAAACATTAATATTAATTATGAAGTTATTGCTGAGTATTTAACTTTACACTGATCAGTTAACTTAACTATATCACACGTCATTTCCCCAGGATTCCGGCAATGGGTTAATAATAAGTATGAACCCCATAACGGGGGCACTGATCGGCGAGCGCCTGCTGCAGCTCGACGTGCAGCTGCTGCAGTGCGCATTACTGCACCGCCCTGATAACGAGAAGCTGTACGCGCTTATACTGCTCGATAAGGACGAGAATGTTCAGGTATTTAGCGTTTTATAATTGTATGTATCGTTGATAGTGTGTGATTTGCAATGAGTATTTAAAACAAGCGGACACAAGCTGAAGACAATGTGACAAAATTATAATGAAACCTGATAGACAAAATATTGGCATGAAAAAGAGTATCTTGTCTTGTGGTGTCTTTTGGGTAATTCTAATGTATTTAGTAATTTTGTGTTTCGTCATCTTTGGCAAACCTTATCGGCTTCTGAAAGGTCTATTAAAAAGACTTCAGATCGAGACCAACTTGACACATTTCATTAGGTAAAAGAAGATTTTAACAAAAAAATGTAATTGCAATTTAAAAACCTAATTACCTCATTTCAGGTCTTACCCAGATCAGCTGCGCCACTCGTAGAAAACATGTACATGTACGTAGCAGAGAAGAACACCGCGCGCGTGCAGGGTTACGCTCTTATGTATGATGGAACGGTGAGTTAAATGTTCAGATATTAAAGTATGCTAAAGACATCTTTTCCGCTAAGGTTTTATTTAAAAAAAAAAAAAACGTTACTTTATTTAAAACTTCAGTTGGGAATGCCAAAAATATTATGATTCAGGGAAATTAGCAAATCTGACTTCTACGATTAATCGGAATTTACTTCGTTTGAGACAAATGAACTAAAATGAAAACTAAAATTCTGTCAATCACTACAATGTATATTAACTTTTACTATTTAAAATGGTTTTAAAACTTTTTAATATTAAAAATTAAAAAAAACAAAGATTCTAATTACGGCCCTGTAGTTCGTTGTTTATACTTTTTTTCCATAGATGGCGGCCTGTTTAAAAATAATATAAAAACTACAAAAATAATATTTTGGCCATACTTACATACCTTTAAGAATGAATGTTTATGAAATTTCAGTACATATGATTATTAAAAAATGTCAGTAGTGAGCTCTACGTACGTAAATGTGTTTAGTTTCTATTTTCCCAAGTGTCGCAATCTAGTGTTTGATAGAATTATGTTTGGAAAAGCCAAACTAAGAGACTTTTCTAGAATAATTTTATGATAATTACGCATAAAATTACTTACAGATGAAATGAGATGCCCTCCTTAGCATCTGAACGTCTATCCGAATAGTTGGTACAATTTGAAACACAACACCTCAAGTTTTTTTTTCTTTTAGCTCAACTTTGCAATAAAATTAGAATTTTAACACAGTTGTGCACACGATGAATGTCAACGATACACTGAGTTAGGCCACGCCCACATGATGACGTCAGTGCTCGGTTGAGAAGTACAGTGCACGGTTGCTTAGGCCGTCTCCTCTTTGTATTTGCTCCGTGGTTCCAGTTAACGCCGAATGTGTTTTATCAGCTTGGCTTGATTAGAATGATTATAGACGGAACGCGAGCACTTTACAGCAAGTTTGGTTTGTGTATCGAGTTGATTCTGTCCCCGTGGTCAGTGGGTGTCGGCGGTGCGGACGTGGCTGGTGCAGCTGGGAGGCGAGGCCGGGCACCGGCTGGTGGTGTCGGCGCGCAAGGCGGCGGCCGAGCGCGTGCACTCGCCCGGCCGCGTGCTGCCCGACCGCTCCGTGCTCTACAAGTACGTCAACCCCAACCTCGTGCTCTTCATCACCGAGGGACCCGACCCGCTGCACAAGGGTGAGTGCTACATATCGTCCACCGATTGCCGTCAGTTGAATGACGGATCGGTCACTGGTGAGCATTGACAAATTACAGTGTTGATTTGTCGTTTACCGTGTTTAATCTTCGATCGAAAATGGTCTTACAGCAAGTAATTACAGCATATTCTGCCATGGTATAGCATGCGAACATTTTATAGATATTTATTGTCTCTATAATACTAGCTGTACCCGGCATGCTTGCAATGCAATTTTTTCTACCTAGCACCTACCTACTACCACTTAGGGGGATTGAAAAATAGATAGTAGCCGATTCTCAGACCTACTGAATATGCATATAAAATTTCATAAAAATCGGTCAAGTCGTTTCGGAGGAGTATAGTAACTAACATTGTGACACGAGAATTTTATAAATAAGATTAACTACTATATGATAACATAAATAATTTAAATCATATAAACATTTACTAGGAACTTTTTTATTATTACCAATTTTTTTAACGTCTGTCCATAATGTATATTATTTCAGTTAATTATTATTTTAACTTTTTATTATTGCAGTCACAAGCGTAAAAACTCAGTTAGAAATTATTCCATCAGCAAAACATAGTCTTTATAAATTTTCAATATCAGTTTATTTCTGTGCAAGGAACAAACCAGCTCTCTGATCACGAGTAGAGTCTACCAAACGTTTTGACAGTTCTTTAAAAAGATTTCGTGCACTCGGACCCCATGACCCGAGCGTTTCAACCTCAAACGGCTGAAAAATATAATTACCCATTAGGTTATTATACTTTCGCCGTTTAAGGGTCTCCGCAGCTCCAGCAGCAGCGCCGAAAGAGTCCGCCGAACTTAGAACGTGGGATGGCGCAAGGGTGTCGACGCACTTTGCGTCCCACACCAAAGGCCGACCCAATTTCCAAGGCAACAATATAATATGACATACCGTCAGGTCTCTTACCATCGCCGCGCACCAAACCATTGGGTTCCAAAACAGCTGGTACACCGGCAGTGACAAGAGCACGACGAATAATGTCATTAATATTTGCGTGACGGGATATACGTCCTGCGCTCCTGCTGCAGGACAGGTCATGGTGACCGAGGCAATCTACTGTTTCACCGCATTGACAACGATGACATGCGACACAAGGTATACCTAAACGTAAACTGATGGCGAGCCGGAAAGTATTGTCAAAACGTTTGGTAGTCTCTACTCGTGATCAGAGAGCTGGTTTGTTCCTTGCACAGAGAATCGGCATAGCCATTCAACGTGGCAATGCTGCCAGCCTTCTGGGCACGTTTCCCGCCATTGACAAAGATGACGATGAGTTTTATGACGCGTGTTAGTTTTATTTATTTATATAAGATTTAATTTTAGTGTAGTTGTAAGTGTTTGTTCTTGTATTAAATGATAATTGATTTGCTCATAAATGTAAGTTTATTTCTTAACTCTATACATAATCCCCTACAGATGTAGTAGTAGCCACCTGCGTGGACGCAGTATCTGGCGCAGTAGTAGCAGCACAAGTGCACCGGCGCGCGCGAGCCTTACCGCTCGCCGTGCACACGGAGCACTACCTCGCGTATCTCTACTATAACGACAAGCATCGCAGGACTGAGATCGGTAAATATAATATAATACATGTTTATAAAAACAATGTTGGTTGTGAGACGCGCCCGCATTGTACGGCCTCCCCGCGATTCCAAGCAGCTGAGATATAATAAGACAAACACCTTCATTTTTTCTGTGTTTATATTTGTTTCTTATACAACTGCAAAAGTGAAAACTGAGGCTCACAATAAAAAAAAAGTATATTATTTGACCCATTAAATTTAGACGTTTAGATTCTATAGTTTTTCTTATATTTAATTTACCATGTTTGTTAGAGAGCTTGATTCTCATTATTTATCTTATTGAATAATCTAAAAGAAGTACATAGTGTATTTTTTTTTCGAATTTTAGCTGGTTCAATTTCTAGATGTTACAAGCGTATTTTCAAAAAAATCCATTGAACTTTTGAGTGAAATTTACCATTTCCAGGATTTAATGTACTTTCCTGTACGAAAGCATATAAAAAATCCACTTTATATAATTTGATACGTATCCCCAGCGACCCTGGAGTTATACGAGGGCAAGCAGCGCTGGCTCCCAGCGGGTGCCGCGTTCAGCTCGCTGTCCGGCTCCCGCGCGCCCGGCGTGGAGCGACAGGCCTTCATCCTGGCCGCCACGCCTACTGCCGCCGCCACCACTGTCACTGAGAAGTCGCTCACTGATAAGAATGTTATATGTAAGTATTTTGTTTTATTTACAGAACCGTTATATATTTTCTTTGTTGAGCTCAAAGATTGAGAGATATGTTGAAGTTATATATCATATATTTTTTGTTCTACTGACCATATTGTTATTCATGTTTTTATTTATAGTAGTAAATTCAATTGTTATAGTTAAAAATATTTATTACATTAATATGAGATTAAGATAAATGTAAGTGCGCCATTGATATTTCAGTAGTTATATCGCGTGCAGGAGTGAGTAAGTAGAAAACTGAGAGTGAGAGAGAACCAATGAAAATAACCTTTAAAGATTGTAATAATTATTTTCAGTGTTTTGGTGTTATGGTGGTAATATGTATCAATTAGTTCAATCTGTTTGTCCATACATGTGTGTGTATGTTTATAATTAAGAGCCGTTTTTCTCAAGCTACATTAAGGTCAGCTTTTAGTTTCTCAGATTTCTTCTGAATACTTTGTTTACATGGAAGCATTGCCTATCTGACATCCACTTTTAATTTAGCTATAATATAACCATATCCCCCCCAGTGGCGCTGTCGTCTGGCGCGCTGGTGGAGGTGCCGTGGGTGTACCTGGAGGCGCGGCGCGGCGCGGGCGAGGAGGGCGGGCTGGCGGCGCCGGCGCCCGAGCTGTCGCCGCCGCACGACGCCAGGCTCAACTACAACCGCTCGCTCGCGCGCCCCGCTACCTTGCACGCTGCGCCCGCCGGCTTGGAGTCTACCAGTCTCGTGCTCGCTACGGGACTCGGTGAGATAATACTTACAATTTAAAACAAAAAAAAAATGGTATTTTTAGTATATTCATTCACTCATCACACAAGATTTTTTAACACATTATTTTTTTTCAACTCACCTTTAAACGCTGTACTTCTTTTAACTACGTGTTTAATTAAGAATTAAAGTACCTATCTAAAACAAGTTTTTAATTGAACATATAAAAAATAATTAAAGTTTGAAAATGAAAATATTTTAGTTTCTTTATTATACACAATTATGTATAAGGCCGCTATCCCACTGGTGTTTTACGTTTTTCTGCGCGGCGTCGACGCTGCGCGAACGCGACGCAACGCTCGTAAAACGCCATAATTGTAGATAATAAAGAAACTAAAATATTTTTCATTTTTAAACTTCAATTATATTATTATGATAATCAGATCACCAAACAAATAAAATCACAAAATATACACAAGTTCACCCAACAGCAACACCCATAAATATTATTTTTATTACGTTTCAACCATTATTTCTTCCGAATTGCGCACATCGACTAGATTATGACAGCTAAGGCTAAACATTCCATTCATAAATCTCATCAAAAATCAAAAAATCAAAATCAAAATATTTTTATTTCAAGTAGGCCTTTTTAAGCTCTTTTAAAACGTTAAATTACTGACTCTAGTTGCAGGTTCCAAAATGTCATTCCAATGGAGAAGAACCGGCAAGAAACTCCATTGGTTACTCTTTTAAAAAAAAGGTTAACATCAATGTAAAAAATACAATTATATATAAAAAAAATATACAAATATGCGACAACAGCGTAAATAGCAAAATGTTTAGTTTATTGTAAATGATAACATCCAAAATGGAAGAAAAATGAAAAGGGACACGCAACAAATTTACATTGTTGTCACATTTACAAAGGTCGCCTATGCGAAAAGAATGAGAATAATAAAAAAAAAGACTAAACTCAATAATTAAAAGAAGAAAAAACAAATATCTAATTAAATAGCTTTACATACAAAAGATATGTAGTCCTAACTAAACCCTAACAGGAATGTCAAGGCATGTCAAAAGGTTTCTACGAATAGAGACCGTGGGGAAGCTAATCGAGAAAGATGAAACAACAAGATGAGGCAAATGAACTAACGGACCGCCAGGGAGGCCACATGTGCAGAAGGTCCTAAATCCACGCGCTTTTATCCTCTACATAGTCACTGATTTTATAATAAGCCTTTCCTATTAGTTTGGATTTCACGCACGTTTTAAACTTTTTGTTAGTTAAATGAATCACATCTAAAAATCCACAGATCTATTCTACACTCGAGTAGCACCATCAAAAACATTCGATCTCCTGAAGGACGACTTCGACTACTACCTGATCACGATAGTCCTAGCCGCGCTCATCCTCGCCACCTACAGCACCAAGTACTTCGCCTCCCGCAAGATCCTCAAGATGGCGTGGAAGTGATCACCAACACTGTAACACACGGAATTTGGACTCTGTTGTCCGGAGAATAAAGTTCAGATTTGAAGTGAACCCCTTTAAGATGTTAACTTAGGCTGTACAGTAATCTGCCTTGTTTGAGGTTTAATGAACGTAAATATCGGATAGTTTGGTGTGTGAATAATACCCGAAATTAAAGTTTTCTATCTGTGTTTTGTACCAGAGATAGGAATTTGACATAACTTATGTCAGAGTTCTATCTCTAGTAGTAACCACAGATAGATTCTTTCTTAATTTCGGTCGTAAGGAGGAAAGTATTTTATAAAACATACTATTGACGCAAAGTCGTTAATAAGTTATACCGTGACCACAACGGTTTTGACTGTATTTAAATAATATGTAGTTTCCAACAAGTAACGTATTAATTAATGAGAAATCTAAATATTTAAAGCATAGTTAAATTAAATTACTGTAAAATTATCAAAACTTTCAAATAAAAGTAATTTTTACCGTCTGTAACTCTGCCAAGTTTTCGACGCTTTTTTCATATTAAACTTTCTAAAACTCTAAAAAATGCCAGGATCAGTCTGTATTTTAAAGAAAAACATTTCATATTTTTTCACATACAAAAAAAAAGTAACTGAATTACTGAAGTAAACAAAAATAGGCCTATTGTTTAATAAATAATATAATAAGTCATTCTATTTAGGTTCCGTAACTTAAAAATATTAATTATGGACGTCGAAAAGTAATGCCAAATTATTACAAGCTATTTTACTGCCTTGAAATTAACAGCGCTGTCAATGTTGTTAGAAAAATTACGATTTTTAAATAATTTCAATAAAGTTTACTTCGATTAAAACATGGGCCTATTTTAAACAACTACATAATTGTTGGCATCTGTATATTTAAAATGGAATTGGCATTCCACTGCCATATTATCCGACAAAGTCCAAATTCCTCAATATTATGGACATTAAATATAATAGTTACGTGATCGTGCATAGTGAGTGTTCGCATTAAGTTAACGAATACATACACAGTAATATATAATATAAACATACGCTCTTTTGTAGAAATTATTGTATAATATTAAAAAGAAGTAAGCTACCTCTGATATACATAGGAAAGCGTAATACAACGTAACTTTTGCAACGGAGCGTGTAACATTAAAACTGGTGTTTCTGGATCAATTCAGTGATCAAATTTATTTAAATAGATACGGTTTGTACAGTTTAACGTGATTTTTCATTACTTATGTTACTATAAATTTGAAAAAGAGACTTAAACCTCAGAATGCTATTAGATGATTCTATCACAACATATCATTTATTCAGAAAATACCAAAATGTACTATTAAAAGAGGTGTCTTGAATGTTGCCTTTTAAAAATTCACGTTAAAGTGTACAGACATTTTATTGTAAAATTTAGCTAGTGCAATTTAGATGTATTATTTATTTAAGGGTGGTTTGTTTATACAATTCATTTATTAATATATAAAAACCATTCCACGATTTGTCACCTTACACTTTATCAAGTTTTAACATAAATAATATTTACTTTTATCTTACTAAAGCCTAAGTGAGGTGACTCAAACAAATCTTATTACTTAGCATTTAAATATGTATTTCCCACAAAATGTATCAACACAAATAGTTCCATGCATTTGTTCCTACAGATTATTGTTTCTTCTTGCTTGCAAGTCTTCGCAACAAACCTTATTATATTTATTATGCATTATCACCAAAACGATAAATGTAAATAACAGTTATTATATAATCTCGGTTACCTGATGTTAATATTGCATTAGAACATGGATAGAAGCAAATAGGGATGTTGACTGGGTATGAAATAAAAGAATCTATGTAGTCAGAAGTTACATAAAAAATATTAGACAATAATATAAACTTAGTTGATAATGGTTACGTAAAAAAAGAAAAAAATACGTGTCTAATATTTTTTATTACCCTTCCTGAAGGACTTATCCTAGTCAACAGACCTGTTTTAAAAGTAGGAAGTCACTTGTTCGAGACTGATAACCTATCCATCTATAATATTTGTCTACTACAGATTCTTAACTAGATGTAATACGATCTCTAGTAAGCAAAATACGAATAGATACGATATTAGTTTCGATCGAAATGAATGTACTTCAAGATATGATTTTTAAGGATTGTTCTCCTTGAAGTACACTGTTCATTCTATCCCAGCTTTTACACAAGCATCTGTGAATAACTGATAAACATATTCAACATTACACGTTAAGGTAAGCGAGGATCTTTGTTTGATAATATTTGCTCACAAAGAGTTGTTTATTAGCAGTTAAGGTTAAAGTTTTACCGTGTCTTCTTTGTTTATTATGAAGTTACTATGTTTATATGTTGCAATGGCCGTTGCGGCCGACTCTAACATTGCAACCACACTCAGAATAACATCTACCTAACATGTAATTATGAATGAAAGATCAAAGTATAGTACGCATTCTTATTGTAAATTGGTAGTTATATCTTTATCTATTTTCTTAAACTTTTCCTAACGTTATGGAAAATTTGACGTAATGTGCGAAATAAAAATGCAGACACTGATTTGTAATAATTCGTATTACTCCACTATCCAATAGGTAACTATTTTAAGAATATTTTATTCTCATAATAACTAAGCTAGCCCAACCTAAGATAAAATTAAACCTTTACACACTAATTCGGATTTTCTAACATGAACTGGTATGACAGTTATCAAGTAGATTTATTTTTAAATTATGTTTTTATTTACGTATTGGGTTATTTTATATTTATATACCTCATTATGTTTATTTCCTAAGTATGTCGGAATGTTACCATTTCATTATATTATTTAAGTGGTGTGGATGGAAATATATTGGGTCTTTCGTATTCTCACTTCTCTCAGCTACTAGTGACAATGACTTCAACTTGAGGACAATTTCGCATTTAAATCTATTTTAAATCATTTATGTTCTCTATAAAACAAAAATGTGTCTCAATATTATTGTGTCAAAATCAAGTGTTACCTCAAAACTGTGTAACGAGAATGTTTGTATATTCTAGTACCTACCTTTTTTATATCACAATATATTTTTGTCTGCGGCTTTGTCCGCTTTAACATAAATGCATTATAATCTGTCAGTCTCTTCATCCAAACTCACAAACTTTTCTTCATAACATTTCTGTAGATAAATTCTTTTTCACAGAGCGACAGAAATTGATTTTAATAGTCTATATTTATACTCCGTTTTGTAGTAACATCGTAAATGTAATAATATAGCATTTAAAGAATGTTGACGCCAGTGACATCGACTAGACTGAGATTTGAGAGTGGTTGCAATACATGTGTATTATAACTTGTATACTGTAAAGAAAAATGGGTATTTGTTTTCTGTGACCAATGTGTTTTATAAAAAATAAAGTTCAAGTAATTACTGCCTATACGTGTTTTATTTTACTGTAAATATTTACTCGTAGCATGGATGTCGAAGAGTCGTCATTTTCTTTGTGCAATTAAATGTTGTTCTAATAAATTATTTTGAAAATAATGTGTATAATATTCCACTTTCTTGATTTCCAACAAAACAAAGCCACTTACATTAAAAAAGTGATTTATTACGATACTGCTTGATTAAATATTAATGTAATATTCTTCTCATAGTCCTTATCAGTGGGTTGGTAGGGCGTGCCGGCGACAGGCAGTAAATGCAGGCGGTTGTCCGGCGGCGCGAGCACGAGCTCGTTGTTGCAGAGCGACCGCAGCTGGTACCACGCCGCACCGTAGTTGTAGGCCAGCATGGTCCGGAAGAACTCCACCGCCGAACTCTGCAGAGAAAGCAGTAGTACAGAATAGGATAGATGTCTGGGTATCAAAAGACGAAATTATCACGTCATTTAGCCTGTTTGCTAGATAAATATGGGAATGTTTTTTTTTAAATATTTCTTAAGTTATGTATTCGCATATTACAAAATTACGGAATTGCGACGTACGGCGACATTTCCAATCAATATCGTCATTTGTTTTTGAAAAGGCAACTAGGTATAGCCTAACAATAAAAAAAAAAATATCAAAATCGAACTACTCTGTAAAAAGATACGCATGGTAATACATTACAATCAGTGAGTGAAAAATCAATCAACCCCTGTTTTCCTACCCTTAGGGTGGGAATTCTTTTTCCAAATTTATATGGGACCAACTTTGGAGTATACCCTTTCCAATATAATAAGAATTATAAAAATCGGACTACTCTGTACAAAGTTATGCGTGATCAAACATTAAAAAAAATATATATATGCGCGTCGAATTGTGAACCTCCTCCGTTTTCGTCGGTTAAAAATGAAGCAGGTGTCTAATATTGCACGGCTGCTGCGGTAACCCGAGATAGTTGTTCCGACCTCTGTAGCATCATCTTACCTGCAAAGCTTTCGGCTGTTTCTTGGACAAGTACGGCTGCACACAAAACATGGCTTGTTCCAAGGGGTCGTCTTCTAAAGCCAGGCTGGTGGCGAGGTGCGGGAGAGCTGCTAGTGCTGACAGCTGCAGCTCGTACGCGAGACTGCTGCGGTAGGCGGAGCCGACGTCCTTTAGGTAGCTGTCCTTTGATGACTTGAGTAGGAACTTGTATATGTGGGGGAGGACGTCTCTGTGGAGTGTAATGTCGTATCAGTGATTGTGATATTGTTTGTTAGCCATTTTATGGAGGAGGACCGACAAAAATATATTATAGTGCCTACACGGAGCAAATACAAAGAGGAGACGGCCTAAGCAACCGTGCACTGTACCTCAACCAAGCACTGACATCACCTAACTCAGTGTATCGTTGACATTCATCGTGTGCACAACTGTGTTAAAATTCTAGTTTTATTGCAAAGTTGAGCTAAAAGAAAAAAAACATGAGGTGTCGTGTTTTAAATTGTAACAACTATTCGGATAGACGTTTAGATGCAATTTTATGCGTAATTTTCATAAAATTATTCTAGTAAAGTCTCTTAGTTTGGCGTTTCCAAACATAATTCTATCAATCACTAGATGGCGACACTTGAGAAAATAGAAACTAAACACATTTACGTACGTACAGCTCACTACTAACATTTTTTAATAATCATATGTACTGAAATTTGATAAACATTCATTCTTAAAGGTATGTAAGTATGGCCAAAATATTATTTTTGTAGTTTTTATATTATTTTTAAACAAGCCGCCATCTATGGACAAAAAGTATAAACAACGAAATACAGGGCCGTAATTAGAATCCAATTATTTTACCGAAGGTACTGCGACTATATCTTACATGGAAAGTACTTGAAAAATTTGATACACTGGACATATAAATACAATATCCTATAAGCTAAATAATTTATCTATAATAATTTATTTAAAGTGCTTTCCCTCCGTGAGACAACGTAATAGTATGGTAGTGGTTGTTTAATAATTTAAAGTATTTAAAGGTCACCCACTTTATTAAGTTCAATAAACTTATAAATAAATAAACAACAAAACTCAAGCATTATTGTCTGCCAGTAAGAACCTCAATGTAATAAGGTTTTATATTTTGAATGAATATTTGTTTATTCCAACATTGGTAATAGAGGTTTTTTTTTTAATAATTTGTCTTTTATTTATTCTGCCGCTGAAATCAGTATTACCTACCGACATTAATGGTTTCGAAAGGATTGTCACGTAAACGGAATAAGGTGTGTGTTTGTGTTTTTTTTTTTCCCAAAAAAACTTGATTTGCTATCTTCTTAAGTATTTTTAGCCAAATCAAGTCATTTAAATATTATAGAAAATCTAATAATCTTCATTTATCAAAAACCTTTTGATACTAGCATGTTTCATTTCACTATTTAAAAAATAATACCCATTAAGATTGTTAAAAAATTTAATTAAATATATTGCTCTCTGATACGACAATTCTGAGTACGACCCTGACATCTTGCATTTCGCGACATCTAATGGCAGATAGTTGCGTAATTTCAAAATTAAATCAAGAGAACGAGCGAATACTTTTGCTATTGACCCATAGATGGAAAATTTAAAAGTGGGCGGGATCTAACTCCCCCCTCACCCCGCAAATTGTCACGCGTTGTTTCATAGGAAAATCTTATTACGACATCTCCTCTTTGTATTTGCTCCGTGAGTGCCTATCATGCGCTTATCCTTAGAGCTCGATAGGCCAAGTTGCCGATTCTACTTTTATCAAGTTTGGGACAAGATTTAAAATAAATGTGAAGGTATTTTTGCAATTTACATTGTGTCAGAATATAAGGTAACATAGTAAATATGTCTAAATGAACTGAAAACATTGTGAGAAATATTTAAAAAGAATGTTACCTACATACTTGGCTTGTTTAATTTTTTTTCCTGTTAGTTCATTTCTCCCTTCTGCTAGACAAATAACCCCTACGTTTTCTCCTTACTAAATATGTACATGAATAAAAAAATACGCTACTCACTTAACAGCCCTGCTCCTAATAAAATCCCTCGCCAGCTCCGCCATGGTAACTAACAACTCGAACGCAGCCTTCATAACCGCGGGCTCGGCATCGAACCTGTTGACCAGCGGCGCCCACGTCATGTGCACGAGCGGTAACAACTCGTTATCATAATGTCTTAGTATCGGCAAGCCGCGGTTGAGAACCTTTAGCGCTAGGATAGAGTTGTCGCGCTGTTTGGATGACACGTAGTTCAGACATCGCTTTAGTATTGTAACTATTACTGGTACATACTGTGGTGGGTCGGTTTTTTTGTCTGAGAATTAGAAAATACTTTTTAATTAGGTACATACAAGTGTAACGCAAAAAGTATAAGACGGATGTCAAAAGATTTAAACTCACTATAGAAAAAACCTTAGAAATAATTTTGGAAATTTTCTTTATTAACATTAAGACCAATTAATCTGCTAGTTTGTGCATTTTAATAGATCCAAATGACATTTAAAGAAAATTTAGTTAAACTCTATTATATAACCAAACTAAGCAGCTATTAGAGCATTTTAATGTAAATAATAGTGTATTTACCTGGAACAGTATCATCATAATCTAAAACATCTTCCTCTTTTCCCTTCGCGTCTTCTTTATACATCTCCTCCACAGTCTTGCCAGTCTCTTCCTCAAACTCCTCTCTACCCAGCAGTCGCTCTGCTTCCTCCCTGTTCTCTACAAACACTCTCAGTTCCTGCATCACGTCTATCGGCTTGTTCTCTTGGCAAGTCTTCGGCGCCTCCTGACCTATCGTATACCATTTGCGAATACAATCGACAAACGTTAGGAACACTTGTAAGTACGCGTATAAATCTTTTTCGTAATATTTATCACAACTTTGGACTAGAACCTGGAAAGAGAGATACCAAGTTGTTAATGTATATAATAAGTACCTTGTATGTGGAGAAGAAACAATAGGTTTTTTAACACGCTTTTATTAGCTTCACTTGTATGTATACATGTATGTATGTATGTATGTAACCGACTCCTTTGGACTCGATTTTGACCCACTTTAAACGGACAGATTTAATTCAAACTTTGTACACTTATTAAGAATCAGCGACAATATAATAATTTCCTAGGTTTATCTCATTATCCTGATTAGGATCACCAGGATTAAATAAAAAAAAAAAATTAAGTCCACAAAGCAATACGTTTGAATTCAGACAACATGTATTTCTGCTAGGACTAAAAAGTGAAAAAAAAAATATAGTTTAAAAAAACTAAAAAACTCGCTTTTAAAGTACTTCTAACTAAAAAAGTGAAGTTTTTGTTCATTACCAATTTCAGCTTACATTAGGAATTATTATTCACTTTTTTAGTTAGAAGTACTTTAAAAGCGTGTTTTTTATTTTTTTTTAACTATATTTATTAAGTGTAAATATAAGATTAGCGTAACAGATTGAAATTTTCGTATCTAAGAAGTAAAAGAACTCGAATAATTTAAAATATTAATATTATAATTTAAACTTTTATGTATTAATCACGTATTATATAACACCAACGGCATATATCCGTCTACAGCTGGGCATAGGCTTCTCCCAAAGTGTGCCAAAACTCCCGGTCCTCCACATCCAGTCCTACCCAGCTACCTTTTTTGGTAATGTCTGAATTGATTTATTTGAATATTTTCTTTTGCCGTCATTTAAGTTCAAGTGACAAAGCAGACACAGATGTCAAACAGGTTAGCAGAAAAAAAAACAATGTTAGTATGAACAACTCACATCTTGAACAATACCGTAGAGATAGTTTATGATGGAGGAGTCGCTGTACTCCATCACCACCGACAGGATCTGTAGTGCCGACTGACAGTCCCAAGCCTGGAACAATCACTTTAACATTAACTACTTTTATGTTCACAGTTATTGTTTTAGCCTGTTTGTGCTAATAACCTATGGAGTTTCTTGCCGGCTCTTCTCCATAGGAAGGATACTTTGGAACCGAGCAACTAGAGTCAGTAGATTTAACGTAACGTTTCTTGAGCGCATTTTTTAATTGGTTTATAAGAAATAAAAACATTTTAATTTTGATTTTGTGTCCACTGAAGTGTCAGTTTCACCCTGTTTTAACCATTTTAAGCTTTCATTAGTCAAACTGTCTAAATACACAAATTAAAATCAAAGTCTACATTTAATTGACTCCTTATTTATAATCCTCGAAACGAGTACTTTCACTTGATACCTATGTTACACAATATAGCTTGCAAAATTTAAATTTATAATTTTTCTAATTCACCTCGAAAAGGCACCCCTTTTCCCATTAATTTTAAACAAAGACTGTCTGTCTTGGTTATCGACTTACAAGAATGCGTATCAAATTTGAACTCTTATATACAGTTTGAATTGCTTTCTTACATAAAGTTTAAAAATGCTGGATTTAGTAAAACATACCTTTTTTAGCCGGACAGTGACTTGGTTGGTGATGTAATCAGCGTTGGCCTTGATGAGGTCTGCGACGGATGCGTGTCCGCAGGCGGCCGCCACCTCGTGCAGCGTCTTCAGCCCCGCCAGGTGCAGCATCTCGTATTTACTGCCTGGTGGGGAATACGAAGTTGTGTTACAGAAATTGAAAGTACATAATAATATATTTAAATTAAGTGGAACAACTACTGTAACTGGACACATTAATCTACGTTTTAGAAACATCGATTTTTGTATCCTAACTTCATTATGAGAATATTAAGAGTGGAGAAAAATTTACAATATCCAAATCCAAAATTTCACATTTGTAATCTTGATTATGAATTAACGAAATAAAAATTGTGCTATACTGGGACATAGCATGTCATAGTCTTTTTATAAACATAATAATAAAATACTATAGCCGTGTATTGACTTCGCGCTCTAAGAGGACATTGGCGCGCATTCCGGCCGCGCGAAATGTGTTTGTTGGAACGCTCGAACATAGAGCGGCCCGTTCCGTCTTGAGTCGGTTTTTCACCGAATACTGGAACAGTTGGCAAGCGAGCCGTGATAGTTGATATCGTTTAAATATTTGAAGCGCGTTCCGCGGAACGCACTCTTGGCGCGGGTCTTCATGGCACGCGCGCCAGGAGCGCATAATGGATACGCAGCTTTAGCTTTCAGAAGTAATTTCTGCCAGCATGTCCGCAATTTGAACGCACATTTCATAACATAATGTCGATTTTTACCGACTCTCTCGAGCAGCAGGCACAGCGTGTGCAGCACGAAGGGCTGGTACAGCGGGCCCAAGCGCGTGGCGACAGCTCCTATACCCTCGGTGAGCAGGCAGCACTGCAGCATGTTGCGCTGGGCGTCGCGCAGCGTGTGGCAGCCCGCGGCCGGGGCGTGGCTCCGCGGGGAGAGGGAACTGATGTCCGTGTAGCGGGTCTCCACTGTGCCCTCGTAGAGGTCTGGAGGAGGCAGGTTTATTTTATTTTATTTGTTAGGGAAAAACAAACAATTACACACTTAGCATGATTAAAAACAACTTATAAAATAGATATATCAGTGCGTAACTAACTACGTTATCCACAAATTACATATTCAGATTGAAATTGGAACGAGATAGTACAATATTGTTAATATGTAAATCCTACAAATGAATACATCTTGGATCTATGTACAGTGAAAAGCATAGTTATCTATCTGTTTCGTCTATCATTTTAAGTAGATCAAATCGTATTTTATTAGCTGACGAAGAAAATAAATCCAGTTCTGAAAAAAGGGTATTGTAATTTTTTGCTAAACATCGTAGAGGTGCACGGGCACCCGCGTTGGTACGACAAGAGGTCACTGCGAATAGCGGGCGTCCGCGCACTCCACGCCGCATAACAGTTCTAGGTACTATGTAACACAATTTATTTGTTAACTCTGAGCAGTCGTATTTGTTATTACACAGGTCATAGAGAAATTTAGTTTCTAAAAATATGCGTCTATTACTTAAAGTAGTAAGTTTATAATATTTCACTAAATTATCATACGAGGTTTTTCTTCGGAAGCAACGATAATGTGTGGATTTCACTTATATTAATGTGTTACTTTCAGTTATATGATAATACCCAATTAATTAAAAGATCAGCCTCTGTTAGCATCACTAGCGCCGGAGAGGCACGTGGCGCACACTAGCCAGCTTGACTTCCACAAGGAGCATCCTTACATAATAGTAAGTTATTCTGATAATGAAACCGAAAGGAAGCCAGAGGAACTCCATAAGGAAACGAAGCAATCTTGTCTGACTGTGACATCTATACTTATAATAAATCTGTAGAAGTGAAAATTCTGTACATTGAAAATATCATAAAAATAAATGGCGGGGGATGTTACTAGAACGACACCGAACCCAAAAGTGTGAAAAAAAATTTTTGTCTGTCTGTTTGTTCAGGTATCACGCAAAAACTACCGGTTCGATTACGATGAAACTTGGTATAATTATTCTTTATTATCCTGGGCACCACACTGGGTAGTTTTTATCCCGGAAAAGTATAAACAATAAAAAACAAACTTAATTTTGCGCTTAAAAACTCATTGATAAGTTTCGTCATCCACGCGAACGAAGTCGCAGGCACAGCTAGTTTTTAATAAAATCTTTGAAAACACCAAGCGCATATACTAAATTTACGCAATACAAAAGTTATACTACTCTAAAATATGCAAATCTTAAAAGTAAAGAAATTAATTTTAGTTGTCTAATTAAAACTGTATTAACACTCACCCGGCACACTATCCCTATCCCAGGCCCTGGGGTTATACACGGTCACATCCAGCGTGTCGGCTTCCGTGAGCGGCGGCTCGTCCGTGCCCACCTCAAACGGTAAGTACCACACGTCCTCCTCTATGTATTCTCGTAGGATCCGTTTTAACACTTCCTCTGATAATGTCGCTGTAAGAAAAGCAAATATATATACCTACTAAAAGTATTTTTATTGACCTCTTTTAAATTTTAGTGACTTCGACAAAAAATTACACACCACTGCACTAATGAGAGAGAGAAATGGATAAAGAAGTCTCTGTCCTACATTAATACGAAAACTGATAGCTCACTACAAAAAAAACTAGTTTTTTCTTTCTGTGCAAGAAACTAATTAGGCCTTCTTTAAAAAAAAGGATAAGTATAACGGGGTTACCACTTACCAGGAAGCAATATTTCTTTGGACAGGACAGGACAGGTAACTTTTCATTTCATCATCTGCCTAGACTTTTCCTAAAATATGTTTGGGTCGGCTTCCAGTCTTACCGGATTCGACTCGATATATCTCCACTGACCTGAAGCCATCCAATTACATATAAACAGTATCTCGGGCCTCCGCTCCTGCTGGAACAGCTCCAGCAGGTGGTCGAGCAGCAGCGGCGCGGCGTCGGCCATGCCGAGCAGTCGCAGCACCTCCCGCAGGCGCAAGTCGCACAGCGGGTGCCCCAGGTGCCGCAGCCGGCACCACGGGGAGCTCGTCGGCGGCGGGGACATCACGTCTGCGAGGGAGATTATTACTAGTATCTTTTTTCCGATTTATAACGAAGATTATAGGAAAATTCCCTTGTTTTTATTATACAGGGTGTTAAGAAACTCCTGTCCGATCCGTTACGGTGTTGTTAGGTATCGATATCTGATTACAAAAATGTGAAACAAAAATGGAAAAAAAAAGAAAAAAAAATTATAAACAAAATTATTTTCTTCTCAAATATCGAGAGAGAGAGTCGGCGTCGTCACAGATGCTACCTTATTACCAAACAAAAGGCCCCCAAAAATACCGACGAAATTGGTCTTGTAGTTTTTGTTTTATTCTCAAATTTAGGGAATTTCGGGGCAAAAAATGGTTATTTCAAAATCCATTATTATTGTTTCTATCATGAATTTTCCAAATTTGATATTTTATTTGGGCATGTGATTGTGAACTCTCTATCACCCTTTCGGGTCGGACAGGGGTTTCTTAACACCCTGTATAATGTAATTTGACTATGATAACAAATGCCCAACATGCTTTTTCACTCATAAATGGCAGTGCCTACTAACTTCTAAAAATGGATTGCTAACATCAGCGACTTTGACGACGATGAAGTTTTTTTATGTCTTATGTGCATACGAGTGTCAGTGGCAGTCACAATAAGTCGCGCAACACCGACTGCACTTACGTTCGCTAAAATACCTGTAGCGACGGGGACGTTAGATCATTCTTCGTTCACCGTTCTGTCAGCCGCCGTAAGTAAAGTCGCTAGAGAGGCAGATATAAGCTGGTCCTCTACCTCTGACGGCGTGCTGCGTGAGCACGGTGAGGCCTGGTACAAGCGCGGCGACGTGCAGCAGGGCGAGGCAGGCGGTGTGCGCGCGCGCCGGGCTGCTCAGCGCCGCCGTCAGCAGCTGCGGACCAGGCTCCATCACCAGCACTTCCAGGTACCCGTACACCAGGTTTAGACCTGATAGCTTGCGCTTTGTATCTGGTACACAAAGGAAGTTGGAATTTAGGGCCTTATGTTTCAATGATAAGCTTCAGCTAACCCGCACTGACTGCGATAGCGCGCTCGATTTTTAGTGGAGGACAGGAAAAAAAATATAATAAAAAAAAGGATTGTTTTTTACCCGACTGCCAAGAAGGGTTATGTTTTCGCGCGTATCTTGTATGTATGTATGTATGTGTGTAATATTCTTTATTACCGGTCGGGACCCATTAAATAAGCTAGACTAAAATCATTCATTATGGGTCCCGACTGTTAAAGTAACATTGCTATCTACACTTCTAGACTTATTGAACTTGTTTTTTATTACTTTTCAGTTTTTATTTAAAGTGTTTTTTATGCAGTCGGGTTTTTTTATTTTTTAAATTTATTTATTTTTTTTTCACTATAGTGGAATCTTTTAACGTTTTTGAACCTGCTCTGAAAATTTGTACGGTCATTAAAAAATAACCCTGTATAGCGATCAAATTATACAACACAATATGAACATATTGAATGACATAAAAAGATTGATAGAGAACCTGGATCTAATTAATCATAAAAAGGCTGAAAAGACTGCACATGTAGTTAAAAAAATAAAATTGATTTTTAGCGGTGCCGCGGGCCGCGGTTTAAACCGCGTAGGTAGACCCTATTCACGAAAGAAGTTCTTTTTCGTGACTTTTTTCCATTTTAATTATTCCTCTATTCGGGGTTCAAACGAAACCAACAAACGAAAATCAGCGCACCCACTTCTTGAGTTATAAACGGTGTAACTAACTCAACTATTTAAATTAATAATACAGTAAAATCGACTCACCAATATTATGCATGATTCTCGGCAGACCATTCAAAGTGACGAACAAGCTCTCACAGAGCAAGTCCAACAACCTCCGTCGCTTGTCTAGCTGTGCGTTGGACAAGTAGGTTCGGATGGAGTTGACGCAGTACTCCGAGACTTCAGGGTACTCGTCCTTCATGAGCGTGACAAGCACGTTTAGGGCTAGAGATACCGATGTCTTCATTGCACTGTAAAGTTAAAGATTCGTGTTACCATTTTTTTTTTGCGGCCGCAAATCCGTGTTTGCTGTTATTCATGCTAAGGCTTATTTTATCTTTTTTTAGTCAAAATAAGTAGCTAATGCTTTAGCTGTATGTATTATATACGCAACGTAGAAAAATATTAATATGTATTGAACCCGCGACCTTAGACCAGCAGGGGTATTCACTAACTCTCGCGAGAGTGAAAATGATATTGACTTTATAAAGAACTGTCAAAACGCAAATTTCGTATTCACTATCGTCCTATCGTCTGTGTCCAACGAACGTGACGTCATCATGTGACGGTGTATTTGATTTGAAGGCAACTGTAAACCATTTCGACAGTCGTTTTTGTATCGATAATATCAATATTGCGATTCCGTAAGCCTAACTGCTTTCATTTGACATTTAAAATCCTGACTACTAGACACATAACTGCATTCGCGAAAGCAACCACTCAAGGGTAAACGTTAAAGTATTGAATAATATACACTGAAGCAATTTTTTTGCTAAAGTGACTAAAAGAAGCATATTTCGTAGTTTTTTTTTTGTTTTTCATATTTGTCTAGAAGATTAGAAGGTTTAATATTAAAAAGAATTGTTTGAGAAATGCATATATCTTTTGCCATTTTTTCATCATTCTCTATCACACGAAAAAATGCTTAGTAAATCATCATTGTTTCCTTCGATATTCTATAAACAAATACCAATTTAAATTTGATTTAAGGAAACGAAAAATTTCGGACATTTGAGTACCTACCTAAATGGATAAATATGACCTCGAATTTGGTTTCGATTAACAAAACATCAGCATATTTATTGGGAAATATCAATATTCTTTCAATGATTTAATAATAAAGTAATTTAAAAATTATATGGAAACAAAAAGGTTAAATAATCATTTTAAAGATTAAACTCAAAACTCTTTATTAAATCCTACTTACTATCACTTTACACATGGCGATGACGGCTCTTAGCAATATAAAGATTATAAACGTCAGCCTTTTTCTTGTGTGTTTGTATATGTAGAAACTTGGTTATCATCATCGTTCATTGCGATTGCCGAGCTATCGTGGGTATGCGGGCGAGGAGAATTAAGAACAGCGACACTCCACCGAACACGTTTTGCTTCAATGCGGAGCCACCAGATTCCTCTTCATCCGACGGCCGCGAGCAAAAGAGCCCGGAGTTGCGTCAGTGTCAAGAAACGTCAACCCGCTTGTCATTTTTCAGCAGTTCCTTTTCACGTTTCTTAACACTAGAAATAGCGAAGCGCCTACACGGCCAGACTGACATTCGCACGTCCTCGTGCGACTGCTCTCGCTTCGAGTTATCTGCAAAGACCAAATACAAGTCTGTAGTACCTATCTGGGCATGCTCGCCCATTCCTGACTAGCTACCCATTTATGACACCATGGATTCCTATCTTTACCCCTCACATCTAAATGAAACACTGGGCGGACTACTGACCAGGCGTCCCTTCGACTACCCACCAACTCGCATGGTGCGATAGACCGGACTACCTGTCAGCGTCCCTTCCACCAGTCTTTACCCCTCACATCTGAATGAAACACACTGGGCGGACTACTGACCAGGCGTCCCTTCGACTACCCACCAACTCACATGGTGCGATAGACCGGACTACCTGTCAGCGTCCTTTCCACCAGTCACACACAGCTGTTGCAATCAACCGGTTGGAACGACGACCCACATAGGCCGTTTCCATACCAATCTATAGCCACCCAGCTCACACCGAAGAACTCGCAGTTTGACCGTGGGCGTCGACCCGATTCAGGCCAGCCCAAGCGATCAACTACGCTACAAACCCCATGGGAAAACGTGATCTGATCAGAGGCATCGACCCAGTTAAGGCCAGCCCCATTTTTCAACCACATTACTCTCAACTACTTAAAACAAAAGAAACTAGATCACCGGATGATGTAGTCAAGTTGCTCCTTGATGAATGACGATGAGCTCACAGCGAATCCCGTCGTAACATCTTCAGGCATTTCCATCCGCGGAATGCGTTCAATGATGTTTCAAAAGCGCATGGCCGCCTCACTCGCGGTGTCTTTAACACCAACTTGAAAGCGTAGAATGTCATCGACGTAATCTTGTTGCACCAAAGATCTAGCAAACTTCGCAAGCAATACTTCTTTTATTTAGGGCCACGTCAGTTGCAATGCCTCGCCATCTGGATCGGACTCAATCAGCTACCAGACGTGCGACTCTTAAGATCTCGTACGGCTATTCTCCTATAAAACAAGCCCTCTTTATCCCACTTCTGATGTAGAAACTTGGTTATCATCATCGTTCATTGCGATTGCCGAGCTATCGTGGGTATGCGGGCGAGGAGAATTAAGAACAGCGACACTCCACCGAACACGTTTTGCTTCAATGCGGAGCCACCAGATTCCTCTTCATCCGACGGCCGCGAGCAAAAGAGCCCGGAGTTGCGTCAGTGTCAAGAAACGTCAACCCGCTTGTCATTTTTCAGCAGTTCCTTTTCACGTTTCTTAACACTAGAAATAGCGAAGCGCCTACATATACTTAAATTCTCAAGAAAACATACTGTTTTACTACATAATATAAGATGTAATTCGATCAAATGAAATGGTAAATTTTATTCTACGAAGTTTCAAGAAAATGTGTTAGTCAACAAAACTCAACAAACCTAACTGAAATGGATGTTTGTTGTGTTTATTGTTTATAAAATAATTGATTTTTCATTTTGCCCTAAGATAATATTGTAACTATGTGAATTAAATAAATGAATATAATAAGGTATATAATAATTGTTTTAATCTTTTCAAACCTATATGTAAGGTACATTTTTAGAGACAATTCATTGCATTAGTATTGCACATAACACTATGACAAATGTTAAGGATTAGGTATATAATTATGTACTGCATCGCCAGAATAAGCAGGGGTGGGCTGGCATGTAGATCCTGATGAAGTGGTGGTACATACGTAGATCTCTGTAAAATGTAACAAACAAAAAACATCATGACATTGCGTATATATTATACCTTTAACAAAACTTAATAAAGAATCAATAAAGCGGGGAAAATACTGAACGTTTTATTCACATAAAAATAAGCAAGAGAAATACATTTTATGTGCACCCCCAAGAATCAATTAATGTAAATACATATGAAATTAATATTTAGGTATGTAGGTACTCTAGAGATTTAAGTGTGCAAACATGAATTTGGACAAATATTGAAGCAGGCTTACCTTCAACATTATTAAAATCATCGTCATCGTCTTTTCACTCTGCCGCTGCGTTTTAAGGTTTTATATTGATTAAAGTCCAAAGCCCAGCTGTGGCATGCGGGTGAAATAGTTACAACCCTCGAGTCTTGTCGAGGATCTTCTCAAAGGGCAGGATAAACAAAACTTTGGTACCTTGAAACACATTTTAACTCGAGCATATTCTACTGATATTCTAAGTTAAATTTTGTTTTCCATTATTTTATTACACGGATAACACTACATCGCTGCACTCCAGTTGCAAAATAACTCTAAGCAATAGTCAGAACCAATAATATTATGAAATACATAAGAGATTTAAACGTAACGATTGTTTGTTTTGACATGTAACGTAGTAAAAACCCTCTTAAATAAAATGTTGTCTTATAAAGACTATTACAAAGCTCAAAAAGTGTCACAGAATTAGGCCGTATAATAGTCGATAAAAAATAGAGCCGCCTCGAAAGCAGTCGAACCCGAAGGAAAGCAACCGGAAATAGATACAGAGAAAACGAGTTAGTGAATACCAAAATTTTGACAACTACCCGCGGCAACGAATCTCGGTCGCCTTCGATTGAGCGAAAGCAACTATTGTCTATGAAGTTAGTGAATACGGCTGCTGGCGACACCTTAAAAAACGGAGAATACACTACTCGATCACGGAGTTCGTCAAATATTACTTTTTGCTCAGTTATACAAGATTAGGTGTATTTTAATATTCGAGAACCATAATGGATCCAGTGAATGGTGCACATTTTCGCTAGGCAGCAGACAGCTTAAAGCTTAGGGTCATATACTCACATATCACATTCAAACAGCAATCTAGTGCAGTATATAGCTAACTCCTTCCTAACTTTGAAGTGCTCATGCGCAACCAAGGAGCCGAGACTCCTTGAGACCATCAACAACTTCTCACCCGCCACACTGAACCACTCCGGACTTCGGACCGGCAACGACTTGGGATCAACAGCTGGAAAGATTATATACTCATATAAAGATATTCACAGTACTAAAGGGTTTGTGAAAAATAAAAGAAAAAAAAAAACGATTTTAAATTTTGCCCCACGTTATAAAACGAATTATTTATTACTACATTAACTTTAAAGGAAAATAAATTAAATTCCTCTTTTAATTTAAAATCATATATAAGAACGTATCCATATGAAATAAAACTAAAAACATCCAATCCAAATTTTAGTCGAGTTTACTAATTATATTCTCTAAAATTACTAATTACCCTTACTGCTTACTTCTTTGTTTTCCTTCTCTTTGACCAATTTCAAGAAGTCTTCCGTAGTGACGCTGTTGCTTTCTGTCATAAACTTATTGTTCATCGCAAGACATAATATTCGATGCATTGCGTCTATTGCTGTCTAAAATAAAATCATTATTTACAGAAATTAGTTTTTTTTTAGCTGATACTGATTTAAAATAAAAGTAAGATTGCTTCTAGCAATCAAATCTAAAATACTCATCAAGAACTTTTAGCCAGCAAATATAACATAAAAAACTAAGTACAAAAATAAATAAATAATCCAGCCTATAAACGTCCCACTGCTGGGCACAGGCCTCTTCCCATATAGAGAAGGCACGAGCATTGATCACCACGCTTGCTCTCTGCGGATTGCCGATTTCAGATCCCAAATTTTGGAATTCAGGTTTCCTTACGATGTTTTCCTTCACCGTTTGTCAGAAGTGTCTTAGAATAATTAAGAAAGTACATATAACATTGAAAAAGCCACATTGGTACTTGTACATAATTCATAAAATTGTTTTTAGATTGGTTTCTTTTAACTTGCTCTGGGAAAGTAAATAAATATCGATTGGTAAAATATTTTGCTAACTTACTTTTATAACATTACTTAGGAAAGTTAATATTATCCATAACAAATTATTTAAAAAAAATAAAAAACACGCCTGCCATGTCAAAAAAAATTAAAAACAAGTCAAATATTTGCAGTCGGGGGACCTGTAATGAATTGTTCCAAGTAACCGACCCCGACTGCAAATATTTGACTTGTTTTTATTTTTTTTTGACATGGCAGGAGTGTTTTTTATTTTTTTTAATTATATTTTTTTTATTTAATACCTTTTAGTGAACAACAAAAAAACAAACATAACAAAAAAAATATCGTTCGGAACCCTTTGCAGGCGATTTCGACTCACACTTGACCATTTTTTAATGTCCACTCTATAGCCTATGTCACTCGGGATAACTCAAAGCTTCTAATGATACCACAAACATCGAAATCGGTCAAGCCTTTTAGAAGTTATGGTGGAATAAAGAAACTCACGAACATACATACATGAACCCTGAAAGCATAACACTCCTTTTTGGGCAGTCGTGTAAAAGTAAGCTAGCTCTTACAAAAACTATATATGCCTAAATAAAATACAACAATACGCCTGAGAAATTAGCACAATTTATCATTAATTTTAGCAAAGTAACAATCAAAATATTGTAGTACTTACTACTTTTGAAACAATACATCTCTACTTTTTTTTACATAAGATGCCGACTCACCACAACCAGCGCATGTCCTGGGTTACTATGGCTGGTGGCGACGTCCTGCAGCGCGCCGAGCACGCCGGGCAGGATGAGCGACAGCATGTCCACCACCAGCTTCTCCTGCACCGGGTCCGTGATGTGGTAGTCCGTTGTTAGCTGCTCGTGCGTCGCTGTGTGGGCTGTTACGCAGTGGATTGCTGCTAACCTATTATTATTTACAATTGCTATTATTTTACCCTATTTCATTCGACAGTAATATTCAAAATGTACCTTTGGTTTGATAACTAGATCCTTATTTAAAATTTTGGCTGGTCATTAAAAACTAACCCTGTAATATAAATATAATAGTTTTATGTAGTTTTATACGAGTGAATTTTTCGGGGCTCCCCGATAAAAAAGAACACAGTAAAATAATATATTTTCCTAAGCCTTCAAGTAATTGATCATAATTATATATTCAAAAGACTCACCTTAGAACCCTGAGTTTTTCCAGCTTGGCTATATGGACAGACACATAGACGGCCTTCCCTAGCAATGGCACATGCGTCTTGAACATTACCTCTCTGTACTTAGGGTCTACATTGAGCAGCAGGACTGTGAGGCATTGCATCACACTGTATTTTAGCTCTTCTGGGATTTCCGCAACTAGAAATTGAACAGGTATTGTAAGTTCTTGCTTAGTTTATGATTTTTCTGTGTGTCTTCCTTGGATATTGGCAGTTTATAGCATAGGACCAAGATTTGAAAAAGTTGAGGGACTCATGGGCCTTTGCCCAACAGTGGGACAGGACTACACAAATATAATAATTTTAAATAAATATGCTCTGTAAGCCTTATTTAAAATGAGTGTGAAATAATTGTTTACTTAGATTTTGACCAAAATAAATACAACCTAGGGTTGGTATGAGACATAACTTAAATGATAGCATAAATAAATAATGTAATGAAAAATTTAAAAGACATAAAAATAGAACATATTTTACTTTTAAATAATATGATAATATTCAAAATGAAATACAAGATTGCAGGTTGCTAGAAACTACATGGGATCAAATTGATTTACATAGAGTAAAGTTACCTATATACCATTATAAGATGCATATTTGCAGGTGCAACAGTGCACAAATATTGAAGTACCAATATCAAGGTGATATAAGTGTTGATCCATTGACCTCGCTTGACTCAAAGATTGTTGGGGAGATAAGCAGTTATAAACACTGCATGTTTTTCATTCAACTGCAGGTTATTTCAATTAAATTCACTGAACTTTGGTTATCTAGTATTTACTACTGGATTTATTTACACAAGAGTGAGTTTAAACCTGAATTAAATCTTCTGTACTTTATTAACTAATGTCTTCCTTTTCTTGCTAAATATAGTGCAAGATATAAACAGGGTTTTGTAAAACTAATCCAAACAATATGTGACTAAAATTTACTAAAAGATGGGACAAGATTCCATTCACCATGTTCATATAAATACAAAAAAGTACATACTCATATTCCCATAATTTAAAATAAAAACATAATTTGTATAATAGGGATAACTTCAAAGTGCCTCAATACAGTTAACTATAAATATTAATCAAAATTAATAATTAGTAATAATATCTCAATACATGTACATTATTTTGTCTAGGTTAATTATTTATCAATAATACTCAACTCAATAATACTGTATATTGCCCTGATGTAAAACAATTATATTCAGCTGTTTATGGGCAAGTTGCTCCATGTAAAATATGGTATTCAGCAAGTAAGACTGAAGGACAACCTCAAAATAGTTTGGGAAAAGGCTAGGAAGATGATGATGGGGCCAGCCAAGCCAATCCTAATTTTACGAAAACCCTAGGCTGTGAAAACTTATGTTATTAATAATTGCTACTTACTCATTCCTGGCTTAGTGTGATCAAATACAATCTGTAGCAAGCCAATCTCCATCTTCATACACATCTCAAAACTGTTGACCGTGACCTTCTCTAGCACCATCCTCATGGAATCCACCAACTTTAGCAGCAGCTCATGTTTTTTTCTGAAATAATAAATATTGTTAAAATATAAATAGGATGAAGGTACTAGAATAATGGAGTGTTGTAAAGCTGGCTTTTAGAAGAGGGAGCAAATCTGTTATCACCATATTATGCCATTCAAGTCTCTAAGAATAAATAAGGCAATATAGCTATTTCAGTGAACCAATTTAAGGAGTAGGGTAGACAAAGAAATTTATTGACTAAGTGATTAGTATCTTTTATTGAACATAGTAAGAGTTTACAAGGAATGGTAAGTAAGTAAATAAATTCTAATTGGATTCCCATACAAACTAAAGATTATTTTTTGGGAAAACAAATAATAAGTAGCTGCAATGAGGACCATAAAATAAGCAATCTGAGATCTACCCCATTTTAATTAAAATTGTAGAAGCATTTAAACCGGTTACTTGTTGAAATATATACGATTATTTAATAACTTACTCAGTCTTACTGGACTTCAAGTGTGTGATGAGTGGAAAAAGTAAGTACTGCTGGAGCTCCTGAACCACTTCTTTTTTAAAGTCCACGACGTGGGATGTGTACTCGGCAATACTGTCTGCCGTAGGACACACCATAATCGCATCACACACAGCTTTGGTACGAGTAAAAGCATCTTTCAAGTCGGTATTCATCTTTTCACATTATACGCATAACGTTGCACCTAAATAATAATTACAATGTCCACACAAAGAGTTGGCAAGAAGTATTCGATCAGTTAAACGTAATACACTGTAAATCTCATATTATTCCATTTATATTGTCAAAATATTCATGTCTCATGAACCTATAAAATAATAAACCAACTTCTTCAATTTGACATGACTCGCCTCAACTCGCCTCTCCAGTCTCCAATACTCTCCATAGAGAAAAGTACGCCTCTCTATGACTCGCCTTTTTAGTTTTTAGTTATTATTTAATTGGTAGCCACACACGAAGCGATTTACTTGCACAAGTATAAACTTGCACAACTACAAGTTATTTCTAAGTGAACACAGACTCACAGATAAAACAGTAGTAATACACAGACTGCTCCAGTACGCTTGTACAAATATCATTTCTGCCAAAGTGAGCGCCAAGGTGTGTTGTTTTGTGCGATGGATTTTGCTTTGGCATTAGTTGGATTTATTTTTGCGACAAAAAATTTGAAACGTCACAAAAGAAACCGGACCATATGGATTAAAGATTGGTTAAGAAAAAGAGAGCATTATTCGCACACGAATTTATTAAATGAATTGACATTTGCACCCAAAGACTGAAAGACTTACGCTGCCACACACGTTCCAGTAAACTTGCACAAACGCAAGTTTGCACAAGTTGGGAATCGAAAATTGAAACTTCCAACACACGTTACAGTATACTTGTGCAAGTGCAAGTCTAAACTTGTGCAAGTAAATCGCTTCGTGTGTGACTACCAGAGTAATTACACAAAATAGAAAAATTTTTGAATGGCAATTATTAGAGAAAAATACTTTACAAGTTTTACTATAATTTAAAATCGACTTATTTTTAGGACTATAATAATTTTGTGTTTTACTTTTAAACCCGTTTATTATGACCCATGAAGTGTTTGAAGGCTTGGGAAATCAAGTTTGAGCGTTCGTATTAGTTTAAGATTTTCGGTTTAATTTTTTTGTAAAATCATCATGTATAGGATAAAAGATCATCTTTTTATTGTTATTAAAAAGATTGAGCGAGTTTTGTGGACTACTACTTAGTTTCAGTAGGTATATAATCCTTATGATAGCCATTGAATTAGGAAAAAGAAACCAAACTTATGGAACTAAAAGCCTATCGGCTTTTGCCCTATGGTTGTTACAAAACTCAGAAAAAGGGAAAAAGGTTTAGTAAACTGCAAATCCCAGATAATTTTCATTTTATATTTCATCTCATTTGACCAGCATTTAGGGGTAAAGGTATTTTAAGTCCTAATATATTGATTTATTTTAACGGTGTTACAGAACGCACAGCAATTTCAAAAGAGGAATTGTCAAAGTCAGGTGTTAATTGCTCTATGTCAAATTGAACTGAATCGAGAATGCGATTAATTAATTAAATTATCTTAGATTTAATAATGTTTTTATAATTTTATATAGTGTAAAATTATTCCAAAATGTTTACGTTAGTGGGACAGCGGGTCTTACATAAGTGCCTCAAGATTTTGAGGTTAACTGTAGCCGATTTAGCAACTTGCAGCAATTTGCCTGACATTAAGAAGCTGAATGCAGTTAGGACCGTCGAGAAGATAATAGATAACAACACTAGCATCTTCATTGAAAGCCCCATCCATGTCAAGATTCAACCGATCGATGTGGACGATATAAAATCGCATAACAAATTGACCATGACTTTGTACAGTCAAGGCAAAGATACGAGTGACTTTCAAGTGAAGCAGTCGTCCAAGCGGTTAGAGCTGCTTAACAAGAACACCACCTCGGACAGGAACGATGTCTGTGTTATACAAGTTCCTTACAATTTGAAAGTACAGGTAACAACAACAGAATCAGCTTCTGTACATCTTTCCAAATTGGAAGGTGAAGAGTTTGTTGTTAAAACACAGAAAGGAACTGTAAACGTGTGTGATTTGAAAGCACAGAATATTGTAGTTGAAAGTAGTGAAGGTGAGGTCAAGGCGGAAGGAAGGCTTCAGGCTGGTAATATTGATTTGAAGACCGGCCTGAATTCTGGTATTAACTGTCACAACATAATGGCCAATGATTTTAATGTGACCACACATGCTGGTCCTATTGTAGTAAAGTCTTGCTACAGTGATAAATCACATTTCACAACACTGATGGGCAACATGCGCCTCGACAGTTTGCACAGAACTGTAATGATAGATGTCATACAGAAGGGCAATCTACATATCACAGGCTTCACTGGGAACTTGCATGCTTCTCTGAAAAGTGGGGAGGTGTACATGCATGCTTCACAGTTTACCGATAAGAGCAGTATTTTCATCCATGAAAAGGGTAAAGTGCAGCTATTAATCCCAGACATATTGAAGAACCTGCCAGCTACCAACTTAATAGCTGAGAAAATTATGGTTGATGAGAAAATACTGAAGTTAGGCAGGTTCATGGATGACTCGTACCCAAAGAGGTTCAGGTTTGAGAAGGAACCGCATCATGAGTTGCATGTAGTTTGTAAGAATGGCTCAATTGAGTTGAGGGAGACAGACTTACCGTTTTTCATGTAGTTAACTTATTGGTTTCTTACAATACTTGTACATTAGGTTGTAACTGTGTTTATACTACGTAGCTACACAAGTGCTTGTTACTTTTTTAACGAAGTAAATATAATTTGTTATTATTAAATGTATTTTTTTAACATTGTGATGTGTTGATCATTTTGGTGATATAACGTATTTAAGCACTAATCATGTAGATTAATTTTAAAATTGATTTCCTTAAGATTTACTTAAAATAATATTTCATTGAAATATTTGACATTCAAGGTATATCATTAGTTCTGAATGTAATATTCTTGTGTAGTATGTATGTTAATAATTCATGTTTATCTATATGCAGTGTTTATTCTAGTATCATTGTTGCGTCTTCCATGATCCATAACTGAATTACTAATTAGAATGCATCATTAATTCTTATTCATGTTGATCAAAATTGTAAACATATAAATTTAGAGAATGTTATGTATTAATGTATCTTTAATTAGATATAAGAAGTCACTACTGCCAAAGTAATATTCTATGTATTTCTGCTCTGCTATTACTAAACTACTTTTTTTTATATTTTTGATTCTTGCATTTATAAGCATTTGCAAAGACAACAGACAAATTGCTTGGTGAAGTTGCTTCAATTCATTGCATTTCAAAGATTTATTTTTGTAGTTCCTCAACAAGACATTAGTATATTTGCTTTACTTTAAGTCTCGATACTGCTAGTCCCTATCTATATATTATAGGAAACTTCTATATTCCTGTTTAGGACATTAAAGAGTTTGTAGATATTCAACATTGTTATTTATTCAAGTAGAGAATTGTTGATAATGTCATTAAAATATTATCTCATTATTTTTGTATTATTTAAAAGTATCCTTTTCCACTATAATTATTGATGACTGTTTTACCTTTCAATACTCTTCTGATCTGTGTGATCTTAAAATATAAATTAAATAGGTAGGTATTGCAAAATTAACTGCGACAGCACAATTCCTTCAAAACAAAATGATTTTAAAAGCATGTGAAAAATTAGCAATGTACGTTGATCGAATATGGTAATAGAGCCCTCCTCCATGTGATTACTATCTCTGACCAGAGTCTTATAGACCCCATAAACCCCTTTAAAGGGCGCTTTTAAAGGTTTTTTTTCCAGCAAACAAAAAAAGTGGTTTATGGAGTTATCAACTCATGATGCCTAAAGCAGCAAAAATCGACTCAGTGGCTAGGTACCTACATAATCTGTTTGTTTTTAGCGGTTTTAATAGTTTTGTTATCATATTTATTTCTATACAATTTACATTAATAACTAGGTATTAGTTAGTATAGGTAGTTGTACAAAATAAATCCAGTTCCAGTCAGTTAATCTAATCCCGTAATCATTTATTGGACATCTAATTACTGATTTCCCAGTATGTTTACTTTTTAACTAGGTAAGCTTTAATTGGGTACAAAGATGATGGATAGTGTAGTGCGGGGCGCCGCCATAACTGTGATAACGAGCCTGTTTATATGCGGCGCGAGTGCGCGCGCGCGCCAGTCTTACCGCCAACCGCCGCCCGCTATGCCGGCCTGTGCGCCCGAGTACAACCGCCTCGCGCGCTCTAACACAGAGCTAGTGTTCTCTCCGCGAGTTAAGCGATGCTCTCACCAGCAACCGCCCTTCACAGCCCTGCGACGCTCCTTCTCCTCGACGTTCTCCTTAATACCTGAGGAGCGCGCCATATCTCCGGAACGTCCTCCACCGCTGCCGCGTTTCATCAGAATCATAACATGGGGGCCCCGGCTCATGCTGCGACCGTTTTTCGCCATACTGAGCCTCATCGCGCATCCTGCTTGGAAGCAGATTCTGGTCGTTCTACCTACGTTATGGATCGCCGCTTCGTTATTTCTGTTCTGGAAATGTGTACAGTGTCCTATAGGAGTTTTGAAGATGATTGGACGTGCTATTAATACAAAAAACCAGAAGAAACCGCGTACTGTGCTCATCAGCGGAGGAAGCTCAGTGCAAGCTTTACACCTGGCTAGAAACTTCCATTCGGCTGGTGCCCGAGTGGTCGCATTTGAGATAGAAGGCCAATTTGCATTGTTAAAATATTCAGCTGCAGTTCACAAGTTCTACACGGTGCCGCGGCCGAATCCGGCTGATCCACTGGCTTATGCTCGAGCGTTGAGAGAAATTGTGGAAAGAGAGTCGGTAGTGTTCTACGTGCCGGTTAGCGCCACTACCCCTGCATACTATGACGCTCTCGCAAAGTCACATTTAGAAGTCATTGGCTGCCAATGCTTCGTACCTTGTGCACGTGACGTTGTTACTTTAGATGACCCTTTGGAGTTGATGAGGGTGTGTCGTGCTGCCGGCCTAGCAACGCCACAATTTTGGGTCGTTGCAAACGACGACGATGTTCGTGTGTGGTACGATAATGGTCATTCAAAGGAGGGAAAACATTTCATAGCAAGTGCTGGGGCGCGAGGTGCTAGAGATCGCTTGCGTTTTGTCATGCCTGAAGACAAAGCTCAGTTCAGATTCCCACGTGAAATAAGTGCAGAAAAGCCGTGGGTTATTGTTAGAGAACCAAAGGGAGAGAGGATTGTAACGTGCACAACTTTGAAAGAGTCACGCGCAGTTAACAATGTAACCTGCCGCGTGGACTCTGCTAGAAAAGGCCTGGTGCCTCAGAAGGACGATGAAGCTGACGCTTGGGTGCAGCGGTTTGTGTCATTCCTCGCACCTGCGAGGCCTATGACAGGACACGTCTCATTCAGGCTAGTTCGTGAAGAACAAACTACGAACGGACACAACAATAAACTGGTGGCTATTGGAGCTCGAGTTGGAGTATCGCTGCCGTATTTGTGTCAAGGATCGGCCCGCTGCGGCCACACAGCAACCGTGGGCAAGTTGCTGGACACTGTGCTGGATACTCGCGAGGCCCTTTTTGCATTCTGGGACCCGCTTCCGTACTGCGCGTACTACCAGTCTCGCACGCCGGACGACAGGAGGCCGCCGCCGCCGGAGCCGTGCAAGACGCCACCGAATGTTCCTCTTTGAGGTGTAATGTAGTGACGTCGTAGGAATTATTTATTAGACAGTCAAGTACCTGAAGAGTGCGTGAGTGGGAGCTCTCTCGGCGCGTCGCGTGTGCCATAGTTAAGTCACGCTCTCTGTGTGTTGTTTACTCATCTCGCTTGTGTACCAAGTGTGTGATCGAGGGACGATACGATATGTTGTAACTACTAAGTAGATATTTTAAGTACAATTGTATACTAAATATTATTTTAGACCTAAGTATATAATTTTAGGTTTACGAAATAAAAGAGATCGATTATTTTTGAACTATCTGGTTTATTTTTTTCAATTAACACCTATTTCAGTTTGTTCTACAGAACAAAGGAAAGTAGATAAGCAATATAAACTTCGAGAACAAAAACTGGGAGACTGTTGTTTTTATAAACTGTAAAGTAAGAGCCGCCGGCGGGTAAACAGTTTTTATCATCAAACAAGCAAGCCAAGTAAGCTTGTTGATATAAGTTATTTTTCCACGAGATCTGGGGAGAAAAGTGTGATCTGTGGCCGGTCGCCCGGGCGCCCCCGGTGACCCGGACGGAGATAACCGCTATCTCTTCAAGTGCACCACAATTTATAATAATATACTCGGCACGTTATCGGGTTATATGGACAAACACCAAGCCTTAGGACGAATCTAACTATTTAAGAGTCTAAAGCTTAAAGTGATAAGCGAATGACAGATGTATGGTACCTACCTACTTAGGTAATATATTAATCAGATCATCATCATAGATTAATTTTGGATAACTTTTACTTAAATTGCTAAATGTCATGCCATTTTTGTCTAGAGACAGGTTGATGTAAGTATAGGTGTTAGTCTACATTTGCCGATAAAATCCGATTCAAAATAACGTCGTCTAAGTTACAGCCATAAACTGACCTGGTATTTATGTTATTAGGTACGTACGTATCTAATAAACAAACCCCTAATCGTCTGTTCCTATCAGTCATGGTCATTATACGATATCTACCTCACCCCTACCTACTGAGCGTATGAAGAAATCAAACTCAGCTTAAGAATTATACATCCTGTAATTTTTATCTGGCTGTCATCCTGTCAATCGAAACCGGTTCAAGCATCCAGGTATAAAAAAAACTGGATTTTGTGGGATGATAAGTCCCGTGCTATACTTACGCGACGTAGGTTTTTATCTAGGAGCACTAAAAGCCGTTCAACAAGCGACCTTAAAAGGTAGATGTAGGTATGATATTATTATTTGCTTGGAAAGAAAATAATTGTAACATAGATGCTTACAGTACTTTAATTACTATTAGAATAATTAAGTACGTACCTATATGGCGAAATCTTGTTATCTACTAAACTGGATTCGAATCACATTCCTTTTAATTGTTTTTTTTTTTTTTTATTTGCAGACAACATCACATACATTGCTCTGAACCCAAAGTAAGCAGCTGTTAAGCACTTCTGTTATGGAATTCAGAAACAACGAAGGTACCACAAACACCCAGACCCGAGACAATGTAGAGAAGTGAGTTTCTACATTGACCCGTCCGGGGATCGAACCCGGGACCTCAGAGCTAGCGACACCTTGAAAACCGGTGCGTACGCCACTCGACCACGGAGGTCGTCATACTTCGTTACTTTAACGTTGTTACTTCGTTTAATTACTTATGTTTTTAACCTGTAACTAATCAGTGTGTTATAAATCAGGTTAATAATGTATCCGGTATGTGACCCTACTGCTATGTAAGTAAGAGATATATTGAAAAGGACTTGTTTTGCTATGCGGAACTCGCAATCGTCATCTGCTGAACTATTGACATTAGTATTATTTTAACAAACATAATTATTATTAATTAGATTGCAATATATCCTAGAAAATTAGATTTGTGAAACGTTAGAGGAAAAACCCAATAATTTGCGTAGAAACTGATAAGTATTTGCTATAGTGTTAAAAACTGTTCTTTCGTGTTTGCCAAAACATGAATTAATCGGTAATTCATTTAACTAACAGTTATTTACCTCATAACCAAAACCAGAAATATAACCAAAACCAGTAAAATCATTCCAAATTGTAAAAAAATGGCTCTTCTTTCCTACAAAAGACACGAGAAAAGTATAAAAAGATATACTTTCTTTGTCCGACTGATCTCTTAATCAAACAAATGAGTCATTTTCAAGATATCTCGGATCGAAAATAACTTGCACGTCTGAAGGTGATTACTTTTATTTTGCACACCGGGTGTAACGCGCTCTTGGAAGTAAAAATACATGCAGATGTAACTATATAATACATACAGGTATATCTATAGGTGTGTGTGAAAATACAACAAAATTTACAGTATAGGTACGTGATGTAGCTGTATAGCTAAGAAATCTCTAATCGTGACTTCGATTTTGACCAACCTTATCGATTACGAACGAATTACACAACGTGATGGAAACAACGTTAGGGCAGCAAATGGGCCCACGCATCCATTTTCGGAAAGTGGAGAAAGTGAGTGCGTATTTTTAGTCGGGGAAAGTCCGACATATCCCCACGCCGTGTATCAGCGTGGATTGAAGACCGACTTTTCAGTGAGAGAGTCCTTTAACAACGAAGAACTTTTTTCTTCAATCAATCAATCAAGCAATCGGCAAACGTAAAAATATTCCTTGTGGTAATGGAGCTGTCCTCAGACTATCGCGACAGTGCCCTATAAGGACTACATAATATACCTATTATGTATTTTTCATGTCTGTTTGTAGGTACTCCTATACGGTTACATGCTAATACTAATTTGATTTGTACTTTATTCCTACTAAAAAGGACTGTAAAAGTGATCACGCTCATCCCTTGTTAAACCTGAGGGTTGGTAGAGTACTGTAAGGGTTATCGTAGCTCATAAACGTGTAACCCTCTCCCTCGGTAAACTAACATGTGTGGAATTACACGATTTAAAACGACGTTAAAAAATAAAATAATGCTCTCTTTAATGGATTGTCATTTGTTTTACAAATTCGATTTTAAAGTTCTTTAGCAAAGTTTTTTTGTTACATAGTCTGAGTCTTTGGACTACACTTATGTATCTTTTTATAAAAAACTACACTAACGTAGAACTACTTAGTAGTATATTTTTGTATGTACTTATTTAAATAATTTAACGTTTATTTAAGTGACATAGAGTAAATTATTTTTGGTTTGGAACACGAAAATAATATGAATTTTAATTTTGTGAATAAGAGTCCGCTAAAAGTCTATGAAAGAGGTATAATGTAAATGTGTACGTGATGCGGCAATAGTACTACAGGGCGCTTTATCTAAAGGAGCTAAGTTGTTTGTGAAGGTATACAAGTTATCTCTAAAGTATTAAGACTCGCTGATAATAATTTCTTTACGTGTTTATAACTTTCATTATCTAAATAAAGAAATTTAATACTTTTATCTGCTAAAAGTGTTTTAAAGTTTAAGGGAGTTTTTACAATTGTTTTTTATGTGTTTTGGAAAAACTAAGGCGTCCTTGAAGCAGATGAGTTGCTTAGTTTTTGGAGAGCATTGTTAAAGTGTATGTTTGTATGAAGTCGAAAATAAAGTACAAATAAATCCTTAATGTTATATGCTGGATAAAAGTATTTGCAGATTAAGTAGGCCAGTCATAACATGAGCTAATTTTAATTTTCCTTGAATCTTTGTTTACTTGACATTCCAATATTTACTCACAATAATATTGCTAACTGCATGCTGACTGTCGAGTCATTATAAACACACTTCTGATACTCCTCTATTGCAAAAACTAAATGAGCTATATGAAAGAAGGAAATTAATAAAACATTAGCTAGTTACTTATACTAACAATAATCAAGTAAATAACACTCGTCGTTTGTCATTAGAATAAGACACAGAAACTAAATCGATAAGCGATAGTCGTTTGTTTCTTGGAAGGTGATGTTTGAATAAGGAAGCTATTTTTTTTGTCCGGCCAGCCAGGAATATTATTATATGGCGCGATGGGAGGACGAGCTTGACTTTTTTTTCGAAAAAAAAAAAAGAACAACAATAGCCCAAGACCGTGAGAAGTGGAAGAAGAAAAAGGAGGTCTTTGCCCTGCAGTGGGACGGCCATGGCTAAAATAAATAATAATGTGTTTGCGATTGCCATTGTGACTGCGTGGTTCGATTACCGCAAGTTCAAAAGTCTATCCTTCCTATATCGGACACTTGAAATCGCTTGCAAAACATTACTGTCCCAAATTTATTTCCAATAATTCACTCGTTTTATTTACAGTTATGTGGGTTAAGCTTTCATACACTGAATATTAAGAACCACATGTTACTGTAGTAATTGTATGCATAGATAATAAATGTATGATGTTCGTCGCGTGCTGGCGATCACGTGAACTGCACATGTCGTACGTTATTGTCAAAGTTCTTGTGTTCCGCATCACATGTCAGTTGCTTATCTTATGGACCACGCTACCCCATATAATCAATGAATCAATAGTTGCTTTCATTGTATTGCTGCGTGGTTAATTTCTTTTTCCAACAAATAATAAGACTAAGTACTTAGTTGAACACTTGCCAAAGCTTTCGAGTTTAGATATTAAATTACCTAAGTTAGTTTGTCTTAAGGACTTATTTTTTTGCATGTTTATGTGGTATAGTAATCGTCTTAATAATTGAAAGTCATTATACAAGTGACTAACGTTTAGGTGTTCTCAACAAAATGACAGTAGGTTTATTCTCTTTTACAAAAGTAGGTGACGAGAGTAGGTTAAAGCTAAACTTTTGTCATGATAATGCAAGACGAACTTCTTAAGTTTATGTAAGGTCTGAAAGAGTGCATGAAGGATAATATTAGAAAGAGTGCAACTAAGTTTATCCCAGGTACTCAAAACAAATGCATTTTGATTTAATTAATTGATTGGGTGAATACTAATTTTCCTTAAGCGCATCTATTTACCTAACTTAATAGGTACAAGGATTTCTTTAAATGTCGAGTCATCGATGTTCCAACTAAGTTTATCCCAGGTACTCAAAACAAATGCATTTTGATTTAATTAATTGATTGGGTGAATACTAATTTTCCTTAAGCGCATCTATTTACCTAACTTAATAGGTACAAGGATTTCTTTAAATGTCGAGTCATCGATGTTCCTGTAACAAAGTGTAAATATGTTTTCTTGTTGTGAAATAATACACAAGGACAGACACATGTTTCCAATCACCCTGAACTTTTATCCTTTAGCAGGTACCACTGTCTTAGTACCAAGAATTCTGCCATCAGTTTCGTTGCCATGGTTACCAGCCCTGTAATTTTTTGTTTATCTCTAAATGGTTGTCATCGGCAGACCAGGAGGGAACCTCGTGACAGGATAAAGGTCAACGGACGATGTTCACTTGTTTGATCATGCGTTTATCCTGTATAGGCAAGTGATGATTGAGCTAAGGTTCTCAAATATACATTTTTTTTTTATTTATTCACTTGGGTAAAATTTGTGTACTGTTGTAATTTGATCTATTCTATTCAGTATTTGAGTCTTGTTCGGGATCTTTAAATTTTATTTCTTTGAATTTTTTTTTAATCTTTTTTAACAAATGGTCTACCAAGAAAAGCTGGCATTGGAGTAAATGGGCATTACATCCATGCATCGAAGGCATCAGCGTTTATAGACAGACATTTTATTTTGTCAGCTTTTTAAAAAGTGACGAAGATTTATTTCGAACTTACACTTTTATACCAGGATTATTCAGCATGATTTAATTTACAATACTTTCAGCGATAATTACTTTCATTCGATTGATAAACATAATAACTTGGTGATTACATTAGCCGTGCTCATTAGATAACGATTTAGTAGAAATGTTTTACTTTATCATTTGGACAGTCACAGCCATTTCTAAAGTAATCATATCACTCAGTCAGGGAATGTTTAAAAATGTAAATACTTTTATTATTTAGTAGTTTTAGGTCATGACCTAAGAATCCTTTTTTTACTAAGCCTACATAAGATCACACTGCTGGGAAGAGACTTCTCCCTCCGTCGTCCAAACCTGTCTATCTTTTGGGATATCTGGCCACGGGCGAATCGCATAACTGACTACTTAGATCATTACATCACCTTCGTCCGGCGTCTAGGGTGTGACGATCATTGCCAGGCTGCATTTGCGCGACATGACATGACCTAAGAATCATAAAGATCAGAAATCTGTCCGCCCGTAAGAGCGCGAGCCTAGTGTTGTTATTATCGTTGACATTTTTCATTTTTTTGCGAGCACAATTACTCACTAATTATGCGCCAAATACTAACAAAATGGATATTCTTATTGTCTTACATTATGCACATAGTTGACTAACATTAAAAGAACCGGTGCGTCATTTACTTAGTCACTAATTAATTAGGTGGTGCTAATTATTCGGGGAGTTCCTTATGATCTAGTTATTCTTAAATATAGATCCGTATTGAATTTGTCAATATTTATAATAAATGTTCCAAAGGATTGTATTCGTAAGGAAACTTCCTTGTAAATATAATATAGGTTAGGTACCTACCTATTTTATAAAGATAGGTCGGTACATTATATTATGTAAAGTACACGAATGTTTAAAGTATGAATTTATGCTAATTCTGATCTATCTATTAGTTTACAGGACATTTAATTTTGTTGCTTGTTAAGTCAATTGCAATTTTTTCAATTTAAGAGATAACAATAATAATTAATAATAATAATAATTTTCCGGGACAACTTACATACGGTTATCTGATCCCAAGCTAAGCAAAGCTTTTGTTATGGTAACCAGACAACTGATAATCATACTTATATATTTCTAAATACATATTATAGATAAATTAAACCCAGACACCGAACAAATAATCGTGCTCATCACACAAACATTTGTCCTGGGTGGGAATCGAACCCACGACCTCCGGTATAGCAGTCAGGGTCACTAACCACTAGACCAACAGGCCCGTCTGAAATGACTGTGTACTACCTAAATACAACAAAGAACCCAGATTTGTGAAAAGCCTATAATAAGTACCAAACTTTTATAGAGTTCTAAGTACGCAAAAAATTAGGTATAAGTAATCCACATACTTACTTAATTAATATTTGTATATATTGTACTCTCGGTTTACCCACAAGGCGGCACAAGGACTGAGGTTCGATAATAAATGTTCTGTAACTCCCGTCAACGTCGAAGTTAAAATTTTCCACCGGGGTCGCCGCTATCTGCCATTGATAGACCTTCATGTTCGTTTTAAATGGTACTTTAATATTTACCTAAAAAAGCTTGTAAAAGTATGTAAATTTTTAAATAAATTATCGTGTCTAAACTGAAGTATGTCCAATAGAAGTTAAAGTCACGAGATGATAAAGAAAAATAATGTTTAAAGGTTGTTACTCTTTAAAGGCGGGGTAAAGAACTTGTTCTCACAAAAAATGGCTAGATTTTAAAATCATGTTTTAGCATCTTGACAGTAAGATATTACGGTGAGGAGAAATGAAATTGTCTTATTACGTAGGTTTAAACTACTTGAACGAAATTGTGTTTACTAAATAACCCAGCTAAAATATCGGCTTACACCTCTGAGGACAACATAAAACCAATAATAACCTATCTTTGGTATATTATGTCAAATAGCTACTAACTTTATTTTGTAACAACGTAACATATTATTACATACTTGTTTACATAAACACTACAAAAACAAAACACTATCAATATCCGTGTAATAATAATTTGTAATCATTATTGTAATCCACAATTTGTTCCAAATACAAAATGCAATTTATAATAAGAGCTGTAAACCCAACTGATTAGTCATATCACAAAAAAGGAATAATACTCCAACGAAGCATGTAATGTTTGAGGAACGATTTGTAACACAATCAATGTTATTTGTAACATAATTGTAAAGATTCTGATAAAATAAAAAAGGCGTAGTCGGCTGTCCAAGGTTGCAGCGCAGACGCATCGTAGACGCCGATTAGACGTTATCGTCTTTATGTGTTACACACTATCTGGTAACTGTTTACGTTGTAAGACGAAGAAATAAGGAATATTGTTGAGGAGTTTGAACTATCATTAATGGAATACAATGTAAACGAGAGATTGGAAACGAAAGCACGCAGCGAAAGCGTGCTGATAAATGCTCATTTGTTTTCTGAATAAAATGGGAGGTGTATTACGTAGTCCACATTTATAGTTTAGAATAAATTGATATGGAATAAATGATTGCATGACAAAGGTGGTGGTGGCTGGTGCATTTAGTGTATTTTTTTTTATTTACGTCGGACACAGATTTTGTCTTAAACATCTTATACAGGAGCATTCCTTTTTTTATTTAACATTGCTCAGCTAAGCAAGCTATTTAGTGGAAATGCTTTTATCTTATGTGTTAAGTAACCAGTTATGAAATGTATGTGCCCAAACATACATTCTTCACTAGTTCCTTACAATGTCACTGATTGTCGTTCAGATGTTTATAATCTCCTCAATAAAATGAGACAGGTGTGAGAGGTCATTACATTGATTTATGATCGTTTAAAATACCCATTTTACGATAGTGATTATATCATTCTCTTTAAAACCTAACATAATGGCATTAAATTTCCCGTTTAGTAAAATGCTTCTAATTTTTTAATTATTTAATATAGTACAAAGGTGCCGCTTATTTCTTTTAAAAACTCTGCCAGCAGTCCCGCGCAAGGAGAAGTTGTCATTTATGTAGGTTCCTGTACTTTGTTTAAGAAAAAATATTTTTAATTACCTTTAATTAAAACATAAATAGGTATTTGAAATAATTAAAGTGGAGTGATATTAAAATGACGTCACACCTAGAGAATACTTTTATTGGGACATAATAAACTAGGGTTTAAGAAATAAGTAGTGCAAAGTTCAAAGTCTATAGTCTATTGATAATAGCCGGATCCAGTTTAGATGCTTTCGATTTATCTTTATTGATTCATAAAGATTTCTAACATATTTGATAAGGCTGATGCAATCCCCTGTACTCGGAGTGAAATTTAATATTCTGCTTTAAATTGAGTGACATTTAAAAGTCTAGAAGAGACTTTTAAATGTCACTCAATCACTCAATCACTCAATCACTTATTTTTAGTATAATACTATGTATTTATACATTTTTCAAAAGAGTACCAGACGATTACATCTAATTGTTATTTCCGTGCTTATTTAATTTACCCGTACCAATTTACCTTTACCAAGAACATTATACCTGGCTTTTACTCAGTACATAGCACGATAAATTACATCATAAAGCGTTGTTTCAGGTTTCAGGTAGATTACAGGGTTACAGTGCGCGATATCCACACGTCGCTTGACCATTGCAGTACTGTCGCGGCCAGATTAGATAGAGTAAGCCATCAAGGATTATGGACGATTTTACATATTTTGTAAGAGACAATTATTAATAGGAGTGTGTAATTTTGATAGGTAGTAACACTCAGTTCAATAAACTGAAAAAACACAGTATTGAATAAAATGTTTTCTTTTATTTTATTTGTAATAAAATTGTAGAAGAGTTGAAGACCGTCCCTGAGGGTTCATTGATACTGACGCATAAAGTTCTATCAATGTACATTATGCAATCGACTAGACAACGGCTCATTATTCCCCAATGATACCCTCTGAGGCATCCATCATTATGATAAAGAATCGTTTAGTTAGGTACGTCCTCTAGGTATAGACGTTACTTTGTTTTAATATTAATGGTTAAAAAGGTGTTTATATACTTTGTGGTTTATACGATGGTTTTTATTAGGATTTTCCATTGCCTATTATTTATAACTTGAAAGAACTCACATACGGCCATCCGATTCCAAACTAGTCAGACCCTGTATTATGACAACCAGAAGGCATCTACAGTTTCCGGAAGTCAGTTTTTTCAATGTAACATTATTTTTTTACATAAAATGATTCATGATGATTCACCGTATAGTGGTTATATGACAAAAACACAACGTATTAATAATTATAAGGTTGATATCTTACTTATCTTAGCAATTAACGCTTCACATACCAACCTAATTAAGTAACTTATAAACTTGGAAAGTACCAGTAAAATAAAACAATTTAATGTGTATAATTACTGGTCACCGGTGATTTTCCTTCGGAGTGCGTTACTCTCAGGCGATCAAAGTTCGCCCGACTCCAGACGGAGCGACCCACTTGCAGTCACATAAACATATCAATACTCAATAAATAAACAAATCCAAGGATACTTAGTAAGAACAAGTTAATTGGTTGAGTTATTTTCGTGTGCTCACGTGATTTTCGTGAGGTTGGTGAATGGAGGTCGAATGTTGACCTATTTGTAGGATATCGTTTGTCATTTGTTTTCTATGAATGTTTTGTGTACGTGACTACTGACACTGATGTAATGTGTTGGGTGTTTCTTTGTAGAAGGATAATATTGTGGTATACCTTGTTTTGAAGTACATATCCATAAATCAACGATAAATACCATTACCTATTGAGTAATATCTAAGATATGATTTTTGGCAAACTGAGGCTCTTAAAAACAAGTTAACATTAATAATTTTAATCTCAAAAAGGAATAAGTTAGGTAACCTTGAACAAACACGTTTACCAGTAGGTATCTACGTATAGGTTTTAGATACATAAACAAAAGTAAATATGGGTACATAAAACCTGACCTTAACAATGCAGGTAATTGCAAGCAAAATACAAACATTACGTTTAAAAGTCAACAGAGGGTAAGGATACTAGGCCTACGTCGATAAGGTACTAGATACTTATAAACATCGTAGCCGCTACGCCGTAGTCTTGTAGCGCCGTAGCAATATTGTTAAAACTTGTAAAAAATACTCGTAGACGTTGTTAGAAGGTATGTAGTGTTAAATAATGTATAACTATAAAGTCGTTACATAATATTTACACGAATGTGACTTATTATTGTTTTGTCGGCTTATCTTCGCTGTCTGCGACCATTAATTACAGTAAGTATCCTTTTTCAATTAAAAAGTTAATTACAATAATTTTCCACACCATATCTTTCCAGACACGTGTGCCGAATGTCAGAAGGACCGTGGGCGAAAGCCTCTACAAATTGGGTTCCTAATAGACGGAGGCCGCGTGGAAGACCCAGGCGGAGATGGAGGGATGAACTAGACGTATACAAAAAGGAGTGGCAACAAATAGCAAACAATAGAGACCTGTGGAAGGAGGGAAGGGAGGCCTTTGCCCTGCAGTGGGACAGTTCAGGCTTTAAATAATAAAAATAATAATCTTTCAGTTTAAGTTTTGAAATCTGGGGGCACGGCAGTGCCCCAGCCAAGTCTCGAGCAAAACGGGCACGGCCGTACCATTCTTTTCTCGAAGCGTTTCGCGGCTATTTCACCCCCCCTGTATCATCGATACGGACAAAGCTAGGGGTTTAGGTTTTCGATGACCTAGAGTAAGTATTAAAACAAGCTCAGCCTCAAAATTACATGACATTTGAACCAATAGTTTACGAGTTATGAGCGATCAAAGTTACACCATTTTGTCACTCACTGACTCACTCACTGACCGATCATCAAAAATCTAAGGTACTTCTAGCAAACTTAGAACCTTCAAATTTGGCACCATGATAGGTTTTTAGCTACATGTAAAGGGAAAATTATAAAAACGGTAATAAATTATATACCTTAGTAAATATGAAACAAATTTATATTTGCGGTTTTACAAGAACATGGTATATTAATTTTGACTGCATTGTTAACTTTGTTCTTTGTTTATGTACAAAAAGCAAATATTTTTTATAGCAATTTTGTTTATTTATAAAAAGAAAAGAAAGAGACCTACAAAAAATAAATGAGATCCCACCAAAAACATTCAATGTAAAAAAAAGCCAAGTCTCTCTATGCAATTCTTCCATCGTAAAAAGTTTTGAGATCGCATAGGAGCCAAGTCCTGTTCAACTTAATTTGTAATAATAAATCAATATTTTGTGATTATATCAATAGTTTTGTTTACATTACAATAATAGTGACTTGGCCATGAGCACAATAAGATACAAATATAAAACGGCATATTTGGAGGAGTTGCAAGTAAATAATAAATAATATCAGGACACCTTAACCGACAGTCGGTATCATCTAAGATCAGTGAACTGCACACGCACTATGGCGCAAATTCCAATCAGTTACAAAATCATGTCCATAATATATATATAATATATAAATACAACGGTATTTGCACGTAATTACAAGGAGCAAACGACTTTAACTTGTGCTCATGGCCAAGTCACTATTATTGTAATGTAAACAAAACTATTGATATAATCACAAAATATTGATTTATTATTACAAATTAAGTTGAACAGGACTTGGCTCCTATGCGATCTCAAAACTTTTTACGATGGAAGAATTGCATAGAGAGACTTGGCTTTTTTTTACATTGAATGTTTTTGGTGGGATCATAATTACTTGAGATGCATGTTCTTTTTTGTTACTCTACTCTAAATTATTAAATATACCCAAAATTATTTATTCATCATGCATTTTAAGCGTGATTTTCGCATAGAAAATAACCGTTCAATTTAATATTTTTTTTTATCAATTTAACTATAATAATGTCTGAGAGTAACCAATTAAGAATATCGTCTCGATAAGGTGTCGCCGTGTGAAAAGGTCGCCTGTGATTGGCATTAATTATTCTGACTTCATTTTAGACCATAATTGCTGTAAATGAGAGGCGAAGCTAAAAATTAATCTAATTTTAATTATGTTTTAGATAACATTATTTTAATTTATTAGAATTTGCCTTGATACCGTGGCTACCTACTGATTGTGTCAGTTTTATACGCTTTCAGCTAAAACATATAAATCGATTTGAAAATGTGGTACGTCGTAAGTAAATCCTTAAATTAGGATCTTAGGCTGCCTTTTAAATATTTACATTTTTTTTTTACAATCTGAACTTGTTCTAAACCACACAAACGGAGCGCAATTCTTCTAGCTAGTCTATTAAAAGTCATAATATTAAAACCAAATATTGTATAATGAGCACTGCTATCTTTATATCTTTGGAAAGGAAGATCGCTAGCTTAAACACTCCTCAGTTATCAGAAGAACAGTTGCCATATTATCAAAAGTACACCTGTCACCTTTTTTCACATTTCACTAGAATCACACCACCCATAGAAAGTGACAATGATAAAACAAAAACGAATCGACAATCACCCTGAAAGCACAACTGAACTGAACTGCAAACTGCCATAAGGGTTCTTATAATCCCAAAACAAAAACGAATCTACCATGAATGGGTCACTAGGTAAACTACAATTTGGAGCAATTAGCCCACGCATTACATAACGTAACTAATAAGAACAAGTGCAAAGGTCAGTAAACAGTTGATAAAGAGTAAAGTTTCGTCGCTTCGCATCCGGGATGCTTAAGACGGACTTCGGCCGGAGATATACCGGATCACGAGTTGTGGCGCAGTTATGTTGTTTGTTCGGTTTGTTGGATGAAGACTTCGATGTGTACTGTAAACTCATCTGCCTAGCCTTTTTCCCAAGCTATGTTGGCGTCGGCTACCAGTCTTACGGGATTCAGCTGAATATCGTATTTTACATGGAGCGACTGGCTATCTGACCTCCACAACACATTTTACTGGGAAACACAGTATCCCATAGTAAGACTGGTTGTCAGAATTGACTTAACGACTGCCAAAGATGTACGTATGACAGTCGGCCAATGTACTGTAAACTGTAGAACAAAAACTTGGATTTTTATCTTGAGAGTAAGATTGTGTTTGAACATGAATGTTCAGCAGTGTAGCACCAAATTATTACAGAATATAATGTTTAGTTCGTATAGATGAAAAATCTCTCTTTTACTAACAATTCTTCTAGTATACCTGTTTTGTCTTCTTTATTTTTTTGTACTTTTATATTGCAAGCGTGAGTTTATAGGTATTATTTATTAAAAAAACCCGTACTTTAAAACTCGTAAGAATAATCTCGGGATCTCTAGTACGGTAAATAAGGCTTTAGATACCAATACATTATTTAACAGTCCGTCTTTAGTCCTTACTAATATTATAAATGAGAAAGTTTGTTTGGATGTATGGATGTTTGTTACTCTTTCACGCAAAAACTACTAAATGGATTTTAATGAAACTTTACAATAATGTAGCTTATACATGGAAATAACACATAGGCTATAATTTATAAAGATAGTGTATGAATTGTCATTCGCGCGGGTGAAACCGCGGGGCACAGCTAGTAGGGACATATTTCTGCTTCTGCAAACTAATAAATTACCTAACGATTTTTGTACAAGTGCGGCATCACGCAATGTTTCTTCGGAGCTCTAATAAAGCATTTTATTATCAGTTTATTCAGTTTCAATCAAATGAATGCAAAATTTATATTTTCCTTAATGTTACGGAACCCTAATAGTAATTTGCAATCGATGCCTCACATACTGACCTACAAACACGAAAATAGACTTTCAATAACAGGGGTAACAAAAGCTATTGATGCCTTCTACTATGCTAAATTACACAACCGACATGAAAACAGGATATTTATGTTCCATCTCTTTCCTATGAATACATTTAGATAAGGATACCTTATATGAAGTTTAATGAAAAGGATTCTCGGTACAGAGTAATTGTAAAAATAGCTGACTTGCAGTTTTAAAGGTGTTGGTCTAATTTTCTTCAGTTGGAGTGCACCTGTAGGGGTAGAAGTGTCTTACTAGACAGGTTTCGATTAAAATATAATGTATTGTAAAATCTTAAGATTAGATGCAATTAGTAGATTAAAATTTATGTTAACTTTTGCATAATGGATAACGTCAAATCCCCTCATTCATCGCGCTCAAGAGCTCCAATCAATGAAGCTGGTGTAAAATGGTGGGAAATGTACGGTGATCAAGACAAACCACGAGAATTTTACGTTCAAAACGAAGCTACTTATTTACCAGTAAACAATCCGAGTGAATGTACCAACAACAACAAATCATCCGATACTAAAAATTTAAAAACACAAAGAACATTAACTTCAGAACTCAATGAAAACTTTATTGATAGAACAATGAAAAATGTGAATCCTAAAGACAAAGTACTAAAAAAATGGAGGGAAGACCAAACGAAAGCGAGGTACGAACAAGCTAGGAAAGCCGTTATTAATTCACTGAAAGAAAAATTTGGTGACACTCCACAATATGGCAATTTACTTTCTGTGCCTCATGTTAATAGGGGTGATAGTAGTAAAGCAATACCAACGATTATAATAACTGGAGACAATGTCGAAGAAACATCAAATTCGAATGTAAATCGTGACAATGCAACTCAGGGGGATTTTGGTTCTAAATCTTTGGGTGGGAAGGTTGAAATTGCAACTGGGGGTAGTGAAGATGTCAGTCACGCGAGGAGGCTTCAGATGGGGCCAGGTGGTGAGCTGGCACAGTGGAGGCTTGCTCCTCGTGGCAGTAGGGCGGCGGGCGTGGAGGGCGGACTACGCGGGCTTACGAGGATCGACATGCCGGTATGTTACTGCACTTTACAATTATGAATATCGTCTAATATCTAATTACCTGCATTATTCATTTTAGTATTGTTTATTGGTCCATTTAATCCTAATGTATTCAGACCTAGATGTCTTTGAGCTATGCACGTGACTATCTATAAGTTTTTAATGTACCATGAAATAGTGAACGAAATCTCGTCGTAGTCACATCCTTAAATTACAATTCAGCAAGCAATAGGGCTAAACTTTTATCAACATTAATGATTCCTATCCAGAAATTTAACACAAAGCTTCGTCTATTTCCTTTCGAACAAGGATCTTATCAACTACAAATTGAAAGCCGTAAACAGTTCCTCGGTAAATGCAGGGAATATCCAATAGTCATGCCATCACGAGCCTATCGGGAATCGGGATCTACCCTGACTTTTTGTAAACATACGTATGGATTTATTGCGATACTAATGTATGGAATTCATTGGTTTTTGAAACGTAATCGGGAGTAGTTTAGGATAATGTGTTCCGTAACTATGCCGTAATGAAAGGGGCAAACGATTTAGACGGTATTAATATTTGTGATGGTTTTCGTGGTAGAAAATTTTAATCACCATTAAATGATTACACCTATATTTCAGATATAAATGACACGATTTTAATGTATATTTTGTATCACAGAACATCATTTATTCTTCATTATTTTGTCTCTATGTTAATTTCAAAGACACCTTGATTGGATTTGGATTTAGTATAGACGTTGAACCCTTCACCGTTGATCAAGCTTGACGGCTTATCCCTGATAATATTACAAAATAGATGATCACCGATACCAAACGTATTATAAAGTCTTTTTTTTTATATAATAATTGTCACATGATAATGATAAAGGTCGAAATTTAATTGTTTACTCGAAAGGCCATGTTATGAAGTTTTAAGACTGTGTTTGTTAAAGTTAGACAGGGATAAAGCTATATAGGACTATAACTCCATCTCTCTTTTTTAAGGAAATTATAATGGCTTGAACACACAATATTACAGCCCCCTGGTATCGCAATCAATGCCCTTAATTAAAACTGACTTATCAATAATTATCTTTAGTTATATTTTTATCATTTTTGTTTGAAAACGTGAGCAGACGTTTTAACAGACGTGTGTAAATACCTGAATTATAGATAAGAACGTTTTATTGAACTGATCTATTTAGAAGCAGTGATAATTGTAAATATCATACCAGATATATATTTAGTCATCCGACAGTCACAGTCTGTAAAAAAGAATGCAGAGGTGTAGATTACAACTTTTGACTAAAATATCTAAAAATGTTTCTTTTTGATAAAATAATTTGGTAAAAAGTAGCTAGAGATGAATTAAAGATGAAGTGTTTCGGGGCGTATAATAAATTGCATGATTTGTTTGTGACCTATAAAATTATCACCTTCATAGAAAAGATTTAAAACAGTTAAAACTATGCCAAGTTCCGCACAAGTTTAATGAAACAATCACATATAAAAACGCAGTGATTACCGTTGACGCGATAGGGGCAGATTGGAGGGTGAAATGGCTTCATATCAACGTTTCGCAATGTTCTAATGTTCTCTTGGCACGTTATGGCCTGCGAAACGCGCAACTTTTCTGTAGACTTGCTTCGGATTACTGTTGTAGTAAGCACGGGTTGAACGATTTTTGATGATCCATCATGGTCGTTTGAAATTTTTTAGATCTTTCGGACGTATAATTTATAATATAGTTATTTAAGGAATCAAAATTAAAAAAAATATCGTATCAAAAAGTGATTTTCTCGCAACAAAATAACTATCCCCTTCGTCGTTGAGTATAAGAGACAATAAGAGAAACATGACCCAAATCCTAAGATTAAAAAGTCAAGAATATTTTATAGAGAGCGGTCATGACAAATTGTGCAAAATAAAATAAATCAAAAATACATAAATATCCTGAAATCTGAAAAGACAAAATTGATATTTTATGTAAATAAGTATCTAACCAGAAAGATTTCAGAGTGATTTTTGTAATCTTCTACCTAACTTTGCATACTTAAAAAGTTTTATTCCTAACTTTAATATCTGAAATTTAAGGGCCTGTAACAACGTAGAAGATTTACGGAAATATTTAGTAATCCTTGAGCACAAGGCCCTGAAATCCGCTGACAAGTAATATTTATCTGTTTCTGACCGTGAACTATTTTGTTATACGTGATTATTACGGCGTGCTTTATTTGATAGCACGTGTGATGGGCTTATATTTTACAAGAGCACCTAGAAAAATCTCAATGCAGGACAAAGGCGATTACCCGTAGAGTCTCTTGCCGAAGCATGCCCAAAGAATATTCTTACCTAGGCTCATTTCGGGGTGCTTTCAGCAGACTGAAGATCGCTACTTTTTCTTCTGTAGGTATTATAATCATCTTTTCTATATAATATCTTAATTTTGCTTACGTAGGTAATTTGCCTTGACTAACTTGATGTTAAACGGTCAAGTTCAATCATTTTTTTGAATGAATCTTTCATTAGTCTATGCTAATTTAGGTTACAATTTAGTTAAATTGTCTTTAAATTTGTAATATTGCGCCATAATAATATTTATAGTTAGATACTTTTCTCAACAACAAATACGTAAGTGAGAAAATCTACAATTAATTTTAAATGAGTTTTAAATGGTAAGAAATTCTACAAAACACACGAAATATATTTGGTCACGTTGAGATAGCCGGCGGACTTTAGTCCCCGTGATGATTTCATGATATTAACAGTCTAATTACGATTAATTATTGTTTGTTTATTAATATCTTTAAAGATATATATGCTCGATAAATTGTTGACAGCGTTGTCGGGATTTTTGTGAATCCCGTTACTTGCTGTAGGATTGCAAAATATTTAGTCACGGCAAGAGGAGCTCAATGTCGAATACAATAAGTTGAAAATATATATTATTAAGTATATATTCCTTTTATGTCAATCATTCTATCTTTCATCATCATCAGCCTATAGCAGTCAACTGCTGGAAATATGCATCTCCAATTGCAATTCTATCTTTATTGCTTTTATAGTTTAGGGTTCTTTTTTATTATTCAAATCATGAATAGACAGGTAGCTACGGAAGAGCCTACTACCTCAAATTACTACGATATAGATAAAGATTGTTTTTATCGAAGTTGCATTACAGGATGTCTAAATTGTGCTATTGTACTATCAACTACGCAATAGCACAGATTAAAACAATTGTATCTCAAATATTTTAAACGTTATTTAAGGTTCGTTGCACCGGATAGTGGAATATTCTTTTACAACCTAATAAACTTGTAATTATGAATTAATTTGAGCAAAAATAGTTTTTATAACTTAGGGATTAGGGATCATGGAGGCTGCAAAGATATGTTTGTATAAGGGCATGCAATGAACTGAATTTCCTTTATGGAACACTATCAGAGGATGTTTTATATTATTTTTAGATGGCATTTGTGTCATTTCGTAAAAATGTTGTAACAGTTTATATTTTTATATCCTCAATGAGAAATGTACCGATATCCAATAATAATATTTTGACATACACCTGTGCTTCCATAAATTGGTAAATCACAAAACTAGCCAGTGAACCTATACAAAAAAGTGGGAGATGAGTATTTAAGACGGGTTAAGATATAGCCAGAAACCACCTCATGTTTTGATACAGTACCCTCGACACATTAACATGTAAAACAAGAGTAATAAATGTAAAAATAACTTTCAAGTAAACAACATTGATAAGTGAGTACTGAGTAGGTACACGGCAATTAGACGGCGATTAGGTCTAGTTTCACGCGGCAACACGCGCGCGCGGCGTGCTAGACCCGAGTACATGTGACAATGTATAGGGGATGGGTACATCGGCCGGATTTATGAGACGAATTTCAGATAGGTGTTGAAAGATGTTTTACTCAAGCGGCTATCAAATGTAATGAATTGTAATTGACAACAAAAGAAACAACCAATGAAATAATTTGATGCCAGGTTGCACAATTGGATCTTAATTTTTTTTTAAAACCCAAAAAAAAAAAAAAAAATTTAAAACCCTTCAGGACAAGATCCTTGTCATCCGTGCCTTAGATAAATATTCTTGAAGTTGTTTTATGAAAATAAAAAGTGAAATTCTATGTTGGGATAATCACCGTATTTTCGACACTTTCATCTGGTTGGGTTGAATTTCTTGCTTGTAAACTTTTATTCAGAAAGCCCTTCTTCAAAATTTTCACTAATTTATTTGGAAGTAAAAATATCAGAGTTCCGTCAAATGACTTGGCTAAAGAAAAAGTATTTTAATCCACGTGCTATCTAGAAGTCAACAAACATCAGATACGGGTAAGTGTGTGACGTATTTGATAGCTTAGCAATTTGAATTAGATATTAGACCTAGCGACTGAAGTAAATTGGTCTGACATAATAACTTATGATAATATAAGACACGAGGCATGACATGCGCAAACCGTTTTGAGTCTAGACTCAAAACTGTGCGAGACATTTGTAAATGAAACTTTGATTGAAGCGAATGGGCCCTAAACCAGACAAAAAGTATACAAGTAAATAACCTTTTGCACTGACCATACCTGGCTTACTTCCTCTCTTAAATTTTTGCTATGCCCGACAAGGACCATAAACGTTTCTATGTTGTTAAGTCCACCTGTGTTATGTACCTGACATAATGCAATAAAGGTATATATTGAGTGTAGTACCTTAAGTTTTATACAGCAATCTTTGCAATCTCAAACGCGGGGGCTGTTTTCACGTGGAAATTAGTCGGGAAAATCTAATCTTCCAGGTGCGCGCACGCATTCACCACAATCTAATTGACGATAAGTAGTAAAACTTTCGGATGTACTGAGTCATCATTTCACTCTTATCGTGTTAGTATTGTTGATATCGTCTTAGAAACAAGACTATATATACGATCGAGTAGGCAGTTTTACTTCTTTTCATTGCGAAGTTTTTCTCTTGTTGATATAGAGCCTTATTTATTAAAATTTTCATCTTGTTATTAACGATAATGATTTATTGAATTACTTGTTACTGAAAATATAACACAAATCTTTCAAAGTAACGCGTATAGCGTGGCTGCTCCCTGGCTACACGCGTTACTTAGAAAGCCTGGCTGGATCTTTACCTATTTCTTGACATAAGGACTGCAAACTGTTTCACTTGCCAAAATATTTATAAAACTAAAGAGAGAGAATGAAATACGAAAGAAAGATCCAAAAATAACAAAATAATAACATGGGCAAGTGGCGTGTAGCACTTGGTTTAAATTGATTTCGGATTATCATACTTACCGACCTCTGTAATTACCACCGATAAGGTAGACGACGCAAAAATTATGCAACATTAGTGTAAGTTAATAACAAAGTTGTTTGTCAACTCTAAAGGAATCAGTGTCATGCAATGTCTAATCATTGATGTACCATTAACCAATCACTGCCAAGTGGCACAATGATCATGTTGTTTAGTAATTAAAAAAAAACACACTAATGTAACGAATCAATATCTGAGTATCATTCACTAGGCACGCCTCTTATTAATTATGCATTTATCAAGACGCGATATGTAAAGTAAACGGACACTGATGGGACATCCGTGAAGCACTTTGGTCCCAGATGAAAATCAGCGCCAAGCTCAATTATTGTGCTTGGCATTTAGGCTGATCTGGGTACCTGTTTGGTCCAGCACTGGGATGCATACTCAAATATGCTTGAGAGTTATATGTTATATTTTTGGTAATTGGTTATATTTACTACCGTCTAATGTTTCGAATAAGTCGTGCTGAGTCCAAATAAAATGTTCTCTTTCTTTCTTTCTTTCTTTCTCTATATTGTATGTATCAGGCAAAATTTTCTTGCAATAGACCTACAACCTTATATAGATAGATCTTCTTAGATTATCGAGAATTTTAAGTGAATAGTCTTTATTTTTGGCCTGTTATGATTTTGAAGTCAGCTTCTGGTAGGTATTTTTAATGTCAGACTACCTATCTGATGTTCACAACCCATTGAATGGAAAAATTACGGTATTTCTTAGGTAAACTGGACGTAAGAAATTTCGGGGCTTATCGACTGTCTTCGTTGAACGAATCATAATCAGGACCTAGGTTTTAGCAGTCTGTTCGAGGCATAAATAATTTGGGTACATACCGGGATTTTGAACGGATTTTGATCCGCCATCGTATGACCATCTATCTACATAACTATTGCTGTAAGGATTATCTGTGTGATTGATGAATGTGTAAGGCTTTTACTAAGCCACGGGCCCCTCATCATTTTCATTAGTCTAGTGATAATCTCCACGACGCGGCCACGAGCAGCGGCCCGACACACCTCACGCGTAATACTCATGTGTGTCGATATCGCACGACCTTCGCTCCGGCACTGACCTATGATAAGACACGATCTCGGCTATATAGCTCAGTGATCTACTCGGAGCTTAGATAGATTTGGACTAATTATAGAGGGTCAGATGAATGGGATACCTAAGTTAAATGCTGAACAGCCTTTTCATCGCGCAAATGGGTAAAAGTATTTTAAAAATCTGTTCGTTCAACTCATTTTTAGTTTGCTCTACGTAAAATGAAGAGTTAAATTTATTTAACAAAAAGGGCAAAATTTTAGAAATACGTATTAAAAAAAAAATGTTATTTTAATATGCGCACTCAAAACAATTTTCATTAAATTCTACGAGAAAATATGGGCTTTTAAAAATCTTTACTGAGCAAAGTAACATACACACCCACTCCAGCTTGACCTTGACCTAGTAGTCTACTGGTGGACATTGCCCCTGTTTTCACTGAAGTGACGTCATGACACACCTTCTCCAACTTAGCACCTAGTTGCACTGTCGTTGTACATCCAGTACTAATCGATCGATCAATTATGTAATTTGATAAAAGGCATGTAATTTTGATGTTAGCGTTGAATTTTAGTTTATCTATTTGAGATTCGATCTAAGATACTATGCCCTAAAAAGATACAATCAGAGATCACGTTTCTTCCTCATTGAGATCGTTGTCGCTTGTTTAATTGTGTTTGTGTCTCCAAAGAACACAGTAAAACAGGGTTGTGGGGAATAAGATTACTATAATAGACTTAAAGTAAATAAAAAGAAGCATTTAAAAATATATTTTACTCTCTATTTTGACAGGACGAAGTTCGATATAAACAAAGTTAAGCTTATTTATTAAAATATTTTAGCCCGAATGTTCGACAAAATTCCATTAATAAGTATGGCAAGATATTTACTGTTCTACTTACTTTAAAATCAGGTTTCAGGTGAACTTAATCGTTACAACCGTGCTCTACATAAATTTTGCAATGACAGCCCGACATTATCCTGTTCGCCATATTATATGGGGCACCCGTTACGAAGCAGTACACCATAAATTTTGTAGAATTAATGACACTGGCATGCCATAAATAAATTATCGTTACATGCCATAAATTGCTGGTTTGGGAACTACAACATCGAAAGAGCGTTTTAAAAATAATGTTTTGATTTCAGTTTTGAGTAAAGAGAGTGACATTGTATCGATTATGTGATGTGATTTATGAGTCCACTAAGTGAGTAGTGAAAATTTTACCACCATCTATCCAGATGTGGTAACACAGTATATTTATATTCATATCTAGTAAACCAGTCTTTCTTTATACTCTGTCTGAAACAAACTTTTCTTTGAGTTGGTTTATCTTTATCTTGATACTTTTTATTATACTTATCTGGTTGTTTTCATACATCCTATCATGAAAGTTATCAATGCCCTAACAAAAGAGAAGGTAGGTGTATTTACCTTCCACAAAACACCACAGTATGTAGTGTACTCGTAAAATCATTACGACAACGAAGTACCAAAGTAACAATATCTAGAAACTTTACGAACTTCCGTAAAACATTTATATTTAAAGTACCCAATCTAAGTTCGTTCATAAAAGAGAAACAATTTTTAGTACCGTTGCTAAGTTGTACGACGGCTCAACTGCAAGAATTACGTGCGTGCAAAGGAAAATCAAATTTCGGCACAAAAGTAGTAAACGCAAATAAATTTACATAAGGTTTGTAAAGGAATGGCTTTTTGGTAATTTGAGGAAATTGGCACAAAATAATTTTGATTCAGTCATAGCTTGTAACTTATTACTAAAACTTTTTTGATTATGAAAACTTTAGGAATTAGGAATAGAACATATCTGCCCTTATTATAAAATTTTAATAAAAATACGTTTTTTCTAAGACCTCGCATTTTTTGTAGAGACGTCATAATTTTCATACATGCAGGTCATAAGATAATCAACATAAAAACAATAAACTTATGCTCCTAAAAATATGGCAAGTTATGTTCCGTTTAAAAGTAGAAGTATATAGCATTAAAATCATACCGCAAAACACAGACAAACTTACTCAAACAGAACTGTCGTTTAACTACTGGGAGAATAGCTCAAAAACTACATTACATTGAGCCCTAGGAATTTATTTGTCCATTTCACCTGCCTGACAACTTACCGTCTAACTAACAACTGTTTCTAGACAAAACAGGCATTTCAAACTCGCAAATGACGACCGTAATTACCTAGAAAATTGCAAAAATATTACCCTTGCCTGTTTCAAGCTGGCGAAACAACGAAACTCTACTGTTTGATTGAAGTTACACCTCTTGTTACATTACTAAATGCTACAATTCGAGTAACTACTCGATTGCCCACCGATTTCCGACGAATCGAGATCGGCGGTAAGCACCAGTTGGCACAATCGATAGGAAGACGAGCACTTCCATTTTTATAAACAACACCCAAAAATGTAACGACATAAAAATAGGCCTCTCCAAAAATTGGACTCTATGTCAAGGGCGGAACGCATTCCCATTTCGAAATCGACGTGTGCTAACAGCAGCATTATATTTGTATATTTTACCGGTTAACCAAGATGGCGGCTTTGACACGTGACATAAAACGATATTTATGAGCGGTAAGTTCGCGAGTCGGGATGCGACATGCGAGACCGTCACGAACCGCGGATATACGAATTTAATGAACGATTTCTATTCATGACGATTTTATGTGAAGCAGGTAGGCTGACACGGGTCTTGTCGAAACCTGAGGAATGTTCCTTATACGATAGTATTCGGTTAAGTTATGCTAATGTTCAAAACAGCAGTTTGGACTCGACTTCATGGTTACGCCAATTCAAAATTGTCTTCGCAATATCTTTGAAATTAATAAAACAGAACATTGAACCAGGAAAATTTTAAGTTTACGACTCTCTTAAACTTTTGAACAGTGATTTGTGTACGCAGGTAATTTAAGTTTAAATTTAACTATAGCAGTTCCTGTGCGACAAGTAAATAGTTCATCAGTACACGAATAAAGATAAAGGTTTTTTAAATTCAGTACAAATCAATCGATAGCTGACTTACAACAGCTATCAATCGAAAATAAAGACATTCTTAAAGGAGTCTAATTTTGTTACTCAAAGGGGCGTTCGACAAACACTATCATCACAATCTAGTGCTTAAATAAACGTTTTCATAGTCCTAAAGTAATTCCAAGTATAATAAGAACTTATACTTAAGTTCAACCAGCCAGTTAAAGCAAGTAAATTGGCAATTAATTTAATCTATAGTTTCATTCACGACTAGAACACCAAAGTGAGCATTATACATTTAAAGTTGAGCACTAACTACTAAATACTGGCTGAAGAAGGCAAGGTAATTAAATGATTAGATGATATGATCGCTAAGGGTTGAATATGATTTATACCTAGGTACTTATTTTGGGTAAAGGTAACGAAATGGTGAGGATGGATCATGGATGGATTTTATGTAGAGTGATGGGATCATGGGACTATTGCCTTGTTATACCAGGGTCTAATGAATGAAATGAATTGAATAAATGCGTTTGTAGTTTTATGATTGGATTAGGCGGAAAAAATAAAAGACGTTATTTATTTAAAGCCCATGCAAGAAAGTCTCCAATGAGCGGCATCCTTAAAATTGTAATGTGCGTTCTCCTTTAGACTACGCCATTCGTACATAATAACAGTAGATAGTATTGTTAATAACCGGTTAGCTGTTCGTTATCGAAAAGTTTGACACTAATGAGCAAAAGTTTTAGCCACGCGAAAAATAGGGGAGCGACGGGCGCATATCGAATGAAAAAAAAACTGCGGATTTTGCATAGCGGGGCCGTAAATATGCGAAATTATGAAAACGGAATGAACGGCTGGAACTAGTCTTTTAATTAGGTGGCTATTAATTTGACGACTTAAAGTTGTGGAAATGGTGAAGCCATGTCCTATCAAAAATATAAAGCTCTATAAATTGTGGCTCGAGAGCTTGTTTCACATAGGGATTAAGACTCGTGTTTTTTGTGGGTTTAATGAGCAATAAACATATATATTTTATTAAATGCTTCTTTGTGTTATGAGAATCTTTTAGCAAAGTTTTTAGTCACAGTTATTTGAGACTACATTGTATGAAAATCAAGCGTAAATTTAGACTGAAGCTTGTCTTGCCAAAGGGAATTCATAAGAAGTCTTATTTGCAATGATTTATTTTTATTCATTCACTATATTTTTCTCAATACATGGTGTTTTTATTTGTAGCTATCGTAATCTGAATCATATTCTTATCAATGACGTTCCCATTGTTTCCTACTACTAAGTACCTAAGTTAAAACAATTGAATGCTCCGTGTTTTCTTTTTATTGGAATTTGGACCTGTATTTCCACATTTCAATGTAATGATGTGATTCAAACAAGTATTGCTCTGATTCGATATTGATGGTGGTCTCGTCAAAATTCGAGTTATTCCATAAATTTAGGAAATCGCTGCGATTTATCAAGAGCACGCGTTCAAACGTTGTAGCTATACGCGTCCGTATCAGGACGGTCGTCTGGTCCCGTCGCCGTTTGATTATTTACCAAGATTATCATTTTGGTAGTAAACGTTTATTGTGACCCAGTTAGCTACCCGTCAGACACGCACGGACTGGATACAAATAAACAGAATACTCTATCGTTCTCAGACTTAGCTAACCACACAGTTTTTCTACTTCATTTTATAAGTTTATGAGGTTTTATTGTTCTTTGTACAGTTCATGGTCTAGTCAAGTTTCAAGGGTAAATGAAATCCCAGAAATACGGACTGTTCTATTTTTCGTTCTTATCACCTAACTCTTAATTCAATATACACCTTGAAACTTAATGAAATAAAAACAATAGAACTGTATCCAGATTACACAAGTACTTTAATTTAGCATTTTAAAAACTTTTGACAATAAATAGGCTACGCGAGATAAATATTGGAGCTTTGAAGTTTTTAACCATCCTTGTCCTCAAAAAGTCCTAGAAAAGCACAAAACACGTATTTGCAGTTTCGCGGTTACTCCAAACAGATAATTTAAGCAATATTTAGAGTTAGAAATCAATAACAAAGGGGTGTGATAAGATTAAGTGAGTCAACGTCCGAATGATTGCTCTCCGCCGCTGGGCCTCGCGCGACTTGCGTCATATTCTTTTAAACTCTCTGCCTCGATATTGTGATAATGATTACCATTTGAATTACTAGCCTATATTTACTTATATGGGAGATGCGTTTGGCAGTAAACTTTCCACAGCTGGGTAAAACCTTCTGATTTTATTCTCAGTGGAAAGTTTAACTTGTGACAAGAAGTAGAATGATTTTTTTGGAAAAGAGAATGAATAGATTTTTGATCACGATCGCTTACTGGATGTTTGTGATCTTGGACTACTTAGTAACTGAAACAAATATAAATATCTCTAAAACATTTTGTTTCGACTATTTGGACTTATATAATATATTTTTTTAATCTCTGGTTAAAAGCTGACAATAAAGGACATTGCTCTGCGTTCCTTCAGTGTTGGCCCTGGAGCCAAGAGCATCGGAAAATTATGTTTTGCATTCTCTATCATTAGTAAACTCCTATACGATCTTATTTTTATAGCGGACTAGCTGTAGAATAGATATATTTAAAACAAAGAATCAGATTTTGAGGTTATAATTTAACCATAACAACGAATATTGTGTATAATTTTTCATTCACTCTGACAATGAGTAATGACGTAACTATGGTCACGTCAAAACTAGGGATGCAAATGCGACACCATTAATCGATATTTTCTAAGATTTACTATGGTCATTCGTTACAAAACAAACTGTCTTACATCAACTTAATATGTCATAATATTATAAGTATCACGTGTGTCTTTAGTTTACTTATACTAAAACTCTTCTATACTTGTAATAATAATAATACACAATAGCATTTGCACATTATATATTTTTTTTAATTAGTTTTATTGTAATGTATTTAGTAAAAATGTTTTTTTTTTATTTAATGAAGCTCAAAAGGAGATTACCTTTGTATTAATTGTTGTAAATAATCATTTAGATATTAAACCACACACTTTTCTAAAAGATCATAAGAAAACCTTGAATAATGATTATAGAGAAATAACTAGGTTTTGTTCACTGCATAATATTATTTTAACTACCTACATATTTAAAATCGAGTATGACCGCATTCATAAAGCATTCTTATTAGGTTTTTAAAAATACACTTATAGAAAAAAAACAATCGATCGATTATAATTGATTGGTCATCCCTAATTCACTATCGACACGACATTAGGCGACTACTAATGTCATTAGTCGCGTAAAATACTATTAAATGTACATTTTGGCAAACAGCTAGTCCGTGTTAAAGAAGTATTTGCAACTTATATAATAAAATAGACCATTAATTATCGTGTATTCAGATACTCTTTATTGCACAGGGCCTATTTGGACATTGTCTTTTATGTAAGAATCAGTTTTAAAACAAGGATTTCATTAATTAAACATAATAAAGTGTTATCATGTTTAATTAATGAAAGTAGTGACTTTCGATGACATTTGGAGTATGAAAGTCAAAATAGATAAAAATTAATTGAAGTACAAAAAAGGTAGCAACAATAATCAAATCAAATCAAAAATAATATGTAATTTAACGATATCTACTTACGTTTAATTTAATTAAGATTACATTTAATAATTAGCATAAATAGGCGTGATTAATTTCTACAGTTTCGTCAAAACATTCGGAAGACATACCTACTTCCAAGTTTGTAGGTAAGATATCTGCTAAATACGCCTTAAAGAACAACTCGTGGAAAAAACGTGAAATAAGAAGTTCCAAAGCTCCTTAAAAGAGAAGAAAGGCGGATGGTTTTTATGTAATCGAACTTCTAATAATGAAGACTGTAAAGTTAGTATATTCATGAGTAAGTAGTAAGTAATGTTTGTGGAAAAACATGACGTAGTGAGCTATCGCAGCTATCGTTGAAAGTTATATTTAAAAAAAAAACAAGTGTTAAGCCCTAACAGACATTTAATATATTACGGATCAGTGTTATCTCTCCATTTCCTCGATAATAGTCGCTGGGGGCTCTGTTTTCACTTTATCTAGAATATTCGTTACGCTACGTCAGGGCCTCGATTCAGCTATTTAAGAGTTGCTTGAATTGACCGAATGACCTACTTCATTTGGTAATTTTTACGATGACTGGCATTCTGCTAACTGTCATTACGATTATTAATTTGTCATTACTTGACAATCATTCTCTTCGAGAGTTCAATGAGATTTTATTGTAGGCTTATCTGAATACGAAAATTAGGCACATTGACAAGTACACTGACCGACCACTGACATGCATTTAAAATAGCTAAATCGAGGCCCTAATAGGTAACAGTAATAAATATAAAAATACCTAAGAGATAAAAAGAATGTGTTGCCTTCGACTTTGAGCCGGGAAAGTAAATTGCTCCTAATTAATATTTTCAAGTCTATGCCAAATAAGTTTTTCAATGCTGCAAGAACTATTAAAAAGTAATTTGTTTGTGGCTTTAAGATGGCAAGTTAATTAGTGCAGTCGAGCCAATTGTGGTGGTCTTTAGAAGTTTCGGTTACACCACCAGTTTTTTTTTGTTGCATAGCAAAAATTAAGCGGACCCCAACATAGTTTGGGAAAAAGGCTAGGATAATGATGAAAGTTAAAAATTAATAACATAATAAATAATGTTAAATAAATGCGGACAACATCACACACAAACACCCAGACCCGAAGCAATGTGGAAAAGTAGGTTTCTACATTGACCCGTCAAGGGATCGAACCCGGGACCTCAGAGCTAGCGACACCTTGAAATAGGTGCGTACGCAACTCGACCACGGAGGTCGTCAGATACATCCAGCCCTATGTACCTACCAATAATATTTTTATTCATCATCTTTTATTTCGGGGTCAAGGGCTATCAGAATGAAAAAGATTGACGGTTCACTAATAAAATCTTACATTGTTATTGCTTTCTGTAGTGCTTTCAATAAACATATTCGGATAAGATAGTATGCAGTTGCTACTGTTTGTTTTTTATACCTTATTATTATCTGTAGGGTATCTATTTTTAATGTGAGATTATAATTTTACTTGTGGAATTAATAAATGATACCACCTAGTACAATTTTACACATCGGTTTAGTATACTTAGGTACAGGTTTGCACACCAGAACCCGTATTATCACGATTTAGAAACATGATTACAGTAATAGAGCTATACATAAATCCTGTTTTACTTAAGAAATCATATATTAACTCAGACGCTAAGTACAAAGGGTCACAACTCACAGTTGTATTCAAGAATAACGCTACATAAAATGCAAGATATCCCTACTTACAATATCCTTCTTTTGATATTGGTACTTGCCCACTTTTTTAGCTACAAATCATTACTTGATAACAAGATAATAACGATTGCTCATCCATGTAACGATTTCAGTGATCAACCATGTATCAAATCATTAGCACATATATAAAATTCTAAATTCAAACCTTAACCAATCAAGTAACTTGAAAATCAAAAATTAATATTGGCCTACCAACAAAATATGTGACGGGAAGTTACATAACACTATTAAGAAAAAATAAAATTCTTTAATTCTGTTGCTATCTTAGCAAATTATGACTATGTAGTTTATCAGGGATTGCGGTATCGGTCGTCGAACCCCACGCGTCGGACGCAGAGCCGTGACGCACGCCGCTACGCACTTAGGGTCAATGCATAATTGTGATTCAGACTTCTGCTAAAGTCTCGAAGATTCTAGAACATTCTTTAGAGATTACATTTCTGCAGTGAAGTATATATTTATAGGTGCTTGTTAATGGGATTTCTGATAACTTAGTGAAAACTATTTATAAAACATCGGACGGAGACAGAATACGTTTATACATCAAAAGAGGTCTTAAAACATACTGGCAATAAATAGGCTCATGATGAAAAAAAATAACAACTACTATTTACCATAAATAAATCCATGTTTAAAATGTTCAAATAAAAACTGCACGGTCTGAACAAATCTTTATTACTCATTTATAAACATAATCTTATTTGTGCTTTGAATAGGAAAAAAATCGCAATAATTCATAACGAAATAAATCCCTTTCGTCCGCAAAGTACATTGGACGATTGTGGCGGGTTTAACGGCGTAGTATTAATTATGTAGCGACTTAGAGCTGGCTTATAATGCAGACATTTATAATCCCCTCCACCGAACTCCTATCTAAAAGAAATTCCAACACATATCGGTATTAGTCGGTAATAGGTATATGTAAACAGCTAAGGAAAATTTCAAAGTGAGTTAAAGCCCTACGACGCGCGACGGGATTGAAACATTTTATTTTGTTGTGCTAGTATAGCGGATGTTATCTCTCATTACACTAAATGATGAAAAGACTGCTCATTAGCAACTACTACTACTATAATTACTAACTAAGAACTACTTATAATTTTACGAACAGTCACAAAAAAAGCAACAAAAAAATCTATGAAATGTGAAAAATCGCGCTAGTCCTAAAAATATTAGTTTTACTTTTCATCAATAATACTGTCGCCCTTAGTCACTTCCTTGAATAAATCAGATTGTAGTTTTAATGTCATATAATATACGGTAGGGAACTAGGGACTTCCTAGTTCAGAATCGATATCAATTAAAATTAAAACTAGGTCAGCCACAAGTCTTCTAAAACGTGAAGTGTTCCGTACATAAAACTATCATAAACAAACCATTTTCTTTAGCTAAATGATTTTTTATTAGGTATCGCATGATATTTATAAAAATGTTACAAATTGAAATCGTGGCCTACGTAGGTAGGGCTCAGACTATTCGACTCCTGTTTTCATCATTAAAAGCTTATTACTATAATGGTTGTGTAAACATGGTTTTTAAAGTGCAGGCCTCTAAAAAAAACCCTGTTATCATTATCAACACTGGAGTGCTACACCTGAGCCAATGGGGGCGCTGATCAGTCAAGCGAATCGCTCACCCCTCGAATAATAATATTCGTAAATTTTTAAACAGTCCACCCTATCAGCTTTGGCAGTACACACGTGTAAACAGCAGGACACCAGAAAATATAAAAAAAGAAAAAATGATTTAGGTATACGATCTCATTTGTAGAATTAATACTGGTTGATGTAGCATTTTCTTCGGGCGCTAAAGTGGCGGGAAAAAAGGATACGAAAATTTTACTCGTGCTTTTTAACATGCAAGTTGAAATCAATAATTTATTTATTGTTTTGTTATAAAGTGCTTGTTAATTAAACGAAGCTTACCAAGTGTCGATGTATCGCGTAATTAATCATTAATTGATGTATCATAACTACGCCCTGATTGCGTTGCTAGGATACGGGTGCGTATTATCAATTTTTCATAAAGTTTTGATCGACTGCACATGGACAGCACTACACTTTACAAGTAGGTGAGGTTTTAATGAAATATTTTCGTATTTTTGGTTTCTAAAATAACCTTTTCGTCTATTTAAGTTTTGTTTACATGCTTTGTTCTACAAGGTTAACTTTACTCTTTGTGAATGGCATATGATAGCGGTAAGGTAATTGACCTATTACCTGACCTAGTTTGTTGCCACCGATTCTAATATTACAGTAGAACGATGTTATTTCGTGCATGGGAACTAAAGTTACTGAAAAAATAATGTCTTTTTTTATTGACAAAACATTTCAGTTTAATGAGGTCGTTTTGGCCTTTACACTACATGTAGGTACACTTTGTTTTTGTTTTTCATTCATGTAAAATGTTTTAAACAAAAAATTTAATACTAACTGCTACAAATAAAATTATACCTCTCCTATATGTTGAGTAATACACACGTGTGTCCAATTTAGTAGATACCTACTTATTTTACGCGAAAAGGGTTAATAGCTCTCAGGGAAGTTGTCGACACGAATTTCAAAGACCTTCCAAAAATATAATCAATTAATGTTACATTTCACATGATGAGTCATTATGTTTGATGTAACATATTGTGTAAACTTTCATAATTTATTTAGTGTTAAAAGCTGAGGGGGCAACGGACAGGTTTATTCACCTCGGCAAGGGGTCTTGGTGAGTAACTGCATTGTGGGCGGTGGTAATTAGATGCCTAGCCCGATAGCCAGCGTTTCTTGCCGCCCTACGGAAAGCTCGACCGACTTATTTCTGCAGTACAAACCGCATTTTCATTGTTGCCACACCTCAGAATGTCTTTTTACTTTTTATTGCGGCCTCCTTTCTATTTCCTCGGGTTTTTGTGGACGTTTTATTTTGTGAAAATCGCTGATAAGTGAATGAGTTGTTAAGCTTTCGTGCAAAATGTCTTTTGAATTTAAGTCCGCTCGCCATTATTATTTGGAAATGAAACAAAAGAAGGCTAAGAAGAAAGTTACTTTTCAGGTCGTTAAATCTACATTACCCTATTTTCTGATTTATTAAGAACGTAATATTCAAAAGTACCTACCTTCTTTTGCAACAGCTAATTGAAAATCCTACTTTTATAATCATAACTTTTACCTATTATATTATTATGTAGTGTCTACACTATTACATACTAACTTCCCTTTTATGTGTATATACGTCTGTTTACTGTAAGATCATTTTTGTTTCTCAGTTGCCGAGCAGGGAAGGTTTGACAACGCCGCGGAGTGCTCGCGCTCCTATCGGCAGGCGTCCAAGCACGCTACCTCATCAACGCTTGAAAAAGGAGGTAAATGAGATAAAAAATTAATAGAAGTTCCTCTTTATCATGTAGCAAATGTTTGGACTTTAGAAGGAGGAACATAATTGGTATGATACCATTGTTGCTAGCACTGAAAATACTAACAAGGCAGTTAATGTAATTTAGCGACCCCTTTTACACCCAGTGGTAGCTTTTCTCTTCCAGTATCTCTTCGTGAAACTTCTTGCATACAAAGGTACTTAGGTACTCGAAAGCGAGTACATTGTGATAAGTAAATGGGTTATTAAAGACGTTATATTATTTCGTTGTGTAGAAGTCCCTGGACAGTCCACCGGAGATGGACTCCCCGGTGGGCAGCGTCGGCGGCGACCTGCGGCGGCAGAACGAGGAGCTCCGCGCTCGTCTGGCCGGTGAGGCCGCCGACCACAAGCGCAGGCTGGACGCGTACAGGAGGGCCCAGCAGGGACAAGCCGCCTTGGTGTCTAGGCTGCAGGCCAAGGTAAATGACTGATGATTTGAAAATTGTATGTGTATAATATATCACGCGAATTTAGGCTTATAATTAACAAATGTGTAGAAGTTAACGAAAAACAGTAGCGTAGTGGCACCAGTGTTCGACACTTTAAGGAGATAGTGTGCTTCTTTATTAAATTAAAGGTCAATTAGTCACCTTTAAACCAAAAGTAACAATTGAGTATGGTAAGGTATATTCTTGAGATAAGAATAGAATGTATTATTTTTATTTACTATACACAGACTAGAAAAAAAATCAAAAATAGGAAAAAGTGTACAAATCTCCAGTCTTCGACACCGAATCTCCAGTAATCGACACCCAGTCATCGACAGTTACCAGTTACCGACACCCCAGTTATCGACAGTTACCAGTTATCGACACCCCAGTTATCGACAGTTACCAGTTACCGACACCCCAGTTATCGACTATTATCTATGAAGTGTATCTGCCAAATCATCACCCCATTAGTGGGTCTTTAAAATAAAATTACCTGTTTAATAAGTATGCATTTATTGTCCACTGTACAATAACCATATTTATCTTTATAATGTGTATAAATTATACAGGGTGTTAAGAAAACCCTGTCCGACCCGTGAAGGTGTTGTTAGGTATCGATATCTGATTACAAAAATGTGGAAAAAAAATGAAAAAAAGAAAAAAAAATTATAACCTCAAAAATATTTTTTTTCTCAAAAGTCTAGAGAGAGAGTCGGCGTCGTAACAGTTGCTACCTATTTACCAAACAAAAGGCCCCCAAAAATACCGACGAAATTGGTTTTATAGTTTTTGTTTTAATCTCAAATTTAGGGAATTTCGGGGCAAAAATAGGCCATTTCGAAATCCATTATTATTATTTTTATCATGAATATTCCAAATTTGATATTTTGATTTTTGATTGTGAACCCTTTAACACCCTTTCGGGTCGGACAGGGTTTTCTTAACACCCTGTATAAATACAAGACAGAAGATATTGACAAAATGACTAGCACTCTTTGAGTCTGTTTTGATCAATTATAATTTTTTAAGTGAAAACTGCTTTAGCGGCGTTGTACACTTTTTTTGTTGGGTAAGAAATGTTGGACACGTGACCTGATTGAAAATCTTTTCGCCATTTTTTTACAGCTGCTGCTGCTTTTTCTTACTGGTCGGGAGTATATTTTTTTCTCAGAGCCATCTGTAAAACCAATCATCGACACATATTATTCCCCAATAATCGTCATTTGTCGATTACTGGTAGCTCGACTTTGATTAGTTTACTTCAAATATCTACCGAGAAGCAAAGTAAGAAGAGCTATATTCGCCTGTCAAATAAAAAAAATGTATCAAAAAATTACTATCGACACGTGTCGATTACTGGAAAAGTCAGTTTGTGAGAACCAGTGATCGACACCAACATTTTACTAATATCAAAATAATCTTAAACTTGCGTTATAACAAAATTCCTTCCTATAGTTCTTATAAAAACCCGTAAAACTCATAAAATTCAAATCACTTACAATACATTAGCATAATTAACAAAGAAATGTACTCACTTCCTTAACGATTTCAGTAAGAAATGTTGTTTTTTTCACCGGTACTCCAGCCACAATCAGGTGTCACACCGCTACTTTCAAAATAAAACAGTAAATATTTCTCAAATGTCAATGGGAGCCAGTCAAAAGTGTGCTTTCTATGTTACAGTGTCGTCATATTAAGAAATCGGTTTCCTACTCTTATTCTATTGAATAAAAAAATAAAGTGTCGATTACTGGTCCTTGTCGGTCACTGGTGCCACTACGCTACCTACAGTTATCATAGGAAACTTTTGTACCTAATATTTTATGATGTAGACTCAGAATTTCAGTTAGTGACTGGGTGCAAAACTTAATTCCAAACATTTAATTGTAATTACATTCTACACATACACAGTACCTACGTATCTTTATTTATTTGCTATTTCATTAATCAAACAAAATCATTTTTGTAACATTTCGGGACGTTATAACAAATGTCAAAACACAGAAATGTCAAAATGATAATGTTTATCTAGGTTTATCTGTTTATCAGCTTGTCAGCTGGAGGCACGGTATAGCGGGTATAGCGGTATATTAGCATAGCCCATAAAATCAATACTCAATATTTTACTCAAACAAAGCAGGCAAAATATGGCGCGACGACTATAAACTGTAAACGGATTTGAATCCAAGAAACGACTTATAATCCAAATTATTGACAGCTAAAGCGTTTTGTTATTGTTGACTCAAAGTTACAATAATTTCTTACAAACTCCATAGTTAGTAAATAATCAATAACAATGGCTATGCAAGGTGCTGCAATACAAGCAGCGATGTTCGGAGCTGGAGACGCATATGGTGGAGGCGACGCCTCGCAGCGACGTGTCCACGTTCAGAGCGCCGCCGGTAAAGAGCAGCAGCATCTCGCTGCCGCCGCCACCTTCGGCCACGACGTGCGCATCGGCGGCTGTGGCTGCGGCCGACGCGAGGATCAATGACTTAGAGACCGCGTTGAGGCGTTTGGATGAAGAGAAGCGCAAGTAAGTAGACATAAATGTGTACCCAATAAAACTAAGAAATTTTATTCTTAAAAAAAATATTGTTTCCTGGTACAAAACTTTTTGGATATCAATTTATTATTTCTTATCAGCTTGAACCCTTGGACACCTTCATCCCTACCTTAACTAGTACTACAGCAGTAGTAAATCCTTTAACTACTTCAAAAGCACTATGTGCAAGATGAGAATATCTCTGAATAAACAGTATTTGCAAATATAGTTTTTATCTATAATACCAATAAATTTTGAAAAAATAGTCATGTAAAATCTCTTCCAAGATAAATTTCTGACTAAATCACAATAAGAATTTCTTATTTACCTAGTACCAACTTATAATAAAATTATTATTGTTTTAAAGGTGTGACAAGCTAGTGCAGCAGAACAACTTGCTCCGAGACCAGTTGGAAGAATCCCACCAGTTGAACGAAGCCCTCACGTCCGACCTGCAGAAGCTGACCAATGACTGGGAGGCGCTGCGGGACGAGATGTGCATCAAGGAGGATGAGTGGAAGGATGAGGAACAGGTGATTAAAACATGGTTTCATTGAAGACAAACATACTTTTTTGATGTAAATATGTGTAATTTCAGAATTTGTGGGAGTTTTTCATACAGAATTAGAGTAGTTAGTTTATCAATTATATATTATGTACATCACAATATATGCTGTTAATTACAGATTAATATTAATGTTTAATGTGCTTTAAAATCAAAAGAGGGGCTCGTGGCTAAGTGTAAGCCGTACGGTTTGACCGATAATACAGGTTAAGCCGCGCTCGCCGCGGTTGGTCCGTGGATGGGTGACCATTTATAACATACCTAGACCCCTCCGTGTTTCGGAAAGCACGTTAAGCCGTAGGTCCCGACTGTCATACGTACATCTTTGGTAGTCGTTAAGTCAATTCTGACAACCAGTCTTACTATGAGATACTGTGTTTCCCAGTAAAATGGGTTGTGGAGGTCAGATAGGCAGTCGCTCCATGTAAAGTACGGTATTCAGCTGAATCCGGTAAGACTGGTAGCCGACCCCAACATAGCTCGGGAAAAAGGCTAGGCAGATGACGTGCTTTAAAATCAGAGTTACATAATGTGGGAATTGAATTTATGCTTGTGCCTGATATGAATTGCAAACCTGATAGACATTATTGCTTATCTTTGTGTGTGAGACATGTTGTGCTAGATTACGTATTTACTTAAAAAAAAAAATCTTATAATTTGAATATCACCAGACACCGAATATGCAGCTTGTAAATAATTTGTATCTATTCTATCTAAATAAATTTACTGTTCTATTCTGTTTAAACAGGCGTTCAACGACTACTACTCAAGCGAGCACCATCGCTTACTCAGCCTGTGGCGCGAGGTGGTGGGTGTCAAGCGCCACTTCGCGGAACTACAGACCAACACCGAGCGCGACCTCTATCGCGTGAAGAACGAGTTCGAGTCTAATGGCAGGGAGCTTATTGGCATGCTGAGTGGTTATTCTATCAATGCGTTTGCGGCTCAGAGTATTAAGGTGAGATATACATACTAGACATTATTTTGAGGAAATGAATAAAAAAAAAGGATTATATATTTAAAATTTTCGTTATCTTCAAAAGTGAGCTCAATTCAAAATGCTTTATGTTTCAGCATTTTAATCTGAGTGTATGACTAGGTATTTACTAGGTTGCAGTGGCGTAGCGTGCCTTGGCAGGGCCCCGTATAAACATTTGTTTGGGGGCCCTTACGCAGGGTAAACATTTCTCACGAAAGAAAAAAACTGTTTGCATACAATTAAAAGAAATATTTAGTCATCATAATTATCTATCTGTCACGTTTTCCAAAATTTTTACAAACAATTCAAATTGAATACACAGTCTCTCCTTGCCTTTTTTCGGCATACTGATTTATTAAATCATTTACAGCTGGTGATGACTTTAGTTTAGTTTTTCTGTAGATTCTGCCTATGCACAAATAAAAATTAGGAATTTCTATTCATTTTTACTTAAGTACGTCGGGGGCCCTATATAATTGATACGGCAGATACGGCGGTAGCTACGCCCTTTGCTAGGATGACTTTTTATGTAATTCAAGTGGCAACTAGTTAAGGGCATTTTACTGAATACATTATTAACTAGCTAGGTAAGATTTAACAAGTAGCTAAGAAATAACATTTCAGCTCTCACTAATTAACAGCAGACTAATCTTTTATATATTTCCCCACAGCCCGAATACCAGGGTCTATCCCACCAGCCATCCCACCAGTTGTCTCACAGCGGTTCCCACCAGCTCTCTCACAGTGGTTCCCACCAGTCCTTCCAAGGCCAACCTGGCCAGCAAGGCCAAGCCGGCATCTCCGGCGGCAGTGGACCCGCCTACAGTGTGGAGAGCATGCGCGTAGACCTGCGCGATATGACGTCACAGCGCGACTCTGCTCTCGCCGAGCTGCGCGAACGTGATGCCAGGATACAGCGGCTGCTGGGTGAACTGCAGGGGCTGGTGAGTTTGTGTAGTAAAGTTGACGAGATTAATAAAAATTTAGATTTTTTATCAAGTCGGGTAGAAGTTTAAGTACTCTGCAATTGTGCAAGTCGCAATTTAATCGAATGAAATCTATACTAATATTATAAAGCTGAAGAGTTTGTTTGTTTGTTTGGTTGAACGCGCTAATCTCAGGAAGTACTGGTTAGAATTGAAAAAATCTTTTTGTGTTAGATAGTCCATTTATCGAGGAAGGCTTTAGGATATATAACATCACGCTGCGACCAATAGGAGCGAAGCAGCAGTGAAAAATGTCACAAAAACGGGGGAAAATATTCATACTTGAAAGCTTCCGTTGCGTGCGCTGCGTAAACGGTTCGAGTTACCCAAAATATATGTATGAAAGAATTGTTCCGCTTTGAATGATCTAAAAAAATGTCTGCGACAGTATATGTCTATCTTTTAAAATTGACTCACTATAACCTTTTTTAAGGTAATTATTTGGTCGAAATTAATGCATTATCTATACTAATATTATAAAGCTGAAGAGTTTGTTTGTTTGTTTGTTTGGTTGAACGCGCTAATCTCAGGAAGTACTGGTTAGAATTGAAAAAATCTTTTTGTGTTAGATAGTCCATTTATCGAGGAAGGCTTTAGGATATATAACGTCACGCTGCGACCAATAGGAGCGAAGCAGCAGTGAAAAATGTCACAAAAACGGGGGAAAATATTCATACTTGAAAGCTTCCGTTGCGTGCGCTGCGTAAACGGTTCGAGTTACCCAAAATATATGTATGAAAGAATTGTTCCTCTTTGAATGATCTAAAAAAATGTCTGCGACAGTATATGTCTATCTTTTAAAATTGACTCACTATAACCTTTTTTAAGGTAATCATTTGGTCGAAATTAATGCATTATTGCCAATTATTTGCTACAGAGTTTTATCAACATAATCTATACTAATTATATATAATTATCATTTACGCAGAAATACTTTTTTTTTTAACTTCTTAATCGTGGTCATAATAACAGAAATTGACGCGGACGAAGTCGCGGGGATCAGCTAGTCATGTATAAATGAAGTCATACTGTGATTATAGTCAGATAAGTTAAACAGATTATGATATCTATTTTTTTTTGCGGGGTGAAAATCTTATGACTTCCACCCAGCCGAGGGCACAGCGTGTGGATATGTCACTACTTTCATCAACTAAAAACACCCCGGCCCCTTCTCTGCCTCGGCCGGAATCACGGGATCGCTCGCGCACTCCCTGCGCGATTTCGGCAGGATGATCCCTGTCTCTATAATTTTGTTCCGAACACCCGTGACTCTAAAGACATAGCTCAAGGCTGTTAGTGCCTGTTAGGATGCTTCTTAAAACTTTTTTACATCTAGACTTTATTTTCATACAGTCATAAGTTTTAGATTTTTTCGTTAAAGAATCAAATGTATATCATCATTGATCCCTTGATCCTTTTCACTAAGATTATCGGTCTTTTGTAACCATATAGTGTGTATACAGGAGGAGCGGTGCGAGTGCGCGGAGTCTGCGTGCGGCGAGGCGGGCGTGATGCGCGCGGCGCTGGAGGAGGTGGCGCGCGCGCTCATACACGACTCGGATGCTGACGCGTCGCCCGCGCACGCCGCGCATATACATCTGCATGATAGGTAATATATACATACAGGAGGAGCGGTGCGAGTGCGCGGAGTCTGCGTGCGGCCAGAAAAAATCCTTTTCTTTTTGGTTCGACAGAACATTAAAACATATAATGCAAGTGTTAATTTATGTATTACTTACAGGCCAAAAAAAGCTTTCATAACATTTGAATCTTTCAAGTAAAGTAAAAAGAAGCTAAAAAAAATTAATTCAAATATGTTTTCCAGGTCTCCAAAACGCGTGTCTTCGTCAGCTAACGCCACAGCATTTGCTGAAAGCACTATATCGGCCTTACAAGCAGCGTTGCATAAGTATCAGATACAAATACATGAATTACAAGTAAGTAGCCAATTAATAATCTATTTATTTTCTAATCTTTTAGATTTTATATTTAGAATCTATCTTGTTTGTTTGTAGTATGGTATGACTTGTTAAGTGTGTAAATATTTACAATCATCATTTCCTAGGTGAAACTGCAGAATACACGTGAACAGTTAGGAACATGTAGAAAACACGCTGAAACAGCCGACCTCACCGTTGCCTCTCTAGAGAGCAAGGTCCAGGATCTACAAGGTAAGAGCTGTTTGGGCTTGAATTGATAAAATATTTCGTGCAAAAAAAACCGCTACAGAAACGCCTTCAAACTCACACTCTTGTACAAATTATTGTAACACCACTAACAAACATAAAAAGTTCTGTCGTATTATTGTACTGTACTAAATTTGGTCATTTATAGTCTCTTATTTTCCTTTGAAACAGGTAAACTAGACCAAGCGAACGCGGACCTCCACCAGCTCTTGCAAGAGAAGGAGTCGATGCAGAAGACGCTGGAGGCGCTGCGCATCGACAAGAACAACCTCGAGAGGAACAGGGTCGAGATCAACGCTATGGTGAGTGTATGATATTTAACCTGTATTGTGCCCACTACTGGGCAAAGGCCTCCTCGCTTTGTTGCCAAAGGTCTTGCTCTTCTTCCTGCCAATTCCCAAGGAAGGCGTCCAGTTCGTATATACCTACCATAATGAATTGCTTTTATTTAGCAGCTACACGTGACCTGATATGCATTCGTATTTTTATACAATAAGTCTCGTGTGTTATTCTAAAATGAAGTCATAAACTTTAAATTTTTATATAAACTACTAGCTGATCCCCGCGACTTCGTCCGCGTCAATTTCTGTTATTATGACCGCGATTAAGAAGTTAAAAAAAAAGGTATTTCTGCGTAAATGATAATTTTAGTTAATATTATGTTGATAAAACTCTGTTTGGCAATAATGTATTAATTTCGACCAAATGATTACCTTAAAAAAGGTTAAAGTGAGTCAATCTTAAAAGATAGACATATACTGTCGCAGACATTTTTTTAGATCATTTAAAGAGGAACAATTCTTTCATACATATATTTTGGGTAACTCGAACCGTTTACGCAGCGCACGCAACGGAAGCTTTTAAGTATGAATATTTTTCCCCGTTTTTGTGACATTTTTCACTGCTGCTTAGCTCCTATTGGTCGCAGCGTAATGTTATATATCCTAAAGCCTTCCTCGATAAATGAACTATCTAACACAAAAAGATTTTTTCAATTCTAACCAGTAGTTCCTGAGATTAGCGCGTTCAACCAAACAAACAAACAAACAAACTCTTCAGCTTTATAATATTAGTATAGATTAAAAATAATTGTGTTTCGGTTTTGGTTGGTAAGTCACAACTTTATTTTGTTATATTCTGTTCACGTCGCTTAGTGAACCCCCAGACCAGTGGCGTAACTATACCATCTGGGGCCCGTGGCAAATTCTTTTGATGGGGCCCTATTAGTACATTTTTTACGTTGTACTTAGTTAAATTTTAATAAACTACTAAAGTACTTTTCCAACACGAATAACAATTTTATTTTCAAGAGCATGGATTTATTCCTATATTACAGTTCTTTTTTTAATCATATCAGATCTTATTACATTTGAAACTATCGCGCTGCATGTTTACAATAATATAAACAGACTGTTTGCGACCACGGCCGGTGTAACCCGGTCGAAACGTCAAGCCCCAAAAAGGTATTTATGCATGTACGCGCTTATTCCCGTGAATTATAATATCAGATCTTATTTTTGGTCTAGAACACGGGAAGTATAGGTAAACTGAAAAAAAAAACTGATAGTAATAGAGAAAAATGTTTGGGCTATATCGAGGAAATGGTAAAACAGTCCAGATACCACTTCTTTGTCCTCATCTTTATTTTTTACTGTCCCAGGAATGAGTCGAGCAAATCGACTCTACCCATATAATACTGATTGTAGTTGCGTATAATTTGAGGGAAATATATTTCTTTTGTTTTATTATAAAACCTCCTTACGTGGTAATCTTTCTCTTTCGTCTCTCGCTCCCACTTAAACAATTTTCTGGAACTAGACATTTTAATATCTAACTTTCACAATCAACTTTACTTTCAAAGTGCCTACTTAATTTCTTTAAATCAAAGATAAAAATAATAAAGATCGTTTAGTTTAGGATGTGTTGAAATGCATAACCAAATTTGAAATTGTGTTATGGTCTTTAGTTGACTCACTTTACTTGATTTTAAGCAGAACGTTTTCATGGAAAATAAAATCAGGGGCATAGCTACCGCCATATCTGCCGTAACAATTATACGGGGCCATGGACCACGGGGGCTCCCGACGTGCGTAAACCAAAATTTACAAAATGTAAATAAGAATAAAATAAAACTGATAAAAACTATATAATTTTGAACTTTAATGGGACATGAACACCTGACAGACCTGTGACTATTGTCCATTTAGGCAGAAACTTAAGAAAAACTAAAGTCCTCATCAGCTATAAATGATACAATAAATAAGTTGTCCGAAAAAAGGCAAGGATGTGTTACATATTTAATTTAAATTGCTTGTACTTTTTTTGGAAAAGAGACAAATAGAAAATTATGATAAATAAATATTTCTTTCAATTTTATGCAATTTTTTCTTTCTTTTGTGAGAATTCTTTACCCTTCATAAGGGCCCCAAAACAATTTTGTATGCGGGGCCCCACCAAGTCACGCTACGCCACTAAATAAAATACTCAGGTAGAAACTTAAAAAAAATAACTGAGCTCGCGGCCTCTTGGGCCGGGGCCCTCTTGGGTCGGGGGCCCGTGGCATTTTGCCAGTCCTGCCACCCTGTAGTTACGCCACTGCCCCAGACTGACCTAAATGAAAAACTATATTTATTGACTGATAGCCAGTATAGCGTTCAGAAAAGTTATGTGAATAACTAAAAACTGGTCGCAAGTTACAGTTGTATTATTTATAAATTATCGATACGCTAAGAAGAAGAAGGATTTATAAATTTTGTCAACAACAGGTGGAATCTCTTACATCAGACTACGAGAAACTTCAGAAGGTGAACTGTAGACTGGAGAAGGTGATAGAGTCACTGGAGAGTGAGAAACGCAACTTGAATGCTGAGGTGGATCATCTGCACCGCGAGGCGGCCAACAGGGAGTCAGTGTTGAGGTACCGTGCTATAGGATTTTCAACCTTATGTAAACCGCATAGTGATTAAGCTTGTATATATTGTTGTAGCATTGAATATATTACGTCTCGTAAACATGTTCAATGCTAAATAGGTAACATTCTTAATGGTAGTTATTTAATATTCAATCTTATTGATACTGTTGTAGAGTTTAATTTTATATTTTTAATATCTCTGTAGCGTAAGCCTTAAGACAATTTTGGTCGATAAAACCAACATTAGCTTTTATTTATTATGTTAAATACATCTTTTTAAACAAATTTCAACTTTATCTTAGTGTAAATAAAGTTTATATAAAAACGACTAAGTACTGTTGAAACAGTTATAAAAATGCAAAATTTAAATACAATCTGAACCTTATAGGCAAGCATTACAGTTGTTTTACCTTAAACCCACATCTCTACATGTTTGTTATATTATGTTTTCCAGGGCCGAAGAAGAACGTTCTTCGCGCCTACGCTCTGAGCTAGTGACAACTAGAGAAGAGCTCAACAAGACTGCTCTAGCGCGCGACCTGCTGGACCAGCAGAAGATAGAGGGAGACAATATTCTGTCGCAGATGGAGAAGCATAGAAGTGAGTACAATATATGTGTCCAGTTTGAAAACCTTTGATATATACTATTTGACTATATTTACATTGATTCTAGGTGATCTTGAGATAGAGTTGGAAAGAACTCTAATGGAGAGAGGTGATCTTCAAGACCTAGTTGAGAAACTGGAAGCTGCTGTTCGGAACCTTGAAGGTGATAAGAAGAAGTTGCATGAAGATGTAAAGCATGTAAGTAGTTACTTATATGCTGAGTTTTGGCTCATGATTTTTGTGCCGTAATACATAATCTAAACTGAGAACATTAGTAAGTTTAGTAACTAACTAATCAAAGATAATTTTGTAGCATCTCTTCATCTTCATAATAAATTATTTTTTTCTGCTTCTTTTATAGGTTGTCTGAAGGCTGATATTTTGACGGAAAAAAAAAAAATATTTTTGTAATATTTTGGTTTGTTTCTATTTTACTATGATTATCCTGTATAATCTCAGTAAAACACCGTGTTTCCAAAAAGGTATATCAATATAAAAGAGTTGAAGAGTGCATCTGGTATAGAGCCAGTTCACAAAACTTCAGCGCAAAATGAGTTACAGTATATGTAAAAAATATGTATTTCCTTTTAAGCTGGAAGACGAGAAGTCCAACCTCTCAAGCCAGTCATCAGAACAGCTCGGCGACCTCAACTCTCTCCGCAAGGAGCTCTTAGCCGCGGAGCAGACGAGGATGGAGCTGGAGGCAGACAAGGCTTCTCTGTACGAGAAGATCAAGTTCTTAGAGGGAGAGAGAGATAAGGTGGAACTGGAGTTGAGACAGGTTATGAGGTGAGAGGTTACAATCATCTTATTTGCGTGTTATCAATGGCAGTGTGGATAGATTTTTGCGGACTAGTACTTAGCGACGCGGACAGTTTTATCAGCAGCTTTGTACAAGTATTTGCGAGTATTTGTTTTAATAAGCAACGCAATGTTCAAAATTTATACACAAACATACATAATTATTTTCAGACTATGTTAGACTCCATATTATACTACTCTAATAGGCAATTACTGTGCAAACATGTAAATATGACTGTAGTGTTACACTGAATTCATTCATACTACACTCTGACAAATTTCTATCATATCGCGTTCGACATAAATATATTTAACAATTTTTTAAATAGTATACTTTTATTTCTACAGGGAGCGCGGTGAACTAAGTTCCCAACTAACAGCAATGGTTCGCAAGAAGGACACGCTTAACGAAGAGATAATACGTCTGCAACAACGCTTGGAACAGGCTAACGAGACTATCGGTAGGATTAACAGAGCGCTTGAAGATCATGTCAAGGATGGGGAAGAGAAACAGGTACTATAAAACATAAAATAGTTTCTGCTTTATTTAACATACATTATATTTATAGTTGAGTAGATTGTAGATGGAGTCATTTTTATTCGAGACTGCTTGACTCGTTGCGGCGCTAGGTAATAGGAGTCCTGACCAAGAGCTGACATGACCAGAGAATTTTACTTGACTAATAGGTTTGTTTTATGTTAATTATTTAATGAAAACGACTACGGGACCAGATACCTTATCTTCATATTTTTTTATTCGTTAAATTAGGTATTTTATTAATTTTCAAAACTTTTTTAAAAATATTGCTTAGCAACTGGTGTGTTGTTTAACAATATAATACTTTATCCTTCTTTTTATAAAACTTTATGTACGCCAATAACCAACCCTATAACCCTAAGTTAATAAGTAACTTTAATATTTCATTCCTACAGATTCTAATAGACTCCCTAGAGAAAGACAAGCACCACCTACAAGAGCAGCTAGCGGGCGTCAGGTCCGAGAAGGATGCGTTAGAAGCGGTTCTCTTCGATACGGCGAACATGTTGGAAGACACGGACAATAAGCGCGCGAAACTAGAACATGAACTGCAGGAGACTTTGGTGCAGCAGGAGAATTATAAAGGTAAGCCAAATCTCTCTCAGATTTACAAAAGAAAAAAGTAATTCAACAAATTTATATTTGAATTGGTATAAAAAAAGTAATTTTACTATGGGTCTTCAATACACGTGTCATATAAGAAAAAGTTTCAAACAACTGCATTTGGTTTTCAAATTTCATACAAATCCTAATTTGTTCTTTACATATCACTTCTCAATACATCCATCCTAACTTTTTTCTTGAATACAAATTTATTTTATCCAAAAATATGTTTCGACATAAAAAAACAAGCTTTTTTTTCTCTATAGTCTTTGTTTAATTTTGTTAACTTTCAATACTTAATTTTTATTTTCTCGTCTACCAGGTCAAATAGCTCGACTCTCCAAGGACTTGGAGAACAGCGAGCGCAAGCTGCGCGACACGCGCAATTCCATGCAGCAGTCGTCCGGCAAGAAGGAGGCCGAGTACCAGCAGATCATCACCAACATCAACCGCACCACCACCGAGAACATCACCAAGCTTAAGGAGGAGAAGGTACCACCATTCTTAGCCGCTTACATGTTTATAGTAAACTTAGTAATTATTTATTTTGAATAACCGATACCGACGCCGACCAAAACCGGCGCTCACCATAACCGACGCTTACCATAACCGATATCGACGCCGATTAAAACCGTCGCTCACCATAACCGATACCGACGCCTACCAAAACCAATACCGAAGCCTACTAAAAACCGACGCTCACCATAACCGATACCGACGCTCACCATAACCGATACCGACGCACACCAAAACCGATAACGACGCTCACCATATTCGATACCGACGCCGACCAAAACCGTCGCTCACTATAACCGATAACGACGCCTACCAAAATCGACGCTCACCATAACCGATACCGACGCCGACTAAAACCGACGATCACCATAACCGATACCGACGCCGACCAAAACCGATACCGACTAAAACCGACGCTCACCAATACTTATATTGACTCCTACCGTAACCGATACCGACGCTCACCATAAACAATATCGACGGCTACCAAAAATCGACGATCACCATAACCGATACCGACGCCGACCAAAATCCGACGCTCACCATAACCGATACCGACGCCGACCAAAATCGACGCTCACCATAACCGATACCGACGCCGACACTTACAAAACCGATACCGACGCCTACCAAAAACCAACGATCACCATAACCGATACCGACGCCGACTCTTACCATAACCGATACCGACGCCTACGATAACCGACGCACACCATAACCGATACCGACGCTCACCATAACCAATACCGACGCCGACTAAAACCGACGATCACCATAACCGATACCGACGCCGACCAAAACCGATACCGACGCCGACTAAAACCGACGCTCACCAATACTTATATTGACTCCTACCGTAACCGATACCGACGCTCACCATAACCAATATCGACGGCTACCAAAAATCGACGATCACCATAACCGATACCGACGCCGACCAAAACTGACGCTCACCATAACCGATACCGACGCCTACCAAAACCGACACTCACCATAACCGAAACCGACGCCGACTCTTACCATAACCGACGCTGACCATAAAAACCATATCTCAATATTTTACATTAATATTGTTTTATAGGAACAACTTCGCCAAGCTCTAGAACACAAGCTGAGCCAGACCATAGCGTCTCTTACGAGCGAGAAGGAGTCATGCGAGGCGACGGCGCGCGAGAGAGAGAAGAAGCTACTCATAGCGCGAGACCAGCTCATACTACAGCACGACGAGGCCATGCTGAGGGCCGAGAATGATAAGCAGCAGGCTTTGCTTATGGGTAAGTAAAAATGTTTAGGTAATATAGGACGTTCTATCAAAACATCGACCTCAGACAGCATCTGGACGGGAAAGAGAACATGCATGTTTATTGTTTGGGCAGTCAATACATATGAGGACTAATAGTAACAATTTTCATGTATGTATTGATTAATAATGATTATTCCGCCAATAAAGCAATCTACTACTGCTACTCACGCGTATTTCTTGGGATCGCCCGAAAAGTATTGGGCCGATTTAGATGCGACAATGTGGCGGCTTGTGATCAGCTATGAGAAACTTACTATGCAAAATAATAAAGCCATCAATAAATTATGTTGTATGAATATAACAAAAAAACAAATCATAAAAAAACTCAAGTTGGAGAATGAAATACATACTTTCGTTATTTTTTGTTCGATCATGTTCTATTTTATTAGTATACTAATCCGACATATGAAAACAAAATTCTCAATTGAATCTATTCAGTAACATCTATTATATTTGCATATTTTAATTCCAAATTTACTCTCTTCTTCTCCACTCAGCCCACCAAGAGCAGCAAGCACTCCTCGAGCGTCTAGAAGAAGCGAAACGCGCGTTCGACTGCGAGCAGAACAAGCTCGACCGACTGCGACGCGAGGCGCATGCGCGAGCCGAACAAGACCGAACGTTTGTTAACCAGCTGAAGGACGAGATTGCCGCGCTTAAGACGCGGTTGGATGAGGCTAAGTTAGTACACACTAAAATTATATGGACATGCGGGAATTCAACAAAAAATCAGGCTAAAAATATAGTTTACCGACGTAAAAGTGTATTGTGTTATAAATTATTTGGTGCATGGAAGATCAGCTAGTAAAATTTTAGCTGCAATATTTTTTGAGACTTAAAAGACTGGGTATGGGATGTCTTTTATCGGTAGTTACTTTATTAAACTATACTGTTATATAAAACTTACAAGTACAATAATTATGTTGAAATAAAATATATTTTTAATAAAAAAAAACTACCTAAATAAGACTGATATAAAGGTAGATGAATATTAGCTCTGTACATTTGATAGGAAACACAATTTCTATATCTTTGGAATACCCGTTTTTTCATTTTTTACCTAGGTGTGTCTCATGAGCCCATTGGAGTATTTTTGACTATTTAATTTACAATTCCAAAGAGCATCAGCGGAAGACGAGTGCGCTCGCTTCGAGAACCGCATCAAGGAGCTGCACTTAGAGAAGGAGGCCGTCAACAGGGAGTGCACCGAGGTTCGCGCACAACTGTCGCTCGCTGAAGACAAGTATGATAACACTTACGCTCAGCTGCAGGAAACTTTGAGGAAATTGAAGGAGTGTGAGTATTTTATGAAGTTAGTTTGATGTTTATGTCAATAGTTGTGTAAAAAAAAGTCGTGCAATACTAACAGGGTTTCTTCAATGGTACCAGATCCCACATTCGACAAAATGATAAAGCCTAAAACTGACCGTAAAAAATTGTATTATTATTGTGGTATTATTTCTGCACTAGAATAAGTATGGTAGATATTTTTGTTAAATAAATATATATTTTTTCAAATGTTGTTTTTTTTTTTCTAAAAAGTATCAATTTATCTCCCCCAGTGGACAATGAAGCGGACAGCCTTCGTAAGGAACTAACTGACGTTCGGCGCCAGCTCACCAACTGTACTGCGGAGAGAGACAAGTATAACAGCACGTGTCGCGAGCTGCGGGACCACGTGAAGAGGGCCGAGCACGAGCGTAGAGAGGCCGCCAGGGCTAGGGACGAGGCTTACCATAAGATTGCTGGTACGTACATACACGTGTAGGTTAGGTACTGACGTTACCAGCTCACCAACTGCACGTCGGAGAGAGACAAGTACAACAGTACGTGTCGCGAGCTGCGGGACCACGTGAAGAGGGCCGAGCACGAGCGCAGAGAGGCTGCCAGGGCTAGGGACGAGGCTTACCATAAGATTGCTGGTACGAACACACACGTGTAGGTTAGGTCCTGACGTTACCAGCTCACCAACTGCACGGCGGAGAGAGACAAGTACAACAGCACGTGTCGCGAGCTGCGGGACCACGTGAAGTGGGCCGAGCACGAGCGCAGAGAGGCCGCCAGGGCTAGGGACGAGGTTTACCATAAGATTGCTGGTACGAACACACACGTGTAGGTTAGGTCCTGACGTTACCAGCTCGCCAACTGCACGGCGGAGAGAGACAAGTACAACAACACGTGTCGCGAGCTGCGGGACCACGTGAAGAGGGCCGAGCACGAGCGCAGAGAGGCCGCCAGGGCTAGGGACGAGGCTTACCATAAGATTGCTGGTACGTACATACACGTGTAGGATAGGTACTGACGCGACGTCACTAACTCACAAACTTCACGGCAGAGCGAGACAATTATAACAGCACGTGTCGCGAGTATGTACGAAAAATCTACAGTAACATAGCACATGCACAATGCTTACACTATCTCATATGAAAAAATACTTTTTTTTTACAGGTTTGGAAGAAAACCGCACATCTTTAGACTTAGAGCTGTCCCGCGTCCAAACAATGTTGAAGGAGAGTGAGACGGGCGGAGAGCACGTCACGCGGGAGCTGAAGGCCGCTGAGGGCCAGCTGAAGAGGGAGCGAGCCGCCCTGGAACAGGCCCACCATGACATCAAGGAGCTTAACTCAAGGTTGTTATAGGTTAATGCCAGCACACATGGAGTAAATACACTTAAACTGCGCGTTTGTGCGTTGGGACGAGGCATTTTTTTTTGTGTATGTACACATGCTACGCGGCGCGTTGCAGTATACCGCAAGGGTAACTCACGCAAGTTTGGTCGTTGCGGGGGAAGGCCACGTGTACAGTGTTATACACTGCCGTTTTGTTTCTTAGTTGGTGTACTTTGAGTTGATTGATTTTTGAAATTCGTGCAAATGTGAAACAGACTCCAAAACGAGTGCGAGGAGCGCGAGCGTTGCGCGGGCGACGCGGCCGCCGCCCGCCGCCACGGCGCGGAGCTGGAGGCGCTGCTGGGCGCGGCGCGGGCCGACCTGCAGGCGTGCCGCCAGCGCGCCGCGGAACTCGAGGAGGCCTGCCGCGCTAGGGACCAGGTATATACAGCTAGCTCTAGCAAACGAGTGCGAGGAGCGCGAGCGTTGCGCGGGCGACGCGGCCGCCGCCCGCCGCCACGGCGCGGAGCTGGAGGCGCTGCTGGGCGCGGCGCGGGCCGACCTGCAGGCGTGCCGCCAGCGCGCCGCGGAACTCGAGGAGGCCTGCCGCGCTAGGGACCAGGTATATACAGCTAGCTCTAGCAAACGAGTGCGAGGAGCGCGAGCGTTGCGCGGGCGACGCGGCCGCCGCCCTCCGCCACGGCGCAAAACCTGAAAATGTGGAAAATAATTCTCTAACCAATCCGAGGAATCGAGCTCGGGCCCTCATAGCTACTCCTTGATGAATTTTGTGTACGCTAGTCGACCATGGGGGCCGACGAACACCATATATACAGCTAAATCTTTGCTTATGCTGGAGAGCAGGTGAAGGACAAGACACTATAGGTCGGACCTGGCGGCGCCAATCTTTTTCTCCAGCAACGAGCAGCCGAACTGAGAGACACTCGCCGCGCTAAGCTCAGGGAAACTTGGAATATACGTACAAAATAAAAACAATTCTTATTTTACGTAAATGTTATATGAACAGGAGCTGGTACTTCGCCTGGAAGACTGCCGGTCTAAAGAACGTCGCCTCGAAGAACTCAAACACAACCTGGAGGTGTGCCTGGCTGATGCAACCCAGCAGATACAGGAACTCAAAGTATGTAACTTTTTTTGTTTCCCTAAACAACTTTCTTGCCCAGAATTCACGGCCTTGCAATCTTTTTACATATCTGACTGTATTATGTGTTTGTGAGATGTTTCTTACTGTAAAACAGCTTTAATTTACCGCAAAATTGTATAATTATGTGTATATAATGTTTTTCAACTTATATTTTATGATAGTAGTAACTTTAACAGACCTCCGTAATAGCATCTGAAAAAATGAAAACGATTGTAAAATGTATAGGCTTTTGAAGTTGACAGATGCATGTTCTATCTCTTTATTATGACGAAAACATTAAGATACATCACGTCATGTTTTAGGTCTTACTCTACCTTATAAATAAAAAAAAAACTTGAAGTACCTACCTAATTGACTTGATTAATTTCCAACATAACTACACGGCTCAATATTCTTAGGCCCGTCTCGGTGGCAGCGAGGGTCGTTGCCGAGCTCTCGAGGCCTCCCTCTCTCAGTGCGAGAGCGGCAAGCGGGAAGCCGAGGCCAAGCTGTCGTCCATAGCTCATGCGTTGCGCAGAGTGTGCGGCGTCCAGCCTGACGGTACCGTGCACGCTGCTACTAGGAAGAGGCTCGCTAGTCCGGCCAGGCGGTATAGTCCGCATAGAGGAGGTGATTTTATGATTTATAAGTTGTAAATCGTATTTCTATGTAAAAGAATTGATAACTAAAGTTAACTGAAAGGCATGTATTTTGCATATATTTTGCTTAAATAAATTGATGATAATGAATAATAAATTGTATTTAAGGTACTCAATATTTTTCCAGCAGATGGCACTATTATCAAAAGTTTTACTTGACTACATTATTAAATTGATATGTTCACACTGGAAATATTTCATGATGTTTTTGAGTTTTATATGGTTAATTATTTGTAGGTCGCGATCATTCGGAGGATAGGAACGAGATAATTGACGTTGACCCGGAACTCGTCAAGAAAGGAATGCGTAACCTGATGCACGATGTCTGCCAGATTGAAAGGGAAAAGGTAAACATCGATTGGAATACTTTTTTTACACTTGTAGCAATGACTACTAAGAATTACGTTATCTGCAAAAGAAACTATGTTAATACTTTTTTTTTATATTTTTTACAGGACGACTACAAATCCCAAGTGTCCATGCTGAAGAAGCAACTCAAAGACGCTAGCGAGCAGCAAGGCAAGGGCGACAACAAGCTGCAGGCCTTGACCAGCAACCTGCGCAACGTGCAGGAGGAAAAGGCTCGCTTGCAGGCCGCGTACGGACAGAAGGAGGCACAGCTTAACGCACTGGTGAGTGTATATATAGTGTGAAAGTAATAGTAGCTGTTCTAAGACGCTAGCTAGCAGCAAGGCAAGGGCAACTAAAAGTTGCAGGCTGCAAGCTGCAGTATTTTTTGACACTCTTATGCGATTAAACCTCAACTTTTGTACGATATGTATGAACCACTGAAGACAAATATGTTTTTTTTTCAGAATGAATCAGTACAAAGTAAAACAGTGGAGATCAGCAACTTGAGAGACAAGATCACAAGTCTGGAGGCAACCTTAACATCAGTTACTGAAGAGAAAGTGCAGAACGAGGTAATCTATATCGATGTTTATGCATTTACTATAGTAGCAGATTAGTTTTAAAAGTGTCTTTCTTATAGTACAACACTGAGACAGTATGATATGTAGCCTTAAAAATGTTTGGCTATTTATGTTTACAGAATAAAGGAGGAAACCTTCGTGCTCAGTTGTCTGAGCGAGTACAAGAAGTTGGACAGTTGCGTGAAGCCCTTGCAGCTGCTGAAGGTATTTTATTGATTTTGTTTACTAATTTATAAAAAAAATATTTACGTGAATAGATTGGTCCTAAAATACATGATAATGTAGATGATTTTTATCTGAAAAACGAGACATATCCTCGTCAAAGAAAATCACGTTAAATAATTGAAGCGAAAATTTTTATATCAATTATTTAATCAATTACTTTTGAGCTAGAATTTTGTAAACGCACTCTATACCAGATGCCTTCTTCATCCCCTTTGGATAGAAATACCCTTTCGATAACATCTTGTATAGACTGAAATAGTAGTTTCCATATTGTGTTGCCTACATGGTGGTGTATCGTGTAGGTCGCGCGTCGCGGCTGGACGTGCGGCGCGCGCAGCTGGAGGGCGACGTGCAGCGCGCCGCCGTCGCCGCGCGGGACCGCGACCAGGCGCTCAAGGTATAAACCACTATACTACATGTTGATACTGAACTGCCTCGTTGGCCTAGTGGTGCTAAGCGCGACTGCTACGCTAGAGGTCTTGGGTTCGATTCCCAAGTCGACCAAGGTGTTATTGGGTTTTTCTATGAAATTCTCAGTAGCAGGTCGGAGTTTGGATTTGTGCCCGGTTAGTGGCAATAGGCTCGCCCTATTACATGGGACCTAAACATACCGGCGAACTGTGGGTGTACATTGGTACACCTCTGCCTAACCCTTCGGGGATACAGGCGTGATGGTATGTTATGTTATGTTACATGTTGATTCTCGCCACATGAAATGACTGTAAATTAAAAATTATAGAAACATCGACAGTTTTTTTAAACTTCCAAAATCCTGAACTGATCTCCATAAATGCCACAAACAGACATATACTTCAAACTTATAACAGCCCTCTTTTTGTTGGGGTTAAAAATCAAAGTAGCAAGCAACCAGGGTTAAATAATGCAAATCGGTCTGTGAGAAGAATGCTAATTTCAGCTTCATAGTTCGTTGTCAGCCCCTGTGTAACGATTATCAGTTACATACTTTGTTTGTCAGTTGATACACAGATTCAATAGAGTAGGTTGAGAATATGTGATATAAAGCTGTTTAAACCCCTCTAAATTAAATCTATTTATTTACAAAAAAAATATGTTAGTGCTGTCTATTCTTTTTCGAATAGTTGTAAAGCTCTCTATTTAAATTTAACTGACCTAACTGGACCTTCATAATTAAATATCGCCATATCCACTGAACCTACATCAATCCACTTCATTACCTATCTACAACATATTCCAATCCTTCCAGAAACTTCAAGAACGTTGCGAGGGCTACACTCGCACGATAGCCCAGCTCGAAGACCGCTGCACCTCCCTCAAGGGCACAGTGGAACAGCTGTCCACCTCGCTACAGAAAGCCGCAACCGCTGAGAGCGAGCTCAGAGCAGAAGTAGGCAAGGTGACCAGGCAGTTGAATGAGGCTAAGAATAATGAGCATAATGCTGTTGATAAGCTGAGGCAGATACAGAAGAGTGTTGGTTAGTATATTGAATTGATTTTTGTGAGAGGCATGTGTACGCTTTGCTTTAATTTGCAAGCCTCGTTCGTGAGAAAAACAAACATATAACTATGTATTTTGATGTCTGTTAAATTGTAAAAAATATTAGATACATACTTTTTACATAAACAATAACTCACGAAGATAAATTTATTTTGAATTTCGGACCTGACAAGACACCTTTTTGTGCGGAAAAAATTAAGTTGTTAGTACCTACTGCTGTTTTTTTTTGTTTAGTATTTTTTATGATTATTGGATGGACTAAATAGATTCTGTCTTTTCATATTCAGTCATCTTACCTTATTACGTGGTATATAATGATTTTGTTATATCATTATCTTAATTTTTTATATTCTTTGTAGCGAACTGTGAGAACGAGAGGCGTGTACTGACTGAGAAGTTAGAAAGCGCTAAAGCAGCTCTTGGCGAGATGAAGAGAATGAACGCTTCATTAGAAGACCAGGTGCACAGACTGACCAACCAACTGGCTAATGTTGAAGTTCAGAGGTAAGTTGAAAAAATTTAGAAGCGCTTCTTTTCGTTATATGTTACTTTGACTCGGTCTGCGTAAGGGTGCGTCCCCATCTGCAGATTCTCGTTCGTCAGATGTGGACGCACCCTTACGTTGGTTAATATTTCACTCAAGTTACTATTTAAGATTAAGAGCGGTTTAAATTGGAGAAATAAAAATTGATAATGGAATTAGAAAAATCTATACAGTACAATTTAACAACCCTCTCCACAACATTGGTTATTAAAGAAACATATTATTATTTACGTCGTAAAGAGAAGAAGGATCTGTAACTTTGTACTATTTATTCCTTAAGTCATGCCATTTAAAAACTTGTTTTCATATTTTTTTAATTAAAAACTAACCGTCTATAACCGTCACTAGGTCAGCATTCGAATCCCAGCTCCGCATGACGACCTGGGACGGCAAGGAAAGCGGCTCCGACAGCGAGCTGGAGCGCGAGCTGCACGCGTTGCAGCGCGACCGCGCCGAGCTGCAGGCCAAGTGCGACGTGCTGCAGGACAACGTGCGCAAGCTGGAGGCCGAGCGCAGGCTGCGACCCGTGCTCAGGAGCAGGAGCCATGACAGGAACGACAAGACCGTGTTCTACTCCGATATGGATTCCGGTTAGTTATGCCACACTTATCTTACTCTAAGTATGGTTTTAATTTCAAAAAGAGGGTGTTTTTAGACAACAAAGTAAGTACCTAAAGCACTTGTTTTATGTCGCGTGCTGCTCGTGCGCAGCACGCGCCCAGTTCGCAGAGTGCATTAGGTGTACGTTCGCCAAACTGGCCGCGCCCTTATGAAATCAGGGACAGTGAAGAAAAGTGGTTTATATTGAATCATCCGGGTACCGAAAGCGGGAACCCAGAGCCAGCGACTCCTTGAAAACTGGCATATACAGCCCTCGACCATAGTCAGTTAGTTTTATGTGTGTATGTGCAGCCAATTTATTTTGGGATATTTTTCCTCTAGAACTCGCAAGAGTTTTGACCTTTTTTTTTCCTGTTCATTTATTTGAAGATTATCTAATTTTAGCTCTCGTCCATATCGTCCGGCTACCACACATCGTACTTAGTTTTTTAGACCCAAACTCAAAACTAGACCTATCGTACGTGTAACGTGTTTTTGCAGTATAGGATAAAAGAGATCCGTTATTAATATAACACACTTTTATGATGTCATTATTATTGTTTTAACTGTTAACATATTATTATATACAAATCTTACGTCATCAATTGTATTTTAGTTTTATCTCAAATTGATTCCATTGTTTATTTTACATCTATATACACCATATGTTGCGATAACAATAAAAAATAATGCTGTGTGAATTTGTACACGTGTGTAGTTTGTTATCAGAAGATTGATATGATATAGTTGAGTAATGTTGGCATTCGTCTAGGTTTTGTTGATGTCTGTATCTATCAACATTATGTATTATATCTAAAAAAGATTAAATCTCAGTTTGAGACTGTTATAGTAATAAAAATAATTAAAAAATAGTCTTTATAGTTTTCAGTATTATGACAGAAATGAAAAAATGTTTTTTTAGACTAATTTAGACCCTACATCTGGGCAAAGGCGTCCCCTTTCTTCTTCTAAACCTCTCTGTTTTTTGCATAAACATGAATAAAACCAATTCGAATCTGAACCAAGCGAGGTATTCCGAAGAATTCCTTCAATGATCTAGAAAGAGTGGCTAGAGTACTCTCATTAGCAGATAATACGACCACTGTAACTGATTACTGTAAGATATTTTTTCCTAAAGAAAATAAAATAATCAACATTATCTTCATATATCAGGACCAGACTCCACAAAGGACTCGTCAACGCGCGGCTACAAGGACTGCGTCTGCAAGGACTCCGCTAACATCCCGTGCAAGGACAAAGGCTTTACAGACCTGAGCCTCTTGGAACTGGAGAACAGAGAGCTCAGGATGAAGATCAGGCGCTTGGAGAAGGAGCTTTCCGATAAAGTAAGGAAATTCATGTTCTGTACACACAAGAGCGTCTATCCTAAGGGACAAAAGAGTATCCCAAGTATAAAATGATTTTTATACATAAAAAAATTGTTAAAAGAAGTTTTTGGTATATTCAGGAAAAGTTATATTATTTACTTAACTACATATTTTTTCGAACCTGCGAAATTAAGTTTTATCTCGATGTAGGAACTATTGTCGATGGATACCTCTTATCTTTTAAAGCTATATGAATTTGGTCACAGTTAGGCTAGTTTTTTAAGTCATCTACTTTATTTCCCTTCTTATTTCAAACAAGTACCTAATATATTTAAAGAAACTTAAATTGTTTTTTTTTTGTCATAGGAAGCGGAACTAGCGATGGCCCGCAACCGCTACCTAACAGACTTGTCGTCGGTGTCTCCGTCGCGGCGGCAAGACGTGGATCACTACCGCCAGGCCGCGCTGCAGGCCGAGCGCCTCATGGAGACCAGGGAGGCCAACTACCGCCAGCAGATCATGCGGCTTGAGAACCAGGTGAGATATAACCCACACTGACATATGAAGCGGAACTAGCGATGGCACGCAACCGCTACCTAACAGACTCGCTATCAAAATAATATGTCGTTTGAGAGTTGATCCTGAAAACGGTAAAATGGATAAGAGGACGCCGTGACGGCGCTGTGGCGTTCTGTTGGCGTTCGTACGAGGGCGAAGACTAAAGAGTAACCATGTATGCGGTCTACATTGGCGGAGTTGCCGGTGATCGTACAAGATAAAAGAGGGTAGTAAGAGTGTGTAGTTAGAAAAAAATATACTGAAAGTATTTGAGTTGATGCTTGACTTGAACTAAACCTTGGCAACTTTGTAATTACTGTAGCCTATGTCATTTAGTTGTCAGATACTTTTTGGTGATATGTGGCGATTGAACCCTATACTCTACTTATCTAACGGCAATGCCTGATTGCTGTTTAATAAGGAAATAGATAAAAACAAAAATATTTCCGACTGATAAGCGTTTCGAGTTGTTGGGTCATGATAAGATTGCCATCATTATTTTGATTTAACAAAAGCTTAGATACTTAACTAGAATATTTTTGGACAACTTTGGGGGTGAATATATTTCAGGCGACGATTCTATTATTTAACGTTTACGTCAATTCTCGTTTGAGCCCTTCCTTGCACTATTTTTCTCGCATTCTGTTTGTTACTTTAAAAAAATATTCTTTTTGATAGGCATCTCAGCTCCGCTCGCAACTAACAGCGGAGATCCGTCGCCGGCAAGCCTACATCGCTCGCAGCGGCCGCGCCGCACGCGACGTGCAACGACTGCGCTCCGCACTGGGAGACTCGCTGCGAACTGTGTCACAGGTAACTATGCCTCTACATTATATTGATGATCATTATCACAGGTGACCTTGAATACCACAAGCTGAGATTATGTTACACTTATCTATAGAGCAAAAAGTATTTTGAGTCGCGGATATAAGGCTCGGTGCGAACGGCCTACCGACTAAAACTACCTGTAGCCAGCGACGCACCTACTTTGCGTGCCGTTTTCGAACCCCCAACTGTTACTATTTTTTATCAAATGCAAGAGTTTCGTTTCCATTTTTTTTTTAGTTGATTTTATTGTATTTTGCCTTCAATGAACATTGTCTTAAAATAATAAATGAATAAAAGCGATTGGGAGCTATAATCAAAACCTTTTAAGGGATAAAATGTTCATACCTTTAATACAAAAAAAAACCTGTGAAGAATATAATGCGCATTACATTTATGATTAAATACTGTACCTACCTATAAACTCACGTCCTTTCTGCGCAGGATCATTTGCGGTTAGTGTCTATATATTTCCTTTTATTTCAAGGCCGTATAAAATGAAACATGTTCACTAAATAGATATCCCAACAAAAACATAAATGTAAAAAAGGAAAGCCAAGTTCAATACACAAAAAGAATGGAGATCTAAATGAGTGCGAAGTTCTATGCAAAATCCAAATATGTATTTATAGGAACAAAATAACATTATGAACAAGTATTAAACTCTATTTCTTTGCTTTATTGGATACCTATAACAATTGCTGTCATTTAAAAATGTAAGATCTTAAAGTAGGTTAGATTTGACTACTATGAATACGCATTGCGCCGTCCCCAAATAATTGGAAACAGGGCAGGGAGTTGATGATGATGATAATGGTAAAAGTTTATTTTCCTAGCATGACGATAGTTTGCACTTCTGCTTATAAATTTATTAATTAAATTAAATTATTAGCATAATTGACAGAGTTAGGCTAGCAGGTAATAGTGAGAGAATTTGTCAAAATACTACCTATTGTTTATTGTAACCTTTACGCGATTACCTCTACTTTTTCCTTGTAGGTATATATTGGTGATATTTTTACTTGATATAGTCATACTAGATACTCATAACTGCTATCTCACGGTTTATTATAAAATTAGCTGTTGCCCGCGGCTCTGTCCGCGCGTTTTTCGGTTATTTCGAATAAAAGTAGCCTATGTCCTTTCTTAGGATCTAAGCTTACTCTGTTCCAAGTTAAATCAAAATTGATTCAGTGGTTTAGCCGTGATATAGTAACAAATAGACTGACATAAAGTAGTTGTCATAAACCTTCTTAAAAACAACCAGTACCAGATTTAAAGCCATAATAGTTACTTAAGACATTTGTAATTAAGTAGCAAGGTTAAGTAGGTTTCGAGGTTGAGAGTACACTTTGATGTAACTTGAAGATAACGCCTCAAGACATCTCAGGGCCTCGATTCAGCTATTTTAAATGCATGTCAGTGGTCGGTCAGTGTAATTGTCATTGAGCCTAGTTTTCGTAATTAGATAAGCCTACAATAAAATCTCATTGAACTCTCGAAGAGAATTATCGTAATGACCAATTAATGATCGTTATGACAGTTAGCAGAATGCCAATTATCGTAAAAATGACCAAATGAATCAGGTCATTCGGTCAATTCAAGCAACTCTTAAATAACTGAATCGAGGCCCAGCTCAACTTACATATAAACTTAACGTTCAACTTATTATTCAAGTTACAATCATTATTCATTCGTCGCCACAGTTAAATGTTGTTTGTTGGTATTTAATTAGAAGATAGATTAGTTTCAGGGAAACTGAACAGTTAATGACGTAAATTACGCAGTTATCCTTTGTAACAACTTCTATGGTAAAACACGTAATGTTAGGTATTTTATATACCATCAGTGAATCAGACAACTATTTCTCATTAGCATAATAATATTATTAAGAAGAGCTACTACTATAAGTAGTTCTGAGTAAATCTGTGACAAACTAATCCAATGTTGACGCATAGGGCTGGTAATGGCAGTCATCTAGAAACTTAGGCGCAGGCCAGACAGAAGAGACGTAAGACGCAGACATGGCGTGGACTTTTGTCTCTACCGCCTCCCTTTCATTTTTCGTTTACTTGGGACTTAACCCTTTCCTGCATTCTGGGTATGTTGCATGCATCTCATACCCACTACGTACCATATAGAATCGGGGCAAAATAATATTAAATGAAATTCCTATCTATTTTAAGAATATTGCATAAAGTTAAAATAGTTTGACGTATAGTTTTACGTTTGACGGGCCTGTTGGTCTAGTGGTTAGTGACCCTGACTGCTATACCGGAGGTCGTGGGTTCGATTCCCACCCAGGACAAATCTTTGTGTGATGAGCATGATCATTTGTTCTGTAATTTATCTATAATATGTATGTATTTAGAAATATACAAGTAAGTTTATCAGTTGTCGGGTTACCATAACACAAGCTCTGCTTAGCTTGGGATCAGATAACCGTGTGTGCCGAGTCTATGCCGAGGGTTACATAGACAATTCCAACTCATTTAGTAATCCGCAAACAAGTATTACGTCAATGTTAATAATTCTATTACCGAAGAAATATTCTAATACAGTGTCTTGTTAATACGAAATGTCGTTGAACGTCGCAATCCACGTAAGACATGTGAATGCATTATGCATCCCTCTTATTATGCATTCGGGTTTAAGTTTCCGGCTCCCGGCCTACACATATTATTATAGTGTTTTAAACTGTCGCAATTCTAGATGGTCATTTGTAATGCATTCCATTAGTACCTACATAAGGAAACTAATATTAAACACTTATATATTTTTAAATAGGTATCTATAATTTTAATTACGATTTTTTTTTCAAAACATACCTAATGGTAATTTTTAAACGTAACCGTCAGAATTTCGGCTTACATATGCGGCATAAAAAATACTAGTCAGGCATCAGCAATTAAAGTTCATGGGACATTTGATTCACCAATTGAGATATTAAGAGGAATTAAAGCTGTAGGTTAGTAAAGCGGTGGACGATGTATCATGTATGAAGCATGGACATTTCTGTTAGGTTACGTGTAAGGAAAACGTGAGCAAATAACCATAATAGGTGCATGTGTACTGATCCCAATGACTCAAGAATGTTAGCGGGTAACGGTTTGATTTCCGCGTTTTAACTTGGCCTTTAGTTGTTAAGGTTTCGGTTGCTCAACCGGATTTTCAGCTAGACTTAAAAGGGTCGAAGGGAGGACTGGCTGACACCTGTTGAATTGGTACAGACCACTTGTGTGGCATATAGCGACCTAAGTTTGTTTTGGTCGCGTGATTACTATGAATAACCTAGGTATAGTGTTTTTCCTAGGGACAATAATGGAAACAATAGCGTTCGGTTTTTTGCTAATGTAATTGCAATATAGGTACACCTAACTTGTTTAGTACGGCTATGGAAAGATACTTGTATTACCTAACTATCCCAGGAGACAATTGTTATTTGGCCTATATTTTTCATGTTACTTATGTACGCCAATATATTTATCTATAACATATTTTCAAAAGAGTTTTATTTCCGCAGGACCCCGCGCTAGACTCCTATACGTTGGAGCACGAAGCGAGGAAGTTGGACAGCACGCTCACCCACAGCCTGCCGCCGCTCAACGATAGCTACGACTCGTCCAAATAAACAAAACTTCAGCAACAAGCCAATATTTACCAATAATGAGCTGCCGACGCTCGAGCATTGTGTAAAAAACACACAATAGGAATACAGATGGTGTAATTTATAACCGGCTGTGTAGTTTCAAGTTTCTATTATAACTGCGGCCGCGGTGTGCTAAATTACTAGATACAATCGATACAATAGGTGACAGCTATGTTATTCCTGTCCTCGAATTGTTTATCACTAGTTTTTCGAGTTACACCATTATCTATATTAAGTCGTGTTCGAAAATTTTAAAATGTAAGTAAACTGTTTTTCGATTCTTATATGGTACGATATCGCTTCGCGTCTCGCGAGGGCGAGAATTATTAATGAATAAAAAAACATTGTGGCCTTCGAATTATAAAAACAGGCCTCATTCGTGATGGACCAAAATGTTGAAAGTTATTACGAAATCGTTAATCAGTAAAAGTAATACTGAATACCATTGTACTTATCGGTACAGTGTGACGTCATCACTGCCCATTCCATAACGGACGTATGATTAAAAACGATTTTACTACTTTTTTAGCTCGTCATGTGAGATATATTCGAGTGTCATGTGGTCGAGATGAATCTATGGTTAAATATTAAAATTATTCCAACGATCGAATTTTTAAGATTCTTCTAGGTAGTGCACGAACTATTCACGAATAATTAGCAGAAGTATATTTGTCATTTAGCAATGATTTGTTTGATAACACGAATGAGTCAATACGTCTTGAGCGATGATTCACACCCGAGGTCAGTTCAAAGACCGGAAACAGAGGAAGCGATGTTTTTAAACGCCAATGACTCAGTAATAATCTAGTTTAGTATACATTATATGAAAGGTGTGCTTTTAATCTAGTCAAATGGTATTTTATGGGTCATCTTGACTCCCTCAGGAATGGTTGTAGGTTGACACGATGCATCAATGTCAACAGTATAATAGTTATTTTAAATGGTCGGTAATTTAATTGGTTTATATTGTGACCTAAATGATGTGCCTATAAAGAAAAATGTATGTCAACATATTGCTAATTATAAAATATGAATTTTCTTAGTAAGTACAAACAAACAAGTAACAAATTAAGTTCGAAACAAAATCGGACCATTCTTACAAGATAGCTATGTTGATATTGTTTCTTTATAACTTGGACATCTCTAGTCATTATAACTTAAAATAATATTATTTACAATGCACACTTATTTATTGATATTGTTTTTGCAACGTGAAATTACGATATTTTCGCTTATTGTAGGTACCTTTGTATTCATTATTTTAGTAATCAAATTGTGTTATTCGTTTTTAGTATAAATTTGACCATGTGCTCATGTTTATAAAAAAATATATGTGAAGATTTCTTAGTTTGATATCTATTGTGTGATTATGCAAATTTTTATATTATATACAAGTACCTATTATAGTCACCTGGACTAGTCATGATAGTATTAATTAAGACTAAACGGCAAATGGCTCCGTCCTAGTAGAATAATCAATAAATATATAAAATAAAATCTAGTAATGTGTAACAAATGTATCGGCACTTAGGTACCTAATAAAATATCACGTTTTCCGCCTCGACGACTTATGAACATTGTTTTATAATAGTCACGTAATTACGTTATATATTTCAACATACGTATATTACTTATCTAAGGAAAAATAAACGGATTTCCCGAAACCTCCATACCAGCAGTTGAATTCAAACTGCAGTATTGTTACAAGTCATTGTAATATAACATGTTTTATAATAAACACTCAAGAGTTTATAAAATACGTGTAAGTTTCACTTCACGCTTTATCGTAAAAGGGGGCGAGGCAGTTTAGCTATCACTATTTTTATTAAACATGAATAAACTCGGATAGCCGTTATCTGAGTAATTTTGTGAGTATTTATCATAAAGCAAATTGTGCTGATAGGTGTACTTGCAATGATTGGCTTAAATAAGTATATAATAAGTTAGTAAAAGGACAGTAACAATAGTCCTCGCTAACATTTGACCCCGATTCGATAAGCGCAGCCGACAGGCTCCTGGTGCCTGATAAAAATGGTCCTACACCATTTAATTGTCCTATCTTTCGCCGGCTATCGCGCGCCACTGTAGACAACCCTATTGTATGTAGATTGACACTCCCACATGCTTATAACTTCCAGTTTACGACTTTACTGTATTTACTATTAAGATTACTTTGTTCGTCGCACGCGCCCCATAGTGAGCTCGATCTATGAACGAGACCTTGTTTCACATCATGGGGTGTGTCAATAGGAAACTAAAGCAACTGTAACCCAACACTTGTTTTGCATCATAGATTAGATTGCTTAGTTATCGAGTTCATACGTAGATATTAAGTTAGGCGTATTGTGTTCAATTCCACTGGACTGTGTCAATTCTTATGTTACTAGAATGTCGACATACGCCCGCCACGTCACACTGCCATACATTATTTTTTATCAAGTTTGTACCTACTGTTTAGTTATAGAATTAAGTGTAGACACATTTATGTAACTTTTTTTACACTCATCAAGTCAATAAAATAGTTGTAGATGGTATATGGTTGTTTCAATTAATTAAATTCCATTAAAATTCCGAGCCAATTGACGTTTATTTGATAGTCGGTGGGGGTACTGTCGTGCAGAGCGGGCGTGCGGGCCTGGGATGTGACTCATCACGACGCGACCTCGATTGACATCACGGGAGCGCCGCGCGGGGGGGACAAAACATACCCCAAAACGATAATATTTAAAATTGGTTTTATTGATGCAAAAAAATGAAATTAATAGATTATTGTACATGTCCATATTGATTGAAAAGATAAAAATATACAAGTTCTTAATTTCCACAATATATATAAAAATATAATTTAACTCAGATCAAAGTCATATCCAATATCCTTGTGCAGTAAATCTTACATGTTAACAGAAAAGAGAATGGAGGAAACATCTAATTCCGTAACAATATTTGAACACCTATATAACATGTTTAACAAAGTTCTAGCAGCAAAACATAGGTTGATAATTTATTTATATTAAATGAGCCAGTAATCATAAAACTTTCATCCATTTACAATAACGATAAATTTCTTATTTCTCAATTTCATAGGTTAGGGGTTATAGTATGGTGGCTGGTGGTGAACAGTTATAACACAAGGCATGGGACGCCACCATATACACTGGAGACTAAGGTCGCAGGGTGCAATCACCTAAGGCTCTCTAATATTTGTTCAAAAGTTACCGAGTCCTAATGGTGTCACATTATCAACTCTTAACTCGATACAATTGAATTATATAACAAGACAATAATATATTCTGAAAAATTTAATGTATTCTTAATTCACATATTTAAACATTACATACTGGTTCAGGCCTTTGGGCACATTGCCCAGGTCTATTCGGAGCCTGCTTCAACTCTCACACAGCTGTTCAGAAGTCCAGGCTCTCCTTGATCAGTATGATTAGATAATAACTACTAAATGGTAAACTATATCTATATTAGGTCCAGACAGATATATATATTTATATAACTATAAATGCAGTCACTTCAACATGTTAACCACTTGATGAACATTCAATGGTGCCACTACAACGGAACCTTGAAAGATAATTTCATGGTAAATAAGTATATTAACTCATTTTCCTGTTCAATTAAATTTCAGAGGACTGTCTGTACCTAATATTGTTAATAATATTATTATTAAAACAAAAATATTTTTAGTTGCTTTTCATATATTTGAAAATCATAATTTGAGAAACAATGAGAAGTACATACATAGAATAACATTTAATAATGAAGTAGTGCCATGTTTAGATACATAATTGGAATGAACATAAATGAATAGTCAGTATTGTCACAGGATATTCTAGAACATACTCCTCATAGCCTCTAAATAAATGAATATGTTTATACTTACATCAAGTAGTATTTAAATTTATAACCATTTACAACTTCTGAACCTAACAGCATCCTCACATTACAATTGGAATTTCTAGAGTGAAACACACACAGAATCGTTGAATCTATCCTTGAATATTATAACTATCAAAATATAGACCAAAGGTATGAGAGATACATTTGCATGGATAGTGGATCCAAAACGCTCTGTGGATTTTCCACTGGTGCCGCAGCACTCCGTCACAACAACTCAACAAATGCACATTCTCCAAATGCTATAGGTATATCTACCAAGCAACGATGCTCAACACCCGACCTAGTTAACTTTGGGAGCAGTCGAGAGCCAAATCCGGGTACCAGAAGTCTTTCAAATTATTAAATATTTTATACCTAGCGCTTCGGAGGCTCCAGTGGCATTCTTACAGAATTAAACATTTTTTGTGTTTTTTTGTCTCATTGTTAATAGGCGTTCTCCTGTTGATCTGACGTACTAGGTCAAAGAACACATCGTTCACATGTATTTTTGCTTTCGCCGAAGTCTCCATGAAGGAGCAGTTGAAGTGGCGTGCCAGGTTGCTGCCCTGCTCCTTGCCGACCACGCGTTCCGCTTCCAGATCGGTCTTGTTGCCCACCAGCACCATGGGCACGTCGTCCTTGTCCTTCACCCGCAGGATTTGCTCCCGCAGGTCTTGCAAGTCGTTGAATGTCGATTGTGCGGTGATGGAGTACACTAAGACGAAACCTTGTCCGTTCTTCATGTATAAGTCTCTCATGGCTGTGAATTGCTCCGTACCAGCTGTGTCTAGTATTTCTAGCATGCATTGTTGTCCGTCAACTTCCACCTGTTTCCGATAACTATCCTCGATGGTGGGGTCGTATTTCTCGACAAAGATGCCTTGTACGAACTGTACTGTCAGGGCGGACTTTCCCACGCCTCCGCTACCTAACACGACTATTTTGTATTCACGCATTATTAACTATTTTGTATCACGTGATATTATCAACTTAAATCAAAGATCAAATTGTTAAAAAGCACATTAACTAGTAAGTTATTGCAAAAAAACCTTTAACAAGTCAAACCGCCATGACACCGTTAGCAGGGCGATGGCTCACTGTGTCGGTATTGCCATAAATAAATTTAAATTATTTATCACTTACTAATACCAGTCTATGAACAAAGTTCAATTTATTCCATTGTACGCTAGAATAACTTTGAGATAACTTCCAGAACTTGCAGTTGTTAAATAAATCAATTTTATTATATTTTTATTTTGCGACAAAAGTTGCAAAATAATTACTAGCTGTATTTGATTGAATCTGCAGAGTGACTGAAATAAAACATGACTGGGATGCATGCAACCCAATAAAAGTTAATTGAGGATGCATCAAATTATTTAATTATTTCAATTTGTATCTTTTAACAAGTGTATACTAAATACTAAATGCAACGTAAAAATATAATAATTTTTATATCACGATTTTGTGCGAACTAAAGCAAGCAATAATGTATGTTGATTTATTCAAATAATATATGGTAATAATTTCCAAAGGATGAGTAACTTCCAAATAAATTAGTTTGATTCTAATTTAAATGTTAGGTGGTTTAAAAACAAATATCTTTAAACGTTGAGGTTATAAGTTTTCAATCAAACCGAATCTTCATGTTTATTTTAGTAATCTTTAAAGTTACGTTTTACTGTTTTGAATTATTAATTTTTTATATAGTTTTATAAAAGTTCTACGTAAATTATACTGTCGAAATTTTGAAACTATTATTAGAGAAATAATTAGTTATTGTATCATTTTGCTTCTGTGCCGCTTTGCTTCATATCCTGAGATCCTTAACAAAACAGTAAACTAACGTCGTCCGTGCTACCATCCATAGATGGCGCTGACGCGGTTCTGCAAAACGGTCGAATTTTTATTCATGCTAGCAGCAGTTGTTTGTTTATAACGTTGACTTAAATTGTATAGCCACTAATTGACCACCTAACTATTATAATCGATAAATAAATAATATAACGTTAGGCAGGTACATTGATTTCCGAGGTTTACGCAAATGCACAATCAAATAAAAGTACATAGCTAATATTTTTAACGGATTTTATGAACACCAACGCAATATAAGCTTAGGATGTCGTGAGGCCGTGCAGCTCATGGGTTTAGTTTAGAAATTGAAATTATGTACAACGGCTGGAAAACCCGCTGCGCTGCTACTTTGTCTAAGTAGGCCTACCCACCTTACGTCCGTACCTACGTACCTTACGTATTAACTGGTGGCCAACTACTTACCTGGGTCTACCACTTGTAAACAAATTTCTAGTAATTTAGGTAAGTAGGTACCTACCTACGGATTGACTAGTTTGTCTTCCACTATAATAGGACGGTACAGTACCTAAACCTGATAACCCAATAATGAGGCTAAGTGCGAAGAGTTCAATCTACTTAGGCATAGGTCATATATACCATATAACATCATATTCATAGGTACCATAAAACAAATCCGATAACACAACGAAAGGACATGATTTATCACACTGTTGGTTGAATATTTAGACGACAAAATAAATTCAGCTTTATCTTAAGTTGATAAAGAACCCAGGTTTCCCAGCCACAGCACCGCAGACCGCAAGACTGGCGAAGCGACATGAATATACTTGTCTTTTAAATGTAAATTCTTAGAATTACTCCGAAGTGTTTCGTTCGGTTTGATCTAATGGAAAATCTAAATTCGTTAGGATGAAAAGGATTCACTTAAATCATATAGGGGATCCTTGTTTATTTACATAAGTTGTTTCCAAGAACTTTTAAATTACAATCCCTTTAGTAAGAATTTTAGAGAAATCGCTATCGGTATACATACTTATGTAGGTATTTCTACCTACCATCTACCTACCTCTTGTTAGTTATCCTTTTGAACTACCCATGTTTTATTTTATTTTTACAAAAAATTACAGCAATACCTCGGGGCCTGTTGGTCTAGTGGTTAGTGACCCTGACTGCTATACCGGAGGTCGTGGGTTCGATTCCCACTCAGGACAAATCTTTGTGTGATGAGCACGATTATTTGTTCTGTGTCTGGGTATAATTTATCTATAATAATATGTATGTATTTAGAAATATATAAGTATGTTTATCAGTAAGTTGTCTGGTTACCATAACACAAGCTCTGCTTAGCTTGGGATCAGATAACCGTGTGTAGGTACATAACCTACACATATGAAAATTTTATTATTTTTATTTAGTGACAAAATTATTTGGATTCATTTTTGTCTGGTTGTTATGGAAATGAAGCCAGAAATTGAAATGATCATAAAAATAAGTCTACTTATCTAGAGCTGGTCGTTAGTAAACAATGATTAAAAAAACAATAAATACGACGGCCAAATAACACAAAGCCAAGCTCATTCAGTTGCGGCTCCTACTGAATGCTAAAGCGAAATAATAAAGGTTCATTTCTCACATAATGTTTATGAGAAACTCTTGCGTTACTCGTATACGTGTACCCAGTACGTCAACGAATCGGAAAATTCAGCCCGACTGTGGGCAAAGGACAAAGGAATCAATTGACCGTGCCCACGTGAAATGAGAACGAACGTACTGGTAGAAATGTCGTTTGTATTGTAAAAGGAAATTATAATATTTACCTTTTATTTGTGATGGCAATATTTTTGTAGTTGATTAAAGAAAACAAATGGGAATCCTCCTAAGTAGTGCTGAAATAATGCTAATGCTAGTTAATGATTTTGTTAAGCTGTAGGTATACGAAATTCGTGATGCTACTTTATTTGAGAAGAGACCTTTGCCGCTTCCCTTCTTTCTTCTTAATATTTGATTCGTAGATTAGCTTTTAGAAGCCCAATAGTATCTACTCTTAATTATAACCGTCCTCTCAGAATGCTTCACACCAAAAGTGAGAAAAGCTAATGAAGTTAAGGAAGGTATAGAGGGTGTGGTGTGGTGGGTATAGAGGGTAAAAAAGCTTGGAGCATGACAATATATACTAAAGCACGCGCGAAGAAAAAGTAGCATAGTCCCATATTGAATTGAGATAACAATTCACCCGGCGTTACTAACGCAGTAAATACGAACACATGCTACAATATAACCTACGTCTCACACATCTGTGAACACAGATACGGTTCACGCAGACAATAAGTAGGTCCATCCGTGTTTTAGAACGCTACTATTTTGGATATGAAACGAAAACAGTTTCCCCTGAAGTGACCCAAAATAAAGGAATTTATAGTCATAATAAAGGGATATCTAGGGTCTGATGAAGGGTCAAATAGTACAATTCGTTGTGTTAACATTGTGTAAAATATTCTACTTTAACTTTAGCAGCCGGACGTTTATGTTTCATTTCGCATTTGTTTTACTAAAATATTTAAGGAGATTTTTCACGCTGTTTATTGGGTACCTAGTGATTTGTTGAGCACACATTTATTGTTCAAAAACCCACAGATGATTATCATGAACAATATAGTAGTATACTTACTCTTATTTATGATGTTACGGTAATGTTTAAACAAATGAATTACTGTAATGCTCGGAGTAAACGTTGAGTGTGGCGATACGTGTTTACGAGTAGAATAATTAATGAGTGATTGCATGGCGTAGAATGTCGACGAGCAATAATAAGTAAAATATTAAGTTTCCTATAGAATAAAATTTGAGCGAAGAATGATAGAGAAAATAATAGATATTTTTATTAACAGTTTAAAACATACCTTAAATATTAGTACTATAATTAGGTTTTAATTACATAGGTGTGAGAGTAGGAAGAAAAGTTCATGAAAATGTAGATAGAGATCTTAAAGGTCTGGTATTAAATCTCTACCTGCGCATAAAAGTATGAATAAATAAAAGTCAGCTAACACGAGCATAGCATGTTTGTTGGCATAACAAAGCAATGCCTCGGCATCACACAACTATTAAATTTACTCCCGCATGCGACGCATTTGAAAATGAGAACGTTTTTAAAGTTCAGAAATTCTAAAAGTTGTACGTATATAACAATAGATATTATTAAGTATTGCGTGCTCTTGACAAGAATAGTTCAAAAAGTGATTATCGCTATAATAACTATCAAAGTTTCAGGGGGTTCTATTTAAAACTCCCTCATAAATGTTGTTGAATATTCCTCTAGGTTTCCATTTTATACAAAGTCCTCAACCTACGTGACCTACCTAGATAGATGCTTGTTCTTCAACTTTAACTGTTCTATGGCTTTTATTTTTCAATATTAATATACCTTTCAGTTTCTTTTTGTAGTTGGTAGGTAGTTTAAAACTTTTTCTCGTTTATATTTTATCAATGAAGAAGATAGGCAGGTACTTTATGTATACTCTACTTAATTCCGTGTACTATTTAAGTAGTCTGTTTCCGCTTGCAGTATATTCTTCCGGTAAAATTCTGAGTAGGCGAAACATGAATTAATGGCCATTGACTGGTGCGATTTATGCATACCATCTTAACAAACCCAAATATGACCAAAAAACCCATTAGATGCTTAAAACTAATAGTATCAATATACCTAAGTACCCTACTGAATCAACTATTGTGTCTTAAAATCGACAAACTCCTAACATCTGTTCAAACATTTCCCATAGACATCGAATACTAAAATAAACTGGAAGTCGAACATAAAACTCGGAGTTAGTCTGAGCTACGGATGCTGCCGAGTTTACAAATAGTTGCCTTACTCCTTCTACCTTTGATTTCTTTCACGACTTCACTTAAGTCCGTTACAGAAGTTTGCCTGATGGCTGACGACTTCTACCGAGTGCTTTAGTGCTGCAAGTCTTGAAGATGTTATGCAAGTACAAAAGGAAATTGTTTTAAGTTATTTGCTAGCTTTTTGTTAAACTATGCGAAGGTTCCAATTAGTCGTTAGATAGTGTTGCAATGTTATGTTGTTAAATACTTAGATAATGGTATACCAGGATTATGAGATTATATGATAGCTTTTGTATCTATGAGTCAGTAAAACAGTAGTAAGAAAAGTAAGCAAAATTTTCTTCTCTTTTTATGTAACAACTGCAGAGCCAAAAAATTGGCTACTACTTTAGCAGCGTATTTAATTTTCTAGTAAATATCCTATACAGCAGACCGGAACGAAAAGCTATATTTAACTAATTATACTCGACCTTATTTTTGTATATCATGCTCAATACTTGGAACCGAACAATGTAAAAACCAGCTCAGACCAACAATAATGCGAACCGAACTGGCTCTTAACATTTTATTCCTCACAATACTATTAAAAGCAAAACGGTGCACATCAAAAATATCTGTACATCTACCCAATTACATTTGGCAACGGTCTGATAAGATAACAAGGCCATTCGAAGCTTTTCTACTCCCTTAATGGGATGAACTCGATATAAGACTACACAATATCTACCAAATGGCTGGTTAGGAACATCCGATCCTACGTAGGTAATTTGGCAATCGAAGACTATAACAATCCTAATATAACATAAAGTGCAGTACTAGTGAATTTGGTATAGTAGAGCTCGGGTGTCGATGAGAGCTTAGCGGCGTCTCAAAGGCACCCGAAAGCAATATCGGCGTTGTGATTGGCTGAGCGGCGTTCAGTGAAGGGTTAGATCCCTCAGAACAAATATTTGGATGGCCACAGATATCTGTTTGGAATCAGGGCTGTGCATGATACGTTTGTGTTACTGCACTAGCGACAAGAAAGTAGGTCAATGCTTAAAGTTTTATGTTGTGTGGTGTCAAATGGGCCTTTATGGGGTTTGGGGAGTCTTAAAAACAAACAGACAATTGTGTATGTCATGTCATAAAAATACCTTTTCATAATTTTGAAAGGGACTTCTTGGAACAAATAAAGGTAAGTCTATTTCTTTCTTAATGACATTTCAGTTGTAAGAAATCCGCTCCGCTTCCCATATGACGCTAGCTCAAGTCGTTATCTGTCCGGGTTTAACCGGTTTAAAGACTGGATGGAAGCCGAGACAGATTGACACCGCAATTCCCGGTGTTTCGAGCGAAACATGGAAACTGGAACATCGGTCTGTCGGTGGATAACTAACGTACATACCTTCGCGCCGTGAGCGAATAACACTAATTGACCATATTCCTAGAGTTTACACGGAAAAGAGCAAGCTTTAAAAGAGAGCAAGTGAGAGGTCGTTAGTTTGACGGTCGGTTACTTTCCTCTATACAATTTTACGTATGCATGTTTTAAATAAATAATAATAATCCATTCATTTATAAAATCTCCGGAATGAAACCTTAGCTTTTTCAAGTCTGTTTTTTGACTGTTTTTCCCTTTAACAGAAACATGTGAGGTAAATTACACAAAAAAGAAAGTAACATATGATAATTCAAACCCCATAAGAATCACCTGAACAAAAAAGAATACATAAAAGTATTTTTATTCCATTTATAGCAGCAAAAAAACATTTATATTAAAGTCTTTTATTCTTTAAGTACATTTTACGCTTTAGAAAAGTCAAGCCAAGCTAAATTAAATAAGACTGAATTGTCTATTATCTGGGAGAGTAGTTTTTGTAATCGCAGCCCCCGAGGGAGAGTCGTCCGATTTCAAACGTTTGACCCGTAGTTTCTCAAACCGCTGACTATCCTTATTTAAAATTAAATCGTTAATGATTTTGTTTGACTTTAGTGCTTTTAGATTTTCTTTTTTTTTTTGTATGATGGCTTATTTTTTGAAAATATAAATTATGTTTTTAGGTTAGGTTAGTTAGGTTAGTTATTATTAGAAATAAATGAATTGTTTACTCTAAATTACAATAAACACCATCAGAAAACCTTTTATCCATAAATATTTTGTTTTGTATTCTGATAATTACCTACCCTTTTTACGTTTACAAAGTTTGATCGTTAATTAGTCATTCTATCTGTAAGAAATATATTTATTATCTAGATATACCTAAATACATATATTATTTTGGATATTAAGTATTTAAATTTCGTATATTACTTAGGCATCACATTTGTGAGAGTCGTTACTAAGAAAGCTTCGTAAAAATGTACATAAATATTTCTTAGAAAACCGAAGTTTTACGTTACAAATATTATTAAGCTATATTAACGCGCTTTTAAATCGTACCTTTTTCATTAAGAGAGAGAGAGAGAAGAATGGAGAATATCTACAGACAAAACTAACGCCAATGATTAATTTAACCCTAGCAGAAGACCTTAAGCTAAACAATGCGCCATATTTAAATGAATTACATTATTAATTACATACATTAGTAAACTTTTCAATCCCTTTCTAAGTAACTTAAGATTTAAAAATATTTCTTGCAGAAACACGTAAAACTCCACTACAACCTTTAACGAAACTCTAAACATAAAAATGAAACAAACGAGCAATTTTAACGTGCACTTATAATTCCTAACATTCTAAACCCACTTAGAAGTAGTAAGTACTTAAGTAGGAAGCATAAAGATGGCGTTAAACTGCGAAATAAAGATAATATGACACCATTCAGAGCTAACTAGCTTAGTTAAAACTTAATGGGGGTCGTTAAGGTGCACTTAAGTCCGCGTCAAGTAATCGCTGTAATCCTTATATCTGGCCAGGTTAGTATTATGTAATTGTGGGATATGGGACAGAGGTACGATTTTAATACGATATTGAAACGGTCTGAATACTTTATGACGTGTGTTAAGTAGAAAACATGTTTGATTAATTCGCAATCAAAAAGCTACGTTAAGTAAAAGGACTGACATGATTGCTAATCATATTTTTAGGCATTAACATTAAATCATGAATAGTAACGAATCAAATCGAAATCTGTAACTTACAGGATTAACTTTTAAACTATCGCGCTGCATGTTTATAGTAATATAATTCACGGGAATAAGTGCGTACATGCATAAATACCACCCCGGCCGATGTAACCCGGTCGAAACGTCAAGCCCCAAAAAAGGTATTTATGCAAGTACGCGCTTATTCCCGTGAATAATATTATTACTTACAGGATATTTTCCTTCGTTTACTCACAAAAATATTGCAATAATCTATTTAAATAACGAGAGTAATGATAGAAAAAACTCGAGTCATTAAACGAAGGAACCAATAATAGAAATTCAATATTGTTGTAAAAATAACTCCTCTTGCAAATCTACGCTCGTTTGTCATAATAAACGTACCTTAATAATGTTTACGGTACAGCCTTCCTAAATTTAGCATATTTTCCTGGTGCAATTAAGACGGCCAGTTAGATTGCTAATTGTTAGCAATTTGTGAACAATTTTGTCTTGGGTAACTGCAGCCGGAGAATTTACTGGCACTCATAAAATCCTGCTTCTACTTCTTTATTTACTCTAGTCCTTAATTTACATGGAATTCGTGTTTTTTAAATTACTCAGTTTTGTTGTGCAAATACGGAAAATTACAATGTCCGTGTAACTTATTTAAAATCACAAAAACAGTAGCCATTGTGTTGACCAAGCAAATGTTTTATGTCGCAATTCTAAATTAAATAATTAATGTTTTAATGTCTAAATTAAATAATTGTGTTATAAGGTATTAGTAAAAATAGTATCATTTGTAAAATGAATTGGATAATAAATGAGTGCAAAAAGCTTCAAATAATCAGCTTGTGATTTAGTACCTAGGTAATAAAAGAGCAAATGGCAAGTCCTTCTGTCTGGTAAACTTCTCTAAAGAAGTAATAAGTATCAATCAGTAAAAGACACTTACAATTCAACACCCTTTATTGTACGAACACTTAGCTTAGACTTAACTTTGTGTACTATACACAAGTAATTCATCACTAAACAGCCAGTAGTTGAACTTCCACTCTAATTCATAGTATCAAAGAGTTTAAACTTCAATCTCAGTTACAGCAAATCACTACCGAACTTTGAAATACGGGGCGACTGGGCCTGTTAAATGTGTATCCAAAACGACAAATTTATTACTTACGCAGCCAATATAGCTGGGACCCAGCAAGTTTGACGGTAATGTTAGAACGATGCCAGTAAGTAGTATTCTATAGTACCAGTGATATAGTAAGAAAACTTGGAGCTGGACACAAGACTTAAGCGGAAAGCGTTCTGATTTTGTTTTCAGTCGATCTATGTAAAATGCGGTATTCAGCTAAAGTTTTATTGTAACGAAGAAACAAATTCTTGTAAGAATTTTTCAATCTTGTAAATAACGATAGTGACGTATTTTTCAACGTCCTGAAAATAAAATAAATGATCTGAACATTAATTTGTGTTCAATACTCAGATTTTGCTTTTTCCTAAGACTGCAGTCAATAATATTCATAAAAATGATAAACTTACTACATGAAAGTGTTTTAAAAAAAAGTTTAAAAAAAAATTACATTCTATGGCGATATTACCTATTCATGAGTTTGTTCTTAAACAACGCTAACCGCTTATAACTTGGGCCACAGAAGAATAAATATTACCTTAGTGTACTAGAAAAATAATTAAAACTACCGCACGGGGGTTTATTTATATACTGTGATGAGATTTTAGAGCGCTGCAATTTATGTTAAAGCTTCATGTAGCCTTTATGAAGCTGGGACGACATGGATAATGAACTTAGCACTTTTTTTAAGTTTTTCTTACATTTTCACTGTATATATTATATACATGACAATTTAAGATTTTTAAGACCTCGGATCAACCGAAAGGGTTATTGGTGTCAAATCCATAATGTGAAAAATTTGGTAACAATGATTTAACTAACTCATTTGGAGCTGAAATTTTGTAAACTTACTCTATTCCAGGAGTACTCTTCACGCCTTTTGGATTGATATACCCTTTCGGTAACATCCTGTAGATTGGTTGGCTATTTATGTTATTATCATGTTAATCAAGACAAAAATGTTTCTGACAAAATCGATTTAGTGCCATATTGCTAATGTTGTATTTATTTATTCTTGGTTATTCTTCTCTTGCTTCCAACGTTGTTTACACAGTCATGCGATATATGATCATTCAATTTCTATTATAACCATCTAATATTAGTTATAGTTGTTTCATACAATTTTAAGTTATTAGTCTATTCTATAAAATCATATTTCAAAACTAATTTAGGTAGGTACTAAAGGTTATAAGCATCGTATTTCATATTGGAAATCTCCGAGATCGATTATATCTACAACAATGTATTTGCTAGCTTTGTTTGTGTTTATGAAGATACGTTAGGGCTTCTTGTAGTAGTTAGATTACTTTGAAACTTGACGATAACATAAATAATATGCCAATCACGCATCTCTGATAGTCCGACATGTTTTAATTAGTGTTGATTATACTCCTTTATGGATGGATGGATGACATCAAGAGTATAGGGGGAACAATCTGGTCAAGAACAGCAAACAAAAGAGAGGAGTGGAAACAGCTGGAAGAGGCCTATGTGTCGAAAGACACGCTGATCACAAAACCGGGAAATCGAACTCAATAGATTAAGCATAAGTAAAATTGTTTGTTTAGATGTAAGAAAAACTTGTATTTTTTAGTATCAGCAATAAAGGCTAATAATAATAATAATACTCCTTTAAGAGATACTCTCTCGGTTATCTGTGATTATACTTGTAAGCTATTTGGTCGAGAAATATTTGCGAAATGCATTAGTGGCCTTTGCAGCCAAGTGACATTTCTTCGTTATCGATGTCAAAAATCGCTTAAATGACATTTAATGTATGGAAATTACATTTTAATTCGATAATTCACGTGAATTACATTTGTCACTACCGTACATTTGAGCAATAGGATGAGCTTTGCCATTTGTAGAATTATTATAACTTTTCTAAGTAGAATTCTGAGGTCATTGAACATTACTGAGCTTCAATATAAAATAAGAAGGAGAATGCAATATACTAGAAAATCCATCTAATTCCAACAAGTAATAACTAACTCATAGCAAAAATAATATAATACAGACAGCGAGGATTTATCAAAACTGACAAACTCCACACAAGCTGGCGAAACAAAATAAAAATATTATAACATATACTAGGTCTGTGTTTCTCAAAGTTGTATTCAAATTCAAATTTCAAATTCTTTATTTTGCAAATAGCACTACGTCAATCACTTTCACACGTCTTCTTAATCTAGATGAGGTCGACATTTGCTAACTGACTACCCTGAGAAGAAATGTCGAAACAAACTCAGGGGTCAGTCTCTTTTATAGTCCTGACAATACAATAGTAAATTTGTGTAAACAAGATATTCTCAAGAACGTAATATAGTATTTAACTTAATATAGTAGGAGGTAAATGCGAATGGTTTCCTTGAAACTATAATATGTTTCAGTTTGTTTCTGCAAGACAATATCCAATCTAATGACTATTTAAAATACCGAAATATAAACATATTATTCGACTTTAAACAGTATCTTTTAACATACCGAGAAAGCACCCTGATAAAAGTCTTTGGTTTTCAGCTATTTCGCGACTAGCATTTGAGAATCACTTTCCAATCTTATTTTGTCTAGTCACTCTGCTTTGAAGATTGGCTGATCCAGTTTCCTCGAGTTTAATTTAACGCGTAGCTTTGTGTTCAGAGTAATTGAGAAACTGCCATCAGTGAAACTGAGATTGAAGTTATAGCCTAACTAAGTGACGTCACAGTCGGTCAAAGCGAGACATAATAACCTATGTCATTATAACTATAAAGGCTCATTTTCCATGGTAGTGCCCGTATTCGGGGCGCGGGAGATATTGGTAAAGCATGCCACAGGTACCGCATGCGGTTACCGTCTTCATTGGTCGTTACCAACCGCATTCGGGATGCCAGAGATTGACTTCAAGCACGAACTGATGAATTACAGTTAGTTGCTGCCCGCGTGCGTGTCATTCGATGCTAGGTTTATCGGTTGTTAGGCCGTGTGCGGGGCTCGCCGCATGCGGCACAACGACTTGAGCACTTCATAAGTCGTTAACCCGTACTCGGCTGTCCGCTTGCTTTATAGCGACCAATTAAAATGAGCTTTAGCATGTATGAATAATAAGACAGTTTAACCTTTCGAGTGTACACACCAGAGGTATTTAGTCGTGTCCGGAGATACAAGACAATACGTATTCCATTGTGTTTGCCTGTGATAGGCTAATACTCAGGTCTCCGATGGCATTGCAAATTAATACCTACGTATTTGCCTTCGCTTTGTAGTATTTAGTTGTCTAGTTAGTTAGTTATCAGTGTTATGTAGGTATTATTATGATGATAATGCTACTAGAAATATGGTTTATTGATTGGATTTCATTGTTTAGTAAATATCGTTTATTAAAAAATAAATTTAAACGTTGTCATTTTTAATCGTGCCTCAAATTATTTTTCGAATACAAAAATAATCGGTCTATGTAACAGAAAAATATAAAAAATACAATGTATACATGTTTGAATGTACCAAAATAATTGAAATAAAACTAGTTGTAACTTGTTGTATGTATGTGTAAATAAAACTAGTTGTATCTTGTTGTATGTGTATACTGTTGTTGGTAGTTGCAGGTATCATAGTAGGTTGCCCGTGACCATAAAGGTGTCGAAACGTCGGGACTTAAAATGAAAAATAAACCGCGACAAAATACTTAAAATTTAGTTTTGTTTTTATTTCATTCACATTCGCGTAAACCTAAGAAACCAATATTAAAATAATTGTTTTGTATTGTACTTATCAAATTTCTATCAACTTATGTTTATGTATTTTAATAGCTTCCGGGCCAGTTAAGCATACTAGCCAAAATGTATAATCTTAAAACGAAAAAATTGGTTGCAATCCAACACATGACCTAAAAAGCTGAACATAGAAAGATTAATTAACGCGGTTTTCATTAAGCCGCTCTGCAGTGTGACTGCGGGTGTCTTCCGTTTTAAATTTCATTAGACCAAATATCCAGACCATTTGCTTCTACTATACTAAAGTTTAAAATACTAGAATAAAGTAGAAACAAAATAGGAAGCAAAGCGAATGAGAACCTATAGAATAAAAGTTTATTTAAATTACATGATTTTATATTATGTTACATAACATAACATACCATCACACCTGTATCCCCGAAGGGTTAGGCAGAGGTGTACCAATGTACACCCACAGTTCGCTGTGTGGTTAGGTCCCATGTAATAGGGGGCGAGCCTATTGCCACTAACCGGGCACCAATCCAAACTCCGACCTGCTACTGAGAATTTTAATAGAAAAACCCAATAACACCTTGGTTGACTTGGGAATCGAACCCAAGACCTCTAGCGTAGCAGTCGCGCTTAGGACCACTAGGCCAACGAGGCAGTTATATTATGTTACAGACGAAATAATATGTAATTTAACTTTACTTGAGTACTATGTTTATGTTTTGCTATGTTTTGTGTATTTTTAAACAATGTTATCACTTAATAATGTTGTTATTTCAATGTTTTCTGATTTGTTTACAAGTGTATAGTTTAGGTTAAGTTCTAAGCTGTCGCATTAGGGAAAACCCTGCCTGTAATTATATTTTAAAGTGTTATAAATAAATAAACATGTTTAATGACCTATAATTAATTAATAAATAGAAAAAAAAAATAGTACAACATACATAGACTTGAGAAATCTTTCCTTTTTTTTTAATGTAGAAAGCACCTAAATGGTAAAGCGCCTGGAGTGTATAGACAGAGCGATGAAAAATCTAAGTGGCCCAAAAAGTTGGAATATTAAAAAAGGTCCAAGCTTTGCAAATAACACTAGATAGAGTCAAGGACGATGAGAACATTAATCCCAAAGGCTTCGTTCAAATCCCGCGAAAGTCAATAATATTTAGAGTTCTCAATAAAAAGTATAAAGCGCCGGGTCAATTGAAGGTTTTATTTAAAAGCACAAATTGGGAAAGAAATGTAGTTACCCCTAATACCTCTCAATCTTTGTATTAAATAATGAAGTCTTCATAATTATAGAATCAATCTTTGATCGCCTTTTGAATGACTATTTAAATATATATTTTTTGAGGCATTTATGAATAAATAATTGCTAGATGTGATAAAACTTTATTTAATGGAACTAGTTTAATGTACCATAAAATTATACTAAAAGCTAAACCTATTACTGCTTTTTCGTAAGGATTTTCTTCATATTTGCGTGAACACATTTGAATTTTGAATGTTCAAGTCGTGGTTAAAAAAAACACCCTTTATATATTTTGTTTGCTTCTAAAAAGCGGTGTCAGTACAAATAAGTTAGGAAAGAAAGTTATACGGCATTTTCACATGAGTACGTGTCGAAATAGACAAATGACAGTCGTCAGAGGAAGCACTAAAAGCGCTGTTTCATGTTATGAGCGCCATATTGAAAGACCTTGAAACTTTCAGATGTCTTAGCTTTGGTATGTCTACAATATATTTTTAGGGAAGTACCTATTTATAAAAGAAATATTACAAATGTTGCGACTCAATGAATTCTCATGAAAATTCTTTTGTGGGGAGTATTACAAATCCTAGCTCTTAACAGAAGCACTTGGAAAGAAAAAGGGAAGACAGTTCCCGAAGACAGGTTAAAATAAATAATAATATTTATTGCAAATCCAGATTTATTTGAACATTTTGTCTATATTACCGTTGCATATAAGAAGGTACATACCTACAGCTTGTCATCACAAGAACAACTATGTGTCATCGGACCTATGATTCGACCCTCATACAACGGCCTCACAGCATAAGGGCGAAAATTAGCTACATTGTGTTCCCGCGTTTTCGTGTCAAGTGAAAGGGCTGGGTAAAACCAATCAAGTCCGCAAATATGGTTTCATAGAGGCCGCTTCATAATCTTGCCCACAAAAGGTTAGGAGGATATTGTCGACCATGTTGGAGACTGCATTTCATCACGCTTGAGCTTCTTGTAACGTACGAGATTTGTGTGGATACATAGGTTAGGTAGATTTATTACGTGTATTTCCGAAACTACAATATCTATATTTTTTTTAACGGAGTTCATAATACTAGTAGTGTAATTACATGCCATTATTATATATATACAGCACAGATGTGTTGTTATCGAAAACCTGGTTACTAGTTAAATGATTTAAACTAACAACAACACCCTTTTTTTAAAGGTAGGTTTTTAGTTTCTTAACTATAGACGCGTGTTTTAGTATCGGAAACACTTAATAAATAATTATAGTTAATCATTTTCGATCTGGTGATGATAGAACCTCACGACTAAAACACAAACACAAAACAAACGACGCTCAACCAAATTCTGTCTAAACGTATACTTAAACGCTGTATCATCATATACGCAAACCATGACAGGAAGCAATGGAGAGGAACGATAAAAAATCGTGACGAGCCAAAGAAGCATCTGTGACCTGGGGCCGTACCATGAGCTCTTAAAACAGGACTTTTGCGATTGAGTAAGCGGGACAGCGCTATGCGCAGTGTAGTGCGCCGTCTCGCTTCCACAACCGCAACAGTACTTCTTTTCTAGATCATGGTACGGCCCCTGTCCACACTTACGTATGTCCACAGTATGGGAGTACTCCCTTATTGAAACGATGTTGTGACTTTCATAAAATGTATGGGAACTTAGTGACGTTTCATGGTAAAGAAATGTACTTTCGCTGTTTTGGAATTGATGGTAAGCGTGTTTGGTGTTGCTAAGTGTTTTTTACGCAAATACGAGTATGTTATGTGGGTTCTACATACATTTGGAAAGTGATTACGTTGGATAGCTTGCCATTTACCGTTATTCAATTGGCAGTATTGCAATTTGAAATTGAAGTGAATTGTTTTTTCGTAAGTAGACGCTAGGGGCTGTCGAGTATCATAAGTAGCTCAAAATCTTAGTTAGGATCAATAGTGAAAAGTACCATTTCATGGAAAGCTATATACGGGTTTTCAAAATATTATTTCAGTAACATAAATTATCTCGTGGCAATTTAAATAAACAATATTTGTATTCAAATATAAACAGGCTTCCATCAAATATACTAAAGATCGAAGTGAGGAAGTATCTAACAAATACAAAAGTTCTTGTCTGTTCATTTTTAACAATTCGCTCTCCGAACTCCTAAAAGAAGTTCTGTCGATGTTTAATTTTTTTATAAAACTTGGGAGTCTCAATCGAGGAGTTGTTGGCGCGGAATTAACTTAGAGTTGCGCTGTATTCAACTGGAATAAACTCGGGGTGACCTTTTGTGAGGCTGTTTTACCGCAGGATATCCGCAAGTATCCGAACCGCGGATAAATTGAAAAGTATTTCGATTATATTAAAATATGAAAAACTACAGTTGTTTTTAATATATTCTTGTAAAGAAACCGCAGTACGAAATTATTTTAGGAACTTTGTAGATACTGTACACAATTTTGTTATTGCCAATCTATAATTGTCTATAATACATAATCTGAGTATTTCGTCAAGGATTGTCGTTGTATTATTATTAGCTACAGTTTCAACTTCACGTAAATACTGTTTCGCGCTACTATAAAGTTTCAACTGAATGAAAATGTTATTTTGTATATTCAAAGTTTTGTGATCTGAGCGGGTAGAACAAATTGTGTTTGCATCGCAATTATTTACGGGGTATTATATTTAATAACTTTTGCAGTAAATTTCATATTCTAAATCTGAGACTAATGTTTTACTAAATAATTTTGTTTATACAGTACAAAAAAAAAGTTGCGGAAATCCGCGCGGTCGTATCCGAAACGCGGCGGATACGGGAAGCAGCACTATTATTAGAAAGTTAGGCCGACTGGATTGGCGGAATGTTGCAAAATTTTAGCTATTAATGTGTAAATTTTGAGCTCCATCCCTAACTTACTTTACCTCAGATTAGATGGAAATATGACAACAGTAATTTAGAAGTACTGTTTTGTTTTATAACCGTGGGAAGTTTCCAGACCCTGGATTAGATGCGGTCACGAGAACATTATGCAATGAGTTATTGCTTTTTGAGGCTTTACACCTTGAAACTATACAAAATCGCTACTCTACAAGTAGTTTTTGTTGGAGTCTTCTCATTTGCATTTGATCCTTTGCTCAAAAGTAGATAAAAAACTGTATACTTCGGTCTCTATAGTATTGTGTAGTTTTTTTTTTTAAAATAACTCCCAGGAAATCCCTTTCATGGTTAATTATATAAATAATATAATATATAATCACGCCTCTTTCCCGTAGGGGTAGGCAGAGACCACTTCTGTCCACTTGCTACGATCCTTACATACTTGTTTCGCTTCGTCCACTTTCATAATACAAAATGAAAATGGTTAATAATCCAATATCAAAATGTTTAAATATGGATTATTGCGTAAACTTTTACTATATTTCATTTACAATAAAAAAGGGCAGTATAAATGTTTTCTAGTAAACGGATACAGTAAACATCGAACTCTTAAAACGAGACATCAGCATTACAAAAGTGCCGCCACATAAAAATAAACTCGAAAACTAATTCCAATAACAGAATACCATAACATTGAACTTTCTTAAAGATATCCAAGAGAATTCCGTTTCCGTCCATAAGTCAGCCGGCACCGGACGGTACCCTTATGCCGGACCGGTTTTATGACGGTTTTTCTAACGGAGAAAGTCGAAGAGTGTCGTCTGAACTTCCAAGGTTATACATTACCATAAAGCCTGTGCTTTTACGAATTTCTTGCGAACTTCGTACACTTTTTATTATGGCATCTCAATTTGGTTTATAGTTCAATTTCGTCTGACTTATGAATTTGATTTAAATTGTTGAATTAATTTTTGATTTGTGATCGCGATCGTTTGAATATTTTGGTGGTTAATTAACATTGTCTACGAACGGTTCAATCGCAGCTTTCGTTGTTGGTTTTCTTTGTAGTTAAATTTAAATTGGCTCTAGTTTTTCACTACGTGTACTTTACCGAAACTTTATTCCCCAATTGACGCAGTGGTTTCATATTCGTGTTGTGTGTTATCAGGTTAAGTCAATAGTATGACTGAACTAGATACACAAATCAAATCGAAAAATCAACCATGTAAACGCAACAGATCTAAAAATCGCATAAAATGAAAGGAAAACAATAAAAGTTAAACAAATAAAAATAAATTACGTAAAAAAGGCATTCGGAATCCTATTGTATCCGCACAGAGGATTAATAACCTATGCAAATCTCGTACGTACGTGTTACATGGTACTCTTGTTACTCATGGCACATTTGGTACCAATTTAATTAACTTGAGTGAACATTCGACATTAAGAAGAAAATACGTCTTCAAATGGTTGATGTGTGACATCTACTTGCAATGTTGCTTAAAATAAAAACATTTTTAGTTGGAATAAGTTTTATTTTTGCTTTGACATTTGAATTTTATATAGTAGAGAGCACTTTGCCAAACAGAATTCTATGTACTACACTTTCCTCTTTACGACGTTCCACAGTATGTTAGGGTTCATTGAGTATCAAACACGGCATCATAAACCAGAGCGGCTTCACCAAACAAATCCGTAGAATTCATATATTCGCGTCGAAATCCAATCAACCAAACTATTTTCGGTAGCGTCCGAGGTCTCGGAGATCAGTGTTCAGCAAAAAATGTTATCCCCCATCCTAAACAAACGTGGGAGCGTTACTTTGCAAAATGAGAGCTCATTAAAATTCGTCAACGCTAGCTGTCGTTGTCTATCTATTGAATATTTGAAGAGGACATGGTGGTTATAACGGTAATACACGGGGTAACTTGCAAGCTCATGACGTCACGATGGAACTTGTAAGTGAAATTCTTCGGCAACTTGAAGTGTTTCAGTCGATTCTGTTTTGAAATATTTTTGCTGAGTTTTTGTTGTAGGTTGTGTGTAAATTGTATTCTTTTTAGGTTTTTTTTATTAAATTAATTGTACATTTTCATGAATCTAGTTCAATTCATGAAAATGTAAAATTATTTATTCAAAGCTGAGTCAAGAAATATGTTCAAGATTGTCGTCATTTTTCTCTTACCGTTTTACTATTTTGCAGAATTCATTCTGCACTTTGAAAATTATTCTTGAATAGTTTCAATATGCACACTTTCATGAATTTAATTTAATTCCCTTAAGGGTTACTAATAAGCTCAGTGTTGAATTACAGATCATATAATTAACAAGTTACCATAATAGTATTGATGTTGATTTTAACAATACAATACACATATTAATCAGACGCATTGTAATGAAACAAAAGCCGACATAACAGGTCGATAATTGAGATTAAACACACAAGTAATTACGGATCCAACTGATGAAAAGTTGAATTCACATATAAATGCATTTTAAATCTTAATCCTTACGTTAATAGAGGTTATTTTAGTACATGATATAAACTGTAGAACAAAACAAAAGATGTTTGCACTTGCTTAGATTGTACCCGTAGAGGATTGCCTCGCGCTAGTGTCGGCGAAATTTTGAACTCTCTTGTTTATAAACTAAACTTGTATGTTAGACTTAGAGGATACATAAGAAACTACAGAGTGCGCATATCAGGGTATGAACCGTGAAAACTAGTATGAACTAGTTTCGCCGTAAATATAGTATCAAAACAGGGTGCGCCGTTTTAATTAAACTATCTTAAAACTTAACATTTTCGTAATAATATTAGAACTATTAATATTTTCGCATAAACCTATGTCGTTGCACGGAAAATAACTGAAATCAGTAAACGAATGTACTACAGCCAAAAAAGTGCTTACACTCGGCACAATGGGCTTTTACCGATACTTGCACTCTATAGTTTAACTTTTTTTAAACTCTATGGTTAGACTCTTCGTCTATTTTGAAGGTAGACGTAACATCGTAGTTCGTTGACGGCATACATGCAAGTCACGTCATTAAAAGGGTAGGATACGAAAACTCAAGTTAATGGAAAACTAACAAAACTATGTTTATGGTACAACCTTTTCAATTTTAAGCTCCACTTTTCAGTTTATATAATTATTATCTCTCTTGGTAACGTGTAGCATTTTTTTGCATTCAATGTATTTTAAATAATATTATCACAACATTTAATAAATAATTTTCTTATTTACCTATTCTTTTTCTGAAATCGCCAATCCGCACGGAGCAAGCGTGGTGATCAATGCTCGTGCCTTCTCTATATGGGAAGAGGCCTTTGCCCAGCAGTGGGACGTTTATAGGCTGGATTATTATTATTCTTTTTCATTTTTTTTTCCAATAAAATAAGTAATAGAATACCTACCACGAAAAAACGAAACACTATCGGAAATGTCTAAGCTAGAAAACTTCAAAATCGATTGTACAAAGGCAAACTAGAGTAGTGAAGCGAGGCGTTGAAGGATTCCACATCTTATTGCCCCCCTCAAGGTTTGAGGCAGGCTCCAAACGTTTCTAGTACCTATTATCCGAGTTTCGAATGATCAATTTAACTTCGCCCGCTGAAAGCGAAGGACGCGAGAAAAATTGATGCGGCATTTCGATGTAGAACTGTTTTCGGCAAAAGACGTTAGAATATATTTGATTTATTACTAATGGCTTTGTATATTATTTATATTTAGAATTGCTAAGCTTTTTTCAAGGGTAAAAATAAATTTTATAGTATTTTAACTCATAAAAATGCACAAAGCTACGTTAAATGATATTGGTGTGATTTAATTAGAAAGACGTTATAATTGTTATTTTATTTATCATTAATTTGAATTATTTGTTTTTTTCTTTTTCATGATTGAACACGATTAAGAATTATTACTACATGGAATTAAAATGATATGAAGTAATAATATTATATGATTTCCGGTTAAAGTTCAATGACCGACCAGATTATTTTCAATCATGTTTCATTTCAAATAAACCCTCAATAAGCGATATCGTTACTTTAATTAACACATGATATCAATGACTTCGCATATCAGATATTTCTCAGAAATAAACAAATGTATTAAAATACTCGCAAACAAAACTTATTTAATTACTATCGCTTGATTCAAACGGTACCTATGTTTCTTAGTATAAAGTTTGTTGCAGACATTTTAAAAGCTCCCTTTGTGGCTGTGAAATTTTATAAAACTTTTCGTTTTTAAAACTTAAAATGTGAGCTCAGACATTAATTTTTCGAATACGGATTCGGGGAATCCGTTATGATAAAAACATGACTATTTGGAGATGTTTTAAATTGTCATTCGCAGCCGGAATTTTTTAAATAATGCATGTACTGAAATAATTTTGTTGCAGGAATGAGTTGACACGGAGAATAAAGCTTTTGACTATTGCTTATAGTTTGACAAGGCATATAATTCTTGCAAAAAAAAAAACCGACTTCAAAATAAGTCTTATATGATTTTCTTATGGATCCCACTGTCATTACTGAACCAAATTAAAATGGGACCACACTGAAAGCACCTTTCAAATAAAAAAAGAATCATCAAGATCCGTTCACCCAGTCGAAAGTTCTGAGGTAACGAACATAAAAAAAATACAGTCGAATTGAATACCTCCTCCTTTTTGAAGTCGGTAAAAAGTAATGGAAGCGAGTAGTACAAACTTATTGAATGTATATTCATTCAGAAAATCTCTCTATTTGCGTCATATAAAATCTCCCACACACACATAATTATACTGCATTTGCATGTTATGTACAAATAAGTTATAATCATTTTTCAGTACTCTCTCTTGCTATCTACCTCTTGCTCCTACGCACTTTTGTCTTCAAATCTAATACGTATTTCTTATTTCGCAGTGCTGCTGTTAGAATAAGCTTTACATATTATGTGCTCTTTTGTAATTATATTGTATTCTGTAAAACCTCTTATGAGTGCATAATTTTAATAAATAAAAACGTAAAAAGGGTCTTATATAAAATTTTAATATAGAGGCGACGATAAAATTGTCTTTTCATTAAAATGAAACAACATTTTCCTTCGGTAAGCAAAGTGCAGTAAATTATGTTCCATCCTAAGATACAGCGGGAAATTGTGATTTGATTGGAGTAAAGTGTGAACGTGCTCATTATAACTTGGGCAACACTTAACAGAAAGTTTTTAAGACATGGAACTATGTTTAATTGAATTCTTTGTCTTGAAGACTGGATTTTTTTTTTGATTTAGTTACTTATCCTAACATTATTTGGACAAAAAGGTTGAAAAGCTCATCCAGAATTTCTTTTGTTTTAATTCACGGAACAACTTCAACACTGCAAGAAGAGCATACGTAAGGAATTCCAATGATCAGTAAGTTTCATGAAAGCTGATTGTCTATCACACCGAAAGTCCTACTTCCACAAACATACAGTTTCTGAAGAACAAAAGCCAACTCCACAGTTTCGTAGTTCGGTGTAGGTGGCGCCCTTAGCCACGTCAGAGTTGGCTCTAACGAACTCATTCATGCTTGCCGCCCGTATTGTGCCCATAAGATATGCTCTCTTAAATTCAATGAAACTTCCCAATTAAAAGTTACACGTAGTTAAAAAGAGTTGGACACTAAGATTGTATCGATTTGGAACTGTGTGGAATATTTGGGTTTCTTTATGGAAATCACTGATCGGCCGTGAAAGCAGATGTAGATAGATGAAATCGAACAAAATAGCTCAGAAGTCAGGAACGAATAGCTTGGAGTAAGTTAGGGGAAACCTTTGCCCAGTAATGTGGAAGTGAAGCTGCTTATGTTGGTGAATTATTTTCTGGTATTACTATTGAGGCAAGTTCACTTTGTGATTGAAGAATAAACAGTATATTCATAAACTATGTAATAATATATTCAGCAATCTCAGAAGTTTGCTGCGTATTTCTCAAAAGGTAAATGTCTACGTTAGTTAAGCAGGGAAGGCGAAGGGTCGAGAATATTAAATATTTTTAAGGTTACGTTTGTTGTCAAGACCGAGCTGAATAGCGAGAAACGAGAGGTCTACGCCCGGTGGTGAGGTGAATGTCAATGATGGTAAATAAAAACTCTATTTGTGGCACGACAGGAGTTCTTTATGATATTTTTTATCCTTCAAAACTCAGTTTTAATATCTCGATAGTTTTGGTGGATTATACCTTTCTAGAATCGTTTTTTTCGCCGAATTGAGAATTTAAATCTTTGTGTAGTGGAAATGTTTCCCAATATTTTAAATCTCGTACACAATTGCCCTCACTATTATAGAGGCGGTATAGCCATACAAACTGGGGAGGTGTATGTGACTCATCTTTGATAGATGCACGAATAATACAATATATGAGTTTGAATTAAACATGTGAGGTTCTGACAAATATTTTGACAATATGTTTATCGAACATCGAGGCCGGAAAACATCGGGTAGTCGTAAGTGGTATGGTGACATATGACCATCCGTGCAGTCATTAAGCTTGTCTACGCATAACCCTTATATATTTTTCCTTTCGTCACTTTAACACGAACAAAGAGGGCTATTCTTTAACGCAAACCGCAAACAAGTTTCAAACGTTACAAATTTAATTATGTTTGTGAATTGTCCTGTTAATTTGTTTGTTTACGAGTTTACTTGTTCTGACGCGAATCAGTGTGCGGAACAAAATTGTTATAGGATAACACTGTAACGGCTGTGGTTTGTTTGATACAAAATGTACTCAAGTTATATGAACGCTAAATGAGGAAATGAAACAAGAACTAAACTGGTGAAGTTAACAAATTATGTGTATATGATGTAACTGTTTTACATACGGTATTTTTCGGGGTGAAAAGCTAATGGCTTCAACTGGCTTGACTCCGACTTTTTCTCGAGATGTGGGTGTAAAAAGCTCAAAGCCTAAGCCGAACAAATATGTACATAATGTTCCTACCTATATAATGTATACGTTGTATTATAAACGTCTTCACAGTTTTCCCAAGACCATTGTTACGGCTTATGATACGGCCAAGTTTCTTGGCATTCTTTTTGATACGATAGGATTAATACAATAATGATGTAATCATTTGTACCTTGTTGGTACTCGTTAGACGAAGATTTCAAGGGGTTTTCAGAATCCATAAAAACTGAATACTTTCAGCAAATGCCTTTCAAAGCTAAGTTAATGTAGCCTTAGATTCACTCAATAATTGGAAATGGATCAAATTAAGCAGTATTTCGAATGTTCGTGTTAAAAATTCCATGTTTTAGAAAGTTTTATTTGTTACAAATTGGATGAGCGAGTAGAATTTTAAGTATGAACATTTAATTCGATAAGACGGAGAAAGGAGTTTTTCGAATGAAAGCAGTATACAATAGGTTTTTTGCTATAAAACTTGCTTTAGGGATTTGACCTTTGTTATATAACCCTTTAGGAAATTCTAATCTTGCCATAATCTGCACATGAGATTGATTTCACTGAAGCAAGGCTTGAGAATAATTTTCAACGTTATTACTGCATTTTGCTAGTGCTTCTAAGATACTTGTGGGTGTATTAGATAGTTATGTGTTTTCTATTATATGGAGCCTGCAATACATGCACCTAGTACCTACCTACCATCTTAACAAATCTGAAGCATCTGTAGTTGACAGACTCAATGCAGATAAGAATTAGTTTCAAACGGTTGCCGTTAATTTGTGCTGTAAAAGTAGAACGCACACTTTTTTACATTTTTATCTTTAATAACCTGTCCAAACAAATAGCTCCTATTTCCAAAGTGGGTGCTACATGTAATGCCTGTAAATGCAACCGAATTAAGTGGTACATGTCCTTGGTGTAACGTTATTGGTACCGATCGAATGCACCCAGAAGAATGCAAACGGATTAGTATTCTCCGACGGTCACAGATGCTTCTACATTGTAAGATGTGCAAGACATGAATTTCAATAAAACACTTTACTCACAAAACAGAAACCCGACAGAATGAAAATGTAAAACAAAAATGTAGACGTTTCGTTTGTTTGCAAACAATGGCTGGATGTTTTAAAATACTTGCTCATTATGATATTTTGTACAATAGCGCAGCAAATGAAAGAGTATCTCATATTTATACTTTCAGACAAATTGTAGTTGTGAAGGGATTCGCGATGTTTATTAAGCGAGTTTGTTCATTGGACTGTGAAGACAAAAAAACTAAAAAAAGGTTTTATAAATGGTAGTGAACAGTGGACAAAGAAATAAGTATACTCAGGAGATATTGTTAAAAGTGTCTGAATAAAACCGAGAGACGGAGCATCTAGCAATGTTGCATAATTTCGTTCATAATATTTTCAACAATTATACCAATATTATAAATGCGAAAGTGAATCATTCCTATTGGACGGTTTTTGATTAACATTTAGGTAACTTCAATCTGATGCATTATTTTATTCCTAAGTAGATATAATAACTTTTACAGATATACAGCTGGGCCTCCTAAACTACACGCCATTCTAAACCAAACATCAAGCTACGTTCACTATAATTTCAGTACAAAAAACAGCAAACATGATTATGATACCTGGAACAACAGGATCCTATTTTCCGTACTCATGTAGGCTTGGCGTGGCGTGAATCACGACATGTATTGCTGGCAATTAATATGTTAATTAGTGTCCGACACGCGAGCATGATAGTGCGGCTGTCGGAGTGTCAGGTGTCATGACACCGCCGACACCGTCACGTGAGACGGCGAAAATTAAACGATGATGGTAATTTGTAAGGATTTTATGGATTATTTTACATTGGATTTTGTTGCCTAAGTTTTGAATAATCTCGGATTTTGTAGATGGAATATATGAGGACAAGTCAGAGGCACGTCGTTTTGATGACCGACGAAAAATAGGTTAAAATTTAAATATAATAATATTTTTTAATCTTAGGGTTTCTGTTATTGATATGCACTAGTACCAACTTGCTTAACAGTAATTATATATATATTATAGTTTAGTCAGTTTAATTTAATGTCCAAACAATAGACATGTGTCTGCGAAACACATTAGCTTAAATATTCGTAAAATAAATAATTTCAGTACGACACAACTTTGTAGCGGGGTCTTATCGGGCTTATTTAATATTCGCGACGTTCTTACAAAGTTATCTTATTAGCCGGGCGACGACACTCGGTAGCGCTCAGCAGTGAGAGCTCGTCAACTAATAAATTGAAAATTTCAATCTTTTTTGAAGGTAGGACATTATTTTATATGTGTAGAATGGGACATGTAAAATAAATAGCAGACCTAAGAAAATCATTCAAGAAATAGGTTTTAGCTAATTGTCCCATACAATCTTTTTTTAACTGGTGGTGTGTGCAAGCGAGTCTTCGAGGGTGACGATATGCAATCTGTTTTTGTTTTGTGACTATTAGGACTGAATAAGATATATAATTATCAAATGTGCTGTTACGAAAGTTTGCGGTGATGGGTTTCACTCCGCAACTATTAAAGTTTTTTGCAAGCTACCTGAGCGAGCGTAGACAGTATGTAGAATATGCGGGACATACATCGAGACCGTACTTCACATTTTCCGGCGTAAGTCAGGGAAGCAATTTAGGTCCCTTAGAGTTCTTGTTAATGATCAATGATCTGCCAAATGTAGTTGAGGAAGCTAAGTGTCTGCTGTTTGCGGACGACTTAAAAGTCTTCAGGTCAGTTATAGATACAACCGATACTATGCGACTTCAGGGCGACATCAATAGAATAGTTCAATGGAGTCATGCTAACAAGCTACTATTTAATGTTGATAAGTGCTGCGTGATGAGCTACAGTCGAGCTCGCTCCCCGTTGTGCCACCTGTATAAAGTGGACGGTACCTCGTTGTCACGGGTGACCCAAGTAAGGGATTTAGGCGTCGAGATGGTAACTGAACTGACATACCGCAAGCACATTGTCAGTGTATGTAAGAAAGCTTTTAGTAATTTAGGTTTTATTTTGCGTCAATGTAAGGATTTTAATAATACAAACGCAGTTAAAATATTATACAACGCACTGGTTCGTAGCCACCTGGAAACGAACTCTTTAATTTGGAACCACACGAGACTAAATATATATTAATGATAGAAAAAATTCAAAATAAATTTACAAGGTTTTTATATTTAAAGCAGTTTGGGATTTATCCTTTTTATCCACTTATGTATCCGAGCTTATTCGTTATGGGCATGGTGGGGTATTGCACGCTAGCAGTCAGAAGGGACGTAGCCCTATTAAAATACATGTTCCGCGTGCTGCGGGGCCAGCTGGAGCACCCCGACGTGCTGGCAGAGCTGCGGCTGTGCGCGCCGAGCCAGTACGTGGGGGCGCGCCGCCGCCCGCCGCTGCTCAGCGCTCAAGTAGCAAGGACGAACTTACTCAAGTTTGCTCCAATGTCGCGAGCAATAATTTTAATTAATAAGTTAAATAATAATTTAGACATATTTTTACTTACCCTCCCTAAATTTACTGAAAGCGCACAGAGACTGATAGAAAATAAAAAGTAAATATTTAATTGTTAATAGAAGTTTGTTGTGTTTGTTTTTGTTTATCTCATAGTTTATATATATAGAATAGTTTATTATATAAGGTTTATAATTTGTATAGCATCGCATTGGATTTTATGGATCTGTAATGGTGTTATATGTTTCAAATAAATAAATAAATAAATAAATAATTTGTGTATTCATTTCTTTTCTTATTAAGTTACCTAAAGTTTAGTTGTATCTATAAAGCTTGCTTAAAGTATAAAATAAAAGTAAACTTCTTAGGCGCTTTTCTAATGTGTTATTGCTGTTTAAATTATTTTTCTCGTATATCGAACTGTACTTTATAATCCCTTAATGAGTTTGCTTCTAGTAGCTTTTCCACTGTATTAACAAAAAAGCTACAAAATAAAAATAAAGCTTTGTCCTTTAAATTGGTAATATTTTATAATCAGGTCACTTAATCTAGTAGCATGAAAAGTTTATTATATTTTCGTTTCATGACCCCTAAAAATTGTTTACTGCTTTCGCTTCATAAAATCTATAGGCAATTTATCCGGAATCAGTAAATAATATCGCTGAGATTTTTATGGTCAATTATGAGTATTTAGATACAATAATATAGAGCATAATATTTTGTTGCGCTTATATTTTTATACTATATTTTATGAGATACGTTTATATTTATATAATATTTTGTAGCAGGTTTACTAAATACTAGTAAAGTAGAAAATGGAATAGAAGGGTATCAATGTTTTTATTTTAAGTTTTTCTCCAAACATGACTATAACCTTTCTCTTATAATATAATATGTTTTAAATTTTATCAGATAGTTATTAAATGTTTGGTGTTTGCTAGTTCTTGACCAGAATTTAGTTTAAGGAATCACCATTTTTTTACAATATCGGAAGAAAAGTGTCATATATACAGACCTCCTAAACTTACTACCACATACAAAAACGTGACGTCACCATGACTAAAAGGAGTGGCACATGACTGTCGCGAAATACACTTTTTTTAATTAAACGGCCATCATTGTAGGCATTCGGATATGATCGTGTGCGTTCGTGCATCACGCGAGTTCAGTATTAAAAGTATTACACGCAGTAATTAAAGGTAAGGGCGTGCCAAGGCTCTTCCGGTAGTTCCTGCAAGATTTATTGCTATATTATAGAATAATATAGAGATTATGTAGATTTTGCGGATGTTTATTTTGTTATACAACTTATTAAGGGATTTTAGGGATTTTTTTTTTGGATGTTGACATAAGAAAGCATGAGACATTTATAAATACATTTTAGGACTTGACACCACACCACCACACCGGCCGTGGTCGCAAGCAGACTTGAATAACAAAGCAGGTAGTGCGATAAAAAAATCAAGTAAATTGTAAATTCCGGTTATTTATTTGCCATATCATAAACAAAAAGTGTTTTTTTTTTTTATAATTTAAAATGTTACAGTTCTAAATTAAAACTAAATTCTCAATCCAGTACATTATTCGGCATTATCAATTTCAGTATTTTAGTGTCATGCAACTAAGAATGATCATGCAAACTGTAACCTGTTACTTGAATTCATCGACATACTGTGCATAATGCAAGTTGCGTATACTAAGTAGGTACTGATGGCATGAAAAGAGTTTGTCTTTCAACAGATTTCTTTTTATATTAATTTGTTCTATATTCATTTGTTTTTAGTGACATAAAAAATATTGTAATAATTTTATTACTGTTTATGTAACCGTAAAAATTAAGATCGTTCTTAAATAAAACTTTTTGTTATCTTGACTAGCCGCAAAATAATTATAAGAAAAGATTAAATGATATTTTGAAGTGAAAATATTAAAACGTTGTCTCTGAAGACAATAAGCTTTTATAGTTATTTGTCAATCCAGTATTTCAATAATGTGAAACAGTAATAAAAGTAACTAGTGACAGTAATACAATTATTGAAAATGTTCTTAGTTATTTTAAAACAAGTTCCGCTAACTGTAAAGTCGTTGTAATTAAATCTATGATGACTTTTGTTTTTTATTTTGTTAGCCTTTGCTGGTGTCAGTTTAGTTTATGAAACGGAAACTGTATGATTTTAAAAGCTTATTGGTTTTTAATAGCACTTTAAAGGCGAACATAAAACTAACTCAAATAACTGTTCCACCAAGTTAATGTCTGCTGTGGGATTCAAGCTGGGGTATGCTACTAGGTCATGTAAATCCCAATATTGAGATTCAAACTGAGCGTTACCACCTATTCGAGCTACATGTCTATAGAAAGCACTTGTGACAATCAATGTATGAACACAGTGGTACTAATTACTGTTAATGTACTGACAAATGCATGTAGTTGTACAAGCGTAATGGAATCTAATGGCAAACAGAGTACCTACACGTGTAAAATTTGTTAAGGAGACCTCCGTTTGAATTATGTGCTCCTGGTACTCTTGTACATTACGAATTGATTTATGGCGTGTCTGCAGCCAACACATAGGTATAATACAAATTTGTATGTATGTGTGATGTACACCAAAATTTTTTTTTACAGTAAAGTATTTTCTACAAACCAAAAGGTACATATTATATACGTACCTCTAACTGTTAAGGAAACTTGATAATGATGTCGGGATGACACTAACTTGCCGTGTCAAACGTTAGACGAGTCTAAGTATCACGATATCTTCGAGTACAGAGATTTCTCTGAAATAAACGTTTATTATTATTATTATTATTTCCTTTATTTTCCAACAAACTTATAAAATACATTTTTAAATATATACAAAAAACAATATACATTTAAAAATATAAAATATAGTGTCCAACCGGCCTCGGGACAGGGTCCAAGCTGCCGGTGGTTAGGACTCCAGAGAGAGGAACCTCCTCACAATACGCGCCGTGTCGAGAAGTACCGCTTTCTGAATCAAACCCTATTATTATTATTAAAGCTGCATTATCATTTTTTCGTTCGTTCGTCGCTTTGTAGGTAGAAGTGGAGATAAAATGATATATTCACATTCAGTCTAATCTGGGTTTTATTAAGAGTCTCTACCAAACATATCTAAAAATCTGTTGTTACTAAATATGCGTAACATACCTACATACAAGCATCTACATAATCAAATTATGCGATATCAAAAAACACGAAACTCGACTGATAAAAATACTTGAATCTGTCCATCCATCGCAGACGCGGCCTATTTGATTCACTTCACTAGATTTTGTAGCGTTGAGAAACCTCTTCAGGCACCCTATGATAAAATAATGTAATTTGAAATGTTCGAAGAGCTCTCAGCAAGGAAGATTAGATCATCAATGTTGCGACGCGACGGCTCTTAAGCTATTTGTTTTGGTGTTGCCACGTTTATTTCTTTCAAGATTTATTTAGAAAGGTAAGGCCTTATTGAATTGAAATTGTTATTACTTATCGTATTATCTTTTTGTAACGGTAAAACGTTTTTGTTGTTTTGATAATTTTTAGACAGATTAATTAATTGGATTGAGTTTGATTTCGAAATTAATTTTCATACTGTCCATGTATACACACTCCATTTTTTTATGAAAAATTACTATTAATTTTAAACTTTTGAACTAAGATATTCTTATAGCTATTTAAGTGGCGACTTTTTGTCAAATAGAATTTAGAGATCATTGACTTGAGTAGTAGAAAAAGAAGAAGAATGCTATAAGTTACCTAGTAATGGCAAACTAATTGCTTTTAAAGCTTACCACGACATGTTATGTGGTCTAAAGTTTGTCAGTTGTCATATTTCGTACTAGTTAGGTACAAATTAATTACTGTGTGCTAAAACTTTACATGTTACATATTTGATATTTAGGAACACAACTGCTATTTATTTAATGAACACTAAATGTCAGTAGATTATGTTGTTATTGGACTGGATAACTTAAATAAAATAGTATGTTTTCTTGGTAAAAATAGAAGACAATTAAGATCTCTTTTTTTGGATGCATATAACTGATATAAATAAGCTCTTTATCCTTAGCATTAGTGCGATATCTTCATCACCATCACCAGCCTATAGTAGTCCACTGTTGGACATAGGCCTCTCCAATTGCACGCTACTTAGTTCTATTCACATATATAACATGTTTATTAAATCGTGTAAAACAATTCAATACTTAAATCTAATACAAGAACAAACAAAGACTAAAATTAAATCTTATATAGATAAATAAAACTAACACGCGTCAAAATACTCATCGTCATCCTTGTCAATGGCGGGAAAGGTGCCCAGAAGGCTGGCAGCATTGCCACGTTGAATGGCTATGCCGATTCTCTGTGCAAGGAACAAACCAGCTCTCTGATCACGAGTAGAGTCTACCAAACGTTTTGACAGTTCTTTAAAAAGATTCCGTGCACTCGGACCCCATGACCCGAGCGTTTCAACCCCAAACGGCTCGAAAATATAATTACCCATTAGGTTATTATACTTTCGCCGTTTAAGGGTCTCCGCTGCTCCAGCAGCAGCGCCAGGAGAGGCCGCCGAACTTAGAACGTGGGATGGCGTTCTATTCTGTTTAGTGTTATACATCATATTATTATCAGAAAATCCACAAAACATTTTCAAAAATGTATTACATCTGTGTATGGTACTTCGTATGTATCCCGGAACACACTTTCCTCAGCTGCTAACGACCCTAGGAGGCTTTAAAAGAGTGGAACTTAATGACAGTATGTAAATAGTATTATTTACCTGTCCTGTTTTTAATACTTCACCTTATACATTTTCATCAACCCAGTACAGTTTAGAGTAAAAAATAAACAAACAAAACACTGTAATCTGATTCCATTCCATCAGTAAATATTTCGCAACAAATTTTTACAATCGACAATATATGGCGTCATCAAATGAATGGGCCGTGGTATTTAATGGAGGCTGCAGATTTAGGTGGAATCTCTGATTGATTGCTCCCAGCTTTGTTATTGGTTAATACAAGTATTACCTTGCAGTGTATTGAATAGGGGATTCATTTGTTTGTTTTGGGGAAGTTGATCTAGACTAATGTGGAGATCCTATACTCAAATATTGACGGGTAATTTCATGCGGCGATTGGCCAAATATGGTGTGGAAAAGCCTTAATAATGTAGTGAACGAAAGCGTCGGTCCTTTGCCTTGCAAAAGGACAGTTAAAACTCAAAATAATTAACTGCTTTTGACTTTATTTTACCTATTTGTTCAAAATGTTCATAAAAAAACATGGTGAAATGTATTCAACTAGTAAAAAAAAACAACACAAAATACGTGTTAAAAGCATTAAAATTGAGCATTCCACTCCAAATCGAAAGTATGTTATGTTTAGTTCATCAGGAACATAAATTATAAAGAGCCCAACATTTGCAGTCGAGTTCATAAACACAGTACATTAATGTTACGTATAAAAAGAGTTGCTAAATAAATATTAGAGAACATGTTGATAATAAAAGAACTTTCTCGAAGCATTCGCTTGACAAGTTTTTAAACATGTTCCAACAAAGAGCGAACTTTGCGGCAAACCTTTACAAAGTTGAACTTGTTGTCTCTTGATGAATTCGGCCCATCTGAGGCCATTCTGACCAAAAAAAGTTATTCAAAGTATGTTACCCTATCCTAGATTTTTTTTTTGTCTGTCGTATTTTGTAGCTATAATAGAGGACAATTAGATAACAGCCTATATTTTGTTGAAGTAAATGGTCGATGGAGCAAAAAAAGTCATTCGTTAGAGAAGAGACAGTGGTAAAGCAAAAGTGAAGTACGATGGACTGACGCTTTGAAAAAGGTTGCTGGAAGCGGATGTGAGGCTGCCCAAGACAGTGGTTGGCACTCTTTGGACGAGTCATACGTTCAATACTAAGTACTACAGAACTGGCTGGCTGGCCGGCTGGCTAGGCGGACATGAAGATGATGAAGAATCTTTAAAAACAGGACTGAAAACTGTCGTTTATCAAGTCGAAAAAAGGAGCCAAACTCTAGTATCTTCGAAAACGAAATTGCGTAACAAACTACACTAAAAATAGGACCACAGATAATAAACAGCGAGAGACTACAACAAATAAAATAGAGTAAATATGCCTTTGGGTTCGATCCTCCTAGCTCAATTTGTCCTTCATCAATGCTCAGTTTATTGGGTTCTATTATGGCCCTCACAGCATTCTCTAAGTTATTACTACTCGGCGACAAAACGAGTGACGTCACTTTTATGGAGAAGCCGTTGTTCGAAACTGAATTAAGTTTATGGGACGTAAGTAAATTGTAGTGGGCTTTCTTTGAATTGATAAATTGTTTTATAGTAGTCAATTTGTTTATTTTTTATTATTTTAGTAAGTTTTATGTGTAAATAGGCGTGTCTGAGACATTATGATTTAAAGGTCATTAGGCTTAATCTGACCCGGTTTGCGAAAACTTGTGTACATAAAACAAACTAGATTTAAATTGTTAAGTTATACCCCACTTTTAATTACATGTACTTTTTATATTTATTGCGGTAATAAACATTAATAGGTCAAAGAACAATGTCACAATATTGGGCAAAGGCCTTCCCTATATCCTTCCAGACACTCTTCGCTTGCGTAACTTCAGACTATACCCACAGTAACGCAACCCATACTATCGTAAACTAGAGACATTAATTTGTCTATTTCACCTTATTTTGTTTCTGTACAGCGTGGGTATAGTTCCCATACTAAGGTACCCATTGTCATTTCTCATCAATGTATTTAACTATTTAGGAACTACTGTTAGATTGTGTAAAATTCTAAAATTAAGCAATTTGCGCCTCGGTATCAAACCAAATTACTATTAGGATAACGTTACAAAACAAAAAGATTACTCATCTGATTTATTAAACGCTTTAAATCTTAAGCTCGAAAACGGAGGCTGTAGTCGAAACTTGTATAATATAAAAGCAATTTGTCAGAAGACAACAGAAAAAGGAGAATACTTTTTACAAAATATTGTTAAAATCCTCAGCGAACTAATTCCTAGTGTGAAAATACGGGCGAATAATGTTTCAAGCTTAGATATTAAAAAGCTTAGCGTTATAAAAGCTGAGTTTTGAAAATTACTAACTAGAGCCACTTATTATTTATTTAAGCCTTGAAAGGTGTTGATCTTAGTACCTAAGGCGATGGAAAGTTAGATACCGCTTCAGATACAGGCTGGGGAAGATACTAAATATAATATTACACTAAGATAAATAACTTGCTTGAATATATTATTGTGTGAAGTTGAAATTATATCAAGTGATCAAAGGAATTTACTGCAGGAAAGTACATAATTATACAAACTAAATGACTAGTAGAGTGACAGGAACATTGTGACTTATCAACATTGTGTACTTACCTGGGGCCCGATGCCGCTATTTTAAGTCAGTGAGTGGTGGGTTAAAAAACGCTCCAGGGTACTTGTTATTGTGCCTAATTTTCGTATTCAGATAAGAACAGGCACTTGCAATCCTACAATGACAACAGTGGCAAGCAGGTGTACATTTGTCATTGAACTAAAATTATCTGAATACGAAAATTAGGCACAATAACAAGTACACTGGAGCGTTTTTTAACCCACCACTTACTGACTTAAAATAGCGGCACCAGGTCCCTGTACAGTATACAACTTCTTTGCAAAGTTCCAATATTAAACCTAAAATACTTTATTTAAAAAGTGTGTTCGACATACAACCACCCCGTATTAAAACTAGCTCGCTTACAAAACTTTGCAGATTCATCGGAATTTCGTGTAAAACAAACCATTTGCCATCAAACTATGCTTAGGACGAAGACAGGTGGAATTATAGGCCTACCAACTTTGTGCCGAGATTGGAAACTCATACTGAGTTGAGAACGATTCGTTATGTACGATATTGTACAACATTTAGGATTTTTCTTTCTGTTTACATAACTAAGAGATTTTTAAGTTAAGAAAGGTGTTCGATTAGCTGATTTATTGTTAAATGTAGTTTAATTACCTATCATATATCAGGTCAAATGCTGTAAGTGGTTGTTACTCGTTGGTCAATCAATTACATTAGTTGACGTCAGATTTAACAAGAGTATGAATTGAACATTACATTAATGTAAACATTTCAGACTTTGTTAATTATTTTGTATGTAGAATGTGATTGTTAGTAGCTTAGTGTAATTTTTTAGTAGATAGTTTAGTGTAATTTTTCTCAAAAGTATTATTACGGTTTCCCATATTTCTACTGAAACAGCAGCTGTAATCATTACCTGATTTTTTAGTATCAATGATAGCTCGACTTCTAAAAACACCACCAAACAACACAGATTAATTTAAGGAAACAAACAAAAGCAAACGTTTCCACCAATGCATCATTTTAAAGCCACGTTAGTTCGCCCTAACAAATAGTTCAAGATTTCGGACACCCTTCCCCCCGCACCCCGCGCCCCCCGCTCTCCCCCGGTCCGGTGTACCGACTCATTAGTTACAACAGTTTGTATGCATTGTTCCTTCATGCTTGCTCGAGAATGTAACGTTTGCATTTTAGTTTCGGATGAGTTTGATGGATGGAGTTTGTTGTATCCATTTCTAAGTAAATACTGGGCAGCATTATTGGTTGATATCATGTAATATAATATAATATAATAATATTCCGGGACAACTCACACACGGTTATCTGATCCCAAGCTAAGCAGAGCTTGTGTTATGGTAACCAGACAACTGATAAACATACTTATATATTTCTAAATACATACATATCATAGATAAATTATACCCAGACAACCAGAACAAATGATCGTGCTCATCACACAAACATTTGTCCTGGGTGGAAATCGAACCCACGACCTCCGTTATAGCAGTCAGGGTCACTAACCACTAGACCAACAGGCCCGTCATGTAGCGAGTAATACTAAAGTTACGTATTATAATTTCCTTTCGTATCGCTTCGTATCCGGTTTATCAAAGATAATCCTGTAGAAAGTGATAAAGCTTTTTGTTTTTAGACATAACTAATGAAGAGATATTTAAGGCATAAGAAGTGAAAGTGAACAATTAAAGGTATTGTACATAAATCAATAAAAAATATCTTCAGTACCAAGAAAACCACCCTCTATCTTACAAAACCCCTCCTGTTACAAAAATACATAAGAAACGGTTATTTCACTTATCAAACAATTTAAAATGATACCTAATTATATCGAGATTATCCACATACTGTATCACCATTTGCATAACCCCAACTACTATTAGTAGAGAATCAATGAATGAACGTACTAATAATTTCAAATACTAATGATTATTGAGTTTGCTGCCAATTATCGCTAACATTGGCCTTTGCATGTAAATTAGAGCAGTTTAACTCAAATACCACGATATTAGTAGCCCATTGACCGGCAGTATTACCTAGCTTGCGAAAGCCAAGCGATAACAAAGCGATGGGATATGACAGCACAGCGAAAATGACATCAACTTCATCGACGACTAACAGTTTTCACATTTCATATTATCAGTAATTAGGACAAATAGTATCCTTCTAAGTAGGAGTAGCCTCTTTAATAAGTACATCGTTTGAGGTGGTGACGCATGTGAGGTGGTGACGCATAAATTGATTAAAATTTAAGCCCGGCCCTGGAGATATTTAATACTTCAAGTCTATGTTTGAGTGGTTCAAATGATTGGTCACATTTTTTGTCAGATATTACCGTAAAAAGTACAAAGTTAAACTTTGTGTCAAAATCTTTGTAATCACACCTTTGACTTTGATTTAAGTTCAACCATTCTTAAACTGGGATTCTTGTTTTCTAAGTTCTTTGACCTTTGAACTTTCAATTTACTTTTATAAATCATTAAAAAAATTCAAAATCATTTATTTAACTTAGGCTAAAAATAGCACTTATTAAACGTCAAAAATACAAAAAGGACAGCACCCTAGGGGTCGGTTCATATACGGCGGAAGATGCAGCGCGCAATCCCGGCCGCGCAACGCCAGAACGAAAGAACGCACGATAAAACATCCGACCTCCCACACCAGACGCACCCGTTCAGTGTGAAAGGTCGAACGCTCCACCATGCTCCCGCCCGCCCCAGTGCCGCCACCTTCGTCAGACATGAACCGACCCCAATTCGCCCACCATACATTCGAAAATGTGTTTATTACTATGTATCACTGTATCTAGGTATCAAAGCAGCCTTTTCTACCGCAGTATGGTATACGCTCGGGCCATTACTCACGCTCGCGTTGTGCTCTTCCTGATTCTACAAGATTTTATAAAGGCGTTTAATTAATCATACTCGGCACTAATCCTTCGCTTATAAAATTCTAGCTCAACCTGTGTGCTTGGGAACTTTTTGCTTGTCTCGAATACAATGTTACTTTCTACGGATCTACAGCGGTGTTTCAGTGGCAAACACCTATTTTGTTCTTGGGAAAAGCAAGTATTTGAAAATGGAATAATTCTTGATAGCATACTTCTTTTGTTTTAACTATATCCTGTATTATATTTTAGCTAATTTCACAAGTTACAGAATGAAGATGTTATTGTTATAAACCACCAAACAAAGTACTAAGAAATGATATCCCTTTTCAAAAACTAATAAAAACCACGAAAAATTCCTTAACCAACAAAATTCAAATTGCCAATCGGCATCTCTCGAGCGATAAAATATATGAAAAACTATGTAAGCATTCGAAAACAGGGGTTGGACGCACCGCCGTCTATTCAACGAGAAATATCACCAGTTAGTTATCAGATTTATTGGATTTCGGCTATCATCGGAAAATATCGGGGCGGAGTATAAAACAAGAATTGGTCCAGACGAAAAACATAAAATTTATTGGAATCATAACAAAAGTAACAATGCCCAGAGGTACGTTATATTTTGCGCGGTTATTTTATTGCCCTATATATTATTATAGTTTAGAATTGGTAGTGACATTCGTTCATGATCATTTTTCAGGTTTCACTATCTGACAGTTAGGCAACTTAAAGAAATATAGCTCAAAGTAAGACTTCGGATTTAGTTCTAGAAGAAGGACACTAATACCAGCATTAGCATTAAAGTATTTAATATTATTAGAGGTCAAAAGAAATAAAGTTATTAAGATAAAAACTGTGAATAAAAGTAATAAATCTCCTGAACATAAGCTGTTTTATCCGACATGGAAATTTTATTGCTAAGTTAGGACTAAGGTAAGTTTTTGTTAAGAAAAATCTTTTATGTGGGTTTATCGACTTTAGTAACCTGGGTGTAATGGCACCTTATTTTTTTTTTGAGGATAGTCGATTGTTTGTAAATTACACATTTAGTTCAGGAATGCGAAATTATAATTTGGTTATAAGTCGCGATGGTTGTAAACTACTTAGTGCCGAATATAAAGATAAAATTAATTCCGTAATAATCAAATCCTGCCTACAATCTTAATCTTGGTTAAGTTTGAATTAATCAAGGAAGAAGAAAGGCTGATAGAGTCAAACACTGACAAACACAAATTCATAATGTTACAGAGATTCTTTTCACAGCATTTTGTATATTTATGTTGTCGCATAAAATAAAATGGTTGATAGCGCCCGCCATGTTGGATTTGGTGCTATGTCACGTAGGTACATTTGCAATGTCACTTTACGGAACAATACAAATAACGACAGAATATCCTCAAATATATTTGACTCGTGATATAACCGGTGAATACCAGATTTTTAGTACAACAGTAAACATTAAAAGTGTAAAAGATGCGGAAATATAAATTTAAGTGCGTATTAATATTTTTATTGATTTTATATGTTAGTATCAGTTCAGGGAAATGGCATAACGATTGATGCTTTGTCGTTATGTTTTAAGTGTTTAATAAAAAGTTTTACTGGGTGTTGATATCTAAGGAGATTCGTTAGGCGTTTGGAGAGTGCTTCTTATTCTTGTAAAATATTGGGGGCGGAATTTTGGGATGAAATTTTTCCACAACAGTTTAGAAAGGTCTTGTGTTAGGAATTTCACACCCATCTCACGAAATCTTAGGCTTTATTTTGTAACATTTCTGACTAAACTCACCTATTTATAAAATTGAGTTTTTTTCTGACCAGATTTGTATGCAAAAGGGCCATTTAACAGTGTCACTCGGAATGAATAGTTATTGTAACAATAGAACGAAACGACAAGACAACGATGCGACGGTTTAACAACAAAGGCAATACTAATCTACTTAAATCCGATTCTCTTGTTTTCTACTAGTTACGGGCAATTTGAATTCAGAGCGGCTACTTCTTGACTTAGAAAAAATATCTTGTCAAAACACTGGCTGGATTTTGTAAAAAGAGGTCTTAAACAGCGTGTTGCCTTTGTCACTATTACACGTATACAACACTTAAATGTTATTAAAAAAATACTACCTTTGTCATTGTTAAAAAAAGAAAAGGTTTGCTGATGTAAAGCGCAATACACACTGAGCCCGCCGGGCCGCCGACAAAGCCCGGCGGCCTGTATGAAAATAATCATGTCGGCAACATGCGCCCGCGCGTGTGCGTACCTCTAATTGTTCCAGTTTATATATAGTACATGTAACTCGAACTTTAACAATCACTGAACTGTATTCTGCTGTTTCGTTTAATTTGCTTGCAATTATTACTATTTAGAAGTTTTAGTACAGTTGTTAGATATGTAAAGCTTGTATTTAATTATTTGGAATAGCCCCTGAGCTAGGGGTAATTATTGCTTGTTTTTTTATGGACTAGGATTATATTATTTAATGTGATATTAAGTTATTGGGTTTTTCTATGAAATTCTCAGTAGCAGGTCGGAGTTTAAATTTGTGCCCGGTTAGTGGCAATAGGCTCGCCCCCTATTACATGTGAACTAAACATACCGGCGAACTGTGGGTGTATATTGGTACACCTCTGCCTAACCCTTCAGGGATACAGGCGTGATGGTATGTTATGTTATGATATTAAGTATGTTTTGTAAATAAAGGCGAGGATTAACTACTGTTTAGTGTAAACATGAGGTTTAGTTTTTAGTTTTTAGCCATTTTGTTCCCATAATTCACATAAAATCACATCACGTAAGCGAATCACAGTTATTATACGATATAGTGCTATTTTCATCCAAGTGTTAATTATATAGGTACTGTCAGGTATTTTAGACGGTACGTTATTCAATCGGTATTTTGCTATTTTTCTTGTATATGTTTTGTACCTTCATATATGTAGATAATTAATTTTCTAGTAAAGAATAACTGTAATACAATGTTAATTTGTAATAAAATGAGAGTCGTCGCAACGGATACATTTCAACAAAATTAAGTTAAAAATAAGGTTACATAACAAGCATTAAGTGAACGCCAGATGCAGAAGAGAATAGCCATCTATATCATTAAATGTATTGTGTAACATACAGACGGAAAATTAATGGACAATACGTAATATTGGCAATGACTTGTGTGCCCACTAAGAGTGTTTGGACCATAAAGTACCTTTAGGCTATTTCCTTAGTGGTAATAAAACCTTAATCGAGTGTCAGTGTAGTTGGCATTATGCGTAATACCTTTGCCTACATTTGACTTCTTTGTTCTATCACTTTATGGTCAAGTGTTTAAGAAAAAAAAGGACAACATTATCTGTCATTAAAGGAGGATATCTTTACATTGCATTCGGTTATTTTGAATATTTTAGATGTGTTGGAAATTTAGATAAAAATCTTGTGGTATTTACGAAGAAGATATATTATTATATTACTTGACTTAAATTATATACAAGGTAAATAATATTTAAAATACATTAAGTAAAAGACATCGTGTACTTATAATTTAATTTCAATAAGAATACCAAAGAATACTTTAATTTCTTTTTGATAACCTAAGTATGTAAAATGTAATCCAGTGTGTTTTATTGGACATCTTGATATCCAATTAGATGCATGCGTATCATTTTTACGTGTACATAGTTCACATAATTTAGAATAAAACATTTTAATGGCTGCCAGTTCAAATTTGGAATTCGAAATATAAATAAAGTTTCAAACCTAGATTATTTATTGCACAGGTTGATAAATAATGCTTTACTCAAATAGGTATTTAAAATAAAAATATATTTTGGAACAAAACTTTATAATAAACTAATATTTTTTACTAAGTCCCCCATTCGACCGTTATTTGTTTCCAGGGGCTTGTCAGAATACAGTGATATATGGACATAAAGCTCCTATGATTAACAGCTAGCGGGCCAAACAGATAAATTGTTTGTCAAAAAACGGGGATTTTTCACAAAAATATAATCGCAATATATGTATCAGAAACATGGTGAAATATTGTTGAAAAAGGCTTGTCGAGTGAATAAAATCTACGTCCATCACACAGTTAGTAGGAAATTCAAAATACCTGACTGGCCAGTATGTAATTAAATTTTATTTATTTCTTTTTTGCGTTCTTAATTCGAATTACAATCGGTTTGGTAGCTTCCTGGAATAGAATGAAAAGCCGATCATTTTTATTATAGTCTTTCGTGATTGGTGATAAAAAATATTTAATATTTTTTTTTATAATATTTAGCATTACGATTTTTTATAATACAGTTGTTAACCACTAGTGCTAGCCGCTAAATACCAAATAAACTATTTTATTTTATCAAAGCTCTCTCAACTTCATACGTTCACGAACTATTACTAATACTTACCATTTCCTTTAAAACTTTTTTAATATCACCAGTCGAACTTAGAAAAGGTCCAGATGTAAAAATATGGTTAGTATAGGGGAGTAAGATTTACAACAACTTCAACTTTTCTTTCTTTCAGAAGGATGATTACCTACTATGTTTTTTATCCCCTTTTTCCTTGATAGAGCGAATCCAATTTTATTTACTTAGTTCTATTTGGTTTTATACCGACGCGTTGTTTTTAGATGTGCGGGTTAAATAACTAAGAAGTTGACTAAGCATGACACTGCTGAGAGACTGCTTGCGACCACGCCCGGGGTAACCAGGTCGAAACGTCAGGCCAAGAAAGGTAAATGCATGTATTATTATTATTTATCTGCAAAAAATCTGCAAAACCAGGGCAGTACGACACAATGTCTATTATCATAAGCCAATCATGCCATGGTGCACAGTTTCCTTTATACAGGGTGTTACCGAAAGGGTATATCTATCGAAAAACAGTGAAGAGTATACGTGGTATAGAGTCAGCTTACAAAATTTCAGCTTTAAATGAGTTAATTTAAATTGATATCCAATTTTTCATATCACTGGTCCTAAGTCAAGTTCCTTGAAATAAAGATCTTAGAACATCTCGTTAATAGAAATCAACAACAATTCTCCAATTACGTATAGAAAGGTAACTTACATAAACAATAATGACGTTATATTATTTATTCATAAAAAACGTATATTTTCCGACTATTCTAGTTATGTCTAGACGTCGGCTATTTAGAGTTGACATTCCTGTCTAGACAACGTAAGGTCTTATCAGGCGGTATTAGTTGTTAGGGACCGGAATTGTATGAATGTGATTAGTTGAAGTTATATGGAGAAATAATCCAAGAGTTCTTTGAAAGTGAGGATTTTTACAATGATTTTTAGTATGTAATAATTTTTTTAGGGAGATTTTGGAATGATTTTTGGAACTATTCTGATGTTTTGGCTTGAAGTACCTATTCTTAAATAATTATTTTTTTGGATTAACAACAGCGGTGAAACTGTGCGTGATGGACCTTCACCAGCTGCTTATTATTATAAAGGAATTTGAGGAATGACTATGTTTGTACTTAATATAAAACTATGTTCACTTTAGGAACGTAATTTATTGCCAAATAGCAAAGAAATATTGACCTTTGGTTTATATTGTATAATTGATAGAATAGAAATGTGTGCTATTATATATTTAATAAATCCTTATCCCAATTAATCTGTTATACAGTGTGGAGATGACAATATGACTTTAAATGAAAACACTGGCAGTACTGGTTTATAGAAACATTTGTCAACTATCAAATAAATCCGAACATCGAAATTAAAAAAAACATTTTTTTCTAACAAACTAAATAGCTTAAAACTGCAAACAAATTAAAACATCATGTATAAAATTGGTACACTTACCGGCGCGCGGCGATAAGAACGGCAACGCAGCTTGGTTTCATTCATGATAAAGCTGTGGCCGACGGCTACTCATGTGCCGACGGCGACGCAGCGACGTAATGTTTGGCGCCATTATTCTTATTTTTTCAATTACACAAATCAAATCACAGAATATTAACCAAATAGTCAGGCATCATTCACGCGCGAGTTATTCACTAATCAATTTATTATTCATAATCACTTTTCGATCACATAATTATGTCGCCAGTCATAATTTTTTTTTATTTTCAATATGTCCGCCATTTTCTTGAATACATAAACTACACCGACGTATAATGTTATTTCTCACTCTTGATAATAGGTCACCATTAGCAGCCATTTCTTTCAATTTATTAAAAGATATTATTATTCTAGCTTACTACTAGTAACTTATTGCGGATTCACGCGGCTCCAGTACCGAAGGTTCTGTCGGTTCCATAAACCATTCCTTGTAAATGTATTCTCGAGATGTTTGGTTTCCAACCAGCGACAGAAAGTTTCTCTTATTGGTTTATCTCTCGGTAACAATGCTTGTACTTTCTTGTAAGGTCTGCGTTTGTTACGTTTCAAAACTTTTTGAATGGTTTTGTGATTTACATGAAAATGTCGACCTGCATTACGCAGACTGGACGTCGGATTGCGATCATAATAATTAATAACTCTTTCGTCTGAAATCACATTTGTACGTGGAGGAGCACCATCTACGTGCGGGATCAAGGATTGATTTTCCCGTATCCTCTGGACAGCTTGTACAATAGTACGCCCGTGGGTCGGACACATACGCGTGTTCTCATACCTCTCACGGTATGTCCGTACAGCTAAAGCGGCATTACCGTGACACTCCCCATAAATTAAAATCATATCGGTGTATTCCGAAGCGGTATAATTGTAACGAGGCATGATTATTTAATAATAAAACCTTGAAACACCAAGTATTAAGCGTCTAATTTCGCAAAGTTTACTTCACTATTTAACTAAGTACCTATAATACGTTGATGTGTCCTGTCACTATTAAAACAAAGCGACAAATTTCGCACAACACAACACAACAACAAAGATACGATAACACTCGCGCCGCGACATCAAACGGGCGCGGGCGCATCCGAAATTCCAGAGGAAAACAAAACGCGTCACAGCAGGAAGGAGGTCCGGTGACACACTGACCGCGTAACCTATAACCTAGCTAGACACGTCGACAAAGTGTAAGCAAAGTAGAAACAAGCAATTTACCTATCTCTTTCGCACATACATATTTTGCGATTGACATGAGTGCGTAACAGGATAGTAATAACTTTCGCATGCATATTTTATTATTTTGCTGTGACGACACGCTTTATGACTCTTATTTTGAGAAAATAGGTTTTTAAAGTAGCGAGCTGGCAACGTGTGTCGTTAACTTGTAGCGCGCTCAGCTGTTTACAAATACATCATGTAGAAAATACTTAAACTGAAAAATAATTTCCTGTGGCTAAACTACTGGATAAATTCATTTGATTTTTTGTGTGACGGTTGGGAATATCATGACTTATACGAAGTTTAATTTATGATCATATTGTCCTCCCCACCCTGTATACAAAAAAATTAAGAACGCTAAGGTCAATTTTAAAGTTTCAATTTAACTAATTAATTAAAAAACCTTACATTTTACTTAAAATTTAATTACTGTTAAGCATACTTAATAGTGAAACTGTCGATTAGGTAAGGTTGATTCAAGCAATCTTGAAGTTAGTCCTGAGTTTGACTTGCAAGTTGGCAGGTACCGTAATATGTCTCCCCGGGGCATTTACCAACTTTTCTTTATGATTAACTTGTAGGATTCAGCGATGAAAATCTTTTATTCTTGGAAGTTTTAAATTAAATTTGTAATAACTTATCTTTTTGTTAGCAAGTGTGTATGAAGTGGTTTTGGTAATAGCTATACATTGTTTAGGTTTTACGAAAACCACTTCTTGAATAGCTTATTCTCTTAATAGCTCTTTGAAATAGTGAATGTTGCCTTAAATACTACTCTAGAACCTAGAATTAAAGCCAAATTAAAATTTTAAATAAATATAAAAATATTTGCCATTGCGTCTCGCGGTTGAGTAACAACGTTACAAATGAACTAAATAAATGAATATTGAATATATAATCAACATCTTTTATGCTAAACGAAATTGACAGTTAATTTAAGATCATCTAAAAATAACATAATTAATGCAGTCTGAATCTGATCAATTGAAGGGCAATGAACTTTATGTAAAAACTGAAAAAAAAAACCATCGTGGTTATTTATCATAATATAAACATTGGCTGGTTGAGACTTTAGATGGTTATATTATTATAATAAAACCTCACACAAGGGTTTTCTAAATAAAAAAGTTGTTAGCAATACCTACCACCAGTATGAGTGAGAAATGATATCCCTTGTGAACTTGCCACATTCAGAGAATGAATTGATGTAGGTCACTATTATTCTGTTTCGGCATTTCGGGCAGTTGACAGCAGCACTGGACAAAACCTTAAATAAAATAACAACCCAACGGCTCCGAGCAAAAATAATCCTAAAATAATGTAGACTTACTTAACTAATATTTGGATTAGTTAAACTTGCAAGAAGTCGGCAGCGAGCCGCGAGCAGCTAACACAATATTATTCCTTCCAAGATCAGACGAATCATAATAATTAAGTTGTTAACAGCCCACAAACTCGACTTCTAATTTGGTCATTATTCCAACGTATTAAAGGTGATAATTGATGGATAGAAAACTTAGTAGACGTAAGTTTCCGTTGAAGTTGGACACGGACGTGAAGTGGAAATCGTTTTTCATTTTAACAAATGGAGCGTTTTTTATTAGAAAAGTTTTCGTCGCCTTTCAATATTTTAATGTCTGCGTCCTTCGCTTATTGGATTCCCGAGCGATGTTCTGTGAGAACGTTTTTCTAGAGACGTCACTGCTATCATGTATCGGATCTGGGAACTATACTTTAGTTTTTGTTCAAAGATAAAATGATTTCGAGTAATATCACGCTTTAGTATTGAGTTGACCTATAAGCATGCAAGCCAACACGAAAGCTATTATAAAGTAAAAAAAGTTGCGTAAAGAAGCACAACATTTTTCATCTTCGTTTAGAAACAGATTATTCAATTTCAAATTATAGTAATATTTTATAAAACGGGGATTAGCGCGTACATGCATAAATACCTTTAGGGCTTGACGTTTCGACGGTATTTATGCATGTACGCGCTAATCCCCGTTTTATAAAATATTACTATTTAATAAACATGCAGCGCGATAGTTTAAAAGTTACAATTTTAAATTATTTACTAGTAGTTTGTACCCTGAAATTCTATAAACACATTTCAACAAAGGTATTACGCCGTTGATTAATTCAGTAAGTCTGCACGCTGACAATAAAGACGATACGATTTACGTCAAGTACCAGATTATATAGATGAGATTATCTCTTCACATGCCATACGTCAATCGGATCGATCTTCATTAACTTTTAACATATAGACAAGCAGTATATAAGCTATTGTTCACGGCCCGCACAATACATCGTGTTGTTACCAACATTATAATTAATGAAAGGCGTTTCTTTCTACGTATACATATACGTCCATGAAAATTCTTAATAATAACTCTATAGTTTACAGACCTACAAAGTTGATCAAACATTTAATTAAATGTTTCCATGTCAATTTAAAACTCATTTAACGAACAAAGAATTAATTATACGTGGAGCTGTTTTAATTATTGCTTTTACGAGCTGTTATTACTTTCGTTTTCCATTTTGAATAATTAATACGAAACGTATAATTAGAAAAAGGTAGTTTGGTCTCCGGTTTTCTTTATTATAATGTTTTAATATAATAAAACATGTTGAGTTTATAACACACATTATTATGCTGAAATGGCGGAATAATAAGGCATCAAATTAACATTACTTACTGCGTACTGATTAACTTTAAGAATAAGTAAATAAAGAACTCAAGCCTTAAGGAAAATAGAAGAACCTAGAGAATCTTACAGGAAAAATAAAGCCAACAATCGCTGTTGAAAACAACTCGATTCAACATTTTGCACTCGGAAAGTACCTAATCGATTCTTTTGACACAACTACGCTTTCGACATCTCTAGTTCCTTACTTTGTTGAAAAATACGCGCCGGGTGTTACATCGGAAGATACACTTGAGAAAATTGATACTAAACTGTGCAATCAATTTCTATATTTAGTGTAAAGCTATTGTTATTTTGAAACAAAAGTTCTCGATTGCTTCGCTGTATCGAGTAAATAGTTGCATCGTTTCATCTGTTTCTTGTTTTATCGATACAGTTATCTTAGCAATGTAATAAGTTTTCGCCTTCCGATAGTTATTAATCTTGGTTTTTGTTAGCTGCCAGTTTAATTAATAATTGCACTTTCTTTTAAACTTGGAGCGCTGATATCTTTCTTTTCTATTTCGATAAAGTTTTTATGGATGTCGAAGTTTTTCCAGGAGTTGAACGGAGTAAAATAAATACGTGAAGTATTTCGTTATGTATTTAATTTATTAAAATAGTTTTTAGGTAAGCAATTTTATGAATTAGGAATATTTTACACATATGTAATCATAATCGTCAATTTATGCACCTTTTACTAGGTAAAGTTTTCATCTGTTCTGATACAGTGATCAACTCTTTCAGTTACTGCTACATTCAAAATAGGAGACGCATTATATACAGATATTTCGCTAACCCCATGATCTACGTGACTAACCTAAATGGCACAATTCCAAGTATGTTAGTCGTTATCAGTTAGATGCGGGACATTCAAACCATTTAGTGCTTATTGTATGGATATGTAAACTAATGTCGTCCTATAAATGCCCCACTGGGCAGAGGCCTTCCGTATAGAGAAGGTTGATCATCACGCTTGCTTACGGGTTAGCGATTTCAGATTTTAATAAACCCAGATTTCCTCATGATGAACAAAAAAAAACATTTTTATACCACACATACCTATATAAAATCTTACAATTTGGGTACTTAGATACATTTGCAGATAAAATATATTTTTATACACACAAGACAGATCGCAACTAACGTCTTACCTAGATTACAGAGTAATCTGAGTTACAGACGTTAGTTCCTTTTTCAAACATGAAGCTGCTACCTACATTATGTAAAATTATTCATTATACTTTTTTGTTTCATGTGTAGTATAAGTTAGTTATATACTTAACTAATAATCCCTCAAAATCGCTAATGGTAAGCTACAGGAGTTTGAGACTCAGCGGAATTTGAGCTGTGCGCTGTAATTAAGCCCAACTTACTATTATAAGCTCAGCAGTTTACGAATTATGATGAGACAAGTACCTACAGCTAGTTTCAGAACTGTGTACTAAATATAATTTACGAACTTTTTAAGGGTTAAATTGCTCTTAAAACTGGTGATGAGGGCATTATTTATATGTATGTTTTTTTGGGTCGAATCTTATCTCCCCATTTGTATAAAGAAACTAACGTTTTAACTATGAGATACCTAAATTCTTTGAGAGACTAAATACGAACAAAACTAGATTCTTCACCTTCTTAAACTGAAATATAGCTGTTTTTATGTACTATCTCAACGTGAACTCACTCATCATCTCCCGAGCCTTTGCCCAACTATGTTGGGGTCGGCTTCCAGTCTTACCGGATTCAGCTGAATACCGTATTTTACATGGAGCGACTGCCTATCTGACCTAAAAACATTAAATTCTCAGAGGACTGAAAATATTTTAAAATATGCAAATGTAATTAAATACACAGTTCTTATTTTAGTTCTAAAAGAAGAAAAATATTGGATTAAAGTAGTGAGATCAAAGCTTTCACTTAGCTAATTTGGATAATAAAATAAATAATAAGATTTTTCACTTTAGTACTTAATTAAATGTTAATTTTAAAGTTATTTGATGAAAGTGGATCAAGTAGATTATATTTAAAATGTTTTGAAAAAAAAAAGATTAAAAGCAAATGCCTTGCGTTAAGAAAAAAAATAAAAGATTATATAATAGCACGATTAAGTATCAATATTTTTTACTAGATAAGTAATTAGTGCTTTGAAGTTATTTAACACCACATTTTTATCAGCATGTATTATAATTTACTAGCTGTGCCCCGCGGTTTCACCCGCGTGAATGACAATTCAAACACTATCTTTATAAATTATAGCCTATGTGTTATTCCGATGTATAAGCTACATTATTGTAAAGTTTCATTAAAATCCATTCTGTAGTTTTTGCGTGAAAGAGTAACAAACATCCATACATCCAAACAAACTTTCGCATTTATAATATTAGTAAGGATTGGCGTAATGGAATATTTATTGAAACCGCCAGTGCATTTCTAGCATTCCATATTTCAAATAAAAGCGCAACCTCTTTCCTACCCCTTTAAATATATACCTTTATGAAAACCTCTTAGGTAACGCAGCTTTCAATTAATTGAATAGCCAATAAATCAATTGAATAATAAAATAATTTATCGTTCCTGACACCGACACGGTTCGCCGCAAAAACTTTGCTAATGAGTTTACTTCTTATTGGCGTTTACCGGTTAAAGCATGGAATTCCCATTTCTATTGAAGTTCCAGTCTGTGCTGCGTTTGGACGTTGATTTTAGGATAGTAGTTTGGGCAAGTGGATTAGATATCGTGCTAAACGTAGCATTAATCGGACGTAGTTAGGTAAACTGTGAACTATGGATCTAAACGTTCCTACTACATACATAATTAATTATCTTGTACATATGTATTTACTTTGAATCGCACGTGTAAGGTACATTAAGATATTTACCTTAAATCGTACGCTTAAGTTACAAAACAGTTCAACACAACTTAGCGAGTTCAGATTAGTATTAACTATTCCTGGTATGTAAATGCTCCCTGATATAATATTATATACCTAGAGATATTTCAAACTTATGTAGGTAACCCCAACGAACATATTTATACATAATTGTATCAGATTTAATATAAGGTCTTCCGAGAAACGTTATAATCGCGATTATAATTACTAAGATAATTATAGTTAATTAAGAGCTGAACCGCTGAAGGCGGTAAGAAATAAGGTATTAGACACACTTACTCCCAGAAACAATTATTTTAGTTTAAATCTGATAAATGTTATGAGCTCCTACAAATAACCAAGTGATTCTTGAAAATATTGGACACGCTATGATAACTCGTTCCAATCTTCAAATTGGACAAACATTGGTGTGAACCACAAACACTTGTAGCAAACTTGACTGTTTTCTGAAGCTTGGAGTACACTAGCATTCATTTATTTCCTAGTTCGGGAGTCGTAAACAAAAATTAAACATAATTATTCCAGCACACAACAAAACAGAGAATCCACTTGATTAAACATAAAGGAAACTTGACGAAAATGACTGCTTTGTAATCGTAAGTTCAGTGAGTAGAATTATAACAGAGTGCGCGGTCGAGTCGAAGAGCCAGGTAAAGCGACCGCATTATAGTGTTGTGATTGAAAAGTTAACTCCAACTCCAGGTGAGATTGAACATTCCTTTCTAAGATTATTACCATCGTAAAAGTTTAGAGGATTTGCTAAGTAAGACTAATGTTAAGTGGGTGCTCTTATTAGTATTGAGTTTTGTACTTCAAGGTTTTACTAGCTGAGACTGTGTGCAAGTAAATGTCGGAGTCTGATACCGATATCGTATATGATTATTTGAAAACAGTCTAACGTAAATTTAATACACGAATACAGGTAGAGGTTATTAAACCAACTTTTCGATTCCTTCAGAAAAGCTTTTGTGTGCTACCTAAATTTTGTTCTGGTGCGTTTGTGGAGCATGTGCGTAAAATATTTTTTGTCCCTGGGGCGTGGTCGGGAAATAAAAAGAATATACATTTTTATTATAATTACTTGCCATAGCCTACAAAACCTAGTTGGTAATTAAATTCTTAGACCAATTACAATTATTTTAGCATAAATACAAATCGTTAAAAAGAAAGCTTAAAGTTTTATCGTTTCAAACAGTACATAATAAAATAACGGATGAAATATTCTGTAATTATGTATCAATTAGCTCATTCAACTAGCAATTATTTTAATATCGTTACAAAGTTGATTAATATTGTTGCGTTTATTATAATTAATTAGTCGCGATAACTGCGTTATATTTATGATCATAATACGAATACCACAAAACGTAATAAAATTAGGCCTTGACGGTATTCAGTTTTATGTATACAAAGTGGTGATGACAATACGACAATAAATGAAAACACGGACAGTACTAGTTCATAAGAATAATCCTAAAAGGTAAAAAAACCGTAGCCACAAAAATAAAAAATGATGTTCTCCTGCGTTTCCGATTTTATGCGATTTAGTTTGTTTGAAATTTTTATCTTTTTATTTATGATGCTACGGTTTTTTTACCGTTTAGGATTATTCTTATGAACTAGTACTGTCCGTGTTTTCATTTATTGTCGTATTGTCATCACCACTTTGTATATGCATATTTTATTAGATGTTGTGCAACAATAATTAATATGCTACGTATTTATTAGGTAGTAATTTTAGGAATTAGCCACATTAGTTTATTTACCGACTGCTATAAAAGGGTTATGTTTTGTATACTTTATCTAGTGGTTTAATTAGAATTTCGTATCCTGTTGCCATTAAAACAAACATTTGATTGTACTACTTAGGTTTCAATTAGCAAACCAAACCTATCTCTACAAAAACTGTACCAAAATACTAAGTATATCATTCACCACAAACGCCACACACAACTGAAAGGACCAAATTATAACATACACGCAGACAAGGTGGCAACATAATACGCAATCAGAATAAAAATAAAACACTATCGCCCCATCCTTTGTGAATCACTGTAGCGTGCGAGTGTACCACACTAGAGCGGGGTTCTATTACGAGCAGAACCGACTCTGTTAATACTCGCAACAGTTTTCAACTGAAGTCAGTCAAGAAAAACTGAAAATGCTGAAAGATTTAATGTTTTCATGGACTCAATCATTTTATAACTATGAATAAAATCACCGGACATCTGCGAATCTGATTCGCGCACAAATTCTTGACAGACAGACAGACGGACAAACAAGTCATCCTAGAATAATTCATTTTTTTTTTAAAGAAACCGCTGACCAACTAAGAGATAGTGTTTTAAAATCTGTTCAGACGTACGAAAAATAAGATACAAATATATACGACTCACACATATTGGTTCAAATTAGTAAAAACTATGTTTTAGAAAAAGGTAAAACTATTTAAAACAAATTGTAGTCCGTTCTGCTCGACTATTCCTCGCTCATTACTCTTTCGCAGTAGCACCCCGGGTGGAGAGCTACCGGTTGCCGGTTGCTCCGGTTGTACGTGTTAACCAGATAACCTCAAACTTCCACAGTATAATCATTGTTTTATATGAATTTTTATTTCAACGTCATACATTTTCCAGTTGATAAACACATGGACTGTTTTTATGTGTGTATTTGGAGTAACTGCTGTAGTATGTTTGGTGAAAAAGAAGCATACTCTTATTGGAATGATTAAATTAAAGAACCAGCAAATGTATATGAGCAAATATTACGGGACTTTATTTTGACTGTAATGAGACTAGGTTAAGACATGAAAAAGAAAACATACCTTTGTGTGTAAGCATCAAAGGATCATCTTGTTTTGTAGGCCTCAAATTATATATCTTATTTCAAAGATACATCTTTATTAATTTGCAAAGAAAACCATACTCATCTACAGAACATATCACTGCCAACATCGACTTGACAGCTTTATCACGGGTGCATCGACCAAAAAGAATGCGTTTTGGCAAACAGTTACGCGCCGGTAGTGTAACAACTGTACATCCAGAATCTAGTTCAGTGTTCCCGATTACTAGATTCCGGCGTGCGTTTGTTTAGATGCCTTTATTTGCACTATTTTTTACATTTGGCAGAGAAATGTTGGAATGTCCGGCGATGTGAACTGGGGTATAGTTTAAACGTCGATTAAGTTCACTTGGAAAATAGAGACGCAATTCTCAACGAGAGTAAGTTAATCCTAATCTGTACCAAAGGACCAATATTTATGAGTTGACAACTGTCGGGGTCAAGAAGTGGTGCGAATTACGTTTAATTATTTTACTGTGCAGATATATTATGTCGATAAAACTGATTAACTTTTAGTCATTTTTAAATGGCTGCCTATGTAGCTACCATACTCAAAATAAAATCAACATAGAAATGACTAATGAAGATTATATAGATTTTAATGAAAATGAATGTCAATTAAAAATACAGTTGGTTTGAGTATTTAGAGTAAGTTACGTAAAAGCAAGCTAGAAAAAAAGTTTCTATTGGTAAAAAAGGCTCAAGGCAAGTCAATATACGCTGATTAAATTAGTTGTGTAGTACAATAAACCTAGTTTCACTTACCTTCACAAAACCCAGGATTCAGTGAACCGACTCAATAATTTGGCAGACGTAGGAAAAATCCCTTTTGTAGGAAAAATAAAGGTAATAAGAATAGGCGCTGGAAAGTATACCTACGTTAGGATATACAATATACATGTATACATGTAGGGATCCTATAAAAATAAGGTACAAACGTTTAAATGAAGTCTTTGTAGTGTCGTCATCAAAGCTATGGTCTATGTTTTGTTTTATAGATTAGATAGGCTACAAGAATGAGTTTCGTCCGCCTACTGTCAATTACGTAATAACTCTTATTTACTTAAGATTTCATTTACAGGTATGCTCGATCAAGGACCAATATTTAATATTATATTGTTTCCGTAAAATAAATTGCAAGTGAAACATATAATTAATAATTTAGCTTTAGCTTCTACGTGTATTATTATCAAAGGCACGCCTTGCTTTTGACTGTTTAAATTAAGAAAAATGTACAAATATATTCGAGCGTACAACTTGTATTATAACCCAACATAAACAGATGGGACAAAGAACAAAACATGCACATAAAGGCAAGGCCATTAACGAAAGATGGGAAGACAAACATGCCAGACAAATAATAGAAAAAAAGACAGCATATTTCGTATTGTACGCCTAAAGACATCCACATTTACTTATAAACGCTGTTTCGCGTAAGCTGCGAAACAACCCGGAAAAATAAAATTAGATTGCCTAACACAATTCCTTAACAATTGAAAGAGATTGGGCAAAGATCAGGCTCAATGGGATAAGACGGAAAATTTAATTAACACTGTTCTTTTGAAACAAAAATTATTAAGAATATCAAAGAAATCCCGAGGCGTTGGAGTATCTCATTAAAATGATAGAATGGCGTTTTCCGCACTGAGTGTTGGAGTTGTAACCTTTTTTGTCGTAAATAGGCGGCCTGTACCGGTTTCGAGATATATAATGTTGTTCGTCATTCTAAGGGCCGCGCGCACTCAGACTGCTTGAAGCAGTCGGTGTTGACTACTTCAAGCTTCAACTGCATGATGAATTATAGACGTCTATAGCACACATATAGTTTGGAGCAGTTCGCTTTTCATAAGGCGGAAGGCACACGTGAGAGACTCGACTACTCGAGCCGTTCGTGTAAGGGCGGCCTTAGTCGCTACACTGTTCATCGATTGTTTTTCTCGGTGTTTTCAAGGAAATTGCTTGTTATTTGTTTGATGTTTGTAAATATTTGTAATGGGTACAATAACCTGTACATTTTGTGAGACCGGAGTTTCAGTTTGTACATATTACAAGTAAACATAATTATTAATATGGTTCATTATATCTGCCAAATAAATAAAGGCCTTGTTAAGATGATCATAATTGCTTGTATAGAGCTCGCAAATTAAAATATACTTTTTAAATAATTTCATATAATTTAAAAATAAAATCACTTATCGTTACTGTCGTCTTATGTGTCAACAGCTGAACATAATAAGTTATCAAGTAAAGAAATATGCAATGGACATTGCAAAATATTGGCTTTGACGTGGAAAGGTATTATAAACTTAAATGTACCATTGCTATTTCTTTTTCTATACGCAAAGGTCTTTACCCCGTGACAGACACTGGTTAGTATCATTTGTTTACGAAACAAAAGGATTATTCCATTTTTGAAATTATATAATTTAATAATATATGTTACCTGTCACTTCAATAAAGTTAAGAAGTTTTACTTGATTTGTGACCATTCAATTTCGTCATGGGCCATTCCAATAGGGACAAACCGAACCCTCATCATGGACCAGGATAATTCCCTTGGGACCGCTACAGAAAACCAATTGATTTATGAATTGTCTAACTGCCCACACTGATTTTGTGCGATGAAATGGATTCTTATTTCTTTAAAATGGCTATATTTTTTGTAGCTGAGTCTCGATCTGAGTTAACTTTTTAGTGTTTGTCTTGATAACTTCTGAATTTGATTCCTAAGATTTTGTACTGTGTTTAATTCTAAAGAATAGCTAAAATAGACACAAAATAAAACTACTTTTAAACAGATTCTCAGACTCGTTTCAGCGCCTGTTCAGGTGTCCTAGTCACGGGCAACTTCAGAAAGCATTTAATTGACTTATCAGCTATCACACACTTATATGTAGAAGTCAGCGAAGAAAAAACGCCTTGCTCGTGGCAAAATGCGATCATACAACTTACTCTCAAAGATTTTTTAACTGTGGTAGCATGATAATAATGACTCGGTTCATAAACTTTTAACATGCATAAAGTTTGCCGTTTTAATTAAGATGGTTTTGATATCATAACGTTGTGTTGAATAAATAAATGTTCTTGCATTTTTACTGAGTTTTGTTTTGTTTTAAGTATTATGAATTTATATTTTATGATAATATAACAACGTTATATTAAATATGTAAGATGAAATGTGTTTTGTTGTTGACATGTTTTAAATTATTTTGTTGAACCAGATTTAAAGAGCGTGCAGATAAATAATGTGTGCTGTATTTTTACAAAATATAGATTACAATTATTGGAAATAGGAAAATGGATTTAGGAAAAAGTAAAACAGCAACTTGCGTCATTCATCTTTTTATCTTTTTATTCAAGTAAAGCATTGTAATACGTTTTTAAGAACGTTTGAACAATAAATTGTTGACTGCCATTAAAAAGTTGTATATTTCAACAAAAAAAATATGTATCTGTTGTGCAGTCAGTCTCTTTATAGGAAGAAAACCAACAATTTTAACATTAAATTCAATTAAATTCATATGGTGAAGTAATGAAATAAGTGCGAAAATTTCACTTATATAATTATTGGTTAAAGTTGAACAAAGCTTCCAAATAAAATATCATGTAGAAAAATATATTTACAAAACTTGCCTGAATAACGACCTTTAAATAGCCATAAAAAATAACACATTACCTAGAAATAATTTTTATTTATGTTCTTGTTTTATTTCAGTTGTTTTCATACCTATACTTGCTTATCGAGTTTCGAAACGTTTGTTTAGTTTGAAGACATAAATCCTGGACACCTGTCATAAGTTTCAGACATCAGATATTTACAATTTATACAGGTGCCTGAAAAGTTTGACTGGATTACTGATCGTACTTTGGTTTTTATTGCTTTAAAATACGGTTTTATTTATACACACTATCAAGACTATACATATAACAATTTACTGCAGAAACGATGTTGTACTACATATTTTATGGTCAATGAAACAATAAAAAACCTTTTTAAGATTATGACAATTCTGTTGTAGCCGTTATCTATTAATGCATTGGGGGTGAAAACAAAGAAAAAGAAAATCATATATAACTATGTATATAAAACATCGTGATCAATTACAAACTCAAAAATTTAAATTTCGTTGACGGAATTCGGCTCGTCTTGTCCCGTGTCCGCCTATCGTCGGTAACATAGGGTGCGCACCCGATACATGAACTTCTAGAAGCAGTTACGCTTCGCAGAAGCAGGACCGCTTTTGTTTCAATTGTTTTTAAGAACCTTGTTTCCAGAGGCACCCGTGTAACGTGTATTCGTTTAACGTGTAGTCGTCCGTACTCGTTTCACTTGTGACTGCTGCAAGCGCTACGCCAGCTCGCGCAGTTTGTCGCCCGACAGATCGCGTAGTCTGTCTGCGGTGATCATTGACTAGCTGCAAGAGAAGTCCGTGTACCTGCGGCTTTACTTACCAAGTTGACACCACATTCTAACTCTTACAATCCCTAGTTTTAGATGAAACCATGTAATATTTTTAATACACGGAGTTTATTTACAAGTTCAAGTTAAAAAAAAAACCGGTCGTCGTATGGAATGTGTATTATCTAAATTTAAAATAAATAAATAATAAAATAAAATAAATAAATGCGGACAACATCACATACATTGCTCTGAACCCAAAGTAAGTAGCTGAAGCACTTGTGTTATGGAATTCAGAAACAATGAAGGTACCACAAACACCCAGACCCGGGACAATGTAGAAAAATTGGTTTCTACATTGACCCGTCCGGGGATCGAACCCGGGACTTCAGAGCTAGCGACACCTTGAAACCGGTGCGTACGCCACTCGACCACGGAGGTCTTCAATTTAGTCCTAATAGTCATGTAACCTTTATCCTATCGTTAGTACATTCACTTATGAACCAAGTGATTGGTCAACGCCCAGACTATCGAATGTTAATGAGATCGGGGACGTCTGAGCATCGAAAATCTATTACTTTTTAAGTTAAATATTTAGTGGAAAATGTTGCTTTTTATTAAGAATTTTGGATTAACTTTATGATTTATAATTATGTAACTAAAATAAGCCACTGATTAAATTAACATGGATAACTTTTTATTCTGCTAGTCAAAAACAATATACAAGCAAATAATATTTTTAGAATTGAATAATTATTTAATTTACGGACGAAAGGAGGCCTTTACACAGCAGTAGGATCAGATATAGGCTACCAACAAATTATAATTTGAATTTCTTTTTCTGTTGTGTGTGTATTTATTTATATCTTGTGTAAGACTTATTGCCCAGCAATTTGGATATTAGGTATCTGTAGGTTGTGCGCTCCAAAGTAAATAAAAAAATACCTCTTTTTTTGAGCAACGGTTAAACAGAAATGAAGATAAAAGCAAAACTATATTTTCTCTGAATTCCTTGCGGCTTAAATCTAGTATTCAATATCCGACTTCATATTATTTATGTCGGAAGGCAAACAGAGTTAGAGCGACTTCATAACTGTGTTAGTAACATGTAGAGTTTCATATCTGAGGGGATTGGTACGTGTTCCGTGTCCCCGCTGACTCTCAAACGTAATTAGTTCTGGGTTTTGTGCCGGTATTTGTTTAACTATTTCATAAGATACGAGTACTTATTACTTGCAATATTTTTAAGTTTTAGAGATGTTCTCGAATTAAAAAAGAATGTTTGATATTTTGATTATGATATGAGATATGACGACCTCCGTGGTCGAGTGGCGTACCTACGCACCGGTTTCAAGGTGTCGCTAGCTCTGAGGTCCCGGGTTCGATCCCCGGACGGGTCAATGTAGAAAATCACATTTCTACATTGTCTCGGGTCTGGGTGTTTGTGGTACCTTCGTTGTATCTGAATTCCATAACACAAGTGCTTTAGCAACTTACTTTGGGTTCAGAACAATGTATGTGATGTTGTCCGCATTTATTTATTTATTTATTATTTGATTGTCTATAAATTTTTGTTTTCGAGGTGACCTACTCTAGTAGAAAGATTGGTTCAAAATAAAATTCGGAATCATCACACATTATAATTATATTAATTACATATTTAACAAATGATTAAAAAATAAGACTGTTTAATATTTCTTCAGAACTCCATTTAAAAATAAGTATAACAACACAATTAACATTTCTATATATTAATTATTTAAATATTTTTTTATTAATTAACATAAGGGAAGGAGACGTCAGATGCGATGCCGCACGCGTTCCGCCCGCGGACCAAGTAGTAGAAGCCAGAGTCACCAAAGTTTGGGCCCCAAGAGTTCTTTATAATCCAATATGGTGTCCTCTTACCAGACTTCGATTCTAAAACCAAACGGTAATAATTATTTTTGAGGTTTAGGCCGCCAAGCCAAATAACAGCCTTAAACTAAGTTATCAAAAAGTTTAACTTAGTTAAAAAAATATGGGTTTCTACAAATGGCCAAATGTGTTGCTGCGGTAAGTGAACCAATGGACTAATAATTGAAATAATAAGCAATATCTTAAAGAATGAAAAACCTTAGAGAAAAGAAACAGTTTTTTTTTAATAACTTTAAGGAGGAACTTATATAGATCTCTGAGGTGAAAAAAGCTGAAACCCTTTGAAGAAATATTTCTCCTTTTAGGGTTAAAAATCTTAGAACGATTGAGAATAAGAAGTAGAAGTACCATAAGCATTGTATCCGACGATCAAAACAGCGTGGTCCAGTTTCTTGGGATCGCAGTCTTCATCGGTTGGCTCGTCAATGCCTCCCTTGTACATTTTCATGGACGCTGAATTAATAGCTGTAAAAATAAGACTTTTTTAGAGTGATTAGAGAGTTTCTAAATAGAGTATCTGTATGTTTATAAATGTTTTAAAAAATTAAGCATGTAATAGCAATAAAGTAATTAGTAGATTATAGCCACAAAAAAATATAAAATAAAAACTTTTTAACAAAAAAATTAAACCGCTGAAAAAACTGAAAAGCAAAATATAACAAACCTTTTTTTATTTAATCTTAATAACTAAGTTCTTAAACTAATGTAAGTATACCTAAGTAATTTTGAGTCGGCGCCAAACTATCAACCGTCATTGCAACTGTTGCTACTGTGGCATTTTCTCTGATCAATCCTAATAATTGGTGCAAAAACGACATAGATTACATATTATTGGTAGGAGATAAATATTATAGAGACTGTATTGTACCGCCGCGCATCAAGCTTTACGTTACGTAAGTATATGTAATTAATTAATTTGCCTGTTTGGCGCCGACTCAAAATGACTTAGGTATACTTACATTAGTTTAAGAACTTAGTTATTAAGATTAAATAAAAAAAGGTTTGTTATTTTTTGCTTTTCAGTTTTTTCGGCGGTTTAATTTTTATTAATGTTTTTGTTGATCGTGTAAAATTTTAAGTTAAGAAATATCAAGTTATTATTTTTTGTTCTAAAAAAACACGCAATTATGTAATGTTGGAGCTTTTTGGTTGAAAATTTCAATAATAAGCAGAAAATTGTACAAAAATATATTGCCTTGGATAAAATAAATAACTAATATAAATTTTTAATACAAAATCTCCAATCCAAACATTGTGATAACATAATTGTACATTTGTTTATGACATGACGAGCAAAAATTGGGAAAATGTTTTCAGCGAGAAATTTTATAATCATCATCATTGTCAGTCTGACGACGTCCACAGTTAAACAAAAGCCTCCTTAAGAACGTCACAACTAACAACAGCCTGAAAACACCAGAAAATATAGAAAGTTAAGACTAAAGCCAGTTATGTTTTTCTACATAGCTGTATGTATTTGGATGATTGGTTAACTAATTGAAATCGGAGCTCTCACTTAATCCAGATTGGAAAACATAAGCTTTTTGTTACTAAAATATACTGTAAAACTTAAACAATACGTGTTAAAATTGTTTTTAAAATGTTATTTTGTTACGGACAATACTATTCGTTTCGTTCTAGTTTATCGAAGATAAACTATAATATTTTGAGGGAAATTAATTTTCTTTCATCGTATGGAAAGCTAATCTGACCACTGGGTACGTATACATAATGTATAATCATAAACTCCTTTTTATAGTAAATTCCTACCTAAACCCCTGACTGAAAGTGTTTCCTACTCAAGCTATTATGTAATGTATAAGAGACACACCTGCACCCTTGAAGACTAAACTTTCATATAATCCTTGTTGACTTGCCAATACAATACTTCGACAAGGGCTGCTATGAAAAATAACTTATGTCATGAAACTAACAGGGTAGCATTTTACAAAACAGACCAGTAGTGAAAGGACATGCTTTTTTGTTTTGATTCTCTGATTTTGCGAAGGTTTATTTTTAGTAAAATTTTGTTTTAATTAATATTTTTTGCTGTCATAACTAAAATTCTAATTCATTTCATTATATAAAAGTGTAAATTGCATGTGAAGTATAAATAAATAAGCATCTGGTGTACATAATCTTCACATAATAACAATATTTTTTAGGTTTTTTTTTGCACGTTATAAATCATTTAATTTTCTACTATTTGTATTCTTTATTAGCAAAGCAGATTCACATAATTATTTAATACCTACTTTTTAAATATTAAAGGTGTTGTATATTAATGTGTCTTCCACACTTACCAGCCGATAAAGGACCATCTCTATATATATGTTCGGCCATGGACTCTTCATTCATAATCTGCACTCTACGGAAGCCTACAACCGGCAATACATCTGCTCGAGCATTGATCATGCTTGACAGCATTGCTGCTCCAAAGTTCTGGCCACTGGTCGGACGGACCCAACGGCATTCTCGACGCTGCTCCGCGTACGGATAGTAATCTCTGTCACTGAGTACTCCACCAAACTTATTTACTATGTCACTAAAATCAAAGAGGTAACTTTAAAAAAAGGTATGTTTGTGACTGTGAATGTCTAGATTATTATGTGCAGAGGAAGACTGAAAATGATGGATGGATTGTGTAAAAATTATATGAGAAAGAAAGGAGTGAATGCTGAGATGACGAGTAGTAGAGATGAATGAAAGCTCCCTGATCACCTTTCATTCATCTCTACTACTCGTCATGTCAGCATTCACTCCTTTCTTTTTCACACAGGGAACAGGGCAGGGAGATAATGGTGATGATGATAGTTAACTTGCCACGCATCACTATGATTTTCGTTAATATGGATGTATGGGTACAATCAAAGTAAAACTGTAGTCATATTAGTATGTCAACCATATTGCAGGTTCAAAACCATTACAAGCAATTTCAAAGTATTGGAGCGCCTCTTTGTATACAGGCTCGTACAACGTTTATCAATTAAAACCACATGCATGCTAACAAATAAATACAAACATAAGCAATTTAGCAGTATCTACACAAATTCCAAGCATTCTCATTGAAGTGAGAATAAACAGCACGTGCCAACATTTTTAACATTTATGCGAGTTGAACACATGCGCGGTGCAAGTACCCTTATCCATATTGGAGGACGTTGTCGATTCTACGCGTTTGTCGTTGGAAAGTGTTGCACAACTGGTCTTTATAATGGGTTTTTGACATTTTGTTTGATGAGATTAAGGAATGGATCAAAGAAATATTAGCTAGTAATGTAAAAAGGGTACTTATCTATATTTATAAAAATGAATTGCTGTTCGTTAGTCTCGCTAAAACTCGAGAACGGCCGGACCGATTTGGTTAATTTTGATATTGAATTATTTGTGGAAGCCCAGGGAAGGTTTAAAAGGTGAATAAATATAAAAATGTTCGGATGAAATAAAAAAAAAACAATTTGTTTTAAGTTTATTTTATACAAAAGTTTAGGCTTTTATTTATCGATTGAGGCAGTACGAAGTCTGCCGGGTGAGCTAGTATAGTGATAAAACTTATTAAAATTGCTTTTTATTCAGTCACAAATCCAGACTTCTACCTAAGGGGCGGCATAAATCATTATTAAGATAAAGATAATTGTTTTGCCACTAATTAATTAATTACTTATTTTTTACTATATTTCGTTTTGATGAGAAAAATAACTTCAGTTTTAGAGAACAAACACTATTATAAATATTGTCACTCATTGTTTCAGAAATATCGTTGCATACACAAATGGCATCAAATATTTCACTAGTTTCAACCATCAGAGTTTTAATGAGACCAGCAAGTCAAAACTAAAATAATTTAAATGACAATGCCATTAACTCCATAGTCTACGCGATGCTAGGACAGCACTTAGCAACGCTTTTATATGATTCCTAAATGACAGACGGTCCTTTTTACCATGCCATGCGCTTTCTGCTCCGTTGCCGTACGAAAATAGACTTTTGGCTTCGTTTTTTAGTACTTTTACTTAACAAGGAAAAATAATGGTCGGTTTTGTGAGGAAGTAAGAATTTACTCAAGTTTGTCGTATTTTACTAGTTTTAAGCTCAAAACCAGCCCAATGTAGCCAAATGACTTCCATACAAGCATTAACAAAGATAGAAATCACTTGAATGACGTTAAATGTGAGAAACTTATGTTTTACTTAGATAATAATCGTGTCAAACTTGTCTCTCCCATATATTTGAGCTATTCAATCAGCGTTAAAGATTGTAGAAATGTCATTTTTGACTGAAAAGACAGATGATTTCGATAATTTCATTTGTACCGCTGTTATTTGAAGGCCACGGACTTGATAAATGGGAGTTGTTCATGTCTAGTCCTGATTTAGACGATGCGAGTAATATCGTGCGAGTTTTAGAACATTGCCGACTATGATAGATCACTTATTATCTCCATAGCTAAAGGACCCGCGATTAACCGCAAGTCGCACAATATTTCTCGAATCGGATGAAATTTTATAATGAGATCATATATTATGGATCTTATCTGAAATAAATAATTTGAATTTGAATTGAATTTGAATAGTACCGTTTATTTATAATATTAGTTATACTCACGCATACACTTCCAGAAGGCTTGCAGGGTTGCAACCTTTGCTAGCGTCTTCGCAATCAATTAGAAACTGCTCTGATAAACGTATTTCCACTGAATTATGTATTTTTAAATGACTCTCGATTGCCGCTGTAATAAATGAATACCATAATTATAATGTAACAAAGTTTTTAAAACAAAGTGGGGCCGTACCATATCTTAAAGCATTAGGTACCGTTGCGGTTGTGGAAGCGAGACGGCGCACTACACTGCGCATAGCGCTGTCCCGCTTACTCAACCGCAACAGTTCTGCTTTGAGAGCTCATGGTAGGGCCTCTGATTTTTGAATGAAAGACTTTATTGACTGTTGTTTATATTTAAAAAGAAATGTCTTATATGGGTGGTCAAGATCCGAGTGAAAAAACTAAATTACTTCGACCAAATTTTTAAGCTATCCACGCATTGTTATTAATGTTTAATTATGATTAATCAGCGGTGCCCCGCGTTTTAGTCCGTAGTCCATATTCCCGTATGACAACGTTTTTCGAGCCTTAAAACTTTTATAGTAATTATTTATTGACGTGAAAATAGACATTTGACACTAAGAGGTCAAGAGTACCCTAAACCGAAGAGCATGTATGAAGGGAATAATGAAAGTGGACCAAACGAAACAAGTATGTAAGGATCGTAGCAAGTGGAAGATGTAGTCCCTGCCTACCCCTACGGGAAAGAGGTTATGTATGTATAATCGCTTTTAGTATACCTATATAGTAAAAAAGCCATACAAATTATAACTAGACCACCATTATAAATAGAGCACCATTATAATTATCAACATTAAGGGAAGTATTAACTTCCAATTCATCTTCAATAATATTAGTTTTAGTATTTGCGAGTGTTATTAATGTCTGAAAACTTAGTGAACTATTTCTCCTGATTATAAATTTAAGACAGTTTGACACGAGTCGCGTGGTAGGTGTATGTCAGATTATACTGCTATATTAGTACGTAACCTTTTGTCGCCAAACTTTGCACGTGCCTTGTGGTAATCTAACGCGCAAGGAATATAAAGGATTTTCGATTACCGTCATCAATGAAATCTAATTATACTATGTTAGACATTGAACAAAACTTTTTTATGAATGTTATCTAGGTATATATTAATTGAGTGGCTCGTGGCTAAGTGTAAGCCGTACGGTTTGACCGATAATAAAGTTTAATCCGCGCTCGCCGCGGTTGCTCCGTGGATGGGTGACCATTTGTGACCATTTATGAACATACCGAGACCCCTCCGTGCCTCGGATAGCACGTTAAGCTATAGGTCCAGACTATCATACCTACATCTTTGGCAGTAAAGTAAATTCTGACAACCAGTCTTACTATGGGATACTGTGTTTACCCAGTAATATGGGTTGTGGAGGTCAGATATGCAGTCGCTCCATGTAAAATACGGTATTCAGATAAATCCGGTAAGACTGGTAGCCGACCCCAACATAGTTGGGAAAAGGCTCGGCAAATGATGATCTAGGTATATATTAAGGTTTTAGTGCCCGACGTTTCAAGACCTTTGTAGGTGTCATGGTCAGCCCGTGACCAAGGTGTTGAAACGTCTCGCACAAAGACACATAAAATGTAGTTTTATTTCAACAATTATACCATTATTAACTTCTTTCTTTACCAAGAAATGTACAACGATAACTTCTTATAGCAAAGAAGAATACCTACCTTCTATTTGTAATAAATCTGTAATTGGTGCAAAATTGTTGGAATTAAAATAAATAAATGAAGATTGTTGTGGTCTTAGAAATAGGTCTTAAAAATATAGTACCAAGCTACTAGCACCAAGTGCCATGAGTCAGTAGAGAAAATTAACCTTACTATCTACTTTTTAATAGAGGTCACATAGCTTGGGAAAGGCTAGACGGAAAACTGTCTTCATAATAAGATCCCTGTCATAGTAATGTTTTACTTTTAAGCGGTCGCCTATTGCTCAAATACGCATTCGAAACAAAACCTCTGTTAAGATTATTTATTAACCCACTTATAGTCTTTACATATTTTGTTTGAAAATTTCGTTGAGTCTAACAAAAGAGCTGTTCTTACTCTATTTGAAATAATTGAATACTTCACCAACAATACTGAAAGCCCAGCACGCTCCGCAAGTCATCTGATTTTTAATCGGGGACACCATGTAGGTGTCTCTCCAGTCAAATACTTCAGGACGTTCTCCAATGTTTGCAGGCAATCTGGTCGAAATATTCACGTCACGAGACACATTTAGAGGCGAAACTAAATAACAATTATATTCCTGAAGCAAAAACAAAAACACAGCGACTCGCAACATTTTGAAGTTTTAATTACAGTGGAATGAATCGCTCGTCAGAAATCTACTTTTTAAATACGAAACTCTTTTTGCAAGCATCCATGCTATTCAGTGTTTTACAGTATTTTTATGACCCTTTGAGTTCTAGTGTCCCGAACGCTTGACATTGCACGAACATGTTTAAATATTTAACATGCCGTTTTGCATCGAATTTTTATTTGTCAGTTAATCGTGATTTCGAAGGCATTCAATTTATTTGTGTTATTTTAACGCTCACACTTCAATTTTCTAACACTAATTAGGCAATGTGACATTGAATTATCGGTCTCAATTTATGAGCAAAATATTTACTGATTTTGCTATTTATTTGTCTACAGCATTTTAAAATGAATGTCTTTAAGACTGCCATCTTTTCATATTGATTGGTATTAAAGTGTTGATTGGCTCAATAAACATTAAAAAAGGTTTATCGGCTAGCTAATAAAACGACTTTAAAAATAGCCAGTTAGACAGTGCGAGCATTTGAACCGTCTTCAAAGCTATCTTTGAGACGTTTCGCGCAAGTTTTAATTGATCAATTTAACTTCAACTACTAGCATTTGAAGTTGGTTTAGGGTTGTACGTATTTTAAATTGGTAATTAATGGATTTGCATTGTGACTAGATGTGTAAATGGTTGCAGGGAAAAGATAAATACTTATTTATTTATTTATAGATAAATTCTTGAATGTATGGTAATACTTGAATACTTGAATACATGGGGGTCTAAAAAGCGAAGAAGTAACAAATATGTTTTAATTGGAATACAAGAAATATTTAAGCCTCAATTAAGTGGCTCATTTCGCAGTTTTCGTGTACCATTGCACAGAATAAAGCCGATGAATGTGAAAAAGTTTTAAAAATAGTCGAAATCCGGTCTATATTTTTGTATTTTTGTGCGCGCAGAATATCGACAGGCGGCTATCCCAAACATAAACGACGTCCTTACTGTAATTATTGTAGCTACCATTCCTTATCACCAGTATGAAATATGTCAGTGTGTCGATTATTTCATATTGTCACAAAAAAAGTAAAAACAAAATGATTTTTATTTAAGAGATATTTCAGTAATACTCTCAACCCTACAGATGATATTGTAACAGTTTAATCGACTCCTTAGAGATATACCTGTTATTGCTAATCTGGGTGCTTAGCGACCACAACTTTGTATTGGCGGGTTAAGTAATGGCCAATTATTGTACCGGTCCCAAGACACTGCCGTTAGTAAGCAAATCGATTTCGAAGATACTAAAATTATATGAATGTTAAGATTGTTTAGTTGCAAATAAATCGTTTACATAAATTGCTATGGTGTTAAAATAATGTGGTTCAATAAGTATTTTTAAATGCATTTTAATACGTTTTCCATGTTAAGTAGGTCAAGTAAAGACGCGGTTAAAAAACATTATATCGAAGAAATGTGGAAATTAAATCATTTGACGGTAATAAATCGTATTCGAATCGTAATACATTTTATTTTACACAACCGTATTTTCTTCGTATCAAAAATAGTTCACTTTACGTGTTAACAATAATGTTAAAATCTTAATAAATCGCTTCACTTGTTTTTATTCTTAGCTATAAAAACTCAATCTAATTTGGTTCAATAGTTACGTGCTTCGATTACATTACAAGTTAGCTGTTCCCACGCGATTTGAAGAAGTTAATCAAGTGACTTACGCCCTTTTTCTTGTGTGTTACGTGACGATGAGATAATAAAATCAAATAATAAAAATGGTAATTAGTTTATGTTTGTTTTATACGCGAAAAGGTGGTATAAGTTTAATGGGTACGCTTAGTGTCTATAATAATATATATATAATAATAATATTCCGGGACATCTCACACATGGTTATCTGATCCCAAGCTAAGCAGAGCTTGTTTTATGGTAACCAGACAACTAATAAACTTACTTATATATTATAGATAAATTACACCCAGACCAGAACAAATGATCGTGCTCATCACACAAACATTTGTTCTGGGTGGGAATCGAACCCACTGCCTCCGGTATAGCAGTCAGGGTCACTAACCACTAGACCAACAGGCCCGTCAATAGGAAGTATTTTTTCATTATATCAAGATGTAGGTACGATTTTTAATTCCTACTTTAGTTTGACGTATTTTATTTCGTCCAATTTTTTCTAGTGTACTGTATTACTCGATGTCATTTTAGAAACACACTGTATAGAATATGGCCCCGTTCTCAATAGACGGTACTTTACAGAGACGACAGTAATCTTTTTTAAATTATACCCTGATCTTTCCTGTTATTTTTATAATACCAGTATGTACCCGGGTGAATTTCAACAAATGCCGTTTTTCTTATCATATCGGTGAACTTTTACAATTGTAAGTTTTTTGTATATTTTTCTGGTTTTATGTAATCTTTAGGATATCAAATATCCCCAAATTTAATATCATCAACGCATCATTTAAGACTAAGGAGTAAATTCAGTTTGAATTTTGGTTTCCACCGATATGAAAAACCGGCACCGACTATTTTTTCTGTACACCGATATGATAAGTATATCCACCGAAATGATGTACATATCCAGCGATATGATAATCTATCCACCTTTGAACATCAAAAAGCAAATAGTAGGTACCTATACATTTTTACAAGGGTGACTTAGAACTGAAGACCTGCAGGCCTATTCACTAACTCTCGCGAGAGTGAAAATGTTATAGACTTTCGTAAAAGAACTGTCAAAACGCAAATTTCGTATTCACTATCGTCTGTGTCCAACGAACATGACGTCATCATGTGACGGTGTATTTGAAGGCAACTGTAAACCATTTTGACAGTCGTTTTTGTATCGATAATATCAATATTGCGATTCCGTAAGCCTAACTGCTTTCATTTTACATTTAAAATCCTGACTACTAGACACATAACTGCATTCGCGAAAGCAACCACTCAAGGGTAAACATTAAAGTATTCAATAAAAGACACTGAAGCAATTTTTTTGCTGAAGTGACTAAAAGATTCATATTTCGTTGATTTTTATTGTTTTTCGTATTTGTCTAAAAGATTAGAACGTTTAATATTAAAAAAAATTGTTTGAGAAATGCATATAATATATCTTTTGCCATTTTTTCATCATTCTCTTTCACACGATAAAATACTAAAATAAAATAAATAATAATAAAGTAATTTAAAAATTATATGGAAACAATAATCATTTTAAATATTAAACTCAAAACTCTTTATTAAATCCTACTTACTACTTAAATCACTTTACACATGGCGATGACGGCTCTTAGCAAAATAAAGATTATAAACGTCAGCCTTTTTCTTGTGTGTTTGTTTACTAAAATTCTCAAGAAAACATACTGTTTTACTAATATAAGATGTAATTCGATTAAATGAAATGGTAAATTTTATTTTACGAAGTTTCAAGAAAATGTGTTAGTCAACAAAACTCAACAAACCTAACTGAAATGGATGTTTGTTGTGTATATTGTTCATAAAATAATTATTTTTTCATTTTGCCCTAAGATAATATTGTAACTATGTGAATGAAATAAATGAATAGGTATATAATAATTTATTGTTTTAATCTTTTCAAACCTATAGGTAAGGTACATTTTTGGAGACAATTCATTGCATTAGTATTGCACATACCACTATGACAAATGTTAAGGATAAGGATTATACAATTATGTACTGCATCGCCAGAATAAGCAGGGGTGGGCTGGCATGTAGATCCTGATGAAGTGGTGGTACATACGTAGATCTCTGTAAAATGTAATAAAAAATGTTATTTTATTACATATACCTTTAACAAAATTTAATAAAGAATCAATAAAGCGGTAGGACTGGGGAAAATACTACTTTTATTCACATAAAATAAGCAAGAGGAATACATTTTATTTGCACCCACAAGAATCATTTAATGTAAATGCATATGAAATTAAATATAGGTATGTAGGTATACTCTAGACTACTCTAGAGGTTCATCAAGTACCTATGCAAAACAAGAATTTGGACAAATTTTGAAGCAGGCTTACCTTCAACATTATTAAAATAATCGCCATCGTCTTTTCACTCTGCTGCTGCATTTTAAGGTTTTATATTGATTGAAGTCCAAAGCCCGGCCGTGGCATGCGGGTGAAATGGTTACAACCCTCGAGTCTTGCCGAGGATCTTCTCAAAGGGCAGGATAAACGAAACTTTGGTACCTTGAAACACATTTTAACTCGAGCATATTCTACTGATATTCTGAGTTAAATTTGGTTTTCCAGTATTTTATTACACGGATAACACTACATCGCTGCACTCCAGTTGCAAAATAACTCTAAGCAATAGTCAGGACCAATAATATTATGAAATACATAAGAGATTTAAACGTAACGATTGTTTGTTTTGACATGTAACGTAGTAAAAACCCTCTTAAATAAAATGTTGTCTTATAAAGACTATTACAAAGCTCAAAAAGTGTCACAGAATTAGGACGTATAATAGTCGATAAAAAATAGAGCCGCCTCGAAAGCAGTCGAACCCGAAGGAAAGCAACCGGAAATAGATACAGAGAAAACGAGTTAGTGAATACCAAAATTTTGATAATTACCCGCGGCAACGAATCTCGGTCGCCTTCGATTGAGCGAAAGCAACTATTGTCTATGAAGTTAGTGAATAGGCCTGCTGAACTTAGGGTCTTATGTGGGTAGATCACGTCCAAAGAGAACTGAGTTCTTAGAAATCTTAGACTCACCGAGATGATAAAATGATCCACCGATATGATAAAGCAATCCACCGATGTGACAAAACTGTGCGTTGATCATGAATCAAAACACCGATATTAGACATAAGACACCGATTGATTTTTTCTTATCATTTCGGTGTAAATTATCACATCGGTGGTAATAAAGACCACCGATTACAGCGATATGAGAACACCGACGTGAGAAATAACACACTTTTTAGAAAATTAGAAAAAATGCATAATATCTAGGATAAATTTAATAACAGACAATGAAGCTAATTCACTTACTACATCTGTTAGAACCAAACAATTATAATAAAACTACTCATTACACTAGAAAAATGGAACCACCGATAATATAAAATAATTGTCCGGGAGCAACTGAAATGGCGTACTTACGTTTTTGGTGGGCATATGCAGCGATTTGACACACTTCCATCCTGATTGCCCACTAGCACACACCAAGGAGGGATATACAATTGGGGTGTGGACGCTGTCCGACTCGTCGATGAAAAGTTATGTTTAAATTACTTTTGTCCAGCGATATGAGATTTTTTTTCAGGACAAGTACGTTTGTGCCTCTCAGTAATAATAATCGTCAATTATGTAAAAAAATATGCTATATATTAATAACAAAACTAATATTCTATGAAATAGAATAAGTTATATACTTATATTACTTATTTTTATTAGTGTATAAGCTGTTTTGTTTGTAAAAAAAGTAGAGGGACAGCACCGATGTGAGAAAAATAGAGGTTTATGTATTTTATTTCTACCTTTGTAATAGTCCTAGGAAAATTATATTTTTGCCACAACCCAATAACTACCTATTGAATACAAAAAAAAATAATTCAGAACTATATTCCTATTTTCAAATACTAATTTCACCGAAGACAAAAAAAAAGTCGTCTGGGAAATTCACCCACCCACCTTAATATTAATTTACCACTATATTTAATAATAACGTACAAGTAAAATACAACTAAATCACAAAGGAGTTTGCGTTAAAGTGTTAACAGTCTGTTCCGCCCCGAGCGAGTCTATAATTAATTTTAAAATATTTCATCGCGGAATTAATTGTACTTGCGCCGGTAGTGTAGATTGACTATGATTGCTGAAGTTTGTAATATACTTTTTAAAAAAGTGTTTTTTCTAAAAAATAAAGCTTTTTATAAATATGGGTATGGCATGACTCAAAAATTGACAAGCAAGGTTACAATATCTATATGTTTGTTTAATTTGCTGATGAATTTAAGATACTATATTTTCAAGCAAACTAAAAAAGAAGCTTAATCTAAATTTCAGTTTCTGTATGTAACCTATTAAGCTCGTTAAGTTCATGTACAAATTTTTTTTTTTTGAAGAACCATATATGTATACGCAAAAGAAAATAATGTACCTACCTATGTGGTATGTATACCTCACTAGTTTCAAACTCGGCTGGGTTCCTAAAATCATGAATTATTGCTCTGTGATAACAAAATATACACCAACGAGAATGGTGCTCGTATATGTCACAGAATCTACATATTCCTGTATTGATAACGTTTCCGATCATGTTTTTGAACAGTAAAAAATGCAATAACACCTTTTTAACTCACTGCAAAGAATATCTCAATCAGACTAGCTTTAATGATTCTTACAAATTATGCAGTTCTACTTATGGGCTCATAATAATTCATCAAGTTACTAAGTAAGATACTCATAGCACAAAATATAATGAATACAACTGAACAAAAAACATGTTTATTTAAATAAAGGTCAAAGAACTCACAACCCGGATTAAATTCGTTACTCGTCGCCATCCACATTTCCCCACACATAACTCTACCCAAAAAGGACTAAACCTTATGAGGCATCACTTCTCGTCCTAAATCCGAAAGGCCATTAATATCCGTTGCATTGCATACATCATGGTCACTCTAATCCGGTTTTAAATGAAGTACAGGCGGTGAAATAAAATAGGTCTGGGCTGGGCTATTGTCTGGGTTAATGTAGTGTTTACACATAGAGTTGAGATGTGACAAGAAGCCGAGTTTATGAAACAAACGACGGATTTATTTAGGACCGATTGTTGGAACAACAATGAATGTTATTCAGCTTGATGTTTAATGTACATTGCTGCTTTGCAGTACATTGCTTAATGTACAAGATGCTGGGTTTCGTTGATGTTGTTACTACTGAAATCAGCTAAAAGTTTTATATAGGCCAAGAAAGTATACTTATACAAAATACGTGAGCCATTTAATGTTTTAAAAATAAAATACGGATTGCAATGTTTATATTTATATACTTTATACAAAATCAATCAGTCATTTGAATTATTATACAATATACTTCATCCCTTAAATAGGAAATTCTGAATCTTAAAGATCGGTTCGGAAAACTCCATTTCGCGACGAGGAATGCTGAATGTTTAAGTTCAAAGTTTGAGTTTCCCTTAAAATGCTTTTAAAGGATTGCGCCGACAAGATTCTTATTTTTTAATGAACTGCCATTTTTTCATTTTGTGCTCTTCTGATATTTTTGTAACGCGTCAGCTACAAGCTGTTGTATTTTTATGGTTGGAAAATAAACATTTACAATGAAGAATCACTGTAAATACGATAAGAGAAATATAGGTGAAAATAATGATGCATTATAATTATCATTAACAGTTTTTTAAAATAATGGCTGAAAGAAAATAGTTGTGTTCCTTCTTTTCATTAATTAGTAAAAGTGTTTGAAGTAAAATTTAGTTTATTGGTTTGTTCATTTTAAATTCAGAATTTTCTTCTTTCTTCTTAGACTTAAAACAAAAACAAAATACGTTCGGTGTTGCACTTTCAAAAAGTACGAATGTAAATTAAAAACCCTCATATAAACGAAATAAGCCTGCACAATGCAAAAACTAGCTGAGTGTAATTTGAGAAAGGCTAATTATGCCTTTTCTTTCATCATCACCCACTCTGCGGTTTTTAATTTTTCACTGGAGAATGCAACTTCGAAACAATTGTAAGTAGTCTGCAATTCTCGCAGATAGAATAATTAGCAGACCGGAGGTTATCTCAAATGAAAAAGAAACTTTATCGCCTCGGAAATGGTATAAGTTTGAAGAGGTGCAATAATTGTAGTGGTTTTTTTTTGCCCGACTTTATAGACTATTTTCTTTGCAATTTCTCATTAGAAAACGTTCCTTTGTATTAATTTTAAAGGAACTGTTATTTTTCAAACATATCGAAATACTCTTTAGATGAAATCCGCAAAAATTAATCCAATATTACTTACAACATCTTAAAAAAAAGAACAAAGTACGATTATAATCCAACAAAACAACCTCAGCACACTAAACAGGTACCTATAACCCCAAAAATATTAATAAAAAAAGAACTAAAAAGATTACACCTTGCTATAGGCTGACCATTCACTGCTAGGTACACTCGCGGACAACAAGGCATTAAGCGCAAATCCCTTTATCTCGACGTCCAGTCGCGTCGCTCATGCGTGGCATTGCTTCCTGCGTTGCGGGCTCGAGGTGAGCGGACTACAATCCGGGGAATGGAGACCGCTAAGTACATAGATTGTTTTTAAAGCTGGATTTGATGACAGTGTTTTACAATTTGACGTTTGTTTTCGATAACGTTTTTTTGCGACTGTCTCGGTAGTCTTGAGTTTTCTTTTGCATCAAATTGATTCTTGCATTTGAAATAGTCGCTTGGGAATGAAATGAAATGTGGAAAAATGAAAAAAGTGAAAAATGAAATGAAGGAAATCAATTAAAGTACATAAGAAATTCCGGAGGAAATAGTTCTCTGGATACATGGAAATCGTTTTAATCTTTCACTTTCATATTATGTCAGTTTTATGCGATCGATAGACCAATTAAAAACTAATCGAAGGTTCAAGTCATAATATACTGTTATAAAAGTAGGCATAATCTGCCTGATTAGTCCCATCTATCTATATCGACGTCCCCGGGGAATAAACCGGTAATCGCAAAAATCAAATTTTACAGGAAAAATGATTTAGTGTTTTTCGAGTATATCTCTTTAACAAAGGAGAATAATGAAAACATTGTTATATGACGGAAAAGCTAATTTTTACCCGAACAGTTTAAAGTATTAAGTGTAACTATTAGATATACAAAGAATTAGTTATTCACCAAAATACATATTACCGAAAATGGTTTCAAACATTTTTTAGGGTACTGATATCTTACGATCCTGACTTATCAATATTATTCCAGTAATGTTTACTTACCGAATTATTATTGTAACTTTCTTAAAAATCTTTGGCATAATAGTGCTTTACTGGATTATTCAACGTGTTTTTTCATTACAGAGAGATATTGTAATCTTCAGTTACCGACTTATTATGGTAAAATTACAAATAACCATAAGAAGGTAAAGTAATGTAACCCGTATTTTATAGGAAATTTTTGGTAGTTATATTTTCGTAATCATTAAAAGCTGAGTATGTAAAATAATTTTGCTATCGGTATCTTCGAGAGAATAATTCAAGAAATCTCATAAAATGTATTAAAATTATAATATTTATTAGGAACAAAGTACTCATAGAAATAACAATTACAATCAGCCAAAATATAAAAAGTAGCCAAGTAAAAACATTAATAACTAATCAGTATTTAATTATCATCATTGGTCTCACTATTATCGCCGTGATAATTACAATTTTCTACAAAAATCAAAGACTCATAAAATGTGTGGTAATACCGTGGAATCGCACCACTATTGCACAAAGAATTTAAATGAAAAATGCCTTTCTTATAGGATGAGGTTGATGATAAGGACGTTCCAATACAGTATCTTCTATCAAAGCATCTGGCTTAGGTTTTCGCCAACGTCGTTTGGTTTGGAATTAATTTGATTTCATAAATAATTCATTTATAAATCAAAATCATATTTAAAGACGTAAGTCTTTACAGACTTGGACAGGGAAATGGAGAGTCTTGGTAGTCTCACCAAGAATCGGATGGTTTTTTGCTTGCACTAAGCACAGCACAGCGGGCACAAACTTCTTTCATTAAAATATAGTGTACTTATGTTTATTAAAATAAATAGATGACTGAATATGGGTTAAGTGAAGTTGAGTGAAGATTGCGTCAATATTATCATTACTGATAACTTTAAAAACCTGGCAATGGGCTGTACGCAGCCAAATCTTTACTTAGCATTTTTGGATAAATTGAGATTTTCTCAGCCTAATATTTACTAAAGATTTTAGAGATAGAATACCTAATTAAATAATTTATATACCTATGCAGCGTAACAACTGAAACAAGTTAAGAAAGAAAACACCATATATCACATTTTTTAATTAAGAACGATTAAATTCACACATAGTTAAATTGTTTTTTGTCTTCAGTCACTAGTAGAAGATGGATTAGAAAGTAGCTACTGTTTCAGTAGGCGGTATTGATACTTATGTTTTTTTCAGGGCATATAGTATACGCCATGCTTCTGCACCTATGGTTAAGACAAAAAGATTTTGTACTAGTAGATGTAATTACACAGACTGCTAGATAAATATATTAAATAACATTAGCAAGATTTGTAATTTTCTATTAGAGTTTGGCCAGGTTTTGTTGCGCTTAATGCAGAATAATTTAAACTTAATACTATTGTTCTCAGGATTGCTATAAGGTGTCTACAGACATTGATTGTTATTCTAAAAATAATACTGGTTATTTTGTAACATTGTGTGACTACGATTGTTGATCAGGATAATTCAAAACAGAACAACTTAAGTTTAGTTTATTTAAATGATTGCATCTAACTAGAAAGAGTTGACTGCACAAGTGCATAGTATGCATTTATGTATAGGACATGCCTACTTATTTATTCTAAGTTTTATCTCAACATTACCATCTCTTGAACATCTGCATGGTAAATAACATATATCGAGAAGGAACGAGGCATGGAGTGTATAATAGATGATCAAACGAACTTACCTGATGTTCGATCATTATTATAATTACGAAGTGCCTCGTTCTCGATATATGTTCCCTACCCATCCCACCCTTGGTAAAATTGAGATAACCTACGAGACTCTAAAGGAATGAAGTTTGACAGGAGAACAAAGACAGTGTGACACTAATACTTCGTTTAGTTTTGGATCTGAAAGAGTTTAGTTGCCAAGCGACGCGAGAAAGCTGCCATGGTAAATAATGCGTTTGATCATCTATTAGTGTGCGTAATGTGCGTTCCATGTGCATTACAATGACGAACTCCATGGTCGAGTGGCGTACGCACCGGTTTCAAGGTGTCGCTAGTTCTGAGGTCCCGGGTTCGATCCCCGGACGGGTCAATATAGAAACCAAGTTTTCTACATTGTCCCGGGTCTGGGTGTTTGTGGTACCTTCGTTGTTTCTGAATTCCATAGCACAAGTGCTTCAGCTACTTATTTTGGGTTCAGAGCAATGTATGTGATGTTGTCCGCATTTATTTTTATTTATTTAAATGTAGAAACGCGTCCTTGACTCGCCGAGCGCGAGCAAGTTCCCGCCAATACGTATAGTAAGGTATGAATTTTTACCGGGATGATAACTGTATCAGTGCATTACCGAAAATGACTACCACAATATTTACGATAATAAACCTGTAATCGCATTAACCAGATTTTTTTTCTGATATATTTAACAGTATTATTACTTTACCGAAATGTAGCCACAGAACTTAATTTGTAATAATGTATTACGTTATTTTTCTAGTAAATAAAAAATGAAAAATTTCCAAAGAATAAAAGTGTTATAAGGAAAATCATTAGAAATTACCGCAGAAAAAAAATAAAAAAAATTGTATAGATGAATCCCGACCTATAGATGCCGAAAATGATATAACAGTAAAAAGTCAGTAACAGTATAATACAGGTTTATTCCTTGGGGGCGTCGATATGATCTTCCAAGGTTCAGAATATTCTAGAACTATTTTCAAAGGTAGGAGCATCGCCGCAGTTCTCATGTCCCCAACCGGTTGATCGCGGTGTAACAACTTACACAAGCTTACTGTATCGTGTGGTGGGAGTAATGACATTCGCTATAAAAATCTTCGCCAATGTTATCTCAGCCCGGTTTTCCCACACCAGTAATTATTGTAGTGCTATTTCATAAAGAATACAACAGGCGAATGAAAATAACTTAGGATGTCTTATTGATATGATATTTTGTGGATATCTATCTAAATTATTGTTATTGTTACACATTTAGTTCATCGAATTCTTGTAACTTTCATAATGGACGAACGGATGTCTCCTATAACACAGGACTTTCCTAGCATAGGGGACATTTTTTTACAAATAAAATGTATAAAAAGAACTCAAGATATAATTATGTATGTAACAACAAACTTTTCATGTATTTTCTTTTCTTTGGCCAATAAACTTATTATTATTATTATCTAAACAATTGAAACGAAAATGTAGTCTTTTCGTAATGTCAAAGAGGTAAGCTTTTTTAAAATAAATAGAGTTGTATGTAATAAAACGTAAGATATATATTTCTTTGGTAAACTTATGCAGCAGTAATTAACGAAAGCCTTTAAGCTTTATCCACCAGTCAACTAACTATGGCCATTTATTAGCCAACAACGGACATGTGTTGACCCCTACCTACTACTAAGAACCTCGAAAAGTTGGTCATTGTTACACTCTTTTTGTTGAAAGCGATACACGTGTATAAATCGAATTCTTAGAAGCAGTAAGTTTAGACGTATCGGCAAATTCATACATATTATAACAGCAAAAAATATTTTCACGGTCTTCTAGGCAATCTCGAAGACTTATTACCGGAAATGTTTATAGGCACGTGTTAACGTTAGGGTGCGTCACGAATGAGCAGTTCGCGTATTGTTTGCTTACTAGTGCCGAGCGCGTGCTGCTCGGGAGCGGTTCGCGAGCAGCTGGTTCGGTGCGCTTTCGCTAGATCTGGACGCACCCTTAGGTGAATAACAAGCAACTGCTTCTTATAACTATTAACTATCGGCTATTGAAAACATGTTTTTTTTAAGGTAAAAGGAGAGGTCTCTTTAGGTTATAATAATCTCGCTAGCATATTATTTGACTGTTCAATCACTACCAAATCAATACAAGATTTTTTCTAAAAAACCCTTGTTACTAGTCCTAAAAAAGTACCTTTATTTTATGGAGTCATTACATTATTTATTCCAATCACTCATATTGGATTAACAAAAACATTACATAGTTAGTGTTTAGTTTTAAAACACAAACTTAACAATATAAGTTAGTCTTAGTGGAGTGGACCCAAACAACATAATGCCATTAGTAGGGACTGCTACAATATAACTTTGAGTTAAGTACGACTAACTAATGATTGTGGAATTGGCTTACCGTGTGTTAGTTAGGGCGTGGATGGAATACCCAAATGTGCAAAACTGTTTGTTTATTTTTTATTAGGTTTGAAAAAGGCATTTGGTCAAGTAGTTTAGGTGTTGAATTTTTATAGCAGTTGACACGTATTCTTATTTTTTTTTTATTTACACGTTCCCTTTTTTGTACTGCATTAATTGCTGCATGTATTTTTTATATTTATAAACGAAGGTGACATCATAGAAAAGTTACAATTAGTAACTAATATGAACATAACCAGAAAACGCTTAGACCACCGAACGAACAACAAAAATCTTAAGTATTTAAGCTGACAAAAATACTTAAGGTTTACTTGACCTTGTAACATGCAGTTCTCATTTTTTTATATTTAAATTCATCTAGCTGAGCATTGGAGTGTACCAAGTTATATCGGGCCGTACTTTGGCATACGTCCAAAATCCTCATAGCTCTCGCCCTCGCTTCGTTTGGTGGGAATATGATCGCTGAAGAGGATTATCCCATCAGATTGGAGAAGACTTCCTGGTAGCACCTCGTGTGGTGCAGGCTGATTCGATTTACGAAACTTGATCTGCCTTTATACAGTTCTTAACCTTTTTGTAAGATGAACCTGAACATAGCTCTAAGAGACCACTGGCAGTACAATAATAACATTAAAAATTACTTATTAAAAAAATAAAAAGATCTTAACACGTACTTCGTTAGTCGATCTAACATTAGGTATCAAGTACTTATTAAGACGTGTTAAAAAAGGTTTTCTGATTGTAATAACATTTCAAATTTATCGAAAAAGTATCAGGTGCAAGATCCACGGCTGTAATGTATATACTTGCCATCACAAAGATTTAACAACGCCATCTTTAGACCTTGTTCGTGCCCTGAAATAGCAAAATAATAGAAAAATCCGGTAGATTTTAGGTGCTTAAAAAAAGAAAACTATATTTATACACAATACCTAGTATATCGGATCCTGCCGTAACAAGTCGCCTTAGCCTCAAAAACCTAGCCAATTTAGCAACATTGTTAAAGTTTTGCTTACATCTGAAAACGCAAGGAAACTTAGTAGGTATCCAACGACCGTGACATTACAATACGGGATATAATCCTGAATCGATGTAGATTCATCGATCGAAGAGCTTACGTAACGACTTATCGCATCCAAATCGTGACGAACTCAAAACACGTTATGTGTTACCGGATAATTATGAAAGTTGTCAGATTCTAATGTTTCTAGTGATATTATAAACTGTCGGGAAATTGTGAACCTTTAAAAGTTTTTCTATACATGAGATACTAAGAACCCTAAGTCGATGGGCTATGAAGGGATATTAAATAAGATGTAGATCACTAATGTTTATCATTTTATTGCGATCCAACAGACTAACTATGTCAAATATAGTTTCGTTGGATATACTCTAAGTTCTATGAGCTAACTTGTACCTTTAATAAATAAAACATTTGTATGTCTCCTTGCGAACTTCTTAGTTACTGCGAGAGCAGGCTTTCACTGCTTCACCGGACTATACAACCAGGTTGGGTTGCAATCACAATAATAGTAACATAAGATTCGACGACCTCCGTGGTCGAGTGGCGTACGCACCGGTTTCAAGGTGTCGCTAGCTCTGAGGTCCCGGGTTCGATCCCCGGCCGGGTCAATGGTAGAAATCATCATTCTACATTGCCTCGGGTCTGGGTGTTTGTGTGGTAGTGGTACCTTCGTTGTTTCTGAATTCCATAACACAAGTGCTTAAGCTACTTACTTTGGGTTCAGAGCAATGTATGTGTTGTTGTCCGCATTTATTATTATTCTTATAAAGAAAAAAAATGTCCGTAATATTGTAGTAATCCACAATTTGTCGACAGTTTAGAATATACCTAGAATTATTATAAACTAACAATGTTCCCAATAATCCGGTGACATCTAAGATTTTCAACTAACTTAGAATTTTATTCATAAAGGCTGCGGGCGGATCGCCAAAGCCACTGTATAATATACTTACATGTTTGCCAAGTAGCGATATTTCCTCGTGATCGTTCATTGTAGGAATTAGGTGGGCCGTGTTCTGCTCGGATGATTATGGACTCGTGAGCAATTTAGAGTTTAAAGTACTAAAAGGAATAAATACATTACAATCTCGAGTATTGTGCAATTGTTTTAATCACTTTTATACTGTATTTTTAGTCATAAGGACATTTAAATGCATTTTCACTGTTTGGCTACTTAACTACCTAAAAAAATCACACATACGATAGCACTATCCAGCATGATTTCCCACCGAAGTAAAAAACAATAGACAAACCTTCCTATGTTTTTTTTTTCATAATTTATCTTTTTTAATTAGGTGTAAAATTCAGTTTTATAATGTTTAGTGCCACTTTAAATAATAACAATGATAAAATCGTCAAATTATCCTTATTTTTTTTACGCTCGTTTATATATTTTATTGTATTTTAAAATACGTTAAAAGCCTGAGGGAACAAACACCTGGCGGTTTTGTTTGCATTTACGTCATACTTACGTTACATGGCATAATATTTATTTTGTTTGTTTTTAACGTTATCTATTAAAATGCTAGAAATTAAAAATCTAGTATACTTTTATGTATCGATAAAAGGTAACAAAATATAAAATTGTTTCGGTGGATTATTTATTTGTTTATATCTCCCAATGGTTAAAAACCACATGGCAATTATAGTGAAGTTTTTAACAAAATCACATTTATACATTAATTTATTTTACCATCATTACCTTTCATTTAAATAGGGTATTTTTAGGACTATTTGTATGACACAGTAATAGACGAATTAAAAGAATCATAAAGTCGATTTATCGATATCGATTCATTTGGCAAAATTTTGTGGAACGGCACTTTGCAGAAATATTCGTACTGACATTGTTGCATTAGCCAATTACAAGCGCGCATTTTTCTTCACTCCCCGACCCGCTGTGGTGAGTCGTGTTCTTAGAAGAAATAAGCCTATCGGATCTCAAGTGGTTTTATTCTCTTTGTTAAAAACCCTGCTTAGAAATCAAAATAATTATATTTACCACATTCACACAATAGTGACAATGTTATTGTATTTTTTTTAAACGTTTGCCCTTTTTTTCAATTATCACTGGATTAAAACTATGCATTGAAATGTAAATCTAACACTTTTTCAAAGTGTAACCAAAGCGGGTATTTCAATAGGTGTTTTGGGTATCAATGCCCTTTGATAATACTATGTAAATTCAACTTAGTATATGTATGGAAATAGTGGATTTAATTTAGATAAGTTTTTTTATTATAAAGAATGATTTTCCTTAGGGTCATTAGTTTTACATAAACATTGCAAACCATGATCACTAGTCTAATTAAATCGCATTGCTGGTCTTTTGATTGTGATCGCGATAGTACATAATTTTCCCTTCAAAATTTTTTTTTTCTAATATAATTCCGATTTAATTTACTTATCATTCACTACTTCTATGTTTCCTAGAATATTGAACTGAATAACCAATAAAATATTCGACATCGAAATAAAATCCATTTCGTTTGATATTTCTAGCTTTGTAGTTTTATAGCGCGTTAATTAATCCGCATACTAACAAAAAGTAGAAAAATATGCAAATTATTTTTGAAATAAAAAAGTTTTACAGTAGTTACATTTTTACAGTATTTGTTTCAAATATAATGATTCAAATATAAATATTATTCCATTTAAACTAAATCTAGGTTATACTAACACTATTAAATGTGTGTATTTTCTGTTTAAAACAAAAACTTTTTTTTAATACTCACTTCTATAAATATATTACTATTCTTTTTAAATCCATTTTCTACTAAACTAGGCCAATTACGTTGGCCCACAGGACTTAAAAACAGAATTAAATTGTCTATCGCTATTCATTTGTTTTACCTAGACACATATATTACTACGTTTATTCGACTGATAGACAATCCTACTTTTATAACATAATATTTATATTTTATCAATAATTCCTTTTCGGGGGTACATAAGTACCTGGACGACGTAAATCTTGGCTCGGTTAGATCTGTCATAACCGCTCCGTCCGCTAGACTAGGCAACTAATCTGGTTTTGATAGAGTCGGCCGGCCGGCTACATTTGTTATTTGATTGTCGGAGAACTCGACTGTTATTGATGGTAGCTCTATGTGGGTGTAAGGAAATGGAAAAATGGCGGCTTGTTGGTTTGTTTACCTGTAGGTATATTTTGTTTTAGTTTATTTTTTGAGATATAACGATAACAAAGGAACGGAAATATTTTGGCATTTAAGACATAATAGCAAAGCACCTACTTACCTGTATTTAAATGACAGGAACAAAATTAAATATTTGTATTGTATTTTTTTTTTTAATAAATAAATGCTTCCAGTAATTGTAGTGTAAATGTATTGGTTATAAAAAGTAATTTATTTCCAAATAAACCAATCAAAAATAAGAATTCCAAATAAAATACAGACAAAGTAATCGTTTTTATTAATTACTTTAAATAACTACGTCTCATAACTTTTTCATTTCATTCATTTAATATTTTCGTACATTTCGCTCAATTTTCGTGGAAGAGGTAACAATTATCGGCTTTTCGTAGGTGAGTGCTCCCGTTGTTGCTTTAAAATTCATTAAACCTTGTTATTTTGTTTATCGTGCAAAGGTCAGATGTTCTGTTCTGATTTTGATGTCGAAACTTTTCGAGTTCGTGTATTAGTTTATTTCGTAAACAAAACATGTTCTTGTTTTTTTCGCATTTGTTTTTTTTAGCACTAAGCTTACTGAAACTAGGTACTGAGCTAATACTAAAGTTCTAGAAAATAGACTTTTATAAAAACTTACGTTTTAGGTCGATCATAAAATTATTTTACCACTCAAGCGTCAACCACAAAACACATCTAGTCATATTAAGTTGTCCAATGTAATATGTGTACAATACATTTAAGAATATAAAAAAATATCCATCAGAACTGTATTATGTCTTAAATACCATGTACTACATCAATGCCTATCAGTGCCTACATTTTTTGATGTGCTAGTCTGCTATTACGCTATTTGTGATCAAGATTGATTTTCACCCGTTGAGACTACATCCATCAAGTCAGCTTTTTGTCTTTTCTTTCATGTCACGAGAACTACATATACCTAGTTCAATACAATTATAACTAGGTTTTTGCTGAAACTAACTGTTATAAAGACTATGTAAGGCATTGCTCAAATAAGACTGGGTGCAATGCATTAGCGCGTTTATTTCAAAGCTTTAAGCTTGATTTTCATATTTTTTTATATTACTAGTACTTACGTACTGACGTTAAAAGTAAAAAAAAAACAATTCTGAAGTTGGTTAATCAAAGTTAATTAGACATCAGAAACCCACTCAAAATCAGTTTTGCGTTTGATAAATTGCAATTTCCAACTGAAACGAGATTAGTCCCATCGGTACATTGAACGATATTTCAAAAACAATTTCTTTAGTCGGAAATAGAAATTTCCGAGAGAACAGTGGCCCGATTAATGATGGTTCTGTTGATATCGAAACGTTGTTTAATGTAGAGCTCTTATTAATAGGTTTTGAAGTAAAGGTAAGCCACTGTTGCTGGGGACACCATGTTGGCTATATTCTGTATTGATCTGTATAAGGCAACGGTTTTGAATGGTAACTTTAATTTTATGTAAGTAATAGGTTCTTACTCGTGATCTGGACAAGTACAAGGAATTGTCGCGAACCACTTACATTTCTTGACAAAAATCCTTTTTTTTTGCCTCTTTTAGATCCTACTGCTGGGCAAACGCGGAGGCCTCCCCTTTCTTTTCAAACCAACCAACCTGCTTTTTGCGATTTCTGTTTACATGAGCCTCGCATAACTTAGGTACTAATAAATACTATGGAATAATATAATAGTTAATAAAAGTCATGTCAGTAATATCAAGTGGCCTCACAGTAAAGAGATTTACTACACAATAACGACTCCGCTGTCCCATAATAAAATAGAGTTCCTTAGTTTTATGTTACAAAAACTTCATACGAACTCATTAATGAAAATGCGATTGTTGCAATAAAATGTAACGTCCTTTCTTCTAGAACTAAACAAACATCTATATTTTCTCATAATAATACATTAAAGAAACAAATGTATCCGTAAATACTGTGCTTAATAAACTAAGACTAAGCCCTAGTTATTAGAGGCCCACGGAAAAATAATTTGTTCTCGCAAGGGATAGAGACTGCCATATCTTAACGAGAATTATCTGTAACATAATGAATAATACGATGAGCAAGGATCGAAGAAATCAGGATATGATAAAAATAGGAAAAAAATGTTGAAACGGAAATTGATTTTTATTGTGCATTTGAGTGCAAAAATATGTTTCTATTCCTTTAGTATCATAGTGCGTATCGGAACACGTAAAAAGTATTATTTGAGTTAGGACCAGATTCGACCAGTGGACCATATGTGAGGCAGGTCACTGCGGGGGCCGCAAGTTGTGACCTGGGTGGGACTACCGGCCGTTGGAGAGGCCTCTTGTAAATGAAGGTTATTAAATCAGTCTTATAGTAATACAGTCCTCTTTATTTTTAAACTTAGAAGCATTTACTTCCGAAAGAAAGTGTCCATTATTCCTTGTTGTGTTCGTGTACTGGGAGATTATATAAAGACACAAACGGGATGCCCATCGCGGAAGCGAAAGAAAAAAAAATTGGCTAGCGACACTTTTGTCTTGCAGTGAGACAGCTACATAACAATAATTCATAATTAAAGTTAAGCAAATATTAATGGACTTACCACAGTATTTTTGGTGGTATTTGTATTGTCACATCATAATTTCCTTAATCCAAGTTAATGATGAATCACTTACTGCCTGCGACGCTTTGACCAGAGACACTTGTCATTGGGAATTATTAATCATCTTTTATGGAAAAGAAATGCGGTTTTACATCTTTATACGTTGTATGGTTTCAGTAATTATTCATTGAGATGTGATAGCGAAGAAATGGAAGCATAATATTCTTTTATACTATTAATGTTGTAGCTTATGAATAGGACAATTTTGATGACAGCCATGGTTTTCTGTTGAGTCATTTCTAGTTCTATTTGAACAAAAGTCTGTGTACCAGCCCTTTGTAGTCTAGGCTATAACCAGACAAATAAGGTAAACCGGTTTGTATCGGTGCACTGAAGACATCATTATGTGCTGATGGCGCCCAACGTGGGGCATCAGTTAGCCAGCGGTTATACCAAACATTTGAACTTATTTAGATTTTATATGCAAAAAAGAGCATTTACATAATTAAGTAGGTATAACTATAATACTCAATCTATATAATACAAGTATAAGTTCCGCAATTCGCCTTAGTTCCCTCATCACTAAGTCGAAGCGATGTAGGTGATCTTACATAGCGATACTGTACTGAAACCCCAAACTTTGAGGTCGTTAACCTAAAACAGGAACGGGAATAAGGCTCTAGTGTCTAAATTAATTTAAGGTAGCTTTTGAAGTGTACCTGAACTAGAAATTGCTCGTAATTATATTTAAGTATCAATGATTGACCTAGTTACACTTAGTTTACAAGTCAATTAGATTAGAAATTTCTCATCTTTCGTCTCTAAGAAGAAAATGGTTTTTGACGAAATTTTAGGCAAAAGGGCAAATTACAAATATTTTTTGTTGAAAGGTCAGAAAAAAAATATTAAGAACAAACTATAACCACTTCCACAAAAAATAAAAAACTTTGAAAGGAAATTCCACTACCAAATTTTCAGGTAGAAAAACCGGGCGCAATAGACACCAGTTTCCGTTAGTCGTATTGACTATTAACAAGGGTTCTTTAACAAAAACCTGCCGTGTAGTAACGCTAACAAACCAGCCTACGGCGATACTCAGGAGGTCAGTTAGTTTCTATACCAATTTTACCATAAATACCAGTTTTTTTGATGAAGTTCTTTCATAACTATTTTCTGAAACTTGCTAGAGATCCTTCAATGGTTTCAAAGTGTCATTAGTTATGGTATATAACTATGTAGATACCGTCTTTAAATAATTTCATTTTCTTTCATCCTCTGACACCTTTTCCGATAAATATTTCTGTGTTATAAGCGGTTTAAGTAGCCGCGAAATTTTCCACGGAGGTGCTTCGCTACGTTGAATGTAAGAGGAGGTATGGATGGTAAGGTGGATGAAGTATGTCAGATGTTGGATGTTGAGACAAAAATTAAGAAAGATATGCTGAGATGGTTTGGCTATGCCGAGAGAATGAATGAAGAACGATTGACGAAAAAAGTGTATAAGGCGAGTGTGAATGAAAAAAGGCCAGGTCAAGAGTACCATAAACCAAACAGCATGTATGAAGGGAATAATGAAAGTGGACAAAGCGAAACAAGTGTGTAAGGATCGTAGCAAGTGGAAAGAAGTGATCTCTGCCTACCCCTACAGGGAAAGAGGCGTGATTATATATGTATGTAACATTTTCTACCAAGGTTGAAACCATTTGCACGTACTGGCTGGTAAATTTGTGTTCAGAAATCTCAGTAGAAATTTACTGGTGCTAATTTCGAACGGTAATTGCCATCTGTTACATCCAACTTATATTGTCTGGCGATAAGTTTCAACACACAGGACGCCTTTGCCTACCAATTTAATGAACACAGAAGTGATAACGCAGTGAAATGCAGCACCATGGTAACCAAATTTGTTCTGCAATATATTAGACGAAGCCACCAAAATCCAAACATTTTAAATTAGCCAAATGTCCGAGAAAATTTGCCATTCTGCAAAATCAAGTGCCAATAAACTATTAAATGCTGAGCATCAATTTTGTAAGTACGCCATTATGAGTTGGCTACCGATGCCAAAATCGCCAGCGATTTGCGGCCTTACATGGCCACATTTATGGCAAATGCCAAACATAGGACTAGGAAAACACGCGCTAGAGTGCTTTGAAATTTATTTAGCGCTTAATATTTCATGTTGTAATAGATTGTTGGTTGAAAGTTCTCTCGCTGTATATGTTTGTGTTGTTGTAAGCGGATGCACTCCATCCATTTTATTAGGCCAGTACGCGGCAGTTCTAGTTTCCGATTCGTTCAAATATTATTTTGTGATCGGTGGATATAAATCTAAAAAACATAACCTTCCTTTTTTGGCTTAACTGCAGTTGGCTAATTAAACGTCTGACTTTCATTTATTCACGTTTGAATTTGATTTTCATTATGAGAAAAACGCAACTCTATCTAAGGTAAGAATCTACAAAACATCAAATACATATGTACTTTGTAATTTTAATAATGTAAACGTTCGTCTAATGTTTAATACATAGAAGCCATCGAAATAAGTACTCTCGACATCTGATCAAAAATACAGCTTCAACTTGCAATAAATCATTTCCTATACTGGTCTCGAGCCATAAATACTTATATAAAAGTACTTAGTTCCACATTCCGATCTGAATTGCATGTCGATGCGGACATACTAGCTATTAGCTTTCACAGTCTGGGATTTGAAATCTATGTTAATCCCAGCTGGAATAAAATTGCTATTAGTTCTAATGCAGCTTTAATACGTTCTTTTTTAAACTTACTTTGGTCGCTTTAGTTAGCTGCAGTTCTATATGGTTAGAAGAAGAATTTTGTTTGAATATACTGGATAAAAATTTTCATTATTGACTTGAAAAAAAATGTATTTTTATAAGAAGCAATTATTAGTAGGTATTATTATTATGTATCTTTTTTCAATCACGGGATATTTTCGAGGGAAGAAACCCGGTCCTTTAAAAGGCTTACATGCGGACACAGGTCCAACACGCAGCGGCCTTTTAGTGAACTTTACTCTTATTATTACTTAGTACAATTAAATTTATAAGTATACGTTTGCATTGAAACTTTGCTATTAAATCTCTCTAATAGTCTCTGAGACGTAAGTCGCAGTAATACTAAGGCATAAATCTACATGTCGCAATAACAAGCTAATTCTAATTACCTCATACATACACAGTAGCGTTATAATGATATTGTCCACTGCAAACTATTCAACCATAAAAATTAAACATGAACCTATGCTCCCTATTTCACAATACACGAACAATTATCTGCCTATTTCACGAGGTGTGAGCCAGCCAAACGCGGCACGCATGCATATGCAAGCGTATGTTAATCCTGTTCGAGCCACGTTGAGCTATGAAACATAACAGAGCCACCTTTTGTTCTACCAATGAATGTTTAATTTTTTCAACCGTTTACATTTTGTCGCTGCATAGAGATTTTAAAAATAATTCGTTTACGTTCGAAATTTGAGGAATGCGTCTCATTTGTTTTTTGTTTTTAAACTTTCAATTGTTTTGAACGTTTTGAATTCTAATGGTTTAAATTTGGAAATGACCATTGCATTTGACAATCGAATAATATATCAGATCTAAATCCTAAAACTAAAATAATGTTAGTATTAACAGTCCTTCTCAACCATATCGATTATTTAAAGTGATTAAAACATTGTTTTCATACTAGATGTACCTATAAATTGTATCTAGCCTCACAATAAATTCTCTTACTTAACCTGCGATTTTAAGGAAAATTGAGAGATCGAAAGCGTTTTAATAAAGAACTTTTTTAGATAAATTGATGAAAAAAAATTCAGCAGTTGATTGAATACCTTCAAGATTAGTATTTTGATCAAAATGCTAGTCATTTGTATAACGCCGACCATTTACCTAATTCCTAAGAGATAAATATTCAGAATAGAAATAACCTTTGAAAACGTGTTTGGTATTGATGAATAAATTAACTGCTCGCCATTACAAATATTCAATAAGGTATATAATTCCACCGTATATACTCGTACCTAAAATAAAAATTCTCATTTTTTTCGGGTAATTCAAAATTGGAAAGCTAATTGTGTCTTTACAAAGCCTTGCATATCTTCTAATAGCAATTGGAAAAAGTGGTACGGAATTCAAAAACGAAAGTCCAATAGAATGGCTGTATAACCAGATTTTTCATTACCATTTTCGTCTCACCTCGAAAATCCAAATCGCCACTGAAAAATTCGTTCAGAAAATTCTAACATTTTTCCGATCTGACAAACGAATTTAAGTTCACACTCGGCTGTCGGATTAGAATTGGAGGCCCTTAATTCGGTCAAGCGACGTTATATCGTTTAGGGTTTTATGAGCTAAAGCTTAAATAGATGCAGATTCATAGTGGAAGGCTTGACAGTGATGTGCTCGGGATTCCAGCTTACAGCCCTTCATTTGTCACATGTTCTTTGCTAAATATGCTAACGCGTAACCGTCACAGACTGTGTTGGTAGCCTAAGTATTGCTTTTTTGCGAGTGAAATAAATAGAAAAAAAAACAATATCGTATACATCTGTGGTGTATGTTTAGTAATTAATTATTCTTAAGAGCTTTTTGATTTGCGAGGGGATAATGGAATGTGCCAACCGACTACCTTTGATTTTCGGTTATTCATTTTGAAGAAAAAGGAGAGCCCTAAGGTTTTTTTTTTTATTTCTTGCATATAAATTCACACCACAAACAATGCAATATTTGTTCTATCGTTACCACGGAAGCAGCACTCTCGTTTCCTCGCTCACAAGTTTGGAGAGAGTTTGCTTCACCATTAACGGCTTACAACAATGCTTCATGTATTTTAAATACATTACATAGTGTAAGTATGTACTAAAATTAAATTGTGTTATAATTACAGCCAAGGTTTTGTAGGATAAATATTAGAAAAAATACAAGATAAGAAAAACATGAAAAAATAGTTGCACAGATGAAAAAAATGTTACAAAAAAAAAAGTAGCTACGTTCTATGTCTTTTTCTTATAGTTATAAATATAAGTCATGTTATATAAAAGCAAATGCCTATTCTATATCACGGAGTGTTCGTAGCTCTAGATACGTGTGAACTTAATTGTTGCTTTACAATACAAATTGGCTATTAACTGTCCTGTGAGACTGGCCAAGACTGGGTTTGGTAGAACCACAATTTGATATGCTCAAACAGGTGGAACGTGGACTCCAAACATAGAGATATAATAATATGACACTAAATGCATCGAAAATAAATGTTCAATTTATTTATTGGAGATTTTGGAATGCTTGCATGTACGCACATTGCTCATAGCTGGGTAAAAGCTCTTATTCTTAAAAGCTTTGAAATAAGAAAAAAAAGTACAGGAATGTTTTGTCCAAGATGGTTGACAAACTACCTGGTATAAAGTGAAAATTACAGTACCAAGAACATGAGGTCAATAAATAATTAATTTTTGCCTGAATATGAAGGAAATATGTTTAATAACAATCTGCAATAGCGTGGTATGCAATCAATCAAATGCTGCACTCATTCATTTCTGTTTTATTACTTGTTTTCATACAGATTTTCTTCTTTAACCACAAAAATAACAACTTGCTTTTCGAAAATGGAAAAACAAGTCGACCTAATTTTTAAGCGCGAACTCCAATGTGCTACAAAATTATTTTCTTAAAACGCGAGGCAAAGAGGTGAGGCTAAAATCAAGCTCGACGAATAAATCCATCATCGCCTGTAATCGATTGTTCGTTCAAGAATGAATAATCGAGAAACAGTATCGAGTCCGTGTTTAATATCGATATTGTTTACAACGTTGTTTGTCGCGGTTTTAAAAAATAAGCTCCAAGATTTTATGGAAGATGAATTTTGTTTAATAATAGACTTTTGTTTGACCACATTTATTTTCTGTCGAGATGTTTTGGTATTTTTACTTCTTGTAATTTTTGGCTTTGGTTTTCATTAATAGTTGTTTAATGTGGCTTAGGTATAAGAAATTATATTAGGTGAAAACATACGTATAAACAAAATTGATTAAGTTATACATTTTTAGTTCGAAGGCGCTTCACAGTAGGCACATATTTTTGTAAATGACTTGCTAAAACATAAGGTCCTCCGTCTAAACTTACAAACTTTATCCCTCAATTTATTGTACAGTTAATAATAGGGACTACTCTTTATAGCTTGAGATAGTATAAAAAAGGCTCCAGTGTAATAAAAGTCTTAGAAAGTCAATAAAGAAAATACTATACAACACCTCGCACCTGCTCTCACTTTTATAATCATTTATATCCATTAACAGGAATTACTTAGAACTCCTAAAACAACTTCTACAAATAATTCATAATTCAATATTAACTATTTGAGCCCAGAATTCACACAATTATGCTACGAGGTCGCGACGCGGGCTTTCCACGGAACTCTATGCTCCGCGTACATTACGACACTATATTCCATACATTGGGTGAGACACACTGAGAGAATCGTTCTTTTGTTGCAAAACATAAAGTTCTGCAATACCTATTACCTACCTACCTACCTACCTACCTACCTACCTACCTACCTACTAAGCACAGTAAATAAAATTGTCTCCCACTCTTGTGTCCCTATAAAAAAACGTGTGCGAGCACTGAAGCAACTTGTGTCCCATGCGTGTGTTACAACAAGCGTGAGTGCTCGTGCTCGTCTGTCGTTTAATTGTTATTCCATTACCGGCCGCCAATGAACGTAGTTACCAGTGTCTTTCAAACAACCGTAGAGCTATCGTAAACAGTTTATAATAAACAAATGACGGCAGCGTGCGCTCACAGTGAGCAGTCAAGAAGTTTTCAATGGTATACGGCCGATGTAACTTGTCTAGACACTTGTGTCGCAGTGTGGACGTAGCTTAGACATGACCCAGCTACATCCTAATCAAAGGGACCCTTTAGGTACTGTTGACTGTCACTTACAGCTAAGTATATTTAATTAAAGCCCGGCTTACCATTTGTACTGTAGCCTAAATGTGCCAGATGGGAACCGTGAATTAAACAGGCTACGCAAGTTTTTAAAGGGAATGGAGACATGAAAATTTTTGGTAATTATAATATAATGTTTCGTATTATTATTATACTGGTTCGGTTTATTACGTTCAACAGGCATTGCAACAGACAACTAAAACTTTTTGTATTTTCTTAGGTAATATCAAACCTAGTAACCATGATCTAAAATTAATTGAGATAGTTTAATGTTCTATATATTTGGGGAACCGTAAAAAAAAAAAACATTTTAAAAGAACGATTCGGGTTATTTTTTTTTAAGACACCCATTCATTTGACTTTTCTGTGAAACTTTAGTAAAAGTGTTAACCTAAATCTAAATAATAAAAGGAATTAAGGCAAAACAAACCAAATTCATAAAATCTTCAAATAGACTACAGTAAGGGTTATTATAGTTTCGTTTGTTACGGAGATCCCGTGTCTAGCACGACAAGTTGCGTAATAACAAGGTTTCTTGGGTACAGAATAGGTCCCTAATTCCCTAGAAACACGATTAAAGGATTATTATAATAGGATCAAGATCTCTCGTACTTACCCATGTATTTATACGACATGCATTCGTATTTATAAACAGAGTATTCACAAAGACTTCATGATTAGCTTATCGAATACCCGCATTATGTTATTTTATTTTATTTTGAAAATAATAAATATGAATCCATACAAATATTCAATATTTCAGGGCCTTTTGAGTTGAAACAAATGACTGTTTGATATGATTGGAGTCAGATGGAAAAGCTGATGAATGAGCGAGAGAGCGAGAGACAATTGGATATCTCCAACAGCGTTGTATTTTTTTTTGCAATCATGAGAGTGATACTGAGTAAATCACAATTTCACAAAATATTATTAGTGAGATATTGGAAATACTTAAAAAATACCCTAATCTGTCGAGTGGGATATCGAAACAACGGGCTGTATTAATGACTTACAAATACGTATTTGAGATTTGTATGTTTATATGAAATTCAGATTGAAATATCCTAAAAACAATAATTCCACATTACTCAGCATCCGGGTTTTTTTTTTAAATTTAATGACTACCACAGCTTATTGTCCAATTAAGTAGAAAAAAAGTGATTTTCAAATACTAATCTAAATCCTGTAGCATATCTTCATACCAACACCTACTGACCCAAAACCATTGATTACTCAAAGTGGAAGCACCAGCCACCCGCTACCAGCTAAACTTGTCAAATTGAATTGTCAACTCGGAAAACGAGTTTGTTCCTCGTAACACTATTCGTATGGAAATACGAATTGATATATTATATGTAGTGTGAGAAGTCGCACGTAATGAAGTAGTTTATTTTGCACACCATTGACTTTTTAGGTCACTGATTTGAATTTGCTCTAGTTGCGAAACATTTTGGAAGGCTCGCTACATACGAGAGCTAACTGTTAAAAGGGTCAGACTTATGTAAATGTGTACCTACTAGCTTATTCTTTATTTGCATAATTATTGGCGTAAGTCATCTCCATAAATAAATATGACGGTATTTACAAAACTATTTTAATCCAATGTAAATGTCGCGAAAAAAGGTGCCTTTTTTCTATCTCGAGATTCGAGTTTTTTCCGAACAAAGATTTATCAAAATCGGTTCATTGGTTTAGCAGTAAAAACGTAACCGATCAACAGAGTTACTCTTATATGAAAAATGTTAGTATAGATTACGTTCACATACAGTCTCAAGGGGTTTTATAATATAAATAAAAGTATATGAATAAAGAATTTTTTTAGAATTCATCTCAAAGTACGGAATTTCAAAATTTGAACCACTCATTCAAAACTAGCTTACAGTGTTAATTAAGACAGCAATTCAGTTAAACTAAGACTTACTAAGGTTCAGACGGCCGTGTGATGTAACATTAAATAGTCGCAAGTAACATGAGATTTGTATGTCTATCTGTCTGTCTGATCCGCAATCAAACCTAAAATACTGATTCAATTTAAGTAAAATTTGGTACATAGATAATCTAGAGCCTGAGAAAGGACATAGGTTGCGAAAAGGGGCTGTAATGAATTGCCACAGGGATAGTTGACATGTGAGCAGAACCGCGGGCGAAACAACACAACCTGGTAAATTAATTGATCTGTGGGGTTTACATAACCCAAATAACTTTCACCTGTTTTACCAATAATTAAATATGCATGTATACATACTCTTACATCACGAGAGTATTGAATCACAGAAGTCCTCATAACAAAACACTATATTTAATGAAGAACGCAGCCCTTATTCAATTCGCGCAAGTTTATTGGCGAAAGGGAAAACAATATTACATCCGCGTTTTCTTACATTCGTCTATCAGCAGAATAAATCAAATCAACGGGCAAATAAACAAATAGATGTAGTCGGAGAGCTAGAGACAAAACATGTTATGACACCAGTATTATTTACAAGGAGAAAATACATTTATTTTGTAATTGTTTTGGCCTCGTTGGCCTAGTGGGTCTAAGCGCGACTGCTACGCTAGAGGTCTTGGGTTCGATTCCCAAGTCGACCAAGGTGTTATTGGGTTTTCTATGAAATTCTCAGTAGCAGGTCGGAGTTTGGATTTGTGCCCGGTTAGTGGCAATAGGCTCGCCCCCTATTACATGGGACCTAAACATACCGGCGAACTGTGGGTGTACATTGGTACACCTCTGCCTAACCCTTCGGGGATACAGGCGTGATGGTATGTTATGTTATGTGTTGTTTTGACCAAATAATAACGTAATATTTACTTATCATTTTGTTTCATAATTATCATAATTATAATCTTCTAACGTTTTGTTCTTGTTGTTGTTTACGTAGAATTCATTGAACTGTAACAAAAGTAATGAGCGTAATACACTACAATAGTTATTATGTTAGTTTTGCGCATCAGTTATTTTTGTTTCTGAATTAAACATAAACCAAAAAGAAATATAACTAATCCTTGTCTTTGTGTTGATGTAACGTAATAAACATTTACTTTAATTTTAGTGTTACCCCGTAAAATGGGTTATTGAGGTCAGATAGACAATCGCTCCATGTAAAATGCGATATTTAGCTGAATCTAGTAAGACTGGAAACCGACCCCAACATAGTTCGGAAAAGGCTAGGCAGTTGATAACGAGACACATTACACCATTTATATGGTTAATTTTTTTATAAAGTTTCAATTTCCTAGTGTGAGCTCTCCGCCTAAAACTTATTATTCATAGTATGGACATCTTAACGGAAGTAATAAGCTTACATCAGATCTTGTAGTCAGTAGAAAAGTTATATTGTCGGAGTTGCCACCGAATTTAATTAGGCTAGAGATAGGAAATGCTGTTACCAACTCAATCCTCTTCCCCTAATAGGTTTACTTAGATAACTTTTTCCATTTCTCTTGCAAGTTTGACTGTCCGTGGTCAATTTATTTGGCTTTAACTGCAATTAATGCGACTCTATAGATATTTTTAAATAGTTGTTTTTGTTTGTCTTTACATCGAGAATAAGATATATAAAACACGAAATTTCTTATGCTACACACACGAACATTCAATTTAGTCCCAACCCATTGAAACTTACATAAAATAAGTGTGACAAAATACTTGGCTAAAATTATGCTTTAATATCGAGAGTTGAAAAAATCTTTTTTCAATGCCATTTTGTTCAACAAACCAGCAACTGATGTAACAATATATGTATGACGTCATACTGAAATAAAGTTATACGAATTGAATACCTTGTGTTGGATCAAATTCACCAAAGTAAAAATATGTAAAACTCATATAAAATTACTTGAAGATAAGTGTCAGTTTCTTGTGTAATTTGGGGCCAAGAAGTAAGCGATTTTCTATTAAATTACTAGCTGTGCCCTGCGGTTTCATCCGCACATTTAGCCCCCGGTCTCGTGAGACATAATGTTTTTTATAGTTATTCTGGCATTAGGTGTGGAGACGAACCGAAATCCAAGATCATGAAAATCGGACCACCCGTTTCTGAGAGCTTTAATAGTGTAACTAATCAGATGTTTTTATAATAAATAATAAATAATAATCCAGCCTATAAACGTCCCACTGCTGGGCACAGGCCTCTTCCCATATAGAGAAGGCACGAGCATTGATCACCACGCTTGCTCTCTGCGGATTGGCGATTTCAGATCCCAAATTTTGGAATCCAGGTTTCCTCGCGATGTTTTCCTTCACCGTTTGTCAGAAGTGTCTTATAATGATTAAGAAAGTACATATAACTTTGAAAAAGCCACATTGGTACTTGCCTGAGTTCGAACCTGCAACCTCGTGCATACAATTCCGTTCATTGAACCGCTAGGCCACCACGACACTTTTTTATAATAAGAATACATTATTCTCAGAGTACATATTGTGATTGTAGCATTACATGTTTTTTAAATATCTGACCACAAAACTTAGCATCGTTTTCATCAGGCTCATTTTACTGAGATACAAGTGTGTGCTTAAATTCAATTACCTGTATGTATCTTACTTTACCCAATGCTATATATAGAACGTATAATTGATTATCGCTTCTTCGAATGTCGTTTGCAAGTGAAAATGTCGAGCCAACACATTAAGTATTCTCGCCGTTTCAACAACTGTCGTTAACTTTATTTTGTTGGTCCTTGATGTAGCTGTTTCTATTGTAGATGGTTTATTTAGACGGGGATATTTGAGATAATACAATATTTAGTAGAATGAAAAATATGATAGGTACTTACTACCTTCTGCATATTGAATAAGTATAAAGTGTAGTAAACTGACGTACTGAGGTAACAAGATTAGATAATTGTTTTCGGTAATCTTTAAGAATTGTTAATTTAATATGGTACTAGTTGAAAATTTCAAATTATTAAACGGTGTCTCATTGTATAACAATTTACACTTCTGTTCAAATTCATATCTAATAAACATTTGACATTATAATAATAATAATAATATAATAAATTTATTTATTTGTACACAGACAAAAGACAGGAAAACTTACATAAGCTCAGTGGATAAAATGACAAAATTAAAAGGCAAACTTCTGCCTCCTAAACTAGGCAAGAGTGCCTGTGTTTTAGGAGACAATGTTCCCAATAACAATTGGCACTTAAGATAAATAATGTACGCTGTCATGCAAGTCACACAGTTACATAGATTTTAACAGATTTTAAATTCGTCCCGTAATGATAACATTTTTTAAAAAAATATTCATCTTTTCTTCTGAGGCTATTACATTTCCAAATAAATGAAGTAAATCAATCGCGATTTTAGTGACCACATACCTAATATCTTCTTAAACTAGAGCAAGTGGTAACATTATACGTCAGGAAAATAGGCTGCCATGTCTGCATTAATTCGCACTACACCCCTGTTTCAACCCCCTACATGTCGGGGGATGAAACGCTCACCTTATTGTACTGATCAAATAAGCCGATGTTTGCTTGGGATTAAATTATCACAATCGATGTCGTTTTTGTAGGTCAACCTCTTTAGATGTATTTTTGTTTTTCTTTTCTTTTATAAGAGACGGTCGAGTACTTGGACACGTGTATTGGAATAGTTGGAAATCTTTGTAGCTCGAATGTCAGCCTTAGAGTATAAATAAGCTATAGAGTGCACCTAACAGGGTATGAACTGAGAAAGTTTTGAGTGGACATTATTAAGTTTTATATTATTAAATTTCTAAGCAGATTGAAAATGAACGAGAGTAAGAAAACTAACTGCTCGATCCTTTATGCAGACCTATTATGAATACAAATAAAAGAAATTGTGTGTCTGGATGGTGGTACGTTAAAACTAAAGTAATATTTATAATATTGTGTAATAATTAAAAAAAAAAACGTTTATTCTTATTATTTTAATCGTCGATTCATTTTAATAAGCATTGCAGCAGTTTAATTTTGTGTTATAATGCTATGTAAATAAGGCACATTATCAAGCACTCGCTACCTTAACGCGAATAAGTTAACCGATTATATTAAATACCCACGTCTCCTTCAATTACTTTATTAGTTTACGTTGATTAATCAAAAGGTGATTAGGAAGTTAAGAAAAGTTTTGATACTTTAATTCAATTTAGTTGAAATCTAGATTAACGCCTCATTGATTTGACTTTGTTATTAACTACTAGAATAGCTTTTTTGAATTGTTAGTATGACCGAATAGTCAAATCAGTATCAAATGTCTTTGGCAGTGGTGTGGCGATTAGACACCCAAGAATGTTTTTTTTTGGTTCCGAATGATTCAAGTTTTACTTGACAATAAATCAAAGGTGAAAAAAAATACCTTAAATGACGACCTCCGTGGTCGAGTGGCGTAAGCCCTGAGGTCCCGGGTTCGATCCCCGGACGGGTCAATGTAGAAACCAAAAATTTTCTACATTGCCTCGGGTCTGGGTGTTTATGGTACCTTTGTTGCTTCTGAATTCCATAACACAAGTGTTTTAGCTACTTACTTTGGGTTCAGAGCAATGTATGTGATGTTGTCCGCATTTATTTATTATTTATTAAAAGAAATTGTCGGTTAATATGAAAGACGTCCTTACTGCCAAAGTGTTAATATTGGTATTAGGTCTACCACATAATAAGATTCTGACAACCAGTGAGGCTCTTTATTATATTCCTACTTAGCAACTAAGATCACGTTGACAACGAATTATTTGCTAAGTAATTATATGCCTCTTTTTTTATTCGATTACATAAGTAATAATAATAATACCAGCCTATAAACGTCCCACTGCTGGGCACAGGTCCTTCCATATAGAGAAGGCTCGAGCATTGATCACCACGCTTGCTCATTTGCGGATTGGCGATTTCAGATCCCAATTTTTACATAAGTAAGGAGTTGACTATTTAATCATTTTTAGTAATGTCCTCCGTATATAAAGCTTGTTATTTGAAATTTAATTAAAAATCATCTCCCGAGCCTTTTCCCAACTATGTTGGGGTCGGCTACCAGCCATACCGGATTTAGCTGAATACCGTATTTTACACGGAGCGACTGCCTATCTGACCTCCACAACCCATTTTACTGGGAAACACAGTTTCTCATTGTAAGACTGGTTGTCAGAATTGACTTAACGACTGCCAAAGATCTATGTATGACAGCCGGGACCTACTGTATAACGTGCTTTCCGAAACACGGAGGGGTCTCGGTATGTTATAAATGGTCACCCATCCACGGACCAACCGCGGTGAGCGCGGCTTAACCTGTATTATCGGTCAAGCCGTACGGCTTACACTTAGCCACGAGCCCCTCTGAAATTTAATTAAAAATCTGATCTAAAAATAATTTTCTCGCTGCCTCACCTGTATAAAAACTCTTTCGATAAAAAGTGTAGTCTAATCAAAGCTTCTTTCTACCTCCGCTCTTATTGTTTTCAAAATTAATAATTGGTTTACTTTTAATTTTAATTAAAAGTAAACCAATTATTTTCGTATAGATCGTGCAAAATTATGTTAGATTGACTACTATTTCAGAACATAATGATTGATTACACACCAATTTAAAAAGGAAGAGACTAATGACATTTATATGTGAAGAAGGATATGATTTGATGATATAAGGATATGATTGGTTGACGACCTCCGTGGTCGAGTGGCGTACGCACCAGTTTCAAGGTGTCGCTAGCTCTGAGGTGCCGGGTTCGATCCCCGGACGGGTCAATGTAGAAACCAACTTTTATACATTGCCTCGGGTCTGTGTGTTTGTGGTACAACCTTCGATGTTTCTGAATTCCATAACACAAGTGCTTTAGCTACTTACTTTGGGTTCAGAGCAATGTATGTGATGTTGTCCGCATTATTATTATTATATCTAAAAGATGCCAATTTTTGTTATCGAAAGTTGCTGTAGTTTTTTCCTAACAAAAAAAAACGAAAATAAACTTTCGAATTAAGAACCTCCTCTTTTTAAAGTCAGTTAAAAACTTTACCGTTCTCGAGGGAAAAAACTTTAGTTTTAAAAGTACATAAAATTACGATCGAATGTATACTTACAAAATACACATTTTAATTCTTCACGTCGAAAGATTTGCAGTAATTTAAGATTAATTTACTTTGCCATTATTAAGCATAGTCACGCCGCGTCGTAAAACGTTCTTAAAAAATGCGGATGGCGACGTTAACTAAATTACTTCGTTAAATTACTGTCAGCAACAGAATATGAAGCAATATTCTTACATAATGTTTACATTAATAGCTTTTAGATTTCGTTTCCTATATTCTTCTTTTTGTTTGAGGCTTTTATTATTTAGTGAAAAGGATTTTAGTACACTTTGTTATCTTTAATTGATGAGCACATTGGTTGGTCATCCTATAATACCTAATCGTGAATTAAATGGCTCAAGCCGTTGATATTGAGTTGAAAAAATTTTGGTTAGCAAAAAATAATTTATGACATAAAGTAACTGTTTAAAGCCATGATCAAGGTTAAAATAACAGCAATGTGAAAAATCTGTTTTCATTTCAAAATTTCTATACATGGTCAAAATTACAAAACTAAATTACTAGCTCATCTTCAAACCACTGCACAAAATAATGTGACAAATAGTCCAAAAAGATAACTAACACAAATCAACAAGTACACGACATGTACAGAACTAAACGAAACTTTATCAATACCCTAAATACAATTGACCTAATTATAAACCAAAGTCAAACCAAGCTGGTGTTGGCACTTATAGCCGACAGTTTCTCAAGGCTCTATATTATTTGGACAATTAACAGCCTTAATGGACCCCGACTTTACCAATGAAGGTTGAAGCTCCCAATTGTCTGTGAATACAGTATTAAAATTTTATACTATTTTAAAGGGTTTGGCTGGTTGGTTGGTTTTTGACAATTAGGTTTATTTGGTCAAAACGATCTTTAGACTGTCAATGGAAGTCTTGTGATTTTTGGATTTTGAAGTAGTACTTTTGCTAATAAAAATATTTGATCGTGGTTTTGTTACGTATTTAAATAATAAAATAAATGTAGGATTATTAACGATTATAAACATAAACATATCTACTTTTATTTGAAGTGTTCACGTTCTATTTCAGGTTATTTTTAAAACATTATACCTACCGATAGTTTCACACTAAGCTAAATTTAATTACTTATTTAATTTTATTAGTCTGTTATGTGTGTGATTGCATAGAATAAACTATATTTGAAATTATTTAACCGTCTTTGCTAAAGTAAAATATTAACAGTTCGGAGTCATTATGCAAAAGGGTCAATTATGTGATTATGTATTGGTTATTTTACGCCAACATCGAGTAATAAGTGGTTTCCATTAAATAACAATTCCAAATATTCTAGCAATTCGTTAGTAAACAATTTTGTACAGCTTCTGGGAAAGCATAATTATGAGCATGCTCTAAATTTGTTGTTTTAAACGGAACTCTCAATATTATTAATTTAATATTATAATTAAACGAGTCCTATATTAGTGTACTCTATTACAGAATTTACTTTCAGCTTAAAATAAAATTTATATCAATGAAAATATATGTTGACATTTATATAAAACTAATTTTTTACGTATTTTGTCGCGGTTTATTTTGATTTTAGGTCCCGACGCCTCTGCAGGTATCATGGTCACGGGCAGACTCACACACGGGCGGTCACAAACCGCGACAAAATACGTAAAAAACTAGTTGTATTTCTAAGAAAAAAAACACATTATTATTTTATTAAAAAACTGTAATATATTATTTATTACAGTTTTTTCACATTTTTCTCTAACGTAGAAAACCTTTATGGTAATACCGGAAAGGTTCTATTGAGTTATATTTTTCTTGTACTCACTTTAAGGTTGTTTTATTTAGTTTGAATAGCTATTCATACAGGTTTGCAGAGCATGTAGGTTTCTTAAACGAACCTGCGGCGTACACGAGACACGTCTTATAAACAAGCCGAAGTGCACGTCTAATTAAGTAGTGTGTAGCATATAACTTGCTACGGCGTAGACGCAGAGTGCTACGGTAGTGCTACGCGACTTAAGAAACTACGCGAAGAGAACACTTTTCCTGCATGTTTTATGAAGGACTGTGCTACGTCAAGACTGATAAATTTTATATACTATGTGGTGTGTGTTCCGTACTTAAGCTCTTCACTTACAAGGATTATGTCGTGCTACGCAGCGTAGACGCAGTGCATTTTTTTTATTGATCAAGGTATTTTTTATTAACTTGATTTAATTTTGGTAATCGCAGGAGTAAACAAAAATTGAAAGTATTTTAAAAGGTAAATTATGCTTCATTTTGATAAAATGAGGGAAATATAGGCCTCGAAATACAAAATTAACGAATAGAACCATGTATATTTACGAGTAATCTATACAGGTAGAGTCTGGCTCTTGAACATAATAGCCAATATTGGCACCACTCCACCGTCCATAAATTACCATTTTGATGAGATTCTTTAGTGCTAATGGAATGATGGACAAATTGTTGCCCTATTTAGGAATTGCTACGAGAAAGCAATACTCTCATTAAGCTCTGCCTGAATTATGAAAATGAAATGTGCTTTTTTCATCATTGCACTCATATCACGACATATTGAGCGACCTTGTTTGAGTTAGTGAAATTGTGAAATAGACATTGGTTTATGATTCTGTTCAAAATATTTACTAACAAAAACTTGATTTATAGCATTAATATTTTTTAAATTATTAAATTTAAGTATAGTAAACAGAAGAATAACAATTTTACACTCAATATATTTTAAAAGAATTTGTTTTCTTTCCATTTGCATTCAACTTCATATCTTTCGAAATCATATTTCCGGAAGCAAGACTAATTGAAACCATTGAAGTATTTTAATTACCATCAGACAATAAATCTTCTTCTATAGACTTCTCCTACGTTAAGTTATTTCAACTGAAACTTCAGATACACTGATTAGAACCTTTGTTCCTCGCTATGTACCCTTAGTTAAGCCATTAAGATACTGTTCTCATAAATGAAACTTGCCCCATAGAAAGTTTTCATCGATTTTCCAAACCACCTCTCATCGCGTTATGTAAAGCTAAGTTACAATGATGGCGAGTTAAAAACGAAAAGTTACTTTTAGGGTTCCGTAGCAATGAACCTTTTTTACTAAGCCTCCGCTCTAAGTCTGTCTGCCTGTCTGTCAGAAGGTATCTGGATACCATAACAGGTAGGAAGATAAAATTTTATAAAATCAGTTTTTCTATTGAATTTATAGAAAAGAAATAATAATAGAAAAAAATAAAAGCAGTCTTTCATATCCGAAGGTTTTTATTAACTTCCTAAAAGTGGTTTTTGATATGTCTATAAAAAAAAAACTTATTGTGATATTTAACAAAACACAACGGAATCTATTATTATGAGTCTAATTCCCACTTGACTGTCACTTTTATAAGACACGTAAAGAATAAAATTGTCTAGGTACTTTTACGGGTCGTGTCGTTTTTCCGGTTGTGAGGCTAAGCTTTTTAAGTTTGAAGGTCTCATTAAAAATTGTTACGATTTCTTTTGTGAAGCGATGGCTATATATTATTAATGTGAGCTTGCCTTCATCTTACTTTAGGGACTAAAGTTTATGTTAAAATACTTATGTCGTTTAAGCGGGTTTAAGTCTGTTATAAGAATGAAACTGTGTTTAAGATTTTGCTTGATTTTTTATGTTGAAGATGTAGAGCAATTTACGTAGTACCTGGTAATTTTTTTAAGTTTGTTTTTCGATTCAACTGTATTGAACTGATATTCTAAAGATTATCAATTCATATTCAACCCGTCGTCTCGCCGAGTGTAACAGTGTCGTCGACTCTACCTTGAATTCGTACTTACTGTAGACAGTTGTTTGACAGTTACAAGTAGTTATGAATAGTTCTCAACCTATCCTCAAACTGATTAACATTGATTTGTTTCACTGTTACCTTATGTAGGGGAAAAGCATTGCCATACAATATAGCAATACCGCCAGCCTTTTGACTCTACTTTTAGGTTTATTGTTATTTGAGGATTTTGTTTTAAGTGTATATATATATATATATAGCCAAGTTTATAAATATTTAAATGACAAACTTTGTTATAGATAACTAATAAACATCTTCCCAGTGTTATTTTGTTCTAAGAAGTCTCACTTCGCCAGTAGAAACCCTGCCTATGAGCCATATATCTAACGCGCCAACGTATTCATTGTTAAAGGCAATTTCTCTTAAAGGGCTTGGAGCGAGCTTTATTGCGACTCCAATGTTTTATCTCTGACGTATGTACTGCATGATATAAGTCATCTATAATACTTCTTTATCTACACAGAATACATGTTCTTTGGAGATTATTTTGTGTTTTATGCTCTTGGTGTTTTGTTGTACAGAATTTGTATTGTAAGGCACGTTTTATGCATGTTGTTTTCAAGTTGTGACTTTGTTCATGTAGAGCTCTTTTTGCATTATTTACCTTTTAAATAAACCTGATATTTAGATCTATATTTTAAAAATCTCTCAATTCGGTGTTCGTTTGTTAGTATATGTGGGTGCGAGTTTTAATTTAAGCGTGGAAATATCATATCAACTACCAATAAAATGAACTTTTGAAATAAATAAAATGTAAAACTTTTAGTATTACTTTTATTTTTGTTTCTTTAAAAGCAATCATACTGCGTAAATAAACGTAATTGTTTCGACGAAATAACGAAATACAAGGCACGTCAGTGAATTATTAAGCATGCAAGTAAATATCTAATTCTGTCAATAAGATTTTAAGATTAAAAATCATATTTATTTTTATTTATCTACGACTTACGACTCTTGTACAATGATATACAAATTTTACAAAAAGAAAAAAAGAGGTACATCGTTAAGAAGATACTAGAACCCCTGCGGAACCATTGACGAGATCTAGTACCTACGTAAGTAGAACACATATTGTTCCTTAAGTTATAAATCCCTGAAGGAAAATAAAACGTAGCTCTTATTGAGCCTTCAATGTATCGGGCAATTTGACTTCTTACAGCATTCAGACGTTTTGCGGTTCTCAAAGAAATGATCGAAAATCATTCGGCGCAATTGCAAAAAACGCTTCTAAGGTAAGGTTATATAAAAAAACCACTTATATAGGTTTGGGTTTAAAGAATTTTAGTCTCAAAAAAAGACACAAAAAAGTCACTTACTTGAGAACAACATTATCTTTTACTATTACTTATGTATTTATCTTATATACGAAGAATAGCTATAGACTATTTTCGATGAGACTTGACGATGATCTAAGATAATATCATTCAAGTAATTAGGACAGAAATTGAATGGTTTTGTGACTGTGTTGTGTGGGTTGTGTTGTTTTTTTTTTGTAAATTACTTATTTAGTTACGTTTGTGTAACATAATTTGACGACGTTTGTACGACCTTGACCATTAGTACGCTAAGAAAAACGTTTCGATTCCGATGAGTTGGATGGATGATGATCGATATTATTTCGTAACTAGCTGTGCCTGCAACTTCGTTCGCGTGGATGACGAAGCTTATCAATGAGTCTTTAACCATTAAGGCTGCATACGCGACGGAAGCTTAAAAAATTGAGTAACTTCTCCCGTTTTACCAACATTTCCCTTCACTGCTCTGCTCCTATTGATTGTAGCGTGATGAAAAGTATACTATAACCTGCCCAGGAGTATGAAGAATAATTGTACCAAGTTTCGTTAAAATCCGTCGAGTAGTTTTAGTTTACTATAAGGAATATACAGACAGACAGACAAAAATTTTACTGATTGCATTTTTGGCATCAGTATCGATCACTAATCACCCCCTGATAGTTATTTTGAAAATATATTTAATGTACAGAATTGACCTTTCTGCAGATTTATTATAAGTATAGATTTATGAGATAAGTATCTATTTTGGTGTTTTGGTTACTAAATTGGTGATATAAGATCTTAAAGCCCTCGTACCTTTTGAGTGATATCTAGAAATTGAGTTAGCTTCACCCTGAGAAAATCAGACATCACAAAATATTCACTTTCTACCTATCTTTTAGCGGAATACTGTTATACGCAGTCTAGGAAAAACTCAGCAGAATTCCCATCCATTTTATTCCTGATTAAATTATTTATGAGCTCCAAAATATCGGGATCCAGCCATTCCCATGAGCCTGGTTGTTTTGAACAAATGTATGTACATATAATATATTGTATCTGTAGGTAGCCGGAACGACGGAGCGAATGTTTTTATCATAAATGAATATTTTGCTATTTGATATTTCTAAGAAGTGATTGATGTTTCTAGGTATTGAAGCCTCAAAAAGATCAGTCATAGAGGAAGTATTTTTTGTTGAATGTACGAGTATAATACTGTTTCGTCCGGCGCTTCATACAGGAGGCCTGTGTCTAGCAGTAGACGTCAATGATTAAATAACCTCTAAATTTTCTTAACATGATTGAGATGCATAATGTTTCGCTACATCCAGAATTTATTTAATAACACTTGATCTTTAGCCCAATATTCAAACGCCGGATTTCTAGGTTATCGATTCACCAAAACTTACCACGTCGCGATCGCCTCGTTTAAACTAAGTTTTAGGTTATTAAATAACTTTAAAACCAAAGTTCTTATTCAAAAATCCAATATTCTTTAAGTTTACGTAGCACACTCCACTTTTACGATCTAAAGATCTTTCAGACGAATAGTTGTCGTATGTTTTAAGATGCGAGCTCATGCAACCGTCAAATGCGATTTTATCTGCATTAAACTTAAAACCGACGGGAGCGAACACTTTACAAGTTATGTAGAATATTAAAAGTTTTCACTTTGAAGCTATAAAGTTTTACTAAAAGCGTATCTATTGAATTTTGGACGAGTGTTACTTCGGTGCGGAATAAAATAATGAACCATTAACAGTTGGAAGGGATCTTTTAGCCGCCGGCGAAAGTGTGTTTGTGAAAAGATAATTTGTTTAAAGATTAAAGAAAACTACGGATGGAAGTTGAAAATAATAACTCTTTTTTAAATTTAGGTCGGTTCACTTTTGAGATTGTTCTATTTAAGACGTCTTTGATATCAGGATAAACTTTGTTACTAGTAAAATTCGCGTTATCTGTCTTGAGGAAAAAGTTTGTTTTTCATTTAGCAGTAGTGAAAAAAAAGCATTTGTAATGGTAAAATAAAATACTGCAACTTTTACGCACAATATCGGGCCACTATGAGGATTAGATCAACACGTGCCAATCAATACTAACTATTCGCGGCTTTATTTTGTTTCTAACATTTTCCAATATACCGTGAAACTCGTTTCTATTTTTATCTTACTTTCAATATGTCGTATCCAATGTTGGCTCACTAGGCTTTGCCGTCATCCTTTGAAACTTTTTAACATGCCGTTGATCAGTTAATTACATTCACAGAAATTATGGCAGAAGAAATACCATTTGATTTGTCAGTGAATGGATAAAAGTTAAAAATTAAACAACGTTGTACGTAGAATTTTGAAAATAATTTTTGTGCTGGTTTCTAAATCATACCGAATTTATTCTTGAGAACGTTTTGATACTTACCGGTATCATTTCTGTGATACGAGTAGGTATGTGTGACAGTTTTTTTTTTGCTAAACTACAATTGTCGGTTAACAAAATTCAAAGAAAAAGTGATAGGACATGTTATCCCAGATGGAATAAGTGCTTCTAAACGACTGATCTAATTTCTATAGAAGTGTACTAGAAACTTGATGTTTTCTATGTCAATCCTAATCCAAATATAAATTCCTAGGAAAATACATAACAAAATGAAGTCAAATTGACGAGCCTTTGTAGTTCGTAAATAGAATTCTTGAATGGAGCCGTCTAGATGATAAAAGCGGGAAAAAGCGGACATTATTGAAAAACTCTCTCCCTTGTTAGTCAAGTGGCAGCAAGCGACGGCTCAACTATGGCCCATTCTGATTCTCAGATAAACCAACAGTATAGTATTGCAACGAGTTTCGATAGATTCTTCTCTGTGTATCTAAGTAGGTATGTATACCAGTTGTATGTGATAATCTTATATTATAAGGAAAAAGTACGCGCAATAATGCTTTCACAATATGGAAATTTCCGATAAATGTACAAGGAATGCATATTTTCTAAGCTTTAGCGCGTTGGTCGTGTATAGGTGCACTATAAATTAAACTTCGATAAGATAAAATATTATTTTCTAAGTACATGGTACAGGATGCTTCTTGATCCATAATATTCTGCCGTTTCCAGAGCACAAATATTTGAGTAGGTATATAAAATCATTATACTAAACACTATTACACACAAATAACAAGTGTTGTTAGGCTTTCACTTCTAAACCTCTGAATTAATTTATTGAAACTTGCCTGTTTGACCAACAACAACAGACCGAGCAGAACCGTGGATAAAATGTAGTACCTATATAAACAATAGATTTGTGTTTTCTTGGGTTTTCTAAAATCATCTAGTCAATTAATAAAATCTAAGTTTTAATATTTGCATCGAGTATGTTAGCTTAAACATGTTATTTCAGTTAACATTAAACAAATTCACTCTACCCACTTATCGTCAAACTCAATATAGCAAGAGCTATGACCCCATGTGCAAGCAAATCAAATCAAATAAATTTAACTTGTTAGAAACTAGAATGTATATATACAGTCTATATATAATGTGACCAGTATAAAATTTATGTATACTCGCATCACAAATAATATTAGCAGTTTCAAGACTTTTCAATTTTGTCGCGTTATTTTATGTTTTAATATTCTAACACAAAGTCCATCGCAGCGTCATTCAGTCTGTCTGAACTATATAAACTAAAAACGATCGAACAAATTTTCATAATTACGGTTTTTGTTCATTTATCTATAGATAGATTTAAGAGAAAGATTTTGTATTATATAATCAAAAAATGTTTTGCTTACACGTGTGAAAACGGGGCGACTCGCTGGTGCATTATAAAATTAATAAATATAGTTTAAAAAAACTAAAAAACACGCTTTTAAAGTACATACTTCTAACTAAAAAAGCGTTGGGCGCTCTGTGCCATATTTTTCGTCTATCGAGCAACCCACGCTTTTTCACAATAATACTAGTGTTTTTTGTTCATTACCAATTTCAGCTTACATGAGGAATTATTTTTCACTTTTTTAGTTAGAAGTAGGTACTTTAAAAGCGTGTTTTTTTAAACTATATTTATTTTTCACTTTTTAGTCCTAGCAGCAATACGTGTTGTCTGAATTCAAACGTATTGCTTTGTGGTCTAAAAAAAAATTTATTGTTTTTTTTTTTATTTATTAAATCCTGGTGACCCTAATCAGGATAATGAGATAAACCTATGAAATTATTATATTGTCGCTGATTTTTGATAAGTGTACAAAATTTGAATTAAATCTGTCCGTTAAAAGTGGGTCAAAATCGAGTCCAAAGGAGTCGGTTACATACATACATACGTAATGTACATACAAGTGAAGCTAATAAAAGCGTGTTAAAAATTGTAAGGTTTCAGTGAACATTTTATATAAGTTGAAATTTGTTTTTGGAAGTCGGGGCACTAACCTCATATTTGTTTGTTTGATAGGTATGTACGTTTTTATGTTATTTCGTGATACCTTCTTTGTTTTTAATAAGTTTTTAAAACTGCAAAAACTTGTAGAGCATGAAAATATAATAACATGTTGGAGGTTAGTCCGTAAATGTACTTATGCAATAGCGGTGTCTAGCGTAAGAAGGGTTATTTAAAGAAAATATGTTGTGGTTTGTTAGAAAAGTGAAAACTGTATATAAAACATAAAAAAATGCTTTTACTTTTAATATAATTAGCCTTTAATTACCTGTATTAAATAGTTGCAATGTAGTTGAATATCAGTTCCGATCCTCCATCAACTGTGCCCGAAAGCTATAAATGTGTTACCTTTGGTTTACCAAAAAAACAATAGATTTTGCTTTGAACTATTGCAGTTTGGCAATCAAACCATTGACAAACATTCAGTTTTGACCACAGCGTAATAAAAACCAGTGTAATACGCGCACCAGTTATAAAACAAACGAATGACGACACCAGTGTTGGTTTCCGCTATCCGTCCAAGTTCCGGCCATGTTTGTCGGATACTCACATTTATTGGATTCGGTTTCGGCCGCGGATATTACGAGGCCGCAGCAACTAGATCGTGAAATATTCGGATATTGTTTGCCTAGTTATTTTATGGGCAGAAGTTTTGAAGAAGTGTAGATGTTTCGGCTTAATGTACTGAGTGATGTAGTTACGTAGTTTTGTTATTGCAGTCTTGAAGAAATGTAGTTTATTACAAAGATAGTGACGTCATTCTTTGTGCTTTTGGCAGAATGTTTAAATTGCGGTGCCGCAAATGTATGCTGATTTAATATGCTTAATGCAATTTGTTTATGTAACATACAGTCGAGACATTCAACTTCTTAGATATTAATTTTGTGTCTGTGCTTTGTCACAAATTGGAATTCACAATAATTATTTCATTTTGTTATTTGTTTGGAGCATATCTTTGAAATTTAAATCGGATCAAGGGACTCCATGTGACTTAGGAGGTCTAGCCAATATTTACAGTTAGGAGTTAAAACAAAACACTTTTTTTTCCCAACAATATGCATTAATACAGCAGTAATAACACCTGTACTGATCTACAAATAACATCTTATTGTAAAGGAATATAACATAGTCATTGCAGATAGTGAAGACTTAATAAACATCGCACTTATGATCAAGACATGTCTCTTGCATTGCTTCGAACCGGAGCGTTCAATATCTGCGTCATTTAAACGTCAAAAACATATCTCGAGTAGTCTAGGATTCAGATTTAGATATCGATGGTTTTTCTTTGACATTCTCAAGAGCAACCTGAAGGTTAGTATTAACTTAGTAAATAGCTTTTTTATTTACCTTACGGCGATCCCCTAAAAATTGATGTCCAATATTATTGCGATTATATAAAAGTCGACGACCTCTGTGGTCGAGTGGCGTACGCACCGGTTTCAAGGTGTCGCTAGCTCTGAGGTCCCGGGTTCGATCCCCGGTCGGGTCAATGTAGAAATCAACTTTCCAACATTGTCTCGGGTCTGGGTGTTTGTGGTACCTTCGTTGTTTCTGAATTCCATAACACAAGTGCTTTAGCTACTTACTTTGGGTTCAGAGCAATGTATGTGATGTTGTCCGCATTAAAAAAAAAAAAAAAAATAATCAAATCAAATCTAAAGTAATTTATTGACGTTACTTTTTAGATAACAATTTAACTTGTTTCTTAAATAAAGGCACCAAATTAAAGATATTTTTACCTTTGTTTTCCGACGGATTTGCATTTTGATTTGATACGATTTAACGAGATTCTTAGTTATGCTACAAAAATATATCTTTAGGACAAGATTATTGCACTTTTTCTTCAGATTGTTTAACTTATTTTATTGTTTTATACATCTTTATAGCCATGCAATGCTTTTCATGTAAGTCAACACAATCTATATCCGTTGCAGATAAAAAACTAATTAACGAGCACACACCGCGGCCCGCGGGGTTCGAACCGCGGCCGCTATCACTGGATATCCAATCAAACTTTATTGTGTGCCCCAGATGCGAATAGGTACTCTTTGCGAGAGTTAGCCGCGCTTTAGTATGCCGAAGACGTCGCCACTTTTACATCCTGTTTCCATCGTTAGTGCTGAGTATTCTAAGTAGGTAGCTGAAGTCCATAAATGTACAGTTTTGTTGGGATGTTTAAATGTTGGGATTTTTCGGTGGGTTGCATACTAAAGAGATGAAGTATCTTTAAATAGGTAATAGACTTCAGTAAAGAAATGTTCGGTTTTATTGAAATCAATGTGTTAGATATAGAGTTAGGTTAAATTCAAAATATAGCAGAGTGGGAGCGTCAAGTTCTTCATAATTATTTATTGCTATATTAACTTTGATGTGCTTTGATGCGCTTTCACTTTGTGCTGGGTTGAATTGGTCCCTAATGATGAAATTAATTGGAAAATATTGTGTAGTTTGTTGGTTCCTACTGTAAACTACATCGCTCATATTTCCAACAATCTCGATATAATATTCAGAATTTTAAATTAAAAATAGCGTCTCTATTTCGCGTATACCCACACAATCTAGTTTCGACGTGAATATTGAAATAAAATATAAACAGAAGTCGCGATATTTTGCCACAATATTGCATTTCGCGCTGGCATCGCGTAGTTGCAATTTCTCTATTCATATGAACTTTAGAGTTTGCGTACAGTGCACCGCAAAAAGAGAACACCCTTTGACATTCATCTCGCTTTTGTTCCCAAACGATAAGGTTGATTTTCGCAAATCTTTGTTGCTAATAACGTGCGGTTTACTGTATGTGATATGTACAAACGTGAAACAGTTGACAAACAATATTTTATTTTGTACAGTTCGTATCTAATTGCATAACTTGGGACTATGGTATGAATGAAGCTGTTTGCTCTGTTAGAGGCTATTTATTTTACAGTGTAGATTTTTAAATGAAAAACATGCTGTTTAAAATGCATGTAGGTAGTTAAAATTTATGAAATGACAACAAAACAGACTTCTATTATTTTTATCTCTGACCTGTTTACTAAGATTTGGGCAAATATTATTTATTTTTGTACACATAATACAAAAGACACAATTATACATGAAAATTTATGTCCAAAAGCACTGTTTATTTCTTTCGAAATATCTGACAGCTTACTTTTGACAGGAGACCTAAAAGAAAAAACACAGTTACAGTGTGTAACACTTCTAATTTGTTTTCTTCGCATCCCCACACCTATGTATATATAATCTCTGTCTTCCTCTACCAAACTCTTCTCAACCGACATCTCTCAATCACATGTAAAATTCGCAATCCCTTGCGTATACCACCATATGCTGACGTCACAAAACAAAAGCCAGTGACAAATATAACTCCATACATTTAAAGCAGTACAGACCATTCCATCTTGTGCAGTGACATCCTGACCTGCTAACAATAGCTACTGTTGCGTATTGCAGTTATTTCTACTACATTTGATACTAAAAAACCACTGTTGTACAAATTTGAAATGAGTTCTCAACCCGCTGGGTTTCCACGCGATATTTCTTCAATGTTTGTTTAGTGTATAAGTTTATCTATCTCTCTATTCTATTCTATTCTATATATAGGCCATTATAGGCGTCCCGCATGAAAAACGTAAACTATTTTCAGATTTCTGAATGTAAGTGCTTTTTATTTTTTGGCTGCTTTATGCCTATTTGACGACCCAGACTGCAGGGTACCATATATATCCTGCGATAAAATGTCGAAAACAAAGAAAATGTATTACATACTAAAAATCAATCCACAAGAAGACGATAAAAATGTATCAAAAATATTTATTTACATTCACACATAATATTATTACCTACAGGTAACAACCTAATTTAATAGAAAATGTAAAAAAAATAACAAAAAACAAAACTATATTTATATTAAATAATAATCTTCAATAGTAAACTACACTAGACAAATAACTTAACTAGAACCGCGTCCAAAGACAAGAGAATTTTAGTGGAGTTCATTAGCTGTCACCTGACTTACGTGTTCTGGCTGCTGATAACAAGATTCCTAGGAACTAGTGAAGCGGAACGTTTGAACTTAAGCTGTATTTGAATTACAATAGATGCTTTTTAAATTACCGAGGTCAAGTTAGTTGGGCTTCCGAAACATAAATACTTTTTCATTTGACAAACCAATAAAAAACTGTTATGCTGCTATTTATAATTTCACACTAAATACACTTAATATGTTATAGAAAAAAAAAATATCGTGTATTTATAGCGTTCCTTATTGCATGCTTTTAAAACTATCTTATTTATTCTGACTCTCAAAAGATATTTAAACTTCTTGAAATTTTATCTTGCACTAAACTCAAGACGTTTAGCACACATAAAATCAAGCGTCAAATGAGATGTTAGACGCGTCGACATAATATAGAGATTAATGGCGAAACATAACCCTTCTTCTGGGTTCAAGTAGGTAAAAGTTTAAACGCCATTCGAATTATGGCAAATTGCTATCTTTAATACAGACAACCATCCTATGGAAATACTGTATTTAATATTTATATAACAGGCCGTTAATGCTATCATAGTTTATCTAAACAGGGTGTTATCGAAAGAGTATATCAATCCAAAAGGAGTCAAGAGTAGGTACCTACTCCTGGTATAGAGTAAGTTAGAAATACAAAAAAAAAATTATATCAATCATTAAAATATCAAATCATTTTCAGCTGAAATGTTGTAAACTGATTCTGTACCCAAAGTACTTTTCACCCCTTTTGCATAGATGTACCCTTTCGGTAACACCCTGTATAACGTCATCTATCTGTCACTGTTACTAACATTTCAAAATGACTTAGTTCAATCCCGTTTTGAAAAGTGACATGAGATTAGTCTGTCACTATTTTGCAGGAAATTGTAGCGTGTAGGCTTAGTGACGTCATGCAATATCAGTGACGTCACAATTCGTGCATATATAGTGTACTGTATTAATATTTTAGTACATTTTGAAGCTTCGTTAGTTTTATGTAGCAGGTTATATTTTGGATGGCATGTGATGAGCTACAAGTTTTAAAAAATGTTAAAAAGGTTTGTGAATATTTTAAGGAAAGTTTATGTAGAAGGTATTTTTTGTAGATCCGCTTGAATATAAAACTGAAAGAAAGTGTTGTAGTTGTTTCAGTTAATATATTTTTAGGATAATCTGATTTTTCCGTTCAAGCATTGATAAGACTTTATTTATATTACTTAACTTATGACTATTTAACTTAATTCCTTAAAAAAATGTAACGAATGGTTTATTTCGGGATGATTTTCATTTCTGGTTTTCTTTACTGTATCTACAAAATACCGATCTTTTTACAAGTTTTAACGTTGAGCACCAGAATGCAGAACCTACCTAAATTTAATCAGGGTGTGTCACTCACACCTTAATTCAAACACTAATAAGTAAAACAAAAACCGCCCTAAAATTCTAAAAATAAATTTTAATTACACCGCATTTGGCATACGTTTCATTTGCGTGACACATCACATGGTAACATTAATGACGCCAGACATGGCACACATTACATTAACTTTTGACAATCAACCCAGATTTGTTCGCTTATGCTTTTAGTTGGTTAAGCCCCTTCATTTTAGGGTTGGGTTCGGAAAAATATTTTTGAATACGTTGGACGAATGAAGTGTTTAATCCTTGCTAAATATGAATCAAATTGCTTTATATTTTATAAGGTTAAAACTGTTTGAAGTGGTTATAAAATATCTAGTTTTGATGCAGCGTTAAAAAAAAAACAATTTTTTCAGTTATTCTGTATAAAATCTCATAAAAAAAAAAAACGATATTTATCCATATTTTAAGGTCTCAATTAATGAATTTATTAAAGCTAAGATCCGAAATAAAATTATGTTGTAGTTAAAGAAAATTAAAGCTATCTCTCTTATACTTATAAATAAGTTTTATTAGTATTAGATGTCCTCTGGGAACAAAGTAATTAAAATAACAAGATATAGCGACATTAGGCGACCTTCAGACTTCAGACCTAGGCTTTAAATCTAGAAAGTTATTAGAACCTAAACTTTTGGCTTAATAAAATATTATCTTTTAACTTTAAGAAGATACTGGGAATTATAATTGTGTAAATTGTGACTGTTAAGTCGATTTCAGGACAGTTAGAAAATTACTTACACCAATTTATTTATTGTGTATTTTTAAAGAATTATCTTAGATTTTCAGCTGAATATTTAAATTCTCACATCTATTGATTATGACGACCTCCGTGGTCGAGTGGCGTACGCACCGGTTTCAAGGTGTCGCTTGCTCTGAGGTCCCGGGTTCGATCCCCGGACGGGTCAATGTAGAAACCAACTTTTCTACATTGCCTCGGGTCTGGGTGTTTGTGGTACCTTCGTTGTTTCTGAATTCCATAACACAAGTGCCATAACACAAGTGCTTTAGCTACTTACTTTGGGTTCAGAGCAATGTATGTGATGTTGTACGCAAAAAAAAAAAAAAAAAATTGATTCGATGATCATAATTTTATTGGATATAACATTTAAATAATAATAACCTATTTATAAAATCCCCTTCTCCTCCTGTTCCAATATCTCCTGTTTCTATTACATCTGAAACTACATAAAAGCTATTTATTCTATTTCCCAGAGCAGGTATATCAACTAAATTATTAGAAAATCGTTCCCCACTACCGATAAATTACATTACATTATCACAATACCTATTATCATAAGCTATGCAGTTATACTTGACATGTTTATCAATAAATAATTTGAACTCCGAGAGTTATCGATAAACTATTGTTCACATAACAAAACAACGATTTTATAGCTGCAAGCTAACTGGGGCCTGATTCCGCTATTTTAAAGTCAGTGGGTGGCAGGTTAATGAACGTTCCAGTGTACTTGTTATTGTGCCTAATTTTCGTACTCAGATTGACAGATAAGCCTACAATTATTAACAGTCAGTGGCAATCCTACAATGACAACAGTGGCAAGTAGGTGTACATTTGTCATTAAACTAAAATCATCTGAATACGAAAATTAGGTACACAGTGGAACGTTCATTAACGTGCCACCCACTGACTTTAAAATAGCGGAATTGGGCCCCTGTACGATAGTACACGAGGCAATTGTAATATTACTAGCAAACAATATTGAAATCGATGTTTGTGTATGTTAGATTTATATCGGCAAACAACTACGTCTATCTACGATATTACATATGAGATTGGAAACAATATGGATTATAATATTGTTTCCTACAACTAGACTATAGATTTCGAAGTCGTAGGAGACGTTGCTAAAACTCCTAATGCCTTACGTCCTATGCTTTCAACATAATTGAAAAAAAAAACGTTAAGAAAACATTATTGACATTCTGAGTTAGGTATACCTACAAAAAGAAAATTTGGAGATATGGAGAATATAATGTTTTTTGATGTTCTGAATATTTGTGAAATTACTCCTATACAAAGAATTTAAAATAGTAAAGGATTCCTTAAAAATCGTTTTCTAATCTACCCACTATTATTATGGTTTTCATTTTATTTCCCTCCTTTTAAATAACTAAGGAACTTACCGGAATATTTTTTTTATTAGGGGTGCCTCATTGTTTTTAAATAATATTGTATGTATTAAAAAATATTGGGTAACAATGAATGACGTTACAAACAAACAGTCAAAATATAGACATAGAGATACAGTTTCCGCATTGTTCCAGACAGTAGGGTGTAGGGTTGCGCCAATGAACTCCACGAAACTTACTAATCAATTACTCTCCAGACAATAGATGTCTGATCTTTGATTGATCTTAATTGTAGGAAATGAGTAGCTGAACTAACTACATTAATATTATTTAATAATAATAATAATAATAATAAAAATCTTTATTGCAGACACAAGGTCCATACACAAAAATTACAAGTTACAAAAATAAAAACAAAAATCAAATACAAATAAAATAAAAATTATTATAACAGACATAAAAAAAATAATAAGAATAACAAATAACATTAAATGGCAACTATAAAAAACATACTACTAACTATCATATTCCTGCTTGAGATCATTTTTATTATCTATGTAATACTATTTAACAAACTATGTATTTAGGCAGCTATTTCTAACCATCGTTTATACGTATCGGTGGTGTGCAACCTTTGAGCAAGTTCCTTGATGATATTGTTTCTACAGCCGTCAACCCTGGCCAGGAACGATGCGATTCGATGTCTCTGGATGGCATTGAACGTGTTAATCCGGGCCTCTGCGAACATTTCTGAGGCACTACAGTAGCGCCGTAAACCCATAAGGTGTCTGTATATATTATTATATTGGACGCGGATTCCATCCAGAGATCTCCTCGTATAATTCGTCCAGAGCTGACAGGTGTAGAAACATTGGCAGTAAGCTCTGAACAGCTGTCTTTTAGTAGACGTACTGGCCTTGAAAAATCTTCTTGCTATCATATTGCCCACCACCGATAGTGCACGCCGCTGTCGATCTATGTCAGCATCATCCTTTAGATCTGAGGTGAGTATGTGACCAAGGTACCTGAACGACTCAACCACCTTAACAACCTGCCCCCCAACATACACTGGCGGAACAATGTCTGGCCCCTTTCCCGACTTAAATATCATCATTTCCGTTTTCTTTGAGTTATATACTAAGTCATGTGCCTTAGCATATCTTTCACAAATATGTAAGAGTTTCCGCAGTCCTTTAACAGAAGGGCTGAGCAGAACCATATCATCGGCATAACTCAGATTATTGACGTAACGGTCACCCAATCTAAGCCCTACCGGTGTTCCACTCAGCTCCTCTATCAAACCATTAACATATACATTAAATAAGTCGGGAGAGGTAAGCCCGCCCTGCCTTACACCGCATGCCAGCTTATATTCAGCAGACAGTGCGTCACCCCATCTGATATTGTTGGACTGATTAGAATACCAATATTTAATAAGTCCAACTACATCAGACGGCACGTTGCTGTCCTTTAGCTTCTCCCACAGTAGATCGTGGTTTAGGGTGTCGAAAGCCCGGCTCAGGTCCAAAAAACACGCATAGACACTCGTATCCTGCTTAACATAATTTTTAACAACTTGTTTTAGCGAAAATATAGCCATATCTGTCGACACCTCTTTGCGAAACCCGAATTGACTGTCATCAATCTTAAGCGACAACTTCTTATGAATTAGACGTTCAAGCACCTTGGCCACAATCGTTGCCAGTGATATGGGTCTATAGTTAGACATGCTCGAGATATCACCCGTTTTGTTCTTAGTAATGGGGACAACCAGTGTACGAATGAGATCAGTTGGTAGATAACAGTGATGCGCACAGTGATTAAAAAATTGCGCTAGTACTTCACTAATATGCTCTCCTGCGTACACCAAATGCTCTATGCTCAGGCTGTCATGACCCGGGGACTTACCACGCTTCATGCTCTTAAGTATGTTAGTGACGTCATCACTAGTGACTTGAAAAACCTTGTCATTATTTACATCTATTTTAGTCGAGTGGGATAAAGTTGGAAGAGTTTGCTGAAGTGGTGGAGTAACATTAAAATGCTTACGAAACATATCTGCAATCAATCTCTTATCAGTCTCACCTTCTACACTAATTGGCGCACTATTGTTGAAATTATGTTTTTTGACCTCTTTCCAAAAACTTACAAAGTTTTTATCAGAAGCATGACGAGCAAGAATATCTAATTTAATTCTTTCTTGATTGTTCTGACAATATTTAAGTGCGGCTTTAAATTTCTTTCTAGCGATAGACATCTGTTCATAGTAATATCCCGAGCATGGCCTACCAAACCCAACCCACTGTAAAAATGTTTGCCTAGCCAGTGTATGGTGTTGCTGTACATTATAATTCCAACCTATAACATTTTGACGTTTAACATTCTTACGTGAAAAAGTATATTTAGCAGCCATTTGTAAAGTTTTAATAATATCACTGTAAAACAAATCTATTAATCTAGTATGTCCTCTGTCGGTACACATATTATTTAAACATCTAATATTAAAATAAGTATTATTACACATTTGACTAAATTTATTACTACATAACTCTGAGTATTTAATAATTTGTTTTTTATTTCTTTTACCCCACAAATGTTCTATTACATTTTGCGTTGGGTTATCTGAACTACTATTTTTTTTACAACTAATGCTACTAAATTTTACTTCTATTATTAAAGGAAAGTGATCAGATAAGAAAGTGTCATACAATACGTAAACATTGCTTACGGCTGCCTCGGCCGCCGCGGTGACCACACAGTGGTCTAGCCACCGACGCGAGCCGTTCGCTTCACTTATGTATGTATGTGTGTTATTTACATTAAGGAACTTTAAATCGATACATGTGAAGATATTTTCAGAACAAAAATCAATCAATTCTGTGCCAAACCTCGTCCCGGGGTGAGCATTAAAATCTCCTAATATAAAAACAGTCTCCGTATCTACACTCTCGATCACCGCACTAATATTAGCTAGGCACTGAGACATCTCGGGGAAATTATCCTCACAGTCCGTAGGCATGTACACACTGAACACTAACAAGCTGCGATCACCAGTAGTAAGTTTTACTGCAACCATACGATCACTGTTACACTGGACGATCTCGGCGTGTGGAAACACTCCCTTATCCCACAGTAACGCAACTCCACCATATGGTCTTCCTCTTACTATCCCGTGTTCCGTGTTGATAGCTGAAATACCATGGCTTCCAAACTGATTACTGATAGTGCTCAAAATACCCAAGTCGTGAGGGAACAGCCAGGTTTCTTGTAGAGCAACTATCTGATGATTAACACACAGCTGTGTTATTTCATGAATAGACCTTTTGAGGGATCTACAATTAAATGATGCTAATTTAAATGTTATATCCATAATTTAAAGTGAGTTAATTCCCGCCTTGTAAACTCTTGTTTTGAGTTCGTCGCTTCTCCCAATATCTTCTAAATACAATGTTTGCGGGCCACAGCTGATCCCCACCATCATTTAAAAATATACCTATTTTGCATAAAGGTACAATTAATTAATATTATATACATATTAATTTATTTGTAGATGTAGTTTCATCATCATCTCCCGAGCCTTTTCCCAACTATGTTGGGGTCGGCTACCAGTCTTACCGGATTCAGCTGAATACCGTATTTTACATGGAGCGCCTATCTGACCTCCACAACCCATTTTTACTGGGAAACACAGTATCCCATAGTAAGACTGATTGTCAGAATTGACTTAACGACTGCCAAAGATCTATGTATGACAGCCGGTACCTACTGTTTAACGTGGTTTCCGAAACACGGAGGGGTCTCGTTATATTATAAACGGTCACCCATCCACCCATCGCACGGCTTGTACACTTAGCCACGAGCCCCTCTTACTGTTACCATGGCATCTATTATTACATCTTTTGTTAGCCTATATTCCATTATTTATGGACAGGCAATTCTCTTCGATTTTTTCCCAATGAATGAGACGGCTTTCAATGTCTCTCACAACTGACGTCTTAGTTAACCGGAGAATGCTGTGGGGGTATTTTGTACCCTTTGTTCATTTTGGTCAAGAGAAAGTCTGAGGTAATTATGAGATAGCCTGTTTGTTTTTAGCATGAATGTGGATGGTTAAAGGCATCGACGAATGACATGATGGTTTTTAGGGTTCCGTACCCAAAGGGTAAAACGGGACCCTATTACTAAGACTCCGCTGTCTGTCTGTCCGTCTGTCTGTCTCCAGGCTGTATCTCATAAACCGTGATAGCTAGAAAGCTGAAATTTTCACAAATGATGTATTTCCGTTGCCGCTATAACAACAAATACTAAAAACCACAAAAAATGAATATTTAAGGGGGGCTCTCATACGACGGTGGTACGGAACCCTTCGTGCGCGAGTCCGACTCGCACTTGGCCAGTTTTTTTAAACTTTATGTGTATCCTGAAAATATATAGGAGTTGTCATGCGTTATTAGCTGTAGGTTATTTGATTCATTTCTACTTGAACACGACAACGCCAAACAGGAAGGATAATTTGCTAAAAGTGAACATTAATAGATTAGCAGAAAAAATATTTATATTCTTTGTTTTTACTTTGTACGACTCCACACCCTTTCATACTCCTTAAGGGCCACTCATAAGTAATTATCCTGGCACCAAGGTACTCTTATTTAATATTATCTATATTCGCATGACAATCTTATTAATAAACTAAATTAGCGAGTAATTACTTGTAAAAGGACCAGAGAGGCGCGATCTTCAAAGAAAGATGAATTATTTTTGTATACCAGAAAAACATATAAGGACACATTACTTATTTATTGTTATGGATAGGAAATTGACTTTTTTCTGGCTTGAAATAATGTTGCTAGGTGAACCAAAAGGAAAACGCCCATTGCTCTGTATCACCTATTACATAATTTGGCTAGGTGGCTAGTTTTATGTTAATATATTTTATTTTCGGTACTTATTGAACGAATTATTTTAGATATCAAAATGAACTTCTTTTTATTTAATAAAAATACACATTTTATCAAGGATTCTCCTTTTAATAGTGGTATCTTATACCGTCCTTTTACAGAAATGTAAAAAAACTATTTAAATGCATTTCCTAGCTTTAGCAGAGAAACCAGCGAAAAAATTAATTACACATTAATAACCCATGTAAAAAGTCATACTATCTTAAAAAACCGCGCTATACTCCATTCATCACGATCGTGACACTATGTCCCAAAAACATCTAACCTAATGCATTTCAACTTCAAAAGCATATATTATAAACTAAACACGTCCAAACACAAAACGATCATAGAAAAATAACATATGACACCGTTCCCTTAAATAAACCCTCGCAATGGACAATATCACTCTCTGAATATTTATTTCAACTTGTGCCTCTATTTGACATCACCCCACTAGGTTTACAAATGGATATTATTTGTGTACGTCTCAGGCATAGGGTTAGATCGCTGTATAAGGCTGCCCGCCCACGTTCGATAATCGGTGACCGATTTTTTGTTGGAGAAAAATAGAACACACTGAAAGCAATAGTGCAACAGTGCAACGCACACGTCCTACAAAAAGTCGGTCAGGAATAAAATCGGCGCAACCCGACCGATCTTTTCTGTTCCTCCGAAGCTAAAGACAAACCTTCCTCTGTAAATCCATCTGCCTTCTTATATTCATGAGATTTTCTCTGTCCATGACTTGCTGCTCCCTCGATAGCCACAGACAAAGTGACGGACGTGGGCGTGTGGGCAGAGGACAGAGAGTGGGCAGAGGTTTTGTAGGACAGATAATCGGCCCGATTATCTGTCCTACGAAAAGACTGACGTGTGCGGGCAGCGTTATATAGCGTAGAAAATATGTAGTGGAAGGTTATCAAAGGTTACGCAATAGAACGACGAAAGAATGTTGAATATTATACAATCTTTTTCATAACTGTTTGGTAACAATTTTGTCTTCAAGGTATAAGTAATTTGAAGGTAAAAGTGTTTCATATTGTTACGTATTTTTAAATATAGCTCCTTGTAGTTTTATATTAGGAGATCGAAACATATTGAATAATGTTTCACTATTTTCGGTACGTCGAGTTGGGTATGAAAAAGGGTAGTTCTTGAAATAAGTTTATCTTATGTCGATCACGCAGCGATACATTTGTGGAAGTCTATCGTATTACTCATTTGAAAGCAAAATTTGCACAATTTTCGCCGTAAAATGACTAACTCAATACAAATAATCAATTTACCAGCAATAGTTGTACCTATGCATAAATGTTGGTGACAAATGCTTTTGAAAAATACGTAATACGATACGGCAGACTGATTTAGTCTTTCTTTCAATGATATCAATCTGCAAATAAAACATTAACAAAACATTTTACACAAAAAGTATTTTCTTATATTCATCACAACCAGTCAACTTAATAATATTTTAAAACAAAAACTTTAAGTTAGTTTTTGTGATACAAGTGTTTTCGTAGATTGCAAGTAATGTTTCATTTTAAAACGTGACGTCGTACCATTTAAGATCCCCTTGACATCGCTTCATAAACTCATTAATTCGGATTAAAAGATTATTCATGCTTAAAAGTGTCTCAAAACTATTTTAGTAAAACATTTGAAGTGATAGCGCTAACTAGTCCGTGAAAAGTCTGCTTGTTTTGTTTTAAAAGATTGTACTGTCAACAAAAGATAAACATGTCAACTAAAAAATAAATAAGAATATATATATATTTTTTTGACGATAGCCGTGGTCAAGTGGCGTACTCACCGGTCGCACCGTTTCGCTAGCTCTGAGGTCCCGGGTTCGATCTCCGGACGGGTCAATGTAGAAACCAACTTTTCTACATTGCCTCGGGTCTGGGTGTTTGTGGTACCTTCGTTGTTTCTGAATTCCATAACGCAAGTGCTTTAGCTACTTACTTTGGGTTCAGAGCAATGTATGTGATGTTGTCCGCATTTATTTATTTATTATTTATTTTAGATATATCCCTGAAATTCCCACTTGAAACTAGTATTACATTTTAGACCACACTAATTTTGATCCCGGGTTAAAATAAAGCAGATATCTTGTTTAGTATATCAAAAGAAAAACAATACAAATCCTTTTTTGCGTTTTACAAAACATTCATCCAGCCTTCTATAAATAAATCCAAAAAAATACTTTCTGTATTACACATTTTGATATTTGCCTGACAGATAATTAACTGCTAATTAAGTAGATACAATGTTATTAAATTTGTACGCACATTCTTCAAGTTTATAAATAATATATCATTATGATAATACATCATTCATATTTTACGGGATCTTTTCTTCTGAGTATTTGTGTTTACTGAAACTTATTATTTAATTAGGTTTACTAACGTTAACTGAAAACAAATGAACAAATAAGATTTACATTGTTTAGGTTTTTTTCTTAATTTAAACAATTCCGTCTTTGTGTAACGGTAACAATTACTCCCAAGGGAAATTATTGTAATTATCGCGCCAAACGCTTGACTTTATTCTTGTTATTAAAAACATGATTTAGAAGACACTAGTAAAGAGCTTTTCCTGTATTTAAATATAAATGTGAACTTTATTATTCAATGTATAATAAGGTAACTAAAGTATATACAACTACGTACAATAGCTACGCTAAAAATAATAGATAATATTGGTAATAGTATCGATTAAGAAAAAGTTATAATTGATACACTAGCATCTTCTTTCTCGTTTATTTTTCAGCATAAAACATACATTCAAACAAAATCTAAAATATTCTGTTTCAAAATTGCCAATTATCAAACCAGACTCTACCGAAATGACAAAAAAAAAACTATCATGTATTCAATAAAAACATTTCAGAGTAACCCTAGGGAACCTCAATAGCATACCAAATTCGCAAATACGGGGAAATTCCTCTCCTTTTGGCGATTGGCGCGAACCGCCAAAACTATGCGCCCTTGTTTTAGAATCGAATTATTTTCGGGATCGAGTGAAACGTCACAGAGATACGGAAACTGCTGTGGTAGAACATTGTGGGAGCTCTAGTGATGGTTGAGAATTAAATATTTTAACCCTCGATGGAAAAAGAAGTGTCATAAATTTTGGAGTTAAAGTGTTTGTGTCATAGCTTCTAAACTAATGCATCGATTATGATGCGGTTTTATTGTTTGAAAGTTATTGTGATCAACATGGTTCTTAGGTACAATTTATAAAGATTTCAGCAGTATTTTTAAAATTCATCAGTAATTTTATCTACAATTTGTCGAGGGAAAAACGTCGCATAATTATGACTGAACTCAAATTGTATGAAGACTTTTCGCTTTCCATTTGTTCATGAAGTGTGCAAACGAATATTTAAAAAAATATGAGTAACCTATGTAGCATTTTACTGTAGTTCTGTTTTTACAAAATACACTGAGAAATACCTATAATATTTTTTTTTATAATATTTGTATTTGGTCTGTTTTAAGATAATTAGCCTCGTTCTCATAAACCTTCTTTCCATCTTTTACACGTAAAGCTGAACCTCCTAAATATGAGAACAGGAAGTGGTTTACGTCTTTTTTATGAATATGTTTTATTGTCTACTGAAAAAATTGCCTCATACTTATATGTCCTGGCAGGCAGAGAGGTGTATAAGAGTTTTACGACCCCCTACATTATTATGTTGGCATTTGTCTTTTTTGTAGCCTTATGTACTGGTTGCTCTTATATTTCTTTGTTTTATACGTGTTGGAATATTGCTTGTGAGATGTATGCTTGTCAACACGCCAGTTTATGATAAAGAGTCGTCTACTTTTGTGATTAAAACGGGTTTTACCAATAGCTTATACAAAAATGAACGCAAGATTAACTAAAAAAATATTTAATAAAAACATTGTACTATGTATTTTAATTTGTTATTTTCAGAATATCAGGTTGTTTTTGCATACTAAGCAAATATTTATGAAGGTACTTTTTTTTACTTTTGTAATATACGACGGAGATGGCGAGACAAACTGGAGTCCTTTGATAAGGAGTGGATGACCACAGCCTTAGCTAGGGAGAGATGGAAGGAGGGTAGAGACGCCTTTGCCCTGCAGTGGGACAGAAACGGTTAGGAAAAATAAAATATATACGACTTACGATTTTACGATTCAATGCTCGCCAAATTATGAATCTTATAAAAACAACGGCTCCGTTGATAATTTCTTCTGACTTTCACGTTCTTTAGTCAGCAGTTTTATCCCAAAAAGTAATTGGAGCGAAGAAAGCAAAGGTATCATTTCTTACAAATTACACTTGAATCAATTTAACCAAATTAATTTACGACATTTCACAATGAAGGATCTTTTGAAGCAGAAGTGACGAATCAACAATAAGAAAATTGAATATAATATTTTATTATAATTATTCAAAGAGTGGAAAGCATTATTAATTTTTAAGATGGAATCCGTTTATTATTAATTTATTCGTTTCTATTTTTAATCAGTTTACTTGCCCGTATTTTGTCAAGTTTTATTTATAACTTATTTTTGTAGTTTTTCGCAAAGTCAGTTTTTAGTATCTATAAATATACTTTTACCTTTTATACTACATTTCTTTATTTAGAAACTGAATAAATCTGATTATTTACTGTCAACAAACAAACAAAGCTACTTAGTACAAGCCAGAATAATTGGGAACTATCAATTTATTTCACTGGCCCAGTTTCAAAACGTTTGAGCTGTTCAATTCTCGTATACAATGAGCTGTACAATAGTGGTAACAATTTCACGTTAACGATTTAGTATCAAAGCCAAGATTAATATTTGCAATTTGCAAAAACCATGATAATAATATAATTTCCTTTTCCATTATTTGAAAGAAGTAGCTGTGAATCGCGATTTTACACACGTTAGTACCTACCTACTCCCCTTATAAAAAAAAAAATCATTTTCTGAAATAATATAGCCAAGTTACTCCTTACAACATAAACTATCTTCGAGTGAAAGTTTAATTACAATGGGTCCAGCCGTTTTAGAGATTAACAAACCAACAAACAGACAGGTATACACACATCATTAAATTATTTTTTTGCTGAATAGGATATATTGTTTAAAATTGTATACATGTGACGCACCAAGGTCTAAGCTCATTATTACTGTCTCAGTTTAAAAACTCAGCTTAAATTAAATCTAGAATCTAAGAGTTCAAGAACGGAAACATTATCAGCACTAAGTATCTTACCTAAAGAACTTCCATTAAACTTCACTCAATACTTAAGCGACTTGCAATAAAAAACTTCGCGATGGCTTTTAAACTTCTTTTTTATTGTTCAGTTTTATTTTCTTGAAGACTAAGGTGACCGCAGCCTTTGTCTGATGAGCTTCTATCAGTATATGCTTTTGTGCAGATTAAGTTCAAGTACAGTTGAAACAAGGACGTTAGGAGGTGCAAGGACGAAGCAAGAATGGAAAAATGGTTGCAAGATTAAGATAATGTATGTTATGATGTTAAGGTGGTGTGTCTTCTTGTGTGGTGGGAAAAGCACGACGCAAGAGCAAAGCACCAATTACTCAATAGTGATGCATTATTGTGAATAATTATGGCCATGGCGAAAATTTTAAGTATTCTCTCCAAAGTTGCTAGGTAGGTTAAGAAGTTATACCTAGTTTAAAAATAAACTACATTATATGTTAGGAAATTTTTCAAACAAATAACAAACGAGACAGACGAGTCTAATTATAAAAATAATGAGGCAAAAATTTGTCTAATATAAAATGAAATGAAAAGTTACATGGATTACATAAGACTAAAGTTTAATCATTGAAAATTATTCAGTAAAAAGGGTATTTAATAATGTTGTTTGAAAGTCTCGTTATAGATATGAGTAAATGTACGTAATGACATGTACTCCTACCATTGCTTTCTCTGAGAGCATACTGACTTCAATCAAAAGGTTACAGAGAGCGATGTAAGGCACGTACGATATCAAATACATTAATGTCGTTATTGCAAGCTAGATAGAATCCTCGCGATACAAGCTCATTACATTAGATTACATGTCTAAAGTTGAGATAGAATTCTATTGATCCTAAAATATTTATTAGCAAAATAGCTTTCTAGTAGAATTATTCGGAATATTCTGGAATAATAGAAGGCACTCGTATGGCAAATTTAGTTAATGGATATCGTTTTAGAAATGTATATTTTCCACACCCCATTCGCGTGATCTCATACTGGGGTTATGTTATGAGCAATAAGCGGGTTAGGGACTTTATTTATGTAAAAAATAATACTAGGAGGAGTTGCTTTTAAATTACTTTTGTCAAGGTACTCATATATGGCTTAATCGTAAAATAGCGAAGCGTGAAACGTGTCAACAAAATATTTTTGCTTAAATAAATAAAAATAATATTAAGATTTAAAACAATTATGAGGTCCCGGATTCGATCCCCGGACGAGTCAATGTAGAAATAAACTTTTCTACATTGCCTCGGGTCTGGGTGTTTGTGGTACCTTCGTTGTTTCTGAATTCCATAACACAAGTGCTTTAGCTACTTACTTTGGGTTCAGAGCAATGTATGTGATGTTGTCCGCATTTATTTATTTATTATATTTATTTATAAGTGTATGTATTGAGGTAAAAATAAACAATTACTGGAAATTATTTAGGTATTTTGTTAAAATTATTATGTGTTTTGTTATTGTTGTTCATCAAATTATCATCTTCTTGTAACTTGAGTCCGTCTACATATATTACCAAAATATTACTAGCCACTACTCATTATTAGTGGCCATATTATACGAAGAAATAAAATAATATGTCTTATTTGTTGTGTTGGTAATTCTAAGAATAAAAATCACTATTCTATTTTAATTTGATGTTTTAATATAAAGTTAGAGGAGGGGCTCGTGGCTAAGTGTAAGCCGTAGGTACGGTTTGACCGATAATACAGGTTAAGCCGCGCTCGCCGCGGTTGATCCGTGGATGGGTGACCATTTATAACATACCGAGACCTCTCCGTGTTTCGGAAAGCACGTTAAACAGTAGGTCCCGGCTGTCATTCATAGATCTTTGGCAGTCGTTAAGTCAATTCTGACAACCAGTCTTACTATGGGATACTGTGTTTCCCAGTAAAATGGGTTGTGGAGGTCAGATAGGCAGTCGCTCCATGTAAAAATACGGTATTCAGCTGAATCCGGTAAGACTGGTAGCCGACCCCAACATAGTTGGGAGAAGGCTCGGGAGATGATGGAGATGTTTTAATATAAAGTTATACTGGTTGTTAATAAATGTAATAATTCTTTCGTCGAATTTTTAGAAGGTTCTTAGATGCCTTTAAGAAATAAAAACAGTAAGAGTAACTTCATTATTTTGAAGATCGCTAATAGGTAATGCATAAAAGATTTTTCCCAAGAAAGGAAAATTATACTAAAGTTTTATTAAAGTTCCACTAGCATTTAGTAAATCATCACATAGACCAACTCGAAAAAACAGCAAAATAAAGCTGTAAGTATAAAGTTTGTAGCAGCCTATTTATGTAATATTGTATGTATGTACACTGTACAGTCACGAGCAAAAATATGTATACACTCTCCAATTTTTCATTGATTTTCTCTTCAATTCTAGATTGGTATTGTAAAACATGTTATGAAGAAATGATTGAAAACAGTTCCTTTATAACATACATGTTTTTCTTTTTGAGTTTCAACACAAAACTCTCGCTAGTTTTATGTTTCAAGTTCGCTATGTGTATACATATTTTTGCTCGTGACTGTACTACAATATCACATAGATTAAACTACTTAGTCGATTGGGATACGAGATACAATCGATTTGCAATTATTATTTTATTCAAATACACATGCTACTTGATTTTAATCTATGTTAACATTTACAGAAATTAATGTAACTCGACAAAGACAATCGAGGTCGTAAATTAAAGGTCAGATTAGCAAGTTAATTACAATGCATCAGACATTACTAACGATTACTGTTAGACGTTAGACCCGAAGCTGCGTAGACATCTCATTTAGAGATTAATTTGGACCTTGTTAACCCGCTAACGTCCTTTGGGTATGCCTTGACTATGTACAGATATAATGACAAGTCTTAAGGGTATATCTGCGTATCCATGACCCTAAATTCTACGCATGACTGCGGTGAATGCGAATTTCAGTAGCTTGAATAGAATGTTCAGTGACTGTTTTTTCATTTGAGATTTTTTGGTAATTATGAGGACGCTTAAACAAGCGATTACAGATTAAAAGCCCATTTTTAGCGTAGCGACAATACGAATATATACGTAAAGAAAAATAAAACGGCTAACGATAATTTAAGATTAAGTTATCATAACAAAAAAAGTCTATGAAACATATTGAGAGATACAGGATTCTTTCACTTTTAATGTAGTACCGATACAACACCAATTAAATAAAAAAATATGAAGGTAGAAGGCGCAACATCTACTATTAAAATGACCACCACCTCAGTCTGCCCGTGATCTTGGCATCTACAAAGGCCTAAACGTCGTGAACTAAAATCTAAATAAACCGCAATAGAGTACGCTCAAAAAGTAATTTTATTTTATTTGATTAAGTTCTTGATCATAAATATTTAAATTGCGGTTTGTGTGTATTTTTATACAACAATATTATTCGTCATTAGGTATAGTAGAAATTATCCTTTATATTTAGCATATTTGTAATGTTCACCTATTGGGGCATTGGGAATACGTGGTTTTTAATTAACCCTACCTAGAAAATAATTAATTTGATAACTAGTAATATCGGCATTGCAGTGGTAACTGTTGGTGTTGGCAGTTGTTTCGGTATGTTTTTAATACATATTTATTAATATTTTCCTAAAATAGAACAATAATAGTATATAAATTCATTTGACAGTTTATCTAATTGTATCTGATATTACTTTAAACAAATAACGTAAAAGTAAATGTTTTTTTTGTATCCAACTATCGGAATAATTTTAAGTTTCATTTGTTTTTTTAGTGTGTCAATTTGTCGCTGGTGACGTCATCTTACCACATATCGTTTGAGCTGAAGGCGCGTGTTGCTTTTCGGTGAGTTTTTATAACCTACCTTTATAATGTTTTACGTTAAAATGCAAATTCGTACATTGCATACCGCACTGAATGTATTTGGTATTTTGATTTAAAAGGATTTTGTTTGTCAATGCACGACGATGAAAAAATAGATAAAAAATGCTTCTGACATAAGGTTCATATCACCTAGTAGCAGTTTTTTTCTCATTACTAAGGACCATGTGAAAACAATACTTTATATTTTTACGTATGAAATAAAAATATACCAGTATAAGGCAACAGTTTGTACACAAAAACATAACACAATATTACATTTAAACTTCGCTTGCTACCTGATATTTTTAAAGTTACGAACTTTAAAACAAGCGAGTGACGTCAGCTCACGTTCAGAATTTCATGAACTTTGTTATATGCTTCTCAAATATAATTACACATTTAATTAGTGTTGACGTTTAGGAATTTCTTCTACAAATACATTTCTTAATAATTTTCTAGAGGCTTCAAGTAAATTGCATTTCATTCTGATTCTCGGAGAAGAGTCCGTACAAGTGCAATTCCCGCATGATTAGTTTTTTCATCCTGCTTCAAAGAAAAATTACGAGTCAAAGCCATTTTAAGCAGACCTTCTAAGGAAAGAATATTTGCAGTTTGCAAAGCTCAAGTAAAACTGAACGAATTTTCTTGGTTACTGTTTGTACCAGATTTTTTTTCAACGTATTGATTATAACCATTTTGTTTATGTTTTAGAATAGAATGTTTTTTATTATACACCATGAGAGTTACAGCATTAAAATGATATACGTCAGTGAAATGGATACTGTATTACCCAGTTAAAATGGGTTGTGGAGGTCAGATAGGCAGTCGCTCCATGTAAATTACGGTATTTAGCTAAATCCGGTATGACTGAAAGCCGACCCCAACATAGTTTGGGAAAAGGCTCGGCAGAGACGTCAGTGCAAGTATTTTCTTATGTTTTTGCGAAACGAAAAATTAATATTGTGAATGCCTTTGTTAGGAAGGTTATTGGTATCGTGAATGCCTTTTAGGCTATTAGGAAGTTAAGAGTACCTGTTTTATGAAGTGAAAAGAGACTTTGAAATTTCTTGACAGGACTTTACCATGAAATATGAAACACAAACGAAAAATAACCTTAAGGTATTCTTTATTCTTCAAAGGAAATAACAAGGAAACATGGTAACTACTCAGTTTTCAATCAGACAGTTCTCAGAAATGCAAAATATTTAACATTTTGTTCTACACCTACGCAATTTATAAACGTGAAAGTTTGTTTCTGTATGTTTGCAACATCTTTAATCGAAAATAAATTGACGGGTTTTGATGAAATGTGGTTTTAAGACAATTCATAACCAGAAGTAACATATAGGGTATGTATAGCTTTGATTTCGTGTTTTATAATTATGATAATATATAATTCACCGTGAATTATATTATTATAAACATGCAGCGCGATAGTTTAAAATGTAATATTTTTATAATTATGGTCCCCGTAGTCTTAATATCATATATTAACATCATTCTATGAAGTTAAGTTGTATTCTACCTAATCAGAATGTGTAAGATATTAATACTCATTTTTATGCAAATGATTCTAACAAAAACGGAACGAAAATTAATTCTGTGTATAAACCCAACCTTTACACAAAACAAAATATATAAATCAGGTGCCGTGACTAAAAATGGGTAGGACCTTCTCTTATCTTGTACCTTTTCACCTAGTTCGGCTTATTTATTACTGGATTAAAACAGTAAAACGGTTAATTGTAACCGATATCTCCGTGAAATATGCAAATTTTAATATCGGATATTAATATTAGTTAAGGTTTTTGTTGGTATACCTACTTTAGAATTATAAAGTCGGAAACGTGTTCAGAACAACATGTATATATTACTGAAGGCTGTTTGTATTATTATTTGTGTATTATTATACTATCGTGGTTAATTTATCGGGTCTTATTTTGATTATATTATTATAGAACATTGCGTTGATTAAGTCTAATTATTATATTGGTGATCAAAGTAATATAAGTAAGGTACTTGGTCAGTATGAAATTTTATAAAGTAAATATGTTTTTTTTTTAAGTTCCTAACAGAATCCATTTTCTAATAAAAAAAAGGTACCTAATTTAATTGTAAGAGTGCGTCCAAATCTGACGAACGATCAACGAGCATACACAAGCAGCTCGCGAGCGGCGCGCGCACGTCTAACGGACGGCGTTATTGACACTAGTGCGTTCGTGGCATGCTCGCGAGCGTTGTAATGCTAGTTCGTTAGATGTGGACGCACCCTTAGAGACTTCGATGATGATGGATTCCTTGAACCTTTTTCAACAGTTCGATTTGCATTTACAAATCAGTCTTTACAAAATCCTGTTTCAAGTGACTTATAATTCAATACACTATCACAAACCTGCAGTCTATGAAAACATCCCTTCATACAGACATTAGTACCATCCATTGTGGTTTCCTAGGAAACGTTTGAACGGCATAAATCTTCATATTGTGTGCATTCGATATCTCGCATCTCACACGCCTCGTGCGTCCATGATTGATTGCTCATAAGCAGGTAATGTTTCTGTCTTCATAAAGATTGTGGAGAAAATTGTTCGATCATAGTATTGAAAAAGGATTGTTATTATTCTTTGAAGAAGCTAAATAAAAGGGCTGATGATTTCAAAAATACTAATATTGGGGTATGTATGATAAGAAAGAGGTAAGACAAGGGCACTTAAGGAAAATGAACTGGTTCTGACTCTAGTTACTTTAAATCACGGGTGCCTTAAAACCGTGGGCGCCGTGTGATATATCCACCATATAGCAATTTGGTCATCACTGAAACAAAATGCGTCCCATAGTTTTGCTATAGAACAGTCAAGAAACGCAACTGTTTGAAGCAAGACATCAAAATGAAACACTGTCTCAAAACAATTGTATCTACCCCAAAAAACAAAAGACAATATTGATGAACCTTACAGCTCATTTATTTGGTAAATGATTATGTGGGTCACGTTAGCATAAAACAAGATCTAGACGCCCTTCGACCAGCCCTTATCCCATATCTACATAAAGATATGTCGCATTACGGTCCCGAACATTAACGGACCGGTTCGTTGGAAAACATTTTATTTTTTGTCAAAGACAAGGCCTGTGTTACCCTATTGTATGAATATTGCTACCCTTCTTTCCTGAAATTGAAACGCGTTTTGGGGGAGTCAATGTATTATTTTAATAGTAACTAGTTCTATTGAATATAAGTCACAGTTCACAAATAAATATAAAAACCTAGTTATGTTTCTTTTCGATTTTGCTTCTTTTATAAATAAATGAAGTGAAGAACATCAAATACATTGCTCTTAACCCAAAATAAGTAGCTAAAGCGTGCCACAAACACCCAAATGAGCCCAAATCCGTGACAATATAGAAAGAGGGTAGAGATATATAGGTTCTTGGAAATGGCTGTCAGGATCTACCTATCCATCTATTATTATACCTGTTAAAATCAATTTACGGCATTTGTGGCCGATATTGGCAACAGCCAGCCTAGCAGGAGTTAGTCTTAGTTATTAACTCACTGGAGTGTGTAGATACTTCAGTTGTTCACTTCACTTCTAGTTCCGAACAATTTAATCGTTTACGCCTTGTAGAGCCTGACTTTAAAGTGACTTCTAGGTCTGAAAGGAGTACTAGATAATAACTAATCTAGACCATAAACAGGGCTGTCAAGTTCGGTTTAAATCTGATTAACTAGGGTGCAAATTTTAAACCTGGGATTTAAATATAGCAACCGTTTTATCTTTTTAAAAGATGCGGGTGTATTTAGTTGTCCATGTATAATTTTACGCATTGCATGACATCATCGCTTGTAACAGTAAATAGTTCGAAATCTTTTCTCATATAAAATAATTGTTTATGGTTACCATTATTGACACAATATGTCCGAAGCTGTGTGTAATAAAGTACAAAGTCGCTGTGGACTAAATGGTAAGGATAATTACTATAGAACATTGACTGAATAAATAAAATACATTTCAAAACGTCACAAACTGCGAACACTTTTGAAATCTGTTGCAGCCTATTTCTGTCTTAAAGGGTACGAACAACGAAAATCCAACTTGATTCAACCAAGGAACTCAACGACCCGTAATAACATTTGACGTTGGCAAAGCAAAATTAACAAGTAACTTTACAATTACTTACAGTTGTTATTCCTATAATTGCCAAGTGGTTCTGGTTGCTTGGTTTTGATTTTTCCTGTAAATTGACTCAAATTATACAAACAGTATGAGTGTTACATAAAGATTTAAGACTACTACTACCACATTGTCAGCTATTCCTTTCTCACAGCGTAAAAAACTAATAATTAAAAAAATTAAAAAACACGCCTGCCATGACAAAAAAAGTGAACTAAAAAATTAAAAACAAGTCAAATATTTGCAGTCGGGGTATATTTGTAATGAATTGCCAAGTAACCGTCCCCCGACTGCAAATATTTGACTTGTTTTTAATTTTTTAGTTCACTTTTTTTTGTCATGGCAGGCGTGTTTTTTAATTTTTTTAATTATTAGTTTTTTATTTCATACCCTTTAGTGATATAATGACCAATATTGAGCAAAAAAAATATCGTTCGGAACCCTTTGCAGTCGATTTCGACTCACACTTGACCATTTTTTAATGTCCACATAGCCTATGTCACTTGGGATAACTCAAAGCTTCTAATGATACCACAAACATTGAAATCGGTCAAGCCTTTTAGAAGTTATGGTGGAATAAAGAAACTCACAAACATACATACATACATACATACATGAACCCTGAAAACATAACACTCCTTTTTGGGCAGTCGTGTAAAAAGCATCTATACTATCTTTTCATGTCTGTATTTAGGGCTGTGGTCACTTAGCATGGGCTGTGATGAACAATCTTTAGTCAAACTTGTAACACCATTTATTCCGACACTCTTTTTGTCAACATACCTACAGGTGAAAAGCTACTTTATCATTTAAGTACTTAAGGCTAAACTTACCAAATCTGTTACCCAGTCATGTTTAATTGCTCGAAATTATGAAACAGAACATTTGTTTTTTCGTAGAATGGGGTTCGATATTTGTGTTATTAAATCGCACTGAAAAAAAAGGAGTCATGGTGCACGTAACTTCTGGCATTTACATCTAAATGATCGTTTGACACACCCTGTGCACCCCGCGACCAACCTGCTGACTAGCTAACCTTTTTTCTATGAAATCAGCTTATTGTACTCACGTAGATACTATAAACTTCGATGCAGAATGAGGGTTAAAACTTTCTTCAAATGGTTTCTAAAAACAGTGCTCTCTATTTATTTAGTAAGGAAGGAATGATAAAAAAACACCGTATCAGAAACAGTGTTAAAGCAATCATACTTTCTTATTTCTTATATCTATAATAACTGCATAAAATACAGTCTAGTTCACATAATAATTGGTTGTTATGCCCTTATTATGTTAATCAATACACTTTGTATTCATATCAGTCCATACATGTTATACTTTTGCAGCTATACATGGAAACAAACGACGTCAAACAACGCAACCCTGCGCGTCCCGAGAATACTAGATTTCATCGCCAAAAGGAGAAAAAATATTTAACAAATTGTATAATCCCATGCCAAAGGACTTTGAACCTTATGATGAAGACTCGTGGTTTAAATTTCCTTGTGTGGTCTCATTAAAATGGATTGTCCTACTACAATTCTGTTTGCGCTATGACAATGATGTGTCGCTTAGATTTTATCACAGATGCTTTGCAGTCATTAGGGAGTGTATGCGATTCTTTTAATTCCTACCCCGCTTTGTTGAAACTCGTGGATAATGGGAGATTCGTCATTACGAAAATGGAATATTTTAAGAGTTTCGTTCATCCCCAAAACAATTATCCGTGGCTTTGCCGACGAAACGGATCCGCAAAAAGCGGTTTTAACGAGTGTCTTGAAGTATAAGTGAATGTGTTATACGAACTAAAATATAATAAATTTCAACACTACATGTGCACATGTTTAATGTACCTTATACGGTTGTAAGTTATGTAAATGCGACTTTAATGAACGAAATTCTAAAAGATAGAAAGTAATCAAATAAAATTACAAAGGTCACAAATTACGAGAGAGCGTTGCTATTAATCAGGCACCCTTTCGTGGAAAGCCTAAGTGAAAAACCTAATAACCAACACATAAAACACTTAGATTCAGGACACTTCATTTTATATTAAACAGAAGTTTGCTACATAGTATTTGTATAATTGGGTAGATGACTAGGTATGAAAAATCAAAATTTATTTAGTCCACCTTTTAGATAATCAAAATATAATAGACACGTTTTTTTTCTTTTCTCAAATCAATAAAAATTACGAAGATAAACCGCTTTAAAGCACAGGAATGGGGGCTTGTGACGTCACGACTAGTTACAATTTGTGCTTGGAAATGACGTCACGCAAAAATTGCACTCGCTATATCTTCATAATTCTTTGTTTACGGGACAAAACAAAAAATACGTGTCTAATATATTTTTATTATCTAAAAGATGGACAAAAAAATAAAAATTAGTCATCATCCCTATTATATAGTACACTTGATACATGCGCTGGTACCATCAACACTACATTTTAGGGTTCTAAATATAATTATAAGCATATAAATTACAATATTCTATATATAAATCCTCATTAGCAAAACTTTTTCTGTGGGTCAACTTTCAGCAATCTGAAAAAAGACACACTGTATCACCTAACTGTATGTACTTGAATACAGTCGACCACTACCTGTTTGATAATTACAGCATCCTTTTATCAAGACAATAAAGTTCATTTTCGTTCAGAAATGTTGCCTCTAAAGTGGTTTACTGTACGCAGTTCACCTTTTACTTAGTACTGGGTGTAGTTCCTAGGATTCCGGTAGTTGACTGACGAATTGAATTAGTTTATCGATAAACAGATTCTGAAAACCAATTAGCGTTTCTATAATTAAATAAAAACAATTTTTTATGATATAAAAAATAAAATACACATGACATTGCGATGATCTCTTGCTACTCTTTTTGTTTTGATAGCACAATTGTCGTGAAATTTTATAGATTCTTTACTTCATATTACTTGCCTTGGGAGACAAACACATAAAACTGCGGCTCGCATCTAGTTATACAAAATCTTTACTCGTAAATGTATAGGCAAATTTTCAAAGGTTGCCTGGAAGAGATTGCCAGGTGCAATTAGGCCGCCTTTTGTACATGTTTCTTCTTTATTTTATTTTGTGTTTTACCTATGTACAATAGAGAAATAAATAAACGAATTGTCAAATCGATTACATCGTGATATCGTGGCCGACCATTTTATAAAACCAAACTAAGTTTTCCATTGAAATCGATTTATTAAGTGTAGTATTGTGTCATAACACATGCAATAAGTAATTACTAACTAACCAATTATATTCAAATACTGAAGTCCCATACAAATCGTTTGCCTACACTCCATACACAGTCCTATCGTCAAGTTCCTTGTTCCAACACAGAGCAATTTCCTACATTAATTGAGTCCAGCTTGCGAACCACGATGCTCTACTGCCTTAATTATTTCTCTCTAAACCTTAGCAAACTTGTAATTGTTATTGTTTATCCTTCCCTTGGACCCTTATGAAGATTAATGTTTGTATTGTGTGCGTGTTGATAACAGTTGCAAAAGTAATACACACACACGGTGATAGATTTCTGAGATTTTGTACAATATAATCAATTAAATAAAAACATAACTTCTAATTTGTCATTTTTAGGGTTCCGTAACCAAAGGGTGCCACCGGGACCTATTTCTTGGCATCTGTTGTATGTCAGGGGACTGTATCTCATGAACCATGGAGAGTTAAAATTTTCACAGAGTGTGTATTTCTGCTGCTGCTAAGAAATTAATCGTGCAAGTATTATTTATATTATTTTCTAAGATGGTACGAAAACCTTTGCGTGCAAATATAACTCGCAATTGACTGATTTTCGCTTAGAGAATGCAATTTCTTCAATTAAACGGACTCCTAAAGAGCAGAATTTAAAAAAGCTCAATTCTTTTTACCCATGATACACAACATACCTTGTATATAGATATACGTAGATAATAACAAAATAATCTCACTTCGAAAAGTTCTAAAAATGTATCACAAGGACACTGCACCAATTCGATCGTCCAAATTGCCGAAGCGCCCATAACTTTATAACTTAGTACAGCTTCGACCGAGAGATTTTGTTGTCTTTTTCATAAAAACCGTAGTTAATGGTCACCAGATATAATTCAATTACGGCAGAGTAAACTGAGATAGCAGACGGAAATAACAATGTTTGTTTAGGATGCTGTAAAAACGCGAGCGGTTTACGCGCGTTCGAAACGCTCGCCGTAGCGGTCAATCGGAAAATGTATTTTTATTTATTTTACTGATAATTTTGTGAGGTATATTTTTTGGAAATTTCTGTCAGTTTATTAATTAAATATTATCACGTAGAATAAATTACTTATTAAATAAATAATTTAATAGGTAATTTAATCGTTAAATGTATGACAAATATATTATAATACTAGCTGTACCCGGCACTACTTCTACCTAGCACCTGCCTACTACCTACCTACTACCTACCTGCCTACTACCTACCTACTACCACTTAGGGGTATATAAATAGATAGTAGCCGATTCTCAGACCTACTGAATATGCATATAAAATTTCATAAAAATCGGTCAAGCCGTTTCGGAGGAGTAGTGTAACTAACATTGTGACACGAGAATTTTATATATAAGACAATATTTATAGGTTAGCTGTTACTTTTTCGGTAATGTAAGAGAAATTATAACATCTGGTTTACGTGGAGATATTATTTTCGACCTGTAATATTACGTCATTGATCTGTTCAACGTTGAATACTTTGAGACCTTTATTGTTTCTGACCATTGATATAAGGATTACATAGCAACACATTTTCAGCGTTCCTGGAAATCTTGCTTTAAAATAGTATAGCCAATGAATAGTGAATGAACTACGTCATAGAAATAGAAATAAATATGTACACGTTCCTGAATATTTATTAAGTTTAGATAAAAAAAAATGTTTTATTTTTATTTATTTTACTAAAATTTTGGTCATTCAGCAAGGCTTAAAGCAGCTAAGTAACGCTACTTGTTAAGGCATTTTAATGCCCTGAATTTAGAGTGACAAATACCCACTTTGTACTTATAATCTCGCACATAAATCTCGGGTACCAAGATATACTGACCACGACCTCTGTTTTATAAAATAATATATATTTATTCACTGCAGAGCTTACACATGTACCCATATTTCAACCGATCACATGTTTTTGTGTGTGGCGTTTAAGATTAAGACATTCTTGTTAGACTTGCTAATTTTTTACACGACTGCCCAAAAAGGAGTGTTATGTTTTCAGGGTTCATGTATGTATGTATGTATGTATGTATGTATGTATGTATGTATGTATGTTTGTGAGTTTCTTTATTCCACCATAACTTCTAAAAGGCTTGACCGATTTCAATGTTTGTGGTATCATTAGAAGCTTTGAAATATCCCGAGTGACATAGGCTATGTGGACAATAAAAAATGGTCAAGTGTGAGTCGAAATCGCCTGCAAACGGTTCCGAACGATTTTTTTTTTGCTCAATATTGGTCTTTATATCACTAAAAGGTATGAAATAAAAAACTAATAATTAAAAAAATTAAAAAACACGCCTGCCATGACAAAAAAGTGAACTAAAAAATTAAAAACAAGTCAAATATTTGCAGTCGGGGGACGGTTACTTGGAACAATTCATTACAAATATACCCCGACTGCAAATATTTGACTTGTTTTTAATTTTTTAGTTCACTTTTTTGTCATGGCAGGCGTGTTTTTTAATTTTTTTAATTATTAGTTTTTTATCACATAAACATTACAGGCTAGTAAAAAGCCAAGCAAGCGGGATAATATAAAAAAAAAATATTGACGTCTCCAACAAGGGATTAACAATTAGAAACGAGAATTCCCCATTCATTTGAATAAAACATGCCTTTCTGTGGCGAAGACAAAAATATAAAAAACAGTTTTTTCACTCTATCGTTCAGACAATTGTTGAGACATTTCATCGATTCAAAGTTGATTTCATACTCTAGTGACAGATAAATTTCAAATAAACCACACGATAATCAGATTTGTTACCAAAAGCTTAGGTTATTATAATAAACCGTGCTAATAGCCCATAATTATATGAACACGGTTACAATTTATTGATTTATGGCTTATAATAATGATGAAAATTAGCTTATCAGAACGCGGTTAGTTGGATGAAAGTTATTATTTTAATGATGTGATAAATAGACCACGGGTCAGGAGCATAACTGCGGTATAGGTTAGCCATTTTAGGTATAGGTTGACAATTATATTTTTTATGCAGACTGTTATCAATATAGTTTAGAAATTTTTGGAGACAAATAATTGATGTGAAAACTTTGATATAAATTCACTAATTTTGAACGAATATTTTGTAAACTGACTCTATACCAGATGTACTTTTCACCCCTTTTGGATAGATATACCCTTTTGGTAACTCCCTGTTTATTAAGTGTTTGCGCTATGATGCGCTTTGTTGTAGTTGTGAGCAGGTCAGGCAGGAATGTTACGGCTTCAATGAATTCTTTATTGTATTTTAGCAATAAAATACTTAACGTTTATTATACGCTTGTACATTAAGAACAGACAAAACAATGTACATGAATTATAGAATAGATAGAATGGGCCGTTGAGTTTTTTAAGTCGAGACCATTTTTCTGTCTTGTCACCGAGTGAAGTTGGTGCCAGCGCCGGCGGCGGGGGAGGCCTCCCATTGGTCAACGTGTAGCCAGCTTCTTACTTGTCGCACCGCCGTTCCGGATACACGCCGAAATTGATGCGCGTGAACATGGACCCGGCCTTGGAATCAGCTGGTTCCAACAGGAGCAATGGTTCCTGCAGGAGCAGGCGGAACGGCGGTGCGACAAGTACGAAGCTGGCTACACGTTGACCAATGGTGCGCGTGAACATTAAGTTTTAATAAAATTAAAAAATTATCCGTAATATAATTGACTTACTGTATATGATACAAACTTGTACCTCCGTGTATTTCAGTTCAGGTTTCTTCAGGACGTTTCCTACACATAAGCAACATTTTACATGTACAAAGTAAATGTTTTAACTCCAGTGCAACAATGCGAGGCTGCTAATGTAACATCTGTTTTGTTTGCAACTTTTGACGTGAGTTAAGTTATGCTTGTTTTCTAACGGCAATTACTCAAAGTTAAAACGTTTGTCCATATACCTTGTATATGTCTTGTATTGTGTTAATGTCCGATCTCAGTGTGCAAGAGAAAACGATTAAACTAATGATTCTTCTTTTCTTCCTTTTTTTTTTGTCAGGTGAATCTCATTTATGAGCCAGCCTTGCATCCCCAGGGGGTTGAGGATGCAAGAGTCTGGGCTTCCAGAGCCTTGAGAAAGGCTCCGACTACTCCGGCAAAACACCTGGTGCCATCCTTCGCCTTAGTAGCGGCGTTACGGGTCCAACCGAAGTCTTAGCACCGTAACCTAACCTTCCTGCCTAACTTATTCAATCAGTAAAAATCATCACATGCAACAGGGGCTCATACAAGACCTTGCTTTATTAGTTCAGTAAAAAAAAAACAAATTTAATTAATATTATAAAAGAAAGTCCTCTGCCACTTCCCTTGGTTTTCACCTTTGAATAAAGTGATTCAAGAGGAAAATTGGTGTAATTCAATACTTTTGTCTACCCATGCGTATTCATAAATTAATTTCTACTACTATTTGACTTGTGTTCTGATTAATATTGTAATACTTGGCAACTGAACACAATAATTACACAACTAAGTTTCAATCGGAATTCAAATCAGATACTACACAATCAAAATCGAGAGCGATTTAATTGTTTCTGATAAGTTCTAGAACTATCTAAGAACCTGGTTGCTATGGCAACCGGCTTAATATGACATTGAGATGGCTGTCACCATTATAAGTTGAACTCAATATGCTTTGGCTCGTGGTCTCTTTGTTTTTCTTATAAGGGGAACGTACGACATAAATATTTTACTTTTAATATGTCGTATATCAGTTTTATGGGGGCCTGCTATTTGCGGTTCTAAGACCCAAAGGTTATTTGAACCCCTGTGGTTATAGGGTGATAGACAGACCGCATTAAAGGCTAGAGCACATGTTCTAGGATGAAATTGCTTTTAGCCGTGATCATTAATTAGTCGTGGTGGACAAGCGGTCCAATCACCTCAATCAGATTGGTGAGCACAAGGCTGCAGGTTCGAACCAAGTATAGTTAAAGTGGTGCATGTATTTTCTTAATTATTGTAAAACATCACTTGTAAATCGTTGAATGAAAAAGAAAATCTGAATTCCAAGATTGTAGGGTGTTTTTTCGTTATATTTTTTTAGTCTCTTTAGCCCTTTTCTTTATTATTATGTCGAGCTCTTGCCCAGCTGTGGGACGATTATGGGTGATGATATAATGATTATAATTCATCTGTGACGGTAACTGACGGATCTACTCTCCTACAAAACTTAGTTATGTAATTATTTAATAAGTAATTTAATAACTCAGTATCGTCATCTATCACGGTTGACAAGGCCTAAAATAATAACCAATCAGTGTAAACGACTATTGGCGCGAGGCTTGAGTGTTACAATCAATCATTTAGTCCATAGCCGATGGACATAGGCCTCACTAGATTGCTTGGCTTTCAATCATTCAGTGATACCTACCATGATATTCCAAAAAATATACCCCGTTCGATAGTAGTAAATTAATATACTGATGATTGATGTCATCAGGATAATTGTATCTAAAGTTTAAAAAAAATAATCTTCTTCAATGATATTCATTTGTGATCACCTCTGAGGTAGATAATGAGGACTTTTGAAATCGATCCTCAATTGCCAGAGTCATCGCGTAACAAATGTACGTACAATTACTTATTATAAGTAATGACTTATTCAACTCTTCAATATTGAGACGTGATAATTACAATTTTTGTGATATCTCCCAGTTTATACTTATTATTTCAAACTTATTGCGTGTCGCTGTGCTTTTGAAGTTTTTAATCGAAATACCAATTATGCTTAATGTTTTTGAACAAACACATTTGGCCTTTAACATTAGCTTATCAGCTAAACTTGGCAGTCAGATTATTATCACAGTTTGTTTGTGCAGAGCTGTGAGAAATGACACAGGAAAAAAACACGTATTTCCTGACAGCCGATAAAACATTATGCTTCAGTAAGTTTGTGTTTAGAACTTGTATTTAGGTATATGGTAAAGAATCGTACTGATTAAAAGGTAGTGTAACTTAGCTAGTAACAGAATACATATAATTTTTACCTGATACAAAAACATAATGAAAAAATAAAGCAACTTCTTTTTTGTCTTCTTTCTGTGCCATAAACTGATCTCTTACTACGAAAAAAAAAATACTCAAAAAAAAATATTTTACAGCCGATACGCATTCCCCAGAAAAACGGAGTAGGAAAAACCGCTGTCGAAACAAACATTAATAGCCTTCATTGTGCCGCGTTCGGCTGACTATTTGGTGAGCCTAAGTGACGCGTCGAGTCACCCTGTATATCAATTTCTATACTGTATTCAGTATAGAAACGGATATAGAGGGTGCTACAGTAGTGCCCGGTCATCCCCTTAAAATATACTTTTGTCACATCATGAGTTTAATAGTTAAAATTATGATTCTAAATAATCATGTACATAAAATGTATTGTATTGTATGGTCTTTATTGAAAATAAATAAATGAACCAATTTTATACAAGAGGGCCCTACAAAACCAAATGAACGGTTTTTCTGCGGGAGCTAAATACATTCCAAAAAAAATTTCAAATACAAAATGCAAGATGACTAAAAAACTTACGTCAATCGAAATAATTTTCGAGTGAAACAAATGAAAAGAGAAGAAATAAAAAAAAAAATACTATTATTTAATTTCTATTGCGCATGTCTACCTAATGTTATAATAGTAACTGATCTTTGAAGGTTACGACACGACCTTTGCTATCGATATTTTGGTAAAATAACATGGTAACTGATTATCTAAGGCGATCATCTTGGCATCCAGCCTACATCTATAAGTATAATGGCACACATTGAGATGGATTGTGTTACACATAATATATCACACAGAGTCTGGGCTACTTTTTTTATTTGTCTTGTAATAGTTGAGATACTGTATCCTGTAAGTAGTAGTTCAGCTGGCTTATTTCTATAGCTGTTTTCAAAGAAAGCGATAATCGCTTTTAAAAGACAGTGTATACAATACAATAAGTGGGAACACAAATTTCGTAACGGTTTTTAGTTTCACCTTTATTTTTGTCGAGTATACTTTGCTTGCGTTGACAAATGTAGGTACCTATAGCAAAAAAGCCTAATTAGTAATTATGAAGGATACTTTATGGGAAGTGATGTGACGAATGACAGAGCAAAGTAACTGAAGTTTTAACTTTCGACTTTCCTGCGGTTAAGTCGTTTTCATACTTCGTTTTTACCGCAAACATTCGTAGTACAATCCAAACATTAACAAGAATTAGTTGTTACGATCTGTCGTCGAGATTCCATTATTATGTTCGTACGAAATTTTGTTCTTCCGTTACACCTTTAGAATTTACTATTAAACTGTGCATTTCCTCTCAGGTGTTTACCTGAATATACGAAGACTTGCTTTCTCATTTAATCGCCGAGAAACGCGTGAATACTATTTGTAACCGACGACATAATAAAATAAATTTTAACAAAGAAAATCAGGCGAGGTAGTTTCTTAATTTTTTTATTTCTAAATGGTTCAGTCAGTACCCGTGCAATGTTATTAAAATTGTAATTATTTACTAAAACATAAAAAATGCATATGATTGACGGTTGCAGGTTCGAACCCAGACAAGTATCAATGTGACTTTTTCGTAGTTATAAGTACTTTCTTAATTATTCTAAGACACTTCTGACATACGGTGAAGGAAAACATCGGGAGGAAACCTGGATTCCGAAATTGGGATCTGAAATCGCCAGGCAAGCGTGGTGGTCGATGCTCGTGCCTAGAGCAGTAGGACGTTTAAGGCCATTTTTACACGACTGCCCAAAAAGGAGTGTTGTTTTCAGGGTTCATGTATGTATGTATGTATGTATGTATGTATGTATGTATGTATGTATGTATGTATGTATGTATGTATGTATGTATGCATGTATGTATGTATGTATGGCTTCTAAAAGGCTTGACCGACTTCAATGTTTGTGGTATCATTAGAAGCTTTGAGTTATCCCGTGTGTCATAGGCTATGTGGACATTAAAAAAATGGTCAAGTGTGAGTCGAAATCGCCTGCAAAGGGTTCCGAATGTTTTTTTTTGTGTTGTGTCATGTTTTTTTGTTGTTCACTAAAAAGTATTAAATAAAAAATGTAATTAAAAAAAATAAAAAACACGCCTGCCATGTCAAAAAAATATTAAAAAAGTGAACTAAAAAATTAAAAACAAGTCAAATATTTGTAATTAACCGATCATTTAATTGCAGTCGGGGGACCTGTAATGTATTGATCCAAGTAGGTAACCGTCTCCCGACTGCAATTAAATGATCGGTTAATTACAAATATTTGTCTTGTTTTTAATTTTTTAGTTCACTTTTTTAATATTTTTTTGACATGGCAGGTGTGTTTTTTAATTTTTTAATTATATTTTTTTTATTACTATAAATATCTTTTGAGGAAGGGGATATTTTACTGTATTTTCTAACCTTGCGATTTCATTACCTTGATCTAGACTCAAGTATGAGTAGAATATGATTTCTCATATTGTTATGAAACCGGTGCCGGTGCAGTAAACAATGACCGTCACACAATATTCTTATGTGATTCAAGTTCTTGCCCTTAATACATATACTATGTTTAATATAAATAATACGTGTTTGATAATAGCAAACGCATAATAGTAATAACAACTTTTAGCAACATTTTCATTAGGTACCATTTTTACCAATTTTACGCCTAAAATATTTAAGTAAAAATATCATTTTAGTTTATATACCTTAACTACATTTAAATGACCACCCAAACATTAAAAGTACTGATCATTCCGTTCAACAAAATTATTGAAACTGAAAACACTAAAACGGCACCAGTACAGTCGTAATTTTGGCATAATTGACTAACAAATCATTAAATCGAACCTGAAATGGCAGAACACGAGCAAACAACGCGAAATGAGGATTCGTGATACGTAAGGCATAACTGGCATTTGGATAGACAATTGTCATTTAAATCCACCCAAATGAATCGTTTTGGGTACGACTCTACACCGTGGTGTCATAAAACCACAGAACAGAAAAATCACAAAGAAAATTTTGCCAAACAAAACAGCACAACAAAATCTCGGTTCTAATTTTGTTAGCATGTGGCACGCTGAAATCTGACGTTCTCGGCAGGTAGCGATCCCAACTTTCAGTACTCAACTATCCTCGGGGGAGAGTAGACGTCGTTCGCGCGCTTTTGCCGCCTAATTCGAAATTCGAACGGTTGATGATATCGTCAGTATAATGTTTATTTAACGGTCTCTCAGTTGACAGTTTAAAATATTTTTTTTAATAAATAGTGCTGTGATTTTTAAGTGTTACAATGTTGGGACAACAAGTTATTAAGTTTTTATGTTTACTAGTGACGTTTTTTGGGGGTGAGTTACCAATTTGCGTGATTTAAAAATGTAATGTTCTGGTATTAAAACGGCAATTTGTTATCATTAATTTGATTGTGGGAAACGGAGTATTACAGTTACGTCGACGTCGCCTTTATTAATGAATTTCCCGAAGCTAATGAAATGAATTGACGATCAATTTTGTCTCCGATAATAGAGTGACAGCGAGAGCGAAACATTTTTCCTAATAAGTTCCTTAAATTGGAAGAAAACGGTCTTATGTTCATCATTTACTGTAATTGAAATATTTATTATGTTAAGTGATAAATACCTAATATTTTTGTTAAAGTTAGGAGAGTTTAAATCTTTACATTAAAAGGGAGTAGTAGATTTCCCGATTGTAAAGTAAGTAAAAAATATATAACGAAGTTTAAAACAAAAAAACATTAAAAATTAGATAAGCATTAAATTAAATATATTTGAATACTATAGCTGTCGCATCATAATTTGACATCAATTAACGATTGGATATTTTTAACCAAGTATATGAATATGTTATGAAATAAGTAATACAGGAGTATATTTCAGACTCATGTAGCAACTGAACGGAAGAACACCGGTTATTGGAATATATCACGTTCAGGGCGATTCAGCTATTTTAAATGCATGCCAGTGGTCGGTCAGTGTACTAGTCATTGTGCCTAATTTTTATATTCAGATAAGTCTACAATAAAATCTCATTAAACTCTCGAAGAGAATGATCGTAATGATTAATTAATGATAGTTAGCAGAATGCCAATTATCGTAAAAATTACCAAATGAAGCAGGTCATTCAGTCTTTTCAAGCAACTCTTAAATAGCAGAATCCAAGCCCAGATGCCATGCAACACAGTTCTTATATCGACAAATAACTTGTAGATACAAGTACATATTATATAGGTAAAAGTAAAACATGACTTATTCCAAATCATTAAGGTTTCTTCTTCTTCTTTGTTACGTACGGTTGGTAGTTACCACACACCACACAATACTATGCATACTACATCATATAACAACACTAGTAAGCTTATCTTTATGAAGAATTATATTATCAGTGAGTGATATATGCACGTGCCTTCTCTACATAAGAAGAGGCATGTACCCAACAGTGGACACATGTATTGGCTGGCATTATTCTACAAGGAACAAGGAACGAAGTTTCAAGTGTGTATTTATATACAACTAGCTGACCTAGCAGGCTTCGTACGGCCTCAAACGATAAATAAAAGCCTAAACTTTTGCATAAAATAAACCTAAAACAAAAAAAAGGAATTTGATTTCTGAACGACGGGAACACATCAAAGGAAAAACAGATTTAGAACATTTTGTTTTGGTATGATTTTTATAGACATGTAACTTATTATTCCAAGAGTGACACTAGATTAAATATATAAAAGTTTCAACCGAACGGCATTGAATAATTATTGCCAGTTTAGAGTCTCTTACAGACAATGACACTGTCTTAGTTATTTTTTTACACGACTGCGCAAAAAGGAGTGTTATGTTTTCAGGGTTCATGTATGTATGTATGTACTATGTATGTTTGTGAGTTTCTTTATTCCACCATAACTTCTATAAGGCTTGACCGATTTCAATGTTTGTGGTATTATTAGAAGTTTTGATTTATCCCGAGTGACATAGGCTATGTGGACATTAAAAAGTGGTTAAGTGTGAGTCGAAATCAAAAGGCAAAGGGTTCCGAACGATATTTTTTTTGTGTTGTGTCATGTTTTTTTGTTGGTTACTAAAAGGTATTAAATAAAAAAAATATTATTAAAAAAAAAATAAAAAACACCTGCCATGTCAAAAAAAAATAAAAACAAGTCAAATATTTGCAGTCGGGGTCGGTTACTTGGAACAATTCATTACAGGTCCCCCGACTGCAAATATTTGACTTATTTTTTTTTTTTTTTACATGGCAGGCGTGTTTTTTATTTTTTTTTATATCAAAGCTTTTTCCAGCATAACCATAATAATATCTGATCCTGACATCCCTTTTAGTGGGTTACACAGTAGGTATCCCTTATTAAGACGGCCAGTCTTACCAGCCAGAGTATGAAGCGACTTAATTATCTGTTAAAGATCAGCTTATGACAGCTTGGAGTTATCTTGGCTTATCACGCCTTCCTAACGGTATACTGATGAATGATATCCCATCAAAGGACGGACAGCGGTAAATGGTGGCTATTCCTTGATGATCGGATGATTCCAATAATCTTAATTCTAATTATAGTTTCACACTGACTATTACTTGTTACTGTGTCGGTTTTTTACGATACGGGTGTCTGAGTTAGAGAAAATGTTTTAAATATAATTTAGAATGTGTTAACTTTAATTACCTATTTTCTCTATTATGCATGGTATAAAAAATTAGTTTCTCTACTCTACTATTATGTCTAAACTATGTCAATATATTACTTTTTGACGACCTCCGTGGTCGAGTGGCGTACGCACCGGTTTCAAGGTGTCGCTAGCTCTGAGGTCCCGGGTTCGATCCCCGGACGGGTCAATGTAGAAAATCACATTTCTACATTGTCTCGGGTCTGGGTGTTTGTGGTACCTTCGTTGTATCTGAATTCCATAACACAAGTGCTTTAGCAACTTACTTTGTGTTCAGTACAATGTATGTGATGTTGTCCGCATTTTATTTATTTATTTACTTTTGGTTAAACAAATAATTATTATGAAGCATGCCCTCTGTTTTATTAAAAGACATTTTTACTCCACAGCAGTTTGAAACAATAACTTTATTACTTTAAGTGTCCTTTGTCTTGTAATAAAAAGTGACGCGCTGGTATTATTATAAAATATTAACTTCACCTGCTACATACTTCGTCGCGTGGGATTCTTTTACCGTGACACTTAAGGATGATAATTATCGCATTTTTGCATTCATTATAATTAGATATACCTAGTTTATACATACATACATATAATCACGCCTCTTTCCCGTAGGGGTAGGCAGAGACCACTTCTTTCTTTCTTTTTCTTTTTTACCTAGTTTATATTGAGATTTATAATTTTACTGATATACAGGTTTACCATTCCGTATACTTGTTCATCTTTTTTTTTGTGTCGATGACTCTGACTTTCATTTAATATTGATGCGGTATTTGGCGGCGTCATTGACAAGGTTAAAACCCTCCTTAGTTTAGGACTCTGTACACTAACAATTTATAATTATAGCTAACCTAAATAATCATTAGATGAGCTTAGTTCTCACCACCTTAGTTTTTTGAAACACAACCATTTTTTTCTAAATATCTTTACAGTAATATGCGCAGTAGCATTACAGTACGTGTAAACAAATCTACAATGGCAAGCCCGCAGTGAACAACCATGGTGAACAATGCTTCTTCTCTTTTCATGATAAGACTAAACATTTTTTCTACAGTAGGAAGGTTTTAGACTAGTATCATTAGGGTGTGTCCACATCTGACGAACGAACAGCTCGCGAACGCAGTAGTGTCAATAACACCGTCCGCCAGAAGTGCGCGCGCCGCTCGCGAGCTGTTCGTGTAATGCTCGTTCGGTGCGCGTTCGTCAGATTTGGACGCACCCTTATAGTAAGGACTGATACCTAGATCTCCTTATAGGCGCTATATAAGCTGTGTTCCTGTAAAAAACTAAATACATCAATCCTAAATCTAGAGCGAGGCTTGTACTGCCTTATTTATAGTATAGTGCAATGCGGTATCGTGATATCGCCAAATACTTGAAAACTTTAGAAATTGTTTGTGAAATATCTTACGTATTACTCAACAGAACTTAAATTATAGCTATGGTTACTATAAGTGGGCAAAAATCCTACTTTGTGAGAATTTGTAACATCTTGACGCGAAAACAACTTAACAAATTTTGATGAAATTTGTCATACATAGCTAGAGCCATCTAAGGACTTGTCTTGATATGAGTTAGTCAAAAATAACGTCACTCAGAATATAAACCAAAAAAGAAGCGCAGAAAAAATTAAATAGAATATTTCAATAAATGACTAATATTTTTATAGCCTCCATATTCGTTATCAAACGCAACAGACAAACATAAATAAAGTCCAACTTCACTCAATAAATAAAATAATACACTCAATAAATAAATACATTAATATTTATTTTATCAAATTTACAGTCGTTTGTTCGCCCCTACTTGTGTGTGTACATAGCCAGTACAACGAGTAACACAGGACAATAAAATAGTCGTTATTACTTTTGAAACAATTTTTTATTTTCATTTGTTTCGTGAATGATTTGCTATGAATTATATTTATTATGTCGTATGAAAACATCGTAAGGAAACCTGGATTCCAAACATTGGGATCTGAAATCGCCAATCTGCAAATGAGCAAGCGTGGTGATCAATGCTCGTGCCTTCTCTTTACGGGAAGAGGCCTATGCCCAGCAGTGGGACGTTTATAGGCTGAAAGTGGCTCGTGTAAGTTAGATTATAAGATATAATATATTTTATTGAATAATTGTTCCCATTTTACTTTTTATTTTTTGGTGGTTTTAGAGAAATATAAATTTGACTGATGTTTTAGTCAATTAAATAAGACGAACAAAACATATTTTTTCATCACGGTCCATCGAATAATAATCGTGTGGTGTATTAACAAATATACAAGATTTTTCCGAAACAGAGATAAATAATAAAAAAAAATGCTTGTTAATACACTAACTACCAAAAAAGCACTAACCACCAAGAAGACTAACAGTTTCTCATTACTTCTTTTGTTTATGGTTTTGTAATAGCTGTTATTATCTGCTTCAATAAAGGGCAAAATAAATAAAATAATTATAATAATTGAAAGACACTTATAGAATGTCAGAATAGAAATGACCTTCATTTGTTTTAATAAGTAAAGTGCTTGCAGAAATTACAAAGGCTTGTATTTCTATGATTTCAAATATCTATCAAAGTCACCTTGTATACAATTTAACAATACTTGAAGCTCATTATTTCAAGTTTCTCGAAGTAGGGTTTCCTAGAAACGTCTTTGATCGTTAGGTCTCTCTAACAGTGGAACCCAACTCAACACAGATCTGCTGTTTACCTACGGGAAAACATTTTGTTAAGTATTTATTTCAAATTAATACGAAAAATTGTTAGTTAAGAAAAACAAGTAGAAAATTCAAGAAGGTAGTTTCAATTTATTCAAAAATAAATGTAGTAATAGTAATACCTCTTATTTACTAATTTCATTTAAAAACCATCATTTTTAAACCTAAAAATACATAAAATCACCAACACATTTTTAAGCTGATATAAAATCTTACCAAACATTCACATCCTACCTTCCCTGAGATCCTGTTTCAAGTACTTGTAATATGACTCTTGGAGTCACCAGACCGTAATACGTTCACCAGACCAAGTAGGAGCTTTTGTTAGAAAATTACTCGACGAAAAAACACTGAAGATGAATCCTGGCAGCGCCTGCTCCATGACGGAATAAACATAATTAGATTTTAAAACACATACCTACATTAGTCTGATTTATGAGTATGTTACAATATTTTTATGAAACCCTTTTTGCCTTTTTAAAAAGTCATGGACGTTAGATAGGGATAGTCGAAATAAGAAGAAAAACACTGGTTTTTAATCATCGTTTTTATTAAAAGAATCTTTTCGAAAAATTTTGCGTCGAAAATTGGGTTACAGAGTTCCAAGCAACCTGAAAATGTATCTTAGTGTTTTCCTTGAAATCCTTAAAGTACTTGTTCCATAATTTGTTTCGAAGACTATTTATAGCAAGTTTCAAATTACTGCAATTCAGAACTCTATACATGATGTTCCAAAAGCTCTTCATAAGCTCTACTTCGGTAGTCGGTTCAGAACTATCTAGCATTAGTTACTACTAGAATTTCCAAGAAAATCAATCAATAATATAATCTTGTTAGCCTATGTTAAACATTGCATTTGCAATGTTTAACCTAGGTGGAAAAGGGAAAGCATTTGCTTCCCTCCTGGTTCTCGGAAGGATAAAGATAACCATCCCAGGGGTCTAAGCCAGTAAGAGTCAGGCATACCCTTCCACCTTTGGGTGGAAGACTTAAACGAAATTATAACGGGATCAAAAATGTAATGTTATATTTTTTAATAACCAATCGGCTATAAGAGAGAAGCTGGCCCATAGCCGACGACGAAATGGATGGTAAAACCAATTGGATGCTTTCTTTAAGAATTGGTAGGAAAAAGCGTGGGACCAGGATCGCTGGAAGGAATGGAGGCAGGTCTTTGACAATATTATATTTTTGACAATTATTTACATGGAAACAATAATTATAGACCTTGGTCTATAGTACCGGACCATCTCTTCATCACAGTTATACATTGAAGGTCTTAAAATTGCATCTGCTATTCAAGTATATTGAAATACATTATGTCCACAATCCTGGCCTAATACTGAGAAACTGCATAATTCCATTACTGGGTTTCACTTGAAATGGGAACGGTGAATTCATGTTAGACAATTACTAAGCTTTGCAGTGTTGCACTTAATTATTTACATGGTACTAAATAATGTATATTGTGAGCCAAATTGACATAAGATTAGAGATGTTATGTGGGTTCAGTCGACCGCATATCAGGGGTCAGATACTAAACACAAACAGCATGTTTATTTCAATGCAGTGAAGACACAAATTGCAAGAAATTTCTGAACTTAGAAACATGTAGGCTAACAGTCTCTTTAGTATACAGTCCGTAAAATATTACTTACCATGCGCATACAATACTCACACCACATTTTTAACACGCTTTTTCATTAGCTTCACTTGCATGTATGTATGTATGTATGTATGTAACCGACTCCTTTGGACTCGATTTTGACCCACTTTAAATGGACAGATTTAATTCAAACTTTGTACACTTATCAAGAAATCAGCGACAATATAATAATTTCATAGGTTTATCTCATTATCCTGATCACCAGGGTTAAATAAATTAAAAAAACAATTAAAAAAAAATTAAGTCCACGAAGCAACACGTTTGAATTCAGACAACACGTATTGCTGCTAGGACTAAAAAGTGAAAAATAAATATAGTTTAAAAAACGAAAAAACACGCTTTTAAAGTACTTCTAACTAAAAAAGTGAAAATAATTCCTAATGTAAGCTGAAATTGGTAATGAACAAAAAACACTAGTATTATTGTGAAAAAAAGCGCGAGGCGCTTTGTGCCATATTTTTCGTCTATCGAGCACACCACATATTTTTATTAATTATGCTCTTGAGTACCAAATAACAATACCAGCCAGTCAATAATTGCTACCGGGAATAAAAAATGCGCTAGGAATACTTAGTCTAAGTCTTGCACCGTCTCTTATCAGGTGTATCCATCATTCTCCACCAATGAGAGCCAAGCTATTGGCCTGTGATTGGTGGAAATTAATAATAATATCCTGGGACAACTCACACACGGTTATCTGATCCCAAGCTAAGCAGAGCTTGTGTTATAGTAACCAGACAACTGATAAACTTACTTATATATTTCTAAATACATACATATTATAAATTACACCCAGACACCAGAACAAATGATCGTGTTCATCACACAAACATTTGTCCTGGGCGGGAATCGAACCCACGACCTCCGGTATAGCAGTCAGGGTCACTAACCACTAGACCAACAGGCCCGTCCTTGATTTCAAAGCCTTTTTCTTACATAAAGAATGAACAATTCGCTTGCTCTCTCCTGGCCTATTATTTCCGTGTATAATCAGGGTATAAGTGAATACTCTCAAGTTTTATGTCGGCTGCTCGTAATTTTTTACACCTGTCGTGTTTCTAAATAGTTTCAGGCGTAAAATGCCTGTTCCTTTGCGTAATTACGGGACTCCTTTTATGAAGGTAAATGGTCATCACCTTTTACGAGGCATTTTAATACAAAAGGAATGCAAATGGAAAAGGTACGGTTTGGTATAGGGGTTCAACATACTTAACTTTTATAGATTTGTTTAGGATAAGATATTGTATGGATATTGTAGAGGTTTTTGTATGGGATTTCATGCAAACTGTGCAATCCTATTTGAAACAAGCAATTTTCGTAGTGAATCAACGTTTTTAATAAAAGGTAAACAATATGAATAAATAACATTTTTTAACCCATCATAGTTCTATTTATTTTAGTCATGACTGCAATACCTGAAAAGTTATTAATATTTTTGGTTGTGAATATTTTTGTACCAATAGGATATAGGATTACTTACTAGGTTAATTAATAGGATTATTTACGTTCTAACTACAGAAATATATAATTAGTAATATAACATAACATACCATCACGCCTGTATCCCCGAAGGGTTAGGCAGAGGTGTACCAATGTACACCCACAGTTCGCCGGTATGTTTAGGTCCCATGTAATAGGGGGCGAGCCTATTGCCACTAACCGGGCACAAATCCAAACTCCGACCTGCTACTGAGAATTTCATAGAAAACCCCAATAACACCTTGGTCGACTTGGGAATCGAACCCAAGACCTCTAGCGTAGCAGTCGCGCTTGGAACCACTAGGCCAACGAGGCAGGATTAGTAATATAACAAGGATAAATATGTATACCATTTAGCTTCCGGACGACCGACGTTTCTTTCGCCTTGACTTGGCCACCATCCTGTTACTGCCTTACCCTACATGCCGACATTTTGTCTAGCCAAGTATCCTATCGACCTCCATTTCAGCCTAGTGATTGCGGTCCTGACATCCCAAACTTCTATTCAGTTTCAGAAATCTATAAATGACTCTGTTTGAAATTAATTTAACAATACATAAATTATATTTAAGAAAAGGTTATTTGTTCAGTTTGTTCAAATATTTATTCAAACTCTCCAGAACGGAGTCACCCTATTCCAAAGCCGTAAAAGACTTCATAGGAACTTTGCAATCAAGTAAACTCGTTTTACAACACAAATGTCGTTTAAAAAACAAAATAACGAGGAACCTTTACCGAAACACTCGTTACATAAAAAGGAAATTCTATTAAAGTTCTGCGCAGTTAATAGACGTTATTTTTAATCAACCGTGTTTGCCTGGTTTCCTGTTAATATTCAAACTTACTTACCCAAAAGGGTCGGGCAAGGTCGACGAAAAAATAACACTCAACAACTTTCGTTCACCAGTTTTTGCTAGTTTGAGTAATTACATTAAAATTTGGTTTAATTAAGTCCCTGAACATAATTACCTTGGCCGAGTAAATATTCCGACGGATTAATAGTGTTTACTCACAATCTGTTTATTTGTACAAAAATAACTTTGATCTGAAGGAAACTTTCCACAATTTTTAATTTATGTATATCTGAATGGTATTATTAAGATGTTGATAAAATATTTGCTGTAAACAAACGTAATGACGGGCCTGTTGGTCTAGTGGTTAGTGACCCTGACTGCTATACCGGAGGTCGTGGGTTCGATTCCCACCCAGGACAAATGTTTGTGTGATGAGCACGATCATTTGTTCTGGTTGTCTGGGTGTAATTTATCTATAATATGTATGCATTTAGAAATATATAAGTATGTTTATCAGTTGTCTGGTTACCATAACACAAGCTCTGCTTAGCTTGGGATCAGATGACCGTGTGTGAGTTGTCCCGGAATATTATAATATAAATAAGGAATATTAAGAGTAAGGCTTTAAGAAGAAAAAAAAATGCTGTAAACATGCTGTAAAACAAAGGAAAATCATCTATCTACAGGCTAACCAAAGCTGACGATAATATTGATTGAAACCGAACGAATTAGGTCACGATTAAAACCTACTTTCTTAAAACCCGCAAAGCTTGAACAACAACGGAATATCGTACTGTAGGGTTCCAAAATCCATGAGTAAGCAAACTTTCTGAATCAATATAACTGAGAAGTGGGTGAAAATTGAATACGTATACAAGTTTATCCATTGTTGAGTAATATTGAGCAGTGCGGCTTCAAATGTAGCTACTGAAACGGTCTAATATCGAGGTTAGAATGTGGATGAAATTTTTGAATATAATAATAAAATAATAATAATAAATGCGGACAACATCACATACATTGTTCTGAACCCATAGTAAGTTGCTAAAGCACTTGTGTTATGGAATTCAAATACAACGAAGGTACCACAAACACCCAGACCCGAGACGATGTAGAAAAGTGATTTTCTACATTGACCCGTCCGGGGATCGAACCCGAGACCTCAGAGCTAGCGACACCTTGAAACCGGTGCGTACGCCACTCGACCACGGAGGTCGTCAATATAGATGCCAAATAGATGGTATATTTTTCTAATGTTGCATGCTCCATATCACACATTCAATTCTCTGTTCTTCTTCTTATTGTCGTGTCGATGGTAGATAGAAGTTATAATACATGGGCTCAGTATTAATAATTTTTCTTATTTGTAGTGTAAGGTTAGTTTTAATATTATTGTAAATATTTTAAGTTTAATTCATCTCAGTATGTTGCGACATGAAAAGCATCATTAGCATGCTTGAAGTCGCTTGAAGAGCAGTTGTAGGGAATTCGATACCGAATCTCTGTTTGACTCATTTTACAAATTTTAGTACTCTAGAAAAGTGTAAGCAATGACATTTACATAAAACCTTTGAAAGTGACAATTTATGTGTTCAATGTGCCTTGAGTCAACTTCCATTCCACGGTTGGAAAAAAAGTCATCAAATGAATAAAGAAATTAAACTATTAATTAGAATTAAATGTATGTAGGCCAGAGATTGAATCGAAACCACGTTCATTTCTTAGCGCATAATAATTGTCTTTCGAGTAAATATCGCGCACAAACGTTTGCGTTAGTGATTTTATCGCAATTGTTTCATGCTTTATTCTGATTAACCAATGCAGCTATTCAACGATCAATATCCAATCTAAACAGCGACGAAATTAGACTCCAATCATGTTGGAAAATCATTTGGACAATTATTCAAAGTACTGTGTTGTTCAGAGATTTAACCTGATAAACTACTTTGCACACTGAATATTTTATCGCATTTTTTTATCAAATTTTAAATGGTATTGAAATTGTATGATATTCTAAATTTTGAGTAATAACTATTTTTATGGATATCTATCTATCTATTAACCCGTCCCCCTGCAGGGCAAAGGCCTCCTTCTCCCTCTTCCAAGCAGTTCTGTATTGAACCAGGATGGGCCTGTCCTTTCGGTAGGAGTCTTGTTGGTCTCTCCAGCTTCTTCTCGGTTCTGCCACGATTTACGTACCTAATCAATAGAGTAGAATAGAATAGAATATAATTTTTATTTTTGCAAATATGGGTTACAAATGTTCTTAAAATATACTAAAATATACAATGTGATCATATTTTCAGCTGCCGTGTTCTTTTGTACAAAAAATTGGTATTCTCTACATATCAAGTTCTAAAAATACTTTTTTTAATTATCATGCTAAAAAGTCTGCAAAATGGAGGTGTCTTATTATAAAGATGTTGCGTTACTCATCTGTAAGGCACGTAAGCCTATGTTGATGAATACAAGAACACGTTTGCGAATAAATTACTGTAATGCCTTTCCTGAAATAGGCGCGTAAACCTATTTTTCTTTCGCCAAACGTAATTTTGATATATGTGACAATACGGAACTTTTTTCTTAATAAGAAAGATGTTTTTATTTATCTTGATTTATTGGTGAAGATATATTATTATATTTGTGAGGAGTAAAGGTTTTCTATCTATTAGGATTTATTGCTTACCTAGGTCCAATTGGTTGAGTTATGAGGCTGTTAGGTGATTTTTTGAGGATCATCGTATTTGTAGATCTAGGTGGATATAATGGTGGTGGATGGTGATTGTTAGGTTTATAACTACAGGCTTTCGACCGCGGCTTTTTCCACGTGTATGACGTATAATATTTCGACAGAAAGTAGCTTTTGTCGTTTCTTGGAATTTTAGTAAGCCGTGCCAAAGTTTATCAAAATCGGACTATAAGCTAATAACAGATGGATAGACAAACAGAAATACTTTCGAATAGTTACAGATATACTTATTTAAAAAAAATGCATTTCAGAAATTCAAGTTCTAAGACTTATTGTTCTTGCACGATTCATACCTTAGAAGTCAAAACCTCACGTCAAATGTGGTAGAACTCTTCTAAGAAAAAATACTTCTACATAATATATTTACAATGTTAGAACTAGCTCATTCCAAATTTACCTACAGTTTATCTGACAGACCTTGAAAGCTGAAAGCTAGATTACTGCTGGAGTCATCCTGTGCATCGTTAACTTTATTGCCAAATTCCGGAACTGGATTTAGACGTATCAGGTTTAATCGAAACTCGATTTTAACGCGGCTAAGAAGGATTTGACTTTTCCAATTAGAGATCTGATGGGTGAAAATGCTTACTCAGTAATACCAAAATTTTGCGGAGTACGCATATTTCTGAAGATTTTAGTAGCTGTATTTGTTAGATTATTTTTTATCAAACATCCGAAAATATAGTGCGATTCGTATGAGGTTGGTATCGGTGAAAGGAAAAGGATCTGTCTTGCGAGTGACAGCTGGGTTTATATGACGTCACACAGATGTAGAATTCGTGATAGTTTTTTTGCGTATTTCCGCTTCTCTGAATACGGTCTCTAAAAATGTTGATTTATAGAGGCCTGAAAAATACAGTAAATATCAAAATATTGGCTTCAAAGACTGAAAATATGCCAAATGTTCCACAAAGGGAAATATCGAGAATGTTGGAATTTCCCCATAAGCTTTCCCCGAAATGTGAGTAAAAGGTCTTTTTTCTTCATAATCCGCAAAGCTTCTAAACAAGCCAGAACTGATTACCGTCCTCCGCGAAATGGGTTAAGTGATATACGAAAGAGGGTGCCCATCTAATTACTAAGGCACTGAAAACCTTTTAAAGATTTATTTTAACAATGCTGGGCAGTGACGGATACTTTTTTGGTTGGTCCGTTCTACAGGATTAAAAAAACCCTGTATTCATAATGTACGCGTATATGCATGTACGCGCTTATTCCCGTGAATTATATTATTATAAACATGCAGCGCGATAGTTTAAAATGTATTAACCCTGTATAAGTCCTCTATTATTTAATTCTTAATTTTATACTAATCATCTAAATTTTTGATGCTGATTAAAATTGTATTTATCCCTTTAATTTCCATTGGAATTTTAAGCTGTTTTGTTTGATTCTATCAGCAGCACGAAATAGGAAAATATACGTCTATCTCGAATTTCTCTCCTGAATTCGAAGAATTCGGACATTTGACGCTGAAGCTCTCTAATTAGGTATTACATAAGCCTGCTGGACTTTTACTGGGAAACCATTACGTCTTTTACATTTTATCTGAATCTGTTATTGTACAGGTAATTAAGGATGAAATAGAACAAACATAATGTGATCGGGTAATTGAATTAACTGGATTAACCCTTTAAACCCTAATTATTTACTTCTTAACTCCTCGACCTAAAGTCAAAGCCTCTTTAATTGAAAGGCCAGTTTTTTGGGCAATAAGTAACCGAAGGTTTACGCATGTACTGTCGTTTGTTTACTTTTAAATACATTTTCTAGGACTTTGAACAATTTAAGTGGTAACTTGTTATTTGTCTATGAAAACATACTTCTGTTTTACATCTTAAATGTTTAGCTAGTTATTTATCTAAACCTCTTCTTCAGTGACATAACTACAACATCCAAGCCTGAAATGAGTCTATTTCAACTTTTAATTTGACGCAAAATTCCTGTATTTAGGGAATTGGTATAACCATAATCATTAATTTTCTATTCCAGTCATTAGTTATTCTTCATTTATGCAAGTGTGGAGACCAACCTAATCCCTGTAAGCCAGTGCCGCTAACCTAATTAGGCTTGTGAAAGCACGTTTCCAGGTCGTGAGTTCAGACTTATCTGGGACCATTCCCCTTTATGGCGGGAATGTGGTATAATCAAGTTCCTGGTTAATGTAGGAGAGTGACAAAGATGGACGAATTTTCAGCTGTGTAATTGATGAATGAAAGATGAAGAAATAAGTTTACATTTTTCAATTAGTTTATTTTTTTCAGGCTTCGTGTTTTTTTTTTGTGTACTATTTACAATTAATTTCTTTATTTAAGATTATGAAATTTAATTGGATTAACTTTTCTTATTTTTTATTCCATTATACTATCGTCGACTCGAAAAGGATCAGTATAAGATTATCATACACTATATTTTTCTCAAACAAAATAATATTTGTTATTACGTCTCGTCTGTACGTCAAATCTTTTACGGTAAAAGTCTACGTCATGTTAAATGAGAATTACGTTAACATGTATGTAAAGTAACATTAATAAAAAGCCTTTTAGGCAGTGCTCAACAACCCAACGTTCACAGATGATTAAATAAACGTATATTTCAACATGTAAGATGCAATAAAGATCATAATGTAAGCCAATAATGTAGAAATATAACTCCCTATTTACTACGTTCTGAAATATGTATCAATCTTAATAAAAATGTGCGTTTTCATTGAACGACGCATCACTGTAAAAGCTTTTTTGTATTTCGACGGATTTGTTAAGTCTGTACGACAAAAATACTGTTTGGAAATAGCGTACGGCGTACACTGTATAAAAAATTTGTATGGTCTAAATATTTTAAATGTTTTTGTTTAGTGTTTTATTTATGCAATAACTTGACCACTTTTGACCAACTTGACTTTTTTTTTATTTATTTGGTATTAAGATTTTCATGATTCCGTAATTAAATTATACTCTATACTCCTGTGTTTCATACCTATTTCACTCTAAACTTTTTTTAGGAGAGAAATATAATATGTTAAAAAAAATGCAAAAATAATAACTATTATTAACTACTAAATAGAAATAAATATGTGCCTGCACTGCCTTCTAAACACAAGACATTAAAACGTCAACCGTTTTTTATTGCATTGAATTTTGACATCTTTACCGTAACAAAATGGAACCGAACATTGACAAAGTATGTGGCCCAATTCAATTAGCTAAGGTTACAGGGTTTTAAGTATTTACGGTACTTTTCATGTTGCTTTTCATTAATTTCACGATTTTTCTCAGGTCGACGTATCTCAAACTGTGAACTTATTTGCATTTAACTTAGTCTAACTCAGAATGAAAGTTATGGTAAATCTAGTATATATTTGTTGGTTTTACAAAACAGTTTAACGGTTGTTATTATGAGTTATAGGAACGAGGAATTCATAATTGTAGTGTACTTTGTAACATCAACGTTTTTCAATTGCCATTCGTTTTCATTCTTCGTTTTATCATCTCACTCCAAATATCTTATTTCATAAAAAAATATAATAAAGTGCTGGACATTTAGATACTTTGCTCCAAGTAGGCTAGGCTTAGGTAACAGGGAAAATAAACGCCTAGATTTAGAGTAACTGTAGCTGTAACTGTAGCTTTTGTTTCGGTAGTGCATTGAATAAAGACCTAACTTTTTCAGCAGCCTGTTTCATCCATAAACTGCCAAACGAGAAAGTTTGAACAAAAATAAAAAAGGTTGAGTTTCTCTGACTGTGATGTGAATTTACCTATGTAGGTGACCCTGATATGGGTTCCATAAAACTCTGAATGATATTTTAATAAATTTGGGGAAGAGAATATGCAGAGTCGGTCTGTTTTATGTTGCCGAGTTTTTATTTTCTACCAAATAGGATTGTTGCTTTTTTTCGTTTTCGATTCGTGTTCTCGATTAATGAAAACGTATTTTACTGACACGCAATAGGGTTTGAATTGAGTTATTTCGTGTTGATTACGGTCTGAAATTATAACTAGCTATATAAAGCGAGGACTTTATTGGTACTTGAGGGTCGTTCAACTGCCGTAAAGGATTTTAATGTGATCCCTGTATGTGATATTGTCATCATGTTTCTGAATTGCTGCTACTTTACATAATTAATAGTTTTCTTGAAAAAGTAATGACTTTCTTGCACACTCATATGTGTAGTCGTGATATTTGATGCTGTTTCGCTTCAAAATAATTAATACACGAACGTAAAGGCATAATACTCTGTAAGCCAATGAGCGAACGTCACCGATATTTACGTTTTGACTTACCCGCATAGTCGTAAGCAAAGGCCCGACTATCCTATGACAGACGAGTGGGTAACCACGATTTTATATGGAAAATCCAAATGGATGACGTGCAAGCATGGGCGGGGAGACTTGTTTCGGGTACGACTAAGCCTTTAGACTAATGGACAGAGAGAGAGCTATGTATCATTTCGGGAATTCTCAATTTTGAATGTTTGAGAATGGAATCCGTTTTGGCGTTCTTTTGTTTTTTGGCAACTATCCCATAGTGTTGGAGGTATAATTAAAAGGGGTTGTAGAGCTTTGAGAGAGATTGCAATAAAAATGGCATGGAGCAATATGCAGAAAATATATTATATCCTTAGTTAACGTTGATTTCGAGTTCGTGTTTAATTTGAGTTGTAAAAATATTTTCTTATTTAAATTTTATATTCCAGTTTTATTTTACCAAAGGAATTCTTTTAATCCTTTTTTTTTAATCGTACTTCAAGGTATACCTTACCGTATTTTATTATTTTTCAAGTGAAAGTTTGATAATGTGAAAAATCCTTTATGTATTTAAATTAATCAGCCGACAGAATGGTACTGAAGTGTTCACCACACGTATTTAGGTATTGTCACTGGGGACTACCAAATAGTATCAAATATAAAGACAGACAAACGTGCTACTATTAATTTAAATGGGGTTATGAAATCTGCGAACTGTTCCACATTATACGATAGCAACCTTTTTGCAGACTTTTTTGTAACTTAAAACATAGTAGGTATTTGTAAAACGGATATTAGTGGGTTTAGAGCCGGTTTTTCCGTAGGTAATTCGAGACAATATATATTAATAAATTCGAGAGATAAATTAACACGTCTGACATATTTTGTTTTGAAGAACTGTCAAATAAAATTATCTGGCCATGGATAAAGCGCTAAAATAGTTTATTTATACCATTAGTGTCACCCAACCGTAGTTATTCTCTTCATTAGAATAGAGATATCACGGAATGCCTCTTAAAAAGGTTCACCATTACTGGCTCAATGTGTTATCATTTATGTATGAGTAGAATTAAAGGGGTTAATGCATTTGCCTTTTTTGCGCAGTTTTTGTTGAAAGAGAATGGGATGAAAATATTTTTGTTTCAAGAAATGAAATAATTAAAATAAATTACTGATGTTACTTTATTTAATGAGTTACTTTATGATGATTAGGTATTCTTATAAATAGTTCAGAAATATTATTGTCATGCTTTCAGGCAACTTTTATTAATATGTAATGTCTCTTTTTAATTAGCATTGGCAGTCTTAAGTTTTGATCGTCCACGTAGATTTAAAATACTGACTAAATTATAAATCACCTTCCTATATTTAATTAAAAAACTTAAAATAGTCCTGTATTACATGACAAAATGTAAGAGAAAAATACCCAAGTTTTTTGGCAAATGCATACTTAAACATGCATGGAAGATGATGTATGGAAGACGAATATTCTTGGAAACTTTTCCGACACAAGCAGGTTACACTACAAATATGTTACGTTTACTAGATCAGTTTCAAACAAAACAAAAAGTTTATTTAGTTTCGTAAAGAACTATGTTCCGGAATACAGTTTCTGTTAACCCGATGGGATAGACCAATATACAATATTACTAGGTTTTTCTTTACTTTGGGGACACGAATACATTGTAGGCATCCTTAGCTAGTTTTTCTCTTAAGAGAAGGAATTTGAGTAGGGTTTAGGATGCTAATAGGAACCCAACTATGTGTTGACCGCGATTCAAAATCTATATAAGTCTTCATCAATTATAGTGATAGTCAATTAGAACATTAATGATTGGAGAATTGATTAAAAAAGCGACGAAAAAAAAAACAATCTTATAATGTTGCCGCCGTGTCAGCTTGATTAAATCAGGACGTTTTCCAGGAAGTAGAAATTATGTTGTAATAAATCTATACTAATATTATAAAGCTGAAGAGTTTGTTTGTTTGTTTGGTTGAACGCGCTAATCTCAGGAAGTACTGGTTAGAATTGAAAAAATCTTTTTGTGTTAGATAGTCCATTTATCGAGGAAGGCTTTAGGATATATAACATCACGCTGCGACCAATAGGAGCGAAGCAGCAGTGAAAAATGTCACCAAAACGGGGGAAAATATTCATACTTGAAAGCTTCCGTTGCGTGCGCTGCGTAAACGGTTCGAGTTACCCAAAATATATGTATGAAAGAATTGTTCCTCTTTGAATGATCTAAAAAAATGTCTGCGACATTATATGTCTATCTTTTAAAATTGACTCACTATAACCTTTTTTAAGGTAATCATTTGGTCGAAATTAATGCATTATCTATACTATATATAATATTATAAAGCTGAAGAGTTTGTTTGTTTGTTTGTTTGTTTGGTTGAACGCGCTAATCTCAGGAAGTACTGGTTAGAAAGGAAAAAATCTTTTTGTGTTAGTTAGTCCATTTATCGAGGAAGGCTTTAGAATATATAACATCACGCTGCGACCAATAGGAGCGAAGCAGCAGTGAAAAATGTCACCAAAACGGGGGAAAATATTCATACTTGAAAGCTTCCGTTGCGTGCGCTGCGTAAACGGTTCGAGTTACCCAAAATATATGTATGAAAGAATTGTTCCTCTTTGAATGATCTAAAAAAATGTCTGCGACAGTATATGTCTATCTTTTAAAATTGACTCACTATAACCTTTTTTAAGGTAATCATTTGGTCGAAATTAATGCATTATCTATACTAATATTATAAAGCTGAAGAGTTTGTTTGTTTGTTTGTTTGTTTGTTTGGTTGAACGCGCTAATCTCAGGAAGTACTGGTTAGAATTGAAAAAATCTTTTTGTGTTAGATAGTCCATTTATCGAGGAAGGCTTTAGGATATATAACATCACGCTGCGACCAATAGGAGCGAAGCAGCAGTGAAAAATGTCACCAAAACGGGGGAAAATATTCATACTTGAAAGCTTCCGTTGCGTGCGCTGCGTAAACGGTTCGAGTTACCCAAAATATATGTATGAAAGAATTGTTCCTCTTTGAATGATCTAAAAAAATGTCTGCGACATTATATGTCTATCTTTTAAAATTGACTCACTATAACCTTTTTTAAGGTAATCATTTGGTCGAAATTAATGCATTATCTATACTAATATTATAAAGCTGAAGAGTTTGTTTGTTTGTTTGTTTGGTTGAACGCGCTAATCTCAGGAAGTACTGGTTAGAATTGAAAAAATCTTTTTGTGTTAGATAGTCCATTTATCGAGGAAGGCTTTAGAATATATAACATCACGCTGCGACCAATAGGAGCGAAGCAGCAGTGAAAAATGTCACCAAAACGGGGGAAAATATTCATACTTGAAAGCTTCCGTTGCGTGCGCTGCGTAAACGGTTCGAGTTACCCAAAATATATGTATGAAAGAATTGTTCCTCTTTGAATGATCTAAAAAAATGTCTGCGACAGTATATGTCTATCTTTTAAAATTGACTCACTATAACCTTTTTTAAGGTAATCATTTGGTCGAAATTAATGCATTATCTATACTATATATAATATTATAAAGCTGAAGAGTTTGTTTGTTTGTTTGTTTGGTTGAACGCGCTAATCTCAGGAAGTACTGGTTAGAATTGAAAAAATCTTTTTGTGTTAGATAGTCCATTTATCGAGGAAGGCTTTAGGATATATAACATCACGCTGCGACCAATAGGAGCGAAGCAGCAGTGAAAAATGTCACCAAAACGGGGGAAAATATTCATACTTGAAAGCTTCCGTTGCGTGCGCTGCGTAAACGGTTCGAGTTACCCAAAATATATGTATGAAAGAATTGTTCCTCTTTGAATGATCTAAAAAAATGTCTGCGACAGTATATGTCTATCTTTTAAAATTGACTCACTATAACCTTTTTTAAGGTAATCATTTGGTCGAAATTAATGCATTATCTATACTAATATTATAAAGCTGAAGAGTTTGTTTGTTTGTTTGTTTGTTTGTTTGGTTGAACGCGCTAATCTCAGGAAGTACTGGTTAGAATTGAAAAAATCTTTTTGTGTTAGATAGTCCATTTATCGAGGAAGGCTTTAGGATATATAACATCACGCTGCGACCAATAGGAGCGAAGCAGCAGTGAAAAATGTCACCAAAACGGGGGAAAATATTCATACTTGAAAGCTTCCGTTGCGTGCGCTGCGTAAACGGTTCGAGTTACCCAAAATATATGTATGAAAGAATTGTTCCTCTTTGAATGATCTAAAAAAATGTCTGCGACATTATATGTCTATCTTTTAAAATTGACTCACTATAACCTTTTTTAAGGTAATCATTTGGTCGAAATTAATGCATTATCTATACTAATATTATAAAGCTGAAGAGTTTGTTTGTTTGTTTGTTTGTTTGTTTGGTTGAACGCGCTAATCTCAGGAAGTACTGGTTAGAATTGAAAAAATCTTTTTGTGTTAGATAGTCCATTTATCGAGGAAGGCTTTAGAATATATAACATCACGCTGCGACCAATAGGAGCGAAGCAGCAGTGAAAAATGTCACCAAAACGGGGGAAAATATTCATACTTGAAAGCTTCCGTTGCGTGCGCTGCGTAAACGGTTCGAGTTACCCAAAATATATGTATGAAAGAATTGTTCCTCTTTGAATGATCTAAAAAAATGTCTGCGACAGTATATGTCTATCTTTTAAAATTGACTCACTATAACCTTTTTTAAGGTAATCATTTGGTCGAAATTAATGCATTATCTATACTATATATAATATTATAAAGCTGAAGAGTTTGTTTGTTTGTTTGTTTGTTTGGTTGAACGCGCTAATCTCAGGAAGTACTGGTTAGAATTGAAAAAATCTTTTTGTGTTAGATAGTCCATTTATCGAGGAAGGCTTTAGGATATATAACATCACGCTGCGACCAATAGGAGCGAAGCAGCAGTGAAAAATGTCACCAAAACGGGGGAAAATATTCATACTTGAAAGCTTCCGTTGCGTGCGCTGCGTAAACGGTTCGAGTTACCCAAAATATATGTATGAAAGAATTGTTCCTCTTTGAATGATCTAAAAAAATGTCTGCGACAGTATATGTCTATCTTTTAAAATTGACTCACTATAACCTTTTTTAAGGTAATCATTTGGTCGAAATTAATGCATTATTGCCAATTATTTGCTACAGAGTTTTATCAACATAATCTATACTAATTATATATAATTATCATTTACGCAGAAATACTTTTTTTTTTAACTTCTTAATCGTGGTCATAATAACAGAAATTGACGCGGACGAAGTCGCGGGGATCAGCTAGTTAAATATAAGCGTTGTACCTTGTTTCCTTACCTAATAACTTATTTAATGTGTGGAGTAACTCTCTCTCTCTCAAACGATAAATAATTTATTTTTAAATTTTCAGACTAAATTACGAAGTTTAAAATTTTGAAATATTTAGTAATGCTTTCACTTCAGCATACATTTGGCAAAAATTATTAGAGGTCTGTAAAGTTGGCTACTGTAACGATAAAGCTAAGTCAAGAATTCTTTCAGACAAACATAAACAAATTCAAATATTACTGCAAAACTCATCTCAAGTCAACGACCAAATCCTGCCAAGTATATACAAATTATGTTCGAAGCACGTACATTTCGAAAGCCATTCAGCGGAACAAATTGTATGTAGTCCTTCAACACGCACTCGACCGAAATTCGCACGAACAAATGTGGAGTTACGAATCCCTGTAATTAAGTAGGAGTAACTGACGCACTGATCCTTAAGGTAGGCATTCACGATGGAGCCATTTGAATTGGAGTGACTAAAACGGACTGATGTTAAAAAATTTTTTTTTTCGTTTTTGTTACCTTATTCCCCTGTGAGGTTCAGTTCGTTTGTTATAGAAATAGCTCATAAGTCGACGTTTTTGGATTGATCTCAATATAGATGACATGTAGGTTCGCGGATTCATGGGTTGCGTCATGCGTGATGCGATAGCTAGATGAAAATAGAGTTACATGATCAGGATTCAAGTTTTCACATTCACGGTAAAATTTTGGCTTGACGCCACGATGGATGACTTGATTTTGAATGCCCTTCAGGCGGTCGAATTTTACGAGCTTTTGCGAACTCGATAAACTGTTTATGTTGTTTTTAGATTAGTTGGGAATATTTTGGCGGACAGCGAATTTATCTTACAGTAATCTGGGTCTTGTGTAGACTAAGGATTGTTTATGTAAATTACTTGTGTGTTTTGCCTGTTTCTGTAGAAGGGGTAAGTTGTGTTGTTGGGTTCATTCTTGATTGATTGCTGCCAAAATAACACAAGCCAAAAATATGTTAGTTAGGACCAAATAGCAATAACAATATATTAAAAAAGCGTTTTGTGTAAGTTATTTAAACTACATTAACAACCAAATTTATGCGTGATTTTAAATCGTGTTGTGTGATAAGCATCGTTTAGGTCAAAATCAAGTATACTTCTACATAAAACCGCTTAATATTATGTACCTACAGTTTTCAAGAGCTTTACGATTTTTCGATTATTTAAAATTAGCCTCTATAAAACCTAAAAAAGAAGTACTACGAAGTACAGTACCTATTACTACTAATCTATTTTCCGTAATCCCAATTTACTTGAGATTACCAATATTATTCAATTACTTTTAATAGAACGGCTTAAAACAGCAGATTTCAGTTAAAAAACTAAATCTTAATTTTATCTTACAAGTCACCTACAAAAAAAATTAACACCTATAAAAAAAATATGAAATTAAGGATTAAATTTAGGATTTTAAGATTTAATTTATAAGATTATTAAAGAAATTAACTATAAATACATACTTGTTGTATGTATTTATAGTTAAGCTCTTAAACGTCTATACTGTCATTCATAGTTCCTAGTTCTTCTAGGAAACGTAACATAATACCTTTGTATGTCAATATTAGCATGCATGCCAAAGGCTTTGTTACGCAATAAGGCAACCACTTCAAAAGCCAATCAAGACAACAATATACACCGATTTACCTATATAATAGAACAACCGTAATATTACAATTAATTACTTCCTCTAATTACATAATATTATTAGAATTTACCAATAACATTCATGCATCATTTATGAAAATTAATAATTAAATAGCAACCTTTATCAATCTGTAAATAAACACTACGTTTCACATTCCATAACTACTAGTATTTATATATTTTAAACTCTGTTTCTCGAGGGGCTCGTGGCTAAGTGTAAGCCGTACGGTTTGATCGATAATACAGGTTAAGCCGCGCTCGCCGCGGTTAGTCTGTGGATGGGTGACCATTCAAAACATACCGAGACCCCTCCGTGCCTCGGATAGCACGTTAAGCGGTAGGTCCCGATTGTCATACTATGATCTTTGGCAGTCGTTAAGTCAATTCTGACAACCAGTCTTACCACGGAATGCTGTGTTAATACCCAGTAAAATGGGTTGTGGAGGTCAGATAGGCAGTCGCTTCATGTAAAATACGGTATTCAGCTGAATCCGGTAAGACTGGAAGCCGACCCCAACATAGTGGTGAAAAGGCTCGGGAGATGATGACTTGTAAACTCTGTTTAATGCATTTATAACTTCATTTCTTTGTTTCTACATTCTTTCTTCAGGACCAAGTCATTGTACAGCAACACATCTACCTTTTTTTTTTTTTTTTTCTTGCGGGGGGAAACCTTCAAAAGGCACCCGGTCTTATGGGGATTTATAAGACCGGGGAGTGTGGGATTTTTACCGCACTAAAACCACCCCGTTGGTCACCATCAGCACATGAAAAGAGGCTTCTGTTACCTCTTAAAGAACAAACCAGAAGCCCCCCTGTGCAACGCCTGTTAGAGCACATCCTTGGAAAGACTGTAAAGAGGTCTTCCCTGAGCCTCGCTTTTGCACAGCAGCATTGACCAGTGCTGCTGTCTTCTTCGAGGACACTTGATGGGCGACAGAGTCCCCTCTCTGAGCACCCGTGGCCTCAAAGGCCCACCTTCGTCAGATGTTATAGGTGGGTTTTCGGCGTATTAGACGCCTCCGAGGCGATCACCTCCTCGGCGTCTTCTTCTCCGTGAAGGATCAGCTCTTTCTCGATTCCGCTCAGCGGTCTCTTTCTGTACCATCACCGCTTAGCAACACATCTACCTACTATGCGTTTTTTCATGTAGAAGTTACTTTACGTAACAACAGCTATTCAGTTGAATGACTATATTTTTGTTATTTATCTAAAAATACTACTTTATGTTAAGTACAGCAATACCCTTAGTATATCTAATTATTAAGGTGTCTAAGAGTATTTTCACCTTTTGTAGTCATCTGAAGCCGTACAGTGCTTAAAACACGCGGTATCGCTACAGGCACTTAATAAACCCGCAATTTACTTTGAAACAGAAATGTGATATATTCACTATATTTGTGTTAAGAGGTAGTTTGTAATTTGTGGTCTATATATATAGACATAGAGTTCAGTTACGTTTGTCACTATTTACATACTCGTAGCCTAGAGGCATGGTTTCAGGGTTGAATAATTTGTGATTAGATTTGACTGGTCTTTGAGGATTGTGGTCTGATAGTGTCCTTTTATCAAATTTGCTTGACTACCGTGTGTTGTACATAGTTTTAAGTACTGATATTTTTCGCACTGTTTGTTAAAAACACTGAAAAATTAACTTAGAACTTTATAGAAAGTTAAATATCTCAATGCCAATTCTGAAATATACATCTGTTTAAATTTAATAACTAAATACTGTTGAACAGTATTTCCGCGAAGATTTTAACAACATTAAAGAACACATCGCGAAGAACAGAGTGGTTTGGAAGAAGAAAAGGGAGGCCTTTGCCCAGAAGTAGAATCTTAAGTACCTAAGCTATCAAAAAAAAAACACATTAGGTACGTTTATAATATTATTTTACTCATAAAATATTATTATATACTAAGGCAGAGCTTTTCCCCGCCCAAAGTTAAGTACCTACAAGAAACACAAATATTGTTTCTAGTAGGTTTCGTACACATCTTTTATCCTATAAATATAATTTTGTTATGCTACCAATCTCATCTTAAGAGCAATATCAACAGACTCGTGTGAATCGACACATTATGTGCTCAATAAAACAATACAAAATGGTAAAAAAAATAGAATTGAATATTTTATTTACCATTTTGTACAGTAAATACAATGTTTTTGGATAAAAATAGCCAAGTAAACAACTAAAATAATACCGTTTTTTGACACTCGGAACAATGAAAATATGTTATTTTAGAGCCTACGTTATGTTTTTAACTATGCCGATTTTTGATACATGTGTCCTTATATTGATAAAATGCAATTATATGGATTGAACTTACAGCCAAACTTATATCCATTTATATAAAGCACATCCATAAAATATAGCATGAACCAAAATCACAAAAAAAATAATACATAATAGTATCTATGGAATTTTGACATCGTCATAAATGGATGTAAAAGCATTTTTAAATTGCATCTGCAAAGTTTCGGGGACGTACTTTTCAAGGTTTAATTTCTCGAAATCATGTAAAACTTGGTGCGTTACCTACATGATTTCGAAAAAATTTAAAGATTTAATTTTGTGTTTGCTTTTTTGGAACCTTTTCTGTGCAAGTCAGACTACTCCAGTGTTATACCAACAAAGAGTAAAGATAGTATACATATACCACATTTCTGAGAGTACATAGTACATAGCAACGTTAAAGAACTTACAAGCTTTTGTGAAAAGCTAGGTTCAGTTATATTTCAGTCACGTACACACCACAATCTCTAAAAGAACCGAAGGCGTATTGTATGAGATGACGTCATTTGGCACATATACTTGCACAGACGGATTTTGATAAGTTTAGCATACACTGACCTATTTTGACCGACTTCACAAAAAGAGGTTATCTGTTCGAACCATGTAAGTAACTAAGTGATATGAAATTCGTTTATGTAGGAATTTGGTGCACTAAGGTATGACAATAATCAAAATTGTAATAAAACTATTTTTTTTTTTCTAAGTAACTGTTTGGACTGTATTATTTACAGTATTGTTTTTACTAATATGATAAAAAAATGTATGTTTACACAATTTTTTTTGTATTTATGTGACTTTTTTTTTTCATCATGGGATTATTTACAAATAGGTACGCGGAGGAACGATTAGCTGTTTATAAATATACATAAATATCTTAAACGTCGCAGTAATATATCAATTGCCAAGCAAGTACGACGTGCAAAATAAACATTATTTAATTGTTTTTTTTTAGAAACTAAGCCTTAAAAGGACTCGTATACCTCACTATTATCCTGCAAAGTCCAGCGAAGCAAGCCAAGCCTGCGCTCAGGCTAACTGCCTAGATTTCTGCTAAAAACACTTTGTCCTGCATTTATTGCGTGTTGTCAGTCGCGTGGCGCTGGGGCGGGCGGGCGCATGTCGGAGCATTCGGCCTTTCACACTGACCTGATGACGCGTTGGTGCGTCAGGTGTGAGAGGTTGGAACATTGTTGTGTGTTTGTTCGTTCTGGCGTTGCGCGGCCGATGTTGCGCGCTACCTTTTCCGCCGGATATGAACCGACCCCTAGGGCGCTGTCTTTTTTGTAATAATATTGACGTTTGATAAGTGCTACTTTGTAGCCTAAGTTAAATAAATAATTTTTGATTTTTTGATTTAGATTTTTGATATTATTACAAAAAATTGTTATCAATCAAGATAATATTGTTGTCAGGATATTGAACGCACACTTGATATGTCGACTAGCTGGCCCGTGGACAGTTATATTGAGTAAATAGTTTTCTTTAGCAAATCACAGAAATATGTACCTACTACAGTACAATCTGAAAGTATTTTATATTATTATTAGGTATTTTTCAAAAGTAAAATGGGTTTTATTTGAAACGAAGCCAGTTAAATATTAGAGAAAAAAATAAAACACAAAATATGTGACCAGATAATTGACACTTTAAGGCCTTTTTTAGCTTTCAAGCATACAGATTGATATCATAATTTTAACATTTGTGTGTATCCATGTATTTTTGTTTATCGGCCTTTATCATCGTGGATCCCAAAAGAGTGAAATATCTATTCAGTACCAAAGAGACATTTGTTTTAAAAAATTTAGCAAAGGTTTTAAAATGTTATGTTAATTAATTTATCTAATATTGTTTTTAAAACTCCGCGATACAAAATTATAACCAAGAGCGAGATTCGTCTATAGACTAAGCCCTGCGTCAAAGTTTCTAGAATCTGATAATTATAATAATATTGTGACTTATGACTAATAATATAAAACTATAACAAATCAGCTTTGTTTATCGTACTAGCTCTGCAACCAGTTTAAATCGCCTTTAGCAACAAATACAAAGTCGAAGCACATGAGTAGATAAACGGAACAGAGGCAAAGCTTCTTAAGAACGTGCAAAATTGTTACCTATTTTGTTAGGGTTGTCACAATAGGTGAAGACAAATCAAACAAAACGTTTTTTAAATAGTTCTAATAGTCAGTATGATAGAATAGTTTATAAATTACTTACTCTAAGAATTTACTTTTTATAATTTTTGTTTTTTTTTAAATAAAATATACCTACCGTGTTGTACAAATTACTCTCTTCTTATTATAAAAAGGATCATACAATAAAATAAAGGTACTTGCTTGAAAAAGTAATAACCAAATATTTACTTACCTATTGTACTCCTTGGGATAGTTAAAGTATGATATATTTTTGTTTTCTCTATTATTATTCATACACACACTACAATAAACAACCATTATTATTAATATAATACCACGTTTTTACAACTAAACTTATAAAAACTTAAACTTGCAACTAACAAAACAAACAGCGTGCGTCGGACTGACCCTTAGATTGTACACTGGCTGTGCCAGCGTAAACTGGTTTTTTCCAGTCTCGCCGCGTATGTGACAAGCGGCCAGTGGTCACGCACACATGCCCCGCGCGCTTGTGTGCGTGCAACCGATTCGAGCGGTTGTTCGAAGCTTTGCCTCTGTTCCGTTTATCTACTCATGTGGTCGAAGTAAGAAATAAGTTCCGAGAAACCGTTATCTGTTAACAGTTTTCCTGCAATTCATTATTTTATGAACCTATTAGAAAAAACAGTAGTTGTTAGTTAGTTATTTTAATTAAAAAATACTGTAAATAGGGATGACAATTTTTTATTTTTTGTCCAGTTTTTCTATAATATAAAAATATTAGACACGTATTTTTTCGTTTGTCCCGTAAACAAAAAAATATAAAGATACAGTGAGTAGAAATCTTGAGTGACGTCACGTCTAAGCAAAAATTTTACCGAGCCGTATCGTCACAAGCCCCCACTCCTGAACTTTAAAGAGGTTTATCTTTATATTTTGTAATTGATTTGATATAAGAAAAATACGTGTCTTTTATATTTTGATAGTCTAAATGGTGGACTAAATTGATTTTGACTTTTCATACCCAGTCATCTACCCTATTGTAAAGTACCAATACCAATAAAAATACTGACTTTTAAATAAATCGAAATTTTCAGAATACAATTTCGATGATTCTCTTAATGTTTTGTTAAAAAATAGTGGTATATAATGAACTAGTTCGATTTCGTGGAAGTAGTTTAAACACAGTTATGTTAAATACATACATACATATAATCACGCCTCTTTCCCGTAGTGGTAGGCAGAGACCACTCCTTTTCACTTGCTACGATCCTTACTTACTTATGTTAAATCCTATAAAGAATTATTTTAAAGAGACCAAAAAGCTTTTTTATTCTTTACACTTTAGGTATCAATAAAGCCACATAAAGATAATAATGATTAAATAACAAAGGTAGAGATAAATTACAGTTAGGTATATCAAGATTTCAAATCTACTTTGGCTGCCTTAAATATGTCGTACCCTTTTCATGGACCGATAGTACACCCAGTGCAAAAGACAGTCTGTACCACATTCAACGCTTTTCGAAATTAAAACAATATAAATACTCTAATAATAACTGTTACTTGATTCTTAACACATTTATAGTATTCACAGTAAATATTTTGATATTATCACGCAGAACCTTTTCTGTCCAAAGGCACAAGGTAAATTAAATCTTATGACATTAACATAAGGTTAATTTTTAATTACAAGCACAGCGCCGAAGTTGTGTGAAACTGACCTTTTGAAAAGACATCACTAAAAAGGTCTGAATTTAAGCAAATCCTTTTAGGTTCCCACAACCATATTATTATTACTTACACTCGTGCTTTCACTCTCGTTTATTAATTATTTCGCATTATTGTTACAGAGTGGATCCTTATAAATCTGTAGAATATTTATTTGCTTAGCACTTACTTACTTAACATAAAAGAAGAATATAATACAAGCAATTAATAACGGCGAAATATGTAAAATGTTAAGTAAATTGTCGTGTATTTAACATTTGTTTATATAAATGTCTTCTTAGCCTAATTTAATCAGTGATCAACGTATACGGAACGTTGGGCAAGTAGTACTTACGAGTGCAGTCGAATCTTAAAATTGTATTGATTTAATCTTACAAGATTGTTACAGTAGTTTGTAAATGCTTGAAAGAAACTTAATATTATTTTTTACATTAAATGTTATAGTAGAAACTGAAAAAGCTTTCAAACGCAAATAAATAGCAGTTTAACTTCGAGCAAATTTAATATCTGATCGAAACAGCGACCACTGAAAGTATGAAGTAAATACAACAATATTAAAAACTTTCGTTTCATTTTGAGTCCCTTCACAAATGCTGACGCTCACAACGAAACTTTACCAATATAATTTCTTTGAAATCGGTCACATTTTTGCATGTTCAGTGTTAAGTTTTTCCCTTTGTGCAAGTTTGAGGGTTGTATTGTACGTTACTGATAAATTATTCATGTTCAAACTATATGGAGTGGTAGTAGTTGCTCTGTCAATCGAAATATAATTTTAGTCTTTGATTTTCTTGATTATTTGTTTTGAAATAAGTAAGTAATTTGGAAATTATTAAACTCACGGGAAGAATTTATTTATTTTCAGATGAGTTGATATCTAATTCTATTTTTGATTCATTTTTTTATTTTAGAAATTCGAATTGTTACTTGATATTAGCTAAAATTGTTAAAAACAGACATTTTTTTAATAAAGTCGCCAATTTTCACGTACAAAAAATATGAAAAATAGGGCACAAAAGAAAATGGATAAAATGTTTGTAGTTTATAACTCGAAAACATGCATAGAAAGTATAAAAACTGTACGTCCAGGTATTTAAAGTGTAAGCGCATTTATTCGTGGATTGTAAAACTCTGTTACTTTGAGCGCCAGTTAAAAACATGCAATTGAGTATAATTTTGTTTTGAAATATTCTAAAGACTCTTTTTTATAGAATTGTTTGTAAATTTTATGAGCGATATTTGAATTAATGTGAACTGTAATCACAGAATTGACTAAAGTATTAATTGTAATATTTTACAGAAAAAAATAAATAGTTTATAAAAGTGTAAAATTTTTGTTCATAAAATTTTTGGTAAATATCTAAGGGAATACGTATTTAACTTACCTCTTCTTTTATTCTTTTCAAAACTTGCATTACTTTTTAAATATTTTTATGCCATGTGATTGAATACCTACAAACAACTTATTTCAGTAAAACTCGTAATTTATTCATAAAACAAACCACGATCGCTTAACATTAAACCAGGTTTGACGATTTCAACATTTTGCAGTTTGTAAAATTTATGTTCCGTGACACAAAAGAGTGAAACGTAAACAAACCTACACTCGTTCACAGCTCTCAACCCAAACAAATGACAATCTATGGTACAATACGTTACGAAAAACACATTCTATTCTAGTTGCCAACGTCAAAATCAACGTTTTGAGGTTACACGTCCTATTGTGTACACTTAGGGCGGATGTCACGAGTTTATATGAACGCGATCAGTTAAAACTAAACTTGAATTTAGCTTAAAGCTTTGATTTTCGTTTTAACAACACAAACTGAACACAGTTTAGGCAGAACATAGGAATATTATTATATAATTTATCGCTTTTTATTAAAATAACGCAATGCCCACCCCATTTCCCGACTAGTCTTAAGGAAGTCAATTTTTCGAGGCAATAAACATTCCGCGTTTCGGTATGGCCACCTTTGATTGAATATTTTTTTAACTCGTTACCCACTAAACCTCAAAATCTCAACAATTTTTGAACTCAGTACCTTTGTAACTTGGTTTAGAAGAGCATTTTTAATGTACGGTAAAATCGCCCCTTACATTCACAAGTGTTACGAACGACGTTAAAACATTTCAACTGTCAGAGTCAGTAATGTTGACAGTGTTATTAATTGTCAGTGGAATGACTGAGCACATCCGACTATTTTGAGGAAATATTGTATTGTTTAAAAAAATGTTTACGTCATTTTGAAGACAGATGAGTTGATATTAGCTTGTAGTTTAATGTCTTTTGTCGAGTCAAAGAAAATTGTTTATTGTTTAAGCTGCTAATAATTGTCTACTCGTGATCAGAGGGCTGGTTTGTTCCTTGCACAGAGAATCGGCATATCCATTCAACGTGGCAATGCTGCCAGCCTTCTGGGCACGTTTCCCGCCATTGACAAGGATGACGATGAATTTTTTGACGCGTATTAGTTTTATTTATTTATATAAGTTTTAATTTTAGTATAGTTGTAAGTGTTAGTTGTTATATTAGATTTAAGTATTAAATTGTAAATAAAAGAAGTTATAAAAAAAAAACAGTTAACTTTCCTGTGTCATGTTTATAAATAAATCAATTTACTTAACACATAAATCTAATACAAGAACAAACAAAGACTAAAATTAAATCTTATATAGATAAATAAAACTAACACGCGTCAAAATACTCATCGTCATCCTTGTCAATGGCGGGAAAGGTGCCCAGAAGGCTGGCAGCATTGCCACGTTGAATGGCTATGCCGATTCTCTGTGCAAGGAACAAACCAGCTCTCTGATCACGAGTAGAGTCTACCAAACGTTTTGACAGTTCTTTAAAAAGATTTCGTGCACTCGGACCCCATGACCCGAGCGTTTCAACCCCAAACGGCTCGAAAATATAATTACCCATTAGGTTATTATACTTTCGCCGTTTAAGGGTCTCCGCTGCTCCAGCAGCAGCGCCAGGAGAGGCCGCCGAACTTAGAACGTGGGATGGCGCAAGGGTGTCGACGCACGTTGCGTCCCACACCAAAGGCCGACCCAATTTCCAAGGCAACAATGACATACCGTCAGGTCTCTTACCATCGCTGCGCACCAAACCATTGGGTTCCAAAACAGCTGGTACACCGGCAATGACAAGAGCACGACGGATAATGTCATTAATATTTGCGTGACGGGATATACGTCCTGCGCTCCTGCTGCAGGACAAGCCATGGTGACCGAGGCAATCGACTGTTTCACCGCATTGACACCGATGACATGCGACACAAGTTATACCTAAACGTAAACTGATGGCGAGCCGGAAAGTATTGTCATCCAAAATCGTACCAAGAGTGGTTGACGGAAGTGCCTGTAACCAGAGGCCCGATTCCCATTCTCCCACAGCCAGGAGACGCGCGCGCTCTGCAGTGTTGATTGACGTATTAATTAATTCTTTCCGTATCAAACTGCAAAGCGGCTCGTCCCACTGCCTCTGAGAAGAACGTTGCTCGGGTAGATCTGTGCCCGGGCAGGACAATTCCCAACTATTTACTGCCTCAGTCATGCACAGAATCTGAAAATCAACCAGAGAAGACCCTAAGATTTGCCTGGTTAATTTTTCAGTGCTGTGGACCGAAGACAAAAATGCTGGTAAGCCTAGACTGGAAACTTTACGTACACCAAGCCCACCAAATCGGATCGGCAGCGTGGCTTGGGTCCAAGCTCGGTCATCCAACGTTACGTTAAAAATGGACGTTAACGTGGACCGAATAATTTTATCGACTTTTTCCAAAAGCGGCAAATGTTTCCACAATCGTGAAGAACGAAGAAAATATGTAAATTTTGGACCAAAACAACAAAAACGAATTAAAGTAATAGCAGAATGTAAAGAGATTTTGAAAAGTCTGTTCGAAATTGATTGAAAATTTTCAATTTTATCATCTATAAAATTTTCATATGATTCTTATCACATATTATTCAATTAATTTAATTTAATATAAAAATATGTTTACATCCTTCAAATGATTGACTATACCTGTCTCACTACCATCATCTGCATATAAACATCCACAGGCATGTTTGATTAATCTGATCTTAATACACTGCCTCCAAACTTAGGCAACTCAAAAGTCGTACCTAACTAAAGACGCAATGAATTCTGCATAGGTCTTAAGTCCTTTAGAGAAAACCTCGACAAACAAGTTCACGAGAGTATCAAGTATTTATGAGCCCACATGTTTGCCCATTGTACACTTGTAAGGCTTCTAATCCTGAACCGAGAACTATTATGTTAGATTCAACAATTCCGCCTTTATATAGGATATTATAAGCACAAAGGTGGGTACGGAGCTTATACTAACTATAAGGGATCAAAACAACACCTGTGTAACACTAGGTTGTACAATGAATAGTGGAGTGTAAAGACACTATATAAAAATAAATTGAAGTTAATTTATTGGACACGTGTATTGGGTAGCTGTTATAAAGCTAGATCAATATAAGAAGTGTCGAATTGCTGATTGGCAAAACCTATTAAAATAATACGTCTCTACTGGGGCCCGAGTCTGCTATTTACACTCCGTGTCAGTGTGCTCATAGTTGGCTCATAGTGGGACGATTTTACGATAATTGGCATTCTACTAACTTAGTAGAATGCCAATCACTATGTCTATCTATCACTATCGTCCCACTATGAGCCAACTATGAGCAAACTGACACGGAGTGTAAATAGCAGACTCGGGCCCCTGGTTCTGCTCTTCTATTGGTTGGGATATTTTCTTCTTATCATTTTTTTTATTAGACCTAAATATAATTATATTTTTTCAAAACTTACACGTGGTACGTACTTTTACCATAGAAATGGAGTACTTGAACTATACTTTTTTTATCTTGTTTTTTCCTCAAATATCACGTTTTTTTTTAAATAAGAATACTCTTGAAGAAAGACTCGCTCGTAAGCTTTTGGCCTTAATCTAGTAGAGGTCACCAGTAAGGGATTATGTTAATACCGCAACTCGTTATAGTATTATGAAGAGGTCTTCACACATGGACGCCTTAAGTAGATTTTTAAGTGCCCTTAAAGTTAAAAACTATTTAAATTGAAATTTTTAATTTCAATTAAATACTTTTTCAGAAAAATCAGGTAAAAGTGCTATACCATACAGAAAAATAAACTTTTAGAAAAAATCATGTTCTTTAGTTGTATTTCATCAGGGCGTAGGTATCTTATACTAACTTTGGTACGTCTTTGATGAATGGCAAATCTCTGGAGAGGAACTAGAGACGTCTATTTCCATGTAAAATAAACTCGGCAAATAAAGATGAAGCAACTAGTTTGATTCCACGTATGTTTGGTAAAGACGTGCCTCTCTAAGACTCCCGTATCTCGTCAATCCTCTTGTAGGTAGGTATATTTTTTTCCATAGCTGCAAATCCTCCATGACAGTTTGATGTAACATAAACATACAAGTATTTTATATATACCGAAACTATATTATACATACAATAGTGAAAAGGGAACAGTACGCATGAAGAAATCTAACCCAGTGCTTAATGATACGGAAATATATTTGAAGACGTAGGGCAATAGGAGATGGCAATGTAGGCATGTGCCACCTTGTCCATGGATTCTGGAGTTTCATTTCACAGTCCGTTGAACAATATCACAACGAAACTTAACAGAGTGATCGTTCATCTGTTTTATAAAAACAAAGAGCTAAGTTCTGTACTTAAATGAGGTCCTGCATATTCATGATTAATGTTGAGGACAAAACAATATTTTTGGGGGAAGTTTTTGAGCCTTGAATGTATACCAAAATATTATTCAACTTAAGAAAGTTTTAAGATTTTAGAATTCACATTATTGTAAAAAGAAAGGTATGTTATTTATTTTTATAAGAACTTCGGAATTGTCACTCCATAACACGTCCGTAAGTTCTAACTCTAAAGTTCACTTGTATAGTTTAACCATTAGCCACATAAGTCCACCCAATATTTGAGAAACATATTTAATACAAAATGTAAACGGGAAATATTGGCAGCTTCCGTTTGAACAGATCATCTTGTGTTTACTCACTACAATATGTGGTATATTGTAGTGAGTAAATACAAGATATTGAGTTGGTATAATAATACATATTCAGACATATTATAGTGTTCCGGGTCCTATGAGTTAGCTTTATACCTAAATAAAAAAAAATGTGTCCTTCATTTTCGGTCTCACAACAAAAACTTTCTAAGAATTCGCCGGTTTTATATTAAGGTTTTAAATAAAAGTAAAAGTTATATTTGTCATTACTTAAAAAGTAATTCCAAGATAGATACCGAGACGTATTTTCAAAATGTCTGCGAAGATTTAGGTGACTCACAAAGACCGCCAGATTATGAATCAATTTCGCAACTTAATTGAAAATTTGAACGGTACTATTAGTTCAATAAATGTGTTCCTTCCGTTGAGTTTAATATTAATAAAGTAATTCAAGTTGACCTAAAAAAACAATGTTTGGAGGAGTGTTTTAGCAAAGAAAATAGGTCAGAAAACGATAACAGAAAACAAGGGGCTTTTAATGGTGGTTTTAAAAGATGGGTTACTGTTACAACAACTAGCTATCGACAGTCAACATTGTTATGCCGATACAAAGATATAATCAAAAAGTTTCGAATAACAAAGAACACAAAATTTATAATTTGTAGTTGTTGTAGATTAAGTCGCGCACACTGACTGCCAATATTGACGACTTCTCCTTTCGCGGGTCCGCTGGCAGAAATTTCTTAAGAAATAAGCGGCACCTTGTTTTATCAATATGTTACATTTATTAAATGTTTGTGTGTGTACATAAATTATTAAATAAATAAATCCTTACTTCCTACTAATATTATAAATGTGAAAGTTTGTGAGAATGGATGTGTGGATGTTTGTTACTCTTTCACGCAAAAACTACTGAATGGATTTTAATGAAACTTTACAGTAATGTAGCTTATACATCGGAATAACACATGTGCTATAATTTATAAAGATAGTGTATCAATTGTCATTCATGCGGATGAAACCGCGGGGCACAGCTAGTATATTATAAATGCGAAAGTATGTTTGGATGTATGGATGTTTTTTACTCTTTCACGCAAAAACTACATAATAGATTTCAATGAAACTTTACAATAATGTAGCTTATACATCGGAATAACACATAGGCTATAATTTATAAAGATGGTGAATGAATTGTCATTCACGCAGGTGAAACCGCGGGGCACAGCTAGTAAATAAATAAAATTGAATTAAATACAGTATAACAGCAAGGACTTGGCAAGCTCCTCCACTGCACACTTGAAAGTAATTTTACACTATTAATAAACTTTTGGACTGCTACACAAGGAGTCTTAAATATTTAGTGCTAATAATGCCTACGGGGAAAATTTATGATGACATTACACTGCACTATATTCCCCTCAAGAACTCGAACATTACTTGCTGTTTCATTTTCATTGTTTTCCTTATTTTCTTCAAACGATTCAGTTAATTCTTTTGTTTCATCGGGATCCTCAATATTGCCGTTTTCAATTTCTTTAATATCTTTGTAAGTATGACTTGTATTTTTAATGGCAGATAAATTATTTAAGCGATGTGTTGACATTAACTTATTCAGCATAATTTGCCTTGTTATTCCATACTTTTGAGTTTCTTTGAATGCTTATGAAGAACTTATAATAATTATTTCTGAGTAGGTATTGATTTTTTTTTTGCAATTATTTCTTTTGTTAACGAGTCTGTAAATTAAACGAGATAAATTGCGCATGAAATTTAATCGTTCGTTTGCTGCAAGTAATCTTGTTTGGAGAATTTTCAATGATTTCCAAATGAGTTTCAATCAAATATTTGTCGATAATAATCATCCATATAAAATTGGTAAAGGTTATTGTTTTTTAATTTGAATATTAAAGATTACCGATAAAGACTAAATTAATATCAATATTATTTCATGTTTTTGATTCGTTACTTTTCCATAAAATTGTTTTATATATTTTTTTAATATTGATTTACACTCTGAAAAAAAAACAAAATCAAAATTATCCTTCCGAAACTAAATCAATTAAAACAAAGCTTCGATTTCTACGGAGGCTTTTAACATAACCAGAAATGATATCCGGATATACTTGGGCGGATATCCGGGTTAGAATTATCGTAACTGTTATAGTCAGCGTCGTAAAGGCTGATTTTATCATTAGTGTTAATATTATACCGAATGGCCAGTTCGGGGTTAAGTGGGTAATTATGACCGCTATTACCACGCTGTTACGTGTAAGCGAACTATGAAAGTCTGAGCTTGATTGAATCTCGATCGCAGGTAAAAATTTGGGCGTTATTCTAGAAATAGAAAAAAAAATGTATTTTGTATAATATTGTTGAAGTGATAACCACGACCACTCTGTCAAGAGTGATCCCGACAAGGAAGATAAAATTGTTATTTATTGATTGATTGATGATAAGTATAAGTCAAATTACAGACCTATGTAATTATAAATAATTTTTATTTCTATTCTTATAGGAAATTTGACTGTGGATGAAACAGTCGAATATGAATAATTTATGTGTTATGTGACAAACGAAAAATAATTAGTAGGTTGAGTTATTTAAAGCCTGTATTTGAATAGTGTTGGTCTACAATTTAGAAGCTTTACACCATCATTAATGGTGTCTATTGTCTTACTATTTCCTCGATCTATTTTAAGCTACGCACGGAAACATTGATAGTGTCACTTACTATTCTAAGTCATATAATTAACTGGCACAATTAACATTTATGAAAAGCGTAAATTAAAAAAAAAACATTGAGGAGCGTGTTAAATAGGTGACTGGCAAATAGGTTGTAAATAAATTCAGTCGACTTTATATCGGTATTAATGTACTGTTAATTAAGCTAAAGCATAACGCGAGTGCAATCCTTTTTATAATCCAATCCAATACCCACAAGACCCATTATCCAAACAAAATTTAAAATTTATTTAAATACAACAAACATTAAGTTCAAATGTCAGGCCGTCTCCCATTCATTTACCGGTCTCTCGCTATATCCAATTATGTCCCAATATACATAATCTCAACGCATTTGACCCGAGGATTACCGGCCAGCCGACGGCCATTTTACATAAGTCTTCGTAAAAAGAAAATTGGGTGTTTCCAATTTTGTTACCGACTTTAAAGCAGATTCTTTTTGTTTTTTGAGTAAAGTTTAATTAATTTTATGAGCGATGTAAAGAATCTTTTTCTTCAAGACTTTTTCCTTGTATATATAGTTTGTTGAATGTTGTTGCTTATTAATAGTTTTGCTAGTCTTTAGACTCGTGTAGACACCTGACCTGGTTTGTGGCATGTAATTATTACACGCATGGCTCACCCTCATTACCAATCCTCAGTTTTACAAGAAAATCACACATGAATAACTACGGCATTTTGTCACTTTCAATCTATTTAAAAAATAGTGAAATTATTTATGACGTATCTGTAATATTCCTCATGCTCGCCAAAATATTTTTTTAGCTTCGCTGCCTCACTACTGGGCACATACCTGTCACAATGAGTAGATACATTTAGGTATAGGCAGTCTACAGGGCGCTGTAAATAGCATGTACTAATTAATGAAATAGTCACTACATGCCCTCTGCATAATTTGATCAAAATTATATTACCTCAGAACCCAAATGTCCTTTGACTACTATATCAGGTGATTTCAAGTAGCTATTCGGCACACGGTTCAGCTTTAGGAAATTACTATTCTGCAATTAGGGCTTTGCAGTCCAATAGTTATTAGTGTTATTACGCAACCTCTTTACAGAGCAAAGTCCTTATGATAATGAATCAATCGAATACTAAATTGGTAATTCATGTCATATAACTGTTCGACTCAAGCCAAAATATCGGATAGTTAGTGGTTTTCGTTAACGTGTCGCATGTCAGTTTTTGCCATTAAAGCTGAAATTTGAAATCGACTATCATCGAAAATTTTCGTAGATGTTAAAGTACGTGAGATTTTTATACGCTAGTAGGCTTAAATTTATCCTCTTTGGCTAAAATAAATGTTTGATACGTGTAATTTTTGGTGCTTGAGAAATGCTTGTCTGAATTTTTTTCTCTCAATTCCCTGTAAGGTAAAACCTCACTAACATTGATCATCAATTGTTTCTCAAGTTTATTGACCCCACTTAGATCGATCTTCCATTGTTTCATGCGGACTATGGTTGTTCATCTAGCTATCCACGGATCATTGCACACTCAAATAACGAAGCTGTTTACAAACTTTGAAATTAAAAGCTCAAGTGTCTATTCATGTGGAATCGTCGCAATGATAAGCAAGTTTTGAAAAGGCGGAATTATCTATTGTGTGCAAGTACACCTGGCTTTGAACATTTATGTAAAATGAAGCTCCTTGTGAATTGAAGGATATCGAATTACAAAGCGAAGGTATTAATAGAAAAATATTCACTTGTACCGCGATACATGTTTGTAAATCATAAAAGTGTATTTATATGCCTTCATTCATTAGGTATTGGTGTGGTTTTATAGTTTAGTCTTATCGGGTACGATAATAACATAATTGAATGTATAATGTTATCGAAGGCCACTGTAATTATTGTTAGTAGTAGATTTAGTGAGCTAGTACTAAATGTTCTTGTATTGAATCCTGTGTTATAGATGAGTAAGGCTTTAGAAACATGGTAATTAACATTAGTATTTTCATGAAGATAAATAGATAGATATTATATTCAAAATCGGTGAAGATATCGTACGTTTTTTTTTGTTCCTATAAATAGAAAAGTTAAAAAAAAAATATAATTAAAAAAATTAAAAAACACGCCTGCTATGTCAAAAAAAATTAAAAACAAGTCAAATATTTGCAGTCGGGGGACCTGTTATGAATTGTTCCAAGTAACCGACCCCGACTGCAAATATTTGACTTGTTTTTAATTTTTTTTGACATAGCAGGCGTGTTTTTTAATTTTTTTAATTATATTTTTTTTATTTAATACCCTTTAGTGAACAACAAAAAAACATGACACAACACAAAAAAAAATTACGTTCGGAACCCTTTGCAGGCGATTTCGACTCACACTTGACCATTTTTTAATGTCCACATAGCCTATGTCACTCGGGATAATTCAAAGCTTCTAATGATACCACAAACATTGAAATTGGTCAAGCCTTTTAGAAGTTATGGTGGAATAAAGAAACTCACAAACATACATACATACATACATACATACATACATACATACATACATACATGAACCCTGAAAACATAACACTCCTTTTTGGGCAGTCGTGTAACAAGAAAAGACGTTCATATTTATTTGCATTATAATAAGTTGTATTGCTTATCATCAATTTATTTCTTGGAACCGGTGAAAGGCTGGAAAAAGCCACAAACGTATTTTCTCTGGCATTCATTATTGTGTAAAGTATTAGCAGTATTGATTTGAGTCTACCTTCCCCTGTTGAGTGGAGCTCCGCGATTCGAACGATACAATAAATGCGCTGCGGTTGAGATTTTTCAAGCTCTGCCCTTGAATATAAGTCTGTTTCCAATATGCTTTTACCCGACTGCTAAGAAAGGGTTATGTTTTTCGAGCTCATAGTATGTGTATTTTTATTTTTATGTTGTTTAAATGTTAATTCAAAAATAAATCATCAATATTATCGAAAGCCTTCTCAGATTTTTATGTTTCTTAGCAGGGTTTTTCTCTCTGTTTTTCACTGGTACAACTTTGTTTTATTTTTGTACACTTATATTTCATGATTGAACAACTACATATAATATTATTACTACAATATTATGGTAATGTAATAACGATAAACATCTATGAATGCGACTAACTAAAGCTTAGTAATTTCATTATAGAATTGGATTTTATATTAGAGATTATGAGGGGCTTATGAATTAAACTGTTATAGAGAATGTTATGAAGTGACACGACTGAAAGAAAATGGTCACATACTTTGAGAAAATATTGTAATAAAAAAAAAAAAACTTATTAGAACACGTTATAGCAAGACAGTACCAAACTATTAGGGGATTTAGTGGCTATCAAAATGCCTAAAATAGTAATACAACTGTCACTTTGAAATACCAATAAACATCAGGTAGCTATTCGACCCATATGTGAATATTACCTACACAAGTAAATTATGGCCGACTCTATTTTGTTGTTCACTCAAAATACGTCGATCACTGTCACCACACCAGATAGTTGGAAAAACAAATATTAATGTAAAACCTCTGTTCTGTCAATATCAACAAAATGACAATTCTTTTTTTTTGTAAATTCAAATTTTGTTCTTTTTACACGACTGCCCAAAAAGGAGTGTAATAAAAAAAGTGAACTAAAAATTAAACACAAGTCAAATATTTGCAGTCGGGGGACCTGTAATGAATTGTTCCAAGAAACCGTCCCCCAACTGCAAATATTTGACTTGTTTTTAATTTTTTAGTTCGCTTTTTTAATATTTTTTTGACATGGCAGGCGTGTTTTTTTAATTTTTTCAATTATATTTTTTTGTTGGTTATTTATCTAGTACTACGGTACGGCCGCTGACAGGTTGTAGTCAACAAGAAGTTATTATAACAGCTTGAATGTGGTGAATAATTTATTATTACTACGAATAAATTACTATCACTTATTTGTCTAATGAACGAACATTATCATTAAAAACAGTATCATTATGCTAGTTTTTTTTATTTCCCTGTACAAATCAAGACCAACTGACACGTGTCAGAAACGCATTCTCTCAGCGGCCGAATTATAGAACTTGAATAAAGTTTTTTTTTAAACAAAAGAAGGTTGCCGTTCTAAATACAACTGAAGTTAAGAGTAGATAGACGTTCGTCGGTTCAACTCATTAGTGCTGCTTCGAGAATAGACAAGTTTTGGCAGAATTTTCTATAGATCGACGTCTGGGAACTGTAGTTAGGGGATCGTTCGAGAGCACTTAGTGTTTTACTGTTGTTCTATACTGATGCGTTTCACTCAGTTATAAAAATGGTTGCTCTTTGTTGATTATTTTTAGTTTTTTTGTATAAATGTATCGGTTGAAAGCTTTGATATATGAGAACTCTCGAATTAATTTTGTATATTTTATTTCGAGTATCAAATAAACAAATCATATAAATATATGACACAAACATTTAAACTACAAGTAGATAGGAACGGTACACATATTTTTTTCTTTTTGTTAATAACACCTTGTCAAACATGTACCTACTGAACTTCAGACCTTACACTCATTACGAAAGTAAACTCGTACTTTCAAATCAAAAATTCCTTTACCAAAACGTTGAATTTTGAAATTATCAAAATAGGTTACCGTAATGCGCTTAGAATCAACCTCATAATAATCCCTTAGTCACGTACATTCGGGGAGAGAGCATGACCTATTTAAGGAATTCACATTAGGCGTAACAAAAGACGGTGCTCCCTTTTAAAGATACGAATTCATGGGTATAATCTTTGCGGTCCCCGAAAATACATGTATGTTATCATCTATATTTCAATTTAGGTCTGTATGCCTCTTTCTTATACACGCAAAGCATAATAATTAAGATAGGTGGTTAGGTAATAAAATACTGTGTAGTTATGTCGACTGAAATGTGAAGGTGGCCGACTAGTTTCGAACATAGGTATTTTTTCTAAATTAGATAAAATGTTTTTAGTTACTAAATACAGTTAAACATAGACCCTTTGTTTGGAAGGTGGTTTAAAAATAAATGTAATAATATGGCCAGCTCATTAGTCCGTAATAACTGTACAAACCGTATTTTGTATCTTTGTTTGAAAAATATTATTTTTACATATTTCTTTTACTTTCCAAAATTATTCTCAATTAAAACCCATTGACAATAAATTCTATAATCATACTCGTATATTAAATCTCAAATTTGTCTTATCTATACTTATTATAAATCTGTAGAAAGGTCAATTCTGTACATTAAATATATTTTCAAAATAACTATCAGGGGGTGATTAGTGATCGATACTGATGCCAAAAATGCAATCAGTAAAATTTTTGTCTGTCTGTCTGTAAGTCTGTCTGTCTGTATGTTCCTTATAGAAACAAAAACTACTCAACGGATTTTAACGAAACTTGGTACAATTATTTTTCATAATCCTGGGCAGGTTATAGTATACTTTTCATCACGCTACAATCAATAGGAGCAGAGCAGTGAAGGGAAATGTTGGGAAAACGGGAGAAGTTACTAAATTTTTTAAGCTTCCGTCGCGTGTGCAGCCTTAATGGTTAAAGACTCATTGATAAGCTTCGTCATCCACGCGAACGAAGTTGCAGGCACAGCTAGTATGAAATATTTGCCAACTACCATTTAAAACGTTCCTTAAAATGAATTATTTAGACCGTAGTTAAAAGTGTCGCCTTTTAAGTGAGCTATATCCCTCACCACTGTACGCCAGTGTACGTTGACAATAGAAACTCAAACAAAAAAGACCAACTCGCAACCATATATTTGTTCTAGCTATCAAATTTCAGTGGTAAACAATACTCGGGACGTTTTCCGTATTGTGTGGATTTTAACAATCGCGATGCGCTTAGATCTGTGCTCGAGAGTAACCCGATATACAAGGTTCAACACCCCTGCAATGTGTGACCGAGATTATTCGACTGCAAAACTTTAAGATATATTTTATTTATTTAATAATTTATGTACAGGCATACAAACATTTAATAAATGTAACATATTGATAATTGATGTACAAAACTACAAAGGTGTCGCTTATTTCTTAAGAAATTTCTGCCAGCGGACCCGCGAAAGGAGAAGTCGTCAATATTGGCAGTCATAGTGCGCGAATCAATTTACAACAACTACTAATTATAACATAAATAATAAATAAAATATATTGATATATTTTTTTTTAGTTTATAACAGACAATAATCTCGGACCTTTCTAGTAAGTTTAAATGTTTGTGATTTTATATTAAGTTTTTTTTTTAATTATTTCATCAATCTGAACAACTTTGGCTTGAAATTCGAACGTTACTGGATTATTATTTTTATTAAACGACTTCGTTTAATAAAGTTAGTAATAAAACAGTAAAAGACAGGTCATTGACACCCCTGTTAAACGTGGAACATCTAATTTGTTTATTCCCCCTTATTAAATAAAACATGAGCCTCGTAGATCAAATGCTGAAAGTAATTCTCTATAAATATTTTCGTAGTAATTTCTACAATCAAATACGCAAAGTGCCTTATACTCGAGTATATAAAGCTCGTTCGTTCCCTAGATATTCTACGAACAGACATACGTCTGCTAACAGTTAAGTTTATTCTCTAGAGGCTGTAGTAAATAAGCCAACTATTATTTCTAAGTATTTTAACGTTGGCGAACCGACGTCGATTAGCGTCTAGGGAACTACATTTGCTTCGAGAAAAATACAAATACGAAATATTTGTAGGAATATTTTATTGACGAGTTGGCATGGACGGACACGGTTGTTCTAGGCAATGTGAAAATAGTTGAATTTGATATCTCTGCAGTTTATATTGCAGACGCCACGTTATGCAGTTAAGGCTGACTGAAAGCTTGCTTGTCTTTTATTGTTGCTTCTGCTTTTATTTGAAGTCAAACGTAGGATATCGGCAAAATTTACATATTAAATGGTGTTATAAAATAGTTTTTTAAAGGTGGATCCACCTTATTTATTTAAAAACATTGTCACTCGGTACTACTGCAACCAGATACACAATAATTGTAACTAAAAAAATCGACTTAAAAATAAGTCTTATATTTATTTCTTATGGATCCCACTGTCAAACCTAGACCTTCATAAAATGGGAACACATGAGAAACCCCAGCTTTCAAATAAAAAAAGAATCGTCAAAATCGGTTCAGCCAGTCAAAAGTAACAAACATAAAAAAAACAGTCGAATTGAGTACCTCCTCCTTTTTTAAAGTCGTTTAAAAATAGTAGTTTTTTTACGTTAGGGCTAATTACTCATAACAAACTGGTAAAGTATTCAAAAAGAATAAAACAGTAGAACAGAAGTACCTACCTATATATCCGTAGCGTGCATATGTATGTATGTTGTATATGTGTGTGTATATACAAATGAGGCGTTACCTGCGACCCGCTTTTGTTTTATCGACAAAGTAATTTGGCTGTATCATTATTCTAAAGCGAGTAGAATAGCAATTATTCGAAACCAATCAATAGTTTAATGAAAACTGCAGACGGTGCGTGCTTCACAGTTCGCGGGGCAAATAGAAGCTACTAATGAGTTCCCATTATTCTCTACGATTTAGTAATTTATAGACGTGAGGTGTAACAATTTTTTTTTATAATATCTTGGAAACACCCACATACGGCTATCTGATCCAAAACTAAGCAGAACCTGTGTATACTAAACAGTTTAACTATGTTAACCAGGCAACTATTAACTTACTGATATATTTCTAAATACATACATAATTGAAAAATTACACACAGAAACTGAACAAACGAAGTTATAAAAATACTATAATATATTATATGTAATTGGCAGCTAAGTCCAATAATTATAACAGCTTTGCCTAAATATTTTCCAAGTGGCTTCTTACTGTTTACAAAAAGTTGTTATTGACGAAACTTTTTTCCTTTTTTTTTTGTTTGCCAAAATTATAACTAAGTAAGTACTTAAATTATCACACAAAAAGGTTACACAACTAGATAGTATTCAAATATTTACTTAATTACTAACCTATTTTTGGTAATTTATTTATTTAATATAAAATTTATCTTGTAATTATATCAGACTAGGTATATGACTGATAATAATATAATTATTATATTTTGCGTGCCGTAAGTGCGGACGAAAGTGTCGCTCGAGGATCGGTCTCTAGCCACGAGCGACGATGCTCCTCTCGCGTAGGCGCTGCTTAAATCATCTGTCAAGATGTCTAAGGCCCAATGATGATAATTCTATTTTATCGTTATTTCTTCATTGGATGGAAATATTATACCACGTTAATTCCATCACAAAGAATTTATAAAAATAGACAACGTTAACAATATCACGTAGAGATAACGAATAAGAGTTAATTAACTGATTTACAAAAAGGATAAATATTATAATGTAAATGAAAAGGTCAAAGTACTAAGAACCTATTTAAGTGGGTAGAACTCTACGCATGAATGAGGTAATAAAACACGTGTAGATCTATATAGCAACTTGGGGTAATTGAAATATAATTATACTTAATTTGGAGGAGTCTTATATACTTGTAAGAATATTACAGAAACATGAGAAATATTCCCACCAAAATACTTATCTGCTTTTAAGTGAATATCAAATGCACTCATTTTAGTAAAAGATTAGTGGACAATTAAACATCTGCCATTATTTCATGTAAAGTGTGTTTGATTAAGGGTGCGTCCACATCTGACGAACGCGCATTACACGAGCAGCTCGCTAGTTGCTCGTGTAATGTTCGTTCGTCAGGTGTGGACGCACCCTAAGAACTGTTTCAATCCATAAATAGCTGTTAAAAAAGTGAAAGATATGTTTTTTTTTTCTGATGATATATTAGTAAAGTGTTACATAGCGACAGTATGACCTAAAGAACAATTTGATAAAGATTGAAAACACTCAATCAGCAACCATTGCTGGCGAAAAGGTATACAAATATTTAACTTAAATGCTTGCCTACATTTATCAGATAACAATTTACACTAACAGATATTATACTCGGAAATACAATCCAACATTTCTCGATACAAAATTTGCAAGTCATACACCTGAACGCGAACAACGGTGGTATTCAAATGCTGGCAAACAGACGCTGTATAAAATAATACCCGGATAGGAAAACCACTGAATCTTATTCTTTAATTATGTATTTAAATTGTGGTAAAATGATATTTTTGTGACCAAGATCTTACAAGATATTTATCACTAGCTGATCCCCGCGACTTCGTCCGCGTCAATTTCTGTTATTATGACCGCGATTAAGAAGTTTAAAAAAAAGGATTTCTGCGTAAATGATAATTTTAGTTAATATTATGTTGATAAAACTCTGTAGCAAATAATTGGCAATAATGCATTAATTTCGACCAAATGATTACATTAAAAAAGGTTATAGTGAGTCAATCTTAAAAGATAGACATATACTGTCGCAGACATTTTTTTAGATCATTTAAAGAAGAACAATTCTTTCATACATATATTTTGGGTAGCTCGAACCGCTTACGCAGCGCACGCAACGGAAGCTTTCAAGTATGAATATTTTTCCCCGTTTTTGTGACATTTTTCACTGCTGCTTAGCTCCTATTGGTCGCAGCGTAATGTTATATATCCTAAAGCCTTCCTCGATGAATGGACTATCTAACACAAAAAGATTTTTTCAATTCTAACCAGTAGTTCCTGAGATTAGCGCGTTCAACCAAACAAACAAACAAACTCTTCAGCTTTATAATATTAGTATAGATTCTACCTTTTGAAACTTACAAAAATGCCTATCATAAAAACATAACACATAATTCTTTTATATTTCCGAAGTTCATTAACGTCGGACACATAAATGCAAATACAAGTTACGTTAGTTACCAATAAAAGTTACTTAATATCAAATATTTTTTACGACTTATAAGATTATTGTTCCTCACTTAAGTTTGTAATATGTTACACTACTCTTAGTATCACACCTTTTAAACTCAATAGCAAAGTTAAAAAAGCAAAGGTAAAACAAAAGCCTATCTAACGTTTTAAACTAACTTAAATAGCTTCAAAAGAATTACAGAGAGACTCACAATTAACTGCACCGTTCTACCTTTATTATTTACCGTGGTCAGTACATTGTTTGTAAGGCTAAACGAAGCATTGTGTCACCCCCACCTGCCCACCGCGGTACAATTACATTCCTTTTATGTTCTGTTAAGTAGAGTTTAAGTTACACTTTTAGGTACCGGAGTAAAATATAAAGAGGAGGTTAGGAGTGGGCCTTAATGGACAGTAAAGAGGAGAACTGACAAAGTGATATGGGGTGGGAAAGTAAAAAAAGGAAATTATACACATTAAAAAGCTGAACTTTCTTTACTATTCTCAAAATGTAGGCTAAGGCAGTGATGAGAAATATACATGATTTTTAGCATAAAACTCATTAAGCATTTTGATATTGGCTTTAACGCTGAATCAGTTTACTCTCTGGTCGGTAAATCGCTATTTGAACTAAGAATAAGGCAAGTGTGAGTATTAGGCGAGCAAGGGCCTCGTCCTAAATTCTACGAATAAATACCTATTTCTAAAAATACGTTTGTCACTCAAATTCTTGTACCTACACGAAAATACAGGTCCCTATAGAAGCATTTTCTTGGAAAGTCAATAGAAAAACTGTCCCGAAACTCCACACTTCATGTCACTTTAACATAACTTCATAGAAAAAAATTGGACAAAGAAAATCTAAATATAACATAAACCCAGATCGAAATGTACCTAACATTGAAATACATTGATATATTGTACAGAACCAAATTTGGTATCGGAGAAAAAATATACTTTTACGAACATAAATAAAAACCGAGTCGGACTCGCGCACGAAGTACCGTACCACCGTTGTATGATAGCAGAATTAAATATATATTTTATTTTGTTTTTAATTATTATAGCGGCAAAATAAATACATAATTTGTGAAAAAATTCAGCTATCGCGGTTCTTGAGATACAGCCTGGTGACAGACAGACGGACGGAAAGACAGCGAAGTCTTAGTAATAGGGTTCCGTTTCAACCCTTTGTGTGCGGAATCCTAAAGAGTAAAAGAGAATTCTTTCGTGTGAATGTCAAAAACTTTATCTACAGTACAGTTGAGACCCTAGTTACTTTTTCCGGTTCGACGCCACCACAAGAAAAGCCTTTTTTTCTACTATTATCGCTTGATTTCCTCGCATCGGGCTTAACCAACCGAGGCTTGTCGTAGCTCTTTTTTCATCGCCCTTCCATCATTATATTATGAGTTTTATATTAAAACTATAGTCATGATCGATGGGACCGGCTACTGTTTTTATCAACTCATAAAATTTAGGTATGCACAAAGAAACTGTTACCTTTTCAGAATCGTATACAACTTAAGTAAATGAACGCCCAAAATTATTATGATAATTTTTTTAATATTGAAACAAGAAGAGAAATTATGCGATTTAAAAAACCTCTTTCAGGGTTGTAATGTATAAAAAATACTTATTTAAATAATATCGACTTCGCAAACAAAACAAATCTTATTTATAAATGTCGACTAAATCAACTAAACTATTTTAGTCCCTCGAATTTCCTCTAACTACGACAGCAAATATGAGGAAGTCTTGCTCCAATTTTCATCATATTCTATATTTTATTACAGACTTAATCTGAGCTCAGCTCTTCCCAAAGTAAACTCGGTTTACGCGAGCGACGGTGGACGATCATAATTTTATACAATGTAAAATGTTACAAACAATGTAGGTTATGGTCCGAGCAAATGAAGAGCACAAGGATTTTCCGATGCCATCGAAAAATTAACCCTGTTCACAAATCAATAAAGTGCAAAATTTATTAAGCTCACATAATTACTGTATGAGGACATAAAACGCAGATAATTTTGCACATTATTGTTCCGATTATAGAGTATTTTTTGCAGTGAATTATACCGTAATAAAATAAACCAATATTGGAACAAAATACAATTATTATCCTGTTGGGATTTGCATTTCCACTTATTTCTGTTCATATTCAGTTTTTCAAATAGTTTTTGGTACTGTAAATAAATACAGATTTATTTCGACTATATCATTTATTGTTTTTATTTTATTTTTATTAAAAGGCTGCTTACAAATTATGCAGCCTTTTAGGTTCCTCTGTTTGTAAAAATAATCAGTGTGGTTTTCGTTATTTGCTTTATACAGTTTACACCGACAACATGGAATTATACTATGTATTTTTATTTCTGTATTTTTCCGTGAATTTCAGCCGTTAAATCGCGATCATAAAATACAGCCAGAATACTCATTAAACGCGCTTAAATAATATATGGGAGCTACAAATGAAAGTGCACGTTTCTTTTATGCAAATGTTTGTTCAGGCGCTACACAAAAACCACTAAAAGTACTTTGATGGTACTCCCGCAGTTTCAGAGCTGCAACCTAATTAAAATTGCGGTTTTTATCGTTACTCCAGTTTATGTCGGAGGACCTAATCTTTTAATTAGGGAATATTTTATAAATTTTTCCGTGTCTAGCAGTTAAGATTCAAAATCAAAATCAAAATCAAAATGTTTTTATTTCTTATAAACCAAATAAAAAAGGCGCTCAAGAAACGTTACGTTAAATCTACTGACTCTAGTTGCTCGGTTCCAAAGTGTCCTTCCTATGGAGAAGAGCCGGCAAGAAACTCCATAGGTTACTCTTTTAAAAAATAAATTGTTACAATTATTTGGACATTATTGATTAAATATATGCGGCAACAACGCAATAAAACTACGTTAATAAAATAAAGAAAAAATACTAATAATAATTTAAAATAAAGAAAAATATATTATTTTATTATATACTAATTTGATTTCACAGATTGATATCACATTGAAGAATGTCTCTTTTTTCGTCTACCTATCCATTGTCATCGTTATTTTTATATCGTCTCTCTTTTGTTGTTCTCATACTTCAAGTATTAGGTAAAGTAGGTATATCTTTTCATATTGTCAGTTCAAATATTACAGCTGACGTAAATTACGCCATTGTTAAACATTGAAAACGCTTGGTTTTTATTTCGGGTTAAATAAAAAAAATACATAAGTCAATCTAAGCATGGAATCATTACGAATCTAGTTCGTTGCTAGGTTTAAAAACCTTTCACACTAATGACTTTTACATAACATTCCTATAACACAAACATAATTTAAAATCATACACTTACTCCTAAAAGAGTAACCAAGACCATGAATTTTAGATGCTACGATCCATGACAAGCTTATTTTACTTAACATGCTCTCATCCCATTCTACATACATATTTGTCTATTTAGTTCACTCCAACCCTGGCTTACAGCCAAAACATCTCCAATTTGACTTTTACTTACTTAATTTTTGGTAACCTAAAAATTTTTAGGTATTTTCGCGAATAAGGTACAACTTCAAAAATTAGGTCCGTAATAGTTAATGGCACTACGCAAAGAGCCTTAATCCCAGGAGCCGAGAAATTTTCTGAAAATTTTGTCCTGAAATATCAATAAACGAGGCTTTTCCTAAGAAGGTGTTATATTGCGAAGTTCCTAACTCCAGGCTGCCAGTGAAAAGTTCTTGAGGAAACATTTGAAAAACTATTTTTAATCTAAACTGTCCTGTTTAAAAGTTAAACGTGATAGCCAATAGATACGAGATAGCTTAGGAAGTTTTAAACTGGTCTCACGCAAAATGACTGTTACTTGAAAAACTTTTAAAATTTTCTTTTTAATATCAAGCAACACAACCTGTTGTACATAGATCTGTTCCTAACAGGTGCCATAGCCTTATACAACCAGTCCAAGAATTTTTTTTATCGATTTCAGAAGAAGGAGGTTCCTAATTCGACTGTCTGTTTTTTATATGTTTGTTACGCATTTTCTCCGGTTATTTAATTTAATACCATATTTTTGTGATCAATAGACAAGAGCTCAAAATTGAGAGGTGGTCAAATTCCTTCGTTTTTTTTATTAATATAATTTGCAAAATATACATCTATATATACATAAGTATTTAAATTATATTGTGTATTATAAAATAAATCTGTAGAAGTGAAAATTCTGTACATTGAAAATATCAAAAAAATAAATGGCGGGGGGTGTTACTAGACCGAAACCAAAATAAAAAGTGTGAAAAAAAAAAAAATTGTCTTTCTGTCTGTCTGTTTGTTCAGGTATAACGCAAAAACTACCGGTTCGATTGCGATGAAACTTGGTATAATTATTCTTTATTATTCTGGGCACCACACTGGGTAGATTTTATCCCGGAAAAGTATAAACAATAAAAAACAAACTTAATTTTGCGGTTAAAAACTCATTGATAAGTTTCGTCATCCACGCGAACGAAGTCGCAGGCACAGCTAGTTTTGTAATATTATGTAATCATTTAATATTTTGGACTTTGGTACTAAATACTTAAATACGTTGCATCTATACGTGAGTTATCCAGATCTTCCCGACAAATTCAATTGGTTGGTTTGGTGAAGCTTTAGCTGGTCCAATTAGCTAATCTATTTAGTTTATAATATAAATGGCTGTCTCTGGGCACTTCACTTAGATATTTAGAATTATATTAACTTGTGACTGTTTCACTGCAAAGTAATTGCATCATCAATTAAGAAAATATCAATTATAATTTTCATCCAAATTTAGTAGATTGATGAGGAGGATAGAGAGAGAGGTTCTGCGAATTTCATTAATTCTCTGAGCTTTTAATGCAAATATTTTTAGGGCAAATATAACAGTTGTTTATATTAAAAGTAGTCTAATAATATTACTATGTAAACGTGCTGTCGACTCGTACATTTAACCCCGTGCTCGTTTAAAAACGAGAACAAAATTGAATATAACTTCTAGAGACAGAATTTTTAATATCACACTGCATGGCGTTTCGCTTTAATTTTACTTCATGTGAACTCGTCTAGATTTGTATGCACAAGGGAACATTCAAATAAGCAAATACTGATTTAATATTTATCAATTGAGTTTTCACTGATTCTTTTGGCAATGCTTATCAAAGTTAGATAGAATAGTTAAGATTCTTTTCTCTGTTGAAAAAGAATTTAATCAATGAAAATCAATAAATAAGAAAGATAAGATATAAATAAGAAATGAAAATCAAATTTAATTAATGATCACCTATAAATAATGAAAGATAGAAAAAAAACTGTATTTAAATGGGATTAAGGCACTGGTCCGATTGCGGGCGAGAAAACGAGTAACTAAGACTATTTAATCGCTCAAGAAACGTACAACAAGATGTAGATCCCGTGTACCTAAGTGCATATATAAAATAAGATAATTGAGCGATTAAATAGTCAATCGTTTAGATAGTTACTCGTTTTTTGCCCGCAATCGGACCAGTGCAGCAGTACCTTAAGAGAGATAGCGCTAGATCGCAACAGGACGATTAAAATCTCATCAAATCAGTACAAATTAAGAAGTGCGTCACCATAGAGAAGGGCTTTTTAGTCAAGAAACTTTTTAGTGCAGAGTTGGTTTGCCATAAACTGAACTTCTAAATACCATGTAGTGTGATGATATCGTGATATTAATCATCACACATAAGAGTAGGCCGTTATAGCGTGCCTTACAAACTACATGAAATACACTGGAGGAACGGTTTAATTAGCAGCAATTATTCGCTGCTAATGTCGTGGTGGCCTAGCGGTTCAATGAACGGATTTGTATGAACGAGGTTGCAGGTTCGAATCCAGGCAAGTGCCAATGTGGCTTTTTCAAAGTTATATGTACTTTCTTAATTATTCTAAGACACTTCTGACAAACGGTGAAGGAAAACATCGTGAGGAAACCTGGATTCCAAAATTTGGGATCTGAAATCGCCAATCCGCAGAGAGCAAGCGTGGTGATCAATGTTCGTGCCTTCTCTATATGGGAAGACTCCTGTGCCCAGCAGTAGGACGTTTATAGGCTGGATTATATAAGAATAGGCCGTTATAGCGTGCTTTACAAACTACATGAAATACACTGGAGGAACGGTTTAATTAGCAGCAATTATTCGCTTCTATAATTTACGTAATTGCCTTAGTCTTGTCTAGTGTGGCTGCAACCAGCGTTTAGTTTTCTAGATAAATGGCTCGAGGCTTTACTGTGTAGTCAACGAATGTTTTGGAGGCGAATCTGTGAATATTTTAGGCGGTTTGCGGTGAATATTATATCGAGAATTTACGTTTTGTAAATCTGTGCAGTATAGCGTGGGTGATAGCAAGTTAAATTAACATTATTATTTAACGAGTAGGAACGTTTAAGAGGCGAGTAGGTATCTAAAATAATATGTTTATTGGCAAACGTAGTACAGGATGGCAACGAGTATAAACTGATTGGCTGAAAAGGCTGTTGCCTGTTTCAGACTTATGGTGAAGGAATACGTTTTATTGCACCACAATGTATAGTGAATCGGTATGGTCGGAGTTGACTGTCATTTGTTACGTTAAAATAAGTTTTGCACTTATGTACGAGTAAATTAAATATAAGCATTTGTGTAATTGTTTAGAAACTCCAGGGGCCCGAGTCTGCTATTTACACTCCGTGTCTCATGTGCTCATAGTTGGCTCGTCCGGCGGCGTTCGGGCCCTCTCGGGCGGCGTTCGGGCCGGTTCGGGCGTCGTTCGGGCCGGTTCGGGCGCACTCGGGCCGCCCGAGCGCGCCCGAGAGTGCCCGAACGCCGCCGGACGAGCCAACTATGAGCACACTGACACGGAGTGTAAATAGCAGACTCGGGCCCCAGTAATGGTGATGTATTTTTCTTAACATGGTTGCAAAATAATACTTTTCCAGTTAACAACATTTTCATACTTTTGTAGAAGCTAGTTTGTCAAGTTTAAATTTTGATGCGCAGAGATTCCATTAATATAATTATTTTAAAGTAAAAACTTCGAAAGTGGTTGGTCTTCATTCTCTTGTTGGTAGAGAAAGTTTCTCAAATTGCTTATTAATATTCAGTCTATCAGGGATTAAGTTTTCACGACTTATCGTTTTTTTATTATTTTTTAACAACAGCTAAGTGTTTTAGACGCGTTTATTTTGTATAAGTTTCAATTTAAAGTTTTTAGGACTAACATTTTGGCTTTTGTTTTTTAATTTGGAATATTTCAATATGAACATAGAATGAAGGTTATCTTAATACCTGAATAATATAAATAACTGTATTTCAATATACATACTTTAACTATAACAAAAAAAATATTGTTGTATTTTTTATTTAACTCTTGACATATACGTAGGCAAAGCCCTTTTAAGCCTAATTCAGAGTAGTATTTTTAGATACAAAACGAATGCTTAATAATTTTCGCATCAAAATAAACGTGTATTATTGTTAAGCTCGCTATTCACAAGAGTCCTATACAATACGTGACGTCACGCTTAATCTAATATGGCAGACGTTATCAGCCATTTCATCTTATACAACATAGAATTATCCAGGGAACGAAAGACAGAACATGGTTCTATGTACGGTTACGAGCAAAAATATGTCTACATAGCGAAAATGTAAAAAAATAAAACAAAAATTATGTATAATGCACATAGCGAAATCGTAAAAGAAAATTGCGAGATTTTAGGTTAAAACTCAAAAAGAAAAATATGTAATTATTTAATAATGATATGTTAAAAATTCTTAATAATTTCTTCATAACATGTTTCACAATACTAATCTAGAACTGAAGAGAAAATCAATAAAAAGTTGCTAGTGTATATTTTTACTCGTGACTGTATAATGAAATAAGGGGGACCAATATTTTGAAGCAATTTAAAAAAAGTTTTCTTTTCTTAATTTTGTTTTTAAATTCATCTATGTTTAGTTAGGTAATAGACTATTTGTAATTAGTTAAATTGTTAAGTTTGGAACGGTTCCCCAGCGCGACGTATTTTTTTTTGAATTATTAATACATACTAGGTCCTTAAAGATTGAGTTTTTTTATTATTTTTTTACTTTTTAAAGGTACCTAACTTATATTTTTGTGTCAGGGTTTTTTTTTTATTTAAAATTTAATTTTAAATTAGATGTTTTTGTAAGTCGGTGGTCCTAAACTTTGATTTACTCAATCATATAAAAGAATTACGCTAACAGCGAAACGATGAGTTAATTGTTTTTTATTGAAGAAATAAAGGTTTTGATTTTTATTTCTCTGATATTCGTATTGAGTCGAGTCTGTCACTGTTTACTTAAATTTTCGACCATTGTGTCACAGTGAACCCAAATATTTTTATTAACAAAAAAAGAATAACACCAATCTATCATTGTATACATTACGAAATGAATGTTTTCTTTCAATGGAAACGTTCCTTGATCATATTCAATCTAAATAATGATGGTCGATACGTTTTGTTCAATGGCTGCCGTTTCTATTTGACATGTTTTCTTGATACAAGACCGCGTTCCTTACATTACGTAAACAATACGTCAATGACATTGCTCTCACAGCGTAAATGACGACATACAGGGTGCACCCTTAGAGTAATTTATTAAGTAAACGTGAATCATTTGTACATATTTTTGGTTTGATACTTTTATACTCTAGACTAGGTTATGTGTGGTTTCACAATTGCATTTGTATTATTATTTTATTTTATTACATATTATTATTTTATTTCTAAAAATTACATTAAACTGTTTTATTTTATACTACTTATAATAAATCTGTAGAAGTGAAAATTCTGTAGGTACATTGAGAATATCAAAAAAAATAATGGCGGGGGATGTTACTAGACCGACACCGAACACAAAAATGTGAAAAATAAAAAATGTTGTCTGTCTGTCTGTCTGTTTGTTCAGGTATCACGCAAAAACTACCAGTTCGATTACGATGAAACTTGGTATAATTATTCTTTATTATTCTGGGCACCACACTGGGTAGTTTTCATCCCAGAAGAGTATAAACAATAAAAACTAAACTTAATTTTGCGGTTAAAAACTCATTGATAAGTTTCGTCATCCACGCGAACGAAGTCGCAGGCACAGCTAGTATTACATATATATAGTTATAAATATAGAGTTATAAATACCGTTTTTGTAAGGCGTTTTCAATGTTTTTGTTATACCTTAATTTATTATATTTATCTTTAGTAAATTAACTGCAACAATATGTCACATACTTTGATTATATAATGTCTAGATGGAGCGTCGCCCTACAATCATAAAAAAAAACGAGGCAACAATTTCAAGTGTGTGTTACCAGCTATTACAAATTCTCCCATAAATCACATTAAATAAAGACTAATCTATAATAATAAAAAATATTTCAGTTTTATGTACTTATGTGGTATTATTCAGTTTAAGTGTATTTTTATTAAGTAGTTACTTTTTTAAATAATTAAAAAAAAAACTAGATTTGTGTGTTTGAATGGAGTATTAAATCAACTAAGTTAATACAATATTTTGAGCAGTTAGGATTTTGAAATTTGAAATGAAAGATCACATCTCGTTAATTAGGAATGAGTTTTAATTACAGGCGATCGTTCGAAGTACATCAACGAAATTTTATAAACGTAATGATAAACCAAAAAATTTACCCTAAAAAATGGGAGAATAAGAAACAGAAACTGGCAACACTGATAAAATATGGCGCAATTTAGTAATCATAAAAAAAACTAAAATAAATATGAAGTTTCTTGGTGTCTTGTCTACGGTGATAGGTGATGCGTTTGGTATTTTTTAGCATTCCTTTATAATTCCGGCACACTTTAAAAGCACATACTCTCATCTTATCGCTGTTATGTGGTTATTCCTTAGAGCGCGTAAAACGTGGTGACACGAAAGCGGCACGATCTGTACTGGTTGGCGGGAATTGCGGGAAAATACTTAACAACCAAATTTGGTTGTAATTTTTTGACGGGTCTGCGCGCACTTGACAGTCCATCTAGACATTATATAATCAAAGGTCACATACTACATTTTTCTTACTTTCATGCGCTAACAAAGAGTTTTGAGCATTCAAAAGTTTCGTACGTGTGAAACAACACAGTTTTCAATACTCTACAGATTTAAATTACTTTTATTATTTTTACAGCGAAACGTCCAAATTTATTTATTTTTATCCACTCGTATTGTTCGAAACGTATTGAATAAATACTTCCTTGTTCAACAAACAACAATATTTAAAAGAAATGAGCAACGATTATTTTGTACAGTAAAATAATTCCTGCTATTAAGGAAGGAAAAATATTACAAAATGAAAGTTTAAACTTTTTTCGCTAAAAATACACCCTGTAGAATCCGCCATATTTATTACATCAATACGGATCCCATAGAGAGAAAAACGGAATTCCCTTACTTGTCAGCGACAGAAATCTTCTCTATGACTGACTAGCTATCCAAACTTCATTGTCTGTCCTTTTTTCGGGTCCCGCGAATAAAGTAACGAAATGACGTCATTATTCCACTGTTCATTTGTTTTTTCGGGGTTTTATTTTACTTTAGGAAGTAGTTTTCTTTTTGTAGGTGATGCTTTGTGAAAGTATATGGCTGAAGGGTTTTTACCGTACATTGGTTTTCGTTTTTGTATTTCCTTTCGTTTTTTTTCAAGGGAGTTGAGATGGATGTGTTTTGAAGAATTGTCCGGTTTGGTTATTCAGACTAACCATTTATTTATTTATTTATTTATTTATTATTGGATCTCCAACAAAGAATACACAAAAACACATAAACAGACAAAAATAATAGTGTACATTTGAGTTGTGCTCCCTCAGTTACAGGAGATCACAGCATTCATATTTAGAAATCTAGGTGAACAAACTTAAGCTACAGGCACTAAGAGATCATAAAGCTATTAGGTATTAACATGACTGAGTATTAATAGAAACTAAAAACTATAATTTGAAGTTAAACATTGCAATCAAAACTGAAACCAACATAAAATACTTTGGGAATAACAAAATACTTTGAGAATAACATGAAATATAAAATGAAAACAACCAAAATGTAACAATAAGTGTAAGTTAAAAGGAATTATGTTACAGAAAAAAGTAGTAGTCTTAATTCTTTTTTGTATTTATAAATTGGAGAGACGATATCTAGACCGCGCTTTGAAAACATGTTTAGGTGTCTACAGAGCCTTGGTAATGCTGCAAAATGTCCTAGGTTAGTCCTAGATCCTGGAACCTTGAAATAATTAAAACTACTAATACGTGGTAGTCGAGACGGCGCATTTAATTGCAGTTTACTCAGTAATTCGTGGCAGTCCACTACTCCATTAAAAAGTTTATGTAGAAATATTAAGTCTATTAGTTTTCTCCTATCTGCCAATGGCTTTATATTGTAATGCTTCAATCTGTCGTTGTAGCTACTAAGTTTTTTTACTAAAAAGTCTTTGTAGCAGAGATGATATAGAAATCGCTTCTGAACGCTCTCCAGGAGTTTCGAGTAGACTTCGTAATGGGGATTCCACACAATACTACAATATTCTATAATGGGGCGAACTAGTGTCGTGAATAATTTTATTTTTGTGGATGCTTTTTTAAATTCTTTACTATTACGTAATACAAATCCAAGCATTTTAAACCCTTTAGATGACAGATTTAAGATGTGTTTGTCGTACTTAAGTTGCTTGTCCAATATGACCCCTAAATCGCGAATCTCTTCTACCTCTGATAAGGGTTGTCCATTTATAGTGTAGATATTAGTTTTATTTATTTTATTACGACTAAACTGTATATAGTAGCATTTTGAAATATTAAGGGACATTTTGTTCGCTTCACACCATTGTGCTACTCTGTCTAGGTCCTTCTGCAAGAGTACTGTATCGAGTTCCGTTAGTATCGGCTTCATTATTTTCATATCGTCCGCGTAAAGATAGAAGTCGCAGTGTTTAAAACAAGTGGTTATGTCGTTTATGAAAATGTTAAAAAGAACCGGTCCTAAGTGTGAACCCTGTGGCACCCCAGATGTTGCCTCGAAGGAGTCGGAAAAGTATCCATTAACTACGACCTTTGAGAACCTATCTCTGAGATAAGAATTAAACCACTTCAGTAAAGATCCACCTATACCTATATGAGAAAGCTTAACAAGAAGAAGAGAATGATCTACCTTGTCGAATGCCTTACTAAAATCAGTATAAATTGCATCTACTGGTATACGTTTATCTAGCTGCTCTGAAATAGTTGACACATAGCATAAAAGATTTGTAGTTGTAGATCTGGATTGGATAAAACCGTGCTGATTGTTTGTTATATAGTGTTTTGCGTGAGCTGATAACCGTTCTGTTAGTAGTTTTTCGAGCACCTTGCCGAATATTGTTAAAATGGAGATAGGCCTGTAATTGCACACCAATTGTTTTTCTCCAGTTTTGAAGACTGGTATTACCAAAGTTTTTTTCCATTCTAAAGGAAATATACCGTCCTCTAGCGATTTATTGTAGATAATTTTTAGTGGCAATGCTAATGCAGCGGCGCATCTTCTAATAAAAATAGGTGGGATGCCATCATCTCCTGCTCCCTTATGCTCATTCAACGACTTAAGTGCTCTGAGTACTTCTTCTACGCTAAATTGTAATTTACAGAACGATTGCGAGTTATTTATGTTGTGCGCTGTAGAAGGCAAAGATACCGTTGATTTGTTGTAAACATGTGCAAAGTTTTTAGCGAATAAATTGCATATTTCGTGGCCAGTGGACGCAGTTTCGTTTTTAAGGTACATTTTAGCAGGGTACACACTGGTAGATTTTCTTTTGTTTTTCAAGTGCGACCAAAACAATTTTGGATCTTTCATTACTGCTGTTTCCAATCTTTTAACGTAATTTTTGTAGCAAATGAGTCTGAGTCTACCGCATTCTGACCGAAGTTCATTAAAACTTATGACATCTAAGGGATTTTTATATTTTTTTACTTTAATTCGGTATCTGTTTTTTAATTTAAAAAGTCGTTTTAGTTTTGGTGTGTACCATGTAGGGTAATTATTTAGCGATATCTTTTTCATTGGGACATACCGCTTGATGGCGTCTTGGAGAGTCTCGTAAAATATACTAACCATGTTGTCAACTGATGAGGAAGAGTTTAGTTTGCTTTCCCAGTCTATTGATTTAAGTTGAAGTATTGTTTCATCATAATCCGCTTTATAAAAATTAGGTCTAGTTATTTGCTTAGCCTTTAAGAAGTTTTCGTCGGCTTTTACAGGAATTGAGAACTCAACTGATGGATGTAAGGGATCCTCTGTCGTTAAGGATATTTGAGATGTATTTAAATTTTGAATTATTCTATTAGAGAGAATTAAATCTAATGTTCTGCATTTATTATTGGTCAAGAAATTATATTGGCCTAAGTCGTTTAGCGTGATAAAATCAAGAAAAAGTTTATTTACGTCGTTATTATTAGTAGGATGAGGAGTAGTTGGACTAGATTGAATTTCCTCGTTTTGTTTCCAATTAATGGTCCCGAGGTTGAAGTCTCCGACAAAAATAGTATGTAAACTATTATCTAACGCGATTTGGGCCGTTTCTTGAAAAGATTGTATGGTCTCTACGGACACCGGCGGCGGTAAGTATACTCCACAGATATGCAATTTACGTTTATTTATTCCTACACTCTCAGTATCAATGCTTATCCACAGATCTTCGTTTGGACTTTCTAAGTGCGATAATCGACATGATTTCAAATACCTAGCAACTGCAATTAAAACACCACCACCATCTTTTCGTGTTTTGTATTTGCTTGTTTCACGATCTCGCCTATAAATGGCGTATCTCTCATCGAACAGCTCCTGGTCGAAAACACCGCCATTGAGCCAAGTTTCCGTAAGAACTATAACATCATAATTTTGCAAACACATATTGTGGTAAAAACTATCGGTTTTCGTCTTTAAACCACGTACGTTTTGGTAATATATAGTAATATTATCGAATGTGGGAGAATAAACTATTTAACATGTTAAGAACATAAAATGTACTCTAATTTCACAAACTAAATTTACGTAATAGATTTTAATATTTCCATGCTAGTAACAACAATACGCTCCGAATTTTCATCTTTTCTCATGAAGATTCTACCATTGCGTACCCAAACAAACTTATATTCAAGCTCCTTGCCTCGGATCCGTGCTGCTGCGTGAAGAGCTTTATTGTCGGCTGATAGATGCTCAACGACATAAATCGGTGTTGGCTTTTCAGTTGCTATTCCGAGATGGCTAGTATTCAATTTACTATTGGCGTTGGTTTTATTAAAGTTTATTGTAGCAGCATAGAAATTATCTCTTATGCGAGGTGTGTTGAACTTTACTAAGATGGAGCGGGGTCGGGAGCTTTGGACATCTTTTTTTGCAACTCGGGTACAATGAGCGATGTCACTTTCTGTTATTTGGCTTTTAGCTGTCTTACTTATTTGCAGTACAGTAGTAATGAGATTTTCCGAGCGAAATTCTGGCACATTTTGAATTTCAATATTGGTAGCTCTGTTATGTTGGTCCATTAAGTTAAGACGTTTAGTTATATCTTGTATAGATATTTGCAGTTTGGTGTTTTCTTTTTCCAGCATTTGTACTCTGGTAGAGTTATGCTCCAATTGTGTCTTCATAGCCTCGTATTTTTCATTAAAGAAATCTAACGATGTCCGAAATCCCGATATTAGTTCACTGAATTGTTTAAACTGTTCCGCCACAGCTTGTTTGAGCGCGGTTGCAATTTCTTGCTTGATCATATCCCTAAAAGAGCTTTTTGTTATTTCATAAATGACGTCATCATCGTTTGAGGTCGCTGGAGGGCTCTTGGATTTTTTGCTCAGTACAGAGCTGTTCAAATCATGGCTTGGATAGGAGATATTTACTGAGACTTCCTTGTCGATATCTACGGAGCTCGTTTGTAAACTCTGAGGACGTTTATTACGGATAGTGACATTGGATGGCGAATTAGGGATTTGTTGAGAGGTGTCTTCCGGTGTTTTAGAATTCTCCGGTCCTTTTGATCGGACAGGCGTGTCTGTATTGTTAGTTTTTGGTATCTTACTGCGACAATCTTGACACCATGATAATAATATGTTTTAAAATACTCAGAATGAAGCCATATCATAAGCGAGTTAGAAATATGTATATAATAAATAATATATCTATATTATTAAAAGAAAAAAAAAAACTAAACAATTAAATTGAGCGTAAGTCCAAGCACTTTCATACTTTTCTCAGGTATTCAACAAGTGTTAGGAAAAAACCGAAACAGGTACCCTAAGAAGTCTTTTTTTGGGAACAATGCCTTAATCTCAAACATCAGATATCGTGATAACCATCAAAACCTCGTTTAAAATAATTAAACACCTCAACCGGTATTCATGCTTCGAGATACCTTAAAAGTTATAATTTAATTTAAATTTTACTCGTAAATATTTTGGAACTCCAAATTTTGTTCCTATTTATACGTAACCAGCTTTTGGATTATGAGGTCACAAAGTTTTGTGTTTGAGTTAGAATATAATGAAGTGTATTATGGATCGTAAGCCATAAAATTGTTGGTATTAAGCCTCTGCTCCTGAAACCTTAAATGAGTTATCATAAAAAGTTATTACGTGTGAAGTAATGTGCTTGCTCAACTAAATTACTGGCAATGTGTACATTGAGTACATTGCCAATCTTGTCTGCAAGAGTAGGCTGGTTTACGAAAGTTATATATAAATAAATAAGTTACGGTTCTAATTTAGAAAAACTTTTAGGTTTGCCTTGGTATTAAAACATTTTTCATTAAATTAATAAATTTTAAATCACACATCATTATAACATAATTTTTGTTTACAACATAATTTTTGTGGCAATGCTGCCAGCCTTCTGGGCACGTTTCCCGCCATTGACAAGGATGACGATGAGTTTTTTGACGCGTGTTAGTTTTATTTATTTATATAAGATTTAATTTTAGTGTAGTTGTAAGTGTTTGTTCTTGTATTAGATTTAAGTAAATTATTTATTAAATAAAAACTGAAAACTAAGTTAGAAAAAAAAAAAATATAAAAAATATAAATAATTTTTGTTTTGGTTGTCAATTATTCTCAGTCGATCAAAATTTAGATCACATTTAATATATTCTTATTTTTTTAATGTACCTGTGATCTCTGTATAGCTAGCTTAGGTATATTCATTATCTTAAAACCAAATCATTGTTGTACTGCAATATTAAAAAAATCCCACAGAACGTCATAATTCTCTGTTAATCTTATTACACCAATTGGTAGTATATTATACTTTCACACATAACTGGCTCTGGCAGTAACAATAAATGACGATCCAATTATCCATAAAGACATCATGAGATTTTTATGTTAACCCCAGCTTTTCATTACCATAATACCCATGTTGTGATAATAAATATAAGGATTTCACCCGACTTCGCCACACAGTACAAACTTGCTGACTTCAATTTACAAACGACCCTTAAACCAATCGTATGATTGTTTCATATTGTAATTTGCTATGACAATTCTGAATTGAATTTTGAAATTGAATTTAGAATGGGATCAGAATTCTTTGTTTCGAAGTTAGTTAATTTATAATCATCGCTGCTGTTCGAATTGCAAATGACAGTATTTCTTTAATACATTATACAACCTTACATTGGAATTGTTATGTTCTATAATATAAAACCGAAAGCTGCATGAGGCGTTGAAAAATGTAATCTCTCTTTAAATTATGCACACAATAATGACATATAGGTATATGAATAAACCAAATAAGAATACATAATCAGTAAATGTTGACTAAATTACATAGGTACATTTTTCTGACCATAAGTAACTAGCTAAATTACTTGAGTTATAGAACCAGATACAACGAAGACACCACAAATACGGAGACCCGTGAACCAGAAGAGTGCAGAAAAGTGATTTCTACATTGACCCGTTCAGGGATCGAACCCGAGACTTCACCTTGAAAACCAGTGTTGCGCTACTTGACCACATAGGTCGTCGAGAATACAATTTTATCTTTCATAGACGACAAATTATGTTATAAAAGGCATCAGGGGCCCGAGTCTGCTATTTACACTCCGTGTCAGTGTGCTCATAGTTGCATCGTCCGGCGGCGCTCGGGCCCTCTCGGGTCTATCGGGCCGGTTCGGGCGCGTTCGGGCCGCCCGAGCGCGCACGAGCGCCGCCGGACGATGCAACTATGAGCACACTGACACGGAGTGTAAATAGCAGACTCGGGCCCCAGGCCAAATGTGTCCCCGATGAAAAGGTTCCCTAACAATTTGTATAGAAATAATAATTTCTAGGGAACTATACTCGTATATTATGAGGCTTCGATAGGTAAAGGACTTTCATGAAACGGACAAACAAATTATATTTATTATTGGCATCAAAGTGCTTTTTATACTACAGATATGATAATTCAAAATATTACATTTTGTACTATATTTCGAATAATATTAATTATCACTCGTGCAACAACTTTTTCATTTTTAAGACTTGAAAACCAACAAGATATGCAAAATACAGCAAATCAACGATACTCGAGTAGAAGTAGAAGAAAGCTTTTAAATTAAAATGAGTTCCAACTCGGCCTTGCCTATTAGGCTATTTAGCACGAACATAGGTTGATCAACAAAAAAAAACTAATTTTAAGTTCCTATCATCATTGTGGTGATGGACCATCGAAAAATTAATAAGTATCCATCAAATTATCCTCAAATAATTCTCAAAAGCGATTTAACTTAAGTAGTTCTCAAATGACAGACTTAAAGTCGACTAAAAGTTTATTTGTTTTTGTATTTACGTTATGTAAAAGGACGTTAAAATCACAATGCAGTGATTGATAAATCCACGGTTGATTTGCATGTCCATTTCTGAGGATTCAACCGTTTCGACGTAAGTGGAGTGATATTAAAATGTGTATTTTCGTTGTTTCGTTTCGTTTGCATCGAGTATTGTGTAATAATAGTCGTTATTGGTGATATTATATTACTTTATTTTGATAAATTGGTGATGGAAAATATTTTAGAACTTTGTGTTTGGAAGAAAATACTACTGGAGTTTTTTGCCTGTAACAGTAGATATTTTACAAATAATATAATATGGTATCATTTATTTACCAAAAAATTGAGAAAATTATGCTTAACTTAATAGACAAAGAACCAAGTCTTTTAAATACTACATTTCTACGTACGGTATAGTACATACGTATATACATATAGTACATACGTTAGAATAAAGTTATTCAAAGGATCAAACCAGCCTGCTAAACCATTAGTGCAAAAAAGCCAACAAACTCAAATCCCAATATTAGAATAAGGGATTTCAGTCCCTAAGGTAAACGAGACTGCAAACAAAAATTAAAGCTCACACTCATATCCGGATCCCGAACAAACAGACATACGTTAATTCCGCGGATTTTTGCTCTCAAGGTCATTGACCCAACCTTGATTTTAATAAGCAATTTTCCAGTTCACCAGATGGGTCACTGACCGTTTTTTGGTCTCTCGTACTTTGAGAGTAATGACTGCTCAAATGAACGTTTATGAACCAAAAGGACTCCAGGGAGTCTCAAACTGTTAGGTCAACGACTTAATTATGTTATATTGATGTAAACATTTAAATATATTAATAAAATTTATTCGTTTGAAAGCAAAACTTTTGTAATGACAATTTTGCTTTGGGAATTTTCTGCCAGTTTACACAATACCTGACTTCTCATTTGCAAAGAAGAATACGGATAGATGGTTATGGGAAACCAACTAACTAAGTAGGTAACACATGACAAAACTACAACTTTGTCACAGTCGTGTGCGAACGAATCGTATTAAAATAGCATTTAAATTATACATTTATTTTACTAATAATCACTACTAAGAAAGTTGACTGATGTTATTACGATCTGCGATCTTAAAATACAGATCAAATCAAATCAAATCGTTTATTTGTGATTCACAGGTTACAAACGTGTTAAATACAAAATGTGCTCATTCTGTGATCAGCCCATGGGCATACAAAATTTAAAAATTAATCAAAATAATAAGAATTAAATTATAATATTAGCGCAAATTACGAAAGTAACAAGTAGGTATACTAATCATGTTGATAGAAAATCACTAACAGAGTTTTCTATGCAAAATTTAGACAATTTATGCTTGAAAATATTAAAATTTCAAGTTTTAAAAGTAATAAGTAAATTACAATTGAAGGTATACTTTCAATCGCCGCGATCCGATTCTTCGACTCCTCCGAAAGCCACCGTAACCCGCTAATCGTAGCGGCCGCGCGATACGTACCTTCCGTAATATCTAAGATTAAACGCCCCAGACATACTCTCTCCTACCCTGACGATAAAACAACGCTTCTCCAAGGAGCATTCGATTTAGCTAGCAGTAGCATTACACAACACAACCGCCGTATATTACGTCCTCGCCGGCGAGGCCCGTCGCGTATTATAAATAATAGTAACGTAAATGTTATCCTCCCGTCCCTAGACCAAGCTGGCCCGAGCCGGCCAAACTAGCAATAAAAATATGTCCCTAAATAATAAAAACTTAGATCCAGCCATCCCTTGTTGTTTTCCTTTATTAAGATTGTTAGCAACGCACTAAGTCGAGGTCCGAACCCCGCAGGGGGTGCCCTTAGTGGACGTTGCTGACGTAGTTAGTTTTTCCTATTGCTCTGGCTGGAGGCCTTAAGGTCCTCGCCAAAAGTCCGGTGAAGCAGTCAAAGCCTGCGCTCAGGCTAACTGCAAAAATCTCTACCAAAAAAAAAAAAAAAAAAAAAAAAAAAAAAAAGGTATACTTTCAACTAAAAGGGATTTCTGATAAATGGAACAGCGTATATTTACGTAACCCAGTTTAAAATAAAATTGTCCATCCGTAAACTGGTAATATATTTGTATGGACGAGATGCATTACTAATTCGAGAGTATGTTGTATTCAATTGGAATGAAAAGAAAAATATTTTTCATGGAATATTTGTTACTGAAAAAATAGGTTATTAATAATATTTTTGGTATTGGCTGCATTTTTATTGTACTAGGTTAAAGGGTAAGTGATCAAATACACTGTGGCCAAATGCTGAAACGCCAATCAGTTTTACGTCGCCTTTAAGTATAACACTGTTCTTGTCACTTAAAGGTGTCAAATAGAGCTGATATATAGATAATACCTAGAAAATTGGTCCATAAGTAACCTTCATGAACACGCTAAGAGAGTATCTACTTCCCCTCAGAATCCCTTCAAACAAATAACTAAAACGGAACCGCGTGAACTGACGCTATTCGATAATTTAAGGCTTCCAAACAAGTATCGATTACTTTCACTTCAATAGGATCAAAATACGTTCAATACCTTCAGAGTTTTCCAAGATCAAAGTTAAATATCACGTGTAATGAAAGTACGTACTTTTATAAATATAAATAATTGAGTAACTTTTGGTACTTCAAACGCCATAAAGGCCCATAAAGGTTTTTTTTCGTGATTAGGAAGTTGTCAAGAAATCTTCTAAAAACGTTTCTTTTTTTTTCAGCGAATAACAAACTTTTTCTTGAGTATGTACCAATAAGGAAGTTCATTTGTTTTAATGAACTTGCTGGCTCGCTTATACTTCAGACTAAAAGTCTGGTTATAAAATCTGGTGTCCTGAATCTGTTTGAGGTTTGTCTCCGAAGGCCAAAAACTCCGAAACTTGATGTTTTTCATTTAGTCAGATGCCTTGAAACGTCAATAGGAATACTTAGGTTGTTGTTCTGACCGTAGTATGTAAATAAAACCGTCTAGGATAGACCAACTACAAACATTGACCTACCATACTATACTGAAGTTGTACTGATTTCGTTTCAACATTTCTTCACAGGGTAGTCAGTTAGGAAATGTCGACTTCATCTAGCTTAGGAAGACATTGTAAAAGTGATTTATATAGTCCTTACAAGAATAAAATATTTCATTTAATTTATTTCTCTACCATTCATAAGACAATATTCCTTCGACAAACCTGGCTAGAATCTCCAAACGATTCCAATATATCGACACCAATTCTGACCCTTACAATCGCATGAAAACCCATACAAAAATAATAAAGGAAAATATTCAGGGTTATGAGAGTTCCACGTTCCATACAGATCCTTCGATTGTTATCAGAATAATACTGGTCCTTTAGATAACATTACATTATTGGGATTTCGATCGACGGGCCTGTTGGTCTAGTGGTTAGTGACCTTGACTGCTATACCGGTGGTCGTGGGTTCGATTCCCACCCAGGACAAATGTTTGTGTGATGAGCACGATCATTTGTTCTGGTTGTCTGGGTGTAATTTATCTATAATAAGTATGTATTAAGAAATATATAAGTATGTTTATCAGTTGTCTGGTTACCATAACACAAGCTCTGCTTAGCTTGGGATCAGATAACCGTGTGTGAGTTGTCCCGGAATATTATTATTAATATTATTATTATTTAAGATACCTAATACTCAGTGAAAGTGGATCGCTGGCGCTTATAGGTATAATCCTGGTTAATCTGAGCTGTAGTGATCAAAGATTGCCTTAAGCACGGGTGGAAATTGCATTGCGCGCCGCAGACGACCAGTTTGAATGGGGTTGTGTAAGAGCTATTTTAAAAGAATATTGATGTAACCTTATCTTTTAATGACTGGTTATAGCGTTTCATAGGACCATTTTGGTTTTGATTAGGTTTACTGTACATTAGTGTTTGTTTTTAATAGTTATGAATTGATATTATTTTTCTTCTTTAGCAAGTTATAAGGTTATGAAATTTGTTTAGCTTTCGCAAAGAAGGTTTAATTTTCAGTAAAAATAATTTTATGTCTGAAATCGCCAATCCTCAATGAGCAAGCGTGGTGATCAATGCTCTAGCCTTCTCTATAATAATATGGGAAGAGGCCTGTGCCCAGCAGTGGGACGTATATAGGCCGGTATATTATTATAATTTTATGTAAAGCGGGTCTTACATTTCGGCTATAACCCATTCACAACCTCCTTTCATAAATTATATTCAATTTTGACCTTAATAATTAGTTTGATCTTGTGAATTTTTTGGACCAATTGGAACCCCGTAGCCATCAAAGATGACAAGAGGATCATCTTTAACACATGGTATCCCATATAACATTTAACGAACCACCCTAACATTATAAGTTCACAACTAACGACCTTAACGTTGTGAACATAATAGTTGCTAGGCAACGGGCGAATATAATGAGGTACGGAAAATATCATAGTTTGCTTCACTACGTTATCAGGCAGTTAAGGGTCTTCAATAAATACGCTGTTTACGCATCGAATGTCAATGTCGTGGTGGCCTAGGGGTTTGAAGACTAGAGATTAACTGCAAATAATGTAAGATCAAATCAGGACATGATTAAAGCTTTTTGAAAGATTTCAGATTAATAGCGAAAATTTAATTCGTTCAAACGCAGAGATCTGATAGAAAAATTAATGTTTCATTGTATTGCTAAATATTAAAAATTATACGCAAAGCCAATTAAAGCTTTGTTTAAATAATTAAGCACAGAAAAACAAGGTTTAATAATACTCATATTGAATGCTCATAATATAAACATGTTTTTCTATTTTTAAAGTTGTACTAATAAAAATAATGTAATGTGGCCTAGATATTTCTGCTTCGAACAAAGGAGGTCGAATTTATTTTTACTCATTATAATATAACTGAAAATTTAATAGATTTGTTTTGTCCCAAGTTAATATAATTATCTTTAAATATTATAACAAGATATATTAACGATTTTATTTTTTACGGCAAACCGCTAAGCAGATTTAGATGAAACTTGGCTTGGGATAATCTTGTATCTGAAGAAAGAACATAGGCTACTTATCCGGGACCCAGGTGAGCGGAGCCGCAGGTCAAAACTAGTTTAGTTTTACTACCCTACCAAAATGCAACAGTGACGAAATGCATTACCCAACTTTTCCTAGCACATTAAAACTCACGCTACCTGTTAGGTAGTTTAAATATTTCTCTGCACTTTGAACACAATGCATTTACGTCCGTCGTCAACGCTGGCCCCGAATCTAAAGAGCGTTTATTAAAAGTTTCTCCCTAATGACATGCCCGGTGTTGCCAACAAAAAGAAAAAATATCCCTATATGGAAATAAAGACCAAAATAACATGGACTATTAACTATTTGATACCAGTCCAAATTTCTGACTAAATTGAACAAAACAACTGAATGCGTATAATTTTATTATTTCCAACCAAAATGGAAGCTTTTACTATGCGATTGGACAATGGTCCTGCTTTCGTACAATAAGACCCAATTGTATGCAGTTTCTCATATTGTTTTCGCATCGAGTAGCTGTATTTTGAAATTGCAGCTTCATTTATGGAACAATGTAAAGATTGATTGTGCTAATGAAGATTCGAATACCATTTTCACGTAATAAATTGTGTTTTAAAAAATGATGATGTCAATGCTTATGATAATAAATTCAGTTGTTTTTTTTTTCACTTAGGTAATATGGTATAGCAGAAAGGAGTAATAAGCTTGTCAACTAACACATTTAATAGCAAAGCGCATTATGAAATTTAATTACTTTTTTCAACCCCTTTATTTTACAGAGTTGGGTAAAAATAAAATTAGCATAAACATTTACTCGGTACACAACCGTCTAAAAGACATCCATTATAATAAAGTAAACATCTACAAAAAACTCCGGAAGCTAACCACAGACTGCATAATATTAAATGCGATGCACAAACCAGCCATTTTTACGTTGGCAACTCTATTGTTTCTGGTTTTTAATTAAGAGCCTTCAGATGAAGCATCGCTTCCACAGACTTATAGAATTGAAAAGAAGAAAAAAATGTATTTTTAAGAGCTTATTTGTCTTTGTTCGGGACAAAGTACAGCAAATCCCTCGTGATTTGCTGTACTTTATGGTGAGCGAATAACAGGGGATTATACATTCTAGTTCGTAGTGTGTGGAAATTTAGTTTTGGACGTTTCTCCAAACATGGATAAGAACTAAGTAGGGTTGTAATTTAGTAAATATTTTGGGATGAATTTTCGCTAAGTTGGAACTTTTTAATATATAATGACTGCCTACTTTTATTCAGCGTAAAAGAGAAATAATATAATCAAAGACCTCGAAGTTATAAAATTGCAATTCGTCTTCTTACAGCCTTTGAAAGCCTGATAACACCTATTGTATAGTAATATACATTATTTAAATCATCGGTTTGCAAGACAGTTGGTAATTATCAAAAAAAATATTGGCACTTCTGGTTTCACACAAAAAATCATTTGAACTTAGAATCAAACGTCATAATATTATATTTTTGTATGAATTTATCAATGCAGAGAAGGTGGCTAAGGGTTATTTATCGTGTAGGGACTCATATAGTTACCTTTCCCAATGAGCACAAAAAAGAGGTGGCCGTAACCGGAATCAACAGGGTACGTAGGGGCAAACGTAATTATATCCTTGTTTCAAAAGTAATAAATGCGATTATGTATTTCACAACTAACTATATAGCGCCGGTCTATATAAGTAGGTATCATAAAAAGATTTTGTTCATATTTGTCTTGGTCTGAATGTTTTTTTGATAAGCGCTAAAGTTCAATGCAATATTACAATAAACATAACACATAACATAACATACCATCACGCCTGTATCCCCGAAGAGTTAGGCAGAGGTGTACCAATGTACACCCACAGTTCGCCGGTATGTTTAGGTCCCATGTAATAGGGGGCGAGCCTATTGCCACTAACCGGGCACAAATACAAACTCCGCTAAACTGAAAATTTCATAGAAAAACCCAATAACACCTTGGTCGACTTGGGAATCGAACCCAAGACCTCTAGCGTAGCAGTCGCGCTTAGCGCCACTAGGCCAACGAGGCAGTTAATATTACAATAAACCTCTTTAAATTAGGCAGATATTATTAGCATAACATTTTAATTACAGCTATTCGCGATTATTTGAATTGGTAAGTAGGTTTTACTTCCTCATTATTTTTTAACCCTGCAATGTTAACCTCACAAAAAACCCAACAGTACTTCTAAACTTCGAATCCACACGATACCTACACTTATCACGTACGTTTAACTTACTAGAACTTCTGTATGTGGCTAAGAAAATATACCATAGTGTACCAATTAAAGAGCTTGTGGCGCCACCAGACTGGATTCACTCGGCAAACGTGAGGACGGCAATGGTAGGGTTGGCACCGATCGCTATTTAATTAGTTTGACAAACTTGGCGCGGAGAATGGTTGTGATTTCTGTTGTGTACTATATGATGAAATGTATACATACATATATACATGTATAAACGCGAAGTCGCTTTGTAAAGATGCGGGAATTCATATCCTATCGTGTGGCTTCGCATTACGCTGTGTTGTATTCTAAAAAGGCTTCATTGCATCCTAAAAACGCGGTGTTGCATCCTTAAAATGCGGGTTTGCGTCTTAAAAATGCAGCGTCGATTCACAACAACGAGGTGCCGTGTCTCATAAATGCAGCGTTGCGTCGAACTAACAGTGTCTCCGGCGTTTCTAGTTTTTGGGCACCGTTTTTTAGCTAATAAAACATCTGCATACTATTTATCATTTTAAACTAGGCGTGAAGAATTAGCAGCCATTTTAATTTTCAGCCGTTTTTCGGTATTCAAAATTAGAAGTGTCAGCTGTTAGTTTACTTGCTACTAAAAGGGATTGGTGATAAATCGATCAAATATTAACGTAACCCAATTTTGAAATATAAAATAAAATTCAGAACCTTTTGTACTTACATAACAGTTCAATGACCATAATTTAATAATTGAATACAATATAATTTAAATCCAAATAATAATGAAACATAATTTTCCCGATTTTGCCCGTAAGCGAGTAAAAATTTGTTTATAAAAGTGAATTAATTAAACTTTTCAACAATAATTATGTCGAATAAAATAAATTACAACGGATTTCAATTTTCAGCATAATTTACACGACAATTGTCAAGGTAATCAAGTTTACATAATTATGTAAATAAATTAATCAGTTTTTCTTCGGTGAAAAGGTTTAAAATGCATATAATTGAACATATTCGTCGTTTTTATTTTATTTTACTTTATTAAGGAAACAAACAATTGTACAATATGTATTACATCAAGGTATAAAAAAGAAAAAAAAAGTTAAAGTACAATCCACTACATTTCCACAGATTACAACTGACAATTTTGCTAACAATTGACCACAAGACTTCTAAAAAAGGTTCTTATTTACATATTGAAAGATATTGAAACCTAGGTATTCTAAATTTGGTAGGTTTATAGACAAAACTCAATTTTTAATTTTAACGGCTGCTTATAATATCGAAGGTTTGGTTTTAAACTATCCACATTTCACAAGCATACGGTGACGTACCCAACGATTAGCTTCAAAGAAAAAGTTAGTAAACCAAATACAATGGGTTCATAAATCATCACACATACTAAAAACTAAACCACAATTAATCTTAAAATTATTTCCTTAAATTTTTATATAAATCTTTCGATTCGAGAGAATGAATTAATAACGATTGACGAAAAAAGTATATAAGGCGAGTGTGAATGAAAAAAGGCCAGGTAAAGAGTACCATAAACCGAACAGCATGTATGAAGGGAATAATGAAAGTGGTCAAAGCGAAACAAGTGTGTAAGGATCGTAGCAGGTGGAAAAAAGTGGTCTCTGCCTACCTCTACAAGGGAAAGAAGCGTGATTATATGTATGTATGTATGTATCTTTCGATTACAAGCTCATAAACATAAGTATAATGAGATATTTGCTTATCTTTTATCGAGAGCTGTAAAAGTAAGAATATTGAGTTTAATAGCGCAGATAATTGCAAAATGCTGTGTTTACAGTAATCCATTAATCCATTCTTGATTATATTATGGTAAGTACTTGTTTGAAGTGGGAGGTTAGATACAGAAAATAGACGTGTTGATAGCGTAAACAATATTTTATTTGTACGCTGATATTATTTTTCTTATTACAGTACCTGTTAAAATAGTTTAATAGGTAATAATTTGTGAATATACTGAGACCCCTCTGTGCCTCGGAAAGCACGTTAAGCTGTAGGTCCCGACTGTCATACGATGATCTTTAGCAGTCGTAAAGTCAATTCTGACAACCAGTCTTACTATGGGATACTGTGTTTGCCTAGTAAAATGGGTTGTGGAGGTCAGATAAGCAGTCTCTCCATGTAAAATACGGTATTCAGCTGAATCCGGTAAGACTGGAAGCCGACCACAACATAGTTGGGAAAAGGCTCGGGAGATGATGATGATTAGTAGGTAATAAATAAAAAAAAAATAATAATAATAATATACCGCGAGGGCTGGTTCGAGGTGGCACGGGATAAGGTAGTATGGAAGGAATTGGGGGAGGCCTTTGCCCAACAGTGGGACAGTAAAGGCTAAGAAAAAAAAAAAAAAAACAAAATCCGAGTCAACTCACACACGGTCATCTGATCCCAAGCTAAATGTGGACAACGTCTAATAGGTACCATTGCAACATTCCTTTTATTTCTGTGGCTGAAGTAGTATTTCAAATATGACTACGCATTTCAGTTAAACCCTGTATCACGCCAACATGGTCCTAATTATTTAAAACATGATTGTTCAGTTGGTAATTATTATTGGTGTTCAACCAAAACTATTAGTCAGATGAATAATATTTAATAGTGAACTTGTTAATGAACTGTTTTGGAGTTAACCAATAAATTATTATTATGAGTACTGAGGTAGTCCAATGAACTAAAAAGGATTTATGTGAATATAGCCGGGAATTAATGCGATCATGCATTTTGTATATATAATTCAGGTTTCAACCAGATTTCCCAGGAAAACTATGGTCACAAGCTATAGATAATACTTATAGTAACGTACCAAAATGGATTGGAAGGATCGGCAGCGATCAATGAAAAATGTATTTTTTGTTAATCTTTACTAGTACATTGAGCCTTGCTGATTAAAAAAGTAAAAAAAATAATGGTACCATCTAATCTATGTGATTACCAGTCTCTAGACAGAAAGAGAAAATAATTTGTATCTTTTTACACGACTGCCCAAAAAGGAGTGTTATGTTTTCAGGGTTCATGTATGTATGTAGGTATGTATGTATGTATGTTTGTGAGTTTCTTTATTCCACCATAACTTCTAAAAGGCTTGACCGATTTCAATGTTTGTGGTATCATTAGAAGCTTTGAGTTATTCCGAGTGACAGAGGCTATGTGGACATTAAAAAATGGTCAAGTGTGAGTCGAAATCGCCTGCAAAGGGTTCCGAACGAATTTTTTTTTGTGTTGTGTCATGCTTTTTTGTTGTTCACTAAAAGGTATTAAATAAAAAAATTATAATTAAAAATTAAATAAAAAACACGCCTGCCATGTAAAAAAAAATAAAAACAAGTCAAATATTTGCAGTCGGGGGACCTGTAATGAATTGTTCCAAGTAACCGACCCCGACTGCAAATATTTGACTTGTTTTTATTTTTTTTTACATGGCAGGCGTGTTTTTTATTTAATTTTTAATTATAATTTTTTTATAAGAAACGTATACAACAAGAATTTTTATAGCGGTACAGCGACCCACCAATAAGAACTTGAAATGTCTAATGTATTTATTTCAGTCACTACTAAATTTTGTAACTTAATCACTACAAAATACTATGAAATTTAATCATTTATTTATACGTCAGAAATTTTGTAAAATATCGTCTTGATCACAGTGGCAACCCTATCGTTTAGTCTCGGAGTCAGTTTTGAACTTGTTTCTGCTTATTCAGATTCGCGTTGAGTTGAAAAGCGTCAGATTTCGTTAGGCATGTAGCGCCTACTGTGGAGTTTATTCATTCGAGTCACCAACACGCTTTCAAACGGTTTATTTGTCAATGCACCTGTGTTTTTCTGTTTTGTGTGCTTTAAACAACAATACAAACTGATTTGAGTTTAGAAATATACCAATGTCATCATTGGTACAGGTATCTAAATCTTTCTTAGAAGGTGCTTATCTTTTTTAGAAGGTGTTAATCAAGGAAATCGAAAAAACATTTAGTTATGTATACCAAATAATTGATTGCACATAAATTAAAAAAAAAAAACTATAATTAAAAAAAACAAGACCATTATGGGACCACCAATCAGGACTATTTTTTTATGATTTCTTTTTGGCTTTCGTAACCTCGACATCTTTTTTGAAATTGCTTGAAAAATAAACTTACGTCAATCATCTACCTATCAAGTAAAATAAGTTGTGGAAGTCACATAGTCAGTCACTCTGAAAAAATGCGGTATTCAGGAGTAAGTACTGGAATCTTTTTCACAATGTCATGCTTCAGATATCCACCTGTAATGTCACATGACGTCACATCGTCCTTAATGTTCCACTAATTGTATTGATAGTTCTCAGAAGCGATCCATTTCTTGAAATTGAGTGCATACAATAGCATCTGGTTTGGTCTCATGCTTCGTATTATAGGAAACTAATGTTTTCCTGTTAGAATATCAGAAAGGATATTATTATTATAATATAATTCACGGGAATAAGCGTGTACATGCATAAATACCTTTTTGACGTTTCGACCGGGTTACACCGGCAGTGGTCGCAAGCAGACTGTCTGCTTGTGAATTATATTATTATAAACATGCAGCGCGATAGTTTAAAATGTAATAATTATTATTATTTCTTGGAAATATTTCTCAATAATTCTTAGAATATAAATGATTTTATCCTAAGATTCTAAGGATTATTGTTACCTCACTTGTAGTTAATGATAAAAAGCATTTCAAAAAAATGCTTTTTTTATGTGATGAACACATAAAATTCAACTTCTGCTTCAGTGCAAACCACTTTTGCAAAACATTTAATATTTTGTGCATAATTTTCTCAATTGAAATCCAGTGGTTTATCGACAATTATCACTCCATTAACTTCTCTGCGTTATAAATAGTTTGATCCATACCTTTAAACAGACGACTGATTTTCAAAAGGTCATTCACATCAAGCTTGCTCGCATTGCAATACATTGCATAGTCTATAGAATAATTTCTACTATTTACAGTAAATTAAAAACATATTCATAAAAATGAGCGCTAACTACAGCGAAAAACGTTTGTACGAATATATTTTAATTAAAACATTAGAGTGTGTTGCGGATAAATGGCGAAATTAGATTTTTTTGTGGGAAATTCTCGTTACTTTGTTTTACTTTTCTCATTTGCAATTAATTTTGCAGTCAGCCAGTGGTTTTTATTGTTGCTTTCTAATTAGTTACTTGTTCATTTGTTATGGATTTAAGGTTTATTGATCTTGTTTTCTGAAGATTGAAGGATTTTCTTAGCTGCTAGTGAAACAGGGCACGTTCTTTTGTACACCAAATTTCGTTTGAACCCGATAGGGTGTGACTGAAATAACCAAACTGGAATTGTAATGTAACGAGTGAACAATAAAAATCCGATAATTCTCTAAAAATAGACCAAAGAACTAAACTATGCCATATTGCGAAATATTGAATTGATATGAATTTAAACTTTTGTAGTACGTTTTTCTACTATTCATCAAAAGCATAATAAATAAAGCCTATCTCACTATGTAACGAAAAAAAACGTCAAAGATTTTCCTCACAGAAACTTCCCGACATTCAAGGAAAACGCACGAGAAATAAAAAAACGGAATTATATCCGTGTCTATCAAAAAAAAAGATTACGCATGCATTATCCTCCCATCATTCAGTAAGACGGACGTGCAGGAAATTGAACAAGAACAGCTGAACTTCACTCAAAACTAAATTACTTTACTTTTCTATAGCCTGCAGTGAACCTAGCTGAAGAAAAGTTAAGGTGCGCGCATCGTGCACTACTACTAGTCTAAAGTGAGCTGGTTTCAACAAACCCAAATTGGTGAAATTACAGTTAAAAGCATCATCAAATGCCTAATACGGCTCGAGTTTGACGATGTAGCGGAAGGCTCGAAATTGGCCCGAATTTATATTCTGTGGCCTGTGATTGAGAATTTAGATGCGGCGATAATTGGAACGGCGCTCAGTGGTAGAATTTCCAGAAATCGGCGTTTAGAATTTAGTGTTTATTAACATGGAAATATTTTATGCGAGTTCCATTGCGATTCGTTTATTGATGTTTCGATACCTGTAAATTATACCCGGTTTTTGTTACATCTATGTTCAATGTTCAATATTCCGCGCGGATGAAATCACTGGTGAAAGCAAGTTTTTTTTATGAAAGATTTTTCGATCACGGCTTTGGATAAATATTGATATAGCCGTGAACTATGAATCGCGTATAAATTGTATAGAATATCGGTAGTCAAATGCATACATGGTTTACATTGCATTCTCAATTACAAGGGCCTACTTGGAATTATGAAGATATCAATGTCATAAGCGTATTAAATATCGATACAATACTAGTGAATACAAGAAGGTATAATTAAATTCGGATGACATGGTATGTAATTAATATTGCAATGGATCTATTAATATCTTATTTTTCAATCTAAGTTCTGGCTATTCTTACTGATCTCTAAGGTAACGCTAGGGGCGTTGCCCACTTAATAATGAGTAACAGTTAATAGATAAAGCACTCATTTAAGGCAATCTCTGGATGGAATTGTATTCTGTTGACAGAGGTATTTACTTGCCATTAGGTTTTTGTATACCGTCATCCACTTGCCCATTTATCAGCTATTTTACACGCTTTTATTAAATAATATCAAAAACGCATTAATTTCAAATAACAACCTTCCAATTAAACTTTGATTACATTAGTTTTAGTGTGACTTTAATTACCGAATTAGTTAAAATTTTCTAGTTGAATAGCACACAGCAGAACAACAGTCGATATCAAAACCACAACACAAATTGTTTGGATTAGTGTAATTATGCGGAAAACAAATAGAAACAAACAAACGAATATCTGCAAACAATACAAAATATCTATACATCAGCCACTTTAAAGTGAAAATTAACGTGCTTTGGGATTATGAACCTTAATTCAATGACTAATAGTTCAGTTTCAATTACATTCAAATTACTTTTAAGCCCTTTTCCGTAATATTTGTCATTCTAAAATGAACTTAAACACAACTTAACTCAACTTGAATTTGAATTTGAATGAAACTTGAACTTAGTCAAAGTTGATAATTGCGTAATTAGTAATAACGTTTAATTCTCTTTCCATATTAGCTTTAGTATAATTGTTGTGGTTAAAGCTACAAATATTACTGATATTAAAATATCAATGATACGACTAGGTATAATATTTGAAACCTACTTAGAAAAAAGAATTTTTCGTGTGCGATATTGATTTTTTTTGCTAAATTCGCGTATAATACTATTTATGTATGATTTCTGTATTCTATTTAGTTTCTAACGACTATTTAAAGAGGAATTACCAAAAAAAAATTAATTTAAAAAAAAATATTATCAGTAAATGTAGTAGTAGATTATAATCTTATTGTTTTATGGTTACCAGTCAAATTACTCTAAAGCAAAACCCATTTAACTAATAACTTGCAATCCAAACAACGTCAAGAATTATTCAACGCAAACTTATTTAATATAAAAGCGATTAAATTCTTTAAAGAATAATAAACTATAATTTATTTCGCTAAATCTTTTAACTCAGACCAAACGTTAGATAGGAAACCTCTAGGGCCGTACAACTAGCATTTAACTAGAACTAACTTCCGTATAGTTTTGAAAACTTAAATTGCCAAGTTACGTGGATTGAAGTCGAAGTAATTTTCAGCTTATGTTGAATACCTGCGGGGTGTATTAGTTCAGTAAATAACGAACAAAAATAATGCTCGTTTATCCGACTAGTTTAACTAGTGGGATTTAGGAAAGTTAGTTTTATAACAATAACTTTCCAAACGAATGGACTGTGATAGCTGATTTAGGTTTTATTTTAGTCTTGTATTGTTTAGTCGAGTTGTTTTAATAGTTATCTTAGTTAATTTAGATGAAATACTGCAAAATTATTTGTTTGTATCACAAAATCTAAATTATACGGATCATCATTTCTTATTGCTTGTTTCTTGGTATTTATTAAATAAAAAACCAGAACCTGAATTTATAACATATAATGAACATATCAAATTCCTTGAATTCTACTTACAAGAAATACCATAATCATGAAAATCCAACTTCCAAGAATCTTGCGAAGTCAGGCGAAGAAAATTGGGAGATGTTAACATGATATGGATTCCAATATCATAATAGGATAACACCAAAAATAAATTACCAGATTACATGAACATTGTGACATCTGCAAATCTAATTGAAACCTTTTAAGCGTACTGAAAATATCCCAAAAATTACGTGGGAAACCAGCCGAAGGCTTTGGCATTATTGAATCGAGCCTCCAGTGCGTAATTTCTTAACATTTTATCGATAACATACGCAAATTCCATTTTCTGCTACATTACACAGGTCAATCTGGAGCCCCGATTCAGAAACTGGTCGTGAATGTTGCAAAAATTGAGTGTAATAATGTGACTGTTACGATGGTTACTCCAGAATTTATTATAAGGAATGTTTGGAACGGTGAATGCGTCAGTTTTTTGTTTTTTGAGTAGGTAGGTTACTTATTTGGGACTAGCTGTGCCCCACGGTTTCACCCGCGTGAATACCTAGGTCCCGTTCCCGGTGCCTTTGTATTATTAGGGGTGGAGATGAATCCAACAAATCACTATCTTAACAAAAGTCACGATTACCTAATTTGGTGGTTGACTATTCTTCAATTTCCTAATTTTCAGCGCAATTTTGCAAACTTTTTCTTTAATAAGAACATTTTCCTGACAATAACAAACACAACAAAGAAAGAATTAGCGAAATCGGTCCAGCCGTTCACGCGTGATGCCGTGACAGATTAAATAGGTACTGATGATATAAAAGTGTGGAAAGAGGTTAGCAAAATAAATACTAATAATAGATAAGGCCGAGTTCATTACATGACATCATCAATCATGTCATATTTCTATTATACGTTATAATTGTAATTGTTCCAAATTGAAACATTAAACGTATTTTAAGGATTCATTTTGTGGATTAGTATTGATCAAATTTATGTTAAATTGAAATATCACAGTTGTATTTTATATAATTATGTATTATATTTTTTCACCTGCAAGTATTCTATACATTTTAATTCATAAATCGTGGCGGCTTTATTAGCTATTGACTGTTTAAAAAAATGTGAAATTGGCAAGTGGCAAGAAAATCACGTATTTACATTTTTCCTACATGCCCCAGTTTTTAAAAAGAGATAAAATTTTCTTCATTCTTCCATCCTCCCGTTTTTACTACTCTTTAGCTAATGTAGGCATAATTTTTAGATTTACAAACGCAAACAAATAGGGGCTGGGATCCATTCGTTTCATGTCTAGACGTAAGAAATATCGAATCAAATCGCTCTTGGCAGACAAACGACTATTTATTACAACTATTTATGCTAAGGTGCCTACTAACTATGTATTTATGTATCAAATTGGTATGTTTTTAGTTCTGAATTGCTATTTTGTAGCAGCCAAGTGTTGGAGTTCTTTAATTAGCTTTGTTTGATGAAAAAATACACACAAGTCTATAAAACCTTAATGTAGTACTATATAGCTAGCATCGCTAAGTCATTTAATTAGTATAATAATATAAATTTTAGAAAAAAAAATCCTCCCAAAATTTGGTAGATATTAAATTCGGTGACTAACAAACGCCTTGCGGAATGAACAGAGCTTAAGTAAATGTTTTTAAATTATGGGCATATTACACAATGATCTTAGAGATACATCTTTTGTCTCGAGTTTACACATTAATAATTTATCTTCAAGACTTTCACTATTGATTTAAGATGATTTATTCAGAGTGTAAAGTGTTATCACCGTCAGGGATCTGTCGGCAACCTTAACAGGGACAGCGGTCTATGATATTGATAAGGGTAGACCACAGTCTAACTTGTGTCCTTGATAATCACTTGGCGTACTACTCTTCTAGTTATTGAATTCACGTGCTAGTTGCTAATATCATCTTGGGGTTTTTTTATGTATTTGATGTATCGTGCTTTGCGTAGTTGTTTTTGATCTGTTTTGTTTTTAAAGACATAACTATTACTGGCTTAAAAAAAAACCTAACCATTACTTAAATTGCCTATTTTATTCTCGTTTCAAAATGTGGCTTTTCTTACAATCAAGATTTCTCAATGCTGATACAAAGAATAAATGAATGAATATTTTTTGATACATTTATGTAGTAAGTTTTCTAAATAGTTGAAAAAGATTTACTCACAAAATATATCTATTTCATTCTATCTACATGGATGTTCATATAAAATTCCTTTACAAAAATGAAACAGACAATGTTCCTCATTGTTCCTCTCCGTGTTGGTAATCCTCTTAACATAACAGTTATTTTTCACACTTCCAACAGTGTGTATTAAAAATGAATTTTGTATACAGTACTTGAAAACAGTGGACATAAGCTAATCTCGCGGTTTAAGCTCATTGCAACATTTAGTGCGACATTGTGAAACGTAAAAACTGAATTTTTGTGCGATTTAAAACGTTCTGCTATTTTGTAAAACGTTATGTTGTTGAAAACTAATGAATAAGTACATTTTTGGTAATTTAAATTTTGTTTTGAGTTATAAAATATGTTTTAGTCAATATAACATTATAGACTAACATTCAAACTGTACGTATATGTGTTGCGTAGTTATGTAGCTAATTTATATTAGACCTATTTACAAATTAAACACTACGTGTAATCTTTAAAGCTAAGCCAAGCCGAAATGGCTTGGCTTTTCCAGTACTGTTCAATCATACAATACAAAGATGTATCTTATCTATTACTTATTACTACTACTAATAAGTATATAACATAATTTTTTTTGACGACCTCCGTGGTTGAGTGGCGTACGCACCGGTTTTCAAGGTGTCGCTAGCTCTGAGGTCCCGGGTTCGATCCCCGGACGGGTCAATGTAGAAACTCACTTTTCTACATTAACATAATGTCTTGATACTTTTATTGTTTTTTGACGTTTCTATTTTGTAGAATAAACACATAAGAATACAGTTTTCAAAGTAAATATTGTTAATCCATCCAACTCTCTTATTTAAGGTACCTAACATTTTTTTTTTAATTCTACCTGGCTACACCTGTTATCTCTTCTACCTTTGTTTATTTATCTTTGCTGTCCATTCAAAGATCGTGTGTAAAACATTACTATTAAATTAAAGTATTTAGGTTAATATCGCCTGTTGTACCTGAGGGGCTCGTGGCTAAGTGTAAGCCGTACGGTTTGACCGATAATACAGGTTAAGCCGCGCTCGCCGCGGTTGGTCCGTGGATGGGTGACCATTTATAACATAGCGAGACCCCTCCGTGCCTCGGATAGCACGTTAAGCCGTAGGTCCCGACTGTCATACTATGATCTTTGGCAGTCGTAAAGTCAATTCTGACAACCAGTCTTACCATGGGATACTGTATTTCCCAGGTAAATGGGTTGTGGAGGTCAGATAGGCAGTCGCTCCATGTAAAATACGGTATTCAGCCGAATTCGGTGAGACTGGTAGCCGACCCCAACATAGTTGGGAAAAGGCTCGGGAGATGATGATGACCGCCTGTTGTACCTCTTCACAGTTGTATTTGAATTACAAACACTCATGGTGTACAGGAAAGAATATCTTATCTAATCTACTGCGAACATTTAAAATTTATATATTCCCACAAATTATCACTTCGCCTTATAATATATCAGTGTCTCGCCACCCTAGGGATGTGTTACTCAATTGCTTTCTTCATTTAAAAGTAATGAGGTGACGCAGTACGGCACCATCTACAACACTTTAATATTAACACGAAATTTTCTCAACACACACTTTTGGTAATTAGACTGTTTTCATATTATCCGATACGATATCGATACGATATCGGTATCGGATATTGTGGATCGATACGATATCGGGGGCAAGTAAATGGAACATGTATCTGTTTTTCACATTTTCCGATGCGATATCGGATATCGGATTCGATATTCATACATTATTCTTACCACGGTATCGTATCGGTGTCCGATACCGATATCGTATCGAATAAATTTCAAAATAGCCTTGGATCAAGTTCCTTTATTCCCCAATGCCTTGAATATAATTATAAATATTAGGCTGAAACATTGTCTCTTTCTGCTCAATTCTCAAGTGTTGGTTTTATTTAATATTCATTACGTTTATATTAATTTACATTTTCGGATGAAAGGAAAATGTGTGAGTGCTCATTTGAATGATTTGAATTGATAAACAGGGAGGCGCGGGTGATTTGAAACGGTTTTCTAATGCGCTTTTAGGTCCGAATCATAACATTTTTCTCTTGTAATTAAAATTCTTTCTGAATTATATTTTAGCTAGCTGTACCCGGCATGCGTTGCAATGCAATTTTTTCTACCTAGCACCTGCCTACTACCTACCTACTACCATTTCGGGGTATGAAAAATAAATAGTAGCCGATTCTCAGACCTACTGAATATGCATATAAAATTTCATAAAAATCGGTCAAGCCGTTTCGGAGGAGTATGGTAACTAACATTGAGACACGAGAATTTTATATATAAGATTTAGAACGTAGTGGAATGTGATAGGTGAACCAAAATCCAACTATAATTCACAATACCATTGGATTAGGTAACTAACTTCATATTGATTGACCCTTCAGAAACAATATCTAAATGTTCTAGGTACTCTACTTAATATACTTATTACATTTACAATGTTAATAAATTAAGAAATACAGCCTGCGTGTTTGTGTACGGGGTTATATTAGTTTCATTAGGTGATGTCGTAGTAGTATTTCTTTTTTATATTAAGATAAACATAATAAGCTATTATAATACACGCACTCCTAAATAATAAAAAAGAGTATTTTGTTCAGGGAGTTGTCCGACTTACGGGCGAGAAGCGAGTAACTATCAACTATAAAATCGCTCCAGAAACGTACAACAAGATATAGATCCCGTGTAAATGAAGGAGATGCATATAGAAATAGTTACTCGCTGACCGTTCACATTACCGGAGAGAACTCTCAGCATTTGTTTTTTGCGGCGAGTAGAACTATAAAAATATACTCGCTGAGCGAGACTCGCTGAGCGATACTCGCTTGGTGATCAAAACACTCGCCGAAGACCAACCAGTCTTATTCTGCATAAAAGTGCGGTTTCGAATTTAGAACAATTTTTAGTAGGGGAAGGGAGGGCAAGGTGGAAGGCTTAACCTCACGATATAATAAAACAAAAACATTTAATTATTTTAGGAAATTAAAGTTTTTATGCTTGACATTTAATTAACGTTGTTCATGGTTTTACAAGAGAACTTGCCCTTAAATACAAAACTCCATCTTGCCCAAAAGCTTGCCGTCAATTTTATATTGAATTTTCTAAAAACCATTAACCATTTTTCATGTTAAAATTTCATTACAACAAATCTATACTTAGAAAATACTACCGTAAAATGGAAATAACGACAAGAACTACCCTTTACTAGCAAAACCGCCTGATACTGTGTGCATTTTAAATCGCGCGCACGTTATATGATCCGGGTTTTAAAGGCATGTTCCATTTTGCCCTTCCTTCCTTTACAGTAGTATAGAATGACCCGAGCGAATTGAGCGAGTATCGCCTGTCGCACTCGCTCACTCGCTTAACGCTCGGCAACAAAACTATCAGAACTACATACTCGCTACTCGCTGCTCGCCGACTCGTTTTGAGTTTATCGTTCTAGTCGCTACTCGCTTCTCGCTCTAAGTCGGACAACTGCCTCATGTTAATTTTAATACATTAAGTTTAAGGAAATCATATTGTCTAAAAAAAGATTTTTATGGTAACGTCTCCTAACCCATCGAACATATTTATGGTAGATTGTATAAGGGTCTCATTATAACATAACATCTGTATATATCTTGTACCTACTTTCTGTGCAAATAAAGAACTATTCTATTATATTCTAACCCGCGGCCTAATTACCTACGTATCTTGCAAAAACAGTACACAATATATTTCAGAAACATTGCTGATTTGTATTAACTATTAAGACGAAATTAAAAAAAAAAAAGCAATTTGACAGCAATGAGTAATTGCTCATTATGGCCCCGCTTTGTTTTTGGAAGATTAACGCCGCTACTCTACGCACGACGTTACCATTTTTAGTAAAAATTTGTTCATTGCAAAGGGATTATTGTAGGTTAATTTTATTTACAATTTGCATTTGTTTTCAGTCTTATGACATTGCAAGACAATGCTTGAAATAATTAAGTACAGCATTAGTGCCCACAATCCATTTTGAATTCGATTAAGGTCAGCTCAGGCAATTTAAAATTTGAATCTAATAATATTTATTTATTCACAAAGTTATCGTTAAAAAAATACATAATATAATTGTATGTTTTAAACTCAGTAAAGCTCAATTACACTTTATGTTTTACTCGAGCGGATAATCGAATGAGATTCAAAATCGGGTCTCTAGAAGAATTAGTGATCCGTAGGAAATCTGACTGCAAATAAGCGAATAACAATCTTCGATACGGTATTGTTCAATTAATTAGTATAAAGTTTTGTGTACACAAAAACATTATGAAAAACAACTTCCCACGTTGAAGGAATAAAAACAAGATGAACAATTTCTTTCTAAATACTTCATGATAATTATATTAAATATCGTTAAATTTTGATTATGTAATTATTTATTTAATGTAATTCCAGATCAAAACTTCAGCCATTTACGAATACCTTATACAAACTTTATACTCACTGCAAAATTGACTGTTACATAACAACCTGAAACTAAATTTTAAAATCCATGGATGCGAAAAATCGCGGAATACGGTTGCAATATATTTTGTATCATGCACACCAATATCTGTTCTCTATTCGGAGCATCTCCCCCGGGTCCATACTCCGCTAAAAACAAGGTGTAACTATCTACATTTCCTTTGAATATAAATAACCTACTCAGATATTTTGATCGACCTGTATCTCGATTCAATTTGAACGTCTTATTTCATTTTTGTTGGCCGCTGTAGGTCGAATCCCAAAGGTGCTTGTTAAACACTATTGAATGTTCTGGAGGTAGTATTTTTTGTTTAGTAAAGCGGTTTGCTTGATAGACAGGGTTGAGAAGAGATCGTTGAGTTTTCTGAATGTTTGGTTCTCGTTTTTTTTTTGGGTTTTTTTATTTTGTCATTACACAAGGTTGCAGTTTAAACGCGTTTTCTTTGTGACTGGTCGTAAGAATAATAATAATAAATAAAATATTGTACATAGAGGTTATTTATCAAAATTATCAACCAAAAGTTAGCCAGTGAGGTGATAAGATGACCTGATCCATACTAGTAAGGATTTTTGGTCTGAGCGATAGATTTACTTTTTTTATTTTTGTTTTGTGGATCTAGCAGGTCATACGTTATGTTTCTTGGCATGAAAGTATTAAACTGTTATGCACGTTTCGAAAAACTAGGTATATCTTATAACCAAGATAGGAATCCGATCGGTCAGGGGCAGTTATAGATTTATTCTTAAACACGAACACCCATAGTCGTTGTTGTAATGTGGGTGTCCAATTGTGTGAAACATTATATTCAGCTTGATAGTTATAATTATAGATTATAGATTGTTTCAAGGGTCTCTCATTACATTCCAGGAATAGAAAGCTGATCATGCAGTAAACAGGTACTAGATAATTGAACTAAACCCTACGCATTAATGACGGACGTTGCGTCTATTTTAAGTCAAAAATTCAAAATGTTTTAGTATGCTCACACACTTGGACAAACAAAAGAAAAAGATAAATCTTTTTGTTAATGATACCTTATCATAAAGTGTGTAAATACTGAAAATTAAAGTAGTAAGCGTGGTATCAGGAAAAAATACCTAACTACACGAAAATCTAAAGGTAAGTCGTGTAATAAAAACAAAATTGAACGCGTAAGTAAAAGTAAAATTACAGGTAGAACAGAAATGACAAAAAACTGAGATCTCATTACGATACCTGTGATCTATTTCCGTCCAGTTTATCAGTAGGAAGGTAATAATCCTAATTTTTCGTCCCTAAATCACGGGTACGGTCACTGTTATGGCTGCAAATGACACGATTCAGGTCGTTTATCATATTTATTGTGTTAATGTTAGGTTCCTTTTCAAGAATTTATATATTAATAAAAAAAAAATTTGGTTGAATTTTCATGTTTTTCTTTAACAACATCAGCAAATAAGTCAAATTTGGACCTTAAAAATGTATTGAAAAATAGAAATGCCCTAGAGTTATTTGCTCTGGTTTTACAAATACACAGAGTAACAGATATTGATTTATAAATAGTACGCTGCACGCGATGACCTCTCTGGATGCCAGGCGTTTAGAATAAAATTCCTGATGGATTGTCAAAGCCAACCCTGTTCACTGAAAATGGCACTGAATTCAGGAATCCTTAAGGTATTGACTCTCTAAAACTTCTAGCTTTCAAAACCAGCTTTTACGCCAGGAAATGTAAAGGATTTCAAATGCAAGTCTTTCAGTAAATGAAAGGTTAGGTTAATACTGCTCAGTTTTTCTTTCTGCAAGTATCGCAAAAAGTATGAAATGTACCAAAACCAGGAACAGGATGTAATCTTTATTGCTTGCCTCCCAAAAACACTTGATGCCGAAATAGATTAGGCGTCTATCCCCAGATAGAGATCGGGTTGTTTTCCGAAGAGGAAATTTAAATAATGTCACGATTCTGCTAAAAGAGCGGGAAAATAACATTAAAATTATGCAGATTGAAGTATATTTCTTTGTTTAACGACCTATTAATGTGTCGTTTTGAGTCCGAGAATTTTCGAATGGTATTAGTAAGGATTATCGAATATTTTATGTTAGTCCGCTATCCCTAAATGGCTAACCATAAGGTTATTATGAATGTTATTAATGCGAACCTTCTTTTTTTCGATTGTTCATTTGATTAAAATTCAATATTAATTACCAAATGTAAGTACCGGGAACACTTTTGACCGCTTATGTAAAGAAGTTTTTAATGAGCCCTATTACCCATTTATAAATCAAACAATTTTACCGCTGTTTATCGCTGTTTTCATAGTTGAAACTGGAAATGCAAGCGAGTTTAATTACTTTGTAAACGTATTTGTCTTAATTACAGCTGTTTTGACCAAAGGGAAAATCGAGCTCTACTGAAAGGAATCAGAATCACTCAGACTATTATATGAGTGAAACTTTCAGTATAAACCTCCTAAATTAAACCCCTTCATGTTACTAATTACCTGTATACGAATTTTCGAATATCATAACGAAAGGAAAATTTTCCAAACTAAAACCTTAGATTGAAATGTTAACAAAAAAAATAAAATATCTACACAAAACCTTGACTGAAATTTCGTAAGATGCGAAAAAGAGAAATAATAATCCAGCCTATAAATGTCCCACTGCTGAGAACAGGCCTCTTCCCATATAGAGAAGGCACGAGCATTGATCACAAGGCTTGCTCTGGTGATTTCAGATCCCAAATTTTGGAATCCAGGTTTCTTCACGATGTTTTCCTTCACCGTTTGTCAGAAGTGTCTTAGAATAATTAAGAAAGTACATATAACTTTGAAAAAGCTACATTGGTACTTGCCTGGGTTAGAACCTGCAACTTTGTGCATACAAATCCGTTCATCAAACCGGTAGGCCACCACGACATTTTCGAGAAAGATATCCACACAAAAACTGACATCATAAACCAACAAGGTATAGTTTACAAAGTTGTATCAAGGGACAAATTGAGGACCCACTATAATAGTCTGAACACGCAGTGACGGGCCCGACACGACGAGACATTATACGATGGTTTTATTTGCTGTCATTCCGATGACGGGATGGGTGACCGCGGTGAATGTTAAACGAAAGGATATAATAATATTTCATTGTAGCTGGATGAAATATGTTTTTTGTTTTTATTTCTTCAATGCTTTGTGGTGCTTGTATCGAAGGTAGCTATTGTCCTAGTGGTTTAAGGACCCGATTGCTTAGTAACAGGTTACATTTACAGTAATATAATGCAATGGAAATTAGCACGAGATATGCATTAATACCTTTTTGAGCTTAACGTTTCGGCCAGGTTACACCAGCAGTGGTCGCAAGCAGGTTGCATTTTCAGGCAAGTACCAATGTGACTTTGATACCACTGAAAAATTGGTGAAGGAAGACACAGGAAATCTGGATTTTGTCTCATATTTTCATCTCTTAAAAAACGACTCCTTTTAAGCTTCCTTGGAGTAAATACGCAGAATTAAAATAATACGTTTTCTGCGTATCTCTTATTAAAACAACAATGTTTATGTAAGCTTTTCCTTCGTTGTTGAATACTTTGAAACAACATTAATATTTTAAGTAGGTTACTAAAACAAATCTTTGGCCTCTTCTTAGCTTATAGCAAAATTTTTATAAAAACTAAGATTTTTCTTGGTATTTTCCTTCGATTTCAGTTCAAGGTATCATAAAATATCTAAAAAAACGTCCTGCATAAAATAGCCGCGTACTGGCCTTGGTCAAACCTTATCCTATAGTTAGTAGGTAACGTTTGCATTATTAAAGCTACTTAATTATGTTTGCGTACCCGCGAAATCATGGGGAAAATCGTTCGTTATTTATTGAATACCTACAGTATTCGAACCGAGACGCGACAAGTAACGCCATCTGTTATGTAAAACTTGAATTAATGTGATCGTTTTCTTTGTAGGGTTTGTACATTATAGAATCTTATGCTGGTAGTTAATTTATAGTACTTGTAATGTAAAAAATTAAAACTAATTAATATTTTTTATTTAATATAATTAATAAAAAATAAAAACTGAGTAGGTAGGATTTTATTATCATAATATTTGTTTTAGCTTGCATGCAACTAAAATGGAAAAAACTAATATATATCTTTTAAAAATATAAAAGCTTAACCTTTTTCTTTAATAGCGCTAATCTATGAAATTATCAGTCAGATTTTCCCAATTCTTGAGGTTATAATTATGTAGGTAAATCACATAATATATATCACACGGTTCAGTCCCATTTTTTTCTTTACTCGCTATAAGCGATAAGACCGCCTTTGCACGCTTCACTGTACTTTATTATTTCCAAATATGTAACTTTAATGGTGTACAATAAAGAATATTCTATCTATCTATCTAACTTAATCTTAATATTTAAACTTACCTTGATGTCACACCTGAGTCGGGTAATAGTGTAAACAAAATATCAGTTACTTAAATACTAGTGATTCCTAGGAATCCGACAGCTTACACCTAACATAATAATATATTAAGTACTAACCACATAACTTATTTGAGTACGTTTGAGTACGTTACGTCTAAGATTTCAGCCTGTTTACATTCGTGTATAAATAGATCGAGCCTTCAGTATCGTACCTTACTAAGTGGTTGTATAAGTTCTAGTTACTTCTGAATCTAGTTAATCATGTTGATTTCATATATTTGTGTACTACTAGTATTTACTTACATGAAGTTTGCTTCTACATTTTGGGTAAATTAGATTAAAGATTTTAGGTTTAGTAAAGGGGCTCTAAAATGATGGAAATTCTCTGTTGAGTATCTTGCAAAAGATTTATTTTTACAATTGCTGTCCAATTGCTTATATTTTGTCAGCATATTATTTATTTTAGAGAAATAGTTGTGCAAAAACTGTCAAATGTTTTTGCAAGATACGTAATACTGTAGACTTGCGCGAATACATAAACTCAAATTTAAAACAAATGCATAATACCCGTATAAGGCAGTATCAGTCTTTTTAATTAAAGCCACTGAGACCATTAATTCGTAAAAAAATACTTTTTGTATTAAGTTGCAAAATTTTCAACTACTTAAAATTTATGCTAGATCCTCAAAACTTTATTCGCCCGATCACTAACGACAAATAATGATGCATTGCTAACGGATGCATCATTCTTATCCTAAGATAAATTATGTGTTATTGATGGCGAGTCAATTGCCATTAAATCCGCTTTAATCAAAGAAGCCTGTAAGCTAAACATGAATATAAGATTTTCTGATAATCAAAATACATAAATACGACACCAATCTCATTCATACTGACGAGAAGAATTACTTTTCTCAATTAAATATTGTGACAATAAAATAATATATTAAAGTTCATTACCCCCCCGCAACAGGCGAACACTATAATGACTATTCCCCAATAACAAAAAAAATATAACTTAAATCCTGAAAAGTTTTCATTCTAAACTACCATACAATTTATTTAAATAAATAATAAATAAAATAATAAACCGGTATATATAAGTCCCACTGCTGGGCACAGGCCTCTTCCCATATAGAGAAGGAACGAGCATTGATCACCACGCTTGCTCATTCAAATTATCAAGACAACAACTCACATTTTGGACCAACTAATGTCATTACCTTATGGTCAAACAATATGGCGTACAAGAGTTATAAGACAATCGATCCAAGTTTTGGTGAAGGCCCTTTATTAGATAACCAAGAAATGTGATCACACTTTGTCATTCCGTTTTTGGATCTAGCTACATGATATCTTGTCATGTCAAATGTATTTGATGATTTATGAAGCAGGGGTGAAGTCAATATGTTTAGTTGATGCTGATGTGGAATAAAGATGTTTATAAACTTCCTACGCATATAGTTTTTAAGAATATGTTCATAGTGAAAGTTAATATTACAAGAGCAAACTATGTAGGTACAGTATAATGGCGTTTGCATTTCCAGTTGGGCAGGGCACATACAGTTGTGTATTTAATGAAATAATCTACTTAGGTACCTATGTATGAAACTCAATTTATATTTCAATGAATGTTTATGTGAGATGCTTATACTCAGAACTTATAAAAGAAGACGTATTCTACACAGCAGAAGGACACTGTACGTGTTTTAATAATATAAATGATGAGAGCCAACCCCTAAAACCTTCCCCAAAAATTACATCGGTAAGATGTGTCACTTCCATACATTTAAGTGATTCAGATAAGGTTTTTATTTAAAACTAGCTGTGCCTGCGACTTCGTTCGCGTGGATGACGAAACTTATCAATGAGTTTTTAACCGCAAAATTAAGTTTGTTTTTTATTGTTTATACTTTTCCGGGATAAAAACTACCCAGTGTGGTGCCCAGGATAATAAAGAATAATTATACCAAGTTTCATCGTAATCGAACCGGTAGTTTTTGCGTGATACCTGAACAAACAGACAGACAGACAGACAAAAATTTTTTTTTTCACACTTATTGTTTCGGTCTTGGTCTAGTAACACCCCCCGCCATTTATTTTTTTGATATTTTCAATGTACAGAATTTTTACTTCTACAGATTTATTATAAGTTTCACTTTTACAGATTTATTATAAGTATAGATATAGATGTCACTGATCAAGTTGCTGGCTAGTTAAAAAAATGTCATCGCCATATTCATTAAACTAAATGCTGCCCTTTGTGATTTCAGGTGTAACAAGTCTTCGAGACGTCATGCTCCTCGTCCAGCCCACAACCGTCATCAGAGGAGGCACGGCTGCTCTAGTCTGCTCCCGTGACATGCAGGGCGCTCCACTGTACTCCGTCAAGTGGTACCGAGGCAACCACGAGTTCTACAGGTATACGCCCATGGAGGAGCCTGATACAAGGGTGTTTGGTCTCCCAGGGATCTATGTTGATGTAAGTATGACTTATAATATAAATGTGTCTTAAAATAATTAAGAAAGTACATATAACTTTGAAAAAGCCACATTGGTACTTGCCTGGGATCGAACCTGCAACCTCGTGCATACAAATCCGTTCTTTGAACCGCTAGGCCACCACGACAGCATGACTTATATCGACCAATAAATTCTTAGCCAATTTTAGTCCGAGAATATTGTCTGATAGTGTTGACCAAAATATTTTTTTTCATATTGATCCTCCTTGTCGTTAGGTTAGTCCATTTTCAACCAATTCATTTTTAGACATAATAATCCAGCCTATAAACGTCCCACTGCTGGGCACAGGCCTCTTCCCATATAGAGAAGGCACGAGCATTGATCACCACGCTCTTGCTCTCTGCGGATTGGCGATTTCAGATCCCAAATTTGGAATCCAGGTTTCCTCACGATGTTTTCCTTCACCGTTTGTCAGAAGTGTCTTAGAATAATTAAGAAAGTACATATAACTTTGAAAAAGCCACATTGGTACTTGCCTGGGTTCGAACCTGCAACCTTGTGCATACAAATCCGTTCATTGAACCACTAGGCCACAACGACAAGAAGAGAAGACATATTTTCAGACATATTTTTGGTAAATCTCGTCACCACGGACCAGACGGCAATAAAGGATATTGTTGATTTAAACAACATTTTTCTCAAATTGATCCTCCTCATTGTTAGGTACTCGTACTTACACAACAAAGAAAAGGTCTCAGACTTTTTCGTTTTTCATTAGCTAAGTTCTATGCCATCTAAAATCCGATCTTGGATCTCTGGCGCAACAATTTCCGAATTTGGGATCCCTACCCAAGAGTTACATAAAGATAATTAGGGTCTTTACCTTCCAATATGCTTTTCCTGCTCCGCCTTTGGCTGGTATTTGCTTCACCCCCTCACGGGTAGATTAAAGATGCTATTACACGGATGGATAGGAACCGATCGGAGCGATCTAATTCTTTGGAGTCACCTTTAATAAACAAAGGCAACGATCCTTGTTCACTTTATTGGGTTAGATTGGGAGAAGAATATTACCTTTTAATGCAATTAGGTAACGATCGACTTTTACTTTCTGTTTTGTATCGCTTTAGTAATACGGAGCAATTGTTATTTTTCCTATACTTGTGACTAAATGACTAGTTTTATATATTTTGATAACTACGCAGTTCACACGGTTACAATGTCATTAAAAACATTTTCACCATTATAAATAGCCATTAACTTTATAAAAGTCTCATGAGCAACATGCATGCAGGCTCGTAACCAATGACACTTATTACAGGAAAACACAATAAAAATTAAAAAACGTTTTAGTCGCTTTACCAAAACGGGACCCAGCTAACCAAATTTTAAACAAAGTCAGGCAGTTTCACGTTTGAATACGGTCAGCAAAAAAGGAGTTTGTAGAAAAAGCTGTGAAACGACAAAAATCCAGTCCGTATATTGTGTACCTGTTTGAAAACATTCAGAATTTCGTTTCCGACGTCACTAGTATGGTCTCACTTTGCTAGATTGAATCGATAAAGACTGGATTGGGATTGAAAACGATTTTCGAGGTGCGATCCAGCGAATGTATTGCGCTGTCTTCCTTTCATTACGATGGAATGAGGTTTTTCAGATCTCTTTTAGTGTTATTGTCGAATATTTAAAAAAGTACGTGGCAGTTTAGAATCCATTGTAGCAATTTACAGCATGGGCTGCATTGTGTTCAGTAGGTACTTTGTATTTCTTTATCTTAGTGGGTGTCTACGATCTGAAAACTGCAGATTTTTATGCTTTTTATATTCGAGATACTTCGTGTCTTAACGCACTAATTAGATATTCAACGAACCTATTTATAACAAATTAAATCTACGGAGAAAACACCTTTTAACAAAGAATTAAGTTTCGAGATTTATAAACTCATTTAGACGAAAATATTAGTCTCAATTACATTCACAGAAGTGAAAATATTTACAAGTTATATTTAACAAGTAATTAATTAGCTTTCTGTTTTAAGAATTAGCAATTTCTTTACAGCTTTAAGATTTAATTTACAAATATTTTCGTACTGAAAATAAAGTAATGCTATTAAAAAGTCAACACCAACGTAATTAAAATTGGCGAGGTTTCTTCTTTTCGTGATGAATATAGAATGTACGATTAAAATTGAACATATATATTCTACATATTCTTTCTTATATTTGCAACCTTAGTTTATTGAAGCATCTCTTTAATTAATATTGTGTTGTTTTAAATAGTAAAAAAAAAATCCATTCATAAAAGCACTCTGAGTGAATTTGTTGCTAGTTCTTCGTCACAGGACTGATTGACACATTTTCAATACAATGCTATGTAATTGCATATTATTTAGGGTCCTTTAAATTTTCTAAAGCGCCAAATAGGTTTTTCTCATATCTCCAAAGACGTTATTAAATATTTTTCCACTAATATTTCCAGATGAATAGATCGAACGGTACTCAAGTCCTATTGCGGCGGCTGGACCTCACGCTAGCAGGCAACTTCAGCTGTGAAGTGACTGCAGACTCCCCATCCTTCGCCACGCAGATCGCTACGAAATTCATTGATGTCATTGGTAAGGAAATTTTATTTTTCTTGTTGTTGGTAGTGTATCAAAACTATGATCTTTTGAAGTGGGGAAGGTTTTGGGCTGGTGAAATTAAAAAGAAATGGTATCGACGCGATAGAAGAAATAGTTCGAAACGGACCTGAAAAAGACAGGTAGAGATGTTGAAGCGATAAGCCTTAACTTAGCATTAATTTAGGACTATGCTGGAGAGCCAGGCAATAGGAAATGGCTTAGGATGATGGTGATTGTAAGTCGTTTTGGGCTTTAAGGTTATGTGATTCAACGTGAAGAATATAATAATTTCTGTATTTATCAAAAAAAAACAAAATTTTCATTGACAAAAATCAAATTTACTTATAGTAAGTCTCGTTTTCTTATGATTTCAAATGATAAAAAGAATCAATTAAACTTCTCGTCCTTCTCAAGATTCTTATAAACCTCAAAATACTTAACTTACTACCCATAGAAATGACAGTGCGTTACACGATAAGTTGACATTCGATAAAATTGAAATCGTTGATAGACTGGCAGTAAAATAAATAACATCTGTGAATCATAAACTGCAAGTAGCCACAACTTGGCAGAACATGTTGACTTTATGATTGGACGCTACTCGAAAGTTAAAGTTTCTGCTCAAAATACATGTTTGTGTGTACATTTCGGTGTTCAGTTAGATGTTGCAGTAATATTTACAGTTGGATATTACTCGACATGAAGTGTGCTTACTTGACTTTTAAATAGAAGCGAACCTGTGTAAATCGTCTATATCATCATCATCATCTTCCTAGCCTTTTCCCAACTATGTTGGGGTCGGTCTTACCGCATTCAGCTAAATACCGTATAGAGCGACTGCCTATCTGACCTCCACAATCCATTTAACTGGGTTACACAGTATCAGCAACGTCGGACAAAAATATGTATTAGGTAGGTGTCCTTAAGAAATCGAAATAATAACATTGAATTTAGCATGGCTTTGAATGTCGACATCTTGACAAAATAGCGTTCCTTTCTAAAATCATTTTTATCAAGTTACATAACTCATATAGCTACTTACTTACTTTTTAAAATGTCAATATGGAAGATCCTTCAGTATTTGAAAACGTTAGCCAAATGGTGAAGCTTATAGGAACATAAAATAAATTCAATATTTTAACAATGTTCTATGAAGTGACAAATAGGTCCGTATGGCTGCAGTGAATGTACCTCGATGTATCCACTCAATTTGTCCCGGTTAACCGTGTTGCCCGTGTTACCCGGCTACTTTATGAGTGTTGTAACAGGTGGTGCAATTTGTCGCTATTTCCAAACGACAGCGTTTATAGCTTATTATTTATCAAGGCTTTTGGTCCTTGCATAAAATGTTTGGTTTATACATCGACTAAGGTCATCGTCAAACAAATGACAATCTGGAACAAAGGGGTCGGAAAAACTTACGGAAATAAAGGTTTTGATTCAGTTTAAATCTAACTTAAATTATTTCTTACTAGCTGTGCCCCGCGGTTTCACCCGCGTGAATGACAATTCATTCACTATCTTTATGAATTATAGCCTATGTGTTATTCCGATGAAAAAGCTACATTATTGTAAAGTTTCATTAAAATCTATTCAGTAGTTTTTGCGTGAAAGAGTAACAAACATCCATACATCCAAACAAACTTTCGCATTTATAATATAAGTAAGGATTGGACATGTGAGTAGGCATCGACTGGTCAGTAAAGCTAATGACAATCTATATACCTAAATAAAATTGTACGTAAAGAATTATCTATCTAGCATCGTCAGCTTTTAAGTAACCAGTAAGTTTCATGAATTTATGTACTTTATCATGAAAAAGGTATGAAACACCACCCCTATACAACTAATGAAACTTTAAATGAACCAGATCAGAAAACGTGTATAATCTTAATAAATTATATAAGCACTTTAATTGAAGTAAATGTACCCACGTCCAAAACCGTCAGGGTTATTAGATCAACTATAATAAACTTTGCACTTAAAACAATTTTAAGTACTAACTGACTATCACAAAAAGATAACTAGGACCACTTAATTAGAAACCGTCTTTGCAAATTTTAATTATCACAGTTATAATTTTATAGTCCGGCTCTTATACTAACTTTCGCAGTAACTCAATTTCGGATAAAATTATTCGCGGTTTGAATATTACATTTGAATGATAAAATAAATACTTTAATTGAATAGGGCAAGTTATTAAAATTGACGGTTTATGAGGCGTAAATTGTTCAACGAATGACCTGATTTGAAAATTGATGATCCGGAAATCGTGGAATTGTAAAACTATAGAGAAGGTTGTGCTAATAATTATGATGTAAAATCATCGTCACCTCCTTTTACCATTAACCATCTTTTTTGCACAGGGTATACTTACCTCCCTATTCTAATCTTTCTTTGTAAAATTATGTAATTTTAATAAGTTTATTGTGAGTTGAGCCTTTTCTGCTTTATGTTCAAAATTTATTTAAAAATCACTTAAATAAGGTAGAAATTTTAAGTACATGTCCGGATGTGTAGATACAAGTCAAATAAGAAGTGTCCGGTTTGAGAATCGTATCGTACCTATACCATACCGTTCTCGAAAGTTGATGTTTCTTTGTTTGTCAGTTTTCTGTATTAGGTAAAAACAAAATGATCAAAAATAACATGAATATAAAAATGTTATTTAAAATTTGAATGCAAAAAATAAATGAGAAAATGTCAATAAATCACACCAAAGTCATCAATTACCTTTAACGGCCATTAAACAAAAACAAAGACAGATCAAAAATTCTTCTAAAAATTCTCTTCCATAATTTTAAGCCAAATAATCAAGAGATAATAAGGTTATTTCTTACTTGATAATGTTAAAACTTCTCGAGTCCCAGTTTTACTTCATTAAGCAACGTTTTATGGTCATCTTAACAATTTTATTGAGTCGTTCATAATTTTGTAATTGCGACTTTACATTTTAATTGACTTTCGTGTTGGGCTTCTGGTACTTTTATAAGATTTTAATACCATATTTTGAGGAAAATTTGTTTGTGGCCTTCCTTTTCTGTTTTCAGTTTATGGCATTTTGAGATGAACCTAAGAAAACATGATTTTCTACTTCCTTCTGATTGGAATCTTCGAATAATTTCTCATTATTGAAATGAAAAGAAAGGCTTATGTAATCGTATAGATATTTGGTACCTACTGGGTAGAGAAGCTAGGCTCTACATGCTCCAATTGATTACTTTCAATTGTGTCTATTAGTTACGAGTTTGAATCATCAATTTCAAACAACAAACATCGATGCTAAATTAAATAAAAGTTAAGCAGTCCTAACGCCACATCTAAGTGTGTTTGCCATTTGGTCGTAATACTTCCCTATTGTTATTTTATGCGACATAAAGTTTTCGATATCACAGTCGTTATCGGCGGCCGATCTCATATTTATTGGGGATTGTATAGGCTAAGTTCTGGCGTATCCTGTTGTTTATAACGGGGAACCCGCTGATAGTTCCCCTGTATCTGTTTGTTTTATAGCTTCAAAAATTGTTATTGCTTTATCTTTTGTTTTCGTGCTTATTTTTGTTTCGTGTAGTCTCAAGTCAAAACTAGCTTACAACACACCACTATTATTGGGACATAATATTTTTTGTTAATTTGAACATTAGTTAGATATTTCCGAAGGCCTGCAAGATACAAGGACTTATGTCTAATGCACTTCTTGTCCCATAAGCATCAAACTGGACTCCAATTCTTGGCAATATCTCTAGGAAACCTCAAACACAGCTCGTAAGAACACTACTGGTGCCCATTCCGCACTGTTGTTGCTCGCCATTTATCCGCTTGAGCCGGGCTATATATTACCTGTACTCGGCGTTCAGATTTCGCCATATCTCGGTCGAAGAAATGCTGAACGAACAAAAAAGGTATACCTTACAATATTTTGCTACAAATATTTTTTCTCCAAACTCTTTTATATCAAATTTACGACGTATCGCGTTCAAATTATACTATAGGAGGAAAAATATATCTTTGATCTTGTTTTATTAGTGGATAAAGGAGAAGCAGAAACAACAGCAAATATTTTTGTCTTCGGTAAACGCTGGCGGTGTATACATCCATTTATCTACTGAATATTTTTCTTCATCCATATTCTGGGTTGTAATTGGTGGCAGAAAAGATTTATACCAGTTGTAAATTGAAGTTCAGTGACTGTCAAAAGGGATTTATACCGCAATTAAAACCTGGAATTTTTGGTATTCGAGGAAATTTAAACTGAACTTGCTTGTCTTTTTAAGAGGAAATTGTTATAAAATTGCTGCAGCTCTGAGCTAGCTTTGCAGAAAATAAAGAACATAACAGTTTCAGCCGCCATTTTTTTTTTATTTGTTTATAAAACAAAATCCTTGTATAGCATGTGTACAAAAAGCTCTATTGCAATCCCAAACTTGGAAAACATCAAAGCTTATTAGTATAATATTAAGTAGACTCAAAACAAATGATCACGCGGCGTCCTAAAGTTGAACCTTATACACCAATATTTCGTGGTAGTCCAAGGTCATAGAGCTCCAGTGTACTATATTTGGCAGCAGATCACGTGGCATAACATTTGTAAGGCGTGAGGCGGCTAGACATCCTGAGTACAAACCAGGACATGTGTAGCGACCGGATATTGCGTAAGCTAACTTGAAGCGTCATCTTTGAAGGGCGGTCAACCATTCTGAAAATAAATTTTCATATCTAGATGGAAATAATAAACGAGGGATTCATATGTAGAAGCAAGTAAATTATTTATAAAGCTAAAATTTGTTTTTTCTTGACACATGAAAAAATATTTTATTTGTAAGAATATCACTTTCAAAAGACCAAATTAATGACATGTAATAAAATAGTTTAAAACAAACGCAGAAACTATTATATTCCACTAAAATCCAAAACTAACAGAAACGTTTCACCACATCCGGGCTCCAAAAGGCTTATTTGTATGGATTAGGTACTAGTTATACAACAAGGTTCAACTAAAATCCAATTATATTGTCTAATCAGCTCCAGGCACTAATGAACTCCCAACGTTAGGATTTCCTGGATACATACGATTAATATTTAACGGTGATATGCATCTCTCAATATTCGTCGAAACTTGTCATTGAAATTCGATTAAATGTTTTATTGTGTATGTTGTATGTGTTAAATTGCTCATAGGTTAGTCGGAAATGATTATGGCGAACTAATAGCCTTATGCAATGAGTACACGTTTGTGCGTTTTAATTAGGATCTAATTGAAAAGTTCCAAATTTAAAAAAGACAAAAGGACGATTAGGGTAGTGTACTCTCGGGTCCTGAATGTATATAAACTAGTTACCTAACGGAGAATATTTTCGGGGTTCAATTGTAAACAGTTGCACTAGAGGTTTATGAAAAATCTTAGTAACGAATTAATTGATTTAGGTATATCTAGCAAAACCCGCACATCTTCAGGGATTTTTATGTACTATAGTAGCTATAGTATATATACTAGTAGTATACTACTATATAATATATCTATAGAATTTGAAAGGTAATCAATCATGTTCCATCGGCTAACAGGATTTAAGAAAAAAATGATAGAGCGGTCCTTTGGTGACAGATCATTCAAGTTTAGCACTTCAGCTCATCCAATCAATGTCGTAATTGATGAAAACTGTTATTTTTTGTTGCTATAGATATAGAACATAAATAATTCCAATTTTATCTACTTATCATTAAAAACTCGATAAGCCTTAACTTGATTATTTAAACAAGTCTCGTTTTCTCAACTTTCAAAAAATTGTACTAGATAAGTTTGATTCCCTCAGAAGCATTGTAGGTCTCATATGTGCCATACGTATATAAAAGAACCACGCTTGCCAAAAATTGTCAAAAAGTAACTGTACGCTCTGTAAAGCCGAACAAAACAACGAGTATTCGATAAGTTTTGTTAAAAACATCTGATATTCCAGTTCCTTAATAGTTTTTATCTCAATTTTCAGCGTTACCGCCAACAGCTCCAGTGCTGAAGGCGGATAAGGATCGCTACCAACCGGGCGAAGTGCTGCAGGCCAACTGCACGTCATCACCGGCGCGACCAGCCGCCAACCTCACTATCTACATCAACGAGGAGCCTGTAAGTTTATTACTCTTTGACTATAATGTTTTTGTGAATGATCTACATACAAACTGCCTCGTTGGCCTAGTGGTTCTAAGCGCGACTGCTACGCTAGAGGCCTTGGGTTCGATTCCCAAGTCATCACAGGTGTTTTTGGGTTTTTCTATGAAATTCTCAGTAGCAGGTCGGAGTTTGGATTTATGCCCGGTTAGTGGCAATAGGCTCGCCCCCTATTACATGGGACCTAAACATACCGGCGAACTGTGGGTGTCCATTGGTACACCTCTGTCTTACCCTTCGGGTATACAGGCGTGATGGTATGTTATGTTTATGTTATGTTTATCTACATACAAGAGTAGGCTAGACATGTGAGAACGAATAGATGTTTGAAAGAGTTGAATTTTTTTTTTGGATAAAAATGAAAAGCTGAAAGAGGCGAAGACAAAGGAAGTTTTCAATGGGTTTCAAAATAATATTTTCCAAATTGAAATCTATTTAGGATATAGGCCTCAATCAAGCATGTGCTTTGAAGTCTAAAAAACAGTATTTAATAGGCTACAAAAGCATGGGTAAAGTTAACACAATTTTCTGTTTAATTGAAAAATTTGACAAGGTTCTAATTTTTATTATATGGTTATTGCAGAACGTTTCGTTTTCATGAGACGACGATCAAATGTAACCGTCACCATTATCACATCACCTAACTACTTTTGTTCTCCCAAAGTAATTTCGTCTTCAATTCAATGGATATTAATGGCCTAATTTGAAGACAAAGTTTTTAATTGAATTTCTTTTCGGCCACCTGTAACCTACATAAGTATTGTAAATTACTTCAACGACTTGCTACAACAGATGGCTCTTAGTAATACCTAATTGTTAATTTGCTCGTAAATCAGACGAATGGCCTAACGATCATAAAATTAAGACTGGATTATAATTAAAAATTTCTTTTAGATTGTATGGTTCTACTAGAAAATTTTATTATTTACTGCCCGTGGCTTTGACCGCATTGTCATTTATTTCAAGAAATTTCGCCTTAAAAATAACACACTGAATTGCATTATTTGTTAATATTTTATTTGTAAACCCAGCCAATCGAAACCTTATAATATTAATAAAGACATTTCTATGTAATAAACATGTCTCCGTGTTAAAATAGATGGCTATATGATTTGAACACAGCCAAAGTATTATTGCAAAGTGTCATTGTTTAGATGATCGAACTATTTTTCAAAAAGAAGTAAGTATTATTAAATAATTAACTGATATTCTTTTGCGATGGCCTATTTTTACAATGACTCCAAGGACTATTATCGATCAAACCTTTTGAATGATTACCTACCGGTATCGCCTCATTTATATTCCCTCTAGACATCGGTAATTATAAATATAAATCAGCCATAAAAGGAAAAATTATGACAAGGTTTTAACTGTGATCATCTAAATAAGAAAAGACTTGAAATTTCCTAATTAGCAGGACTTTTTGTAGTTTAAAATTATGCTGTTATTTAAATAGATACGTAAAACAATTCCAGATTCGTTCATCTGAGACCAGCCTGCATCCATCAGAGAGCGGTCTCCTCTGGACCAGCGTGAAGGCTGACCTGAAGGTGACTCCTGACCTGTTCCTCGGCGGCCGACTGAGGGTCGCCTGCCTCGCCACAGTATATGACGTGTACAGGAACTCTGCTAACCTAGACTTCTTTACGCCTGATACGGATCCGAGACCAGAGAGAAGTAAGTTATTTTGATAAAGAAATTATAACGTGTAATAATTCTTTTTTTGGAAGAGATAAAAGGTAAAAAATCTATTTACCTAGTTAAAACAGACGAGTATATATCACTTACCAATGATTTAAATATTTATCCTAATGATCAATTTCTGGAAAATCACGCACATCTACAGGGTGTTAAGAAACCCCTGTCCGACCCGAAAGGGACATAGAGGGTTCACAATCAAATGCTCAAATAAAATATCAAATTTGGAAAAATTATGACAGAAACAATAATAATGGATTTTGAAATAACCATTTTTTGCCCCGAAATTCCCTAAATTTGAGAATAAAACAAAAACTACAACACCTATTTCGTCGGTATTTTTGGGAGCCTTTTGTTTGGTAAATAGGTATTATCTATGACAACGCCGACACTCTCTATCGAGTTTTGCAACACCTTAACGGATCGGACAGGGGTTTCTTAACACCCTGTATAAATGGCCATTAAAGCTAGAACGGGAATATCTGGCTTTCCGGGAAGGGTTCCAAATTGTAAGCCATTATAACGAAAATTAATTTAAGTGACCACATTTTCTGTGGTCAGTTGTGTGAGATATTAACGTGCCGTCATAAAGTATTTAGGGTAAGCAAATTATTGGGAAAGTATAAATGCTTGAAATTTTTGGGAACGTGTTAAATTTTCTATCCACTGAAAGTTTTATTTTTGATAGGAATTTTACCTTAATGACCACCTCAAAGGTCGAATTGAATACATCTTAAATTCGTGAAATTATATACTAATACTAGCTTTACTTGCATGCGTTGCAATGCAATGTTTTCTACCTAGCACCTGCCTACTACCTTCCTACTTACTACCATTTAGGGGTATGAAGAATAGAATAAAAAGAATAGGAGGAGTATGGTAACTAACATTGTGACACGAGAATTTTATATATAAGATAATTTTAAAATTTGATGTCCTGGATTTTTACATAGTTTAACATCCTTCCTTCAATGTGCAACTACTAACTATAATTTAAAAACATTATAGGAATTAACTTTTAAGTCTATCGCGATATGAAACGAGCTTACGAAACCTGTGAAAGTAACATATTTATTTCTACTCAAAGACAAAACAAAGGAAACATTCGAACCCCACTACTAGCAAAAAAACATACTTTCCACCATTTGTACTTAATTAAGAACAAGTGAGAGCTTCGCTTAATTAAAGTTAGAGTATAACCTATAATAATAATAATTAATGTATATTTATTTCTCTTCCACAAATTAATAATACAGCAGTTTACAACACAAAGTTTAGTAACGAAAAACAATAATTAGTGGGATATTGATGCCTAAACTAAGCCGAGGCCTGTATCTTAGGACAGGTCCCCACCACTTATGAATTATGTAAACAATACAGTGAAACAGTATACAGGGTGTTAAGAAAACCCTGTCCGACCCGAAAGGGTGATATGGGGCTCACAATCACATGCCAAAATAAAACATTGTATTGTATTGTAATATATTAAATTTATGATATTTATGATAGTAACAATAATAATGGATTTTGAAACTACCAATTTTTGCTGCAAAAATCCCTAAATTTGAGATTAAAACAAAAATTACTACACCATTTTCGTCGGTATTATTTGCGGCCTTTTGTTTTGATCATTTGGTAGCAACTGTGACGACACCGACTCTCTCTCTCGACTTTTGAGAAAAATTTTTTTTTAGGTTATTTTTTTTTTATTTTTATTTTATTTAGAAAACCAATAGCGATACATATAATTTGTTACATAATATGTATAATACAGTATAGTTTGGCTAATAATAGGTTTCCCTGTGTAACTAGAAAGTATAAACATGCGAACGGACTTTAAAGAAAATTTAAAAGATACAATATTACTTACTTATAGTTGTGTTCAGAATTTAGTTAATAAATAAAAAAATGATTAAGAGCTTGGTTGTTTGCATTTGCCTTCCCTTACTGTTTTTATTATCTGTTTTCGATTTCTGTTATATATTTTTTTTCTTTTTTCCATTTTTTTCTACACTAATGTACTTAAAATCAGATATCGATACCAAACAACACCTTAACGGATCGGACAGGGTTTTCTTAACACCCTGTATGTCGATACTTACATATTTCTATTTCTGTTTCCAGTAACCCTGAACAGCGCATCCAAATGCTTCCAAAGCTGGATTCTCCTGTTCTTACTCTTCCTCTTACCAGTAGTAATGGGACAAGACTACGCTACCTTCCTGGACTACGACGACTACGAGGAGAAGTACAGCCCCGCTGCATTCGCATCACTAGTTGGCGGCTAAATTCAGATTATAATTTAGTTTTAAGGATACGAATTTAGTCTGATAATTATAATATAAAATAGAACACGATACTATATTAAGCACTAGAGATTTATTTTGTTATTTCGATGTCAATTGTTATTTTAGTTATGTTAAGTTTAAATGAATATAGTTTATTGTTATTATATTCGTCCACAACGTTCTATTGTAGCACACAAAAATATAACTTCCTACCAATAACTATAAGCCCTCTTTATGAAACATGAGCAAGAAATGTTTAGGAAATGGTTATTCTCTATAACAAATCCAAACAGATCAAAAATCCAGTCAGTACGTTATTACTAAGAGGAGTGGGTTGTGGTGGTCGGATAAGGCTTCCATGTAAAATACTGATTTAATGTTCAGGGAAATCAGAATGTTGTTCAAAAAAATTAGTGGAAGTATTTCTTAACTTATTTGACGTTTGGAATCTTCCCTAATATAAGAATAGGAGGCATTCGTCGGGTTCGATCCCCGGACGGGTCAATGTAGAAAACCACTTTTCTACATTGTCCAGGGTCTGGGTGTTTGTGGTACCTTCGTTGTTTCTGAATTCCATAACAATGGGTTCAGAGCAATGTATGTGATGTTGTCCGCATTTATTTATTTATTTTCCTTCAGTGAAACAGCTCCTACTTGTCTATATACATACAATTATCTTGTATTTTATACATAAATTGCTTCAATTCTCATGCTTGTCAAAACGTACGCTTCTATTTAGGTTTTGACGATATAACCCAATAATTGATAAGAACTTCTGTAAATCAATAAATAATGATGACATTAAATATTCATAATACAATAATCCAATCCCTGTTAATCCGGAATGCGTTGTGGTCGATAATTGCATTTAGTTTTTTTTAAATTTTGGATTGTCCATAATTGCAAGGCTTTTTTTAGGATATTATGTATTGCATTCTCAGAAATAATAAAAAAGATGGAATTGATCAGCCATCATCATCAGCCAAAGTGGTCGTATTAATCGACCTGCCCATGTTTAGGCACTTGGGATTGAGAGGATGCTTATTGAGAAATTCAGAAAAAGATAAATCGAGAAATTTTCAGCTCAGCTTTCTAAATGGCACTCTATAACTATTTTATTTAAAGTATTTTTGACATTAGAAGAACATTTATTTCACTCAAGCGAACTACGATGGCAATTTTTTAAAGTACACCAACAAGTACTTATATAAAGATAGTAACTTCAGGAACGTTTCAATTCTTTTTACTTCTGTATGTGCAATAGATAATTTTAATGTTAAAATACCTACATAAACAATTTATTTTTTAGTAATATATCTAATGTTCACGATACACATGAATTAATTTGCTTGTATCACAATTTGTACATTCCATTCTTAATGCAATATCACAGTAAGTCTTCTTGTAAATAAAATCTTTCTATGGTAATCTGTTATAAGGTAATTGTGATAAATCTTAAAGGCTATATGCCTAGTACATTAAGCGTAGCAGGGAAATTAAATTTTCATTGTATATTATGTAAAAAATATTGATATTAAATCTTATTTCGCTTCTATGAATACAGCTACCAAATAATTACACATTAAGTATTCATAGTCATTTGTTTTTTTTTGTCCTCTACAATTTTGAATACTTTGATTATATAATGTCTAGATGGAGCGTCGCCCTACATTCATAACAAAGACAACGAGACCGCCATTTTAAGTATGTGTGCGTGCAGGAGTCGTTTTACACTATACGTCAATGTCTCTGTGTAATAAATCACATTCACATAAATATATATACACATAAATCACACACGAAAGCGGCACGATCTGTACTGGTTGGCGGGAAAGTACTTTGCAACCAAATTTGGTTGCAATTTTTTGACACGTCTGCGCGCACTTGACAGTCCATCTAGACATTATATAATCAAAGTTTGAATATAATGCCTGTCATGACTACAATTACAAAATTGAACATATTTTTTTTCTCGTAGGTTACCTTATTTGTTTCAATTGTATCGGACTGCCGTCCAATCGGTTATGTTATGTCAAAGGGAATAGAAATACAGCTGTTGTGTTATGGCCCTTAGATTTACACCCACGACTACATTCAAGTTTGCATTGCCCTTTTTTCATAAAGTAATATAAACTTTTACTACGAGGACTCATTCGATGTAAAAATACCACAAAATCCTGTTGTATTTAATTATTATCGAATTCCATGACAAATAACTATGCAATACTACTGTATTGCATAGTTATTTATGTGTTTACAACGTTAGGTATTTTTATTTTAAAGTTGGTTTGAGTTTTATATGTAGCTTGCTAAACTATATGAAAAGGTGCAAATCTAACTAATGAGTTCACCTTTCAGCTTAGTTTGGACATTCTCTCAGAGATGGCGCTGACTTAAGCGTTTGTTTCAAGGAGGGAAAAAGTCAATAATGTTTGATCTAAAGAATTCATTTAATGTAATTTAACGAAATACAGATTCATAAATTAAGTAACATTTTATATTTTAATTTTTGTGGTCAATATTGATTTAAGAAGTTCATGAATGTCTAATGATCTTATTTTGTTTACACTCACTGTAAAATGTAACAAAGGGGTTATTAAAACATATGTAATTCTCTCCTGCGCAATTTAGTTTAGTCCCTTAAAATGATTTTTAAAAGACTTTCAATTTTTTCAGAGGTCAATGATATTGTGAGATTCAATATCTAAATAATATGTTTGACCTTTCAAGCTCAGACTATGTACTCGTTAACATGGATTATCCCAAAATAATTAGACATTATTTTGTAAAAACTTGTTGTTATTTTTCTTACACCTATTTTTAATCAGAATGTTGTAGTTAATTAAGACTATAATTTTAAGTTAAGCTACGTAATAATTTAAGTTTTTTATTGTTTCAATATTTGAACGTTCCACAAAGCACGAATTAGTTAATACTGAATTGTTGATAAATTTATCCAAAGATTTTATTACTTCAATAAAGGTGTAAATAAATAAATTTTTAAATATATATTTTTTGTATTTTTATTTTCCCTGAGAAATACATAGGCTAAGGGCATTGAGCTTTACAGTGAAATCACATATAAGTTCTTAATAGGCATATCTACTAACGTTTTTATATTATTCTTATCTTAACCCTAGAGTGGTCTCGTCTCTCCGCGTTAAACGTCCATTGACCATTTTGAGCAGGAATACAGCAATTTTATTAATTTATGTTCACATGATTTAATTACAATACAAATAAGTCAAATGCAGATATTTACTGAACTATAATTCCGTATCTTTGGTTTATAAAAGATTTTTTTTAACAAATGGGTTTTTTAAGAAATTGGACAAAAATACAAAGATTAGGCACAATAACAAGTACACTGGAACGTTTATTAACCCGCCACTCACTGACTTAAAATAGCGGCATCGGGCCCCTGATATTATTATCTTCTCAGGGCGGTGGACGTTCATAAAGACTGACACTAAGACAAAAAAGAGTGAAATCTAACCTGTACGCCTGACTTTTACAATAATAAGCATGATAGCGTTATTATTTATTTAATATCAGTATAGATTGTTTTCTTCTATATTTATTTGTACAAACATTACATCAGCCGAGTATGCCAGAAGAATTAAAATTTTACGGATTTAAAAAAAATAAGTTAATTTAAAATGGAGTCTCGAAGTAAGGACTAATCAGTAAGAAAATTTCATCACTACAACATTAAACAATTTTAATAATTAGTTGAAATGCTCAATAATAATTACATATTTGTCAGAAAGAAATATAAGGGAGAAAAAACCGGCCAAGTGCGAGTCGGACTCACGCACCGAGGGTTCCGTACAAACCTGTAGGTATCTATTTCTTTTGATTGGGTTGACTTAAAAGTTTGATTTTGTTACAGCTTAAAGATATTATAGACCTGAGTATTTGATATGAATTTAAATTTAATACCTCTACGCGTTCATGAGAAAAGTAGTTAGTAACTTTAAATTTTTCAATAATATTTTTTATTTTGTAAAAACTTAAAATTTAAGGTTTTCGCAATTTTTCCTTTATCTGTACTATAAGAAGTTACTTTGTACCAAATTTCAAGATTCTAAGTTCACAGGAAGTACCCTGTAGGTTTTGATTTGCAAAATGCGAAAATTTGCAGCATAAACGGCTGTATCTTTTGATTGCTTTGGCTTAGAAGTTTGATTTTCACAGCTCCAAGGGACAGTAGACTTCAGTATTACATATGAATTTCAATTTAATACCTCGACGCGTTCATGAGAAAAGTAGTAGTAACTTTAAAATTGACAAAAATATTTTTTATTTTGTGAAAACTAAAAATTTACGGTTTTCGCAATTTTTCCTTTATTTATTCTATAAGACGTTACTTCGTACCAAATTTCAAAATTCTAAGTTCACGGGAAGTACCCTGTTAGTAGGTTTTGACTTCCGTGCGAATTTCTAAAATTTGCGGCATAAACGGCTTTATCTTTTGATTGCTTTAGCTTAGAAGTTTGATTTTTTCACAGCTCTAAGGGACAGTAGACTTGAGTATTAGATATAAATTTCTGTTTGATACCTCCACGCGTTCCTGAGAAAAACACTCTTGACAGATGGACGGACGGACAACGAAGTGATCCTATAAGGGTTCCGCTTTTTCCTTTTGAGGTACGGAACCCTAATAAAAAAAAAACAGCAGATCAAGAAGACATAATTAAACAGTAAAAGTAATGAATAAAATATAGATAGAAAAATTGATTGTACTCGACTGATTAAAATTTCCGCCCAAAACTGCATACTAAGCAAACAATTGTACCACATACAATAAAAATAAACGGCCCAACCTAATTGTCTTCTATGAATGAGTGAAGAATTATAAGCGGGCTGCAATTAGAACGCGCTAGAAAAATCAAATTAAAACCTCTAATGAACAAACATAGGGGGAGGCGGTTGCCGGTTAGCGGGATAGAGTAGGGTAAGGACAGAGGTGGTAAGAATAGATAATGATCATGTACGGGAGAAAAGAGAAAAATTTCGTTAAAATTTCATATGATCTAAAGATTGGTGTTAATATGTGTATAAGAGATAACAGTAGTATCTGATACGTATCAAAATAATATAAAACAACTCAAGCATGCAGAGTTGAATTGACTGGTTATATGGAGACCTTAAATTTAAAGTGAATTAGAATATTATGGTATTAAAAGCCTTTTAAGCGGAAAATTCTTACGGCGACTTTAACGATAAACAGATTTTACAAATTCGTAATGATTATAATTATTGCACTGGGCAGTGTAAGAGTAAGTGTCAGTGTAATGGCTCCTACACACAGTGCCGGCGGCAGTGCCGCCGGGCGAGTCGCCGGCCAAGCCGCCGTGCGCCCGGCGGCATTCAAAGCCGCCGGCTTTGCCGCACAAAGGAGCCGCCGGCATGGCCGCCGGGCTGTGCCGGCGGGTTACGCGGCTTGCCGGCGTCATTTCATTTGTCATTGTCACCACTACTGCGGTTTGTTTGTGTGACGTCTGTGTAAATATGAATTATGCTTGGCGGCTTTGCGCGGCTTGTGCCGGCGGCTCGTATTGCCGGCGGCATAGCCGCTCGGCATAAGCCCGGCGGCATTGCCGCCGGCACTGTGTGTAGGAGCCATAAGAGCTTGAAGAGCACTGAAGCACCTTTGATTCGTTCTTTAACTGTAATTATATGACAACACATAAGGCTATGTTTCGTTATATACACAATTATACAGACGATTATTCATCTTCATCACGATCTGAATTAATCAGTTAACTTTACTAATTATAATTTAATAATTCACAATAATCAAAACTCTCTGTCTAGAAGTACTCTGCGCTCGGTTATTCAGGGTGTTCCCGTCGCATAGTTAGTTCCCGCAGCTTCCGCCAGGGGCGCCGCACCCGCCACAAAGCTTGAGCTAAGAATATTCTGCCTTAACACCGCGCCAATTATTTACTATCCCCCGATGCGCATTGATTCGTCTTTGTTTTTTATGCTAATAAAGGATCTTGGTTTGTTTAGTTTTTTATACCTCGTTGGCTTTGTGTTTAATTAAAGTAGATTTATTCGCGTCTTAGACGAATAAGCTAAATGTAATCTTTTCTACTTTATTGTATATCAAGTCATAAATAAGTATCAGTGACTACGGCATGAGCAGGCGAAAACTCTGAATAAAATCACTGCTCACATACGATTATACGATACCTACGGGGTAAACTTGAATACGAAAAGTATGTAATAATGACAAAAAAACTCACTATAATTATAGTGATTTTATATACACTCTAGAGAGAATTCAACTCAATTCTATTAAACATTACTTAAAAAATTACATATTTACATCAAAAAATGCTACATTTTTTTGTCTTTTGAGGCGAAATTTTATTTTATTTAATCCTCTTCTCAATCGAAACCAAAGTCAATTAACAACTCAAATCACCGCTAGAAATGCAATAAAAATATCGTGTCCACAAAGAAGCAGAAGACGCAGACAAATTCCCTCAACACTACAGCGCAAATCGTTCGCTTGTATACCTAAGAATCCCGTTTTTCCCGTGATTGAGGAGTCCCGGATTGAGGCGGGATTGAGCCGGGATTTACCGCGGGAATCAAGTCGGCAAGAAAATGTTTTCGTTCTGCATACTGCAGTAAGTTTCCAGGTATTCCGTGAGATCCGGATTTACAATTGACAGAATTGAAATTGTTTATTATTATCCCTCTTTGTGTGTCGCCTTTGTTATTCTTGTGCGACTGGCTTTTATTCTTCTCGGAATATGTCGTTTGTTATTGTTGCATATTGTATGGGTGTAATTACGTGTTCATAATTGCTTTCAATATTTCTGTTTATGGTAAGTTTTTCCAATTGAATTTATGTTTCATCACCTTCAACAAAATATACTCCATACTTAAAGGACTAATATCAATAAATTTTATTTTTATTCTGTACTTAGTGAAACTAATGATAAAAAAATCTTCACTATTGAAATTCATTTTTTTTTTTACTTTTATTGTATTTTTTGCTAATTATTTGTGAGGTGTGAGCATGTTTTGTCACTAAAATCAAGTAAAGCTCATTTGAAAATAATACCACAATTTATTTATGTTAACAAACCTTTCAACTTTCTATTTATATATAAAATTAAGTAAAAAATCTACCTAGTAGCACTTAACCTCACGTAGATCGAAGGAAGCTTAGAAGTACCTACATACACTCATACATAGCGCTCCAATTCTCAGTAGGTATTTGATAGCGATCGGATGAAAAGAGTTTCTATGTTACTATGAACATCAATTTGCTTTTGGCAAGCAGGTACCAGAGGCTTTGCAAAGCGAGCAAATACTGTAAATCCGAGGCTTAGATAAAAGTAACCCTACAGTATTGCAGTTCGGCCAATATTAGATGATTATCGTATGTTATTAGATAGGTTGAGGTTGGCCCATTGTGTATAGAACAACGTTCTATTACTTCTGAAATAAGTTATCAAAATTTAAGTTTTTTGATCATTAATGTTTTAGAATTCTTCAATTCTTTCACTCAAGAAAAGTGCATTATTTATTATTTTACTGATTTTCTTTTATACATTATTTATAGATTATCGGCATTTCATATTTGTAGATAGGTTTCCACGAAAGCCTTACGAAAAAACTATGTAGTTAAAACCAATAAAATTAACTCTTGTTTTATAAAATAACATCACGTCACATCAAGTCCTTCTTTTGTTATTTAGCAGAATTTTCACCGGCTTACATCAGAATCTGAATCCTCCTTGTTAGCTTAAAACAACTCCACAATTTAACATGCAGAACCTCACAGCCTCAAGAAGCTCGGCTTATCTCTATACTAGAGAAAACAAACAACCAAAGCTGCATACAAATAAAAGAGCTAACTCCAGATAAACGTAGGCGTAACACGAAATTTTAAGATGCACTAACATTGTGACATTAACATGTACCCACACCAGACCAGAACTTCACAGCGTGGAAGCCACAATTAGCAATGCAAATTCACCAAGTGTGAAAGCTGTTCTGAATTTCATACCGCGAATACATATGGTAATTGGGTTTGAATACAAGAAAAACGTTATAGTATAGGGCTTCGAGCTCGTTAAGATCCTGAACGCAAGATGTTTCCATTCTGTCTCATTTGCTCAAAGTTTTTGACTTCGTTAGCGTTTTGCGTCAGTTCATATTGTGAAGTTCCTGATAAGTTGCGGTGCGAGGCAGTAGACTGTGTCTTTGAGAAAATAAGTTGCACCTAGGTAGCCAAAAGCCATAAAGAAATATCATCATAAACAAAATATTTGTACCATTTCTCAGTTTTCATCAAATCATGTATGCACAGAACTATGAAAGGAATTTAAAAATATTTACAACGTTCAATTTCGAAGAGAAACTCGTCAAATCGTAAAAAATATCATAAAAAATTTCAATGATCACAATATTTTTTCAATAAAAATACACAGTAAATGTTTTTTATTGTTCGATATTTATTACAATTGGCGTTCGGTCTTCAACAAATGTGTTAAGTCTGTTAAAAAAATGTTATTTGAATTCGCGTGGTGGACATTCTGGTTTCATATATTCTGTCATGTGCGAAGAAACTATTCAGTGCGGATTTTTGACAATACTATTACCCATGCCCAAACCAGGATGACAGAATTTGAGTCTCACGGTACGGTTTAAAATATAAATAAGTGTTTTAGCGATAAGAGAGTAAGTACTTACACGGTATATTTTTTTATTACAGTGCTCTCCAAAACTTGTTTGCTAATACCTCAGCTCGGCCCATGTCGAAGCAAAATAAGTATGTGGTATTATAGCCCTGGCATGAAAAACTGCTCAACATTCACTTGGGGAGGTTGTCAAGGCAACGGCAACAGATTTAATGATTATGAGGAGTGCATTGGATTTTGTGTGAGCAAGCCTGGAGATAAAAGTAAGTTACCTGTGCAGCTAACCTTAAACAAATAATTGACTGACGTGGTCGTTTTTGGATGGATGCTGATTATACAAGCACATGAAACGACTGCATATCTATTGACGATACAAATATTCTGACTGATGCGTGATGATGATGTATCCGGAAGGAGGCCATGGAAATTATGTAACGTAAAACCCAATCGAGTTTGGATTCAATTTGTTCGTCTTGAAAACGGTGTTTTTGATCATCGTAACTGTTTTTAAAATTGAAACTTGTTTTGATACCATTTGTCTTATTTTAGAATATGTTCCAAGGTATTGCAGCTTGTCTTTTGACTACGGCTTCTGTTTTGGAGCAGTAGAGAGGTATTACTATGACTCCGCCTGGAAAGTTTGCAAGACTACCATCTACTCTGGGTGCGGCGGCAACCAAAACAACTTCTACAATTTAGAACAGGTGCTTTCATATAAAAAACCAATACTAGATTTTTTATCACCTAATGTAAAAATTTTAATATTTTAATTTTACACAAGACATTCATAATTATTCTTAACACCCCTAAACTTTTTAATTAATATTTTTTTAATAATTTGTTTTTAGCTTTTATTCTTTCTAGCAATACTTTATAAAAAATGACCCCGTGTTATTTAACAACTATTTTTATAAATTAGTATTATTATATAACTTCATCAATTTCATTATTACAGTGTGAAGCGGTCTGTCGCTTCGGTAGAGGTGCATTTACAACACAGAGGGCTATAACTGGAGGTACTAGGAAGGTTCTCATCGTTAACCCTATTAGCATGCCCCCCAAAAATCGAAGGGATCTGGGCGGACTCATTGGAAACCAAACTGCTGGTTAAAATAAATAGCGCTAAGTAACTAGTGGAAATACGATATTTTTGAATGAAATGTAAAATAAATAACAACCCGTGATAAAAATGACTTTAAATTAAATTGAAAATATGACGTCACAGTTTCTTCTACTGTTTGTTCGTAGCAAAGCTTTTTTCTGCAACGATGGTAAAAATTGTGTCCACCCAACTAAATAAGGTGTTACCAAAAGGGTATATCTATCCGAAAGGGGGGAAAGGTACACCTGGTATAGAGTCAGTTTACAAATTTTCAACCTTATTTTAGCGGAAAATTTGTACACTAATTACTCTTTACCGGAAGTACCCTTCACCCCTTTTGGATTGATATACGTTTTCGGTAATACTCTGTATATTCCTTCCAAATGGTCCATTCTAACATAGAACCGAAGAAAATTAGAGGCTTTTGCCAACGGAGGGTTAGTTGCAAGTATGTAGGTATGAGTTCATAGGGAATAAAAATATTTATAATAGCTTTCACCAACGTCAACAAATTTAATAATTAGGTTTTCAGACAGTCATTAGAAACAAAACAATATAAAGGAACAAATTTCCAAAATACACGAGAAAAAAATAACTGAAACAAAGCAATCCATTACAAAACAAGAATTTGTTCGGATACCTAAACTGTTTTATAGGAGTTTCAACCAAAGTTTGTATTCAATATACAAATCTATATTGTTATCATTTTGTAATTATACAATATTGTCCGTCATTCAATTGTTTTCAGATCAACTTAAATGAGGTTTGTATAATGAGGTAGAAACTGTAATATCTTTGTGGTTATAAAACATTTTGATAATTACTGGGATCAAAATTTGCAACATATACAGGGTGTTACCGAAAGGGTATATCTATCAAAAGGGGTTAAAAGTCCATCAGGTAAAAAGTCAGTTTACAATCCCGTCTTTTGGATAGATAATTATACGCTTTTGGTACCACCCTGTTTAAGTGATTGATTCCAAGTTTCCAGCAAGTCAGTGTTGTCTCAATACTGTCATTTTATGTCCTCCCATTAAAGACATTTGTTACTGACCCGTGTTTTCATCTTTTTAGTATTTTTTGACCATGTCCAATGGCTAGCCCTTCTATTTTAAAACGTGAAAAAAATATATTCCATGATTATTTTTAAGGTCCGATTTATGTTTACAATAATAACTGTCTTCCTGTTCTGCCTACATACATTAAAATAAAATAAATTAGTCTAAAATCCCTTAACCTTATTGTATCACATTTTATTCTTCATGACTTCTGAAAAACTTTTACACACCAGCTCGGATCTGAAACAAAAGAAAATGTTTCTATTATAGAAGAAAAAAAATGGTTAGGTACTTTTGTTTATAATAATATTATTAGTCTTCAACTCAAAAATGAAAGTCAAAACTTTTATCTACAACTTCAGTCTTCTTATTAACCGACTTCAAATGAAGAAGATTTGAAATAGTTGTATTTTTTTTTTGTATTTTTGTTCTCCAAAGGTCTGACAATAATTGTGATTCAATTTCAAAGATTCTTTTGATCATTAATATGGTATCACATTAATTTTAATGAAGTCGTTCCCTTATTATTAAGCCGGTGACAGCCACCATGAATATATGGGGAAAAGACCCTATTTTTCTTCAGATTTCGAGTTAGTGAGACCTCAAAGATAGCCAACGAGTTTCTAAGCTCTCGTAGAGTGCACAAACACAACTAACAGCTGTCTAGAAAATACTATTAGACATAGTATTCATCCTATATGAAAATCAACTCTAAAACAAAAGAGAAAGACCAAAACAACTTACGTTCCGTTACTGCAGGACTTCATAAGATTGAACACATAGCTGGGGCACGCTTCAGGGTCCATGACCCTCGCATTGAACAGGGTTCCTTGGCAGAAGCAGTACAACATCTCCGGTAAAGGTATATCCGATGGCAAGATTTTCTTCTCATACAATATTGTTGAGAATAGCTGCAAATGTAAAGGAAATATTAGTTATGGATAGCCTTATTGATTTTTCCGAACATGAAAATAATTTTTATTCTCATAGCTAGTCTTATCCTGATTTTGGACACAGGCATATGTGTACACTAAGTACATACAGGTTGAGCTATATTGATCTCTACCAAAAGCTTCCCCATTGTTGCAATAGTCAAAAAAATCAACCTTTCTCGGTTTTTTTTTAGAATTTGCAAGTTAGTCTTGACTAGCATCTGATCACTTTGGTAAGAAAAACAACTGAAATAAGTTGAACTTGAACATATTATATATAATATACTAAAAGTATTTTTAATGGAATAGTTAAAGAAGTTCAGAAAGAGTTCTTACTTTAAATGCTGCCGTCACTGATGCTATCGACAGCCCTAAGCTCGGACTGAACAGGAACGCTAATCCAGCGGCATATCCAGCCGGCAACGCGTACGTTGCTGAGTCGAAACCTTTCTTACGACACAAGTAGCATATCACAGCCTGCAATGGAAAGCAAAATACTTTTTGTAATAATTTGGTACAAAATTTGCTGTTTATATTAGTCAATGTTATATTCTTTGGCTTGCTGTGAAGTCAAGAAGAATTGGGACAGACGTATTATAATAATAATATAATAATAATAATATTCCGGGACAACTCACACACGGTTATCTGATCCCAAGCTAAGCAGAGCTTGTGTTATGGTAACCAGACAACTGATAAACAAACTTATATATTTCTAAATACATACCTACATATTATATATAGATAAATATATATATTGCATTTTTAAGTATCATAAGAAAAAAGATGCATGATACAAATACTCGTTAGAATGTAAATAAAGACTTATTTTAGCACGTCATACAACATTATGGTCCCAAACCCAATTTATAATTTAAGTTTAATTAAATTTCTACAATTAACAATCTAAATTAGTCGTACTCTGTAAATACCGATATAACTGCTGAAGAACATCGCTAGTTTAAAATGTTTCCCTCTTATGGACGATATCGCTTTGATCGGCGTCCGAATCTGAGGTAATATCTGCCGAGCGAGGGAAATGCCGAGGCCGATTCCAAAATATGTTGCGAACCCCTGTAATCAAATTAAAAAAAAACAATTATTTACACCAAACATTTATTAGAGAAGTAAATAACCTAGTTTTAAAAATCTCATTAATAAAGAAAACTTTTCCAACCAATTCTTTTTTTTCATGTTTTTTGGAGGTCGACTTTCAATCTCACCGGATTGACATTAATTGAAAAAAAAAACAATCTAAAAATAGTTTTACATAATCCAAATCCTAATTCTTAGGTAACTATAAAAATATGTAGGGACTTTGATTTAACAATTAAGTACTCATTTTTGTATGTTTCTAATAAAAAATAGAAGAAAAAAAGTTACCTTCGCTACATATTTTTGGCACGGACCCTCATGTGGACAAACATTGGTTGACCCATCAGATTTCCGCCTAACTTTTTCTGGAGTGAAAAACCTAATAAACAAAAATAATTCTGTGACCATTCTGAAAAACTGGTAGTAAAGGAAGGTTTTCCAGTAAATAGTTTTGAGGAAGGAAACAATAATGGCCTAAGATCTTGTAGAAGCAGGAATTCAGAGACACCATTGCCTATTGTAAGAATAATTTAAAATTACAATGTTTGGAATAAGGAGAGGATTTGTACCTAAACCCTTATAAGTATTTTATAAAACAAGAATAATGGTTTTAATCTTAACTGGCTAAAACGCAAAAATATTTTCGATTCAATAAACTAGAATCCTAAAACTTTTAAAATAGGTAGTGTTCAATATATTTGGAATATATTTGACAGAGTCACGGTATAACGCCATACAGGAAATAGGATGAATAAATCGTGGAAAAAAATAGAATGAAATCATATAAAATACATCTATGTTTACATAGAATATCTAGTTGTCGGTGTAACATGCGAAGTGCGTTTCATTTTTTGGGTAAACTATTTTCGAAGTTATCAAATAGTAAAGCGATTTAGTTATTTGAAATCGTTTGATATTAAAATAACAAACGGAGAACGGAACTGTTGCTTTTCAGTGAGTTTTATTACGGGTATTGACTTTAACTTATTATTTATTACTTTTGTTAATCGGAGATTTGTTTCTATCGTGTCAAATTTGTGTTTTAGAATCTTATTTTGAAACTTATTTAGTGTTTTACTATCATTTGATAATTTGAAAAATACCTAATTAAAATATTCTTGAGGCTATCAATCATTTTGTCCCTATGCAGGGTTAAGGCCCCTCTTTTCATCTCTCTGTAGATGTCGGACCTAGAGACCGAACTGGGTCCATGTTAATATAGCCCTGCTAAGGTGTCGTTTAACATTAAATGGGAAACATTGCTTTTGATTACTTTAAAAATATTTATAGCAAACTCATATTAAATACTCACCAGAACAAGGGCGTCCTTTCTTTTTTGTCTCCCTCTAGCCTCATGAGATAGAACAGGAGAGAACTACCGATCATGAACATCAGAGTCTGTCGCGACTTCGTAATCTTCAGATATTCAGCTCTCTGCAAAACTTTGAGGTAGTACTCAATCACCTAGGACAAAATAATTAAAATAAATAATCTTTTTACTTATAGGGTGTTAAGAAAACTGTATCCAAAAGGGGTGCAAAGTACACCTGGTAAAGAGTCACTTCACAAAATTTCAATTTATTTTGCGCATCGATTATGTTAATTAACATCAAAAAATCTTATAATTAGTAAAGAAATTTTATCGAAACAGCATCTAACTCTGAAACTTAATTACTTTGAAAACTTGCTTGAAATACAGTCAAAATGACTGCTAAGCAACGTTGAAATCAAGCTACTCGCTTACCGCTCTAAAAACTCCTTTGATAAAAATGTTCTGCTTTTTTCAGCAGCTAAATAGAAATCTTGTTTTGACTAGATTTCAATTTAGTTGAAAAGCTGCATTATTTAGTTTATATTTCGAGTTTTATAGTCCATTTGCGAGTAGTACATCAATGCGCAAACGGCTGTACACGAAAAAAACAAAAGAGAGCTGGATTTACAAATATCTATTTTGCTGTCTAAAATCAAGGTGAGATAAATGTTCTGATAACATGACATGAGAGCAACATTAATAATGCAGGTATAAATGAGTCGTGACAAACAAAAGAATGCATTTTATTAAACATTTTGAATATACTTTGTTTCGAATATTCTGTGGAAGAACAAAGACTTGCCAGCTGAGAATTGTCTGAATAAAATGTGTTGGACTTTGTCGCCGATGTAGTACATTATTATTAACTTACTGATGGACATTGCTTTAAATATTCTGCTTTTGTGCATATGCTTTGTGTACGGAATCTAGACACACGGCAGTGTGTCCGCCAAGTTCGAGCAAAAAAAGGCGACACACCGGCCGTGGGTTATATTACACGAACCATTTCGGGCCAATTTCGACCACCCTATAACTCAAAACATATTTTATCTACGCATATGAAATTTCGAGTGTCTGTTGACATCCCCTTAATTGTCTAGAATACAAAATTTCATTATTCTACCTATAGCAGTTCTTGAGATATTGACGTCAGAAAATCGCTATTTTTACCATACACTCACTGACTCACTGACTCACTGACTCATCAAAAACCTAGACCACTTCCAATGGTCGTACTGACTTGAAATTTGGCATGGAGATAGGTCTTAAGGTCAAAGTAAAGGGAAAAATCTGAAAACGGTCAAGTGTGAGTTAGTTTTAAAAATAGCGAAGGTGTAACTTTGTTCTACTATGAAGTCATGATGAACTAAATGGGGCTATCTTCCAATGGTCGTACCGACCTGAAATTTGGCTCGAAGGTTTGTCTTTAGGTCGAAATAAAGTAAAAATCTGAAAACGGCCAAGTGTGAGTCAGTTTCGAAAACAACGAATGTGTAATTTTGTTCTACTATAAGTAGGTATGGACTGGAAATGAGATAAGACTTATTTAAATTTAGATACATACCAATTTAAGACAATACATGTTTGTCTTAAAGACAAGAACAATAAAATTGTTCACCACTCTGTGTGTGTCTGTTGCGGGAACCGAACCCACGATTTACGAAGTGCAAAGCAGGTCACTAGGTACACTGGGTGCGCTAAATCAGTCAAACAAAAATGAAAAGACTATTTTTTCTCGCATAGTCTAAATAATTTCTAATTTTACAACTAAGTGGAATGAGACATTTCCTAAAGCAAAAGTGATAAAAAAATAATAAAGAACCTACACCTAACAAAAATAAATGAAATCCCATCAAAAACATAAATGTGAAAGGCTGCCAAGTTCGATACTATGGGAATGCTTCGCCTATAAAACTTGCCAAGTTACATCATTAAAAAGTGCTGAAAATAATAAATGTTATCAGGAAACTGCTAAAAAAACCGGTGTGCGTTTCTCTGACTATTATAATTTTAGGTATTTCTATGTAACGTGATACTTATTCAAAATGTACCTTAAAAACTGCTGGAAATCAAGTGTGCATTCCTATAACTATTTATGATTTGAGGTATTTTTATGGAACTTGGTACTTATTCAGATCTCACTTCTTTTATAGGCGAAGCATTCCCATAGTATCGAACTTGGCAGCCTTTCACATTTATGTTTTTGATGGGATATGTGATACAATATAGTAAGTACTCTACACTGTAACTCTACACTGGATATGAGTTAAAAAGAAATTGTGATTTTGAATATAAGAAATGAATTGACGGTAATTTAATCCTAAATGACTTTAATAATAATATAATAATAATATATTTATTTATTTCCTCTCACAAAGATTTCGACACAATATACAGGAGAAGGTATTGAGGTATTGTAATGGAACTATGCAGGGCATAGATTGTTAATGTTGATTTAAATTAGTGATTTAAGACACCTCGTGTCTCATCAAAATCAAATAAACAATCATGGTTTGTTGATGCTGGGTTTTAAGAAATAAATGAAATTAATCATTAAGCATAGCTGTGTTTTTGGCCAAGATCAAATATTTATCGGATTCATTATGAGCACTTCCTCATTAAAATTTCATCTTGTAGTAAGCACGTTATGATGCAATCAAAACTTACCAAGTTACAAAACAGATTGATAACCAACCCTCTTCTGCTCGGTGGCTCCAAGTATATGAACAGACCATTTAGTGTAAAAGGTAAGATCATATACGTGTAGTAATAATACTTGTCTCCCATTATTTTTCTGAAAAAGAAAAGCAGTTTATTTATTACTTCGAATTTACATTCAAGATAAAAATAGCATAGTCTATTAACCCCCGACACAAAAACTACGGAGTTTGACGTGTCTGTTGGTCGGTGAGTGTGAGTGTGTCTATCTGTGGCATCGTATCTCCTAAGCGAGTAGACAGATTATGTTGCGGTTTCTATTGTTCGGAAGCCAAATTGTAATAATAAATGCGGACAGCATCACATACATTGTTCTGAAACCAAAGTAAGTTGCTAAAGCACTTGTAATCAAAATGGTTCAAATCCATTTAATTAATATAAGTGTAAATGTAGTCTAAAACTGTAAGTCATCATTATTTAGAAATGTATCTAATAGTTAAGATCGTAAACAGTTTACACAAGTATAATAATTGTCCTTATCTTTGGTGCTAATTGTGTTTGCTAGTCATGTCGTTATGTTTGTACATAAGAATAAGTATTACTAAGACATTAGTATTTAGTTCAAAAACATGATGGAAACTTGTAAAATGTTTTATAAAACGACTGTGAAGCGAGGCTATTAGAGAAAAGAAATGTTTCGGGTCCAAACCTTTACAAGATTTTTCACAATTTTTGCTACTTTTAACGGATTGTGTCGCGGTTTATTTTAGATTTTAGTTTCCGACGTTTCTACACCTTTGCAGGTATCACGGTCACGAGCAGACTGATGATACCTGCAAAGGTGTCAAAATGTCGGGACCTAAAATCTAAATTAAACCGCGACATAGGTGTAATACGTAAAAAACAGTTTTATTTCAATGTCTAACATTCGCGTAAACCAAGGAAAGCAAAACAATTATTGCTTTTCGTATGACGTATAGCGGTAAAAGTTTTAAGTTATTTGATTTGAGAAAATTGGAAAATACATAATAATTTCGCAAATTCATGAATTAAATAAATAAATAAGTACTAGTAGTTTTAAATATTAGTAGTTTTAATGTATTTTCAAATATGTATTTTAAATTTTTACGATAATAATTGTTAAACAAAGACATAAACATAATTTCACATACCTTACCTAATTAAACAACTCATGTTGGGTCCTGTGGCCGTCACTAGTATACCGAGGAGTGTGGATCTAACGTAGTATTCTCCCATTTTGATCCATTGCTCTTTCCTCATCATCTTTTTGCCTCGCATCAATATTTGTGCCTAGAAAAAGAAATTTAATGATTACAAGACTTTAAATTAATTTGTTATGAAAAGAACTTTTTATGAGATCGACAAAATTATAGGTTTTTTAATCTTTATTTTTAGTATTTGCTTTAACTCCATAATCTAAAGTTAGGATTTTTTTAACACACTTTGTAGGTTCTATTAGTTAAACTATTTAAAAATAACTTAGCGACCAGGCCTTCACACTAAGTATCAAAGCCGCTTAACGACAGTTAGGACCCAAATTAGAAAAACTAAATTAAAAATTTAAATAAATAAAATAATCTAACTCAATCTATAATATACTTACAAGATAAATAATAGAGTAGAATTTTGCGCTGCCTATAATAGCTGACTTGTACAAAAGTCCTGCAACGTTAACACAGCTATCGTTCCACGGATGTGTCATGACATTGCACGGGATGTCGCGGCATACCGCCTCGAATAACGGCTTGCTTACTGCTACCATCTTGGTTGACCAGTTCTACTGCATTGAATCCTGTAAAGAAAGGATAGGTTAGAAATATGTAGAAGTTTGCTGTCCATAATATACACATACGAGTACCTGCCTTATTTAATTATTTATGTTCCTGTTCATACTGCCATACGGACTAATAAAATGGTTTAGCGTGGATTTTATAATGAAAGATGATTTGTTTTGTTCGCCTTAGTAGTGCGCCTTATCTTGAACACTGAGCAAAAAACGGTAAAACGTTATTATATTCAAAGAGGTACTAATCCTTCTATATAAAACGCTTACTCCTTGCTCTACGGGTTCTTAAAGTGTCAACTTTTACTAATTGAAGCAAAACATACAAGATAAACAACATTTATTTTTAAGCATTTTCATCAGAAACGTCTACATTTAGGTAGTTGAACAAAAATAGTCAAAGTAAATTGTATTTTAAGTTTCCCTCGACAAAACACTGAATCACTCTCCTTAAATTATTAAAAATATCATGTAAGTTTTCACTGAAAATTACAATTTTACCCAACCTAGTTTTTTTCTTATTCTTGTTGGGTCGTAAGAAACCCTATACAATTTCATAAAACTCTCCACCGGGAGTTGTATCTGTGACCTTCGTTATACCGTGTTATGAGAAACTTAACCTTTAAACCCACGGTCAAAAAGTTTTCTTATAGAAATTATATTAAGGGTACCTAAAGTTTGGTAACGTCGACAAATTTTGTAATAAATTATTTTGTACCAACTGTTTTAAAGACCTCCAAAAGACGAAATTACATCTTTAAGGATTTCTATAAGAAAACATAAATGCATTCAATCACGTGAAAAAGAAGGTTGACACATTTACACAACTAAGATCCAACATAATATTTTTTTACCTAGTATTGAATATCATTATGTCCACACTTATACAGGGTGTTAAGAAAACCCTGTCCGATCCGAAAGGGTGATATAGGGTTCACAATCACATGCCCAAATAAAATATCAAATTTGGAAAATAATTGATAGAAACAATAATAATGGATTTTGAAATAACCATTTTTTGCCCCAAAACTCCCTAAATTTGAGATTACAACAAAAACTACAACACCAATTTCGTTGGTATTTTTGGGGGCCTTTTGTTTGGTAAATAGGTAGCATCTGTGACGACACCGAATCTCTCTCACGATTTTTGAGAAAAAAAAAATTTTTTAGGTTAATTTCTTTTTATTTATTTTTTTCCACATTTTTGTAATCAGATATCGATACCTAACAACACCTTCACGGATCAGACACGGTTTTCTTAACACCCTATATGTATATGTATACACGATAATACATAATTTTTTTGTTGTATTCGTTTTACTGTCTAAAATAGCTGCGTCCCAATATTACGACAGAAAAATTGCATTATTTAATTTATTTTAGTTTTTTCTTTACCGGTACTCTAGTACTAGCCACAGCTAACCATTCATGACAGACTTATTTTCATAATAGCTATGTATGTAACAATGCAACGTACCAAACCAACCTATTATCAGTGTTGCATTGAATACAAAGACTTCTTTATAATTAGTTGTTGTTTATTTACATCAAGTTTGAATGCGCTCTTTGTTTTAAATCAGTTTTGTCATTGTTTTGAAGTAGAGCATCGATGCGAACAATAATATGTAAGGTTTAAAGATTTCGTGAGATGAAAAGAAATTTTCAATACAATGATTTGCCATGTAGGATAATTTATTGACCAAACATCTTTCTGTCAAAATATTGTAAATATCCCGTATCTCCAAAGAGACAAGGATAGAAATTGAGTCCACTTTTTAATTAAGTAGATCATATTATAAATCTTCATGTCATGTTTTATATTAAGTTATAGAAATAAAATTACAATTTCAATTACCTAGCACCATTTGTAATCTCCAGCCATTATAACCTTGCTCTAAAAACTTCAACAGGAAATTAACACATAACTGTTAGTACAACGATATGGTTTGCAATAGTGCAATAACAGTGCATCTACTGTTTACACCGAGTTTATATACTTGTATGGAAATAGAACATAAAACAATATATGAATGTGTATGTGTAGTAAAACAAACGTGTGTAATATTATTTGTTAGATACGTTGGTGTAAGTAATTAATTATGATTTTTAAATCAGAAGATAAATAATTACGATAAGTGATGAACTGACAAGATAAGTAAGAAGAAATAAATTTTAATTAATTATCTAATCTATCTGTAACAGATTATTTGCATTATGTTATTTTCTGTGTTGAAATCTGGAGTTGCATGAAGGCAAATTTGAATTCTCCTCAACTACGTCATTAAACAAAAACATTTCAAAAATTCTGTTATATATAACCTATCTTCAATTACAAACACTACGTTAATACATATTATTATATCAATCACTTTTATAATAAGGCCATCCACACACGAACAACTTTTACTACAACTCATTTTTTTTATCATATTTTATGCGACTCGTGCGTCGCATGAAGAGATTACGTCAAATTTGTACGATGTTTTATTTTGACATTTAATAATATGTAAATGCTGATAGACGTGGCTAATGGTTTGCCTAGTTACGTATAGTAGACTATTTATTAATGTCAAAGGCGATTATTGGAAGACAAATTTGTTTAACACAGTAGTTTTTTTGTGCATAATTTAGGTGTGGTATTGTTATTTTTTATAGTTATTTCGGCTTCAAATTTATGAATAGTTAACGCTTCTATTTTAGTTCATTGACTTTCTAGTTCTTGCAGTTTATTTACAGAAGTTGTATCAATAGACAACATTATAAACAAAAACTGAAGTATTTAGATAATAAGTATGCTATTCACACGACAAATGACAGATCTTAAATAAATGAACCTTTTTTTCTACATTTTTTCGGCCCTGTTGGTCTAGTGGTTAGTGACCCTGACTGCTATACCGGAGGTCGTGGGTTCGATTCCCATCCAGGACAAATCTTTGTGTGATGAGCACGATCATTGTTCTGTGTCTGGGTGTAATTTATCTATGGTATGTATGTATTTAGAAATATATAAGTATGTTTATCAGTTGTCTGGTTACCATAACACAAGCTCTGCTTAGCTTGGGATCAGATAACCGTGTGTGAGTTGTCCCGGAATATTATTATTATAATTATTATTTATTGAAAAGTTACTAAATCAATATTATATGTGAAATATTCATTCGGAAAATCTTAAACGAAAAACCATCCGCAGAATCGTGCACCAAAACCGTCCGCGAATAGACGTCCTTATTTACTGACGGTATAAATTGCCAGACTCAGACTAATAATCGTTAGCGTTAGTGGTATTGTGAACAGTGTTCCTTACACCCGATACCGTTGCGCCCACGTCTCAATCAGTCGCAATTACGTTGATAGCTTGTAATAACATTTGCGTCGCATGTCTACATTTCTTAGTTCATTCATGTACTAGGTAGAATTTAAACTAGGATAAGACTGTCCTATGTTTTGTATAATGATTATTTACACTTTAAAATATATTGTGATCATTTTCTGTATTTCGTTTAGGAAACCACGACTTAAATTAATGTTTAAGTGTAGAATCTTTTTAATCTAGGAAGATAAATCCAGCCGCAAGTCAATGTCATCGAGCTAGAACGTATTATAACATAACATACCATCACGCCTGTATCCCCGAAGGGTTAGGCAGAGGTGTACCAATGTACACCCACAGTTCGCCGGTATGTTTAGGTCCCATGTAATAGGGGGCGAGCCTATTGCCACTAACCGGGCACAAATCCAAACTCCGACCTGCTACTGAGAATTTCATAGAAAACCCAATAACACCTTGGTCGACTTGGGAATCGAACCCAAGACCTCTAGCGTAGCAGTCGCACTAGGCCAACGAGTCAGTTAGAACGTATTATCAAAATAATTATTTCCCTGATAACAGTTTGCACAACAGACAGCAATGAACTCTGCACTCAGTAAACATTAAGGACTATATAGGATAGTAAACACTTATCACTAAAGACTTAAGGGTTTTGTGTTTTATACAATTAGGACATAGGTAAGTCATGTTTATTTATTACTCAATATTTTTGCCTCTATGATTTTATGACAGTAGATATTCAAGTTAGTAAATGCGAGACAGCGTTCAACAAAGGACCAGCAATATTATTAGGTACCTAATGTTGAAAATCCAAGCGATTGGTAGCGTCATAGGATTTATCGGAAAATTATTAATTATTACTCCTTTCTTTAAAGTTACGGCTAATTACGTAATACAAATAATCATTTTGACATGAATAATGGTAATATTGAAATTCAAATCCTGTCGCTATGCTTTTACCTTCCGTGTCCAGGCCGACCCAACTATTTTTTTCAGATCGTTTTTCCATTGGGTAATTCACAAAAAAAGTCCCTTATTTCACAAACTGTCCGAGTATCGTGTATGTAATTTTGTACGGCAACAGATGCATGTCTTTGAAACGTAAACGGGTTGTATAATGTAAGAACGGATGCCAATCGGCTTGTTTCAAAATCTAACAATAGATCGATGTATTAATTGTTTGGCACAAGTTGGAACTTTTTGCTTTCGTAAGTTAAAGACTAACTGATGATTCTGATGGCCAGGGGAGGCGGGGAATACACTACTAGGTGCTTACCATGGAGTTTTAAAGCTGGACTGTAGCCATCGTATAAGCGAGATGCTGCTACCTGCAGTGTAGTGCACCATCTCGCTTACACAATGGAATTAGACCTGCTTTAAGAGTTCGTGGTACTAAGGTATTAAGCGCCTTTGTCATTTCTAATTAATAAGAAGGGACTAGTGAATGAACTTCACATTAAATGGGTAAATAATAATAAATAATAATAATAATATTCCGGGACAACTCACACACGGTTATCTGATCCCAAGCTAAGCAGAGCTTGTGTTATGGTAACCAGGCAACTGATAAACATACTTATATATTTCTAAATACATACATATTATAGATAAATTACACCCAGACAACCAGAACAAATGATCGTGCTCATCACACAAACATTTTTGTCCTGGGTGGGAATCGAACCCACGACCTCCGGTATAGCAGTCAGGGTCACTAACCGCTAGACCAACAGGCCCGTCATTAAATGGGTAAAGTATCACATTCCCTTTAAAAAAATAGAATTAGATTACCAAAATGAAATTCTGTTCGTCTGGACAGCTAAATTCATATTATATAACTAGCTGTGCCTGCGACTTCGTTCGCGTGGATGACGAAACTTATCAATGAGTTTTTAACCGCAAAATTAAGTTTGTTTTTTATTGTTTATACTTTTTCGGGATAAAAACTACCCAGTGTGGTGCCCAGGATAATAAAGAATAATTATACCAAGTTTTATCGTAATCGAACCGGTAGTTTTTGCGTGATACCTGAACAAACAGACAGACAGACAGACAAAATTTTTTTTTTTCACACTTTTGGGATCGGTGTCGGTCTAGTAACACCCCCCGCCATTTATTTTTACGATATTTTCAATGTACAGAAATGTAACAAAACAAATAAATTTTAGTTTTCAAATGCATTAATTATATAGCGATTACAAAATAAAACCAAAATAGTAAAAGGTTTAAAACAAATTCAATACAAAAATATATACAGTAAGTGTCTGTAAAACTACAAAGTGTCGTTATTAAAGTTACAGTTCGGTCTGAGGAGGTTATTTTCACTTTTACAGATTTATTATAAGTATAGATTAAAATTCCTCTCTAAAAAAATAAGTTGTTTTGATAAAGAATTTCAAGTATGATCCTATTAGTACTTAAGTCCATAAAAGCCAAGGCATCACTACTTAAAACTAGAACAGCGTAATAAAAAGATAAACTGCTTATATGTTGTTATGCAATGTTAGCTTCACTTTATCTAAGTCCATCATTAGAGCAAACCTTAATACGAATTTACTAAGCCTTTAGATTACCCAGGCAAAACCCTAATCACCTGCAATCTTAATTAGGACTCTAAAACAATCAGCTGAAGGTTGAAAATAAAATTTGCGGAAACGTAGCCAGACGGGTCATGGTCTCATACGAATTTGTGACGTCAGTTCCCAATATTTACATCGGAAGAACAATGTTTCACGGGCGAATGCACATTGTGACATTTGTACTAAACAAAAGAAAAGGGAAAGTTTTTTGTTTGTCATATAAACGGTGATATAATAAATTGTTCCGATGTATGGATGTTTGTTTTTGTGACAAAACAAAAGAACTCGTCGCTTTTTGTCGTTATAACGTTTTGTGTGTGATTATAAACAAAAGGATTGTATTGAAAGTGATACATTTATAAATATGAATACATTTTTATAAATATGAATAATATTATCACTTTTGCAGGCGCAGTTGTCTTCGTCAATGACACGTCCAAATTTTACCGTTTAGGTTAAAAAAAGTAAAAAATCTTATTTTTATTTAAATGAAAAGTCGCTACAATCATAAGTAATTCGTATTTTTTACAAAGAAATTGTAATACCCAACTAAAATTTATTACCCTACAACTAAAGTGGTATCATGGGGAATAGATAATTTCGCAGATTATTTTAGATTTTCGTTGCCGACATCTAAACACCTTTGCAGGTGACATGGTCAGACAGGGTAGACATGACACCTGCCAAGGTTATAAAACGGCAGGAACTAAAATGTAAAATTAACTGTACATATAATATACTGTGTATACATATAATCCGTAAAAAGTACTTTTATTTCATTGTCCATTCGCGTTAATCTCAGAAAGCAATAATATATAATTTACTTTGGGTATACGGAGAGAGTGCAAGGAAGGAGAGTCATTTGTTTATTATACAAAGGAACACATGTTAATCAGCAGTCATTGATGAATCATTTCCCAAAGATCACAAACAATGTTCAGTTACATTAACTTGCCGAGTCACAAAACAATACAATCTTGTTTTATAAATATGTAACTGTTAGATTATCATTGTTTATACAATGTGTCAGGCGTTTTCGGTGTTGTCAACTATAGGGATAGCGATATCCGAACATGGAATCGGTTGTGAGTCATATTTGTAATCTCCTTATATCGCCCTTTTTCTAATAAATCTAATCTTCTTGCCCAGCCTTTTCTCAAACTATGTTCGACTCCGATTCCAGTAGTTTTATGTTAATTTTATTACCTATTTTACTGTTTAACAATTAGTTTTCTCTGTGGGAGATTTGGTATTTAATTAATACAGTGCCTGCATATCGTATTTTTTTTTTCGGCAAAGCGTCTTTATCTTAGTAACTGTAGTTAATAAACAATATAAAAATAGAAATTAATTATTTACGAAATTATTTATTTATTTAAAAGGTACTTTTTGCACACTGTTGCTCAAAAGCGGACTTAATTCCAAAAGACATTTTCTGCCAGTCAACCTTAGGGTGATGCAGAATCTAAACAAATCGTGGTAGATGCACGAGTACAAAATTTAAAAAACTCTGAATAAATTATGTATACTTAAGACAAAAAATACTTACAAATATAAAACCAAAATAAATAAATAAATTATTTATTTGTTTTTTAATTACCTACTTGCGAAACCCCAACTCTATCAATGATATATTTTGAGATAGTAATAGGTATCATAATTATGCAGTACATGAAGAGGCAAAAATACCTTAAATGAAAAATATACATACGTTATTTTTCGACCGATTATTCCTATCAGCTAAATAACAATGTACTAGATAAATTTAATCCACTGTTATCTCAAAAGTACCTTTCCACATCAATTAGGAATTTAATATCTGTCGTTGATACCGGATATTTGAATTAAGCAACCATATTTTTGTTTTGATTTAAATGTATTGCGACTGCCTCGTTGGCCTAGTGGCGCTAAGCGCGACTGCTACGCTAGAGGTCTTGGGTTCGATTCCCAAGTCGATCAAGATGTTATTGGGTTTTTCTATGAAATTCTCAGTAGCAGGTCGGAGTTTGGATTTGTGCACGGTTAGTGGCAATAGGCTCGCCCCCTATTACATGGGACCTAAACATACCGGCGAACTGTGGGTGTACATTGGTACACCTCTGCCTAATCCTTCGGGGATACAGGCGTGATGGTATGTTATGTTATGTATTGCAACTAAAAGTTTTGTACCTATGTATTATTTAAATGTAATATAACAAAAACAGGTTGAAGGTGATCTTCTGTTTATGGTCTATCGGTGGCACGTAAAAACAGCGTGTACGGGTGACAATCTTAGGTATCAGCTATTTACTACCAACTAGTACTCTGCAGTACTACTCAGGCGTTGCAGGATGCGAATTACGTAACTACCTAAGGCTATCCTGAGTTCCGACCTGTTGATGATCAGGACCCTGTCACCCGATCACCCGATAGCCCACGGTGTAAGCGAAAAATCCGACCACAGAAGGAATTAAAGGTAGACACTTTAAACCTACCCCTCTGTAAGGGGTCTACTAAGGACCGGCCTACAGTAGCTACGCAGAGTTAGGGTAAGCGACCCCGCGTCTCCGGGAAAGGTAATGACGACAACTTGTACTCATTCTTGCACAGACTAAAATCACAACCTGTATGTACACGCATCCTACTTAAGCCTGATTTAGACGTTGCGAGAAATGTCGTGCGAGTTGCGGTACATTGAGGGGCCGCGCAGCTATGGTGTCTTATGAGATGGATCGTAGACGGCAATGTACCGCAACTCGCACGACTTTTCTCGCATCGTCTAAATCAGGCCTAAGTCTTGCTAAAAGATGTTTATGTATACGCACCTACAGACAAACCGTTTATACGGTTAAGGAAGGCTATTTTTATAATGGTATCTTGTTTATTAGGTATACACAATTAAGACATACCATACCATACGTAGTATTCTGAGTATGGATTGAAGTTCTAAGAATTTTAGCCCGTAAACAAAATAGGCTACAAAGAGTCAAACTGTTTCTGTTTTAAACAATAGTGCATCAAGCTTTATGGAGACAACAATCAAAAATTGAATAATTTTTACTGCACCCCAATTTTATTTGAAATATGGTACCCATTATTCATTTTGTGCTATTTTAATGGAAACGTTATAAAAAATGTTTACTGAATTTTTACGAGGTTAAAAAAACAGAATATCACGTTTATCAAAATAGTCGTATGTTATGGTATTTTATAGAAGTTTGTCACAATACCTACAAATGTTAATGCATGTAGAGTTTTTAATTATTATGATTTGTTTGTTGTGTGCTAATAATAATTGTCATTGTGACTGTCACTTGTGAACAGCTGATGTCGTGGTAGTATTGTCAATAGATTGACTAATGACGTATCGTTTCGCACAGTGACGTTACCTAAGGACGTTACTTGCAGTCTGTCACTGAGCAATTTCTTCATGATGTATTTTCCTATTGTAATGATACTATAAAAAATGAATGATAGTATGCAAAAAAAAATATTCTACTTTGTTTACTCTTTATAATGAAGTCTGATATGATTAAACAAGAATCCATTAATGAAATATTATTTAAATAATAATATTTTCAATTAAACTATCGCCTTGTGTTGTTGCTTGATAATATCATACTGCCAACATACAAGAATAACTGCCAATTATAAATAAAAACAAAACAAAACAATATATTTCTTACCAGCCAATAACATAAAAATCCAAATTAAAAAGAAGCAATTCCGTTTCACGTCCAAGACACTATTCACAAATTCAAACACGGAACAAAGGATTGAAAATTAAACAGTTTTAATTAAACGCAGCGCCCTTTGATCGTTGCGACTGCGCGCGAGTACGTGCGCCCGCTTAGTTGTGAAGCGAACTACAGGCGACTCATAGAGTAGGTGAGGTACAGACGCGACACTGATTTGCTATTATTTTACTGATTAATAGACGTGTGCGGTTGTATCATTACACTGCGCGATGAAATGCCTAGCTGGACTGCATTGTTATTAAAAATTAAAACTTGGGTTTCATTAAGAAACCAGTATTTTAATTGGGTCGTCCTTTTAACCAACTTACCTATTAATCGTTATCATCTCAAGTCTAAGCAAAGGACAAATGCGCTTTCTTTTAGTTTTAATAAAGTTCCAAAGTAATATATTTGTGCGCGCTCAATTATAAGTTTTTTTAATATCAGCAAACAAGGTTAGAAGAATACATTACTGTGTGGTTTATTTTGTTGTTTTTGTAGCTACTTCATGCAAGTACTTATTGTTTGGTAATTACGTGAATATTTTTAGTTTCAACCTCAAATAATTCAAAAAATTCCGTGGGTCAGTCATTTGAATATTTAAAAGTGTTATTGTTTCTGGTCAATGAACTGATTGCAATGTAATGGTACCATTTTGTTTACGCTGTGTCATTAGAGCGAAGGTACTTATTTTTATCAGCCATTACTGTTCTACTGCAGGAGCTATTTTGTCTCCTTCCATCTCTCTCTCCAGGGCTGTGATATTGTGACTATGCTGCCATTTTTTTCTGAGCCCGCCGCCATGTCTCAAGCTATTCAGAGAGACCTACTGGGTCCGTTAAATTTTTTGGGTATTTTTTCTATAGTTATTTTTTTATTTATTTAGTTACAAAGATACATGGTATTCTTATGAGCCACAAAACAGTACAAACTGTTTGACTGTGAGATCAATTTTCAACAATTTTAAACAATTTGAACATTATTGTTTTACATTTAACATAGAATATAATATATTATAACATTTTATTTGACATGATTATTTATATTGTACGTTGTATTTATATTATGCTTTAGGTACAAAGTCCATCTAGTTTCACATTATAAATAATTGTTATAAACATTCTATTTTATTTACTAAATTATGGAATGTGTGTATTGAATATGTTAATTCAATGTGATTGCACCTATACCAATAATGTACACCCTTTGGGTATGTTACGGAGATCCCTTTTATGTACACTACCACCTGTTATTCTTTTTTGTTATACCTGTAACAACATTAAATAAATATTCTATTCTATTCTATGGAATAATAGGATTCTTGGAAGAACTAAATAATGGTGTTACATCGTATTGCAGTCTAATATATTTTTTAGTTAACTAAAGGAGGATTTTTTACTCAAAAGCAATAAAGCCAATTTCATTTTCCAAGAATTTTATTTTTGTTTTGAGCAAGAGTTAAACATCAAATTTAATGGCAATAATAATGAAACGCGTGTGTTTGAATTGAATATAAACTCAATAATAGGTAATGTTTATTAGAATATTTCTTGAAAATGAAAATATAATTTCTTGTTCTTCAATCAATTTCAAGAACTCATCATTTTTTCTTGACACTTGATATGTTATGAGACAGTGAAATGATACTTCAGGTTCTCGACTATAGGTTATTAGGTTATTTTATTTATATCGCTAGGCGATATCGTAGCCAATCAAACAGAAGGTAAAGAGAACTTGAAACTTGATTCTTACCTTGAGACATTTTCATTAAAAAAAAAAAACAAAAACTACTCTATGTAAAACACGTATTATTTCTGATGTAAGAGAATATACTACTATACGAAATAATTTAGTGTTAAAAGGGAACCACTGATTCTTTGAACTTTACAATATATTATCATAAGAATAGATTCAACGTTACAATTACAATACTTTTCAAGGCCAGCGACGCCACAATGATTATTATTAATTTATATAATGAAAGAGACTCCTACAACGAGAATCGCACGCGCCGCCATTCCCCATTGCTCACTAGTGTTGTCCGTTTATCCGGTAATAGTGACGCGACGTATTAGTCGATTCTAATTTCGGTTATCATTAGTCACATCCACAGTCAATGTTGTGTATTGCAATTAATTATACTATAAATATCTTTACAAGCACAAATTAGGCACAAAACAAAATATTGATAAGCAAAAACATCTGCACTTACTTACTCTATGTTATTATGAACGATTACGCTTAATCTTTAGTGTAATGAAATATTAAAATCAAATAATGCGATTATAAATATCGATAGTAGATGATTAATTTCTTCATAATATTCAATTTTTGGCAACGGAACTTGGAAGTTCGTAACTTGTAGATTTGTGTAATGTAATGGTAGATTTTATTGAGATAGCATTTGTTTTTTGCAATCTTCCTTGTGAGTAGATATTAAATAATACATACATACATACATACATATAATCACGCCTGTTTCCCGTAGGGGTAGGCAGAGACCACTTCTTTCCACTTGCTACGATCCTTACATACTTGTTTCGCTTCGTCCACTTTCGTTATTCCCTTCATACATGCTCTTCGGTTTAGGGTACTCTTGACCTGGCTTTTTTTTAAGACGTCTCCGATTTGGTCTCGAAACGTCCGCCTAGGTCTACCCCTTCCAACACTTTCATTCACACTCGCCTTATACACTTTTTTCGTCATTAAATAATAGCTAATAATAAATCAAATCTTTATTTTTGGTTTTATTTTTATGTCTTCGAAGTACCGTAGCTAAAAGTACAAATAATGCCAAAGTTAAATTGGGGTTCTGATCGAAATTTTTAAGCATAATGCTATTTTCCTTTTTACACAATTTCATATCATGAAGATCAGATAAAGACATCCTGTTTTTTCCATACCGTAATCCAAAAACCGCTCTACATTAATGAGAGCAATTCAACCTACTTTTTCTTTAATTCTGTCTCTATGATGCATAAGTATTAGTACCTACATAGGTAGTTATGTATTTCTAGTTTCAAGTGAACATTAGAATTCCATAAGCTATTAGTCTGGTTCCACACTTGCTAATTAACCCACATTAGTAACTTCATTGTTTGGCATTCGCTTCAAAGAATATGGAATGTTTTTGTTCCGAATTCAAATAGTGTTTTGTTTTTCTGTCATGTTTAATGGCTAGTACCATTTATAACATGAATGTTTTAATACATAAAGAGTGTTTTAACATATGGGAAAAATGGACTTTATAAAAGAAACATGGTTATAAAAATAAAAATAAAAATAATAAATAAAATAAAATTTATTAAAAACATAGATCACATGAATAAGTAATTAAAATGGCTCAGATGTTGAGGTAAAAAAAAATGGTCTTAATAATAACAATCGGAAAAACTAAGTAAATCTAAACCTTAATTGATTGGTTGATTTAAACCTTAAAAGAAACTGATAAAAAATATCGATGTATTTTGGACTGTTCGTCGATAAAAAATAATTAGGATAATAAACCCTATAACGACGAAATAAGTATTGTCAAAATGGAAGTCAATTTGGTATAGTAACTCGACATAATTATTATTTTAGAGATATTCATAAAAAGAAAAACAGTATTAATTACGAAAGTAGAGTAACTGATCCATGAATAAGTGTCCATTGTATGAGCCAATTATAATGCTATTAATTTATTCTGAAATAATAATTATTAACCGTAGGTTTAGTGATGTGAAAAGTAAATTAATTGAATAAAAGTTACAGTGCAGAAAGGCTCGTTATTTAAAAGTAATTAAATTTAAAAAAAAAAAAAAAACGACTTTAATTAAATGTATCCTATCGAAGACAAAACTAATTTCTTAATCCTGCCGGAGATATAGAGTAAAAACAAAAGAAAACATTCAACGGAATTGAGAACTGCCTCCTTTTCAATTCGGTAAACAGCTTATATGTGTAGAAACTTGGTTATCATCATCGTTCATTGCGATTGCCGAGCTATCGTGGTCAGGCGGGCGAGGAGAATTAAGAACAGCGACACTCCACCGAACGCGTTTTGCTTCAATGCGGAGCCACCAGATTCCTCTTCATCCGACGGCGGCGAGCAAAAGAGCCCGTTGTCTACATAATATATGTATAATAGAAAACAATATACTAAATAGACAATTAATTGTACCACGGAATTGTACTAATACTAGAGCCAATTATACTAACAATGGTAATAATAATAATTATGGACTTGTTGTTAATTCCTCTATTTTTTCATTGATTTTCTCTTCAATAGTGATGATGACTATTTTTTTGTTATCCATCTTTTCTATAATATAAAAATATTAGACACGTATTATATATTTCGTATAAAAATATTTTCGTTTGTTGATTGATTTTGATTATTCATACCCAGTCATCCTACCCTATTCTGGATTGGTATTGTAAAACGTGTTATGGAGACATTTTTGAAAACAGGTCATTAATCATATACCTACATAATTTTTTTTTGTGTTTTAACACAAAAATCTCGCTAATATGTTACAATTCTGCTATGTGTATACATATTTTTGATCTGGACTGTAGGAAGTGTTAGAAAAAAAAATATATATAAATTATTTTAAACTCTAATGAAATCTTGTATTTTGATCGACAATTAGCTAAGTTGGAAAGTTGCATTGATTCAGTTTAGCACATCTAATTGACTCCTAAGTGCCGATAGTAATCATTCTTCTCGGAGTAAACAGTAAACATGCTTAACTTTGTGTTTATTTATTTAGTTAGTGAGAAGTAGGGTTGTCACGTTACACCTTGATCAATTCGGCAAACATGTTAACAATAATTTTCCGATGATTGCGTGCTGTGATTTGGTTAATTTAAGGGAGAAAATGAAATCCTATTTTAACGGCATAGATACAGCAATTCTATTTGCAAACATGAAATCGTTGCACTTCTATAAAATAAGTGTTTAATAACAGTATTGAAAGATCCTCTTTGAAAACCTTAATTATTCTATTACATAATATTATATGACGCCATAAACCCGTTGATTAAAGAAAACTAATTATATTAACAATTACCATTAAATGCACCGAAGCTGTAAAACTGCTCATAAAATATATTTATTTTACAATTCAATATAACAACAAACACTTACAACTATACTAGAATTAAAACTTATATAAATAAATAAAACAAACACGCGTCAAAAAATTCATCGCCTTCCCTGTCAATGGCGGAAAACGTGCCCATAAGGCTGGCATCATTGCCGCGTTGAATGGCTATGCCGATTCTCTGTGCAAGGAACAAACTAGCCCCTAGGGCCTTGATTCAGCTATTTAAGAGTTGCTTGAATTGACTGAATGACCTGCTTCATTTGCAGTTGGCATTCTGCTAACTGTCATTACGATCATTAATTCGTCATTACGATCATTGTCTTCGAGAGTTCAATGAGATTTTATTGTAGGCTTATCTGAATACGAAAATTAGGCACAATGAAAAGTACACTCACCGACAACTGACATGCATTTAAAATAGTTGAATCGAGGCCCTGATCACGAGTAGAGTCGACCAAACGTTTTGAGAGATACCTATATAATATTACGTATAAATTTTTTTTTCTACGTATCGCGTGCCAACCCTAGCCTCCTGTAAACCACTAAACACTGTTAAATGTTTGAAGGGAACCCTCTTCAACAGGGACGCTCCGTGATAAATTTTAAAAGATTTTTCAAACACATTAATAATGATTAATCTTTGGTCGAGTGATTTAAGTGCTTGAGGTTAGAAAGGCCTGGATTAATATGGTAATGGATTTTACTATTTTAAGTAATGTAGGTATACTAATACATTACTCTCATTATTTTTATTTTGATATAAAATATCTGCAATATCATTAACAAATATCTGTTCATGAGAGTTCGTCTGCGTATAATTTTAAAAAATATTATTGTTTAAGTTATAAAAAAAATAAACTGTCAATAAAAAAACTTTCCTTATTGTGATTTATAAAACAAAAGAAGGACATAAGTACAGTATACAATGAATCTTCAGTAAAGTGATTGACTTTATAACCTTAAGAATGGAAATCCTGCAAGGTTAGCGTAATGAGTGTAATCAACAATTAAAATGTTGATGAAAGGTGAATCTTGCATGACTATGGTCAGAGGGCAAACACTGTAGGTACCTAGATTTAGATCTACCTCGGTCTGGTATTGAAGTTAGCTGGATTATAAAAGTTCATAAAACAGAACATCTATTAACAAAAAATATATTTTTTTAATCGATTTCTAAATATTTCTAGTTCGGCACCTATATTTAAACATAATATCGATACAGGTGCTTGTTTTATTGAAATTATTTATTTAAGACACTTTCTTTTTCTTTCACTTTCTTTCATTATAGATAAATAAATCTTCCACAAACGAGAATAAAATTCTATTACTTTTTTAAGGGTGCGTCCACATCTGACGAACGAGCATTACACTAGCAGCTCGCGAGCATGCCGCGAACGCAGTAGTGTCAATAACGCCGTCCGCCAGACGTAGGCGCTGCTCGCGGCATGCTCGCGAGCTGCTCGTGTAATGCTCGTTCATCAGATATGGATGCACCCTAAGGTTCATTATTATCTTACACATTACAATATTTTATTTGTAAAACTCAACATTATTATATTTGCTTCACTTGCTTCAGTAAATAATTAGCCGACCGACCTTTAATGAATAGTTAATCAATAGGTGGATTATATTATTCTCAAGTGACCGAATGTAGGTCGATTATTGAATAACCGTAATAATTCCTAGACCATAATGTATACCATAATATTATTCTAGCTGACCCGACAGACTATGAATATTGAATTCTGTCAATTCTATGTCAAACGTCAGGTTACATTAAAAAAGTTAAAGTTTGATTAAAAAACATTTTACATAGTGGTAAAGTATTCTTAAATTTTCTAATTTTCCGCGCTAATTATATTTTCCAAATTGTTCTTTGATAAGCTTTTTTACCTTCTCCTGACAATAACAACCACAACAAAAAAAGAATAACCGAAATCGGTCCAGCCGTTCACGCGTGATGCTTTGACCAAGGGATATAGGGATTCATTTTTATATATATAGATTTATAAGACATTTACTTCTTATGTGTTGAGGTGTGATTTCCCAGAACTTTACCAAGAACAATGTTAGCAGTCCCTTAGATTTTGTAGATAGCTATAATCATACTACCATACATGAGGCGAAGCAATCTGATTTAAAAACATACAAATATGTTATAACAAAATTTAAATGCTTTTCGTTTCTTGTTCATACAAAAATAGACACCAGGAAAAAAATATCCAGTCAATCAAAACCTCCTTGAACCTTTTTGAAATCAAGAATATAGGTATACAACTAAATTAGTTCAGTTGGTCTGTGACTTTCGACGATGTAGGTACATCAGCAAAAACTAATATTAAGAAAGGTGTATTAACTCTTGTAACACAATAAAAAATAAAGGAAATAAACATTCATAAATATCTCTGAGCTATCAATCCATCACAAAAATGAACTCAGACAAATGAAGTGACACACACAATAAAAAATTGCAGCCAAGTCCAGTAGCTTCCATCTTCTGACCCAGTTTCCAAGGCGTCCACACGATGTATAGCGCCACTTACTTAGTTTAAATTGTTACACTGACCAGGTACTAACATATTACTAGATCAGTACCCGTACCATGAACTCTTAGAGCGGTACGGTTCCTATTGTGGGAGCGAGACGGCGCTCTACACTGCATAGCGGCGTCTCTCTTACACAATGGTAAGAGAACTGCTTTAAGAGTTCATGGTAAGTGCTCAGAACTTACAAGCAGTTGTAAATATGTTCTGTTTGCTAGTAGCTTGTTTATGTTTATTTTGTTAGGTTCTTGGCTGTTGTTTACGGTATTGACATTAGAAATGCTGGATGTTAGTGAGAGATAATTTTTAGTTTGATGCAGTATTAAAAAATCATTGATTAATTATCAAGACACTCACACAAACCTTTTTGATAGATTTAAAGACCATAATGTAATAGTCTGTAAAGTGAGGTCCTTTGTATTGTATTTTAGTTTCAAATTAAATTGGTACAACTTGGACGAGGCCATGGTCCAGCAGTTTGACAGGACGGGCTAAATAAAAAAATATATAATAGCGTGTATTCCGTAAATTTTATTAAAGCAGTATAAACATTAAAAGTACCTAGAGTCCTCACGAACTAAGATCTTCTTTTGCCTAGCCCTTTTTAAAATTATCTTGGGGTCGGCGTCCAGTCTCACTGGATTCAGCTAATCCAGTATTTGACACAAAGCGTCTCATAAACTCTCCATCATAATTAGTCGCAATCATAATAATTTTATTAATAAATTATCTTTCTCTATCATCTGCTGAACAGTTATTTTACAAATGAAGTCCAGACTAGCCTGCATTGTTCGTCACATCACATTATAATGTAATTAGATATGTCTGGATTTTATAGGGTTTTTGAACTGAAAGATTCATATCCAGTTTTATATTTTTCTGTAAATTATTGTCTACGTTATCATTCAATTTCTGATCGTAAAAAAGATGTAGTTTTAGCTGTTTGTTTGATACTACAGAATAGATTCTTTAAAAAAAACTTATTTTTGTCTTCAGGTGCACTTACGAAATCATTACCATTGTTGATGAAGAGACTAGTTTACACATAACATAAACATAACATACCATCACGCCTGTATCCCCGAAGGGTTAGGCAGAGGTGTACCAATGTACACCCACAGTTCGCCGGTATGTTTTTAGGTCCCATGTAATAGGGGGCGAGCCTATTGCCACTAACCGGGCACAAATCCAAACTCGGACCTGCTACTGAGAATTTCATAGAAAAACCCAATAACACCTTGGTCGACTTGGGAATCGAACCCAAGACCTCTAGTATAGCAGTTGCGCTTAGAACCACTAGGCCAACGAGACTAGTTTAAATCTAAACAAAGTAATTTTATAAGTATGAGAGAGAACTTGCAGAGAACTGCAAAAAGCCTTAATGTTTCATGAAGATAAAAAAATATATTTTTAATGTAATTAGGAATGTTTTGAAATCATCGTAATTATTTTATTATGTAGGTATATTGTCCATCCAATAAAATATTCAAGTCATACCGTAAACAAGTATTATACCTAATCAATGCTATTTGTATAAAAAATGGACTTTGACTTGAACAGAGAGTTCGAAGTCTATGTAACATATTCTATCTACTACTTACCTATCACTTAAATAATAAAATGTAATCAACATTAATATATCATTGATAACATAAGTTCAATAATCCTGCTCAATAATAATTATAATTGTCGTCATAACTAATCCTAAAAATAAATCATTCATTTTATTTTAGTTAATTTTCAGATCTATCATCACTTGTCTTACTGAGAAAAAGATAATTAAATATGTAGAAAATTTTTCGTCGAATTATTTTTTTAAGTAAATATTGTAAATTTATTTTTAGATCAGTATTTAAAATGAAATAAATAATGAATGTTCTAATCATTTTCAAAGAAGAGTTATATAATAATTATGTTTTGGAAAAATCTCTAATTTTCAATTAAATTAAATACACTAGGTAAAGTTAAAAGATAAAGTTCATTTTTGATTTTATTTTTTTTTCATTTTTTTTTCAATATTTAATATAAATATTGAAACAAATATAATATTTTATTTAATATAATTATTATGATGAAAATATAATTAATGATTGTTAATTGAAGATGACATTGTGAGGTGATTGTTTTAAATTCAGTCTTGTGACAAATGTTTCTAAAAAAGTATGTTTTTATTTGCCTAATTACAGTAGTATTTTGTATTACCTAGTAATTCTAGTTTTGGGCATTTTTTCTAATACCACGCACTTCAAATTTGTAGGGCCAGCTCGCAATAACCTAAATCGGTTAATTGATTTCGTAACTAGTCTGTAGGCTTAGCACGCAACATGATTTAATATAACTTGTGGATTCATTCTTGTATGTATTTTGGGAAAGGCTCGTGTATTTGTGTAAGCAGTAAGGTTAAACCTCATCATCTGCCTAGCCTTTTTTACAAGCTATGTTGAGGTCGGCTACCAGTCTTACCGGATTCAGCTGAATACCGTATTTTACATGGAGCGACTGCCTATCTGACCTCCACAACCCATTTTACTGGGAAACACAGTATCCCATAGTAAGACTGGTTGTCAATTGAATTGACTTAACGACTGCCAAAGATCTATGTATGACAGCCGGGACCTACTGTTTAACGTGCTTTCCGAAACACGGAGGGGTCTCGATATGTTATAAATGGTCACCCATCCACGGACCAACCGCGGCGAGCGCGGCTTAACCTGTATTATCGGTCAAACCGTACGGCTTACACTTAGCCACGAGACCCTCCGTAGTAAGGTTAAACCTATGAAACAAATATAGCTGCGTGTTAATCTGTAGATGGGTGACCATTTATAAACATATATTATCAAGACTCCTCGGTCCTCAAAAAGTACGTTAAGTCTTGATTGTCATTGGTTGAGTCGCCACATTTCTTGCAACCAGTCTTACCAATAAACCCAATAACCAGGGAATACTGTGTTACCAAGTAAAAGTGTGGTCGTGGTGGCCTAGCGGTTCAATGAACGGATGTGTATGCACAAGGTTGCAGGTTCGAACCCAGGCAAGTACCAATGTGGCTTTTTCAAAGTTATATGTACTTTCTTAATTATTCTAAGACACTTCTGACAAACGGTGAAGGAAAACATCGTGAGGAAACCTGGATTCCAAAATTTGGGATCTGAAATCGCCAATCCGCAGAGAGCAAGCGTGGTGATCAATACTCGTGCCTTCTCTATATGGAAAGAGGCCTGTGCCCAGCAGTGGGACGTTTATAGACTGGATTATAAGTAAAATTGAGTGTATAGAATACTGTGTTACCAAGCAAAATGGATTGTGAAATTCGGATAGGCTGTCTTTCAACGTAAAAAAGAGTATTCAGGTGAATCCAGATCAATAGTTTTGAAGATTACCTTCTACATCTTTTACTTACATTACCTATTTGTAATGTTAGTAAAGACGATGAATGAATAAACCCTATCAATGTTTATTATCAACGGGAAGTGATAGTTTATATTTGATTTTTAACTTCCCGTTAACTGACACTTTACGAAGTATCTTATCTATCAGATTAGTATTCTTGTGTTGACTCATTACGATATTTTTATGTTTAAAGATATCGACTGTATGCATAGCGATGTGCAGGCCCGAAGTCTGATTACTGTTTGCGGCAAACATTTGTGTAAGCCACAAATGTTTGTTCCAAGTCTTTGTGCTATGTCTGTTCATACAAAAAAAAAATGTACCCAAATACAGGAGTCGTTCATTTAAAAAATATGATTTACAAACAGAGATAAATTATGCACGTATAATGTATATAGGAATTAATATTCAAAGTCAGTTTGTTTTGATTCGCTTACTGCATAATATTTACATTCTTATCTCAGGACAAAGGTTACTAGTTACTAATAATTATGTTTATTATTGTTCATACGGTTACGTATTTATATTAGTTTTATGCTAAGTATAATTCAAGTCATGCTTACAGAAATGGTTGTATTATTTCTAACCGACTACAAAAAAGGAGTTTCTCAATTCGACGGTATGCTTTGTTTTCTATGTTTGTATGTTTTAACCTCATATAAAATTTACGGAAGTCAGTCCCTTTTTACATTCAAGTGTACTTAATCAATTATGTATTCAAATCTTTCTTCACAAATAATAAAAAAAAAACATAACCCTTCTTGGCAGTCGGGTAAAAAAAATGCATTAAAATTTGGATAATCTTGGAGTTATACCTCAGACTAACTTAATAGTACAAGTAATGTGTGTACAAGTCAGTAATACCTACATGTCATTGTTAATAAATAAGAAATACAAATGTTTAAAAATCTTAACTTTTTTGCAGTGTCTGATTCACCAAAATCAGGTTTTAATGTTTGATGTTGATGTTATCGCTATAAGATAATAACCGCTATAAGATAATAATCCCTCGATACCTATTTTTAAACTGACTGTAATCCTCTCTTGAGTACGTTAATCCCTTCTTGTCTTGTTTATTCAATAGTTTCGTTCAATATCTAAATAAAATAGAACCTCTCTCTTTTCAACATTAATAAACCCTTATAAAATAATTGAAATAAAAATATGTTACAATGCGCAGTCTAATTAAAACTGTTCCATAAATAAGAACGATAAAGAAAACTATTGTTTTGACAACATGAATTACATAAAACAGAATATTATTATCAAACTAAAACAAAGCTATGATTATGTACTCACAAATAGTCACGTGACAAAAAACAACTGCAATTCCAAATACAAACGATTATTAAACACACGACACTTCAAACGAACATTTTTATGAACTCACTGTTTATTACTCGATATATAAATGCTGACTGATGTTGATAGATAACATAAAATCAATATGGCTGCCGTTGCCTAGCAACGCACCAAACAACTGCATTAGAAGCCGACGCTTCGCATAATTGAAGTGTAGAATAGTTGATTGTACATGTAATTAGTTTTGCTAAGTAATTGTTAGACTAATCACAGCTTGGTAAATTGCTCCTATTTTAGTAATGTTTTGTCTGGCTATTTTGTATTTTGAATTAGTGAATGTTCAGCCGTTGGTTTTTCACGGGAAAGTGGCTGCTTTAGTGGCTAATTTATGTAATTTGTATTGTGGTGATGAAATTGATATGAAATTAATGAGCTCACGTTACACTCTTTAAGCCCAGAACTCAATAAATAAACTACTAAGTTTCCAATTTTAGGTAATTGCTTACGAAAACTCTTTTCCAATTACATAATTGTGTAAAAATGTGGTGGGAGGCCTTTCCCCAGCAGTTATAAAACATGTTTAAATAATAAAATAAGCTGTAAAATAGTATCAAGACAACAAAAAAAACCATTTTCTTGCAAGAATCACTCTAAAATAAAGTAAATCAAAAAATCGCCACCAGCCACCATAAGTTGGCTAAAACGAGCTTTACACAGTATCTTGCCACAAACAACCACTCGGACATAAGCACTGCAATAAAAATTATATACGTGGCCATTTAGAGATGAAATTGTGCATCCCTGGCCCGAAGCCAATACAATTATATCGTCGGTAAGTGGACTAGCCTAAATAGACATTGTAGATTATCCCTGAAGAATGAGGGATGTCATTTGGAAGTCTTTTAGGTAATAGTTTTTGCTTCATTGAGATTTACGCCAGGGAATTTTTGCAGTGCATGTGAAAATATTTTTTAAGGAGAACTCTTGATTAGGAAAATTATCTGTTGATTAAATCATTTTGAATATGTACCTATGTGGTCGAATACTGAAACGCCAAACAGTTTACAATAGCCATTAAGTGTCCTACTGTCTTTGTTACTTGGAGGTTCAAGTGGCGACGGATAGACATTTAAAAAGTGAATTTGTGAGTTTAGGATGACTTATTGATAGCTAAGGAAGGTGTTGCAACTACCGGAGAAAGTACTTTGTGCATTCAAACCTGGTATGCAATTGGTATGGTAATGGGTTGTGTAAGTGAGATAGGTACCTAGTCTTCAAGTTATGTGCCTGTTTCCAATAAGAGTTGAAGCCGAATCAAACATAACTTAAGAAAAGCAAAAGCCAAGAGAGTTTGTGAACTAGGGTGTCCTATCTGTTATATAAACACTTAAAGTAAAGGATACATAAAGTTGAAGAATACACATTTATTGTCTACTAGCTGTGCCTGCGACTTCGTTCGCGTGGATGACGAAACTTATCAATGAGTTTTTAACCGCAAAATTAAGTTTGTTTTTTATTTTTTATACTTTTCCGGGATAAAAACTACCCAGTGTGGTGCCTAGGATAATAAAGAATAATTATACCAAGTTTCATCGTAATCGAACCGGTAGTTTTTGCGTGATACCTGAACAAACAGACAGAGAGAGAGACAAAAATTTTTTTTTCACACTTTTGGGTTCGGTGATGGTCTAGTAATACCCCCCGCCATTAATTTTTTTGATATTTTCAATGTACAGAATTTTCACTTTTACAGATTTATTATAAGTATAGATTTATTTATTTATTTAGATAGGGATAACAAACAGCAGTATATTAAATATTAAAACATAGTTAGCGTCTTATCAGTAAAATTAACAAATACACTACTCACAACGTTATCCACAGATTACAATACAGAAGAACTAGCTGTTAAAGAACTAACTTGAAAGTGCTTAACCATACTAAACTAGCTATTAAATTTAAACATCGGGGTCCAGGCTTTTTAATGTATTAGTGATCTCTATTTTAAATTTCGTTTTGCTGAGAAACATGATGTCGGATGAACAAAACTGTTTATTATAAGTTTCCACCAATCTGTCCATACGTTCTTCTTCTTCTTTTCGTGTCGATGGTTAATTCAAATTAGATTACATGCACAGTAAGTTGCGACATTAATGGCAGCATCGTTAGCGTACTTTAAGTCTTGCAAAGTGCAGGTGTACGGACACTTTGGGCAATTCAACAAGTGGGGCATGGTTTGGTTGGTAGCTCCACATTCGCATTCGGTATAAAGGGGATCGATTATTCCCCATTTTGCGAGGGTGTGTTTACAGCGGCCTACCTGGGTTCGCAGTCGATTGAGTGCTTTCCAGACAGGCCACTGCAAATCACTGGTCAGGTGGTAAGTGCTCCTTGGGTTGCAGGAAGTCAGGTGGTGGAGCATAGTGTTCTTCCCATATTTTAGTTCTTGCCTCAGGTGGTAGGTCTTGGATAGCCTGAGTATAACGGATGAAGCTCTTTCGACTTTTAAGTCTACCCGTGTTGGTTGTGTATTTGTAAAGCGTGTGTCCATACGTTAAACATATATAACCTGACTCGTTTAGTTAGTAAAATTAATTTCTATAATCAACACAAAAAAACCCTAAAGCATAAGATGGTAATGTTGATAACAATCAGCGAAAGTATTTATATAACCTTATCAGCAGTGGCGTGCATAGCATATAGGCAAAAAGGCAGTGCCTACCTCCAAAAACCCCTAACTATCTTCTTCTAATATAACAACACTCATCATACATAATCATAACATTACAGGCAGTAAAACTTCTAACCAAACATTTCAATATCAAACAAATCAATAATGACGTCACATATGTCAAATTCAAATCATTCAATACTTAACTTTAATCTGTTACGAGGTAGGCTCTCGAAAATGTGCCTAGTTTACACTCACACATTCAAACGAAATCTCCTTGTCCATATACGCACGCACACTTCAAAAACGGAAAATAATACCCCGCCATCTTGACTTTTTATTATACGACAAAAACAAAAATCCCTATTTTTGCTAAGAGTAGTGCTTTGACATTTGACATTCGTAATTTTTTACACTTACAGTAAGCTAGCTTACCTGCCAATAGACTTATAGAGTCCTTTTACCAAAACATAATATAAATGACTGCAAACTGCCACAGATACTAAATGCATAAATTTAAATGCCAAGGATTAAAATATTTTAAATGAAGCTTGTATTTTAAAATGCTAATAACTTGTAAATTAAATATCACAATATTATTTAGTTACTTATTAATGTTTATTATATTTAGTTTCAATTAACATTTTTATTGTTTTACTTCTGTGTTGCAACTTGGTCGTTTTTCGATATTTATTATCTGTGGCAGATTGTTCATTAAGTTTTTGATAGTTCGCGCGCGTGTTTTCGTCTTGACTTTCGTAACTAGTTTCTATTTATTGTGATTTTGTGAAGTGGTTGTAGTTTAAGAATCAGGAGCATTAATAAACCGCTATGTGTATGAATGTTAAGATTGTGGCGAAAATGAAATATGTTTGGATAGCATACGTGCGTAATTACGAACTTACAATACAAACCCATCAGATGGGGTTTGTTGACAAAACTTTAAAGGTAAGGCTCTTATTAATATTAAATCAAAATGTTAGAAACTATCGCCTGACTAGCGGTGTGCTGCTGGACGAACTGTTCTTTTTGTGTTATTAATCGTTTCTTGATTGTTAAATACGAAATTGTTGTGTGAATTGATACCTACGACTACGAGAATAACTACGACGAAAACATGTTGTTGTGGATGATGATATTAAGTAATTGTTTTTAGTTAAAATCTTAATAAAAATGGGAGTAAATTAAACATACAAGATAATAGTATATATTGGCACATTCAATAATACGTCTGATTCTTTTTTGTCTATGTAATACATAAGGTAGGTAAGAAAAATGTTGATCTCGAATGGTCATATTGACCATGGCTCAATATATTTACTATTATTTAGGTCTGGTTTCGGACCCTTAATGAATAATACACAAATAAGAGTCCTCAATCATAAGCTGACCGTTTGCTCGTCGCGAGTCCCGAATCGCGGAGTCGGCTGCTGTTCGCAGTTAGCTTTACTAAGATTATTTTATACAAACTTATACCAACAAGTTTGAAATAGTGATTCAATCAGAAAATGTCGCGAGCTGCGCGCGTGCATTTTAAATTGTATCTTGTTCGCGCCGCGCGAGCAGCGCGCGTACTGCTCGCGAACAGTTCGGAGACGGCGTTATTTACACTATCGACCTTTGCGTGAGTTGCGTGGAGGAGGCGCACTAACATGTGCTAACATATTGCAGTAGGTACCTAACTGCAGGCGCGAGCAGCGCATTCGGTGCGCGTTCGTCAGACCTGAACGCACCTTGTGATCCACAAAAATCATGCTTGTTCCAATTTTTTGGGAGTTCATTTTCGTATTTACGGTAAATTTGCTCCATGTACGAGTGCCTACCATGGCCGAAAACCAATGCACGCCACTGCTTATCAGTGATTTCATAACAAACCATATATACTGCTTCTTAATATTAGTAGCGTACATAATTTCCATTTTCATGTTTACCATTTACAAAAACTTAATCTGTCTACCACTTAATAAAATATCAGATCCGTTACTTTTCACTTCAGACCTACAAACCGATCAGATATGGGCTTAGTCTTCTCCTTATTTTCATAATGGTTCCCGTTCTGCCCTATCCAAAGTGATAAATACGGCCCCACAGTAAGATTATATTGGCCTCAAGCCAATTTTAATTTCGCATAGAGTGTTGCACGTATATTTGGACGAGATATTGCCATGTTCACTTGTAAATATTCACGTTTGAGTTCAATTTTCCTCTTTATATCTGAGATTATACAGCGAAATTGGGGATGTTAAGGAATTGGACTCATGAATGGGGATTGAATGTGTTTTTCATTCGGTCGGACTATGCAGATCGGGGATATAAATTGTGAGTGCATTCAGAATGGGGCAACGTTAGCTTTTTCTACTTTTGGGATGAAAAGAACTTTTCTAATATCTATGCTGACGTGGGGATGTTACAGAAATGGTTCGTAAAGATTAATTGTTTTATGTTTCTGTTTGGACTATTAGTTGCTATAAAGATAATTGTTCAGTGTCCTTGAGCATTCTAAACAGATACTTATATAAAATCTTCTTAGTCCTAAGGTTAGCCAGGTAACGAAATTATTAGTGTAATTGGTCGCCTATGTCCTCGGAGGTTCTCTTTATACCAAAAAAGGAAATACAGAATTTCTGAACGGCTTATCCATAAACCCATCCAATTTACGTACATTGTATAACATGGCCAATAAATGTAGCTTAAACAACAAAGCCATAAATCTATACTCGCTACGTTTACAACTACTGTTTCTACGTGTATTTCAATCTTCGTTGTTGACGTGTCATTAATCAGGAATCTTTATAGCAAATTGTACACGGTGGCTGAAAACTGGGTCAAATTCATACAGCTCATTGGAATGAATAGATATTATGTATGTCAATACATTGTTGGATGTAGTTCGTGTCATACAGAAAGATAACATATTTTATTTAAAAAAGTTTTTATTAAAAAATATATATTATTTTTTGTTTTCGCAAATTTTCATAGTTCGTTTTTTTTCAATATATACCCAAAACAGCGGCTCTTAAAAATTCAAGCGAGGGAAAAGAAAAAATCTATAGACGAAAAGACTGTGACGAACTTTTTATGAATCATTTTTTATATTTTAACTGAGCTCTTCGATGCCGATGCATTAATTTTATTTACTCCTATAACATTTTCCATTTATAACAATTGTGTTCGAAATTTTATATCACCTCAATGTTCAAATTACTTTATGTAAGTGCTTTAACAGAATTGAATCGCTGTGTTCCTATCTCACTATGACGTAATTTCAAAGACTACATTCAGACGTCATAAAACTCAATCAATACAACCATTAATATATTTGTCGAGCCGGCAATCTATTTTATTGGTATCTATTCAAACAATCTTCAACTTTAAGACAAAGGTTTACGAAACAAAATCGTTTGGACGACACGATTAATAAGATTGATTGTTCTTCAGTCCAATCAAAATTACGCAAAATAGAGGGAATTGTTCTGTTTCCTAGCGAAGAAAGAAATGGGAATAAAATAAAGTATTGTAACTATCTAGTTGAAGAAAGTTAAAGACTTTGGGACTCGCAAAAATATTGACCATTCGTAATTAGTTTTGAATGTTATTTTATTTGAATGTTGAATGAATTTATCAATTGTGAAAATAACACTACCCATTGTAAGATAAAAGTCTTCATGCGACATGAAGATTTATTAATAGGTCGTTTTTTTTTATAAATTAGCATCTAACAGACAAAAACTTTGTCTATGCTTTATAAAAAATAATAATCATGAAAAATGGCGATAACTTGGATAAAATGGTGCCAAAATATAAAAATAATAACACATCCTTCAGTATAACGAAACAATTATTGACCTTTTATTTAAGAAAATACTAATTATAATAATATGATATTGTAGTGCAATTATAAATTATACTTCTTAGAAATATTCTCTTCCGTGAATAATTTCAGTTTTTCTATAAAACCGAGTCTTGAGCAACATCTACTTTAATATTAAAAATGTGCGCGGCTCCTGGTTATCGAGTCCTTTAGAATTGTAGACGAGATCTTCATTTCCCTTATTTCTTGTTTGAGAAATCTTGCTTTCTTGCCTGCAGTGAAATTCTGTATATTTTCGTATCATTTGACTGCCTCATTATAGTTTCTTGCTCTTTTGTAATTTTGATACTTAATATCTTTTATTATTGCTTGTTTAATTTGTTTATGAACGACTTGACTTTAAACAATATGATGCAAGTAAATATAAAATAAAACTTAAACAAAATAGAGTAATTAAAGTGATAACTCAAGAGGAACGAACATCCATATAAAATGAGATTCACAATATACAGGATCCTATTACAAACATAAATCTAGATATAACAAACAACACTACTAAAACTGTACCAAGAAAACATAAACAAGAGTAAACTTCGGACATCACAAAACGATGACAGCGAACTTACACCACCACAGCCAGTCCGATTCATACTCTGGTTGCAACATAAAGCGTGTATTTACGACATTGCTTTACCTGGTGCGGCTAAATATCGGTCAGGGCTTCACAGAGAACTCTCCATACATCCTCGTTTGTGTAAGGATACCTGTAGTTTCTCACTGCAGAACCTATTAGTTTGTACACTTGGCTCGGAAACGAAGGAAATAGTCTGGTTTTGATTTGGAGGTTATGTATCATTCTGCTGACAGGGTTTATGTATTATGAGTACCCTTTTGTTATATGAACAGTGTTTAGAAAGTATTTTAAATATCAGCCATATTATTATTTGTGAATTGGCTGGAATTTTTTTTAAGAGTAAAAATAAACTATTTAAATAAAAGAAACGCAATAAATGTTAGAGTAAATATATTCCTCAGCTATATATTATACGTAATCCAAAAAAGAGGGTTGTGTTAACTGTACAGTTTTTAGGGTTCCGTACCCAAAGGGTAAAACGGGACCCTATTACTAAGACTCCGCTGTCTGTCTGTCCGTCTGTCTGTCTCCAGGCTCTCATAAAGCTGAAATTTTCACAAATGATGTATTTCCGTTGCCGCTACAACAATAAATACTAAAAACCACATGAAATGAATATTTAAGGGGGGCTCTCATACGACGGTGGTACGGAACCCTTCGTGCGCGAGTCCGACTCGCACTTGGCCAGTTTTTTTTGAGAGTAGTTTACTTTTTTTAATATTTAATCAATTTAATATTTATTTTTATTTAATATTTTCAAAATTAAAAAATGCGAAATGTCAAATGAAGGTGTATTTCAATTACCTTTGTTTATCATAAACAATAATTTTTTTAATAACTCACACATTCATCAATTGCCTAACCATTGAAATGATTGATGATTATTAAGTCACGCTAAAAATTTTAAAATAAATTTAATAAGATAATTTTACTCAAACCACTTCAAACCTTTGAGGCCGATGAAAAATCGTTGAGATGCGAACTTAGATCGTCGTAAGTGAAATTACCCATTTTATACTCATGGATTTTCCAGTGTTGTGAGTTTTTGCGTTAACATAAACCGCAGGACAAACGTCCCGTTTATTCCACTTGAGTGAGTATGTACTCCTTTCAGTTCAAATCATTCTGGTGCGGTGAAAAGACTGAACTTGATTTAGTAACTTAAGATAGCTGTTTCAATTTTTGTTATAAAAGGTAAATTTTATTTTAAGCTTTTGTATTTTAATCTATTGCCATGCATTTTACTAAAACTTCTCATAATTTATTTATTTTCTTATTAATTAAGGTACACTAACAACATTACATATTATTATATTAAGTACAAAATTAAAAGAGTATATAACATCAATTTTTATTTGTATGCCTATTATAATGTAGCTATAATAATGCATTCATAATATTGTTTTAGTTTTATTAAGGCTATAAAACTTTCCTGTTTTTTTTTTATAAGAACCCTATACTTAATACCAACAAATAAACACGTGAATTGCTCATTTAGCATGTACGATAGAATCATCATTAAATAAAAAAAATATGTAAAAGAAGTCGACGACCTGATAGCTGAAATTCCAAATAATTAATACGAAAGCAGAATAATGACGAACATGAAAATGATAAGAGAGGACCGTAATTAGGTTCCCCGTTACATAATATTGATTCCAGCATCGGCAGTGAATTGGAACGATGCCCACTCAAATTACAATAGACATCTATCAAATTAGAAGCAAATAATCTCGTCGGTAAATTGTGGCTGAAAGATATGCTGACCTAATTAGGGTATAATATATTTCCGAGAACTTCTATCCCTTCACACTAATATTTCCAGTTTCGAAGTTGGCTTAGTTAATGGTGATATTGATAAAAGTTGGACAGGTAGATGTTTCAATAGATATTTAGGAGGATTTTTTTTCTGAAATAAGAATTTTCATAGCATTGTATTTAGAGCAAAAAAAAAAACGCCGTAATTGATACTGAAACATGAATAACAGCAACACATGAACAAGACCTTTTTTACTTCTGGTTAAGATTTAAATTAAAAGAATGGTTCATAACTTGTGACCGTACTATTTGTACTTTGAAACATTTCGGTAAATATTACACACAGGTAGAAAATTCAAAGTATTTTTCAAATACTTAATCACCACCTGATACTTGCAGAAAAATTACAGCATTATACCCATTTCACAATAGCACCTAAACTCAAGGAAGTATAACAAATACAGTGCAACCTCCTGGAAGACTTTACAACGTACCAGAATTTTCTTCACAAAATCACGCGAGGCTGCAAAAAGACAAATGATTGAGAGACTTGGGAGACATGCGGGCCACCCAACATCGTTAACAATATAAATGAGCCATTAGCCAAGGAAATTCTACTTCTTCTCACATTAACTCGATGCTCGCATCTTTATTATTTTATCAGACTTTTCGTTAAAATCTAGCTATTGTCCTTTGATAATGGGTAGGGTTTTATTTAGTGTCGATAGCAAACAATGGTCCAGACTTGAGGTAGATGACACTGTGTAATGAAGCTTGTGGGGATATGAATTATGATTTTGACACCATATTTTTTCTTATTTATTGATTCCTTTATCTGAAATTTTAGTCTGTCATGTTCATCTCTGTCATCATGTTTGGTTAGCTATTATCTAATTTTAAGGCCTGTCTTTTCCCAATCCCTACCTGGCTTAGTAAAGTTAGTTTTTGTTTTCCATGATTCTCAGTGTCAAAAAATACATACGTATGTTTTTATTCTCAAGTCAATTTACACCTATCATTGTCGCATGAGTATTTGGGGAACATACAACAACATTACCTCAAGCTATTAAAACTTAATAGGTAAAGTGCAGTAGTAGTACAGCAAAATAATATAATCTAGTGCTTACTCAAATTTGTTCACCGCATTCGCGTGTCTTTGGTACCGTGACTCGTAGAATTCCGCCTATTTGCGCATTCCCCTGTAGCTAAGGTTCAGCGGAGTGCATCGTCGTGATTTAGTTTAGCTGCTCAGTTTGTCGCGATGTCACTGCTTTAGGTTTCATGTTTTTTAACAAGTCAATTTTTTATGACCTTTATTACCTAATTTTGGAGGTTGGATTTTTAAAACGTTCAATTAGTTACCTATTAATCGAGTACATATTTTTATGTCGGAATATAATAATAATATGTTGAGCAATAACCACAAAACAAAAAATTTAAAAAAAATGTTATTATTCTCTCTCTAAAACTTTGATGCCTTATCCAAAACATTACTGTCAACAAATAAAACACAGCTATCCTAAGAGAAACGCAAAGCCACACCTTTATTTACCAACATGACGTACGCCTAACCGCATACCCTCATGAAATATGCGTTTGAAATACACGGCCTTCAAATATAACTGAATATTATATGCCCAAGTTTTACAAGTATAGACGATAAAACAAAAGAGTTTATGGGTCGACGTTCCCGCGGTACATGATTTACTATTATGGATTAAGGTGTTGTTAATACGCTGGCGTTCGTGATCTCCTGTCGTGGTGAACCATAAAATGCAGGTATGAACTGCCTGAATTTTAAATGGTTTGGGTGGCTGCTAATTACACGACTGCCCAAAAAGGAGTGTTATGTTTTCAGGGTTCATGTATGTATGTATGTAGGTATGTATGTATGTATGTTTGTGAGTTTCTTTATTCCACCATAACTTCTAAAAGGCTTGACCGATTTTAATGTTTGTGGTATCATTAGAAGCTTTGAATTATCCCGAGTGACATAGGCTATGTGGACATTAAAAAATGGTCAAGTGTGAGTCGAAATCACCTGCAAAGTGTTCCGAACGAAATTTTTTTTTGTGTTGTGTCATGCTTTTTTGTTGTTCACTAAAAGGTATTAAATAAAAAAATATAATTAAAAATTAAAAAACACGCCTGCCATGTAAAAAAAATTAAAAACAAGTCAAATATTTGCAGTCGGGGGACCTGTAATGAATTGTTTCAAGTAACCGACCCCGACTGCAAATATTTGACTTGTTTTTAATTTTTTTTACATGGCAGGCATGTTTTTTAATTTTTAATTTTTTTTTGTTATTTTATGTTTTGATTTGTTGGGAGTCAGTTGTTAAATAACGTGGGTACAGTGTTTCTGATTCTCGATATAGCAATAGTTTTAAAAAGTATAATGAATTTACAAAATAGATATTCCATTATAGGTATTAAATTAAAAAGTGAACGAGTCGTTGTTCAATCCACTTTAGTAAACCCATATACCATGTATCGATATCATAATTTATTCTCTTTTAACATTTTAAAATACTGTATCCTAAATTGGAACTAAAACAATTGCCTGCACTTTCAATACCCGCAGTAAAATGAGTTCTTAACAAAACGTTTTACAAGCACTCTCTTACCGAAAATAGTCTCGGAATTGAGAAAAGGCCGGCGAGCATATGTCGCGGGCTATTGGCATCCTTCCACTGGTTTTGCTACTCCGCCACCGTGGATGCGCTACCTTCACTTGTTTCGACTGTAGCGATAATTTTCCGTTGTTCGATGTACATTGGTGGTTTTTAGCGTTGCTGGTAGCGAACGTTCTACATTGGTTACATTATGTACGATGTTTTTTAAATATTTTTCGTAAACTATTTTGAAAGTTAGTTGATTTAATAAAGAGCTAATAATTTTTATTTTTAAACGTTCTTAAAGTACGTTCGTAAGTTCATATTAATATGTTTAACAAAATTTCTTTCTAAATCAGTAGATATCACTCACAAGTAATTAATTAGTATTCACTGAAAGACACATTTTGAATAATTAGATGATATTTGCCATTAGTCGATGGTGAGATGATGTCCTAATTTACTCGGAATTATTAAATCAGTCTGTTCTCAATCCTAATACTAGTCACTGTCATGTGAGATTTGCATTTTGACGCAGTATTAAAATGATGTATTAAAATTTCTGAAAACGCATGCTACTGAAAAGTAGTAGTAAGTGGTACACATAGAGCAAAAATAACAAATCTCAGTTTTAAAACAGGTAGAGAAATGCGAAAAGATAGCAAACATAGAAGCAGTTACTAAAACGACTTATTTGTAAGGACTTATATTAAAAGAAAAATTATTAGGTTTTTTTTCTTGAAGCAAGAAATCTTTTGCGAACATGACAGACGGTCAAATATAGTAGTCAAAAAGCTACGTTCACACTACGAGACTTTCTTTGTCTAGATAGCGTTTGTTTGACGCAATAAATGTCCTTGCTTTGGACACCCGTGTTCATATACAAACAGTCTTCATAGTACACAAAGTGGATGGTGTATAGCATCGTCGTGTAAACCTAACATTTCATCTCGTGAAGATTGAATCTGTGAGATACCAAGCCAAAGGCTTACTCACCTACTTCCTTGCCAAATACGTCATGAAAACAGGCTAAAGCAACTGTCGGCATTCGACACTCTGTATGTATCTACGACTAGCCAATAGCTGGCAAAGGCAAGTCAAACAAAGACAATTTTAGTTGTACCGCCGGTATTGACATTTCTGATATTATTGCAAAAATATAAACAAGCAGCGTTATTGTAATTTGTTTTACAATCTTCATTTTTAATACAGCCTTGTCTACAAATATCACACAAAATTAAATCAAATATTTATTGATTTGAAATATCAATTTAAATCCATTAAAAGAAATAAATAGCACAAGAAAAAGGATACCAATATCCAACCAGCAATGGACGCGGTATTAAGCGATACGTGCCTCACCAAAAACGAGCAGCACATCTCAGTAAGGGTTGGGTCAAGCAGTAGCCAAATCGATTTGAAGTGGAAGCCTCCAGGCTAGATTCATGTTGCCATTGTGCCAATGCTGTTTAGCTTACCTTAGAATTGTTTGAGCTACTTTTAAAAATAAACTTACGAGAATCCTTTGTGGCCAGACAATTTGGTTTAGTTTGTGGTCCTCTTTGTTCTTTTCAATTTAAGAATTTTCTTTTATTCATTTATTGAAACAGTTCCAACGTGTTATTATTTTGTATGGTTAAGGTTTTAAAAAGTGCTTTTGTGGAAGTTTAGTGAATTTTGTTTCATTTACGGAAACAATGGTAATATTTTGTTTTTAGATGACTCTAAAACATTTTTCACAAATTCAAGCAGTTTATTAAAAGTTTAAGTGTAACTTGGTCGAAACGTCAATCCCAATAAAGTACTTAAGCATGTACGCGCTAATTCCCGTTACATACAGCGCGATAGTTTAAAAGTTAATATCAAGCGCAGTTTTGTAGTTTATTATAATCATGATAATTATAATAAGCTTTCGCCTTCCCCAAAGCAAGATCGAAAAAAAAAAATTTTTTCCAAGGAACGTACAGTTACACTGTATACAATTTAATTATTATCAATGAAAAGGTAAAGTTTATAAATTGATTTTCTCAGTAAGTGGCTTGCTGTTTGTCCAACTTGTTTCAACTGTTATTAATAAAATTATTTGCTTAATAGTTTTCGAATCAAAATCTCTATTGTTAATGGCGTTTTGTAATGTAATATTTAATTTTAATTTCCAGTTCTTGGAATAACTTAATCAATTCTGTGTCCAGTGTACAGCTAGCTTATATTGTTGAACAATTTATTGTTTTCAGTTAAATGTTATTTTCTTTGATTATGTAAATTAATATCTGTTTTATTCCAGTTTGTTAGTTGTGTAACGTACAACAATGTTAAAACCTTACATATTTATACTATTTTTTTAAGATATTCAAATCAGTGGCTTTGCCATAATTCAGCATTACAAAACTCGACGACTGGGTCCACACAATTATGTAAAAATATTATGTTGAATATCAAACTAAAACATTGTTATTTTAGTAACCATAAACTCTGCGGGAAGTGATATAACGCGGGCGACTTCCTTGAACAAAAAACTTGTCATTATGATCGATGGATTTATGAGAAAGCCACACAAGAGTTTGCATACTTCCATTATTTTATACAATGTTCTCGGTTTTACGCTAGATATTATAATATCGCCTACTGTATATCTACTGTAGAATTGCTGAACGCTGTAAAAAAAAAGTGAATAAGTAGACTGAACTACTAAACAATAGAATAGGTATGTTTGAAACTATATAAAGGGATAAAATACCAGTTTTTCAGAAAACATAGATTGGCCATTAGATGCAGTAGGAACAGTAGTTAGGTAAAGGACATTGCTCTGCGTTCCTTCAGTGTTGGCCCTGGAGCCAAGAGCATCGGAAAATTATGTATTGTATTCTCTATCATTAGTAAACTCCTATTCGATCTTATTTTTATAGCGGACTAGCTGTAGAACAGATATATTTAAAACAAAGAATCAGATTTTGAGGTTATAATTTAACCATAACAACGAATATTGTGTATAATTTTTCATTCACTCTGACAATGAGTAATGACGTAACTATGGTCACGTCAAAACTAGGGATGCAAATGCGACACCATTAATCGATATTTTCTAAGATTTACTATGGTCATACGTTACAAACTGTCTTACATCAACTTATGTCATAACATTATAAGTATCACGTGTGTCTTTAGTTTACTTATAATAACACTCTTCTATTCTTGTAATAATAATAATACACAATAGCATTTGCACATTATATATATTTTTTTAATTAGTTTTATTGTAATATATTTAGTAAAAATGTTTTTTTTTTATTTAATGTAGCTCAAAAGGAGATTACTTTTGTATTAATTGTTGTAAATAATCATTTAGTTAGATATTAGACCACACCACACACTTTTCTAAACGATCATAAGAAAACTCTGAATAATGATTATAGAGAGATAAATAGGTTTTGTTCACTGCATAATATTATTTTAACTACCTATTTAAAATCGAGTATGACTGCATTCATAAAACATTCTTATTAGGTTTTTAAAAATACACTTATAGAAAAAAAAACACAATCGATCGATAAAAAATTCAATCGATTATAATTGATTGGTCATCCCTAATTCACTATCGACACGACATGACATTAGGCGACTACTAATGTCATTAGTCGCGTAAAATACTATTAAATGTACATTTTGGCAAACAGCTAGTCCGTGTTAAAGAAGCATTTGCAACTTATATAATAAAATAGACCATTAATTATCGTGTATTTAGATACTCTTCATTGCACAGGGCCTATTTGGACATTGTCTTTTGGGTTCAAGTGCCAAAAAAAATATGACAATGATTCTTCATTGTTCACATCCTTTTAACTAAAGGTCAGGGACATTTCTTCTATAAAAATCCTTTCAGTTCATGTTTTATTTTCCCATCTCACCCCTACATTTTAAATACCACATAAAGAAATCCACAGAACGATAAAATCTCTTTCTAAGTCGACATAGCTACATCCAAATTCTCGAGTCACACCACGACAGTTTCACACAATAGAAAAGGATGGGAAGGGAGTAAAAAGCAATATAGTCGGGAACATATTGCGAACACATACCGTGGGGCAAGAACTGATATTTTTATCATTCGCACACATGGGTTCGGGATTCGTTTCTTAAGAGTATGTTGTTATCTATATGTTGGGCTGATTGTGAGATACTTCCTTCGAAGTATGTATAGCTTTTGTAGTATCTTCTAATGAATTGTACCATATATTTTGCTGTTTCTCTTAGTATATTATTATGGTTCTCCATCAAAGTGGTGCTTAGGTATATATTAGATAAAGGGTCCTGTAAACAGTGAGTCCTTTTTTTAAGACTAAATATCACTGAATTTAATCTTAGTGCTGAAGATATCAATAGGCATTGTTTTTCATCATTTGCTTTTAGATAAGCCGCTTGCCTGTGTGTCCCTTTATAATCCAACCTATAAACGTCCCTCTGCTGGGCACAGGCCTCTTCCCATATAGAGGAGGCACGAGCATTGATCACCACGCTTGCTCTCTGCGGATTGGCGATTTCAGATATCAAATTTTGGAATCCAGGTTTCCTCACGATGTTTTCCTTCACCGTTTGTCAGAAGTGTCTTAGAATTATTAAGAAAGTACATATAACTTTGAAAAGTTAGATTGGTACTTGCCCGGGTTCGAACCTGCAACCTCGTGCATACAAATCCGTTCATTGAACCACTAGGCCACCACGACATTTTGTCGTGTCCCTTTACTTATGAAAAATAGGCAATCAAATCCTAACTTTGTTTTGTACTATTATTTATATCTACAAGTAAACCATTACATAACAGTGTGCCAAACCACTAGCGAAGTATTAAGCTAAGCGCTAATAACGTCATTCTGTGGTCACCAGGATTCATGCCAAGTGCTGTAATAATAGAGAGATCTTCATTGTTAAAGTATGCTTTAAAGATCTAAGACTATAAATTGACAGAGTCATAATTACTAGAACTAATATTATTGCTGTTATACTGATATATTCTTATCACACTAACTCTCGTACTCAGAGACGTTAGGGGTTACTTAAAAGATTCCTTATCTTTATCTCGTGAATTTCAAAATTAAAGAACTTAAATGGACAATAAGGAACCCCTTAAGTAAACATTAACGTCTCTGAGTCCTTCAGTCAGTGCGTTTTTTTTTTAAGAAATAATTTCCGCGAAATTATAAATCCGTTTCGCAGATGGTTTCAAATAACATACATAAATTAGAATGTTTATTTTGATAATAATTTACCCCTTGAATTAGTGGTCGGCTATTTTTTTATATACAGGACTGAGAAAATGGAGTACTATGTCCGAGTTTCATACCTCCATCGCTCTTTTACATTTTCAGTTGGCGAGTCGGCTTTTAGTTTAGTTCGTTAGTCCCCGTTGAAATTGGCCGCCCAGCAAATTCAGTCAGGAGAAAATTATTACTTTGTTTGTTATTTACGTTCATCTAAATATTTAACCTATTTTTGTAACATATGTCCATGTATTATGTTGTTAAGGTAACTGTCTACTTGTATATTTCAATAACGAGACAATTCCAAGGTTGTCTGAGCTTTGAGTCTTCGCCTAAATTGTACCTAAATTACCTACTATCTAAAAGCGAATCTGTCGTCATCTAAGTATTGAATGAAGGTCAAGACAATTTAAAACAAAATTTACACATAACTATTTTTCACACTAAGCTTTTCATGTCTTAAAAATTACAGAAAAGTTTTAGGGTTTTTTTACTGCTCTCCAAACTAAAGAAAACGTAATCAAATAAAAAAGAAAATAACACAATCACTTTGCCAATTCTAAAGAAATGTGTGAAAAAACACATAAATATACAATTTTGTCTATTTGTTTGGAAGTCTAATACCATACCGTAGAATATCACATACCTAGGTATTATTATTCTGTATTTAAATATTCTGCATGTCCACAAAAAATATTATTAATATAGTGTTAAAATTACTTATCATCATAGTCATACCATCACGCCTGTATCCCCGAACGGTTAGGCAGAGGTGTAGCAATGTACACCCACAGTTCGCTGGTATGTTTAGGTCCCATGTAATAGGGGGCGAGCCTATTGCCACTACTTAAAATTACTTATTATATACAGTATTAAATCTTTTAAGCTCACCGTAAACCAAGAGAAAATGCAAATGCATTACGTTGCAAGTCCTCAAAATCTAACTCGAACACGGAAAATGGTACTCAATATTCTTTATGGCAAGCTATCAGGGCAATATTGATGCATCGAGCGTAACCGATCTAACATAATGATTGATAGGGCCCGATTAACTACGCTCCCTTACTCCGCTGTGGTTATTAGTGACATTTACGTAAACCTCGGATCGTAATTATAATGGTATTTGGGAATGTAGAGCGGAAAGGGAGACTAGAGGAAAGGTAAATATGTAAAATCTTGTAATTTGTACCATGGCTTTTCTATAGCAAAGTTCAAAACTGTTCCTGCACTTATTATAATTATTGACGACCTCCGTGGTCGAGTGGCGTACGCACCGGTTTCAAGGTGTCGCTAGCTCTGAGGTCCCGGGTTCGATCCCCGGACGGGTCAATGTAGAAACCATCTTTTCTACATTGTCTCGGGTCTGGGTATTTGTGGTACCTTCGTTGTTTCTGAATTCCATAACACAAGTGCTTTAGCTACTTACTATGGGTTCAGAGCAATGTATGTGATGTTGTCCGCATTTATATTATATTATATTATATTATTAATTTGGCTTACGCAAAAGCACTTAGCAAACCAGTTATAGCCTTCATCAAGATTACAGCATTTGAAAACATAAAAAAAAACATTTTGGACCTCTACTATGCAACTAGAGGCTAATAAACGTAAATCGGTCAATCTGACTATCTTTAATATTTTAAATGTACTCTTGATGTATTTCAGTACATAAATGTTAATCTGAAGAGCCCATTGTTGTTTTAATAGTAACAACATACGTAGGAAGCCGGCAAGCGTACCAAAAATATATTTTAGGAATAAATATCAATTCAATCCACGCCAACAATCAAATTGAATTCCGAACGAAAAATACTATCCGTACCACTGACAGCTACCTGTCTTTATCGTTCATATACAATGTTTTGACGTTCGAGAAAGACAGCAAGCTGCATTGTGCTGATATTGTAGCTGAATATTCACTCAGTTCAGCGATTTTCTGCGTTGAACACATTTTTCTAATACCCACCGTCTCACACCATTAGGTTATGCGTTAATGCCAACCTTTTTCCATTGTGTACCAGAAATGTAATGTGCGCAAAGGTTTGGGTATTTTGTGACATTATGGTATATTTCAATGTTGATATGTGAGTGAAATAGTAGAGTATTTTAAAGGCTGTTCCCGTTCTTCGAGCAACGATTTATTTGGGATCGCATGTAACGGTGTATGTAATAGACGTATTGATGTGCTTTCGGAATGTGGCTTTTGCTTTATGAGCTGAAAGCAATATTTGTCTTCCACTTCCAGTATTCTCTCTAATTTGCAATAAATTTTGGTTTCCTGTTTTATTTTGTTAACTTTTTGAATTTTATTCATTTCGCTTCACTATTTTTGCCATGTTTTTTGAAACACAGCCTTTAATACACGGCAATGGACGGCTGAAAAATATAGTAATTACATTTTAAGAAGAGAAAGAAAGGATTTTCTTCATTTTAATCTAAATTTTCTTCCTATTACAAGTATCTAAATCGGAATTGAAGTAAACCTGGACCAATCTTTTTAAAAAATCCATTACTCCGAAGATCCAATGCTCGTTTCATTAATTTACCTAATTACTTCACAACTTATATTCCAACATATTCTAAGACAATATTTCCCCAGTCCCAAAAACAATACAATCCCAAATTCCATACCACTTACACCATTAAGTCAAACAAATCACACAATCCGTTCATTAACTAACCCAACAACGGGTCAAAATAATTTCTTTCCCCACAATGTCCCATAGAAGCTGTAATTTATTATGCTCGTAATCAATCAATATTATTGGTTGGAGGACTGTGTTTACGAGCTTGCTGGTGACAGTAATTGATATACTCCTACCACAATAGGTCTGTGTTGCGCTATTTTTGGCTGTAGTGTTAATTAACTTAGCTGGGAAACTGAGGACCTTCATTCATGGGGTAATAAAGAATGATTTATTTTTCGCGGTCGTTAGGAGCAATGGTTTTTCATGGCTCTACAAAATTATTAACATTATCTTGTAGTTCACGTAGATACTGATCTGAAAAAAAGTGATTCCAGTGGTCACTGAATCACTTGAATCACTTTCTTTAAATCTATCGGCCAATTTGACTTTGATTACAAATTTACGGCCACAAAAATAAAAAAAAATCAGTTTCTGAATCCAAAAATATCAAAATCCTAGCTTATCGCTTTTTCTTGACCTAATACTAAAACATTAATGCAAAAACATGTTCCCTTATATAGCAGTATGTGTAGGTATATTATATCATTCCTACACATACATTGGAAGGTGTAAGAAGTCGATGTCAAAGTCTCGTGGTTGAGGCTTACCGCAGAGGTCGTTTGTTCTGCAAGGTTAAGCCTTAAGGTGGTTTCTTTGAATGGAAACTGTCGTTTCCTTAAAAGGACCTTTCATGGATCAAGGTTAGTTGTAACACGAATTCTACTAACAGTTGACAAAAAAATATTTTTGATACAGGAAAAGAAATGGTTGATCAATTTCTTGCGATCAAGGATGATAATTTGATGTTATATTTAGAAAAAAATATCATATTAATACCGATGGCTAAAATACGAACGATATTGAAGTCTTATATTACAAAAAATAGTATTCGGCATCTAACAAAATACAAGAGGTAAAAATAAACTCAAGTTTTTAAAGAGTCCTGACAATGCAGTATCTTACAAAACAGTTGCTGGAAATTAGGAACTTGACATTTTGCACCAACTCTAAAAAACTTGTTCTTAGCTGAAACGCCAAAGCTTCGAGGTAACATCGTTGGATCCCGTCTAAGTTTTCTCAGTCAACATATCGGTAGCTCCTAGCCTATACTAGACCTTAAGGCTAGACCCCTATAATCGCGAAGACGATGGCCGGTGTATTTGGTTTGCCACGCTAACAACTTCGGTGTGGGTCGCCATTAGAAGGGTGGGAGAATTTTCTTATTTACCCAGCCATTGGCGCCCTCGGGTTAATGACGGGTCGAGAACAGCCAGGTGGTGGAAATTTGACCAATGGACGTAAAAAAGGCATTCGTCATACGACCTACATGGTTGATTAGGTACGTTTACGTACTGAGGCGAATACTGAATTTGTTTTTCGGGTTTGGATTGCAGAAATAAATTCCATAAGGAAATTGTTAGGGTAGGATATTTTAGAGAGCTGCTATCGACATTTCCGAGAAATATGATTTTTGAGCTAATTAATAATGATTGATTGTGAGATGACATTCCTACATTTGATTTCTATTCATATAAAAAATATCATTTTAAATACTCAGAATAATGTTAAAAGATTGATCGAAAATTACAATTATCAAAACTAATTAATCGCGTTCAATTCACATTTCTTTTTTCTTATTTTATCCGGTGTTAAGAAAATAAAGAACCGCCTTTCTATTTTTATTTATCTTTGGTTAAAAAAGAAAAGAAACTGGACAATAAAGCTAGCCAAAGGACAGTAACGTTGTGAGTCCATTCATCCAATGACGTGGATCTTTTTTCATCGTTATAAAGGTCAGTGTTGTCCCTATTATTGTCATCGTCGTTCTACTTTTCTTCTTAACATTAATTCTTGTCTACCACATCACAAAGAAAAATTTAAGAAAAATGGTATGTTATTTGTTCTAAATTTTTGTAAAAAAAAAGTTGTTTTTTTGCTTTCTCTTTAGTCCTATTTTTGGTATTGCAAGATTTTTAACTAATATTGGTCATCACTAGGTCAGTTATAAATAAAATCTGAAGGTCTAACGCAACGACAGCAACAGTCCACTCCCAACACCGCACCGTAACCGAAGAATCACCCGTTAAGTGCTCACTTAAGTTGAGTCGTGTTAAATTACTGACGAAAAAAAAAAGATAACTCCTCGATTGCACACTAAGTGTTCTATCTCCATTTTCATTGCAGCATAATTATTTTAAGTAGTCAAGTATCTCGAAGAAGATTTCAACTGGTTTTGACTTCAATTAAAGCACATAGTTATAGAACTACAAGACAAAGTGGGCATAAGCGCCTGTACAATAATAATATTTAACATTCACGCGTGGTAGTGCCATGAATATTCTATCAGGCGCTTGGGTGACTAAATTATGTCGAGGACTTAATTTTGTTATCATTCTTAAACATCGTGCCATTGGATACTATTATTAGTTGTTATAATATTATAGAATGAATTGATGTGAAAGTTCAACGCAAATGTTGAACAAAAACCCAAAACATGTTGCACAACGCTCCATTTTACGCGGATAAACAAACATCAAATATTTACAAACAACGTTATAAATAACAACGCATCGACACCCTGCAGTACCATTCACACAAAAAGCAGGAAACCCCAGCTGTACGAGGTTCACAAGTTAGCGAAATCTGTAACACAAAGTGTCGCAGTTTGCAGTTCGGCGGGCGATATTAAACGGGCCGCACATTATCCACGACGAATATTCATGAGAAAGCGACCGCATCGCAAACTGTACGCACAACCTCGCCACACATATAAAATGTACGTGTGCCTTATGAAATCTAAACTGCCGTTTACTGTGCGGTTTTATTTACAAAGCCGCTTCATCAAGCAGGACGTGTGGGGTGATGCGCTGAATTATTTAATGTGTGTGCAGCGCTTTATCTTAGTGCTTGTATTTAGAGCTGGTAGGCAATCTAAATTGCGGTATCAATAATTTATAGTTTTAGAAACGTTTCAGCGTCTAGGCACCAAAATTTAGGCCTAGGCCACTAGTACCTATATATCATAGACACATGTAAAGGCATGTCGTATTCTATAGCATAAGCTTTAACATAACAAGCCATGCCATACATAAGTCTGACTTAGCTCTAAATACTCGTACTAAAGTCAATAAACTAAAGCGAAAAAGCCTAAACGAGCAGACGGGAATCAACAAAACCTTTAGCCGTCATAGCTGCTCATAAAAATATAGGAACTGTCCTACAAACATTAGAACAACACCTGAGGAACTCAAAAACAAGCGAAAGTAGTCTTTAAGACTTTGAGATAAGGTTTTCATGTCAGTTGTTGGGTTGTACGTGTCATTTGGTGATATGACTAGTGATAAATAAGAGGTCTGACTTTGAGTGATAGTGGGTACATTTACGGGCCTGAAGCATCCACTCAGATTCGTGTTTGCTTTGTGGAAAATGTCTTTTGCTCTAATAAATTAAGATGTTTTTGGGTAATTAATGTTGGGTTGTGTAGTCACTAGTGTATTTAGTTATGGATTGCCTGTAGAGGGAGGAATGTTGATGGCTTTATGGCTGTTTCGCTATCAAAAGATACTTTGATGTGGGGTACCATTGTCGTATCCAATGCCAAATCAACTAAGTGCTAATAATAATTACTATACAATTTGGAATTAGTATCTATGGCAAAAATATTTTATGCCATGTAATTCAGCAACCTACTGAAGAATTATATTAAAAAATCTAATCTTAATCATACACAAAGCAAAGTTCTTTAAATTTGTTAGTTGGCGTCTTCCATCAACAAACACTCTTCAATGATCTAACTTCAAAAATGTTGACGACTCGAACATAGATCCCTAATTAAAAAGAAAACATAAAACTTTCAAAAAACATTTTCTCACTTCATCTTAACACTTACTATACTATAAAATACCAACTAACACACTACATCATCTTAACAGTCTCAACGTTAAAAACATCGTACGATACTAGCTCAGCTCAAGTAGCAATGTATCGCATTTAGCTAAACGCTTACACGGAACCACTTGCAAGATGGATCATGATGAATGATACCAACACCAATTACTCTGAATTTTCTTATCTTATGTGCTGATAAATTGGTACTTTTTAAACGTAGTTTATTTGTATTTATGGGTGTTTGATGGCAAGATTTTTGGTGCAAGTTGTAGGTTTGTTTTTGATGTATGTACTTTTGTTTTTATTCAGTTACCTATGGATTGAACGAAACGCACTTATAAAATAACACTGTGACTTAAAAAAAAAATGCTCTTTGTAATCTTAATGCCTTAATACTGATTCAAGTAATAAGGTATTAGTAAATGTTAATTTACTAATACCTTACATTTTTAAATGTTAATTTACTAATACCTTAGGCCGTGTCGTGGTGGCCTAGCGGTTCAATGTACGGATTTGTATGCACAAGGTTTTTGAACCGGTTATATGTACTTTCTTAATTATTCTAAGACACTTCTGACAAACGGTGAAGGAAAACATCGTGAGGAAACCTGGATTCCAAAATTTGGGATCTGAAATCGCCAATCCGCAGAGAGCAAGCGTGGTGATCAATGCTCGTGCCTTCTCTATATGGGAAGAGGCCTGTGCCCAGCAGTGGGACGTTTATAGGCTGGATTATTATATTATTAAATGTTAAGAACATAAATCAAGGCTACCAAAAGATTCCTCTTTAACAGGAATAGGATAATCGCCAAAATACTTTACTTACTCTACTTTACAAGATAGTATTTTAGAAAAATAATTCATTACATATAAAAATTAACTTGCTTGCTTTTAATATATTTAAATTATGTAATTGATTTAAATTATGTATTAACAATAATAATTATCTTTCGTCTCTTAGTCCTTCGTCCACAGCAGAATTCGGTTCTGGTCTTGTCATGCCACGGTAATGATAAAGGGAGGGTTGGATTTGAATCCCGGCGGGTAATCCAAAGCTGTCCCTAAACTTTATCATGAAATAATAAACAAAAAACCTATGCATCACAAGTGAATATAAACAATGGCATATTATGTAAAAAATAGAGTGATTTGTAAATTTAAATCAGAGTATAGATAGAGACGTAAAAATCGTTGCAGAAATATGTTAAGATCATAACAGTCTGTACCTGTTCTATTGCAGGGAAAAAATCTTTTAGAGGAGCAATGATCACCACTCTTTCTCTGTAATACTTGTCATCGATGTTTTCATTCATAATTATTCCACGTTTGGTTATAAGGCCATTGCTAGCCTGATTGGAATAGAAAGGGCGAGCTTAACAATATGTCAAGCTCGTCCTTGTTTTGCATACCTACATACATATCCCACAATAGTAATTATGCATAAAAAGGTATGTTTTGAGGGACTAGCACTTTAATTGCAAAAACAAAAATCCAACAAAAATATATATTTTTAGAGGTTATCCTATTTATAGTTCTACTCTACCAATAAAAATACAAAAACTTCCACCCCAAGGGGTTAACAACTCGTGGCTATATATCTAGCCCTTTAAAATGTTGTATCGCAGTAACTTGCAATTTTCCTGGAGTTAACCAGCGAACTTTAGCAGGTGATACCGAGGGAACACTTAGTGGAGCTATCAATCTTAAACTCGGCCACTGTGGGCTGTTTTGAGAAGTGTGGGCAAAAAATATATTATTGCGAATTAATTTTATCATTTTGATTTTGTCACGAAAATATACGTTTTCTGTCTTATCGTCTTATTTTGGGGAAAATAGCATTTTTTTTTGGCATAGCGCTTGTATATAAACTTTTAAACTATCGCGCTGCATGTTTATAGTAATATAATTCACGGGAATAAGCGCGTATTTTACGGCAAGACAGAAAATATACCATATTTACCATATCTTTGTAATAATAACATTTGGTTTGATAATTTTTGATATTATTTACTTTAGTTTTAAACAAAATACCTTTCATGTGTATCTCTTATTTTACATACTGCCACGTTCTTCTTTTTAACCGACGAAAACGGAGGAGGTTCTCAATTCGACGCGTATATATTTTTTTTTTTATGTTTGATCACGCATAACTTTTTACAGAGTAGTCCGATTTTGATAATTCTTATTATATTTGAAAGGGTATACTCCAAAGTTGGTCCCATATAAATTTGGAAAAAGAATTACCACCCTAAGGGTAGGAAAACGGGGGTTGATTGATTATTCACTCACTGATTGTAATGTATTACCACGCGTAACTTTTTACAGAGTAGTTCGATTTTGATAATTCTTTTTTTATTGAATAGGCTATATCTAGAAGTTGATACCATATAAATTTGGATAAATATTCCAATCCTAAGGGTAGAAAAACAGGGATATATTGATTGTTCACTAACTGATTGTAATATATGACCACGCGTTTACAGAGTAGGTACTTAGTCCGATTTTGATAATTCTTTTTTTATTAGATAGGGTATACCTCGAAGCAGGTCCCATATAATCTTACCCTAAGGGTGGGAAAATAGGGGTGATTTATTGTTCAATCACAGATTTTAATGCTGAGTTGTGTATTACAAGAAAAACCTCTCGATGAATGAACTTTAGACCTGTCAGTCTCTTAAGCATATATTATAATAAAAAATTAAGCATGTAATAGCAAAAAAGTAATTAGTAGATTATAGCCATAAAAAAACATAAAATAAAAACTTTTTAACAAAAAAATTAAACCGCCGAAAAAACTGAAAAGCAAAAAATAACAAACCTTTTTTTATTTAATCTTAATAACTAAGTTCTTAAACTAATGTAAGTATATCTAAGTAATTTTGAGTCGGCGCCAAACTATCAACCGTCATTGCAACTGTTGCTACTGTGGCATTTTCTCTGATCAATCCTAATAATTGGTGCAAAAACGACGTAGATTACATATTATTGGTAGGAGATAAATATTATAGAGACTGTATTGTACCACCGCGCATCAAGCTTTACGTTACGTAGTCAAGTATATGTAATTAATTAATTTGCCTGTTTGGCGCCGACTCAAAATGACTTTGGTATACTTACATTAGTTTAAGAACTTAGTTATTAAGATTAAATAAAAAAAGGTTTGTTATTTTTTGCTTTTCAGTTTTTTCGGCGGTTTAATTTTTTTGTTAAAAAGTTTTTTGTAAAACTTTTGGAAATGTTAGAAATATTATTTTGACAAAACATTTCAACAAAAGCACCACTGTGTAACGACATGAGGCGAAGCCAACTCTCAATGTTATTGCACCTAGCATGTTTGTACTTCAGTAAGGCAATAACAATTAAATAGCTCCTTTGTACACAAGTTTTAATTGAAACTGTCGATTACAATATTAGAGTTACGGGTTCAAACTCGTTAGTATAGTTAACTTTGTGTGGAGGGATCAATTTGGATCTTGTGAGGAAACTTGCGAAGGTAAATTTTAGAAGTTTTGAATGTATAAGCTAAGTTGAAAGGCGTAGGCATTTGTTTGATTATTTAATATAACGTATTTGGTTAATTATAGTGACTTTATGTGGACTTTCGTTGACCAGTGATTAATGTATGCTTGATCAAAGAATCAAATAGGTTTGATAAATTGGTATTATAGAGAGCACTACATAAAACAGGGACTTAAGGTTAATTATATATTTTGCTGTTTTGAATCGACAATCGGAGCTGAAACTTACATAAATAATTTGAGATTGACAATTTCGAAATAATCTATTTATGGAGCTAAGCATTTAGTCTTACAATTAATTTAAGTTACATGGATGAAATTTAATTTGGGTATATACAATACTACCCATTGTCCAAACTGTTCTTAAATATTTGTTGTTATTTAAATATCACTTCACCAGAAAGGTCCCAGATTTAAAGCTACACGTTTCAACAATTTACGCTACAACAAACATTCGAACTCACCTCTGCCATATTGAATCGGAAAATCCGGTACAAACCCATTTTGTTCACTACATCGGAACAATAAACACAATAAAATAAAGAAAATGTCCTAACAGCTAACCTCGGTGTGTTTTTGACACAAAAGGGAAAGGAGATCGTAAAGTTGTCACGAGCAGAGCGCAGTAAATATTGGACCATCGGACTGCTTGCTGGATGTGAGTGCGACTATTATAGTTTCGTGAATAACATACGAGTTTTATCGGCTGTTTTGCGTAGATTTGAATGATGATCGTCTTGTATAGAAGCTAGGAAATACGAATATGAAATAAGTAAACGAAGGGTCATGTAAATGCTGAACTGTAGTATAACTAATACATAGTTGTCATCTGATTGCTGTTTTAACACCAGCTTATCGTTGGACAAATGGGTTGCCATTTCTTAGTAATTAAGTGTTTAGTGCAACATGTACATCATTATCGTTATTCAGGTACATTTCTGCTATTACTACAGTTGTAATTCTTTGTAAAATCTATCATTCCTCCACTTATTATTATATCCCTTACATAATAGTATTTTTTATAAAAATGACTTCTACTGTAACTGGAGCTAATTTTTCTATTTTTTCCACCCTTAAAATACTGGAATTTCATAAATAGATAATTTTGTATAAACTGTTTTAAAATATTCATTTGTTTATCATCTTTTGTATATTCTGTTGTTAAACAATGTTTGTTTGAAATATTTACCGACAAATCCGCTCACTACTGTTCAAATAAAACTTTCTAATAACATGGAGTGAATGCAAATTTTTGGGCCACAAGAGAAATCTAATAACAGAATTATTGTTTAACCAAAACCTGGCCTAAACATGCCTCAACGTAGACTGTTGACTTAGGTATTTCGAAATAACATAACCCACCTACGAAGGACTTACCATGAGTTCTCGATGTCACTTCACACACATTTACTTGATTCGATTTTTTCAGTCAACAAAATTACATTGATGTTCGCATTACAAATGCGAGCATAGTCATTGTAAGGAGCCCGTATTTTTATAAATCTTCGACTTGTTATAAATATTACTTTTCAGAATTTGGTTCATAATAATACTAAACTGTCTAAAAATGTAGCTAATTTACCTTCTAGACTACAATATTGTAAATTTATGAACATGGGGTACTATTTTCTTTACTTTTTTGTTTTTCCTTAACTAGCCTTTTCTTTAACAACTTAAAGTGAGCGTATATTTTTAAATAATAAGAAATTTAGTCTGTGCGTGGATATTTCGACTTAATACAATAGTAATGTCCAACATTATTTTATATGAAGTTAAATAATAATATTTACTTTGTACTTGCGAGATAAAACAATATCTGGCAGTGGGTAATCTTGTATGAAAGTCGTGTGTGCATACATTGTTTACTTTCTTCTCACTGTTTGATGCCTTAGTTTATTACGTCTGTCTTGTAAAAGTGTTGTCATGGAAACAAATTGTGTGTGACAAATCGTCGATTTTCACGTGTCAGTGGTTCTCAGTACATTTGCATCAAAGGCTGCTTTGTATAGTTTTGTGAAGGTTGTCCCTTGCGTGGGATAAACGTGACTCATGACCTACATAAAAGGAAAGATGTGATGTAACAGGACATTAAAAAAGAACGAAAAACATTATTGGACTTAACTTCTGATCTTAGATATTACGCGACACCTAGTACATATTAAAAAAAAATGTATAGTGAAAAAAACTGATTAACAACAGCAATAAACATTACAAAGTTTGATACGATAGATACCTATTTAAATGCATGTTTCAATTTGATGATATTTCATTGAAACAACTATATACTACTTTTAAAATGTGTGTTATCACTGTACTACATATTAATATCTTAACTAACTGTAACTTATTTAGATAAACAACGAAATAAAACAAAAACTTGAAATTTCTAATCTAAAATTCTAAACTTATAATCAACTTTGTATCCATTTCTCTGTGCGTTTTCGTTTAGTTTTCTTGTAATGTCTTTTATTTTCTCGAACACTTCTTGTATAGTGAGGTTAGCTAATACTTTGGTCCTGTCTCGACGGAGAGGACCCAGTGGCTTCTGTAATAGTGCCCTCTTTATGTACTCCGGCATAGCTGTAAAGGAAATTATACAATCATATACAATGTACGTATCTAGGTGGAGTCAAGGGTGATTTGAACATAATAAAACATAGGACATAAAAGAATGTCAATATAAAAAAGATATGTACTCAGTTAAATGAAAATACTTGTAAAGATAAATAATATAAATATTGACAAAGGAAATTTATTGCAAAGTAAATAATTGTGTTCTATTTTTAAATGATCTTAAAGAGCAAGTTTATCAACTAATCAACTTTATCACAATATAGCTAACGTTCAATTCTATTTTAGACAGTAACTAAACTAAACATACTTAACTCATAACCTTAAAAAGATCTTATTCACAAACTCTGTAAAAAGTTGCCAAAACCAAACCACATTGAACTACATCCTTAAAGTATTGAAACATACTTATATTACTAAACACTATAGTAACATACCTCCTTGCACTGCGTCATAGTGCGTCCATATCGCAATCGTGGCGGCAATCAAACAGAGACGCACCAACATGGCTAGCGTTCTAACATAGGTTAGTTCAGTGTTTACACTGAACTAACCTATGTTAGAGGTACACCGAACTTCTGTTACCCTGGTACCTTCGTACTACAAAAGAAAAAGAAATTTATAAACTACAAAAGGGAATTGCTTAATTTGCTTAGATCAATAATAATCCCACTATCCTTAACGTAACTAAAAGATATGTATGAAAAAAGGAGGAAAATATTCTGTTGTTATTCATATTATGTTTTTTTTAGGTATTTTTTTGGCATATTGCTCGAGAGTAGTCATGGCGCTGTTAGTATTAAAATGATTACAAGTGGAAATTTGAAAACACCTCATACCTACTAGGTACTAAGTAAACATAATTTTTATGTGTGACTCATACCACTTCTAAATGGGATTATTTTCGTCACAAAAATAAGTGTGTTTGACAATAATTAAAACAGTTAGTAAGTTCTGAAGAACTCTAGTTCCCAGGTTCCCAGTACACTCTCAACCTAAGCGCAATGTTTGTGATGCACTTCTTTTGTTTTCCAAAACGTACTTTGTTTTGGAAACTAGAGAGTAGTGATGTAGCATGTGCGAATTCCGGGCCGGGATTAAATAAGCGTGACAGTTTAGTACTGAAGCTCATAATTTAAGTGTTGGACAATTGTAGTACGTTTAATGACTTAGTTTTATAACCTAGATTCATATTACGTTATTATTATGATATTGAAATAACTTTATCATGCGATTGAAACTAGGGAAGTAAGTATTATCCATTTATTATGATATTTTACAATTAAAATTCGTTGTTCTTTACGATAGTCAGTTTAATTGGGCATATTCGAAGCAATACCTACAACTAATAACACATTCCAAAAAAAACTGCACTGAGTAATTATTTGGTAGAAACAAACAAAGGTGTTTTCAACATCATAACTTTTTTTATATCATGCGACCCGGGATTTTGTCACAACCAGCATAGCACATCACTAGTCAACCATTGCGCACTAACTTCCTCAACGGTTTGTTTTCAGCTGTTTTGAGAAATCCGATCTTTACTGCAGAAGTCTTTCTTTGTACGCAACTTCTTGGATGTTTTTCTGTTCTTAGATACGAAGTTAAGGTGTGTTACCTATATTGTGACCTCATTATGTAGCCTTGTGAGATAAAAAATATATTTATTTTATGCCTATGATTAATTTATCGAACAATGTACCTAATACGTTATTTAATGTTTTATAGAATATAAAAAAATCATGTCTTTTTACTACGTACGTATATTTACTTGATCATAATCAGCAGTTGTTCAGAAGTATAATCGTTTTTCAATTTAAAACATAATATTATTATATTTTAGTGACAAATTTATATTTTATTTTTCTCCTTCACCTGTTGATCTTAAAAGTTGAAAATAATAAAAAAAACCCATAACGTAAATATTTCTTAAAGTACTTTGCCAAAAAAGCAAATTTACAACTTATCGATTAAAAGCAATTTATCGTCACACTTTCGCATCCGCTCCCTCTATCGGATGAAAAAGAAAGTTACGTTAAAGGCACATCAAAGTTACAATGTATTACAGTTACTTTAAGTTTGAAAGATGTTAGATGCAACGGTTACTTCGAACAACTAGTGTGCTTGATAGCGCTCTAAGTTGGGAACTTAACGTTTAGGAAATAATGGTGTAACCATACTTTATGATTGTTAATGGTACTTAGGTGAGTGCAGGTCATTAAACTGCAGGACAGTTAGCTACAGGCTGATCATATTGTGATTTAATTAATTTAAGTTACAGTAATTTTTTTTTGCTCTGTTGGCCTAGTGATGCTAAGCGCGACTGCTACGCTAGAGGTCTTGGGTTCGATTCCCAAGTCGACCAAGGTGTTATTGGGTTTTTCTATGAAATTCTCAGTAGCAGGTCGGAGTTCGGATTTGTGCCCGGTTAGTGGCAATAGGCTCGCCCCCTATTACATGGGACCTAAACATACTGGCGAACTGTGGGTGTACATTGGCATACCTCTGCCTAACCCTTCGGGGATACAGGCGTGATGGTATGTTATATTATTTTTTTTTTCTAATTATTTATTAACCGACTTCAAAAGTAGGATTTTCAATACAACGATATTATATATTTTTTTGTATTATGTTACGATATCATCGGCATTGATTGATGACTTTCAAATTTATTTATTTTATCAAAAGGATATACCTTCAAAATGGTCCCATGTAAGTTTAAAGTAGGTTCGGTCTTTCTTAGTCTTGTGCATCAAATAAGCCAAACAAAATATGACAATAATTATGATGGTGATGTATTGTTATCCTATTCAGAGTCATTGAGGTAATATCACACAATCCCTAGCCTTATAAATGGACAGGAGCATTTTTAAGGATTTCCTTCGAAGAATAAAAATCAATCTCACAAGGAAGCATTTTATAGGCCATATTATAAAGCAGTACTTTAAGAACACCCCTTACCTACAGTCACGAGCAAAAATAAACTATACACGTAGCGAAATAAAAAAACTAATATAGCGAGATATTATTTTGAAAATCAAAAATAAATAAATGTAAATGGTTAAGGAACTATTTTGAATAATTTCTTCATAACATGTTTTACAATACTGATGTAGAACTGAAGAAAAAAACAATTAAAAATTGTTTAGTACATATTGTAATTTATCTATAATATGTATGTATTTAGAAATATATAAGTATGTTTATCAGTTGCCTGGTTACCATAACACAAGCTCTGCTTAGCTTGGGATCAGATAACCGTGTGTGAGTTGTCCCGGAATATTATATTATATTATATTTTTGCTCGTGACTGTAGTACATACTTTGTGTTTTATAATCTTAGAAACAAGCCCAAGGTCACAGATAACGTCTGTCACAGTAAAATACCAACATTGTTGAGACTTTAAACATTAAGACTTATATTATATGATGCCATTAAACCTGTAAATACAGCTTAAAATAAATTAGTTTGTAAACAGTTAATGTCTTTGCGCTTGTTATTAAAATAACCTATTACGTTATTTTAATTATTTAATTATCCTTTCCAATGTAAATACATTTTATGGTAATAATATATGTTTATCAAAATAACATGTCGTATTTTTTTTTTTGTATAATAGTACCCATAGCACGATAAATGCACCTAAGCGTTTTTAAACAACTGTATTAAATACCCATAAAGGTAAGGTACTTAGAAAATACAAAGAACAACAATTTACAAAAGAAAAATCCAACAAGAAAAAAAAAATAAAGATTTTATTTTATTTTAAGTTTTAATTAAGATCTGCCAAAACATCCATTTAATTAACTATCTGTCTACATAATTAGACAAATATACTAGACGCTACCATTAAAAAAATACTCAATATTCTTTAAAGTTATACTGTGCCACACAGCTTTTAAGAGAAATAAATAATATTTTCTATATTTCTCGATCCACACGTAGAGCTTTATCCATTGAAGGCAGGATATCACAAAAGTGCCTTATGTAACATCGCTCTCAATCATTTGCTCTGCTTAGACATGGCATCGATAAGTTGGACGGTAAATCATGGCTTCTATTCGGTAATGTTCCTTAGTATATTGTACAAGGCATATAATAATAATATGTTAAGTTAAAAATAAATGTAGATAATATGTACAAGAAATATTAATAAAAAATTAGGTGAAAAAATTATCTAGTAACCTATCTAGTTGTGTTAGCCTTTAAATGAGTTGTTTTTTAAAGTTGCCCGAAATTAAAATTGCATATTAACGAATTATGACGAAAAAAATTCTGAACAAGTTTTTCCTGAAATTTTGTCCGCGGTACAATAAATCAGTATACCATTCTGAAGATTTATAACATACAACTAAAATATAAATATGTTATATACTATTTATTTTCTTGGTCTACCGGTAGAATATTATTTTACTTAGATATTCTGTAGCTAAATCTTAATAGAGTAACAAATATCTAACTCACAAACTTTGACATTAGCAAGATCTAAGCGAGCAAATCCCAACTCTAACGTAGTTTGCAGTAACTATTCATACCTTACCGATTGCAATGAATCATTAGTTTGTCATTGAACGTCTCGACTCCTTGATTAATGTGCTTAGCAATTATTTACCCCCTGAGGTGGCGGCTCGATATATCGCGGCTGAGGGTTAATATGCACCGTATTACGATAGCATACGAAATATGAATGATGTCAAATGACGATCGGGTTATAGAGGTGCTACGGCAATGCGTGGTGTTTGAAATACTGTTTCTAACTTCAAAATAGCACGATCTTTTCTAATAAAGTCTGAAAAAAAAAATATTGAGCCACCAGAACTAATTTTAAGCTGCTGATGTTTTTATTTTTTAGTAATGTCAATTTTGTTTTGTGAAAGTTTACCCTCCTAGGTCTCCTAACATTTAGGAATTCCTTGCTATTATATGAACTGAAAAAAAAACTGAACTAAATATGTAAACTTTTGCATTTGAATAATACAAAACAAAAACACTTAAAAGTTCATTAAAATATAAAATTAAAGAACCTCTACTTTATCCAAACTTTGTAAAATAAAACCTTCAGCATCCAAAAACAAAACCTCGAAAAAACGTAAATTTTCCAGTCACTAACGTAATACAAAAAAGTGAAACTGGGTTACGATAAAAAATACTGCAACGAACAGGGAAAACCAGAGCTACACTATTAAAACATCTCCGATACGGAATCGCCTCTAAAGGAATGGTATTGGAGCGAAAATTTATGGAGACGGGCGCTGCATCAGCCATTTATGTGGAATAGATTTAAACATTCCTGGCCCAGTGGCGCGAAAGCTATGATGTTAGAAAACATACTATACATATTCTTCTTATACTATGTGATAATGTTTGGTATGTATATTAATGAGATACACGTGTCTTTCTGAATCCATGAGCTTTAGAATTGTACCTTTAGGTACGATTCTATTAATATCAAATTGAATGTTTTTAGTTTAAAAAACAGAAGTACTTTTTACTTTAAAGTTTTGGTATTTGTGATAAACGCGAATGTTACACATTGAAATACACTTCTCATCAAAAAAATCGAAACACCTCGCAGTTTATGATTTGATAAGGATTATCAGAAAAATGTGTATATTTAGGAATAAATGTAAAATGTCATTTAATAGTGAGTAGTATGAGGTTTTTAAATACTAATGTTAATGTTCTCAATTCAAATTAAGTCTTCATAGGTTTCGTATTTTGTATAATGAGTAATTTTTACCCTGTATGGAATATGAAGGAAATGGGTAAAACAACACGCGTAAATGAAAAAAAATGTAAGAAACGTTTATTTAATAACTTGTATTCCCTCCGCGAGCTCTTCTTACTGCTTCCATACGGTTCTTCATCGATCGGATGAGAGTCACGATCACATGTTGTGGTATATTATCCCATTCCTCTTGGATTGCATTTTGCAGCTGGCTAAGTGTTTCTGGGGCTGGATCTCTTGCTCGAATTCGTCTCTTTAATTCATCCCATAGATGTTCAATGGGATTCATGTCCGGGCTTCTTGCTGGCCATACCATAATGGAGATACCGACTTCGGTAAGATAATCTCGTACGACGCCCGCGGTGTGAGCTCTAGCATTGTCGTGCATGAATATGAAGTCGTTGCCAATAAAATGTGCATAGGGCATCACATGAGGTTCAAGACACTGTTCGATGTACCGATGAGAGTTTAGTGCAGGCAGCCGTGGCCCAGACACAAAGGCAAGTTCTGTCTTACCGTCGGCGCTGATTCCTCCCCAAACCGTCCACGAACCGTCACCATAGCTGACCTTTTCTTCAATGCAGCATTGTGCAAAGCGTTCTCCATCTCTTCTGTAGACCTTGTTCCTTCCGTCGTTACCATACAGCATAATTTTACACTCATCAGAAAACAGTACTTTGCTCCACTGAAGGTATGACCAAGTTAGGTGCTCGCGTGCAAAGTTAAGGCGCGCTCTTCGATGGTCTGCAGTTAATTTCGGCCCATTCGCTGGCTTATGCGGTGCCAATCCGCGTTCCTTCAACCTTCTTCTTATTGTAGAGTCACTTACAGCTACTCTTCGTACAACGCGAAGCTGCTGCTGCAGTTGAAAAGCGTTAAGGCGTCGATTTCGTAAAGAAGTTGTTACAATAAATCGATCATCTCGCTCAGAAGTGACCCGATTCCTGCCAGATCCTGAACGGCGCGTGAACGAACCAGTCTCCCGATAGCGTTTGTAGACTCTATGAACAGATGATAAGCTTAGATGCAATCTTGCAGCCACAACACGCTGACTAAGTCCAGAATCCAGCAATGCCACCACTTGGGCGGCTTCTGCGGGCGAAGTATCCATATGTTTTAGAAAAAAAAGTTTTTTCAGACGTCCCAAAGTCACAGTAAATGAAATAAGAAACAAAAAGTTTAGAGACAAGCGCTAATTTTTAGTTTTTAAACGAGAAACGTACTCCAACCCTAAATACACATTTGTCTCAAAACAGTGATTAATAAAATTTCATTTATAGGATAAACAAATGAAATTCTAATTTCGAATTTTGATTTTTTTCTTCTTACTGTAATGACCAAACTGCCAGCTACACAATAATGTTTTTTTTTCATGGAATTAATTCTCTTTTGTAAAAAATTAGGACAAAAACAATAAAAACGAAAGTGTTTCGATTTTTTTGATGAGAAGTGTAGAAATGAGTAATTGTTTCGCTTTATTATAGTTTTTAGATTCGCACATAGTGACAAAATAGGTATACATACGTAGAATTGCCTATTTTTGTAAAGTGTGGTCAATTATCTATTACCTAATTTCATCACTGGTTTAGCAATACAGGTACCAAACAAAACAAAACATTAACATAATAAACACAATCAAATAAATTGAAGGCAACACGGAAATAGTCCAAGAGCTGCCGTACAAAAAGCCAACTGTATCCAATCTTGACTTATTTAACAAAATACGGGTACGAACGATCTGTCAAAGTCGTGAAGCCTATTCATGCCAAGATAAATACTCCGGGAGCGTGATAACAGAGGACTACAAACATCGTACTTCATAGTGAAATATTTTTTGTCTCGCTCCCTCTTGATTAATGTTTGATACGTCAAAAACATTTATGTAGTCAGTTTTATGGGATGACAAACGGATGTAGGAAATTTGTGATACGATTGATGGACGAAACTGTTCGAAGCGATGTTCGCAGTCAAATTTGATTGGCCGTGTTTGACTTGAAGTTATTTTGTTTGTTTGTATTGGGATAGTTGATAACAGTAGAACTACGGTTATTTGAACATACAGAAAAAAAAGACATACTTATTGTTTTTTTTTAAATAAATATTATTTATTGGTTGTTAAAAACGATGAATGATTATTTTATGATGAACATGATTTTTCGTTAAAGAAAAATATGGAAGCTTTGCCTTGCTTAGATTTCTTCTCAGCAAACAATATTTAAAATCATATATAATTTAAGTAACCAATTTTAATAAAAACTAAAATCAACTACTTTTACAATTTATCGCCAAGTTGGGAAATGTATTTTTTCTAATCCTATCATCTGACGAGATCTGTTTTTATGATTTATGGTAAGCATATCAGATATATCATAAAAATAGGCCAACCAAACTTAGACTGAACTAGAAAAGTTATGTTTTTAACCTGATTTTGGGCCTGTCCATGAGTCTGAAAGCTTTTTGTTACATAAATACGTCAGAAATTTAGGTAGACATAATTTTGTTGCTATTTTTTTCATGAATTTTGTGTACATTACAAACCTTTTTTAGTCTATACAGTCTCATTTCAGCGCAAATACCTCTCTTAAGTTCTTCAGAAACTGAAAGTCATTTTAAAACAAATGAAAATTTAAAATTACTTAAAATTTAATCAAGGTGCTAATTATAAGTCCTGTAAAACAATCTAGACACACGTAAGCAAAGTCTAAGAACTTTATCTTCAGCGAAAAGCGATCTTACTTCGAAGAACAAGTATGAAGTCATAAGCTGCAATTACTAAAAGATTAAAGTATGTTACTTGTAAAACTTAATAATATATTGAGGTGAAAATTTATAAAGAATAAACCCTTTACATGTTCATAATAATAGAAAACTGAAATAGATATTTAAAACTGATTTTTCAGCATTATTGGATTATGTGTATATATTTTTGAGTATCGCATAATAAGGACTTTATTCAACTACATAGCACTTATCGAACGTCAAACACGAAATACAAAAATAGACAGCACCCTAAGGATCGGTTCATATCCGGCGGAAAACGCACCGCGCACCATCGACCGCGCAACGCCAGTACTATTTACTTTTACGCTGCGTCTACAAAAAAACACAGTCGCTACCAATGTTATATTAAATGCCGAATTAAACATGATTATTAAAGACCCGCCCAGAAATATTCAACTCTCATTAACAAGAATCGAAAAGGAGTAAAAGAAAAGACAATCGCGAACCTGTTTCTAATTAAGAAATCTAATAGACCTTAGGCTTTCATAAATGGCAAGACCAATAAGGTTTTACTACCGAATTAACACTCAAATTACTCTAGACATTACAATATTTTAGGCCTTGTATTACGCTGATTTAATCTAATTGCAAATGAAATATTACAATGAATCGGTTATATTTAAATGTTAATTTATATAGTGTATAATTTCGTATTAGTATTCGGAGTTTGGATTTGTGCCCGGTTAGTGGCAATAGGCTCGCCCCCTATTACATGGGACCTAAACATACCGGCGAACTCTGGGTGTACATTGGTACACCTCTGCCTAACCCTTCGGGGATACAGGCGTGATGGTATTTTTATGTGTGTTTTTATAATTCCGTATTAACTTCATTTATGTAAAGTTTGTAGTCGTCTCTTGCGATTGATAATTTATTTGTATGACTTTTTACCCATATTATTAGAACTTGTTTTTAGGTATTTGATATTCATTTCAATATGGACAGTAAGTTGGACACCACAACACGATTTTGAGAAATAAAAAATATTTACAGGTAGATAGACGGACAACAAAGTGATTCGATAAGTTTCCATTTTTCTTTTTAAGGTAGGTACCGTTCCTAGAAAATCACAATAACGAATAATAGACAAACTCTTCATTAAAAATTAATCATTTACAAATTATTACTTTTATAAAATCAATTATCACACCTATTTCTATGAAGTTTAGAACTTAAAAAAGTCTAATACTATCTGAAAACATGACTGTAACAATGAATATAACCAAAGTCGGCGTTAAGTTCCTAACGTTTCTTTCGTATGCCTCGCCGATTTGTCAACGTCACAGCTCATATTTTATCAAGCTGAGGACAATAGTAACTACATTTTGATATCAAAACCCGACTAGTTTCTAACCTTTGATGGATTGTTGCGGGTCGCAGCCATTTTGTTTTTACTTTTTTCCCCCTTTTTTCTGTTAGAAAGTTTTTTTTTGAGGTATTGTAGTTGTAAGCGGTTGTGAGGGGATATGTAGATTTATTTCAGGTGCGGTTTGTGTATTTACCTTTTTTTTAGAAAAATAATGATAATTGCAATGGGTATGAACATTTTCATGTAAATATGAAATGTAGTATATTTGTATGTAGCAGGATTTTTACGTACTATCAGAAATAAAAAAAAAACTATTCTTCTATTTTTGATTATGGCAATCAGCTTCTCTTTAAAAGAGACAGTGTTGCCAGTGGCGTGAAAAAAAACAAAAACATTCACTACGATTTTCTTTTAGTTTAATTCCTAACCATTGTTCAATTAAAAACTTTTAGTATCATTTTAACTAGCACAACTATTCATGCCCTAAATTGAAGTGATAATTTAATCCCATTGTAAATTCAAATTTAGTAAAATAACGTTATACTAAGCTATTTAAACTAGAACAGGCTTTAGTGAGGTAATTCCGAGGGTCAAATAGGTAGCGAGAAGTTTGGCTTTCCATAGTTGTTATGAAGACAATTATAATAATGTCTGAGCTAAGTTCTAAACAGAGCCTTAAGTAAGAGAGACGTACTAAATAGGTGCGTCTAATTTAACTTTATACTTGTTAATTGAGTTGTGAGAGAGTTTAATTAGGATTTAGTACTGTCGTTAAATATAATTATTATTTTAAGATGTTTAAAATTTTCTTATGTATTGAGCCGAAGAGCATGTATGAAGTGAATAATGAAAGTGGACGAAGCGAAACAAGTATGAAAGGATCATAGCAAGGGGAATGAAGTGGGCTCTGCCTACCCTACGGGAAATAGGCGTGATTATATATATATATATATATTATCACTTACATACATACATACATATATGTATGTATGTATTGAGCTCATGAACTTTTTAACCCAGGGAGAAATCTGAATACTTTATTTCTTTGACATACCAAAAAACGAACACCAAATTAATAATAAATTCTCTAAAAAATGAATTTTACATATATTTATCTTGTTCTGGAAAACAAATACAGTTGGAACATAAACGCTACACAGAAAAACTAGTAGTGTCCTTGATAAATTACTAATCAAATAAACTACTAAATTATTTATGTTTTCTTGAGCAAAACACGACTGGTTTATCTTAAAACTAATTTCTACATAAATAATCTGAACTTCTTTATCCAAATATCAAGTTGAATAATAATAATTCAGCATGCAAATGCGCAGTAAGTTTAAAGAAAATTCCAAGTCTCTAATTCAGTTTCTTATTAATCAATGTAATAAGTGTAGCACACATTACCGTTTAGTAAGGCGAGCAAATTGTTAATAACCGCACTCGACCGGCAATGGATATCGGGAATTATGTTAATGTCTTATGATAATGTCGAGTTGGCGATAGCCGGTTTTGAATACACGGGTGTGATGTTTGGTGAGCATTTTAACATTGTTTTATTATTTTGCTGCATATCTATGGAATATTAAAATATTTTACACTTAACTAAGAAGCACACACAGATTAAAAAATTGTTTAGATGCACAATGTTGAATTAACATTCGAAGGCGGATCTTTCTTTTTTATCCAAACCTCGTTATATTAACAACCCACTGGCAATAAGTTTTTTTTAATGGATCTATTATTTTTCGTAGGCATAGTTTTGGTAGAATTTTAATTTTCGCCCTGATAAGATAATATGCCTTGTATAAAATAAATTAATATATTATAATAACCTAATATACTGGGACAACTCACACACGGTTATCTGATCCCAAGCTAAGCAGAGCTTGTGTTATGGTAACCAGGCAACTGATAAACATACTTATATATTTCTAAATACATACATATTATAGATAAATTACACCCAGACACCAGAACAAATGATCATGCTCATCACACGACATATTAGATAATGTTTGCTAAACACAACGCCCGTATGTATCGCTTGTTAAGAAGGCAGATGGTGACAATTGCACGCTACACACAGTACCGGCTAATTCACTTTTCCGTCTAATTAATTTCATTAAGAGTAATACAGAATAAAATATAAGGTCTGCTACAGTTTTTGGACATTTTCGACCATTATAGATATTAGTGATTGAAATTTATGGATAATTGGAAAAATATATTTGAAGGTTTAGTGGACGAAGCGAAACAAGTGTCTATGGATCGTAGCAAGTGGAAAAAAGTGGTCTCTGCCCAAGGGAAAGAGGCGTGATTATATGTATGTATGTATGGTTTGATGCTGTTAAAACAGCATTAAACCTGATTGGACTAAAAAAAAGAGTTTATATAATAATTAAAAGAAGCTTGTGAGTTTCTTAATGTTAATTTAGATAAACGTATAATCATTATACATATTTATCTTTTTACAGCCTATAAGTCCAATGTACATTTTAAGTCTTAGCCGCAAAACCGAGTATTATGTATGATATTATAATGAAACTCGGTACATTCTAAATACGTACTAATAAAATAACAAAAGAGCGCTCAATAAAAATGCATACGTTTTTTCAAGTGGCGTAGCAATCGTAGCAACAGCTACGCGGTGACGTCAGAGCTACACACTCTACACGTAGCCATTTTATGTGATAAAGCGAGCTTTGTGATCATTTCTGTTGTTTTGTAAAAAATCATGTATTTTAATCATAAAATAGTTGTTCTTTTAGAATTGCTAATTGTGTAACCAGAAGCGAGACTGGAAATGTTGTTTATTTTAAACGTGCTGAAGAAATATTTTCTGCGTTTTTGTTATTAAATATTAAACAAATTTTATGAAATATTTGTTACAGATATATTTCAATAAGTTATATAACGATCACCGAGGTATATAAGCAAAAAGGCAGTAGGTTTTTAAGGCAAAAATCGGTATGATTGGAGCTAGTTAAAAATAATATTTTAGTTGGCTGTAAAAATAACAAAAGGTACGGCTGTACTCGACACAGCTGAGAAGGAAACAAAAAAAGAAGGTACGACAATATTTTCAGAAACTAACAGGAAAAAGGAATACACGTTTATGTTTAGTTTCTGCCCTCGCCCACACATCTAAAACATGGGAACCCTTTTGTCTTTTAAGGAAAATCTAATTTTTATTCCGTATTAAAGTCACCGTCAAAATGTTTGGGCCGACACACGTAACCCTTTTCTATACAGCCTTCAGGGATATAACACGCTTTGTGTTAAAGCTTTAACAAAAATATATTAGGGTGGAATCGGATTAATGGCGATAAACGGTCTTACGGCTAATTAAGATCTGATGTTAGCCTTTTAGAGGTTTTAAATAGTCTGTAGGTGTTTACTTGACTAATGTATGGTAGGCTCACTTTGGGATGGGGGGGACGCAGAGGGCGGGGACGGGGGTCCCTCAGCCTTCTCTGCACGCGTCCCCCTCCGTGCTGGGCGGGGGTAGTGTAGTGCCATGCACTGCTCCCGCTGTCCTCCCTCCTGCATAGGACGGAGGTCATGTCGGGCCCGCCACTAAGCGGGCAGTCGCCGGGGGCGTTATGGTGCTAAGACTTCGGTTGGACCCGTAACGCCGTCACTAAGGCGAAGGATGGCCACCAGGTGTTCCGAAGTAGTCGGAGCCTTTTTCAAAGCTCTGGAAGCCCGGACTCTTGCATCCTCAACCCCCTGGGGATGCAAGCCTAGCTCATAAACGAGTTTCACCTGACAAAACTCTCTCTGACGAATCTAGGGATGGAATCTATTGGAATGTATTTGTGTGTTTTTAGGTGATTGAAGTGGTGGTGTTTATGTACCTACCTAACAAAGTTTTACTACATTAATTCACTTTTGGTTTGAAAATCATTTATTGTATTTAATCGACATGTCGATTTGACCCCTCAAATCCCACTAAAATCCCTTTAATTTTTGTTTAAGTGAGCTGTAGGTACTGCCAGGCAAAAGTTTCTTAGACTTTCCACTTTTTTTGTACCATTTTTCAATTATCAATATTTTTGCCAAATTACCTATTATCCAACTATACAGAACAAAACGTAATTTCCACACCAAGAAACCTAAACACTTCCATATTATTAATGGACACTGCTCTAAACTAACCGTTTCCCCACATTTCTAGTACACCGTCCGAATTCCGTTCATTCTCAGTTGGAGCTGTCAGTCCGCATTGACGCGGGTCGGCACCGACTTTACCTACAAAATCCGATTTTGCTTTATATTTCATGTTCTTTTATCGCTATGGTGACTTAGTTTTGTTGATTTTTTGTGGATTTTCTAAACGGTAAACTAGAAAATTTCAATAGATTTTAATACCAGTAAGAATAGAAGTTATTACACGTTGTATTGTTTGTCATGATAAAAAAAAATAACTTTGGATCTTAAATTAATTTTAGCTTTGGATCTTCATTAAGCCAAATATTTTATCATTAATAAAATCTACTACTTTTAAGACTTTTATAACGTAGAGATTTAAATTTCAATATATCCAGACATATCTGGATCACCAAATGACATTCCCATAACATCACATTCAAGGTCAAATAAGATGTTAATTAAATCAGTATTGGTATGACCATAGCAGCATAGACCCAAAGGCTACCACAGACACATAAACACACTAATAGGATTAATAATCCCACAACCAGTACACCAAATATGAACCGTACGAAATTTCAAATACAAACATTACTGAACTCCTAAATAAATTCATCTTTATAACCCAATTGCTTTACCACATTGATTGAAAATAAGGTGTCGCCAAACAGTACACGAGAATTGAGTTAATACGCAGGCGATAGTAAATTTTCGAATGGTTAAACTTTATATAAACGACCTATCAGCCTTTTCCTGCCATTCAAAACTGAACCTTACGACTTTGGGGTAAAGATGAATTTGTTTTGGTGTGATTGGCAGTCGGCTGACAGCATTCGTATTAAGGAATCCAAGTCAGGCGACATTGTTGATAAGGGTCGCAGCTCCTGGGGCGACGGTGTCCTATCAAGCTTTACTTCTGCTTAAGAAATTAGTCCAAGACACGGGAGGTAGCGGGAAAGTCATTAAGTCAGTGTTATAAAATGATTTACATTGAGTACATAATTTGGACACAGAAAAATTATTTGGACTTGAACTATAACGGGAGGTTCGTCATGACACGGGAATACGGCGCCGAAACGCGCGTCGAGCCGGTAACTCACTTTCATCCAAATCGAACCGTTAAACTTTATTTGTATTCTATCATTTAAATTGAAATTATGATTAAACGCACCTTACTTTTAATCTTGTTGAATGTTGTGGTGGCCTAGCGGTTCAATGAACGGATTTGTATGCACAAGGTTGCAGGTTCGAACCCAGGCAAGTACCAATGTGGCTTTTTCAAAGTTATATGTACTTTCTTAATTATTCTAAGACACTACTGACAAACGGTGAAGGAAAACATCGTGAGGAAACCTGGATTCCAAAATTTGGGATCTGAAATCGCCAATCCGCAGAGAGCAAGCGTGGTGATCAATGCTCGTGCCTTCTCTATATGGGAAGAGGCCTGTGCCCAACAGTGGGACGTTTATAGGCTGGATTATTATTATTATTATACTTTTAATCATCATAATTATCAATTTTGTTTTATGCTACATAAATCAATTTTATATTGGCTCTACCCGTCGCTTTGGCCAATTGATACTTTTGCAACTCCTTATTGAGATAGACAGCAGTTTCGCTTGAAAAAGACCATAATAAAAATAAATAAAAATAGCTTTATTGATTCCTTACATTGTATGTACTACATAATTTTTTCATATATGTATATTTTCTTTGCTTTTATAAAGATATCAATGTAATTAATTATCATTAACAATAGTGCATTTTTTTTTTCTTTTTTTTATCAACAATTATAAAATATTTGTCATAATACATTTTAATTCCTTTAATTCATGCATTTTAATTGTTATATATACATTAGATTAGAAAAGCCCATAATAATGTTTCAATTCATTCTGTGGGTCCAATGTTTCACAACTAAATATTATTTAGATTTTAAATTTGCAACAGTTTATGCCTTGGACAAAAATATAATTGTAAGTCCCCAGTAACAAATTGAGTTTACAAGATTGTGTTAGGAACCAAATTAGATCATATTTCTCGAGCCAGTTTATATTACAGTTACTCGATTGTCTCGAATGCCACTGTAATTGTAGCACAATTGTTATTTTACGGTAATAATTTATAACCAATTAAACGAAATAGTATTAAGTTTCACGATAAGTATCGAGTTTCAAACTTAAATAAAAGGATTTTTATTTTGCGTCATTGAAAAAAAAAAGCATTGATCACCACGCTTGCTCTCTGCGGATTGGCGATTTCAGATCCCAAATTTTGGAATCCAGGTTTAGTCACGTTGTTTTCCTTCACCGTTTGTCAGAAGTGTCTTAGAATAATTAAGAAAGTATATATAACTTTGAAAAAGCCACATTGGTACTTGCCTGGGTTCGAACCTGCAAGCTTGTTTATACAAATCCGTTCATTAAACCGCTAGGCCACCACGACATCAAAATCTAAATAAAAAAAAACTATTACTTTACTTAAATTATACAATTATAACTTAACGATGAACGGGCTTACAAGTGCCCAATCTTTAAAGCAATAAAACGAAACGATTACAACGTTTATTTTAAAATGATCGTTAGCTGAAGATTAGCTTACCCTTGTAATTAGCTGATTTGTTTGTTAATTATTTAGAAAGGGTTGTCGTGTCATGTTTGTCATATACCCTACGAAGGGTAGCGGGCAAATAACCCGAGCCCCTTTTAATGCCTGTCGTAACAATATTTAAAAATGATTTTGCATGGATAAGCATTTTTGATGTTCTTTTGTGAGTGCGTTCTTGTACATTTACTGCTTATTACAGTAATTTAATGTGTGACTGGGTTTTGGGAGGGGAATGCCCAGTGGCAGTCTGGTTTAAACGTTCGATAAATGATAACGGTGTCGTTATCTGTTTTGTGGGAGTTTACATGTTTATAAAGTAGATGTTTGTAATTGTTAGTTGTAGCTAATTATTTACCCACATTAGAGGCGTAATTATAGACATTGACGTGAATATTTCAATCCCATATCAATGAAGTTTAAGACACTTATCAAAGCACTTTTGTTTTAAATTACTTATTTAGTTTTTTTGTTTATGTAACTGTGTTAACTTAAATTCATTAAAATAATAAACAGTAAAATTAAAAAAAAAAGTGTTTTTTTTGTAGCCTACGTCAGATCCCACTGCTGGGCAAAGGCCTCCCAAACCTCCTCCCTCCTCCTCCAAACTTGTCTATCTATTGCGATTAAAAAAATGCTGCTCATGAAAATAGTTCTAATTGAAAGTTGAGGTCAAAGCACTTAACCTAACAGTGCACTGTATTATAATCGCTTTATGAAATCTAGGGGTAACAACACTATTACAAAAATCATTATCATTTGTTTTATGACGAATTTAATTTCTGTCTTTTCTAAGAGAGCTATAAAGATAGAGAGCTCGTAAATCTTTTTAGCCATTAAATTATTTGTATCTACAGTACATTAGGAAAATAAATATACAGGGTCGATGTTAATTTTTTTCTTTAAATATCAACTGTCATTAAATAAGTTTTGTGTTTAATGTAGGGTAGAAGACATTGTTAAATTAAAAACAAACCTTTGGAGAAATGTCACGAGTGATATAGTGATTATAAAGAATAAAAATATAACCAAGAAACTTTTATTATTATGATAAATTGTGTAAAATAATTAAAAAATGGCTTTCCTTTTATTGTGTAAAAATAATTAAAATTTAATTACATCATAATTTACACAAAAAAAATATTCTTCATAATTTTTTAAAACAGTTTAGTACGCAAAGTTTCATACAATGTTAAAGAACCGTGCCCTACATAACTAAACAAAGTTAAAACAATAGCTCTCACCATTTAGAGTTTAAAATAGAGTCAGCTCAACTATAACGGGCGTGAACCTCATTCATTTAAACTACATACAAATCCTATGAAGTGAAAACGTTTAGTTAAAAACGTTGCGAGGGCCTGAATAAAATGCTAGAAAAACAAGGATAGATATAGTTGGACACTGTACAGAGAATTAAGAAGTGCAACAACGCATTTAATAAAAAAATAGTGACTCAAAAAAAATGAGAGTGATAATTCCTGGGGCCCGATGCCGCTATTTTAGGTCAGTGAGTGGCGGGTTAATAAACGTTCCAGTGTACTTGTTATTGTGCCTAATTTTCGTATTCAGATAAGAACAGTCACTTGCAATCCTACAATGACAACAGTGGCAAGTAGGTGTACATTCGTCATTAAACTAAAATTATCTGAATATGAAAATTAGGCACAATAACAAGTACACCGGAACGTTTATTAACCCGCCACTCACTGACTTAAAATAGCGGCCCGATGCCCCTGATGAGATCACTTTATCAATAACAACATTATTGATAAATTGATTCAATGGACTCAGCTTATTGGTCTACTGTTGAGAAACTTACAAAATACCGTTTTCCGCTTTTTGCATTAATACCTATCTAAAACCTAGCACTATTTTCCTACGCCTACTGCAGTTCATTTGCCGATTCATTGTTTTCATTAAAGAACTCGTAGCTGAGTGAGTTTAAAATCTACAGTTGAACAAACTTGTTCGTATTCTTTGACTTTGCAGTTGGCTAGTATGAAGTCAGTTAATACCTGCTTATGCATGCTAAAATATACCTTGATATAGTTCTTTATGTAATAAAGGTGTAACTGGAGAAAAAATAGCAGTCACATAAAATACACAATAGCATGGTGCATAACAAAGAATATTCTATCTATCTAGCATTGAAACGACTCTGGCAATATAATTTTTGTTAGCATTTGGTATTCTGCACACATCCCTGCTTCGTGTTCAGTGACAATCGACGCACAGATCCAACGATAAGACATTGATGTATAGCGGCAATTGCTTTTTGCAAATTGCTCACCCACACACATCGCAGCGCGATTTATGTGCAACAATTATTTTTCACCAATATAAATGAGATTAAACAACATTAAGCTATCCTCGATAACAGAGTTTTGTGGTTACCGTGTAATGGCCACCATTTGAAAAAAATGTAAAATGTACATCGTGTTTTGTTTTTGAGTCATTAATTAAATTATTTGGGTGATGTAATATTTGTTTTTAATTGAGATAGCAGGTGTTTGTTATAGCCTCGTTGTTTACTGTTCAAATTTTTCTTTTGTTTTGACTGTTCTTTATATGATTTGTACCCCTATTCCTTATGTGGTAAATTGATCACAATAACTTAATCTTCTGACAAGTTCCCCGTTATTTTTATCCCCGGTCTAGACAGGTAGCTAACAAGATTTTCCCCAAGAACATCACCAATTGCACAACATCAGCACCCCTCCTAACAACCTCATTCAACGCATTTCCTTTAATTCCTACTTTTCTTGCAACATTTCCATTCTATTCAATTCCCACTAACGTTCGGCTTACAACTAAATGTTTATCAATACCATCACATGAATGCGTAACACTTAAAGAGAACGGAAGGAACAAAACCATTGGGACATGTAGGATGCGAATAGATTCAGAGATAAACATCGATGTATGGCAGCAATTTCCTCAGAAGGGTGAACGGTGAAGGATCCGCCCAAGTCGTTCCATTTTATTTCAAGCCAAATAAGGTTTCTTGAAGTCGGAACAATAACGTGTTTATTCTAAAAAAGTTCTGTTAAAGTCCTGTTTACTTTTCAATTTCATAGTCTCTCTTATCTCATACTCATTTCATGAATAATCTTAATCATTTGAAAGAAATCGTTCAAGATAATTATGTATTTGTAGGATTTCCTTACAACTTATTATACAATTTATGTTAAATATCTCTTTCCCTCTAAGATCAACTTTAGTTTCTCCCAAGATCTATGCCTCGAAAAAACGTGCTTAGTATTGTGACTATAAATACAACGAATGATTTTGTATTTTGTAGTAGCCATTGCGGACGCCACTAGGCCAACTACCTCGTTGGCCTAGTGGTGCTAAGCGCGACTGCTACGCTAGAGGACTTGGGTTCGATTCCCAAGTCGACCAAGATGTTATTGGGTTTTTCTATGAAATTCTCAGTAGCAGGTCGGAGTTGGATTTGTGCCCGGTTAGTGGCAATAGGCTCGCCCCCTATTACATGGGACCTAAACATACCGGCGAACTGTGGGTGTACATTGGTACACCTCTGCCTAACCCTTCGGGGATACAGGCGTGGTGGTATGTTTATGTGTTGATGTTTATGCATTGCGGAGGCCGATGAGACGAGACGTTCCAACACAGTTTGGAATAAATACTAGACTAGATAAAGCATAACTACATTTAATTCTGGTACATTATTCATTCTGTATGTATTATAAATACATATGTATGATAATATCCAAATCTGATATACTCAAACGACTGCTAAAAGTAACATGTGAAGGTGTACACTTTATGAAAATTTTAATTAGCTATCAACGTAATTGGATTTCATGGTACATGGTTAATTTTAAATTAATTTTGTAGTCGTTGTAAACAGGTGATTAAAATGTTAATAGTGGTCGAAGGGAAACCGATGTGTGGGATGCAAGAAGGAAAAAAAATACGGTTGTTGGATGCGGTATGCCAACATAATGTTCATTCAGAAAAACGTTTTAACAATCAAAAAAACTAAAATCACCAGTATTCGTTATATGTAAACCTCATTCACATACCGTCCAATAACTTAAGCATATAAAGTGTGTAATATCTCGAAACTATTTTGAGTTCTAGTATGTCATAGTTTTGGCGAAAAAATAATATCAAATCAAGTCTGTACTATTATATTGTTTTCTTTATTGACCATTCATATGACCATACATTTTTTTTTCACAATTTTGCCATTTTTTATATCGGTAAGCACACAAAACCATCTTCGCACATCACAAAAAACCACAAGACCATCTTACAAAACCGAATATGCGACTAAAGCAAAAAGCAATCTAGTTTCAACACGCCGATGACCGCAGACCACTCGGCTACTACAGATCTATGTTTAGATAAACAGTGCTTTACATTCGGTCGGTTAACCACCAGTCCTTAATGAGATAGCTGATTAAACTCCCGGCGAATAGCGCCTAATTATTTTGTTTTGCAGCGTATTATTTATTTTTTGGTGAGAAAATTTTGGTAATTTTGGCAGTTGCTCGCTATGTATTTCGGGATCGTGATTACGTTTTTAGGGCGTGCAAGGGATCAAGTAAATTGGAAACGCTGTAACAAACATTTTCTTAATTTAAATAAAGTTGACGACGAATAAATTTAGCCAAAACATGCAGATTATTATTTATGTTTAATTTATGAAGACCTGAATTTCGAAAGGTAAAATCAGAAATCACCAATCCGCAAATGAGCAAGCGTGGTGATCAATGCTCAATATGCTCATTCTTTCTCTACATAGGAACAGGATTGAGCCTACTAGCGGGACAATAACAAGCTGATATTATTACTATTTATGTGCTATTCTACAAAGTAGGTACCTACTACGTTTTTGACACTTCGATTGTTTTTCTACCAAAAAGAGACAATGCCCGATAACCGATAATTTAGTCCCCTAGTCATCCCTTTTATTCCAACTCCAAGTCGTAGATAAACTAACAAATATATGTATATCGTTAGCTCTTTCAAAGGCTTCACGCTAATGCCCATCCATCTTCGGTCGAAATCTATTATAAGTTGTGAATGGATGAATCAATCAATATTCATCGTTGATTACTTTACCCTCATTCATTATTCTTAACATATTCAAGCGTTGACATTTTTGTTTAAGCTGATACGATCCGAATAAGTTGGTCATCATCATTATTTTTAACCAATTTATGACTGAATACTCAAACGCCACGCAATTTTGAGTCAGCCTTCAGTCTCATGCTACCTCTCTCACATTTAGTAAAAAAATGACAGAATTAGACATTTTTGCAAACAATTATGCAAAGGTGCCATACCTGAAAAGGTGCCGAAACGTCGGGACCAAAAATCAAAATAAACCGCGACAAAATCCGTAAAAAGTACTTTTATTTCAATGTCTAACATTCGCGAAAACCTAAGAATTAGACATTTAAGAACATCTTATTGTTAGGCTCCACAATACACAAACAAGTACTTAGAAAAAGTAAAGAATAAAAAGGTCATGTGGTAGTTAATTAAAATAGAATTCATAAAACATTCAAACATGGCCACCACAATCCAGTTATTCACGAAATTGCTATACAATAAAAAAATATGCGATGTGGTTTCTCTTGCAATCGAATGTATTTAATTGGTACCAATAAAAATGTTTAACAAAATATTTATAAACTTCAATGAAATGGTGTGTTAATGTCGGCAGTAACCCGGACTACATGCTGTTATGGTATACGGCGATACCTTATGTAATAGCCGCTTCCATAATATGCATATTTTTTCTTTAGCACTAACTTAACTACTAAGAAATTGGTTTACAACTTATGAAATGTAAGTAATGTAAGGTACATTCTTTTGTTTTATCTCGTTTCTATCCAAAATTCCACATTACAAAATAAATACGTAACTTATCCTAATGCCAACGACTGGCAATCGAGGCTACACAAACATGAATGTGCACTCTTATTCGCAACACCCTAATGTAGCCAAATAAAAATAAAAAGAAAACCCAAAAAGATTAGCAACTATCTTGAGTATTTCCAAAAGATACATAAAATAGTTTTATGGCTGTTCAGATGGGCGATGGGCGTTGGCCTGTAAGGTACACCCAAATATATTGCGTGTAGAGACGCCCGGTTAAACCCAATATAAAATCGCCAAAGATGAATATTTATTTACAGAATGTACACGTCCAATTTGCACTATTCTGCCTACATTCTACATTTAAATTGTGGATAATTTCCACAATTTTTTTTTTGTTCTCAATTCAGAATTTTGATTCGAATTATGTAAAAAAGACACAACCAAATCTGTTGTTCTTTTGTTTATTATAAGTAGTTAATTCCAAAAGTTTAAGTGAGCAATCGCCGTAGAAAGAGAAACACAAAACAAAAATAGCCAATCGTTACAAGCATTTTATTTACTGTCCTTTGCTTCAAATCGAGGGCACTTTGTAGTCACTACAAAGGACGTCAAACCGTCGCAGTTTGTCAGAAAAAGCCCTCATCTCTATTTGTGTCAGTTTATAAGGAAAAAATGGATTGTATAACAAACTTTTTCACTTTTTCAGTAATAAATTGTTACGAGTATTTTTTAACAGAACTATATTTTGTTTGATTAATTAAACGTTTGGAAGTTTTCCTTTTTAGAAAGTTTCGTGGAACGTTTTAATTGATTTATCTTTTATTGAATAAGTTTATACAATTACTTATTTTCAAGGTTTTAAGTACTTGATGTTACTAAACTATAACTTCTATACAAATTCATGAAACTCATCAGTTAATAATTTTGAATTAATGATGTAAAATAATTCTCGAATTGACTAAGTATTAAGATAAAGTCGACGGAAACTGGGCACATTCAAGTTTCTACCTATTGCATTATTTTTTCGTCTGTGTTATAGAACTACAGAGGTTAACCAACTGTCGTATCTGTATATTAATCAATGTCGTTTGATGTTTACAGACTGCACTAGATAGCCCGAAGCAAACACGAGCGATCCATGCCAAATGCCAAGCTTTTGTTACTATACAGCGAATTCAATACATGCCCTGAAAAATAAAATAATAATAACCGCAAAATGTAAGCAATATCGGAATAAGAATACATTTAATTGAAATATGAAATAAAAGAAAATGATACAGACATAAAATAATGAAAAAGAAATTTATACACTTTTCTCTCAGTTAGAATACAAATATAATTATTTTGCTATAATATTTTATGAACACTACACAATAAATAATAATTTCAAAACAAATAAATTAAAATGCAAAAATAAAAACACATAAAATTTTCTATTTCAATGAAATGTCGCCTCTGTTTTATATTCAATGCAGTTCGATGTTTACAGAGAGCACTAGATAGGTTGTACGAATGCGACCACCGATCCATGCCAAGTGCCAACCCTTTGTTACTGTATCTCTTACAGAGCTGTGTTTATTGTAACTGCTAGGGTTGCCACTGATATTTGTTGATAGTTTAGACTGGTGTGATTTTTATCGAGCTGGTTTGTTGTTGGTTTATATGTTGTGTTAAAAGTTGTACATACGATCTTTTTTATTAAAATTATATGAATCTTATTGAGGCTCAAAAGTGTGGTATATGATGGAGTATGAAAAGATAAAATCTATTTATTAAGTTAGACCATAAAAAATATTAGACAAGAAATTTTTGGATTATTAAAACAAGAAAAAAATAAGAAAAGCGTAAGCGGATTAAATGCCAGGAGTTCAACTGATGACATCATGCTTTCGCACAAATTTAACAATATTGCGATTTGGGTTATGTATAAAAATATAAAATACGTGTCTAATATTAATTTGACAAATTTTAAAAGATGCGTCACATAGCATCTTATAGTCCCCATATCGTGTCGTGCAGTTCTATATATTTTTTTTGATTAAAAAGTAGAAGAACTCATAAAACCACTTCTACAAGTAAGAACTTTACAGCAATACTAAGTTAAAAGTAAAAATGTAAGGGAAAATAAGTGAACCATAAATTCCCTTGGTGGCTCCTTCATTCTTCGGGGTGTTAAGTTAGTCGCTCCTTACCAGGAAATATTTAAATCATTTAAACCGCTTTATCGGCTATTATTAACCCCTGGTAAGCCGATTAAAATAACCGGAAAATTATTTAAACAATGAATAATTCCGGTTTGTGTTCGTGGACGTTATTTCGAAAATAAACTGGAAGGGTGAATACCTTTCAAGTTTTTGAAATAGGTTAAATAACAGAGGTGAAGAGAAAATATTTTTTGGATGGGCAGAATAACCTTATTTTACAATAATTGTAGGTATATTATATATTACTATGGTATTGTATTTTATTTGCCACGCCTACATTTTTAAGGATAATGTAGATCTGAGTCATCACTATCTAGGTACTCAATGATGGCCAGAAATATTTTATAAGCTCATTATTTAGAATCACGCAAGCTTGTTGAAATAAAATATTTTATGTGTTTCTCTATTCGTTATTTACAATTGACTTTCTCCCTCATCATTCTAATTGTTCTCGATATAAATTACATTCCTCCAAAACATACTATTCTCAGCTACACTAACATCCAGAATTCTAAACCAATGGGAGGTCAATAAAGAAAACGGTCAATATTCAAATAGAGAACGCCACAGACTAAATGGAACGCCTTTGAATCACACGATCGAACCATTGTGTGGAAGTGGAGACAGTGTGAAATGAGTGTTTGTCAATACAACGACCATGGCTGGTCTTGTTCAGTGAGAGTTGTAAGATCTGATAAGAAAATGGGGCATGGAAATGTTGCATGTCGATTGCACCTTTTATGGGATTATTTAAATGTACTTAATCATGTTCGTAATTATGGATTCAAATTATAGTAGTTTTAAATCAGTATAGCGTTAGTGAAAACTTAGGTTAGCTCAAATCATAATAGTACCAACCTACTAACATCTTCACTTGCTCAAAAAAATAATAATATCTATTTTGTGATTAGTAAAGAAATACAAATATAAATCAAAGGTATGAAATTAGGAATCATAAAATAATAATAATACGAAAAATATTACAGTACATATTATGACGGCCATTCAATACCAGAAATGCACAAACATTAATCAAACAGTCCTAAGCTAAATAATCAAACATTTCGATTAAATCCACGGATCCGCTTGTTAATTAAACTTACATGTAACATTGATAACATTGAGTGAAATGGGCTGAGCAGTGCCGTATCAATGCAGGGAACGCGTTCGTTTATGCAGTTTATAGCACCATTACAATGAACGTGTAAATAGACCAGGCTACGGTTGATAAACCCAATCCAAGTACAAAACAACTTATAACCCAACCTCAGACAATTAAATTTCAACCTTAAGGTAAAGTAATAGAGTTGAATGATGTAAGCTTGTAGTTTACAGGTGTATTGCATTGTTATGAGTGTTTTATGTCAGTGAAGTTGGAGTTATTCAAGCTTCTGATGTTACACTTCTTAATTATTTTCATTAACCATTCAAGTATGACGTTAACTTGTAACTTGTTTATACATTCGCAACTACAATAGGTTTATAGAAGATGATGGCTTTTGTTCTTTCGTGGGTATTGTTAATGTATGCGCATGTGTTTGGGCTCTCATAATTAGCGTAGTTACCAGCGCATTGCAGGAAAACTCCTTCTGTTCAAGAAATCAACCAAATCAACGATCGGAAAAAACTCTTGAATGTGGAAATATACCGAAGCTAAATTTAATTTTATTTAGTAGAAAATAAAGTTAAATATATGCATGTACTAGCCACACCTTTTCGAACAATATGGAACACAATACAAGACCTTAACATAGCATGGTAAAAGGCTACGCAGAAAAAGGTGAAAGACTATATAAGCTTAGTAAAAAGACAAGTCTAGAATAGATGTGCGGCATCGATATCCAGCAACCGGAAAATCCCGATTCCAGAACCAAACGTATCACAAAAATACTAAATCCATTTCTGAAGCACAAGAACGAAGCCGTAAAGGCTTTGGTCTGATTAAGATGGCGCCACCCTTAACCTTGATGTCCTCAAAGACTTACTGTGACAAATTGTATACTGAGGTCGTGACCTTCAGAAACGAGGAAAAATGTTTTTTGTTGTGATTATTTTCACACCTAAATGCGTGACGGTTAAGTGTTGAGGGACTGTTTGAACCCGTTCACTCGTTTTCTTAGACTATTTTGTAAATTAGAGAGATGTTCTTCTATATTTTTTTTTACAAGTAACAACCATTTATAACTAAAAAAGGTTCTGGTCAAAGATTAAAAAAATATATATTTGTGTACACGTTTTTGTAAATTTTGAAATTCGAAGCAGCCAGATTTGAAAACGGTTGATATCCTCAAAAGTTACAGGAAGTATTTTTTTTTATTTCAATTGATATAACCCTATCTCAAATAAGATCGTAGTGCAATAATATAATATTTATTATATTTCCACTATTCATAAGCCAGAACTATTATTAGCGAACAATAAGTTTTTGGGACCAAAATAATTTATAGAACGACTTAAATGGTCCAGCATTTTTCTATTTCCTAACGTCCCAAGATTTATTCACATCACGTAAAACTCTTTCCCAGAAACCTAAATGCCATCTGTGCCCAAAAAAAAAAGAAAAACAAAAAACATTCTCCCATTTTTATAATATTCAATTTCTGTCATCGAGTACGCCACACAAATACAGTGTGCGGCAATAAATCTAATAAATGGTTATTGAAATGAAGAGGGTATGTCCCTTTCAGGTCTTTTCTGACTTATTCTATTGCACATGTAAAATATGTGCCGTTTTCATGTTCACAATAATATTCTTTGGGGTCTTACATGTTAAGTATTGGAAGGGTTAAGTGACCTTTCTTCATGTCTTGTAATTGCCATATTGCTATTCTTATAAGATTCATAGGATTTTTTAAATTATGACGAAACAATTTTTTTTATTGCCTTCAAATATTATTATGCTCTAACAAGGATGTGAAATATGCAACATACTTTTTAAAGGTTATTTTTTATGAAATATACAGTTAACAATAAAATACCAAAACACATAATTTAAATAAAAAATAAAAAACACATTAATTTTCATAATATTCGCTCCCATTGTTCATAATTACAGTAAAACTTGGTTTCCAAAACGAAACATACATAAATCAATCGAATCCCAAAGGGATAAAGAGTACCTACATTCGTGATACAATGAGGTCAAGGTCACATTTGACGGCCTGCTAAGTACATTAGGTGTTGATGAAAATATATGGGCATTATAGGTCTCGCCTTTCTTATAAGGGTCAAGTCGAGTTAAACGGGACAAGGGAGATTATTGGTATTTTATATGAAATAAGCAATTTTGTATCGAAGTTATCACGTGCTGCGCCATTTTTTCGAATAAAAGTATGTTCCTTTCGTAGACTATACTATTTTACTGCTGGGAAAAAAACTTACAACTTACCTTAGACTCCTGTCCTTGTCGCCTCGATAGAGTAGGCATCTGCATCTGGGGCAGCAAAGGTTGTCCATGGCGAATAATGCAGTCATTTTTTGACGACGGCCAAAAACAGGGGTTTTATAAGTTTGAAGTGTCGGTCTGTGTGTCTATGGCATCGTAGCTCCTAAACGAATGGATTGATTGTATAGAGGTTTGTTTTTTTCTTGTTTGGATTTGACGTGGCCTTTTTCTATATGATACTTCGATCGACTTTTTCGATTCCTACAGATTTTAGATAGGCCAAAATAATAGGTGTTTCTGAACATACACATATTCAATTAAGTTCATGTGTCCCGCAACAGCCTGTGGTTGAAACCGCAGGCTTTGATGTACCGTTGATTGTAAAATCGATCGACCGTTTGTTAAGTACCTGAAAGTGATTTCTAGTAAAATATTCACCGAACTAAATTAAAGCTTCTGTGGTAAGCATACACCCGTATTTTCTTTATCATGAATTTGTTCTCTTATGTCAGGACATTGGAGAAAGAACACGACCATCTAAAGATGATCTCAATTAGTTAAACAGTTTCATAAAATAAGTAAGAATATAGTTTGAGAACCTAAATAAATACAAAAAAATACCTGCAGATATCCTTCACACAATAATTAAGCAACTACTAAGCCCTGATCTAATTTTGACAACATTTGAAGCTTAAACCTAAAAAAGGATAAACATCCCCACATTTCAGTTCGCGCTATACTCGTCTTTTTTTTGTGATGGTGAAGAACAGAGCAATCGGCATTGCGTCAACATGTTTCACTGTACTGTCGGTCAACAAATTTTGGCCGCATCGACAGGCGCTTGTCATGGATCATGTATTCTGTACCATCGGTTAGCTACATATAAGTTATCACAAAAATGCTGTTGAATTGTTTCATATAGTGACGAGTCTTTGGTGGAAGTCCTTTAAATTTCGGTAAATGACAATGACATGACATTACAATGACATGTTTATAGGACCTGTAAACAAGTCATTTTGTCACTTTGGATGACTGTTAGAAGCTGTATCAAACTGGACGAGAAAGGCAAAGGACACCGTAACAGGCTAACGTCCTGTGTCAAGCAGTTGATCGACATTGGTTGAGTTGAGTTGTTGAAGGATGGCAAGAAACTAGTAGATGACGACCTAAGACTGACGGGTTCGCAATGGTTTGAATGGTTGTGTGTATGTTTTTCTTGACGATATCAAAGTATTTCAAGAACTTAACGTTGTGCAATGATACTAAATCGTTCCTATGGCCAAGTGTAGTCACCTGTAACTCAAAGAAGATTTGTTTCCAATACAGAGCGCCACATTCTCGAATGGAAGCATCTCGAAAAAAAAATACAAATCAAAACAAAGCAAGAACTTTCGTATTAAGATTTAGACAAAGATGTAGTGTGCCGTGATAAAGCACAAAATATGTAGAATACACGGGTCTGCAGCACAAATAATAAACTCAGCTACCAAATCGAGTGGCTTGAGTTATGTGAAAAGTTGTCCGACCCCGCACAGGCGTACGGTGGCCGCGCAGCTAACTACAATGGAAGGGACTATCGATTTGTTAGTTGATCTGTATGGTAAGAATAACTAAATCATGAAACTTATAAATACGGGAGATATTTTTAGATCTGTATTATAAAGTAACTCTACTATGTTAGACTCACGGGTTAGACTAATGTAAAAAAAAAATCGGACTGAAAAAATCAATCCCACCTTTCCTTGATTTCTTTTTTTTTTCTATATTCAAACTATAAAGTTACAAAAATAAATCATTTTGAGAACGCTAGATTTCTCTTTCTAATTATAATATTCAGCATATTTCGACCGCTCGCCTTTCCCCTTAACATTCTGACCTATCATTAGAATTATTTTCGGTTTATAAAGTTATATATTTTTTAACTGCCTCGTTGGCCTAGTGGTTCTAAGTGCGACTGCTACGCTAGAGGTCTTGGGTTCGATTCCCAAGATGACCAAGGTGTTATTGGGTTTTTCTATGAAATTCTCAGTAGCAGGTCGGAGTTTGGATTTGTGCCCGGTTAGTGGCAATAGGCTCTACCGGCGAACTGTGGGTGTACATTGGTACACCTCTGCCTAACCCTTTGGGGATACAGGCACGATGGTATGTTATGTTATGTTTGTTATGTTATTTTATTTATTTGGCTCACCAACAATTATTGTTCACACGATAAAAAAATTGGATACATTCATCATAAAACAATATTTGTGTAACAATCTGTTATAGGTAAGCACAGCATGCAATTATGTTATGTACTAGATTTATGGGAAACGAAAACATGTAAGTCTTTTATCGATAACATGACCAGCTCTTTCAACATCTCGCATACAGTGTAATGATCAACAAACAGTACAATTATCTTTTTTCCTATTTAGCCAATATTTATGTTTATGTCATAGTTATATCGTACCAAATACCATCATTATTGTTATTGCGTATTAGAGGTCATTTCCTGGTTTATGCTCATTGTCTATGAAGCCACTTCCGTTTCCTCTATATTGTCCATTATTTTTGTTTATGGCAGATGTGTATTAAAGACATTTTTCCTATTTATTACTTTGTTAATGACTGATGTATTAAGGCTAGGATTAAGCTTAGCTTACCATCAAGACGGGCCTGTTGGTCTAGTGGTTAGTGACCCTGACTGCTATACCGGAGGTCGTGGGTTCGATTCCCACCCAGGACAAATGTTTGTGTGATGAGCACGATCATTTGTTCTGGTTGTCTGGGTGTAATTTATCTATAATATGTATGTATTTAGAAATATATAAGTATGTTTATCAGTTGTCTGGTTACCATAACACAAGCTCTGCTTAGCTTGGGATCAGTTAACCGTGTGTGAGTTGTCCTGGAATATTATTATATTATATTATTATCAATAGTTATAGTTTCGGGTTTTAATTTTCTCAACCATAATTATATTATACCTATTAATCATGTTACCGTCTATAAGTAGGTATATAACTTGAATCAGAGGATCCAAGAATTTACAGTTATGTTTACCTTTACAGTTATATAAATATACATGTATCTAATATGAAGACAAAGCTTTTCAATGTACTGCCTACCTGTATTCCAAGAATTGTGTCGAACGCTATGAGCACTTCCTCCTATTTATCCTTTTCGACATATTACATTAACACTTATTTTTCCGTCACGTGTAATGCTCAAAAACGATCCTTCGAAATCTTATTTTGGAAAACATTTATACCCTACTGTTGGACAAAGAGCACTTCTCTTTATTTAACCTTCGTTTTATATAAGCTTTCTGACCACTTAACCCCCAATATTTACCCATACCTACATCAAGTTAATTATTTGTAGCATTATGTTTTTTTTATTTTTTAATATCCACATTCTTTAATTTCCGCTCGAATCCCTTACAAATATAATAAGCACACGTTAAATAAACAGTTCACTCGCACGAACTGACAGAAAAACCGATACGCTAATTAGGTATCCTTATGAAAAAGATAATGTTTTAACCATTTCGCTCCGTTCATTAAAGATTATTGTATTAATTTCAACTTGAAAAACGCCTTCCGTACGAGCAAAAAATTCAAAAATTAACTCCTAATGAACTGGCGTAATTTTCTGAATTCAAAATGGTATATTCAAATAAAAACAAATGCATAACGTCTTTTTTCCTTAACTGGGAGGCTTATAAATTTCCACGTGCTTTCATACTCGGCTTTATTTATTTATTCATAAATTCTTCATACATTCGCAACGCTTGCGGCTACAATAGATACGACCTTTTTAAGGGCTTATAAGGTCAGACAGACCCGTTATAGAGTCTTCCGGCATTTTAAGTAACGTTCTCCATATAAATATTTTCAGAGATTTAGATGGCCCGTGTATCATTTTGAGTGATGAATCTTTTTGTTTTTTTTTTTTATTATAATTCGTCAATACACGTTGATAGTGTTCTATATGGTTTTCCTAACATTCACCTTTTTTAATCCAATTATTGTGGTTAATTAAAATAATTTTGGTAATAATTTACTTCAATTACCTTAGGATGAATTACTGAAACATCGTCCTTTTAAAAGTCATCTAGTTAAAAAAAGTAATTGTTTCCATATTCAAATACCAGTACGACCGTTTAAGCTTTCATATTTTAATATTCCAAAATTAATTGGCCTACACTTCCAGCGTACATACATCGCCACTCGGTACATTCGCCGCCATAAATAATAAGTGAGAGACCGGAGGCGCCGCGGATACGTAACAAAAAGTAACAAACAGATCTCTTAAATAAAGAAAACACGGGCATATGTTAACATCTGTCGGCTATACTCGACTGTACAGGCGCGCGCAGTAAGTGTTCTAAGTATAAACGTACCCGTGCCGCTTCTCAACTCTTGAATATAGAATTTCTTTTCTGCGATAATAAAATTGGAATGTTCTAGAATAATGTAAGCTAATAATTATTTAGTTTCTTGCTCGTCTTTTGTTTTGTAGGCGTTTGTTTGTTGTTTATTGCCCTGTGTTTACATTAAACATTGAAGAGTAACTAAGTGTTCTGAAACCAATTGGTACTCGTATAATGCAGGATTAAATGTTCTTAGTACTCGTACATCTTTTGTTTCGTTTATTATTTAAACGTATTGTATCTGGAGTGTTTTATTATGACGTATATAACTGAAGTGAATTCAGAAAGTCTAATTTTAGATAATTATTTTATTAAAAAAATAACAAATACTACTTTTGGTTTTCCATTGGGTATTTCGACAACTAGCGCGCTGCTCGGCTCATCGACAAAATCATCATCTGAATCTGCCCTGTTTCTTTAATTTCTGTAATAAATTAAAAAGCTATGTAGTTCTCGTTACGAATTTACACACGTTCGTTAAATCATTTTGTTTTGACGTTCCCTATAAAAACAATATTAAATAGTTTACTGTTTATTGCCTCCAGAATCTGTATTCCGTTCACTCCAATACTCGTAGATATAAGTCAAACTAATTGTATTAGAGCTAATTATAAAATTCTCTGTTCAGAAATTATCACAAGCAAAAATAAACTTTAAGGTTGAAGAGTAAAGTTGAGTTTCGTTTGTTGGGTGATTAATGTTTTACCAGATGTTTACAAAAAGTAAAAATCAAAAAGCAATAAAAAAGATTTTATATGTTCCCGTTTGGATTTGTTTCCTTCAATAAACGTTTTAAGATCTTTGAGTGTGAGTTTAATACATCTGTACTATTTTACTTGTTACGAACTATTTTGGGTGATTTGTTGAGATCCGTGTGATTACTGGGAACATTTAATTTAATTACACGTAGGTAATAGATGTTTTAAACTATTTCCATTAGGTTTATGTAATTTATTTGTGGACGTAATGTATGCGGTTTCGTTAGCGCCATCTATTGGGAAATAAGTAAATTACAATTTGATCTTTTATTGTTGCCTAAAAAAGCCCTTCTTTTTTTTTGTAAACCCCTAATTCAAATAGTTACTTATCGTAATATCATTTTTTGAAACACACGTATCAAAGTCAAAATATCAATAACATGTTTAATTATAAAGCCAACCTGACTACGCTTAATAAGCCACCCTCCTAAACAACACACAAACACAAATCGTCCCCACAAATCCTCATAGACGAACGAATCACACAAATAAACAAAAGAAAAAACAAAAACAAGTAAATTGTTAGTCAGCTCCAGGAAAGAAATAAAAGATGGCCGTCGTAAAGAGACAGTAATCACCTATAAAGTCACCTGCACCTGATCCGACATGGAAAACATACTTTAACTAAATTAATAAAATAGAAGACAATACATTTGAACTATTTACTTTCGGATCCATAGTAGGACATTGCACGTTAGGTACTCGTTCGTACTAGGTCTGTAGGCATACCGGAAGGTATGAAAGTCAAGTGACTAAAGAATGGTTCGTATTGGGTATGGTACGAGCAGAGGAAGAAAAAATGTAAATAGATTAAATGAAATGAAATAGTTATAAAATAGTTTATTCTTGAAGTATGACTATATAAATCACTTTTACAATGTCTTTCCTAAGCTAGATGAAGTCGACATTTCCTAACTGACTACCCTAAGAAGAAACGTCTTTTTTTTTTTGAAATTTATAAAAAAAAAAGTTTTGAATGCCGAGTTTAGGAGTAATTTGGATGATTGTAAGAATAGTGTGGCGACCAAAAATAATTAGGAACAGGGAAGAAGAGGCCTTGAAAACTTGATGCATGCTTCAACAGGTAAAATTATATACTAGTTTTAATGACAGTTAAATAATTTTTATATTCGTGCAATATTAAACCCTTAATCACCTATACTGTATCCCGGTACTCACAAAATATTTCTTTTACAACTAAATAAACATTCCATATCGCACCAATTAATACACTTCAATGCACCCTAAAGTATAAAATTCCAGAAACTTGAGTCATGAAGACAAATTGGAACTTAAATTTGAGTCGAAACGGAACCAAAATAACATTTTGTACATGTCTCATTGAAATGGAGTCATTTTTAAAACTCCCCTCACTGATTTCACTTATGTTTGATGTTCTGCATTTGTCACTGTTCATAGTTTATTTATTTCTATAAATATATTATGAACCCTCGTTTATGTTAGAATTGTGATTTGGCGAATGCTTGACTGTGGGAACTTGGGGGTGGAGATTCTCCCCTTGAATTTCTGTTGATAAAATGTTTTGACAATAGTTAAAGGTAATCTGATACTTTTGAAATTGATTAATGAAATCGATCGTTTCTGAACTTTACTGGATAGATGATAATTTTATTATATTTAGATCATATTCTAAACACACTTTTTATTGATAAATTAACCGCAGTTAAAAAGTTATTGCCACAATTACAATTAATTACAGAAGAAGGAGAAGAATATTTTTATTATTATCGTCATATAAAAAAAAAACGTATTTGACTAATTAAAAATTATTGTATTGAATAAATATTCAATACTTCAATCTAATATAACAACAAACACTTACAACTATACTTAAATTAAAACTTATATTAATTGAAAATTGTATATAAACTGACTGACATCCAATGATGTACAACATTTCAATTACAAACAATTACATTTTCATTAAAAATCATTCCCTAAAATGCTATTAAGTGATTTTAATTAGCCTTGTTACAATCTAAATTAGCTATTGGATCGTTGTTGGCGTACAACCAAAATATGCTCTTTTTGATATAAAAAGTTATTGGTATGAGTGTTATTGTTTGGTTACTTTCAACCAAAATAAAGGTGGCTTTTACGCACTGATAGCTAGTGGTATAAGTCTCCACGGACACTTCCAGGGAACCAAGTGTTACAAGTTCGGTCCCCGTATATTAAAAACTTTTGTATGATCTAAAATACATGTTCAAAGTCTAGGTGTTCTTGTACATGTGATTTGAATATTTGTAAACCCTAAGTGTGTGAGTTTTTTCTATTAAATGAATATTAATATAATCGTAGAACAATACCTAGTGATTTACTAAAAACTTTTAGTAAAAATCAACTATAAGGAATATTAAGATAACTTATTAATTAATAACTAAGAACTACCAAAACGACCTTAAATGACAAGAAACTAGACAAAAAATTCTAGCTTCAACAAACTAATAACCGCATTAAGAAATTTAACGTACAAAACTAGAGACAGTTAATTTCTCGTGACATAAATAAAAAGGGAAGGAAGGGGCATTCCTTAGGAAGAAATAACAAACATATCTCTCGAAGTAAGAAAACAAACAACGTATGTTAACATCTGTCGGGCACGAGCTAACGCGAAAGGCGTACACTCGTACACTCGATGAATTATTACTTCTCATTTTTTCGTTTTAGGTAGTTCTTTTGAGTTTTGAAAGTTATTGCCGGGATTTCGAGTAATTACTTTTATTGATACTGTTTTTTGTAAAATAATGTAGTTTTATTTAGGGGCTACCTAAATCTCGAAAATCATTTGGCCTTTTTTTTTTTTTTTTTTTGTGTTAGCAGGCAGTTTTTTTCTTTAATGTATTTACATTGTATTTTCAGTTTTTTTCTCACCATATCTTACATTTGTTATGCCCCTAGGGAAACAAAATTATTTATTCTACAAAATCCGAAAAAAAAACCGAGAAATTGAACTCCGACATTTAATATCACAATAAATTACCTAAACATTTTTTCGAAGGTCACGAAACGAAATCTTTCGTCGATTGTACCAAGATTCTCGAAATTCAATACGTCAGTGTTGATTGCAGTTAATTATAAAATCGTCCCCTCTTATTGTCCATTCTATTTTCGGGGCTCTCACTTCCACAACCCCAAAGAAATTTCAACTTTAGCTTAAAGATTTAGGGTTGATATTTGTATGTCCTTCCTTGTCATAATAAAGTTCTTTAATGTACACAAAGCTTAAATCAAACTTAAATCAGTGTATAAAGCTTTGAAGGTATTATTTCCGCTAGTAAAATTGTCTTCTTTATGCCGTGTCAATGAACCGAAAAATATGACCTTTATAGAAAGCTAATCTTTAGTTTGATTAGGTTTGAATTGGTCCGTAAAGGATTTGGTTCGGGTAACATAAGTTTGATACAATATTGGTGATAGATGTGTAATATATTATACATGCTAGTATTTGATGTTGTAGTAACTTGTTGTAAATTGATTTTATTGATTTTTCTGACAAAACGTTTTAGATAATGTCAGTAGGCATTTAGCCGCCTACAAGAATCAGGCTCTTTTGACTTAGATTTTTAGTTATTGCGGCTTTTATTAATGAAATTCACTTTAAATTACCAAAGTGAATTAGATTAATGAATTAAACATAGTTTTTTTAAACTACATAGTAAGTATTATTTCTATCTGAGGGTTTACTAATGATGTACCTACTAATTCTAGTGTTCAGCGTACCTATTAGGATTAATAAAAGCAAACTGCAAACTCAATACTTTTAAAATTATCAGAAAATTCGTATCTACAATTTTCTTGCGTAAGGAAAAAGAAAAAAAAGGGCGACAATTAAGTAAATGAAGACAATTACAAAAGATTAAGCTTTTTCATGCTAATTTCGAATAAAGGATTAAAAATTAGCATAAAATAGAAAATGCTTTGCTTAAGAAAAAATGCGACGGTACAATACTTTCTGTGTTTTGCCAGACGCGAGACAATGGTGACAAACTGCTTAAGGATTTGACTCCACAAGAAAAATTAGAATTTTATATCCACCAATTTCTTTCGTATAATTTATTTTTAAGAAAGAATTCAGTATTGAGATTGGTAATTGTCAAATTGTTATTAGAAGCAATGATTTAAATAGTAGTAATACGCATTTTATCAACTGTCCATCGTCCTCTTTAGATGATTTAGTCATCTAATCAACATACGTTATACGGCACCATAAGTTATATAAAACAGGCTATATACACAACTGTATCAACACACAACATCACTAACCTCACATAGTTCTTTATCACAAATTGCGTAAGAAGTGTCTTCGAAAATAATCTCATCTCAATACATTAAAATCAAATCTGAATTTATTAAAATCGCACGTCTACTATCTAAATAAATATATTCCTATAATTTTTGTGATTGATATAATAATATACCTCGATCTTAATAATCTTTATTATTATTATTTCAGCCCATGCTGTCCCACTGCTGGGCAAAGGCCTCCCTCCCTTCCTTCCATTCTTCTCTATTTAATAATCTTATTAAAAAAATAACAATGACCCACCCACTGCACCAATCAGAAGCTGACGCATTTTCCTTATCCAATTTTTCTTCAGCTTAATTTGTCAACCTTCCCTTGTGTATACAGATTCTCCAATACCGTAAAATTAAGTAATGCCTTCATCATAATTTTAAAGTTAATTATAAAAGCAAAGACTCTGAAATCGATTACGATAAAAATAAAATCAATTTCTAATTTTGAACTTCTTTCCACTGTGTAATAATAATGTACTATTAATAAAATTAGTAAGTAAAATAAAAAAGGAAAAATTATTCTTGAATATCTAAAAATCGTTGGATAAGCATCTTCGTAATCATGAAAGCTCTAGTTTTTGCCGCCTCATAACTCATAAATCACCATTAGACAACACCATTGGCAACCACGTTTTCGGTCGCTACCAAGAACGTGGTTGCCAAATTAAAATTACGACCAATATTTATAATTCTATAAACGCTTAATGAAATTAAAATAATCCTTATTTACTAACCCTACCAAACCTTATTAATTGGCTTCGACAAATAACCCGTCAAAACAAGCAATGAAAAATCCCTGTGTTAATAAACTCGTTATTAAAAATCACTAGGTTCATAAGAATTCAACTTTTCCAGTCATATACGCAGATAGGCTATTAACTGCCGGATTAAACACTTATTAACTTGGACGTGTTGGTCCTGAAACGTATCTCTTTCAGATTTATGTACATTTTAATTGCGTCTTCACACAAGATTTCAGCGTTACGTTTTAGCGGACCACGGCCTAAATGCGAAAATCTCTTCTGTCCCTTTCTCTACGCACTGCATGCGACCTGCAACCCTTACGAAAATTGTCTGCCATCCCTCTCCGACAGACGCTCGGCTGGCACCGGGCGAATCCCTTATGTAAGCCAGCCAGTGCTTTCATAGCTGCCTCCTGAAACGGACGCGTGCGCGCTCACATAAAAAACCCACCGACGATGCCGATATTCAACTTGTTCTTCACACCAAAAAACATCAGTGGATACGCTTGTGATGCGAAACTTTTATGAACACGAGTGAACACAAATGTGTAAAGTGGCTGTTAATTTTGTAACGGATATGTCATACAAAAACGTAATTTTCTTTTAAACTTATGCGCCGGGATTAAACAAGATTTATATCTGAAAACAAAAGAGCTTTTCGAGTTACTTTTAGATGCTCCTTGCTCATTATGTTTTGTAAAGTAATCCAAGCACGCGTTACTAAAGTCAAAAGTGTCGTACAATTTATGCGCCAAACATCGGTTAAGGATGAAATAAAAATAGACGAACATTAAGTAGGAACTTTAATATATGAACCGACATTCGTTTTAACTAAGTGTCATAAAACTATTTGTCAGCGCGTTAATTACCACGTAGGATAAATGTTGACGTATTTAGTGGAAACTAGTAGAGTTGTTGTGAGAATAAGTTGTGACAAGATGTTTAGCAATTTAGTCATTAGAAGATAGACGTAAATGGAACAATTATAGGTACAATACATTAAGTGCTAAGTGACGATGAAAAGAAGAAGAGTGTCAAATTAATATAGTATATGAAAAGATAATAAAAAAACAAAATGGCCGGGAATTTGAAGAGAATAAAGAGGCATTCATATGTTTTGAATGCGATACTGCTGTTCATCTCGATGATTTACGGTGAGTAATTGTATTTTGTAAACGTAGCGTACACTTAATTAGATCACGCTTAATCTTTTAATCAAAACGTAGGATAATGTAGCGGATGAATATCTGCAGTAATGAAAACAGTTACATAACGGATACATCTACTATTGCAACACAATTTTATATTAAAAAAATCCCCATAAACAAGTATTGTTATTAATTAATGTATTTGACAAACATAATTTTTTGTTTAAAAATACACAAAATTTCAGCCTTTAATACTTATAAATACAAGGTTTATTTTTAAGTATTAAGCTTTTTTACAATAATAAATTTTACAAATGAAGTAGTCATTATAATTTAGCTATAATTTAAATACTAGCTTTATTCACGTAGTTGAATGTATGATCAAAATCTCATTAAGCTTCCTTATAAATCTAAATGAGAACCGTGAATCATTTGTTTGCAACCAACAGAGATATCTCTGCAATCACACCGAAATCCATCGGAGCAGATTGAAAACTTATGTGCCGGGGTACAATATTTCACCCAGAGCGTGGAAAGACCGTAGCTGGATTAATTGCTTCTGTCAGTAATTACTTGGAGTAATGTAGTACTCTTTCAACATTAATCTCTAAAGGATAAGCTTTTGCGCTCACCCACTCATTCAAATTATGTTACTGTTGGCCCGTACGAGTAATTATGATAATGGTCCTAGTGTAATCCCTTGTAGTACACCCACTTTTCCCATCGCCTTTTTATTAGTAACTCTAAAGATTATTGACAATTTGAATGAAGTTTTGAGCAATTTAATGAAAGCCGCCAATGTGTAAGTTTTCTTATTATAAGTTAAAGTGGTGACCGAGTTTGAAAAGTTCATTAAATTGCTTCAATTGACTCTAGAACTTAGTCGATTGCATCATTTAGTTCTTAATGTGGAAAAGTCTTAATTAAAGCAGTGGTCCAATGAAACGTAGATTAGTGCGTTAATTAAAGATGATGTATTGTCAAAATAAATAATAAATTAAAAATTTGAATGTTTGATATTATTTGAAACGAAATTTAATTAACGGACTTGTATTAAATAATAAAATTTAAAAACTTAGGAGTTTTTAATGATTCTTTCTCAGAATTCCAAACATAAATATTTGGATAAAGTAACGATGTTCTCCGATCTTAAGATGTTTATCTGGCTCACACTTAATCGTTCTTCAAACCTCGTACTAATTAATAAAACTCTTTAATAGCGCTTCCCTCTTGTGTCGTAAGGACTCTCATAGCCTCTTATCATGACCTTTCAAGTCTCGGTGACCGGTCCAATACTTAATGATATTGCTTTCAACGTCACACTTTTAATTTGTGTTTATATTTGGGAAAAATCTTTTGATGCACAAGTTACAAAAAAAAAACCTTTGGCAAAAGTATTGGTCCGATTTAAGACGAATACCTTTATTACTGACTTTTATTAGCACATGTCATACACGTGCTTCTTTAAGGCAAGTCTATAGAAATATCATGATTTTGTCTGTGATTACAGCTCATTTAGTAGTTTTTGAATTACTTTTTATTTAAAGCACATTTTCTAACCCTAAAATTTTGGTTACGATACTTAAAAAGAAATTATATACAAGAAATTGTCATAGAATATGACTAAACACTAAGAAAATATAGTGAGTGTCACCAGAAATAACGTCGCATAACTAAGAGCGTAGGTACATAACCTACGATAGTATGCGTTGAAGTAAATTTAGTGACAACTTGCAACGCTATCTCGACAGCGCTCGCGTACCTGCACCGGTATATTTAGATACTATACCTAGCAATTTTCTCCTGTCTTCCAAGAGAAACCTGTAAGCTCTGAAAACGGTGTGGCAACAGTTACCTTAAGCGTGCAAAATTAATTTAACCTCAGCTGCAACATCTCTCCCATACATTATGTAGAAAATAATAAATCCATATTGTCGTAAAGTATTATAAAACTTAGCTACTTCAACCGGAGTTTTGAGCTAAATTTAATTATTTTGCTCGCTGGCAATCCGAAAACTTTTCAATTGAACAAGTAATTTTCGGAATCTTGTAACTTTTATTGAAGTGAGGAGCAAGGAACGAATTAAGATGGACTCATTCAGTGGGTCATGAATGAATTGGAATTAAATCACTTTTGTGAGTTTTCCGTCGCGGTAAAAGGTTCTTGAGCCTTGAACTTAACTTGAAATTTAAGTTTTCTATTGTGTTCAACGTTTCTTTTGATTTTTCATATTGGTCTTTGATGAAAGTTGAAATATTCCGCTTGAAATAATTCTAGAATAATGGTATTGGAGTTATCTTTCGAAGATCTTAATGACGTTTGTAGACGATCTTTGGGATGCCTTTGAATATAGTACAGAGTCCTGCGTTTTGTTCTACAGTTTTGAGAAACTTTTTTATTTTTTTCCATATTTTTCTACGTTGGGTTCAAACGTCAGGCTTAGAGAAATTGTTTGCTCCGGTGCTCTCGTACGACGAGCGAACAATTCTGTAGAGCACACTACAACACAACGATCATTAAAACAATGTTTTTTCGCTATTCATGTTCCGAGAGGTGCTTTGATGTCATATGAAGCTCTGTTAACCTTGTTTAAATAAAATAAATAAATGCAAACTGGATTTTTTAAGTGTGTATTATATTGTTCTTATAATGAAAGCTCGGAATAATAAAGCTAATTACGTAATCACATTTTTTTTATTTATGCAAATCAAAGTACATATTATGCTTACTTATCTCATAAGTTAATTATAATTTAACATAATACCTATTCTAATTATCTATTCCCAAAATGTAATTATTTATCGTCATCACTTCAAGTTCCGTTTAGCTGAAGCATATCGAAATAAAGTGCGTAATGGCTCATAAACAATGCTATTTTCTTGCCAACAACGCAAAGATGATCCATTTCCCTCAATCGCCTTTCGCAATTTGCAAGCAAATGAAAACATTTCGTACAGACTGTGTTTTGTTTCATCCCTCAATAATACAAGCGTGGATATTAAACGTCTTATCTTTAGTCCGTTAAGGCTTTTGAAAGAACCACGAAGAGACACATTAAAAGTCTCACAAAATGAGCGCTTGAACAAGGGTCGATCTCCAATTTGAATACAGCGAATAATGACGTTATTTATCCAAGTAATATAATGTTATCAAGGGGAGAAAAAAACTATGAAAAAGCCAATTTCAAAGCAGAAGCTTATTGAAACTCTCTGTAAAATGGTAATGGAGGGAAACGTCGAAACGACGCCTAAAGTCGTTGGTTTAACATTATTGGATTTTAAACTTTAAAGGTAACGGATAAGGTTGTATTTGGGTTGATGTATTTTAATGCAGTGCGTACGGTTAGTGCTTCGATATTAACGGTATTTTTCAAATGGAAGTTTACAAAGTTGAAGTACCTATCTTAGGAAGTTTGGCGACGCGTTTGCTGTACCATCGAGGTTTTAGATGTCTTTATGCGAGCCAAGTGAACAGTTTTCTTGTTTGGTATCAATTGATAAAAGTTTATTTTCTTTTTACAACGTTTTTAGTTATTTTTAATGGCATCAAGTTTCAATACAAGACTAGTAGGAACAAAACCAAAACGTTTTTTATGCATACACATCATGACATGTGCAAAAAATCGTTGCACAGGCACATATTAAGAAAATGCTTCGTATTTTCTTCTCAATGACAAATCTTTGACAATCTTAAATTCCAAAATAACATTTCTTAGCATAGATACGCAAATGTATACCTAAGAATTCTTGTTATTTTCAGCTAATTAAATGTTTAAGTGCTAAAAGAGGGTCGCTTGTAATAATTCAATGGGGCAGAATTTGAATTCGCAACCTGTCAGCGCAAATCAACGTCACAAGGTTTGGATCTTAAAGCTTATTGTGACCGCTTTAGACTTCTAATTTTTATAAAGTTTTTAAACAATTGTCGTTGTTCTTTTGTGATATAACATTAGTGGAGCTTCGATTACTCTATGATACGTATTTATAAAATAAATGTAGACACGATATTTTTCTGTTTTTGCGGTACTCACTTGTTTTTGTGTTGTTTTGTGTCCCAATAAATGTGTACGACGGTGTGTTGTAGTGTACACGAAACAGAAAATAAAATCTCTGTATACTCTTTTTTTCGTCAAGTTTGTGTCGTGTCTAGTGTCAAAGTCATCATTTGAGATCGATATTAGGTGAGAGCTTCTGAAAAATCTGAACAAAAATAATGATCACGTTCATCTTTGCGACGCGACGGCGAGAGATATTTCTCACATGCAAACCATTCGTGCAGATACTCACATAGAAAATTATTTGAAGAACTTTTCTATATGTCGTTCGCCCATTATGTCAAAAGGGTCCAAATAGTTTATGATTTTGATCATGTTATTTTATGATCAGAACAAACAAACATTGGTTTGAAAAAAATAAAATAAATTATTGAACTTGATGATAGGTAAAGAAAAACTAAGAGCAAATAAGCAAAAATGGTGCCTACTAGCGATATTATTGTAGGTTTTTTGAACAAGGTATTAAGTATAAGGTAGGTAAAAATCAATACTAAAAAATACGCAGTAAATTCCAGCCATTTCAAAATTAATATGATTAAGAATACCCAATATAAACACGTTATTTAATACCCATTAACGCAGCGATGAGTTACAATGAAAGATGTATTGGAACTATGTCAGTGCATTAAATGTTGCAACATTTCCTATTAATAATAATAATAAAATAATAATAATAATAATAATAATAATCCATTTATTTCAGGCATCAAGGCCCATATAAATATATACAATACTATACTAATACAACTTAAAAATACTATAAATATATATAACATAATGAACTAATACTAATGTACACGAAGTATCGGCGTCGTGTTTCGCTGACTGGTGTCACGTAGCTGGCCACGAAACCGGCGGTACATAACCCCTTTCGGCCAAAACTCTTCTATGAGGAACTTCTCGAGGTGATGTGTCGGAACGCGCACCACGAACGACTTGAAGTTCGTTTTGTGACGCGGCTCCAACAGCTCAACCCTCAAAGTCCAGTTGGTCTTCACGCGCATGTATTCCACGACCTCCTCAACCTTCGTGGAGTGATGCAGTCTGGACACGTACAGCAGCGTTGTCGGTACGGCTGGACGCAGCAATATGTTGGGTCCTGCCAACGCAGTACCGCACTGGTTCCGACAAGGAGGCTTCTTCTTCTTCCTCTTCTCCACCTTGATGAAACCATCGCTGTCGCCCGTGTCCTTCTCTGGACCCTGCCTTTTCAGAACCTGTTTTGGTTTTGACAGGCTCCGTTTACCCCCTTTTGCTTTGTCCGCTAGTTTAACCTGCGAGTTTTGTGGCTCAACAGGCTTTTTAGCGGCGGCTGCAATTGCTGCGTAGGCTCGTTTGGGGGTCGACGAACCTACACACGTCGTCGTCTCCACCGGTGTCGAGGCAGGGACGGCCGCGGCACACGTTGCAACGCGTGCATTCTCGGCAGCTGGTGACGCATTCGAGCCCGCCGACTCGAAACTGCTGATGGAGGCGTTTTGTGCCCCGCGACGCGTGTTCACATTCGCGTTGCTAGGTGACCTACTTGCAGAAATTGCATTGCGCAATAACACTACTTCTGCCCGTAGATCACTGATGGTGTTGTTGGACACCTCCATCTGATGCTGCATCTCGACCTGGCTTTGCTTCAGGAGTGTTATATCCTTCAGCAGCCTGGTGACATCTACGTGGTCGAACGTGACGGGAGGCAGCTTGTGCAGATCCTTCGCCACGAACTCAGGCACGTCGTCCGGGTCGGTCTCCTTCAGCAACGTAACGATGTCTTGTATGCTCTTCTCTGTGCCGTCCCTTCGACGAGACGGCATCTGGCTGAGTTTGCCAAGCGTCGTGAACAGCAGCAACTTGGCACTGCAAATCTCATCCTCCTTAAAAGATGACTTGCAGATCTGCAAGATGCTGACCTCGTCCATGTAGTCAATGGCATGTTTGATAAATGCCAGAACTTCATTGGCTATGAGCGTTTGAGTACTCATAGCGGAAACCGGGCAGCGGCTATAAGCCGCGCGATTCGCGAATATAATATTCAGACGTAGCAGCGCACACGCGACCGTACTCGACCGCGCATCGTGAGCGACTGATTAAACAATGGACGAACGATTTGGGTCAGCGATTTTTTCGAATATTTATCGGATGATAAATTTTTGTGCAGTTATCGATAAATAATTGAATAAGTTAGTCACATGTTCCAGTTAGGAGGTGAGTCATTTGTCACGCTCAATTACGGTTGCAGTTAAATTGACCATGACAATTTGATTTAGTTATTTCAAACACTCGGGTCCGTGTACGTACGTACTCTTTAACATAGTTTATAGTAGCGTATATTTCGTCCCTTGTGGGATGAAAGTATTTTAATGAAATTAATCAAACCTACATAAATAAACTATAATTAACACAACACTGATTCATCGGACTCGAACCTTCTGTCTTGCCTTGTCCCAAATTGTGGCATGGTGGGGTTAGCTATTTCATTCACATTTTATTTATCCTACATTCATTGCAATTAAAACACCCACAACAAAACCAAAACAAAACCCACAAAAATGATATAAAAAATTTAACCCTTTCCAGAAAGTAATCCCAAAATTAATTAAATTAAATCCCAACAAATAAGACAAAGCAATGCAATAACGAAACAAGAGGCCAAAAGTGAAACAACCAATATCTCGGGCGAAGCGATCAGATAAATACTCTAACAAAAAGTTATTCAATCTACCACACACGTTCGTAACAGAATGCACAAGTTTTGTGGCAAATGCTAACAAATTGAACAGTATAGTTCTAGAAAGTAATTTATTTCGCTCAAATTTTGTGAAGATATTTTTCCGTTCGAAATTTTGAGCAAATTGTTTTGATCTCGTCTTTTTAGTTCGTTTGAACGTTATACTTAGGTGATTCATAGATCAAACACTTTTAAAACAGATGTTAAATCAAAATAAAGCCCCAAAACTCCTAAGATGGGTCCATAATTAATCAATTAAGAGGAGGATTATTTTATCATTTTTTTTTTTAATTATTAATTTTTAATTTTTAAGAAATTTAAAACAAGCTTTTAAATTTTAATACACGGCCCTAAAATGTTACAGAAATAGCAACTACTTACAGGATTAATGACATAGACTTTCATCATTATCGTCATCATTATTATGTGTATAAAAAAGTGAGCTGACGCGTGCAGTGTTTGATACTTCAACAAAATTGCTATAGCTGTTTCGTTGGTGTCATATACACTATCTTCAGCCACTAAATGTCCAGTTGCAAGAAGCTTCAACAATTCTATATTTAATATCAGCACAAACGATCACAAGCCTGACTTAATAGTTCCCACAAATAAGAGATGTCTGTGTCGTCCTATCACAATAACTGTCTATCTAAGCCGAGCTCGTTTACAATTTAACAAGAGCATCTTGTTCAAAAAATGTTGGCAACCGTCATAGAAACGTCGTCGACCTAAAATCTTGAAGCGTCGTCCAAGCCAATTATTGTTAAAACGTCTTAAAGCAATGTGTGGTTTTAGTCCCGTTTCATTTCATTTAAGGTCCAAGTGAAATATGAAATAGAAGATAAGGGGGAAAGGGAACGTTTGTTAGCAGAAATTTTATAATCCTTAGAAGTAGAGCTGATTGGATTTTTTCATCATTAAAATCTTTTTGATTATGCATCACATGTGAGCACTGATGTGAGTTTTAGTTTGGTTTGGTTTTCAATAGTAATTTGTAATGACACACAAATAATTTACGTTAGTTAAATGATATAAAATTAGCAGCTAGAAACAATTTAAAAGAAAAACCTCATACAGAACTCCAAAAACATCAAGTAATACTTAGACAGTGACATATTGGTTCCACCAAAAAGGTACCAAGTTTCCAATATAATAAATTTTCCGTTCGACTAGCTAGCTGAAACTCTGAACATTCCAAAATATGACAAATGTGCGACTAAGTCGCCATTATGTAAGAGACCTTATATTTAAGGGATAAGGAACAAAGCAAATTGGATTTGGCTGACATTTACATTATTAATTAAGGTTTCTGAGGCTAATACCCTTAAATCCTTACTGTTTCGCATTTTTAGGAGGATCGCTAAAGATTGTGTTCGTTCTTGGAATTGGCAAGGTTTGTTTATGTTTTGTATTTCGACACTGTGACCTTTATTAAAATGCCAGTGGTTTATTAACTTGTTTATATATACGGCCAATTTTCTCAATGTCTACATCGTTTATCTTGTCAGAACTCAAAGCCAGCTGCGTGCAAAATCCTTTGTAACCGACTTCTAAAACAAAAGGTCTTAATTTATTTGTACTTTTGCACCAAATCTTCGTTAATTGAATCCCATTTTAATTATTTGTTTTGGATTGAAAAGGTCATATCCCAAGGTGGTCCTAAATAAACTTCCATTCTTAAAAATAGCGAATGATATTTTCATGGAAGAGTTTTCTTAAGCCTTGACTTTAGTTCTTTTGTTATGACGTAGATTTTATTTATATTTTCATAACATAATTCTGATATAGTAAAAGAATTGTGTGTGTCGGAATACTATGGCTGTAGCAAAATTAATTAAAAGATTTAGTACGAAAAAGGGTGAGTTAATGAGGATCTTAATGAGTTAGCAACAGGATGTAATAACGGTAATTATGGAGGCGATTGTGCCAAAGCTGAGAATTTAATATACTAGGATATAATAAGATAGGTATATGTTGAGTGGACTAATTACAAACCACCTAAATTGTTTACCGTAATGAAGATACTAACTAGTCTCGAAACTTGTTGTGAAATCGAGTATTCAAATATTAAGTTTATGGTATTAATTTGGTACTGGTTTTGGTATTAATATCTACGGACTTAGAAAAATGAGAAAAATCTAACAAAATATTGTATGAAAAACTAATATTACTTAAATGTAAAACAATCATACAACAAATCAACAAGTCGACAGAATCTCGCAAACATTTTTCCATTTTCATCCGAGGAGCTGATTAGTGCAAATTACGAGCGAGACCTAGGATGTTCAGCGAGTTCTTTACGAGTAGCACTTTGAACTTGTCGACTTGCTAACTTCGCCCAACGAACTTGTCTAGAACTTAATATGTAAAATGTCAGGGAGGGATTAGCGACGTTATTTGACACAATGAAATTCCAACTTAAGATTAGCCTTTGTATAGTGATGGGAACTTTAACGAACTTTTAAAGATTTAATTTAGTGAGACGCGCTCCTAATGGGTTTTGTGAGAGGTTTCCTGTACTTGTTCCTGCAATCCGACTTCGAGAAACTTCTGTACAATGTATGTGCTCTTACATTGAGCGATTCATCACGAACGTTTCTAGAGTATAAACACGACTGGAATCAAGTATACGAAGCGTTCACTTATAGGTATGTATTAACTACTGTCGAACAATTTCGAGTTGATAGTATTAAGATAAGCTTTTGAGTAAATTCCTGATGCATTTTACACGATAAATCTTGAAAAGTTTAATCCCTCAAGCGAAAAATCTAAGTCGACGAAAATCTAAAAACAGTCAAAGAAAAATCGAAAACAATTTTATTTTGATTACGAAATAAACAATGTTCTATAAAACATTTCAATGTTAATCCTACCACAAACACGTGTACAATTCTCGATGTTGCCTGGAAAAGGTCAATTATTATATGAAAAGGTTTATTCTTGCAATTTTGTCTGCCGTTTGCAATACTCGTATACGAAGGATTAACCTGATGTCGGTTTATACTTTCGCCTTTAGCTGGGGAATACTTTTAAGTCGTAAGTTATTCTTAATAAAAAATAAATAAATAAAAATAAAATAAAATAAAATAACATGCCATTTTAGAACTTTAATGATTAAATGAACATATTCGTACGGTTTAGTAAGTAAGTAAGTAAGTAAGTAAGTAATCATTTATTTGCACAGAATGTAGGTGTTTACAATTGGTGTTACAGATATATAAGGAATCCTTGTACATTCTGCCTATTTAGGCATGCAAACATTTACGAGCGACATTTGCTCACCATAATCTTAAAACTAATACTATGTTAATAACAATAAAGTTTAATTAATGGAAAGATCATTTAAGAATTCTTGAACAGAGTAATAACAATTATTTAACAATAAGGCAGTGAGTTTCTTTTTTAAAACTTTTAAAGGTTGATCCTTAATGCAATTAGGAATTTTATTAAAAATAACAGGAGCCATTCCCATAACACATTTTTTGTACAAAGCTGTTTTATAGTTACCTTCATACAATAAGTTTTGGTACTGTGATCTCATTGAGACTGTGCGACATCGAACTTCTTTTAAAGATTTAAAGAATTGAGGATTGGTCTTGGTTTGATTTGATACATGCTTGATTAAGTTGTAAGAATCTAAAAATATACTTAGCCGTTATTTATTAAGCTTGATTTCGTTAGTAGATACCCACTCTCATTTGACACAAACTTCGAGGACATTATATATATAATCCAGCCTATAAACGTCCCACTGCTGGGCACAGGCCTCTTCCCATATAGAGAAGGCACGAGCATTGATCACCACGCTTGCTCTCTGCGGATTGGCGATTTTAGATCCCAATTTTGGAATCCAGGTTCCTCACGATGTTTTCCTTCACCGTTTGTCAGAAGTGTCTTAGAATAATTAAGAAAGTACATATAACTTTGAAAAAGCTACATTGGTACTTGCCTGGGTTCGAACCTGCAACCTTGTGCATACAAATCCGTTCATTGAACCACTAGGCCACCACGACATTATTGAGGACATTAACGTTCCAAAAACTTCAAAGCTAAAATATAAATAGGAGTAATAAAACAATCGATTTCCCAACAAAACACCTTTCAGGAAATTTGCTAAACACAAACAGTATAGAACAATTTAATCCACGTCGACTAAATCCCTTTTCGAAATACCACCCGTGCGAATCATCGAATCAGCTGAGTCTAAGACGGATTCTAAGACAAATAGGTGGCAGACCATTCTTCCATTGTTGCTGGTTTAAATTGTAAGCCGTTGTTTGTCATAAACAAGGTATATTGTGGCTTATTATATCAAATGGACGTATTGTTGCTACGTTTTGTTCTGTGAATTGGATAATTATGGCTGAACAATGGAATTTCTTAAGATGTTGCTGAATAGTTGTGTTGTCACGTTGGTTTGTTGCTGTTGTTTATGTTTTTGATTAATATTAAGCTGTTGTAATAATGTCATTTTAACTAATAAGGTTTTACTTTTACCTAAATCATTCGTTTTTTTTCTTACGTAGTGAACCGCTAAAATCTGATGTATAAATATGCAAATTGTTGTATGTATGTTTTTCAATAAAAAAAAATTTAAGCGGGACCATGTTGTATGCCTACCCCCGTTTTTAAGTCATATTGAAAAATCCTAACTGAAAAACTTTGAAACAATACAACTGCAGTTTTAATGCGCATAATACAACTAGTAAGTTTAAACTATTAACGACATAATTAAAGTCTCGGGTCAAGTCTGGATGAGGCTGGCACAGGACCGTAGAATATGGCACGAAGAAGGGGAGGCCTATGCCCAGCAGTGGGAGGACAAGGGCAGTGGATGATGATGATGATGATGAGTTAAAACTGCAACAGTAACAGCTTTAATATTAAAAACAAAAAAATATTGAACAAAATTGCAAAACTAAAAGAGAGATTCATATAAAAGAAAGCTCCTATAAACCTTTCCAAGTTACAATTATTATTAAGTATCTCAAGCATTTGGTATTCAAGGTGAAGGCTCCATACATCTTGTAAGTCCAGTATTAACATATTATGACGTAGTACCTACTAGTGTTTGATAAATATTTCATGCTTTATTCAAATTCCGTAACTTGTAATTTCTTAACGGTATGGAATGTTTTATTTGTTTGTTTGTCTGGTTTTTATATTCACATTCATTTTGTAATGTTTTTTGTTAGCTACTCTTATATCATAAATACTCTTTTTTGGTTAGAAATATTGAAGATATTAATATATAAGGTAACAATAAAAGTACAGGCATTATCATATTCTTGAGAAACTTCAGTTAAATCGGAAATTCTATATAAAATCTGAAATGTTCCTTCTTTAAAGAAACTAAAATCGCGTCATATCAGTATCACCCATAAATTTTAAATCCATAACATTATCTTAAATAGCTAAGCGATTTTTCACCAAAAGCTCTATTGTTCCTGGAAGAAATCTCATTAGAAGACCATCAATCTTCCATACAAAGTCATTCGCAAGTGTTGGCTGTAGCGATTGCAGTTTTCAAGCCATTTTTCTTTGAAGACTGTATAGAATTTCAAGTTATAAAGTGAAATAGTAATTTCAAATTCAAAGTGTAGGCCGTACGGTTTGACCGAATAATACAGGTTAAGCCGCGCTCGCCGCGGTTGGTCCGTGGATGGGTGACCATTTCTAAACATACCGAGACCCTTCCGTGCTTCGGATAGCACGTTAAGCTGTAGGTCCCGACTGTCATACATTGATCTTTGGCAGTCGTTAAGTCAATTCTGTCAACCAGCCTTACTGTAGGATACTGTGTTCCCCAGTAAAATGGGTTGTAGAGGTCAGATAGGCAGTCGCTCCAAGTAAAATACGGTATTCAACTGAATCCGGTAAGACGGAAGCCGACGCCAACATAGTTGGGAAAAGGCTCGGGAGATGATGAAGGTAAGGCATAGGGTATCTTAACTGGAGCATTCAGAATAGGTTTATTTTCTACATTGATCTGTCCGGGGATCGAGCCCGGTACCTTAGAACTAACGAAACTTTGGAAATTGGTGTGTACGCTACTCTACCACGGAGGTCGTCTCAACTGAAGATTCTATAAAATGCCTACGTATATTATTATGTCTACGCAGTATTTTATTCGAAAAGGAAACTTAGAAATTAATACCGTCTCCTTGTAGGCCAAGATTCGTGGAAACTTAACTCATGTTACTAAAGAGGTATTTTTAACGCCATTTTATATCTTCACATTGAAAATAGAATTCACAGCTTGCATTACTTTAGACGGGCCTGTTGGTCTAGTGGTTAGTGACTCTGACTGCTATACCGGAGGTCGGGGGTTCGATTCCCACCCAGGACAAATGTTTGTGTGATGAGCACGATCATTTGTTCTGTGTCTGGGTGTAATTTATCTATAATATTTATGTATTTAGAAATATACAAGTATGTTTATCAGTAATCTGGTTACCATAACACAAGCTCTGCTTAGCTTGGGATTAGATAACCGTGTGTGAGTTGTCCCGGAATATTATTATTATATATTACTTTCTTATTACTCGGTAAACATACTAACGACATTTCTATGTCATACATTTTCTTTTCTTGGAACCAAACTGTCTACATTTACTCTGCAGTTTACCTACGTCTTTCCCAGTAAACGTTATGTTTGTAAGATACAACTCGATATTTCATTTTAAATTTCTTCATTACAAAATAAAGGAGTCCTTATCCGCTTTCAATTCGCACTTAATCGTCTGTTTTGCTTGCGACCTCGCTGCTTTTATTAGAATTCTTTATACCCATTAACATTTCTTATTTCAATTTCTCAGGACCGTGTAACGCCTACATCGAGTCTTTCAAGTTTTCCTTAACGCGACTTTGCATTACATATGCGTGTAGATTTATTTATGTTTTCTTTATGTTTTTCATATTTTTCCTTGTTGAGTATACCTGTTTAAGTATGTTTTTATATAGTTTAGGCCGTTGTACGTGTCGCGGTGATGTTGTTTCGCTTATTTATGTATAGGAAGATGTAAGGATAATTGGTTTGCGTACATTTGGTATCAAGTATTACTTATAAGTAGAGACTTTTGTATCACTGGAAGGAAAGACTATTCAGATGTTAAGGATAATAAAATCCTTACTCTTAATGTCTTTATTACTAGTAACCACACGAAAGTTCGCGTATGTATCTTTTCACCTCGAAAACCTTTAATGTTGTACGCGACCTTTATTATATTTTGATTATACCAATTATTATGGGTGTAATTTATCTATAATATGTATGTATTTAGAAATATATAAGTATGTTTATCAGTTGTCTGGTTACCATAACACAAGCTCTGCTTAGCTTGGGATCAGATAACCGTGTGTGAGTTGTCCCGGAATATTATTATTATTATTATTATAGTATAAAGTGTCACTGATATTAGTTTTTCAGTTTATCCGTCAAAAAACAACAAACTTTTCCATTAACATTATTAGTAAATACTACATTAGTTACACAAAATCATATTAAAAACTTTTATAATTCAGCTAAACGCGTGTTATCCGTAACCCCGGTGCCCTGGGGCGGGGAGGCGACGGTAAATATGTCATGTCGGGCATTATTTATAATATGGTCGACTGCCAAGCCTGCGCCGCAATGGCGGGTGCTCGTACCACGTGATAGCCACGTGATAGATTATAAGGCTTCGTTAATCGTTTCTTTTAGTCATTATCTTGCACTTTTGAGCCGTTTGTGTTGTATTGAATTTGGATCAGATATTTAATTTTTATAGATAGAAATTAAATACTTGTTCTGTTATTGATCGAAAAAATAGGACAACAACAGAATTTACATTGCTCAATGTAACAATCTTGTAAAGTTGAACTGAATAAAAAATCTGTTTGCTGTTGAGTGAAATTAATGTATAGTTTTTTTTTTATATAAATTGTTTGTAGGTTAGGTATACCAAATAAAACCAAGTGACCAAGTTTTATTTAATAATGTCATCGTTTTAGTGCAGTAAAAAACTCAAACGATTAAAATGCGATCGGTTTCTTATTAACTAAATAGCTAAAAGTAGATAGCGACTAGCCGATGCATAATCAATCTTACTGCTCAGAGCTAACGTTGCTTCTAATTTGCATTGTAACTATATTGATTTTACTCGATAGTGTCGTTTCCACAACGAATAAAAAATGCTAATTATTTGCCAGCGAGAAAGGCTTTAGACGCATACAAATAAGGTTGAACTTGGCAATTTCTTAATAAATTACAATAAAAATTCCCGACACAATTAGCATGGAATGACAATTGTTCCGTCACAACGTGGTCCGGACTAATTGCCGACGTCTCTAATGAAACTGCATGGTTTGTTTCCGCCCAACTTCCCCTGCTACCGTTTTGTCTCTTTCGCACTTAGGTGTTTGTGTATTTGTCTCGCTCACTGTATCTGTTTAAATATATTTTTATTATTCGAATAACTTTAAACTATTGTACGTTTAAGCACTTTTATAGTAAACTAAATGATAGTAACTTTTAGTTACAGTAAGGTTAGTATATTATTTAGTTTTTGTGTACACTACAGAATTTTTCATATTATGTATTTATTCAGGGCAATCAATAAAAGATCTTCGTTATGATAATCATCCAGAAAGCCGAGAAACTGAAAATGATCTTAATATTTTCAGGTTTAACAAAACACATTCACACTAAATAAGTACAGGCTTTGCAATATTTCTTTAAGCTCAGCAATATAGTTCGCGATTTCATTTTAGGGGGAACGCTTTGACACAGCGTCGCTCGAGGATAATCCTTATAAGTATGTGTTTATGTAGGAACGGTCACACTTTTCCGTTATTAAGGAGGGAAGGCAATAATCCATAAGGGCTCACATAACCTTGGCCTATCTGTACAAAGTATCGCAATATCCCATTTTCCCCAGCTCACCCTCGCACGTTAGAAAATAAGTTGACACGTTGTTTTTTCTTTACCCTGTTTATCTTATCGTAATATAGAAAATGTTATAAATAAATAATACTGAATAACAAATGTTAAAACAAATGAAATATTCACATAGACTTTAGATATACTATAGACCGCTAGTATCATAAGTAGTAGTATAGCCAAGCGAGAGCAGTTTTTCAGCTGTATCTAGTAGGTACATTCGTTTACTGATTTAAGTTATTTTTCGCGCAACGACAGACTTATATGCGAAAATATCGATGGTTTCGACATTGTTAGGATAATATTAGGGTTTTAGATAGTTTAATTAAAACGGCGCGCTCCGTCTTCATACAATATTTACGACAAAACCAGTTCATACTAGTGCTTACGATTCATACCCTGATAGGCTCACTCTTTAGTTTCTTATCTATACTCTAAGAATATTCATTTCAGCTTCTAGTTGCTTCTAAGAATTTCTGAATCGAATGTCGCAATAACTCATTTTGGTTTATGATATTTTTTTGCACTGCTATCAAATATCTTATTATCTGTTATTACTCGAGACTAGACAAAACAGTTGTTTGTTATATTCTAAATATAATTTTCCACTAATATTACATAGCTGTGTAGAACATTCCTATAAATAAATTTAAAAATTAAATTATTCACAGTTTAAACTATCCTTACTAAGGAGTAAACTATGCGCATCCTAAATAGGAAACGCCGTAACTCTTTCAAGAAACAAAACACTGTAAAACATGGAACTACTTTAAAAAAACTATTTATAATTACTAATTTAGCAACCTAAATTAAAAACAGAAAAAGAATTTCGTTTTTACACAATTAATAAATTTTTAGAAAGATAAATAAAACCGTCCTTTGAACCATAAAGAGATGTTATCTGTTCCTTGCCTCATTAGGGGAAAAACTACAAAGAAAACGAATGCACGTAGCTATTTCATAAATTGTGTATTTGCTGGCTGATTTTTTATTGAAACGTTGCACGTAAGATGATAAATAAAATAGTTTTTATGCGTTAAATTTATTATGTTTGCAAAAGTATCGACCATCAGATTGCTACGCTTTTACAGTTTAACCAATAAGCAACCGATTTTGATAACCTTTGGTATGGACTTAGCTTTAACACCAAGGAAAGAACTATCATCTATTCATATCACAGTTTTACCCCGATAACTGAACTCCACGCGAATAAAACTGCGCTCAAAACCTATGTATGCTTAAAAACTTTATTTTGTATTTTATTAAAAAAAAGATTGATTAATAAATTGAGTCGCATGTTACGGATATTTCATGTTCCTTTTTTGAACGGAAAGAATATTCAAAATATACGCATGGTTGGAAATATTTTAGCTAACATTTTAGTTTTAACTCGGGTCAGATTTCACAGTAACCGGGTTGGTTCCTATCGAAATACAAATTAAAATCAAATTACCAAAATTGTATGTAAAGAAAATATAAAACCAGTTTTTTTGTGTAGGATATTTTTTTTGTGCTATAGTTTTGAAACTCAAAAGACAGTAAATTATAAGACAAACAATCGAGGCTTATTTTGCATTTTTGAATATAATTTCCTAATTCTCGTCATCCACAATGGTTATCAACTATAAAAAAATGCATTATGTTACCAACTATCTCAAAAAACAGGACAATTTTGGAATGCCATTTATTAAACGTGTATCGACAAAATATCCTGCGACATTATTAATACTCTACACTTACCGCATAAATCCCAGCTTTCAACGTGAACTATTGGCACATTCTGGCTACACTGTTAATTCCTGGAACAGCAAAATACTCTTCGACACTATGAAGTCGATTGTTTTGCATATATCCTGATAATTGTTCTCAATCCAATTCATATATTCTAATGAGATTAAATATGTGTTTGATGGAAAATGTGTACGTCTGCATTTGCGTTTCTCATCTCTCTCATCTAAATCTATAACAGCAGACAAAGACAAAACATATTTATGCTCAAGTCTATGCTGGCTCGGTTTACATATTCAAGTCATTTAAATATGCTAGTGGCAGTTAACAGGAAGTTAAGTTATATGCAATAAAAAGTCAGTATGATTAAATAATTAAATCTAGGCGTAATCGATCGAAATTAGCCATGTTAGCCTTAAGGGTAAAAAAGCCAAAGATTTATTGCAATAACCAAAAAACTGGTAACTTTTTTCGCATAAACTTGCCCTCAAAATGCTTTTTCAATTTAAAATATATCATGGTACTCAATAACAACGTAAATTAATAAATATATTGTATAAATAATCCACAAAACGACAACAATTCATTATAAACAAGGAAAACTGGAAAAAATATACTGCAAGAGAAAGTATCGGCCATTTAACGGTTGCAGAATAACGCTGCTATTAATTTCCTTTTTTCTTTGGAGTAATTCTTTGTTCTTTTATAAAACACACTGGGAGACTTTATTGTGCCATCAACCATGATATATGGGGCAGGGCTCGCAAGGAAATATTTCTAAAAGGTTCTGTACATGTGAACTTAGGTATATCGTTAATAGATTATTATATACGAGTATTTTTCAATTCTGTTTGATATGCAAGAGTTGGTATACAGGGTGTTAAGAAAACCCTGTCCGACTCCAAAGCCCACATGCCCAAATTAAATAGTAAATTTGGAATATTCATTTCATTTTTTTAGGGTTCCGTACCCAAAGGGTAAAACGGGACCCTATTACTAAGACTCCGCTGTCTGTCTGTCCGTCTGTCTGTCTCCAGGCTGTATCTCATAAACCGTGATAGCTAGAAAGCTGAAATTTTCAAAAATTATGTATTTCCATTGCCGCTAAAACAACAAATACTAAAAACCACATCAAATGAATATTTTGGGGGGGGGCTCTCATACGACGGTGGTACGGAACCCTTCGTGCGCGAGTCCGACTCGCACTTGGCCAGTTTTTTACATCGAGATGGAATCAGATATCGATACCCAACAATACTTTCACGGATCGGGCTTATAGAGAACAATTTATATGTAAAAAGTAATTTGGGCTGCTCTCTAAAACCCCACACTAGATAAATAAAAAAAAAGAGAATTAAAGTTTTTTTATATCTATTCGCAATCTAGGTCGCTAGAACATAGGTACTATCTTTATTTACCTATTATGGACTAAATTACTACATAAAATGACATGCTTTATTATTTATTTACTCACATTGCTGTCACTAAGGCTTTTATTCTGTTCGGATCAAATAATGCTACTTTCCTCTTAGAATTTTCTGAGTAGGATTTCCAGGTACCACGGAAAAACCATGTATAATAAATAAATATTCCTCATATCACCTTTCTGAATATTCAGCTATGAAAAAATAGGTTTCCGACACTTGAATATCATCATTATCTGTTTGTAATTATCTAACCACCACTCTTTACACCTTATTTTTACATCTTACCTTCATTCCAAACGTGTGTAACAACCTGAATAAAATCTTGTAATGAATAAGAACAATACCACCATCATCTCCCTGCAATGTTCCCAATTATTTGGGTTCAGCGAATTCAGGTTCTGATCATCTCTACTTCTCGTAATCACAGCATTCACTTATTCCTTGCTCATATCATCTTTCACACAATCTATCCATCTCTTTTAAGAACAATACCATCAGTTTAATTAGGTATTAGATGATTTACTCATACTTTATTAACATCACGGATCCGTTAAAATTTGTTACAATTATTTTATTGACATCCAGACTCGCTTATCTCTTTCCACATAATAGCCTTGATATTATGTTTACATGACACTTTGTCAGTCTGTGCAAGGATTGTAGATCGTAAAATCCAGTCCTACTAAGTTTAAAAGTTAAAAATATCGGAGGAGCTTGAAAGGAGCTAATCCAGAAAATATGGAAGATTTTATGTCAACTATTTTGTTCGACAGAATATTTTCAAGAGAAACCCGTTTTGCAATGGACAATATGTTTCTTATATTTTTGAAAAGAGACGATACTGACTTATTTTAGAAAGTGTAGTGGTTGCTTGTGGTATGTTATAAATAATAGCGAACTTGTGAGCGTAAGAATTCACAAGAAAAATACCTAACACTGTGGAATATCATATATTTCATAAATAAATACATAATGAAACAAAATGTTGTTACGTTGTACACTGTTAAATTAAAACTGCTTGTCCTGCATAAACGAAACATAATTCACTTTACATCCAAAATCTTTCCAATTTTCTCCCGCAAAAATCAAACGTCAGACATTTTGTAAAAAAAAGCCCGTTTCTTAATCTCTGGTAATTAGCGACCAAAAAATTTTTCATCCAACTTTCTCGACCGTTGAAAAGTATTAATCAAAATGCCGAACGATCAGAAACGTTGTAAATCAACATAAGCGTGAAATCTTTAATGAGAAGCAACGGAGGCGAAATTATCGGGACCCTGGCACGCGGCCCGAATAACTAAACCTTAATTTGCTCTTTTTTCTACAGATTCATTAAATCACCTTCAGAAGTTGACACGTGTACAAAACATACCTTTTTCTTTTAGTTTCAATGATTTGTTATACAATTTGTAAGATCAATGGATATTGTGGATTTATTCTGTAGGATAATCTATCAGATTTTTATCCATAGCTACCCGGAAATTTTATGCTCTAGTTATTATGTATGTAAACATGAATTCTATTCAGGACTTATTAATAGACGTGAAAAAAAAAATGATATATTATTTCATTGAGAAATTTGAAACTTGACCGACAAAAATAAATATTTAACAACGAAATCATACTTTATAACAAAAACAAGCTGTTAATAGGTACAAGCTGTTAATAGGTAGACAGGAAGTGATAAGGCTGTATAGGTACATTTTAAAGCAATCTATAATAAAATTAATATATCTACGGAATTTGATTCGTGAACAATTTCTTTTATCGTAATAAATTATTACTTTTTCAATCATTTGCCTAAATTTGGACGGCATTCATCGAACAACGAATGTTGTTAAGGTTTTATACAAATGTAATGTGGCATAAGAAATTCGGATTTCCATATTGTAATAATTCCATTTAAAACGATTTTATTTTTTAATGTTTTTTTATTTGAGTCATGCTATTTCACAGATTTATTGATTATAATAAGGTGTATCATATTTCATATGGGTACCAGGCGCACAGATTCTAGTAGAAGTTGGATAACTCAATCAAAAATATTAGAGATAGAGTTTATTATTATTATGTAGATAAAAATGTTTTTTTAATATAAATCAACTAAAGTTCTTGGTGGACAGACAAACTGATTAACTCTCACCATATACCAGGAGCACATAAACATGTAGAGGTTGCTAACATCTCACTCACCGTTCATTAGTAACCTCAATGTATCCGAAGACGGGGACACTACAAACATTTACTTTAGCATTGACCTCAGCCCGTTAACATAATAACAAGGCTTTGATGTCGAAAGCCGTGATAAACACAACAACGGGCCCTAACGATGCTCAGATAGGCAATTTTGAGGTTATAATGTTTAATTAATATGTAGTCTACTCTGGCGGATTAATAATAATTGACGGGTTACATAAACGGTACATAAAACACAATTTTAAATAAGCATTTCCCTTACCATTCACTCGCTTAGTTTTCTATATTGTAGCTACAAAGAAAGTCTTTCCTAATGAACACAAAATAAAAATGTTCGTTCATTAAATTACTATTGTCTGCCTTGTGTGCTAAAAGTCACACGTGACCAAAGTTATTCTACAGAGTCATATCAATTTAAATATCTTTTGTCTGTTGCCATGGGCATCAAAAGCAATAAAATAACTCGTAAAGGTTAGTTACATAAATAGGTACAAGTAACAAGATTTCTTCAAGCATATAATTATCTTCACAAATACAAAACTAGAGAAAGTTGAGTACAAATCAGAATAACATCAATCATTTTATACGAACATAGAATCGAGATCTCGCTCCACGATTGTACACGGTACAAAAAGCTTATTAAACCATATTTAACCAAGCGCACCAAAAATAAAATTACCTCCCCGTGATAATTTGAGCCTCAATTTACGATAATGCTTTCACAAAGGGCCCGTTGAAATAACATCATTAACAAAGTTACTATTTTCGGCCGCTAGGTGTCGTTACTTCCATCCTAGTAATATTATAATGATAGTTTGTTTGGATGGATGTTTGTTACACTTTCACGTGAAAAATATCAAACAGATTTGGTTAATATTTGGCATGAACGTTTATAATATATATTAAAACATAGGGTACTTTTCATGCTTATAATTTGATTATAACGAGAAATATATAGGTGAAACCGCGGGACACAAGCTAGTAGATTCATAAAGCAGGATCATAACAAATTATGAACAAGTTACTGTATGAAATAGTTTTTGATGGTAGCCCGCGGCTGAGTAGAACTTTGTGCGGCGTAATGACAGTTTGTGCAACGTTTTAATTTCTGTATCTTTTAGATAATTGAGTTGCGTATGTAGCGTGTTTAGCTAACTTTCAGCTGCTGTTGCTAGTTTAGTCAGCTTGTTATCTTGCGGCATAAGTTAAGGTGTTTACGTTGATAACAAAGTTTTATTTTATGTAGCTAGCAGCCTGCTACCCTATATATAGCTACCGCTTTGTTTAGAAGTTTTTTTAGACTGTTAAGGATAGTACAAAATTACATGGCATGGCTTATAAAATAACATACAACATAACTCAACTTAAATATAAAATAACGGGTAACATATTCTAATTATCTTTACAATTCTATCATCTCAACGTTTTTAAAAAAAAACGAGTTTTTTTTCCTGCTTAGCTTTTTCCTGTGTCATATGAGGTAGGGTAGGTTTTAAATACAGCGGATGTAGCTGAATACTGTATTTTACATGGAGCAACTGCTTATCTGACATCCATAACTTGTACTGCATAAAACAGTATCCACAGCTAGGCCTAATTACTTATAAGCTATTCAAAAGTTCTTATGATCCACACTATTAACCACATGCAGTACCTGCTAGAATTATCAACTTTACCACCAGTTAATAAAGTAACAAATGCAGAACTGTCATTACTATGGTAATTCGTTCTCTGCGGACACAATCACGGTACGCATTTTTTAACCAAGCGTCTCTCTAGCGGCCAATTAAGAGGCTCGTACTTTGTGAAATAGATGTAGGCAAGCTAAAATGATAACCATCTATTGTATAAAGATGGTAAAATAAAAGGTTGGAATTTATGAAATATTTAGAGACAGCTTTTATATTGGTTTCTTTTGGATATATTATTATCATACCTATATCATACCTACAAGCACTGTGTTGTACCTAATTCAGATATCAAGCTGACAATACATTCATTTAAAATGTCGGATAACGTCATAATTTAGTTCATTTTGCATGCGAATGCATGACGCTGTTAACCTCCACTCTTGAATTGTGATTCGCTTTAGCTATTTAGTTTTTCCTTATTTTGAAAAAGCAATTATCTAACCAACGGACTAAATACATTTGCTCTTTTCATAACAAGTCTAACCAATTCGCAAACTAAAAAACCAGAAGTAGCTATCGTAAACGAGCACAAAGCGACAGATCGAGATCTAAAAGAATATTCATCACTGTAAGCTTGTCCATTTCTGGCTCAACTGCAACCAGACAAGCGCCTCTCGTACGAACCGTCTATCAACGTCAACCCACTTGGTGTATTTTAAACTAAAACTGTGTCGCGATAGCACTTGTTTTTTGTTGGTGTATTTTTACACTGTGCCGCATTTTAGGGTTGTTTTGAATTGTATTGTGTATTGTCAGTTGTAGTTGGAATACAATGTTGTTAACCGTTACGTTCAGTTTTTCAAACTAGTGTATTTGTAAAACTTTTATTTTTAGACCCAAACCAAGTATTTTTACCATGTCATACCTTTTTTTATTCACTCTCTTTTATCCATCCATCATTTTCTCCTAACCTTCTAGGTACAAAAATCTTACACAGATAAAATTTAAGTCTCGTCATACCTAACATAGTTACTATTACTGAAGGGTAAAACTCTTACTGCGTAAATTAGGACCTCAAATTCAGCTATTGCTACAAAAACATATTATATATTACTGGTATAAATTGAACAAGTTTCCACAATTGTACAAAATGGGTTGTATAATACACCCTCCAGTCTCTAGAAACTTACGTAAACTGACAAGAAAATGATACCCGCTGTGTTTCATCATTTCAGTATGAAAATAAATCTTTTGTGTCTGTCTGTCTGCTATACATAATCGTTTGTTCTCATTTTCGTCCATCTAATACGGATCAGGCTAATAGACGTTATGCTTCTGATTGTGATATATTGAATATGCTAACGTTTCTCAAGATTCCGATTTCGTTCGGCAACGGTCGGCTGCGGTCGGATTCGGTCGGCTAAAGTCGTTAGTGATTTTGAATGTGGAGATTTGTTAAATTATTAGTTTTGTTTTTGTGTTTTGTGCCAGGATTTTATTAGTAATGAAATCTTCAACAAATGCTACTTTTGTACCTTTTTACATCATCTAATAATCAATGAAAAAAATGCTACTAAGCATCAATATTATTATACGGTAAAATGTAATTTGATTAAGGTTGTTTATTAGACGTCAGTGGCGGGATTATTAAATAAAAAAGAGAAAAAGAATAACCAAAATATCCCAAACATCAGCTGTCTTTCCCGACATCCAACTTATGCAGAATCATAAGCAAAAGGAACCCCGCATAACTCATTCTGTCCCAAATCCGCAGAAAGAAATATTTATTTACCAATAATACCGACATACGTCTATCGAAAAACTATAAAAAAAGAATTTCCTTGAAGAATCTTCTACAATACCCCGCAATTTTATTTTCAATATTCTATATGAGATTATTTGCCGGCTCGAAAGGTGCTCGTGTGGAGAGCTTTGAAGCCTTTCATTAACTACACATGAGAGCTACCTACATGTGACGTCATTCTATATATGACGGCCCACAACAACCCATCAGCGCTTGTCCATTATTTTTATTCGAAAACTCCCGCGGGTGCGGACAAAAACCATTTTTCGATAAATTGAATTCCCTTGTCTCTTGTAAATTCATTCATCGTGTGGTCACCCATTTTGTTGGCATAGTTGGCCGAGGCATGCCACGATAACTAAGGCCATTCCGCAGTAGCCTGCATCGCTGTATGGATATGGAGTTTTAGATGAAAGTTAGACGTTACTACAAACTTTGTGATGGTATAACATTAGAAACTAAACATGTGCATATAAAGTAGGTGAAATGTACGAGTATGTATGATTTTAAGTACATTAGACATAAGGTAAAATTTATTGCATTTCTGGTTTGCTTTAAAGTGAGATGTTGGTAAAGAAATTGCCAAAATTTTCATGCAATTTCATGCATTACAGACAAAATATATGAGACCCTCTGGACCAGTATGTAACGGAAAATTTTGTCATTAATCTATCTGCCAAGTAAAATAAATGCTGCAGTCCTGTGGGCTTGCATAGGTATGATTAAATTCTTTTCATTGGATAGTGTCCATACTCTGTCAATATCTAAGATTTTAAAACATGTAAAATATAAACTTAGAGTAATCTTCTCCATTATCATTTTTTTTACTCTTTTCACTTATTTATTACTTACACTTACTTTTTATTTATTTATTATTATTTATATTCCACACATAGGCAATAAGCAAAGGCCTATTTCCCTACAAAACACGAGTAAAATTAAATTAACATCATTATCAAATAAATAATAATTCTTGCTTAAATTCGCTACAAAACGTGATCACGGAATGTTAGCTTCCAACAAATATTCGCGTCGATAACTCCAATCAGCGACAGCCGAGTCGAGTGTGACACGTCTAACGTTTGGGACCCGATCACACGAAAACGGTTGAATATAATGTAAACTTCGACGAACTAATAGGACCCTGATAAGGTAAATGTTGAAGTTGAAGTGAGGAATGGGAATTCAGATTGAGTTAATGAAGATGTAGCAGAATTTAAACTAAATCTTAGTAATGACAAGAGCAAGAATTGTTATGTAAAAAGAGGATAGACTGACAAACAAAAATTATATCTCATTAGACTATATCTGAAGTGGTAGTGGGGCTATTTGGAAACCACGCACTTTACTGTATATCATAAAAAGACTGACTGTTCTCTTCAGAACTAATATTCAGTGCTTTTTGACAGTGACAGTGAAGCTGCTAAACATAGACAAATCTTCTTAAATAAAGTAAATAAAATAAATAATAAATAAATAAATGCGGACAACATCACATATATTGCTCTGAACCCAAAGTAAGTAGCTAAAGCACTTGTGTTATGGAATTCAGAAACAACGAAGGGTACCACAAACACCCTACCCGGGACAATGTAGAAAAGTGGTTTTCTACATTGACCCGTCCGGGGATCGAACCCGGGACCTCAAAGCTGGCGACACCTTGAAAACCGGTGCGTACGCCACTCGACCACGGAGGTCGTATGGAGGTAGTCTTTTGACTTTACCACCCGATGATTTCATTCTGGTTCCTTACAGATTTCTTTATCTAATTTCTATGGGTATGTCTTTGAAGCTACATGACGTCATACAAGTGCTAACGTTTCGTTTATACGTGTTCGTGCGGTCACTGACGTTTTCGGGCGGTCGCCTCTTGTGTAGGAACTACTGTTTTAGTGTGATAAGTTTGTTCCGCCCCAATAAGTTTAGGTTCAAACTGACTCCATTTATCATAACTACAAGCCACTCAGAGGTCAACGGCTTTTATGACTTTTGAGTTGTATTGTTCCAGTTTTGAAGCCAAACTATGGAGACTTCTGTACAATACTTTTTGCGACATCAATGTTTTGACAGTTCACTCTACTGACATCAAGTAGGTCCCTACATTTCTTTGTCTCGACAGTATCTGCATCTCGCAATAAATGTCTTTAGACACTCGTTTTCACAAATGCAGTGCTGTGTGGTGTAAATCTGATTCACATTTATTAAAATTCTAGTTTTGGAATAAATGAATGAAGTCACAAAAACTAAAGCATTCTAAATATTAAAAAAAAAACGAAAGATTAACACTTTAAAAATAAATAAGGTAATCTATCAAAGCACACACTTTTATGTATTCAAATATAATATACACTGGAGTATAAATTTAAACGCACGCAATACATATTTCACTTGCTTTTGGGATATGAATATTTTATAAAGTATAAATTGCCGCTATTGAATACTGATAGGTATTCGGATATTGAATTCTGTTTTAGTATATTTTAATTTTACTAGTTAAAGAAATTAGATATTATGATTCATACAGTTTTTTTTAAATAATCACAACAAAATTCTAGCCGGAGAGACTCTTGAAAATAAAGCTAAGAACGATAAGTTTAATGAAATCTCTATCCAAATAATGTTCTTTATTTGACTTTGTTCTCCGCACAAATAGTCTTCCACGTATTTGTCTTTGATGTTCTTCCTACAAAATATCTCCGAAACTTTTCAACAACTTAAACATATTGAAATAGGATAACTTGCCATAAGTGACCGAAACCCTTTTACAAAGAAATCGTATAAAGGAACGAAATAAACTCCGTCAAAATCTCGAGAAGTTCAAAGGCGGACGAACTTATAAGAATTATAAGATACCCACTTACTTAGTTTTGGTAGAGCTCAAATCGTTGGCATTCTTGCGTTGAGACTCACCGTTTCTTGCATTTTGTATGGCGATATTAAATTCCGGGAGTACTTACCCCTTGTTTGTTAAGGGTTGTAAGCCCATCCAACATTAAACAGGCCTATTTGCAATTCAGATCTTTAATTTCTTAAAGATATTTCTCAAGAGGCTTTTGGGCTAAAATTTGTTTGACAATAAAAGTCACAAAGTTATGTTTATTTATGTTTTCTTGTAATTTAATAAAGATAACACGATGTAAATAAATAAAATGGGTGAATAAAGTTGGTACCTTAACTTAAGCACATAATTTTGTAGAGTGAAATGTCAAACAAATCTATGGATTTGTTACATCATGTATGGAATGTCTCATAATTCTAGGAAGGACAAACTTCAGTATTTATTACCATAGTTAATCTCAGTAGAAGGACTGTGTTAAAGATTTACGATCTGAATGTCTGCTCCTAATGACATCTCACAATACGACTGTATAAACATCATAAAAAATACAATAAATAAAAGAGATTTCGTAAAAATAATTCCATTTAATAACTCTCGATACCGCTATCAAAATTCCTAACAAAATAAAGCCCCAGATTTTATAGGCGAAAAACACCAAATAAACGATTCAGTGGACTTCGCCCCTGTTTTGAAAGTACCGAATTTTATAACAGCCGATATATTAAATCAAACATCGGAGGTCGGACAAGCTCAAAGGCCGAATGCCGGAAATAATAAACTCATAACATCCCTTTGAGATGCCAAAGTATCCCATTTACGACATTATAACACATAATGGTATTCACGACGGAATAACATGAAGAATCTTATTAGTAAACACTCAACGGTATCAGATTTCGACATGAACAAAAATAAAAATTGATTATACGATTTTGAACCTTATGCGACAGGTAACAAATATGACTTGGAAATGTATATCGAATACTAGAAACCTGTCCAAACAGTGAAGGTAAACGTAACGACTGAAAGCAAACAAGATTATGTTATATTGAGATTGAATGTGTTATACGTAGGATTATGAGAAAGAAAACTAATATTTGTGTAATAAAGTTCAACTCCGTAGCTTTGGAATTTGAGGGTGGATTTTTCGACGTAGAATGCCCCAAGGCTGATGTTGGAGCAACAAAATTACGGAATATATTGCTGATTTATTATTCCGTTCAAGTAGAACTGGTTGCTACTGTGAAAAATAATTACAAAACTCTGAAACATTTATTCGATATTAAAATATGTGAAGTGCAACTTCAAAAATTTGTAAAAGGGTTTATCGTTTCACAAACAAAATAATATCGAGTTTATTAAATACAGAACAGTGTTTTACATTCCAGTGCTGTTTTTATGCTTATATTATTAACTTTGGTTACATCAATTGAAATAATGAACTAAGTTTCAGACAGTGTGATATAACGCGACAAGCGCATCGGCAATACAGAAAAAGCATTTTAACCAAAATACAATGAAAACTCCTCCAAAGGGATTCCGAAATACAAGGACAGACATAAAAAGAAAACAACTACATAACTATATCATAAGGAACCGCTGCAACAACGGACTTAAATTATTTTTATGTATACGAAAAAGAAAAAGTCCATATCCAAAACGTATTTCCGCAGCAACATTCCCAAAAAATATCGACATCAAAGTAAGAGTTACGAGAGAAATGCGATTTCCATTTCAGGCCATAGATTGATCAGTCATGAGTCACATACCCGTTCCCATTCATCTTAATACCAAGACCTTGATTCACGGATATTGAAACGAACGTCATAAATTCCCATTGCCTGATATGGTACAGAATTGAAATTTACATTCCACTACTGGAAATGTATTCGAGTCTTTGTATCCTGTTACTCCATGTTATTAATCTGTGTTAGAATTCGAATTTATGGAGCGTCTTTGGATTGAAAAATAGTAGATAGCATACATTAATAAAGTCTATCACTTTATGAGGTTTTGGTGCACTTTAAAGGACGACCTACGTGGTCGAGTGGCGTACGCACCGGTTCCAAGGTGTCGCTAGCTCTGAGGTCCCGGGTTCGATCCCCGGACGGGTCAATGTAGAAAATCACTTTTCTACATTGTCTCGGATCTGGGTGTTTGTGGTACCTTCATTGTATCTGAATTCCATAACACAAGTGCTTTAGCTACTTACTTTGGGTTCAGAACAATGTATGTGATGTTGTCCGCAATAAAAAAAAAAATAAGATTTATAAACCTTACTGATAAATGAAGTGTGCATAAAGTTTGTTTAGAAGGTAAGTCGATGGCTTTGTTTTAAGATCCTTACGAAAAACCAAAGCAGTAAAGTTTTTTTTTTCTTCGTCTATTTTAAATCCAACTGCTGGGAAAAGACCAAAGGCATTGAGTTAGGCAATGAAGTTACTGTTTTAAATTATTATAGTAAAATTAAAGGCACATTCTTCCTGTCAAACGTAAAAGCTTTTGTGAGCATCAAATTATCTTTGATTAAGTTATTGAGTATCTAAACCAATTCCTCAGTTAATTAATGCTGGATTGTAATTGGATGAGCCCAATTAATATCCAGTCCTGACCAGGCATGTGTCACTAATGATGGATTTAGTCATCTAATTCGTGATAGACAGAGAAGGCTCCATTGCTTCTCTAATTAGTTTGTCTTGTTTGCGAATGTACCAAAAAAGAGAACATAATATTATGAAATAATAGTATCATGAGACCAAGTTTTCGGTTTATGGGAAAAATAATGTACTTTGTAACTTTCTTCCAAAATGTGTGGTTCAATATAGATTTTCATGAAATTTCTGTGACTTTTGGGTATAAAATAAGAACATGTAAATGTGGCCTGATTTTAACATTCATCTAACTTTAATGGATTAAAAGGATTTACTAGATGATGAGATGATGATGAGAATGGATTATTTGCCTTTTCCGAGAACAAAGAACGAATGGTGCAAAAAACGAAGAAAAAAATACAGAATGGCTAATCGCAGCTACATATCAAACAAATGCCGTTAGCCATACAGTAATTCACTACAATTGAAATTCCAATTCTATCAGTTTGAAATATATTCCGTGCTCCATAACACTCGTTATTACGAAGAGGTCGCCATGTCTGAAATTGTTATAAATGATTTCACTCGTTCCACATTCAGAAATATTACCTTTTATTATGGTTACTAAAAATTTATTATCTCTGACGTCATAAAGGTATTGTCTTTTGGGGCTCTGCATGGATTTTATTGGTTAGATCTATGAGTTAGAAAATTGTGTTAGGTGAATCACGGCGCAGGGTTAGAGCTACTCGTACTTTGGCATCGAATGCAGGAGTTATAACATTAAGGTTATTTCTCAAGCACCCTATATCATTCGCCATGTTAAGTAAGGTGAAGAATTTTCTAGTAAAACAAAAGACTATCTTGAATTGTCGTATTCGTCAGAAAAAAATTCAAAGCTGTTTTAAAGGATTTATTGAGTGGGGGTTAATTCGAATGATATTACTTGTGAATTAAATTAGTAACAATTTGTAATAGTCTATGTAGTACCTAGTCTGAGTCACTTAGTGAGCAAACGATGGCTGTACACTTGTTATGAAAATCCAAATATACTCTTAGATTTATGTACTGTTAACATATAAACTAAGTTTTGAATTGTTTGTTCTTAGTCATCATCTATTTAATATCGGGTTCCTTGGAAAGATTCATGAATCATGTTGTGTTAATATTATTTCATGTTTCGTCGGTCTGAACAGATGCAACTGACTGCTCGAGCAGTTGGATATTGATCAGCAAATATGGACTGCGTTAGCTGTCAATCGCTCAAGCGCGTCGCGGCTACTGCCCTTAGCTTTTCGAAAATAGTCGAAACAAAAGCAGCCGAACTGCTTGAAACAGTCCGTCTGCGCCCGGCTTTAGAGTTTATTAAATTAATATTATTATTTATTTTTTAAAGACGTGCAGTGCCTTTTATAACGGCAATATTATAAGCCAATACCGCTAGTGTCTCAATTCGTTTTTTTTCTCTGTATGGCCCTTTTATTATTTTTCGATATTTTAACAAATCTTTAAAACATATCCGCCAATATATTTTCTTAACCAAATCAAAACCTCCCTTTACCAGTAATTTGTGTGTAACACGATTCACTACACACATTTCACACCCTAATGCAATCCTTACTGAGGGGAGCCACGCGACGGGGTCACAAGCCAAACGTGAACTTTAGACCAACCTAACCTAGCGTTATCTCCTAGTCATTCTTTACCATACCATTGTCATTTTGACTGGCCTGTTGGTCTAGTTGTTAGTGACCCTGACTGCTATACCGGAGGTCGTGGGTTCGATTCCTACCCAGGACAAATGTTTGTGTGTGATGAGCCAGATCATTTGTTCTGTGTCTGGGTGTAATTTATCTGTAATATGTATGTATTTAGAAATATATAAGTATGTTTATCAGTTGTCTGGTTACCATAACACAAGCTCTGCTTAGCTTGGGATTAGATGACCGTGTGTGAGTTGTCCCGGAATATTATTATTATTATCAAGATACTGTGTTCAGATCGAGTATTGAAAGTTTTATGATAGTCATCAAGTATACTATCAGGATAAGTTAATTGTATGTTATGATCAGTCAATGTGATGAAATGCGGTTATTCTTTAATTTTATATTTTCTATTTTCATATTCGATACTCCACTCAGTCCTTTAACACAAATTACAAAAATTAATTACACAAAGTGAAAATTATTCATTATTTCTGAACTTAGAAGAATATATACAGCTGGAATAATGTTTGTTTTGATTTATGCTAGCTTTAATTTCCAAGGTTCTTCTAATCCAATTAAATATGTCAATTGAAACAAAAACATCGTATATTTGGACATTATTATCTAAAGAGATATTCCAATCGAAATAGAAACCTATATGTTTCTTTTTAGAGTTTTCATCATAGCTATCTATTGGCTCGCTCCCAGGACACGATTCGATTACAGCGTCAGAACTTATTGGCGCTGCCATGTTGTCTTAATTCCTACAAATTTTATTGAATGTGTTAGTTTTTTAGAGTTTGTGGTAATTTAAGTGTAACTGAAAATAATATTTTATATTTTTAATGATTAAATTTTATCAAATTTTTAATTTTAAAGCGACCTATAAAAATAATGAAATAGGTAACAATAGTAATGGTTCTGTACTTATGTGTGTATGTTGTACTAAATAATAATAATGATCCAAATAATTTTCAAAGTTAAGTTGTTTATTAAGGACCTGTCTGATCCAAAACTTGACAGGTATAAACCTAATCTGTATAGTCCCTAAATTATATCTAAAGTGTACAGTCATTTAGTCCATTAACTGGCAACTTAAAACTGCAATATCATAACTTTAGAACATGATTTAACTTCTTCTTTAAATACATTAACATAACACAATAGTAATTAGCTCATTAATTCCCTATTCAAAATTTTCAAAACATAACTTATGTACCACTAATTACTAATCGATACTGTATTAATATACGCAGACTTAAGCCTTCAGTAAGAACCCTAGACAGAGTCTAAGACCTATTATCTGAGACCCTCAAACGTCGTCAAAACATAAGGCCGTCTATTCACGGACGCCTAAAGCAGTTACCAAATGATCAACATACACTGCTCAAGCATTCGACAGCGATCGCGCGTGACATCTGCCGGCCGACATTTTTGTTTTTCAACCGCTCGAAACCGTTCAACTGCTTTAAAAAGTCCGTGTATGTGTGAATTTAGAATTCTATAGTTTATCATGCAGTCGCAGATTAAGGCAGTCGATACTCACTGCTCCAAGCAGTCGGTGTGTGGGCGGCCTTAGTATTATACATAGAAACCTACTAACATAATATGATATTCTAGCTAACACACTTCATATTATCCCCGATATGTTGCCAAGAGATTTAAGATTAACATTACATGGATTTATCGTAAATAGTACAATAATTTACAGGTTGTATGCGTTGGATTGTAATTGTATCATTATAATATTATCATGCTTGCGTTCTTCAATGATTATTGAGCGCAATTACGTTGAAATGAATAAAGGATGAAAATGGGTTATTATATTTATCATTGTAGTTTTAAAAACCATATTTATATTGATATTATAAATGTTAAAATAACTCTGACCATCGTCCGTAATATTATAAATGGTAAATTAGTTCTGCATATGTCTGTCATACTTTCATGACTAGAACTATATTTTATCCTGCCCTTCCTGCACTACAACTTGCACTCTCCAGGATGTGATGGAGGCCAGCGACCGATCCATCCAGGTGGTATTTTTTTGGTTCGATAGTGTTTGAAAGTTGGACCTTTGACTCGAAAAGAAGAAGAAAATTAAAACACTCCACCAACTTTGATATAACTTGGTGTAGGTTTAGCTTAAAAAAAGGACAGGGTTCAGGCTTCTTATTTTCGCGATACCCGATGTCCTGGCGTACGAAGTCACGGGTGAAAGCTATTTACCCATATATAAGGATTTTAAGTGATGGGTAAGTAGTTTATTGTTATTTAAATTAGGGTCCTTTTACGGTACCTTTGGGGGAGGCCTATGTCCAGCAGTGGATGTCCTACGGCTGAAATGATGACTACGGTACCTTGCTTTTATTCTCATCATTTAAGCTTGATGCTTGCTATTTGTTTGTTAGACATAAAACAAGAAGTCCCATATAAATTTGTAGAAATAAACAATCAAATAGGTTCGTAAAGCAAACGTTACAAACTATCTCTAGGTTATTGGTGTGTTTTCAGTCCATATGCAATGTTATAGCTGTGACGTTGCCAACACTCTGGTATCGCTCGGAATACGAGGAAGGAAATCAGTTTCCTCGGTGTATATAGCTTGAGTTATGGTTGAATGTTTGTTAGGAATTATTAAGAAGTGAGTTTTTCGTTATGGAATTACACTTTATGTAAAAAGAACTGTCAAAACGTTTGGTAGACTCTACTCGTGATCAGAGAGCTGGTTTGTTCCTTGCACAGAGAATCGGCATAGCCATTCAACGTGGCAATGCTGCCAGCCTTCTGGGCACGTTTCCCGCCATTGACAAGCATGACGATGAGTTTTTTGACGCTTGTTAGTTTTATTTATTTAGATATGATTTAATTTTAGTTCTTGTATTAGATTTAAGTATTGAAACGATAATTAAAAAGAAGTTATTGTTCTAGAATATGTATATTACCAACTGACAATATTTATTTATGACGCTAGCATTTAATATCATCAGTGATCACTTAAAAATGATTACTTAGGTACTACTTTAGATAAAAAGCAAACACGACAAGAAAATCTGAAGTTTGAAATCTTTAGCCAGTTTAAAATACATAAAAATATAATTATCAACCTGACTAGAATCTATGATCACAAACCAATATCTAAAACGAAAGTTAACCTAAGGTAAGGTTTATGCCTAACCATGACATTGTGAGAACGGAGCATTCAAGAAAAAAGTAAAAAATATTACTCAAATAACGAATATAAATGTATAACCATTTGCCTAGATCAATCCTCGAGATAGCAGATATTATATATAGAAAAAAAATTAAAACATTTTGAGTTCTGAGGTTTACGCGAATGTTAGACATTAAAATAAAACTACTTTTACGGTTTTTATCGCGGTTTGTATTTGAATTTTAGTTCCCGACGTTTCGACACCTTTGCAGGTATCATGGTCACGGGCAGACTGAGGTGGTGTTCGTCTTGACGGTTGATGTTGCTCGTTCTACCTTCATATTATTTTTATTGATTATTTGTGGTCCGGCCTACGCAATATGAGCTCGATGTTGGTGTTGAAAAGTCGGGAACTTAAATTCAAATACAAACCGCGATAAAATCCGTAAAAGTAGTTTTATTTTAATTAAAACATTGTTATCGTCAAAAGCTTATTATACTGTTAGTAAATTAATGCAAGACAAATTATAAATGTTTCTTTCAATTTATATCTACTATATTATAATACATTATATACACATTATATAAAATCAGTAATTTTTGTTTATATAAAATCAGTTTTGTTTGTTATTAGTTTTGCATGCCTTATGTTAGGATATGGTTAATGCACATTTGTTAATTTATACATATAAGATCCCTATGTACCCTTATTCGCAAACAATAAATAAATTTGAAATATGAAAAATATTGAATAACTTGTTTATCAGGCCTCTGTATAAACATATTATTATCAATATCAGACAAAGTACATATTTTACCCGCGTTCCAATGAAAAACATTCCTTCACTTCAAATAATCCTATTGATGAAAACATTTTGTATCGAGACCCTGTTCTACGAGCATCTTATCTTTTGTGCTAAACTTAATACGGCTTATAACCTTTCCGTACCTAAATAAATATCTGGGTAATGGCAAAAGCTAGACTATATATATATATAGGTTTAGACGACCTCCGTGGTCGAGTGGCGTACGCACCGGTTTTCAAGGTGTCGCCAGCCCTGAGGTCCCGGGTTCGATCCCCGGACGGGTCAATGTAGAAAACCACTTTTCTACATTGTCCCGGGTCTGGGTGTTTGTGGTACCTTCATTGTTTCTGAATTCCATAACACAAGTGCTTTAGCAACTTACTTTGGGTTAAGAGCAATGTATGTGATGTCGTCCGCATTATTTATTTAAAGGCTCACTTCTAAAGATAGACTTATGTAAGTACCAGAATATTTTTTTTCTCAGAACTTGACATTTAGAAATTTTGTGATTACTATCAATAATAAAGTGACAATATTGGCTTGGCTAATATTTTTTTTTTCCGATATTAAGCTTAGGTTTATTTTTATACAGAAATATCGATTTAAGAAGCCTTTTCCCAGCACTAGTCACACTAGTTTGGCATCTGCCATTTTAATCAAGCTACGTTTGAAGTATAGTAAACCTGTACCACGTCCAATTTATGAGACAAATGACTATCCATTTAATTATTTAATCCCACACCTTTGAGAGCTTGCTTTGGTCACCTGTGACCGAAAGACAAAAATCTATCTATTGTGTCTTGTGGCTAAGTGACTAAACGATTCTGAAAAACCGAATCAATACAACAAATTCGAAAATTATTAAATAAACCCATCAAAACTCATTCTATACACACAGTACAGCCGTGCTATTCTGTAACATTATTTTCATGTCTCGACAGCGGAATCCGCGCGGAATCCGCGGTGAGATGTCAAATACGTATTCTCGAATTTGAATTCTAAATCAAGGCCAATTGGGTTCACTTTTGAAGTGAGCTTTATTGTCACTTCACTCTCACCTGTCACCGAAATTATTAACAGAATAGACATACTGATAAGAAAATCCAAAAACCCTCAAATATTCACACATCCTTTTTTAATCATTCAATCCTGTCTTCACCTCGTTATTTTTTCGTTTCGTTCTCTCTCATACACGTGTACTATACATGTATGTATTGTACATGTGTGGAAAGTCGGAATCCGGGCATGCCTCAGGACTTATTAACGCATTCCCCACTTCCCACTGTGATTCACTGGCGTATTTCGAACGCTTCTTTTCTGGTTTGTTACAAGTCATAAGCTGTAGCGGCAGCAACAGGTTTTAGTTATCTTGACAGATCAAATATCGACAAAATTCTTTGTTGTTGTATTTGAATGTATTAAATAGTTAAATTAATTCCAATCATTGTGGCCATAGTTTCATTTAGGGCATGTAGATAATTAATCGTTTGAATGTATTTAAATTGCGTAGATAAGCAAATAAGTTAATAAACTTTGCAATTATTATTTCTACATTTATTATAAAAATACAAATTAATTAAGCGGGACAAAAAAACCATAATAACAATTAAAACCAATAAAATTAATTTTGAGCACCTGAGCTAATTAGTTTCATTTTCAAATTTAAACAAGCTAATTTACATCAAATTGCTGCCAACAGTAATTACAAAATACGCATTGTCATGTTTTCAATTATAATTAAATATTTTCCATTCTTCAATATCTCGAATGAATTCGCAGAATAATATTCAAAAGCACAACGAACTAATTCGGAACACGTAATTAAATTTCCCATTCAGATCTTCGAATTAAATTAAAATAGTACGTGAGTTGTGTATATAAATAAGTAAGGCGATAATAATAAAAGAGTTTTGTTTATTTATTGTCAATTCTCAAATTGATTGCAAAGGTTGGTAGTTGGAATAAAAAGTTTCTTGTGAAAGAGAGAATTTCGGTGGTTTGTTATTGTTATATTAATAGTGGTAACATAAGTCGTATTTTAAAACAGTGAGTAGTTATTATAGTTATATTTTATATTGATTTATATATTAATTATGAACCAAGTAAGAATTGTGTTATAACCACTATTTTTAATGAGCCCAAAAATCTATTTGGAATTAAGTAATGATGGACTAAAACTTCCAACTGACTTCATACGAACGAAACAATACGAACACTAAATCGCTCCCCGCTACCGCTTACACCTTAACCCTCTACTTTAACAGTGTTGTTCAAATGTTCTTGTTTTAAGAATGCTTTCATGGCTTCTAAAAGGCGGCGTATGATTTGTAGCCGCGAATATTCCAAATACGCGCTTTGTTGCTCTCTAAATAACTATGAAAGAAGGATTGTGTGTTGCTTCGTTCTTTTTAGAAAGCTTACTCTTTAAAATAGAAAGCAATTGTGGGGCGGGATGAGTTATGACTTACAAGTTCCGCATTAACGTGATTTTATTTTGTTATAATTTTACGTCCTGGGTTTGGTTTAGTTCGGGAACGGTTGAATGTAATGCTGTTATTATATTTCGTTTCGTTCTTGATGGAAAATACATAATTGTTTTAATTATTCTGTATTTTTTTTATTTCTTATAAAATAATATTAAAACCTAATTATATCGGCATTTTTATTATGTTTTTAAAGGCAAGTGCGAAGTTAAGGTAGGTATGAAAGATGAACATAAACCTACAAGAAACTATTTATTGTACAATGCTTATACAATTTTTAGGCAAAGCTATTTTAATCTCAAGATCTGTATGAGTTGACAAAGTAGAAACGTCACTAAATTATGACAGACTTTATAGATACATATTCGTAGACATTCTGACATTTTACTGCGTCATAAAATGTGCCTGTCCTTATTATTTTTATGATGAAGAAAAGAAACAGAAATAAACTCAAATCTATTTCATTTATAGCGTATAAATGACAAGTTATTAAAACTGGACAAGTTTTATTAGTTTTTATTAATTGTTACGTCTTTCAATTTTGTTTCGAACATCTATCTTATAGAAAAAATATTTTTAGAATAGTTTGAGCAAAGGAAATATTCAGTAGATCCGTCGGTTAAATAAACAAAAACGCATTAACGGCTAATGGTAAGGTGGCTTCCTTCAGTTGATGAACAAACAAACAATTGTGTTAGTACTTGTCTTTGTCGAGTGTTTACGATGTGTTAGAACCCTTTGGATGTTTAGATGTGCGTTTGTTTTTATGATACAGACCCAATTGTGTTTGAAAGATGCGCTCTCGTCCAAGAATAAATCTTTTTGATTTGATTACGGAATACGGAATTTTCCGTCTTGTAACCAAAGTGTGGTTCGTTGGGTCGAATAATTTGGTGTAGTTGCGAGCATTCGCTTTTCCTCTTCGAAGATCGTTTTTTTATAAGTTGGAACGTTTATGTATTTGTGTGGAAGGCATATTCCACTTTGTTCACACAAAGTAGACTTTTGTGTCTCCTCATTTCACCTCGGACTCAATTCACCCAGGTGATATCACCTGGGTGAAATGAGTTGACTTTTTTTATGTAATTTGTTCACATTGGACCTGTAACACCCAGGTGAAGAAACGCGACGTTTTGAATTATTCTAGTCGACTTTATCAACCGCATACAAAGTAGCAAAAAGAACATTAAATTATATTAAAATTTATTTTTGTATTACCTACTAATTGTTAAATAATAAATACTAGAAAACATTTTCGACGAAACGGAGACGGAAGTGCCTGTAACCAAAGGCCCGATTCCCAGTCTCCCACAGCCAGGAGACGCGCGCGCTCTGTAGTGTTGATTGACATATTATAAAATCAGTACATTTTTTATTGCTAAATTAATTAATAATAAAACTAAAATTATGTGAACCATGATGAGCAGGTCCCAATATTTAAAAATAGTTCCTTAACAAGTTCAACAAAAATAACTGCATACAAACCCTCTTACAATCAACACTAGCCTATCTAAAACACAATAAGCTAACAAAGGAGGCGAAGAATGTATTAAACCTTATTAAACCAACCTAACTCAATCCTGAAAACCTTTCGTACCCTTCTTCAAGTGACGTCAGATAACACTAAAAAGTACCATTCCAAGTACCAACTCCAACATTCCGAGCATTTGGTACTTTCCATTATTCAAGTCTTCTATATTAAACACTACTATATCTAAGAAAAAGTCGCTTTTGTTCACCAGGGTGATTTAGTTCCAAGCTAAACAAATTACACTAATACATTTTATTTAAGTACTTTCCACCGGAGCGAAGTGTTTCCGAGGTGAAATAACTACACTAAAACATCTACGTCGATCACTCGGGTACCTAAACAAAGAACCTACTATTTACCTAAAAGGTATGGCAATGAAATAGCTATCTAATGACTTATCGTACAGCAATATTATTATATTACCGTTTGACGAAATCCTTGGTGGAGTGGCGTACACACCGGTTTTTAAGGTGTCACTATGTCTGAGGTCCCGAGTTTAAGCATAAAACCATATCGTAAACATTTACATATAAAAACTTAACAAGGACAATAAACCACTCTTGGGGTCAGATAGGTCAATGTAGAAAAATCGCTTTAATTTATTTATTTAAACTTTATGCAACAAAATAATGTATTGTGTACATAGGCGGATTTAATGCCACAGGCATTCTTTCCAGTCAACCTTAAGGTGATGCAGAGATAACATGGTAGGTGCATTCAGTTGGAAAAACAGTTACTGAAATAAAATATTATAAACTGAACACTACTTATATTTACTTAATAATATATACCTACATAAATATCCATACACAAATATGTATTTAACATACATACAAACAAATATATATATATATGTAATAAACATACAAACAATCATGATGATAATTCTGCCATTTTCTTGAAGATGAATTTCCGAATAGCAGTTTTAAAAGATTGCTTAGTAGTGGACTTCCTGATTTCCAAGGGCAGCGCATTCCACAAAAGGATAGCTTGGATATGGAAAGAAGAATGGATAGTGTATTTTCTACATAGTTTCGGTTTATGGTGTTGGTGGTACGGACTTGTCTTTGATTCCATAACTAAAGTGCTTTAGCTACTTCCTACACTATTAGGTTCAGATGTATGTGTTATTTATTCTCCTATACATTATTTATCAAATATCACAAAAAAATCCGCTTTTAAATGAAAGTGCAAGTTTGACTATATTAGTATTGCCGATGAAATTGTCCAAAGAAAAATTTCCTTTGCCTTATTAAAATTGCACTGGAAAGAGCAAAGCCGTCCAAGTTTAAGTTAAACAGTTTTTATTGCGCTCTCAAATTGAAAGACTTAAGATTGTTTGAAACTTTATGATAAATCGACTCCCTATAGAACGGTTTTTTAGTTTCCAAGTGTTGTTTGTTTGAAGTTTTGAAGAATTTATAGTCTACCTTCAGCTTGATATTGATACGATACTTTGGGATGGAAATTGATACAATGGCATACAATAAGAATTGATGTTATTTAGTCGTTTAATTTTGTACTTATTACATGTATTACTGTGGATATACCTTAATATATAAATAAATAAATGATTTGGTAGAGAGTGCCCACTCGTTTTTAACCGACTTCAAAAAGATTGCATTTTTTTTATGTTTGTTACCTCAGTACTTTCGACTGGGTAAACTGATTTTGATGATTCTTTTTTATTTGAAAGGTGGTGCTTCCCATGTGGTCCCACTTTAATTTGGTCCAGTTTTGACAGTGGGATCAATAAGCAAACCATATGACTTATTTTGAAGTCGTTTTTTTTTGTAATAATTATTAAGGAATAAGAATGTTTGCTATGTTATAACCTAACTACGGCTAAACCAAAAATAAAAGATACGTTTAAAGACTATATTTTTCCCCTAAATATACTAGAAACAAAAAAAGATAAGAAACATTTATTTCCATTTAATAGAAATTACAGAAGAAATTCCTCTTAATCATCGTTTAAAAAAACCTAAATAAGAAATAGTCTGGGAACCTAATATTCTGGAGCCGTGGCGTCTATTTCCCTAACGAGGCATGTTTACTTTAATCAAAAAACTTTGAAGAGTTTAAAAAAAAGAGTTAAACATTTTCCGCATCGTCGAGAAAAGTTCCTTCAACTATATATTTCCTGCCTAACTAAACGAAAGAGGAAAACTGCCAATAACAGAACTCTTTAAGACTGAGACTTTAGTTTTGAAAGATTTTATAAAAATAAGAGTTGCTGTTCTTATGTTCAGCTCGAGTGGAAACAAACTGTTCTAGTTTATTGGCTTAATTTATTTAGAATAGAAAATACCCAGAAGACTTAAATGAATTTATTTGAGAATTATGATTTTACAACTAGAAGGCATTTGAACTGCCTAATCATGATGTCGAAATTTTTTGAAAAGTTAAAGAAAATAAAATATTGGCCCAAAACAGAGTTCTGTTACGTAATTATGGCCATGTGATGAAAATACAAGAATGGTCAAGTTTTAATAAAGAAAAAATTCTGAGTAAAATATATTTCGACACCAAAATGTTTAAACACCCTTTGTCCGCATCAAATGTGTTTCTATGACGTCACTGTCCAGCCATTGTAGTTAATATCACTCGGTATGAACGGTTTCCGGTCGGTAGTGCGCGAGATTGCAATCAGGCGTTTGATAGACTGTTGGCTCGTAATGGCAATATACCTCGTAAACGGATGCTCATACTAAACGTAATGAGTGGAGGAAGGAATGTTGGACAGCTCAAAGGGTGTGTGTGACTGTTTTGTATGGTTAATACGTAGAAATCGATCAAACAATGTTTAATTACGAAATCCAGGGATTGGACTTACATCTGACACAAAAACGATTACCTCTAATGGTAGGTTATATTCGACAGTCAATCGTGATTATCAAGTCCATTTTATAATACTACCTACTATCCTGCGGTAAGGATAATAAAGGCTGTTTTTTTTCTTGAATACATAAGAAATTACTTTTAGAAAGAAAGAAATTACTTTAGAGGGGCTCGTGGCTAAGTGTAAGCCGTACGGTTTGACCGATAATACAGGTTAAGCCGCGCTCGCCGCGGTTGGTCCGTGGATGGGTGACCATTTACAACATACCGAGACCCCTCCGTGTTTCGGAAAGCACGTTAAACAGTAGGTCCCGGCTGTCATACATAGATCTTTGGCAGTCGTTAAGTCAATTCCGACAACCAGTCTTACTATGGGATACTGTGTTTCCCAGTAAAATGGGTTGTGGAGGTCAGATAGGCAGTCGCTCCATGTAAAATGCGGTATTCAGCTGAATCCGGTATGACTGGTAGCCGACCCCAAAATAGTTGGGAAAAAGGCTCGGGAGATGATGACATAAGAAATTACTTTCATCTTTTCTTTTATTTTATCTTAACTATCTACAAAGACTAAAATTCTGCATAACCCAACTTTAAACTAAATTGTGTACAAACATATAATAAAATAAATAAATACATCGAAGGTAAAACTTTGAATAGCATCAATTAAAACCCGTTAATTTCTAAATTGAATGCCGTTGAGTTTAAATTCAAATGAACAAGTTACACAACTGGGAGGAGATCTCAAATTATATTAACGTTCGCAGCCGACTCGTAATTACAATTATAATTATTCTCAGTACAATCCTCTTTAGACCGCCGGAAGTGACGTCAGTCAACGCGTTGACAGCCTGTCATTCTGGGTATCGTGTGGTCGCTTGTAATGTTAGGCACGATTCGCACTAGTCAAAACCACAACTAATTGCGTAATTATTTTGATCAAGTTACTTGGACATATTTGCCCTATAATTTCATACAGCTGCATTAATTTGACAATAGAAAAACATATTTTAATTTTAATTTGAAACTTTGGAGTAAAATAAAAAATAAACAGCGATAGGATCCCTTAAATTAGTTTTATTTAAATGTCTAAAATTCGCGTTAATTTGCGTTCCTACTCATCAAAAAGCCAAATTCAGATCTAATCGATGTCACATACTATACCGAATTGAACGAAAGAATGTAATCCATGTTCACAAAACACACATTTTCATCATGACCACGGTAATATTATCATACAGTAGTGTAACTCGGCCGCATGATAGAAATAAATGCCTACAGCCGCGCGGTACGTAAACATGCGTTAGGGCTGCCCGTCTCCAACATTTTAATTACATTTGCCTACTTTCTGTTTCTATTTAGTTTTGTGATTGTAAATATCCTTTTTATATAAATAAATTCAATACTTTGTATATTGTATAGGAAGTGTTCAATAAAAATGCGTGTTGTTTTTTTTATTGGTAGATTTAATTAAAAAACATGTTTTTGTTTGAAAAACAAATCGGGCTTATAAATTTGCGACCGAAAAATATTTGCGCCTAGACTGAGTCGTACGAAATGCTTTATTGTTAAATTTTAAAGTATAATAAATCCGCATTCTTATATGAAGCTTAATTAAAAATGCGTTATTGACGAATTCATACAACCAAAAACAGCACAATATTTCCTACTCGTCATATTAACTGATTTTTAGAGAAAAAATCGCGCGGTTATTGTTAAAAAAAAACACACCGTCCGTTCGACACTGCGGTACAGCCGTGACTGTCTGCGACCCGAGCGCACCCCGAGATCGAGCGCGTAGGTATAGCTCGCGTTTCGTCCGTTTGTATGAAGTTGGAGTACTGTATTATAGTATTACCGTGTCATGACTGTGCAAGCATTGGCGCGTGTGAATAAGCCCTTAAGAATGTTAGATTTGGAAATTCGAATGCATTCCTCGTTTGAATTCTTCAGAGCGAAATGCAACAGTACGTTCTACGGTACGATATTGTTGAAAGACAATGTAAAATATTTGTTCTCGATATCTGCATAGATGACATTTGGATAATATTTTAAGATTTTTGCTACGATTTCTTATTCACTTTTAAACAGTATGCGGATAGCATAAACAAGTTTTTAACGTTTTCAGAAGTTACCAAGCTTTTATAAATGAAGTAAACGTGATTACTAATGTGTCACAGATAATAAACGGTAAGAAAGTATAGGTAGATCTAACTAGACTCAAGCTAAAAACTTTTTCCGGGGACTTACACAGAAGTATCCTAACTGACAATGCCGAATATACTTGATACTCAGCGAAAAGGTGCGCCGATCTGTAAGCGCTTTCATGGCTTAAAAGGATTAAAGCAAACAAACGTACTAGGTATTAGCAAACGATGTATTGTTCAAGTGACGAATACAGCGCTTTATTCCGCTTTCAAAATATGTCAGGAACATACAGGCTGCTCCATTTTCGCGAGGTTAGGGGTCAACGGTTCGCAACAGTGAGTACTCTGTTTTATTGAATGTGTTTGGCAGTGATCACTCAACATTGACCTGTATCACTTGTGGACTGAAAGACTCATTTTTGGTATAGAAACGAAGTCTATAGAATGTAACTTGTCATCGAGGTTCCTTTGTAACTTGTTTACGAACTATTTTTGTTTTCCTTAGATGGTTTTGGTTGATCTTTTTCCAAGCCCCCAGCAATTCTATGTCCAGCAATGAACCACAATATAAGCTTGACTACTCCAACACGGTTCGTAGTAAAAGTGTGAGAAATAATCCAGTGTTGAAATTAAATCTCCACTAAGGGCTGTCTGGACTAAGTATTGTTTTCATAACTCCAAAAACGTTCTCAGTTGTATTTGCGGTGTTTGTAATTTTAGTTAAAGCCTATTAGTATTACTATAACGTTCCAAAATATACACACTATTAATTATACAAATTTTTAACCATCGCGCTGTATATTTATAGTAATATAAAGTAACGGGTATTAGCGCGAACATGCATAAATGCCTTTTATTAATAACAAGCAGATTCAAGCCCAAAAAGGTATTTTTTCACGTTTGCGCTAATTCCTGTATATATTATTACTATAAATATACTCTTTTGTTTACAAGGTACATTAATCAATACCATTTATTTGTACATTCAGTTTGCATTATCTGCTCTATTCCAAGAATGTGTCATTCTAATTCGAACCTTCAAGTTTTCTAATGAGTGTCATAAGGCATGACTACGTAATTATACCTGTATCTCTCGTAAGCCTAATCTAATTAGATCTAAGCCGACTATCTATATTATCTATTCGACGGCCTGTTGGTAGTGGTTAGTGACCCTGACTGCTATACCGGAGGTCGTGGGTTCGATTCCCACCCAGGACAAATGTTTGTGTGATGAGCACGATCATTTGTTCTGTGTCTGGATGTAATTTATCTATAATATGTATGTATTTAGAAATATTTAAGTATGTTTATCAGTTGTCTGGTTACCATAACACAAGCTCTGCTTAGCTTGGGATCAGATAACCGTGTGTGAGATGTCCCGGAATATTATATTATATTATTAAAAGCCACTATTGACATCTTGTTAGTTGGTTATTATCTCTTGTGTGTGTGTGATTTATGATTGAAACCTTTTAGGTACAGTTGTTTATCTTATTGATAGAATTCTTATGGCAAAAGATACGAGTCATGTTAAACTGGTGAAAAAATTTTTTTTGATAGTCTTCGTAAAATTGCCGAATTTTATCTGATCCTATCTTGTTTTGTGGATGTTTTTTTTTGGTAGAGATCTTTGCAGTTAGCCTGAGCGCAAGCTTTGACTGCTTTACGGGACTAATTTTGTGGATGTTTAAACATAATTTTGCTAGTGGATAATTTAGGTGCAACACAGCACTTGTCGTGCTACTCATTTTGTATTTCTGGTAAGTGTAAATACGACTTCAAGTAATAATTTTCAAACACAGTTTCATTCCAAAATACCAGCCATAAATTATTCCCAAAATATTCCCGTTATTGTTATAATATAAAATAATTGGAACGGAATCGTTTCCTTAGATCGAGGAATCGTCGTATCTTGATCACAGTTCATGCTTGGCCGGGCAGCGTTTTGAACCGTTTGAAGACATTTCAATGGGCGCCCAGTCATTTTCTATATTGCTCAGATGTACTGGCGTTTGAAAGCCTGTAGACGTATCATATGTATTACGAGCTTCGAACAGATTTCGAAATAAATTCTCTCATTTAAAAGTTTATGTTTCATTTTCTAGAAATACGGAATTACGGACGTTGTTTCTGATATTGTATTGGAACGTTATTGTAAGAAAATTTTATTTGTATTCGTAGGATCTTCATCAATCCCTTTAACTCGGGGGTAAGTTATTTTAAGCTACACTGGACGGTAAAAATACCAAATTAGGTTAGGACCTAGTACTTAATATAGTACTAGGTCGTTTTGTTGCAGACCCTGGCTGTCTTTCCAATTGTAGAGACATGCAAAATTATTTTTTTGCTCCTTCTATTTACTTCTTTTAATTAACATAGCTGCAGGTGCCAAAATGGTTCAATACCAAACACGAAGCTTAAATATCTTAAATTTATTCTGTTTTATTATAGAGCCTGGCTTACAGCACTTCCAGAAATAAGCATAAGTCTGAAAAAGCCTACAAGATTTTTCATAAATGTACCTACATGATAAAACTACTCAATGTCTGATCACTTAGCTTCACTGCTCATAGAATGTGTTAGCTGTTATAATTTAGCTTAGTAAATAGCCAACGTAGTTTCTTTCCTCTTTACAGTAAAAAGCGCATCTCTTTAAAACTCTTTGAAAGCACGGAGCACGACTCGCCATCTACGTCCAATTTACACGGACGTGCAACGGACTGCAAAAAGTCCAACGATTTAGTTTTATTCCGAAATTAATATCTAAATCTTTTTATTCAATACTTAGGGACAGATTTTCTTTCCCTGTTATTGCAAAGATAATAGTAAACTTCTAGCCATTTAAAATATTTAGCGCCCCTGATTTTGTTTCGCATTAGTTACTTGATGTTCTCAGGGGTTTATTACTTCTAGCATTTATTTAGCGTGATGTTGAAAACTAAAATCGTGTCACAACAATTGACATGTCTTTTTTTTGTTTCTTATTTTATTCTTAACCATTGCTTGTTATGTCTGTGGTCAAAAAATGCAACGACAGACTATTATTAACAATGAAGGACTATTCTTCAATGTTAATACTACGAATCGACACAATATATAATAATAATAATAATAATATTCCGGGACAACTCACACACGGTTATCTGATCCCAAGCTAAGCAGAGCTTGTGTTATGGTAACCAGACAACTGATGAACATACTTATATATTTCTAAATACATACATATTATAGATAAATTACACCCAGACAACCAGAACAAATGATCGTGCTCATCACACAAACATTTGTCCTGGGTGGGAATCGAACCCACGACCTCCGGTATAGCAGACAGGGTCACTAACCACTAGACCAACAGGCCCGTCGTATAGTATAGTATATATGTACAGTATTTAAATACTGTGTTCATTTAAACGACTGAATCTGTGATAAAAATATTATAGGTATACGCAATGAGCATTTTCGTTATCAATAAAATAGACTATGATAAGCATAACATAATTCTATAACAATAAATGAAGTATTTTACAAAAGACAGACAAAACTTATTCGGGTAATTTATACAACCCACTTCCATAAATATTATCAAAAATAGAGATTATTACCGTATATTTCAGTCCAAACACTATTTAAAATTAGCCTTCCATTAACAAATAAATGTATTCATGTGAACAAACCAGTCAGACAGATAATTTAATTAAACTAAATGTTAACATAAAACTTAAATGCTTAATTAATTAAAGTACTTATATAATTACTTTACTTGAGTCAGATATATTATATTCGAAGTAGAAGTTTGTAATTAAGTGTCTGACGTCTGTTCAACTCACATGTTTCCAAAGCTAGATTAAATTTAAATGAGACGTGTCCGACTTAATGATTACTCGGGGGTTATTTACGTTGTTTCCACAAAAACTCGTGTACCGAAAATGTTTTTTTGGAAGCATATTTATAGACTTACTAACTAATTGGTGTTGCTGCGTACTGAATACTGTTAGACACGATGTGGGTACGACACTAAATTAGGGCTAAATAAAAATGTGTGCAGGGCTTTTTGTGAAAATTATATTAATATTTTGTGTGTATAATGTACATATTTATATAAGCAAACTTTTCAAGTAGAATAATGATTAAAGCTAGTAACAAATTATTGAAACACTTTCAGACTAATGTAATAAATAATAACTCAGTCAAGTTAATTCAAATGGTTAAGGTATTTTATTACCCCTTTTAGTCAAAGTATAGTTCAATAGATTGACTTATTTCATAAAAATCATCCTGTAGTTTACTGGTCGACTATGCAACGTGAATTTTTTTGATGCAATAAAAATGAAATGAAAAAAAAATTACTATGCAACATGAAAATTGATTTTTCGAGTTTATTTGACACACATTTTTCAAAAATCACACCTATCTGTACCTGAAAAAGCGATGGTTACATAAAAAGGCCAGGTTTGATAGTATGTGACAAATGTCGTACGTTCCACTAATATTTGTTCAGAGTCAGGCAGTTTGTGACCGGGAGATTTACTACTGTAAACTCATCTGGCGAACCGAATTCCTAGCGTGGCAACACTTTTTTACGTGACATAATGGTTGTACCGAATGATTTTGTTTATTATGCGGCAAATAGAAACATTCAGACATTTTATTAGGACTACTATTTAATTGACGTTATTCAACGATATCGACTGTATAATAAGTTAAGAACGAAAAAAAGAATGTTATACATATCTACGTAAATGTATAAAAAAATACTTGAATTGATGAACACGTAATTGCTACAAAACAAAAAGGACCACAACAAAACCAATTTAAAATCTCTCTTCTTATTTTCCACTGAAAGTGGTAGAAAATTGTATGAACCTTTGAACTCTAAAAATACTCTATAAAATACTTTGAACTTCACCTACATTACGAAAATTTATAACCAACCACACGATCGAAAACATTATTTCCCCTTACCTCATGAAGCAAATCACCCGGAAAACACCATTAATTCACTCAAAAATTCAGCTTTAAAAGCTATAAACGTGAATTACATTCCCAACATTATTCCTTACAATTCCGAGTTAAATGTGAATGCTCGCATCAATAAGCAAGCGACAGAAAAAATAATTTAACAAAACGTAATGTATTCGGTTGGGAAATCGAATGTGGATCGGGATAATTGAGATGGGACCGACATTCAGGGTTAACTGAAGCTGAAAGGGTTTCTAAACATTGAAATGAAATGAGTCACGAGTCATATGGGCTATTGGTTATATCGGAGATCAACTATGTTAGGCGTTGTAGTGTAAAGGTGTGTTAATACAGGTGCATTTCGTTCGTTGGGATATCCACGACCTGAGAGGTCATATCCCCAGTTTTTAAGAGTCTGACTTTCCCGATTGATATTCAAAAATTATAAATAGAATAAGTTATTAAAAGCTGAATGCAATCCTGATCTCACCTTAGTAGTTAAAACTAGTCAACAGTTTTAACACGGAACATAATAAAAATATTATGAATACACCCTTTTTCCTCTTTTATATGGTACTGTACTCACCGTGGTTAGCTTTTAGCCTTGAATTTGTATGTTATACGACACTGCATACGTATTCAAATCGATCCCAATTTCACTTTTTCAGACGTTTTTTGTTGCATTTTTTTTTCCAACGAATCAGTATTCAAGTGTTAGATCTTAAAGTTAGTATGTATATAGAGTGGTATAAATAAAATTCATTCCAAACCAACTGAGATACACACTTCAAACACTAAACTAACTTATTTCAAAACTTAGTTCGTAACACAAAAAGCAAAGTATAACTTTAGTATTCTGAAGCATACAGACTTCGCATGATTTAGTTAGAAGCTAAAACAATAAATATGAGTAAATTACACAGCGAATGAAACCAATAAAACAATGGAGACTCTTAAATTACACTTCAAATAATTCACATCCTATGTTTATCCCTAACTATGTGATGGGTAATTCATAAGCGACGGCGGGTTATTAAATTAGTAAATTTTACTGTCATACAACTCAGTCACTGATCAATCAGTTACCGTCATACAATTTACAAACAATAAGACTATTTATTTATGAAATATAACTAACAAGTAATTCATCCGTAATCTTAATTATTATATTATTATTATTATAATGCACGTGAACTAATTCGGGGAAAAAGCTAGTAAACCAATTGAAAGCTTTAGTCAATTTTATTTAAAGGAAGGCGACAAAGACCTTTGAATTTTAATTTCGGCTCCGATCCTATTTCAGCAATCACAAAGTCTAGATAAGCCCTCCGGTCTTGCCATTTATCCAATTAAGCAGTGTCGGCTAAGCTCACTTTCAGCCAATAAGCGAGAAGCAACATCGAAAAATAGCTCAATAATTCACTTTTTATCTTCGAAGGCGTAACCAATAAATCGCTTTCACAAAATCGCTGTCACCGCTCCCCTACTACGATACCAAAACAGAAAGAGAAATATCACTACTTGGACAGTAGCAGGTGCGTTCTCGACGCCAATAAGAACTAAAGCAGTCTATATTCGTTCAAACTTACGGTTATTGCACGATATTAAAGCGAGTTTGAAGCATTTAGTAGTGGATTTATGAGGTTATTTATTTAAAGGTAAAAAATGGTGTTTTGACTCGAACATTTTTGGGTGTACATTTTTTGGTGAGCTTAGTTAATATATTGCATTCATGCTGAAGGACTTTAATTTAATAAACTATGTGAGCTTTATTGGAACAGCTATGTATTTATCTTAAGGGGAATTTAGTGTAAGTGTCCACTTGTTAAATATAAAATTATCAAGTTTCGTTAAACTGTAATGGGCTAAAAATTATTAAACTCTTTGAAAATATTTCGTGTTTTGTTAATAAATAAAATAAAGACCTCAGGACTAAAATTAAGACCACAAAATTTCGTTTGCAAAAAAGGTTGGTTGACATATTTCCACATTCGCTATTTTGAAAAATGGATCACAATAAAAAAAAAATATTATAACCGTCCTTTTCGAAAATGGAACGAAAAAAAACAAAACACGACACGCGTATCCAAAGCCAATTCAACCCTCTGTATAAACGCCAAAAAATACATTCCAAATAAATATCACTGGACGAAATTAAATAAACGGTACAACCTTCTCTGCCGCAGAAAAAAAGTACCGCGTTCTATATTCATTGTTTCTAGTAATCCTCTGGGGGTCGCTCACGTTATGATATCTGAAAAAGAAGAAAAAAAAACCTCATTGTGATGCATTGGATTCCAAGCTAAATTCAACTTTGAGGAGATAAGGGAGCTGGGTTAATAGAATTATCTAGACGGTACAGTAGCAAGATCTTGTGCGACAAGACTTCAAAGTGCTGCTTGTTTTTTTACTAAAGCAGTTTTTAGATAGCATACGAACATACTTGCTTAGATTGGTTACGTCGATGTTGTTTTGTTATTTCATCTAAACGAATTCATAGAAGTCTAGAGAAAAAACCTATATATATAGATAAATCTATATTTTCAAGCTTTTTCGCCACCTCTGACTTCTTCTGATTAATTTCGTTGTGGATTCCAGAACGATTCATCGTTTACCTGAGTGACTAATTTAAATTCAAAATCATTTATTTAATTTAGGCTCGAAAGTAACAATTATTAAACTTTAATATTACAATAAAATATGGACAGCTTATTAGTACTATTAAAGCAACATTGCGCACTATCGGCCGAGCAACGCCAGAACAAACAACTCCAGTACATACATACCTACCGTGTACATATTATATCTACCATAATTAATTACTATACATATCGACGGGTCCCAAGAACAAAATCGTATATGCAAAATTAACGATTTACAGTATGAGCATTTGAAGTTCTGTGTAAATGTAATCATAGATTGTTAACCGAAATGTACATAATAATATTTTAAGAAAAAAACTTTGTAAAAGCTATTGAGGAGCTTAATTTATTTATTTGTATATGGATTTAATAGAGTTTAATTAATATTTTCAAATAAAATGAATTCTATAACAATTGGATTTTGTTTTCCAGACATAATTATCTATACATGTAAACATACCTATTACGTCTTTAAACAAATTGACTTTAGAACATACACCAATCTAGATTGTAATAATAATAATATTCCGGGACAACTCACACACGGTTATCTGATCCCAAGCTAAGCAGAGCTTGTGTTATGGTAACCAGGCAACTGATAAACATACTTATATATTTCTAAATACATACATATTATAGATAAATTACACCCAGACAACCAGAACAAATGATCGTGCTCATCACACAAACATTTGTCCTGGGTGGGAATCGAAACCACGACCTCCGGTATAGCAGTCAGGGTCACTAACCACTAGACCAACAGGCCCGTCAAATCACATAAAGTCAATTCAATCACAGCTACTAAGTTAGTCCACGTAAAGTCCTCGTATTGCTAGATCTTGATTGGGCATTAGATCCAGTTTGTCAGCTTCATCAATTAGAGATACTTAATAGACTAGCATCGGTGCATCGCCCTGAATGCTCGACACCTAATATTGACCTTGTTTAGTGCTCTCAATGCTGTAACAATATTTGGGTGCAATGAGGTGGCATTCAGTTGGCAATAATGAACGTATGGGAATTCTAGTAAACATATTGTATAGAATATGGGACGTATCTAAGCACTTGAATATTGTTATTCAATTTAAGGCTAAGAGGGATTTTTCAATCGCCAAATAACTTTGATTAGATAGATAAACTTCACATCTAACAGATTTTCTACTGAAGAACTGTCAAAAATTCAAAGTAATTATTCTTGAGTTTAAAATAGGTATTCGACTTTGAAAAAATCTGCCGTTAATATAGTAATCCATTAAGTTGAAATACCTAATTCTAGTATGATAGTAAAAACAATTAACATATTAAAACGTTTGGTAGACTCTACTCGTAATCGGAGAGCTGGTTTGTTCCTTGCACAGGGAATCGGCATAGCCATTCAACGTGATAATGCTGCCAGCCTTCTGGGCACGTTTCCCGCTATTGACAAGGATGACGATGATTTTTTTGACGCGTGTTTGGTTTAATTTATTTATATAAGATTTAATTTTAGTATAGTTGTAAGTGTTTGTTCTTGTATTAGATTTAAGTATTGAATTGTAAATAAAAGAATATTAACATATAAATACATCCATGCCATGATTATCAGGCACTTAAATACAGACAAAGCAACTCTTCTACTACAAATAATTTTATAATGTTCGCTTTATACACTCTTTTCGATTTTAACCATCCTCTTATAAGGCACACTTACACATACAGAAAATAACAGATTTAAAAGTCTACAGTTACAATATTCACTGAAAGTAAAATCCACTGTTCACATGGAAAATCGAAATGAAAGGCATAACAGAATAGGCCCCGGATCAATTGACCAATTACCCCTTCGTATTACGTCACACCTATCTTATTGTAATTTAACACGTTCATCGCAAAAATAATAGCTTGCATACAATGGACTTCTCTGAAGCGCTTTTAAAATGGTAATGGCTTACACGAAATAAATGGAAACCATTTCACGTCGATGGAACTAATTAAAGTTTTACTTTGGAGAGCATTATTATGGCGTGTATTTATTTAAGTAACAATGATAGAGATGTAAATTACTTCATTCTTCCGTTACAAGTCTTGTATTATACGTAAGCACAGACGTCTTTAACTAACTACACTTATAGTATTATGTCTTAATAGCTATTGAAAGAATACTGGCAGATTAATATTACTTAATTCAGTTCTCTGTTGCATACCGCCAGTATAATTCCAATTTTGACCTGTAAAAACAAAGCATTGTTGTGTTTTGAATGTAACTGGACTTCAGGTTCACTAAATTTATATTACTAAGGCTCCTACTTCGTATTGTATTGATCTGTTGTCTGTATCTGTAATAAATTAATAAAATGAAATAAAACAACCAAAAACCCAATGATAATTTAGAAGCTATTTTCAATTAAAATGATTTTAACTACCAGTTTTACGAAAATAAGGATGAATTATTGTGTGAGAGATAATATGACGAGCAATATATTTGAATAGTAGGTGAAAAAATTGTTCGCAAACCGGAAATAAATTAAGAAAATGGCATAAAGAAGCAAGCATTTTTTAAGAAACAATCATTTTTTCAACCTATTGTTGGTAAAGTAATATTCCGGGACAACTCACACACGGTTATCTGATCCCAAGCTAAGCAGAGCTTGTGTTATGGTAACCAGACAACCGATAAACATACTTATATATTTCTAAATACATTCATATTATAGATAAATTACACCCAGACAACCAGAACAAATGATCATGCTCATCACACAAACATTTGTCCTGGGTGGGAATCGAACCCACGACCTCCGGTATAGCAGTCAGGGTCACTAACCACTAGACCAACAGGCCCGTCATCAAAGTATATGTAAACTTTTCAGTATAAACTGTGGTAACAAATAAATGATAATCATGGCACCTCGCCGAATACAGTTGAATACAGATAACGGTATTCAGACAATGGGTCCGTTGAAATGCTTTTGAACCGGCAACTGCAGCCGACATGAAGTAAAACCGGGTTCATCCCACATCAGAGGGACCAATTACTCTCGGCTTGGGATTAATGCACCACAATACTGCTCGTAATGCATTACACGCTTCCAAAGTGGGAATTACAGGCGCGCGGTATGTTCTCAAACAGGGAAATTTGATTTGGTCAATCCCTGTTAAGTGTTTTAATTTTCATCTATTTTGAATTATCTGTATTTAGGATTATATGTATGAATTAAATTAGTTATTGTAAGCATCATTAACAATTAAACTCAAAATACGATGTTTTATGAGTTCTGCGACAGTTACAATCCAAAATTTGTCTGTAATTTTTTTTAGAATTTTAATAAATTCCAATGTCATTATAAAGTCACATTGGTATTATCTAACAGTTGAACTTGGAATCTTGTTCCCAATCCAACAACAAGATAAATAATATTAATTAAATAAGCCTATTAAGGTAAATAATTATTTAAGAGCTTAAATATAAATGAGAAAAGTAAACAAGTACATTCAAAGCGATATTAATTAGAGCAACAAGTAACAATTTATCAGGACAGACTAATTACCTACAACAGTTGGCCGAATAATTTTCTAACACAATTACTAGACTCATACATTAATTTATATTAGTCTCTTTGCTCAGAGTGATCATTTCTATTACAGATTAAATTATTTTAAATTTTCTTTTTCATAACGTAGTTTGTACTGCGTTTTTGACGCATATATTTTAACAATTATGTACAAATAATTGTAACAATTTTTTTTTAAAGTGTAACCTATGGAGTTTCTTGCCGGCTCTTCTCCATAGGAAGCGAGCAATAATAATTAGAGTCAGTAGTTTTTAAAGTAACGTTTCTTAAGCGCCTTTTTTTTGGTTTACAAGAAATAAAAACATTTTGATTTTGCGAAATTAATAAAGGTGATTTCTTATTACCAAATAGAGAATTCACTGGATGGTAGGAAACTTGAAATGGGTAAGGATATTCTGCTAATGATAGCTTTGGATCTAAGTGGTTTTGTTTGTCGGCTTCTTGGCGGACACATAATTTATTAGGGAGAATGAAATCGTTTTGCAGATATATTGCAGTCTGTTTGGCTAGCCAACGATAGCCGGGTCCTAAAAATGTACGATCCTTATTTTGACTTCTTTTTGGTCAATTTTCTCGCTCAGTTTATATTGTTTTATAGGCGCCGTGGAGCCTGCTAAGTGATTCTGTCTCATGGACATTATAATTGATGTCTTTGTAAACTAGCTATTGTTTGTTTTTACTAAAAAGCTTAAAATTGTTTCAAAACCTATTTAGTTATCTAGGTTAGTGTAACAATAATGCTCCTTATTCCTCTATAATAAGAATACTCTTTCGCTCGTTAGTCAATGCTTTGAAGTCGTAAACGGATCAAATATCTTATCTGCCTTTCACAAGCAACCCTTATATAAAACCCCTATTCAAACGTATGCTCTCTCAAATTTGCATTGTATTAATCTAATTGAGATGCAACATTGTAATCCTTTGATACGAGTTCACTCATCAAACAAATCTGCTTGTCTACAGGAGCTGGGGGCCTTCGTACCACGGAGCTGCGTATAACGCCGCGCGTCGTTCAGCGGGGAAGAAACGTCACACTCGCGTGCTTATACGAGCTTCACGAGTACGGTATATACTCCGTAAAGTGGTACAAGGGGACTCAGGAGTTCTACAGGTACTCTCCTTTGGAGAACCCTACGACAAGGGTGCTGCCTGTAAATGGGATTAAAGTTGATGTGAGTATCTTAGATATAATTAAGTGTACGTTGATAGTGGAGTGTGAAAATGAGCAAACCGTGTTTATTTATGCCGTGATAAACATTCTTGTTTGAAGGTATTTGGTTAATACCTTTACTTATGACTGCTGAATGCGAAATTTCACTTAATATATTTGACGTACCTACAAACATATCTGTTAAGCCTTCTTAATGGTCTTAAGTCTTACCTTTTGCTTAGTGACTGAATGTAGGTATCTAAGTACCTAAAATATCTTCTTATGAGTCTTGTTTTACATTATTATCTGTTACCAACTTCTGTTTCTTTTCCTCAATTAAGTGTAACTTCTTTTGTTTAATATTGCCGTTTGTCCTCAGAGGTTAAGTTCTAACGAGACGCACGTAGTGCTTCTGCGGGTGGTCCCGAATCTTAGCGGTAACTACAGCTGTGAGGTGATACAGAACGCTCCCTCCTACCCACACTATACTGCCACAGCGAGGCTTGATGTTGTTGGTAAGTTTATGATACTCTTCTTTGATTCACTGAGTAGACGATATAGGTTACGAGTTCTCAAGTGATATACTATTCATTTTTGATATAGGAACGCTTATATGAAGCATTGGTTTAGATGGCAATATATCTTCAAGACCCCTGCTGATGTTATTGATCATGTAGGATGGTGTTTATGCCACAAAAGACCTAATTGTGGTGTACCTATGTTCTTTGTCAGCCATACTAAGACAATAATAATTTATTTTGTGCCCGACAGATAGGCCAAAATGGATAGTACTAAAATATAATATCTAAAAGCAATAGTCAGAACGGCCTCGTTAAGTTTCACAGAGATAAGAAACGATATAAAAAGTAGGTTGATAAACTGTAATCACCAATCCGAGAGCCAAGCTTAAAGTAGATCGTCAGTTAAGATACTAAAAATTAAACCTTTAAACAGAAAGTAAGCTGAAGTCGGCAACTTGCACGTTTGCCAAACTTGTTTACTACTCTATTTTGCGTAACTGCTAACTTGCGAATAACTTAGACTATATCAGAATGAAAGTTAGCCAGATAAGGACTATTAGTCAGGACATAAATTTGTGTCAAAAATCCTATAAATATATTTTTTGCTCAGATTGTGCTGAGCTTTTACTAACGACAGCCAAAGAATTATATTTGGTCGTTAAGATTAGCTAGACTATGATAAATTTCTGCTTGTTTTAAGGGAATTTTTTTTTTTAGGTTTAGTTTTTTAAGGTAATAAGGATTTTTATAACTAGTAAAAGAGTTTTAAAAACACACTATATAAGGACGAAACCAAACAAATAATAATCTAATAAGTGAACCAAAATATGAATAAAATAGTAAACAATTAATTATTTTGAGTAGTGTTTCAAATTATTTATCAGCAAAGAGTCTTCATATTTTGATCTTTTGTCAAATGAATAATATTTTTTTATTTAATAAAAAAGGTGAGAGGTTTCCCTTGATAAAAAGTGTTGGTAATGAAACCAATGATACATTAGGGATCAACGATAAATGAAATTCGATTCAATTACTTAAAGATAGTATGGGATCACTACCGAGGGAAGCTGTATTAGAAATGATTACGGTATCCCCCTACTTAAGATCAGTAAGATAAAGCCATAGCAACACATAAGGAAAAGCCGTACAAATACTAAGATAAATAATTGACCTAAATTATGTACTTGCTTGGTTTCCTCCGTAATGAAATCGGAGTCTATTCATACAAGTACTTTATATTTTTAATGATGTCAATAATATTTGGGAAGAAATGGAAAATTTAAGAAATGTATTTCCAAAAAAATCTCACTTACGATTTTGAATTAAAAGCGATAAGCTTACAAATCAATAACTGATAAATAAAACGATAGGTCAAAAGGCGTAAAACCTTTTATCGAATTAAGAAATAAATAATTTGAAAGATGGGAGATAAGAACAATTGCCTATTCGACAAGGCTAACAAGATTATAGATCCAAATAACGTTGGAATAATAGAAAATAATCTTCAAGGCAAGCGAAGGCTTCCAAAACAAAAAAGGACACAATCTTAAGCTGACCGTTACACCGACATTCAATTTCCTAAATTTTCGCTATTTCGTCGTACCCTCGGTAAGGACGCAGGTGTGTCGCGTTCCCTTCTATTTTACTACCGACCCCTTTGTGTTTCACATCACATTTTTATGATTCCACCTTTGTTGCCCATTGTCTGTTACGGTCAAAAGAGTTTTAATAATACGCGTTCCGTAGTATTTTTTTTGTGAGATGTGAGCTAGGATGGTAGAATTTGTGATATTTGAGTACAAATGATGGAATTGGAGATTTTCGTCATTCGTTACCCACTCCAATACCTTTAGTTTCAAATGGGGATTTATCTTTTACTATGTTATTTATTGCAGTTTTTGTTTGAAAAGTCTGAATTGTAAGTCGATAAAAGTTTTTACTGATTCCACTTTATCTAAATTGACTGCTGCAGTAGAATACAATTCAAAAACTCCTATAATTCCTTAACCCTTCTCTCAGTTGACTTATCTAACTTCCCGTAAGTTCAACAACATAAACACCATTGAATTTCCTCGGTTTACTCTTTAAACTTTGGTGGAAAGACAAATAGCTGATTCACTTTGTTTCCCCTTTGTTCCTGGTCAAACATCATCACCACTGATTTGTTAGTTTAACCAAGGGAGTTATTTTATGCGTATTTTTGCTGGTTTTGAACTTTAGAATTATCTGGCAATTAATTTACTTAATTTGCTTTGGCTCCTGTACCATACGTACTCGCTTTTATGTATTTCACTTCAATGACTTTTGGTTTTAGCCGAAATTTCTGTTTACTAAAATTTCTTTGGACATCAAATTCTGAGAACCTTACTAAGCTGGATAGGCAGACAGAAATGTAGATGTATGGCAGAATCTGGAGTTTCATTAGGATTTTAATCTGGGTTTTCCGGTTTAAAACTACTGTAACCAGTCAAAGGGTAATTCATTTATGTAGTCATTTGTTTTGACCGTCCTCCAGATACAAAATTGTCAGAACACAGAAATAAATGAAGTCATTTTTTATGTAAAAATTTCAAAATTAGAAATTATGATCAAAGAAGAAAATCCAAGCGCAAAAAACTTAATATTTTAAATAAAAGCAGCTAAAATAAATGATTAATAGAAACGCTTGCATAATTATAACAGCATACTGCAATTAAGCGGTTATCCGCCTCCGTAGCTTGCGGTAGCGGTTTCCGTGCAAAGTCTTTGTTTGCTCTGAACATATACCGCCTAGCTTTTTACCCGTCTCATACAGTTATTTATTTAAACAAAGAAACTGTGAAAAGTTTTGCCGTTGGCTGTTGAATAGGTTTTTGCATTAAGATTTTTCTATAGTATGTTTGAAATAGAAAGATTACATACTTAGCTGCTGTACAAAGACTTACTTTGTAATGTTATTAATTAAGGCCATGGTAATTATGGAATTACACAATTACCAACTGTTAAAAAAATTAAATTCCTTACTGGGGAATTAAATAAATATTTTCAGGGTTTCTGAGACATTCAAATCAAATGCAACTACGACACCTTGATTAAGTTTGACGTCAAACATTTTCCTTTTTTTTTCTTCTAAAATCTCACATCCAACTAGTTGCACGCAGCGTAGATTTTGGGTCTTTGGGACTATTTACTTCTCAGCCCTGAAGACCACATGTGTATACAACATAATAACCTTCCACAATATGTAATTTAATCCTTTCTACAGGTGTAGGAGGTCTTCGAGCCACGGACCTTCGGATATCGCCACCAGTGGTGCAGCGAGGTAACGACACGACGCTCGCGTGTCTCTACGAGCTCACAGACGCGCCGCTCTACTCCGTCAAGTGGTACAGGGGGCGCCACGAGTTCTACCGCTACTCGCCCACTGAGAACCCCACTACCAAGATATTTCCTTTTGCTGGGATTAATGTTGATGTAAGTTTTTTTTTAATTATTTTCTGGTAGTTAAAATTAATACGTTCCTTAGCAGTAGTTGTTACCGAGACATACCTACATAATAATATCTAAACAATTTTTGAACTTATAAACATCCGAAATAGCTTTTTTAGACACAATAATCTAATTCACTTATTTTTTAATATGAAATGATTAATCTATATTAAATATATAATCCTTTCAGCTTATTTACGTTAAATATCTATTTGTTTTCATATACAGAATTTCAAATCTTTTATAATTAAAATGGCACTTTATCAGAACCACGAAATGCTCTGAAGCGTAAATTTTAGTCCAAAATTCTATCTGTCTATCCGTACATGTCGTGACACCGATAAGGGTATGGGATCAGGTGTACAAGAAACACCCACTATTACTCCAATAACATTATATACACAAACCCTGTTTATTGCGGAAATGCTACCACTTGTAATTGATATGGTCGAAACATGAAAGGATATTTATATAGCCAATGAAGTTTTAGTATAAAACATGATGAAAACGGTGAACAAACTACTGCGTAATGTGATGGTACATATAGTTTTGAACGATGATTTTCCATCAAAAGGTGCAATACGATATCAGGTTCAAAAAACGAATAAAGCACACTATTACATTTTAAACTATCGCACTGCATGCTTATACTAATATAATACACACTATATAATAGAATAAAGCACACAACGCTAAAACCTAAGACCATACTTGTTCACATTGCAGTGTGATAGAATCTGGTATAACTTTATTGGAAAACAATTCATATAAATCACAAGAATACATAAATGGTGACACCACAATGGAGCATTGCGAACGATACGACAAGTATCAGTAATATTTGATATCTTGGCAATAAATTAGTTTATTGTCAAACTTTCCTGCTTTTTAAAAGTCCTCATCTTTAAAGATTCTCAAAACGTTACACCAATTTATTAGGAAAAGTAAGAAGAAAATATCACGAGGCCTCACAAAATAATCTACCTCATCTATCAACACATTACGTAACCCTCTACATATTAAACTCAACAATAAATATTCAAAACGGGCTTTTAAGCTAACGCTTCGTACGTAAGTCACTCCAATGAATTCCCTTATACACAATTCCTTGAAACTTATACACGATGTACACGATTTGTCTTCTCACAACTGTCACAAACGACTGCTCATGTCATGTAAATGCATGTAAGTAAAGTAGGAGCTATACACGAAAGAGTTTGCGAAGCTATAGAACCTATGACGTGGGGATCGTTAATGTTCGGGGACACTGCCAAGTCTGATGTTGGAATCGATGCGGAATTTTCAAATGATCTGCAAACTTTAGGAAATTTGCATTGACGTACAAGCTAGATTTTGGGATGTTCCTAACATTACTTTCTTGGCTGGGAATCTGAATTTAGCTTATCTGCACATGTGTCACATTTGGGAGAAAAAAACATTTTTTGTAAAGGTGAATATAATTCATTTGCCAAATTGGTTTAGATTTAACCAAAGCGTTTGTGTTAAACATACCTAATCGCTTTCAATTCAATATTATTTTCAGTTCCCAACAAACCAGAACTTATTCTTTAATCTAAAGTTTGAGAAATCTTGTTTATATCGCATCAAAGTCGCATTACCCTCGCCCGCAGTGTACACCGGCTCAAAACTTCATTTCACAAAACAGATTTATTATATCTAATGTAAAAACTCTCGTCGGGGGAAAATATGCGAATCTCGGGTGCCGACTGAAGAAAAATGCGGAATATCAGGCGAAACGCTTTTAACAGCCATATTTCTTGTCGTCGGGCAGAGGAACTTCCCAGCAATTATTTTTACCTGTTGAGTGGTTGAAACAATGTATTTTATGGTGTGGAATTTGGTTAATATACTGGCTCAGTTTAGCGGAAGAGAAAATGTGTTGAGTCGCTGTTAAAATCTCTGAAATGTTTGCGGTTAAATAATTTTGTAATCTGCTTGTTCAGTTGTTTTCGAGTGAAGGTATTCTTTTTGAGCATCAACAATGGGCTCTTTTGTTTATGATTTGGAAATATTTTTTACTTTTTGACTTTATGAATAATGGTCTGTCGTAAAACTTTCATGTTGATGAAAAGGAAAATCTCGACATCGTGTTAGGGATTGTGGTTTGACGTGACGTTAAAGAGAACATTTCGTGTAAAATGAAATGTTTTACTTAAGTATTCTGAATTTAAGTAAGCTCATACATTCCACGAAACTCACATAATATGTACTTAGTTTGAAAGCATTTCTGATCTTTATTCTCAAACAGGAGAATAAGTGGAACGTCAAAGAAATTCGCCCATATCTTACTTCGGTAACATAGTGCTCTTAAAATTCATTTGATTTCGACAAACTAAGCTTTTAGAACTTGTTATACGATTTCTCTTTGAAACTGAAGTACTAAGAAAGTCGTTAGTGGTTTTGGTACAAAAAGAATCTCGAATGAAATTGTTTTAACCCAGATTGCGTCTACCTATTCGCTAGGTATTAGTTTTATAAAATTTATGTCTCTTCAAATCCATTCATTGAATTGGATTTAATATAAAATTATTATAGTGGACAGACAGAGTTTTTTTAACTGTTTGATTCGTGTCCAATTTTGGCTAATTCCGTCAAAATTATTTTCTACTTAAACGTTATTTATTCTATCTTATCTAGTTTTATTAAAGCTTATCTATGAACAATAAATAAATAAATAAACAATCTTCTTCATATATTATTGAAGAGGATTGTTCATAGGTTATACAATTTAAGCACTTGCACATTAACAATGTATCAAAGTTAAAAATAAATACAGTTGAATAGAGTCATCGCCATCATCATTCAAAGACTTTAATATATATTCTCTAAAATACATACTCCAAATAAATTAAATAGAGATTCCAATGAACCATTTTCATTGTTTAGCCCAGATTCAGCCATGTCTTCACGTTCGGAAGTTGGACTTGCATCCAAAGATAAGGTCCATTACCAACGTATACAATTGTATCCCGCTAATCCTACAAGATTTACACCCATTGTGATAATTTACGTTTATGCTACACACAATCAGAGCTATAAACTGCTCAGTTTAAGCTGGCAATACTGACAATTTAGCAGGCCGTATGTTAGGCATAACAGTGACCTATTTCTCGCAATTGACTGTTATATGCCTGATGGCTGACATCAGCTTGATATTAACTCAAATTTGATGGAACCATATACCTTCAATACAACCACAATATACTGGAAAGTGCGTTGGTATTGGTAACTTGGATACCTTAAGGCTTAAACCAAACAGGGAGTGAGACTACCTAAAAATAATGTTGGATAATAATAAACCTGGATTCCAAAATTGGGATCTGAAATCGCCAATCCGCAATTGAGCAAGCGTGGTGATCTATGCTCGTGCCTTCTCTACATGGGAAGAGGCCTATATGGGAATGCTCGTGCCTTCTCCATATGGGAATAAACGTTCCGGGCTGTGCCCAGTAGTGGAACGTTTAATGGCTGTTTTTTTTGTTAGTATGCTAGTTAGATACACAAAGACTTTTAGCATCAGACGAATATAATTAGTAACAGAAATTATAGTATGTACAGGATCGACAGACAAAATGAATGATGCTGTTATATCAATGACTTGTGGAAAACATTCTAATAACTAGAAATCTATGATAATACAAAAAAAACTATAACTAATATCTACTGAGTTTTTAAACGTTAAATTCCTCAAAATAATTGCGAAGGAGAAAGGGACTTCTGAATTGAACCCATTGGTTAACAAAGCAAACTCGCTTCGACGCGTCCAAACAATATTCTGTAATACATTGTAATTGTTATCTTTCCCTCCATTGTTGGGTGGACACACAAGCATTTAGATTAAACTATTTAATTGAATATCCTAATTGTGTTTGCGTAGTTTCGTTTTGTGATAAAGGAGGTCGGAAGATTAGGGAGTTTTTGGGACCCTTTTCAGTGAGGCGTTTATTTAATTTTGGTATATAGAAAATTATGTTGCGTATAAAATGTGGACCTGTAAAATAGGATTTTAATCAGTTGTTGATCTTCCTTTTCATTTGGTAAAATAGTGATAGTATCAGATAGTGATTGTTCATTGTTAGTTCAAAAGCTGTTTCAAATCGTTAGTTTGAATACTACATTCTCCTCCAAATTAAAATCAGCTGAATATAAACATATAGATTGTTAGGTACCAATAGTCAAGATATTAAAAATAATCATATGCATATATTCACGCAAATATGAATATTAAATAAATGATCAAAATAATCAGAGATAACTTCATTAATTATCTTGCAATGTTTATTTCAACTAAAATACATGTCTACTTCAAATGACTTGATTTTAAAATTTTGGTACACCAAAATAATACTAAACATATTATTATTGTTGTTTATCTTACTTACATCTATGCGTCCACATCTATGTGTAGTGTGTACCGTTAAATTACATGAGTAAGCAGAAACTACGGATTTCCACATTCAATCGCGATCCTTCGTTTCATTCACTCTCATCGAATTATTCATACATTCCCGATGTAAGGTGCTATCGCCCATTCTCTAGAACACAACGTGTATTTCAGAATCAATTCAAGGAAAGTCTACTTATGACACGTTCAACAAATCTTTAGAAATCGTTTTCAATAGATTATGACCATAATCATGTGGTAGTCAAAATAAAAATTAATGCTTCACATTTGTGAAGCATTAATTTTTATCTACTTAGTTTTTATTTTAGATATTTATCTATAACCAAAGAATTTTATTTACAATTCAATATGTACTTAAATCTAATACAAGAACAAACAAAGACTAAAATTAAATCTTATATAGATAAATAAAACTAACACGCGTCAAAATACTCATCGTCATCCCTGTCAATGGCGGGAAACGTGCCCAGAAGGCTGGCAGCATTGCCACGTTGAATGGCTATGCCGATTCTCTGTGCAAGGAACAAACCAGCTCTCTGATCACGAGTAGAGTCTACCAAACGTTTTGACAGTTCTTTAAAAAGATTTCGTGCACTCGGACCCCATGACCCGAGCGTTTCAACCCCAAACGGCTCGAAAATATAATTACCCATTAGGTTATTATACTTTCGCCGTTTAAGTGTCTCCGCTGCTCCAGCAGCAGCTCCAGGAGAGGCCGCCGAACTTAGAACGTGGGATGGCGCAAGGGTGTCGACGCACGTTGCGTCCCACACCAAAGGCCGACCCAATTTCCAAGGCAACAATGACATACCGTCAGGTCTCTTACCATCGCTGCGCACCAAACCATTGGGTTCCAAAACAGCTGGTACACCGGCAATGACAAGAGCACGACGAATAATGTCATTAATATTTGCGTGACGGGATATACGTCCTGCGCTCCTGCTGCAGGACAGGCCATGGTGACCGAGGCAATCGACTGTTTCACGTTTATCTATAATAAAAACTAAGTAGACAATGAGGCAGTTACAAGAATAGATCAATGAGGCAGTTAAAATTCATTGTCTCAATAATGGTGCATTAACCCTAATGCATTTCAAGTAATGGTCTTTAGAAACCACCATGAAAGAGATTAGAAATAATAATGAAGCCTTCGGCAGATCAATAGGTTTAGATTGTGCAAAAGACATTTTCATTTACAAAAGATAAAACAATAGTAGTGAATTCTTAAATTCGTCACTGCCAATCTCCCGTCACTTGCAAAACAAAGCCTTAGAAATAAAGATACATCTAGATAACTTAGAATCCATTAATACAAAAGGTTTCAAAATATGGATAATACAAACAATGTGGCAACAAAGATCTGTTTTGTTTTCGACAGTTTTCATCCAAATGACAAACCAAATAGCTCCAATAGTCTTTACAATGGGATACTTTATTTCAGACATTAATTTAAATGAAGGATCAAAATGACTGACTTTCAATAGAAAATTGAAGGTCCACAAAAAATCCGCTATAATTTTCTAGATGACAACAACTCAACAAAAGGTTCCTGTGATTAATTATTCCACTTGGACCAGACAAGGCCGGTAAATTATTTATCTGTCCAAACTCAATGCTAATTGTTTGTATATTTCACGTAGGCTGGTAGAAAGGTTGTTTTTATATACGCAATTATATTGGAACATAACGGTTCGTTCGGCTAATACCATCAAAGGATTTATCTTAAGGATAGTTAATCTTACTCGTAAATACTAAGCTTGTCTGGAGAAGGCTGTAATAACACGAGAACAAATAGAAGTGAACACTGTGTTTTGTACGTTGCGAACATAATTGTATTGCTAAAACAATGAGAATTTGGGATACTGAAATAATTATTAAGATCAAAAAATATAAGTAGGTAGCTTGTAATTGTGAGTTCATTTAATTACATTGTCAATTTACAGACATAATACCAGCAATTATATAGAAGTAGAAAATAATAACGAAACGAGTCCTACGGTGTATATCTTAGGGAGGAAACAAAATCCAAATGTATTTTCAAAGTTCCTCAAGGATCTTACATTCTGGCCTGAAGCATAAAAATAAATTAAACCTCCGCACCCCATATCCTTCTTTTGACAGAACACAAGAACAACTGGCTCAAACAAAATATGTTATTTTTTCATACAAAATAAACTTTGGGCAATCTGAACAGTTAATTTTAGGAGCAGCTGCTTCCCATTCCTTTGCGTCAACCCTAAAAAAACAATCAGCCATTCACTTCAGTCTGTATGAAGGGAAATCCGAGCAATTTTCACATGCTTTATCCCCGTGTCTCGGGCAACGGCTTGTACATTTTTTTCCTTAGAAAAGAGCCATTTCTCGTCGTCGTCTACGCGGCATGTGTTCATAAATCCAACCCTTTATCACTACCTCTTATTTCGCAGTCTCGCGGCGATAATAACCCTATGGGTCGTTTTGTTTCGTTTTTATTCGGGTTTTCCTCTCAGCGCTCAGCCTAAAACGACACTCGTTCGTTTTTATAACACAATACGCGTCCGAATGAGGAATTGATCGACGGAATGAGCATATAGATCACGCTTATTATGTTTTGTGTAGCGTATTGAGTGCTGGAGAATGTAATACGTTCTGATACATACAATATTATTTAATTCACTTTGGCGAATTGCTGCAATAAACATGACTGAATGTAGTAACATTCTTTGATTATGGTACGGAAAATCAATAGTCTTATCTTCTACCGTCATGCAGTAGGTATCTACATACATTTCAATATTATCAGTAGTGTAGTCAAGAAAGTTAAAAAAAAACGCAAAAATATAAATAAAATATTTTGTAGCTGATGTTGATCCTTAAGAGGATAAACTGTTTTATATTGTTACCTAATTTACAATTGTATCTAGGGAGCGGCGCGCGCCCGCTGCCCGCATCGTTTCGGCTCACGAAAGTGACTGAGTAATTAAAATATTATTTATAATAATGATTTATATTTCATATAAAAATCTGAACAAACATACCTAATAACGAACGAGAGGTAGTTACAATAATATAAAAGCAAAAAAAAACAAAGATGTTAAAAATTAAATTTAATAAAAACCATTTATCCGGACTACGTTTCCTTTTCAATTATCTTATGCAAATAAATTAAATTATTTTAGCGAACAAAAAAACTTATCTACTGCTATGTTAATGAATGTAAAATTCGAAGAACTACTTTATCTCAAGCGTTTTGAAATATTAATTATAATAATAATCTGTTTGTTTTAATTGTAATAAGTTTGTTTTATTTTTTTTATAAAAACATAAACTATTAAGTGATCACTAATAATTGCAGGCTTGCAAAGCTTTCATGGAAATTTTAGTTATTTACTTTTCGACATAGACAAAATCGGGAAAAAAGTAAGGTTATTAAATCTGTAAGAAATTTTCCTTGAATAAGAGTTTGATACTTTCAAATATATAGCCTATTCTGTGTGGTTATTTAATGCTATTATTGTCTAAACCTAGTTGGTCTAAATAAAATGCTATTCCTTTCCTAAATCAAAGCAACTCCCACATAATTGGTTAATAAGTTCCGACCTACATACCAATTCGTCCGATCGCCATTTGTTAGCTACAAGACCTAGAAAAATACGTGGAACAAGAATTAATTGCTTGAATCTCGACTCAATCTCGGTCAGAATTAGATTAAAGCAGGTTGTTAACTTGTTACTGAGACAAACGATGTTAATTTGTGATTGTAATCAAATGTTTGGTTTTTGATCTTTTTTTTGGAAGGACTTGTAATTAGACATATTCGAAGACCGTTTCATTGGTTTAAAGATTGTAGAAAGGAATTGGAAGTATGTTTCAAGTAGGTTTCTTGTGTATAACATAAAGATTTTCACCGCGAAAATTTTGAGCATATGGGTCCAGTAAATATTATATTGATCGGGATTTTTTTTCTGTTAGTATTTAGTTTAGGTCCCGTAAAAGATAATTGAAGTTATCCAGATTAACGTATACATTGGCTTGTAGATCGGCCTTGATGTTCCTTATTAAGGCTTACCACCATATTGATAAAGGATATACCTAGAATCGTTTGTAACAACTAGTAAGAAAAATACGTCAAGTAAAAGAAATCCTGTTTTTCCTCTACAAAGTTTAAGACGGGAAAAAAAACATTATATTTCTACCTGACCGGTAATCCTTGGTTTTGCTCAACGTCTCGGAGATCAGTCACCAGTCACCGGAAGCCACATTACGAACACAAAAATAGAAAATATTTCGCAAAATTACAAATGAAATATTTCATAAATAATGTTGAAAGAGAACCAGTAAATAATACGAATAGTTTTAAAATTACTTTTAGTAATATCATGCTTAATTAATATTATGAATTTTGTGATCTAGTTCACAACTGAATTTCTAGGAAATCGAATACGAGAACTGAAAAACATGGATCGTTTTATGTTTCTCGCAGTTACATTACTAATTATGAATTTGTTACATTCTGACTGATTGTTGTTTTATAAATGGAGCATTTTTACGAGAAGAAGCACTTTTCAATAAGTCAAATTTTATATTATATCTCATTTGTGATTCAGAAACAAAAACAACTTTTTAAATTACGGGATCAGTTGACCGACTCAAAATATACATTTTTTTTTTCAAGTCAAATCGTTTATTTGTGATTCACAGGTTACAAAAATGTTAAATACAAAATGTGCTCATTATGTGCTGAATCAGTAGACTGAAGAACCAAAGTTATGTAGCCAATAAATAATAATAACTTTTTTGTCAAACAGTTGGCGAGATCCAATCAGAGCCAAGTCGTACTAACCAGGGTCAGTTTCGGTCTGTCCGGTAACTTCAGTTGCGAGGTGACGGCAGATGCTCCGTCATTCGCCACATCTATCGTGTCCAATACTATGGAGGTTGTTGGTAAGTGGAACATACATTATTTATTTTAGTGTTTGGTATATTCGTTTAATTTTGTGTCAATTAGTGGATCTTTTAAATTGCACTACAAGACATATGAACAGTTGACCCATCGTCACTATCTTGCAAAACAAAAAAGACATTTTGAAAACAAAATTTAACAAAGTATGTACTACATTATACAGTGCAACTTGAATTCATTTTTCTAACTTACTAACCCATCACTCTCATACTTACAAATTTCTCATTGAATTTACTTTAATAATTCTATTTATTTCTTTACTACCGGAAACTAAATATTTTATTATTGTTTTAATGAGTAAGTCTCCTTCTGTACAGCCCTCCCACCATCGTTACCAACGATACTAACAAGCCAACACTACTACATCCCGGGCGACGTGCTCCGAGCCAACTGCTCGTCGGGGCCCAGTCGTCCGCCGTCCGACCTCGCCTTCTTCATCAATGATATGCCGGTTAGTATACCTATACTACATACTTAAGAACTCGTGGTAACTAATAATTGGTAACCGAACCGAAGCTCAAACAACCCAAGATAAGGCCAGTGTATCGCAAGGATATTTAAAAAAAGTTCTCATGATTCACTTGAGGTTTTTGGTTGTCGGTAGGCTTAAGCAGCGCTGAAACTTGGTATCCCTTTAACATACTTAGAGTAAGAAGTGATATTCTCATCATCAAAGTTCTTGTCATAAAAAACTAAATAAGTTTTTAACTTGGACACTGCCACATCCAGACAGACCTATTTGAGAGATTTTTCAGTGTCAAAAACTAGTCAGACATTCCCTAGTTATAATAATATCATACCGAGTTAACCGTTATACATTTGAAATAACACGAATTTTTCTTTTTAATTCTATCTTGACATCAGAAGGTAAAGTTTATTATGGCTTAACCTTTCGACCATAAATGGAAACTGACAATCGTTTTTAATCTTCAAACCGAATTGTTAGATCTCCTAGATTTATTTGACAGGACCCTTTTTGATCGTAAATTTGCATAGGATTGAGTTTGAACTTGGCAATACGGTCGAAGGATAAATAAATATTTTCGCCCTTATAAGTGCGTGAAGAGAACATAATGGAACCTAACCTAACCTAACCTTGAACTTCTGAAAATAGGCGAAAACGTGGTAATGTAAGTAATATGAATTGATCTAGAGGCACGTGTTTTGTTTGGTAGCAATAAACTGCGTTTACGTGCTACCAAGGAATAAGGAACTTACAAAAGATTAAAGTTTCCTAGTATGCCAAGGCAAATTAGCTTAACTGTGCTTATGTGAATAAACTAAGTAAAATCTTAAAATATTTTTTCTGACCTACTAAAGTCATATAAGGGTACCAACATATTTTTTTTAACATTAATTAAATTCCGGTTCAGAAAAAAATACTGCACTACCATTTAACGATTAATCGATTTTTTCAATGTTGTGTTAAGTGTATTAATACCTTTTTATAAATAGTCCCAAGTGTATAATGTTTCAAATTAATCGCTAAAAAGACGAAAGCAATCCAATCTGAAGCCCACGTACACCTCCATTTGACCTTTCCAAAAAGGAATACGAAGAAATTGGTACAAATTCGACTTACATAACACGATATCTTAAGATTCTCGTGATTCTATGTATTCAATAAGATACACGATACACAGAAACATGTAAATCGAATCCAGTTATGACTATCTAGTTTACGGAGCACACGCTCCATTAAATGGATTTAGGCATCGAACCCGGAAATTTGCGGCAAAAGCCAAGACAGAACAGAGATCCTACCGCAAATGGTTTATCCTAAACATTTCCACCATATTTATGGCTTCGCAGAAACTCAATTTATTGCGATAAACAACTCCTTAGCCAAATACAATAACTGCATATTTTATGATTGATGTTCCAGAGCTTAGATCATATCGTGTTTGGAAGCGAAATTCAAATCCGGAATTTCTAGATTTGAGAAATGTTTTATGTCATTTATCTTACTTATCAAAATATTGGAAGACGCTACGTTTACAGGTGGTGCCTATTTTTATGATAAGCCGGTTTTCTTCCTGCTCTATAAATCTTCTGCGAAAGTATAATATGCAATCGTTTTTTTTAGTTAAATTTTTTGGTATTATCAGGATACAATAGCCTGACTGTGGCTTCATAAGATAATCGTATTACAAGTACTGTCAGTTTGGCAGTCCATAGCCTCTCTCACAAATCCGTTTACAAAATCCGCTCCGGCTTCCACATCTCAACATCTAAGAGTTTTAACTTAAAATAACTTCACGAAAGCTACAGTTGTTCCAACTCAAATTCTATAGTGGCAAGTTTTAATGCCTTCACAGTTTCACATTTCGGAGATCTCACCGCGAATGCTTTTGAGATTTCAGAGAGTATCTAGAACGCAATTTTGATTCCATTGTTCCAAAGGATGCTGAACAAACTATTTTAGTGACGATATTATGATTTTAGTGGAAGATTTTAAACGGAATGAAATTCGGTGCAATTTTCATCTATTTAATGAATACGGACTCTTTTGTGATTCTGAGTCGACTATTTTAATCTTTTCAACACTCAATTTATTAGTCTAATTAAACAAACTCAAATTAACAAATGTACAATACTCGTATTTACTCAGAGCAAACCAAGTATAATTTATGTTGTAACTCAATTATCATAGAATTAAACATTAAAAGTGTTCGCCACAACTCATTATGGCTCTGAATAAAATTTGTTTAAACAAAATATTTGTGTAGTACCAGTTGTATGAATTTTCTCACCAATGGAAACATAGGGAGCGCTTATTAATTTAACGGACGCGTCATAATTTAAACAACTTTTAATCAAAGCTTAGAACGACACAGAAACGTGTAAATTGTATTTTTTAATTATTAAAGTACGTCTGGGGTTCATATAGGTAATAAAAAAAATATAATTAAAAAAATTAAAAAACACGCCTGCCACATCAAAAAAAAATCAAAACAAGTCAAATATTTGCAGTCGGGGGACCTGTAATGAATGGTTCCAAGTAACCGACCCCGACTGCAAATATTTGACTTGTTTTGATTTTTTTTTTGATGTGGCAGGCGTGTTTTTTAATTTTTTTAATTATATTTTTTTTATTTAATATCTTTCAGTGAACAACAAAAAAAACATGACACAACACAAAAAAAAAAATATCGTTCGGAACCCTTTGCAGGCGATTTCGACTCACACTTGACCATTTTTTAATGTCCACATAGCCTATGTCACTCGGGATAACTCAAAGCTTCTAATGATACCACAAACATTGAAATCGGTCAAGCCTTTTAGAAGTTATGGTGGAATAAAGAAACTCACAAACATACATACATACATACATACATACATACATGAACCCTGAAAACATAACACTCCTTTTTGGGCAGTCGTGTAAAAATTACAAATTATTACTGTTCTGGCTAACTGAGATCATTTTGAGGCCTATACGATTTTTTTAGTCTTAGTGTGCTATTAAAATCCATGATAATTAAATGTAATTTGACCAGCCAATCTTTATGTTGCGACCCATTGAAACTTGAAACTATACCAAATAATGTTCGTAACATAAGTGCTTCAAATTGCTAGTTTTGTCTGGTCGATCTTTTAATTAAGCAGATTTGCTAATTCATCGAGAGCTGAAATTTTGGAATAAGTAACTTAAAGCATTATCTATGATATTGCTACTATTTTAAATATCTTTGTGCCTGGACCGTACAAAACAAGGTCTCGTAAAACACCACCCAGTTAACAGTCGCTTGAATTCGTTGCGGCGCGAACACAACAACTGTTGACTCATTGTTTGTTGTGTTGATATTTGCAATTTTCCTAAGTTAAGCAGCTTCGTCTGGTGCGAGGGCTCTTCAGATTTAATCACATCTGCATTGCCCACCATTATGGAAATTTTAACTTTATATGAATATGTACAGAGTGTGAGTTTGTTTGTTCCACTTATGTTATTACGCCACTTTATTTTATGAAATCATTTGTTTAAGTTTTGAGAATTGTACTTCAAAATTTTCATCGCATCATGTCTGAATTGTTTTTGACGTTTGAATTTGACATAGTTTAAAGTATGGTACGAGTTATAGACGATGTAATCAAACTGGAACAATGGTTCACTGAAAAGCTACAGAACTTTATTCTGTACAGTAAACAGTTGCTTAGACCTTATGTAGGTCGTGCTTTTACTCCGACCTTTACAAACTTCCTTTCTGACTTCCTTCCGGACTTCCTTTACAAAGATGCCAGTAAAGGCACGACCACTGGTACATAGAAATTCGAACACATTTAACTTTTCAACAGTATTAAGCTTTCAAACAAAATTATGTAAGCCCGCAAAAGTTGGACCCGAGCATTCCAGACGTTAAAGAGAAAATGAAGTACAATAATATTTTATTTCCCGGTTTACTATTTCGAACACTTGCAAACGTTTTAAAATTTTAAGAGTAAACTTCTAACTGTTATGTCCTTCATCAGGTAACACCAGGCACTCATCAAGTGCACCCTGCGCCCGAGGGTTTGTTCCGCTCTGAACTGTACGTGCAAGTCCAGCTGTGGCCTGCCCACTACGAGCGAGGGGCGCCCATCCTGCGCTGCCAGGCCAAAATAGGCGACCTGTACAGAGACGATGCCGCAGTTGCACTGTATTCAGGGAATAGCGACCCTAAAATTGAGAGAGGTAAGTTGAATTTACAAAAACTTTCTGATGATTAAGTAAATGTAAAATAAAAAATAGTTTAAGACTAATAGATTAAAGCAACTTAATATCTTATAACGCTTTTTTCCAAGGACCTGAAAACAAAAGCCGTAAGGTCAATAAAAGATATTCTAAATTTACATTCAGAGTTACAGCATTTAGGTACTTGAATTTTCTCAACTAAAATTATACCTTACAGTGGATTCTGGATTTTAGTAATCTCGAGGGTGGATTCATAATGTGAAATTATGTAAAGTATCCAACAGCCCTAAGAAAATTTATTCATTACGATGTTCTGAGAAAAGGCTGGTGCGTGGGGTTCCTTCAGGCATAATTACAATTTTCATGACGGCCCATAATATTCGTGTATTATTAAATCTGAGCATTATTACTTCACATATGGAAGTCTGACTCGAAGTGTTCTTGTAAAGAGTTGGAGTTATGGCTTGAGGAAATTGGGAGGGGTTGTTCTTATGGCCCGAATCTTGCAGAGTGATGTTTACCTATTATGTTGATTCTAAGGAGGGTTAAATACAATGCGGTGATACTTTAACGCATTTATGTAATTAAATTATTTTGTACTGTGATTCTTATACCTTTCGTATTTCATGTCGCAACTATTAATGTATTATAACTTTGTTATTCACATACTTCAATTTTTTTTTTTTTTTTTTTTATAAAAATAATTTATGTGATCTAAACATCCACAATTATAGTGCCTTATTTGGGTTACATATTAGTCACGCTAACATGATTTTCATTTCATCAAAGCCAAACTAACGCCTAAATTCTATTCATCATTCAACGCTATTTCCAAAGCCAATTACGACTACCATTGTTATTTAGGTGGTTGTACTCTTTGACTATAATCACAAAACCTCAAAACCTATTCAATTTAAACGGGTACCAAACAATCAAGCATCGTCTACCGTGAAATGTACTACATTATATTTCGACGCCGGTAAAGCGTTATTCGCTGATTGTATAAAGGTTTTAATCAACCTATAACCTGTTATATTGAAATAGATTATGTCGTCAAACATGACGTCACACGTCCCGTCATTATCAGATCCGTAATTATTGTGAACATTAGGTTGGCGCGGAAGGCAAATCATGCGGGTTATTGGGTGCGATACATGCTCAGTATTTTTGATTATTAATATTGCTACTGTAAGTTGTGTTTGGGCAATTTTGATTTGGGTACACAGGTTTAATTAATGCAAAATAAGTAACCAATAAATTGTATCCATATTGTATTATTATGAAACATCAATCACATATAAGTTTTTTCGACATTACGTGGGATGCATTTTAGACAATTAGTAAAGTTACCTACATCTATTAGGCTATCTAAAAATAACACAAAAAAAATAAACTATTTCGAGTTTAAAATATCCGCACCAAAAATACCGTTTTCCCTTTGTTACGTTAGTCCAAAACTAAAAGTAAACCAAACGAATGACGCAACAGGAAAGGCAAAAATACAAACAATGAATACCTAAATTTGAGTAGACCTAACCCGCATATCTTTAATATCCGTGGAGAGGAAGCTCGGCTAATAAGATTACAAGAACCAAAGAGGGCATTGAGGGCTCAATGAGTTATTGCCTCCCGTCTCATTTGCCCAGACAATTTCCTCTGAGGGCTACAGTGAGGCGTTTGTCGGTAGATAATAAATTTATCTTCGACACACGGTAAGCGTTTACAGCAGGAAACACGCTTACTGACGAGCGGTAACGCCTGCCTCTTTGAATTTTGTAGCTTCGCAGAACTGTACGAATTTGGATATTTAAATTCTGATAAATTCCGTTTCAGTTATATGTTGCTTTTCAATTTGATAATGTTATTCAGTTTGCGCAATGCCTTCGATGTAATTCGTATGTTTAAAGTGATTAATTTCTATTTATACTTTCATGAGAGCACTTTTTTTTCATTAGCAGTTTTGTGAATTCGAAAGACAAGAATTGTAAACTTGAAACGTAATCTTGTGAAGCAAACTTCTATTTAGTGGGAGCTGCAGGTATTTATTTTATAGATTCCCATAGCAGGCCAGAAATTGTCAAGCGAAAAATATTTATTTACAAACCAAAAACTAAACAAAGGAAATATTCCAAAAAGCGGAGCCTAGACGAAAAAGCTAGCATAAAAAATGTTGGTAAAGGAACATACTTTTGTGGGACTTAAAAGCCAATATTGTGCCAATTTCGTTCCATACTGTTTCGGTAGAAACACTAATAGTACAAAAAGGGGGAAAAGTCGAGATGAAAAACAATACAGCTCACAACTTTTCACTCAAGTTCAGCGTTTTCTGGTCCTTGTATCCGAAAACCTTTAAGGCGCAAATTAAATTAGTGAAGGCTTTCAAAGACAGGGTTCGTCGGCACTCGCTGCTTCTACATACTCTTTGTACTTACGTGTAGATGTTTATTCAAGAAAGTCTAGGCCTTGTTCTTTCGTCAGTTTTCTTCGGTACCTTACCTTAACGGTCGACTATCTTCATGAAATGGAATGTGGCTTAAACTCAGATGTTTATTTAATTGGCACCGCGTTTCTCGAAAAAGGAAAACAGTTTCGAGACGGTTTGTTTTATGGTTTTTTAAAGTGCTGAATAATTAAAATAGTTATTTTATTACGTTACGCATTCCGGTCTCCATGGGAGTTTTCTTATCCTCAGCTAACAATTGATATTTCTTTCTGCAAGTATTTAGCTGAAAATTGATTATGCTTAGATATACTGTTATTACTCGATCTTTATTGAGGATGAATGGAATGCAGAATTCTGCTCACATACATTTGAAAGTTCCATAGTTCCACTCATTGGACCAAATCGAATTCTAAATTAAATATCGAATCTCGTTAGCACTCTGTCCAAACCAAATATGAGAGCCCAACGAATTGGAAATCGTCCAATGCAAAGTTTGCTGTGAAATTTAAAGAGTACAATACCTTATCTGTCTGTGAACTAAGGGTCAAACTTCACATGACTTGTTTTTAGAATCTAAGAGAAATCTTTGATTTTACTCCAAATACCACGACGACCTCCGTGGTCGAGTGGCGTACGCACCGGTTTCAAGGTGTCGCTAGCTCTGAGGTCCCGGGTTCGATCCCCGGACGGGTCAATGTAGAAACCAACTTTTCTACATGGTCCCGGGTCTGGGTGTTTGTGGTACCTTCGTTGTTTCTGAATTCCATAACACAAGTGCTTCAGCTACTTACTTTGGGTTCAGAGCAATGTATGTGATGTTGTCCGCATTTATTTATTTATTTATTTATACCAGTGAAAGATTTCTTAATAACCATTTAATATTTTCTATCTGTTTTTTAATGGGATCCTTTAGTATGAAAGGATTGGTCCTTAAGAGTCCTTTGTGGCGTTGTTGAACAGTGGCGTTTAATCAAGTTTAACTTCTCTCACCTCCACTATTATTGAGAAACCACTCAAAGTTTAAACTTTAGCCTTGAATATAACCTTAACCTGATTAGGAGTCAATGTTACTTTTAATTTCTAAACCTACAACAGGTTTAATAACAAAATGTGCAGTTTTTTTTTCTCGTAACAATATTAATTATCCGTTTAAATAGTTTCCCACTGAAAAATCTCGATAACTGGCTTGACTGTTTAAGGATCTCTAAGAAGATCATTATTCCTACTAACTTCCTTTTCTACTTATAATTACAATTTTTAACGGCTTGTACTGCATATTCAAAGTTTCTACCAATTACTACGCCAATGTAGAAGCTAAATTGGCAGATTCAATTCCTCTAATTTTCTGGCGAAAAATGCCGCACATACCGACATCGTCCTAATATTTCCAATAGCCGACACCAAAATTATTTAGCGTGGTTTGGCTTTACCGTACCTGTTTCCAACGATCTATGGGGCCCGTTTTAACATGGGACATCGCTTGCGTTCAACCCCCACAAACCACAGTGCGTCGTTAGTTTATGTGGAGGGACTAACCCCTGTTATGTTACCCGATCTGGAAACTATTCCCATATGTTTATTGACTATTATTAACTTTTGTGTTTTGTGTGGACTCATTAAACAACGTTTTATGAAATGTAAATATTGATGGAGTAAGAATAGGATATTAAATAATAAAGCTAACCGCGGCTATTGAAACATGCCCGTTTAATGATCGAATAAAATTTTAACCAAAATGTTCAAATCATTGCCTTACTCAATTTTGTTTTCATCGATAAATCATAATGTATTTTATGACAAAAATCTACTTAACAACAACGCAATAACATAACTAACGTAACATGTTTGGCCAATATTGCCGTGTCATATGTTTGTGTACTGTATTTCAGAAGTATTTAATTACAATTTTTGTTTCAGTGACGTCACCGGGAGCCGCTTCAAACCTACAAGTGTGCCAATTTCTACTATTACTTCATATTATTGTTTGGGCAAATAATACATAGGCATAAATATAAGTATAAAATAAAAAATGTATAAATTATAAAATAATTGATAAAATAAATATAAATAGGTAGATGTGTTCGATTCTATCGGATGAAATTGTGAATTTAAATGAAAAAATAGTTAATTGTACCTAACGAGCTGACGAATATGCCAAAGAATGTAAAGACTTGAGAATATTGTTGATTTAATACAAATTATATATATGTCAAAGTTTGTTTTATTTCACTATCGATAGTAGAGCAACTTTCTCACCTGATTAAAATCTACATATATATGCCAAGAAATTTAATGTAGAGCAACTTACTCGTCGTTAATATCGGCATTTGTGATAATATAGGTCAACAATCGCTACTAGATTTGTCAATTGCGTCTCAAGAAGCTTAGACACTGGATTATATTACAAAGCTATTTATATAACAAAGGCCTACTAATTGATACTGTATTACTCAGTAAATGGGTTGTAAAGGTCATATAGACAGTCGCTTCATATTAGAACAATGTTCAGCTGAGTCTGGTAAGACTCCAATCCAATATCCAATTTTTCCATATTTTAATGGACTATTTTTCCAGAGTATTTAAATATGATACACACACGAAAGAACAGGATTACACACATTTTAAATATGACACCTTTCGTCTTAAAAAATACAATTTCCATTGCCTGCTTTGTGCGTCAATGCGATACACCGACGAAATTGAGGAGGAAGTGTAATTAAAAAGTTCATTTGTTCCGGTTTCGGATGAAGGCTTTATTGCTTTGCGACAAACAAGTGGTTTTAATACGTGTTTGATCGAATTTTTTAATATGTGCCACTGCATTGCGCTGTGAGGATAAGATCTTTTTGAGGAGATTCTCTTTGTAGCATTTTATGAAGACGTTATGAAATGGTATATTAAAATTTATTTGGAATATTAAAAGTGCACGTGCCCTAAATTTTTAGGATGTCGGTGAAAAGGCAAAGGCTGTGTATTTTTTATTTTAAGTATCACATAAGAAAAAAAATATAATCTAAAAGCCAAAATGACAGATACACCAAAAAATTCACAGCGCACATTTGGTGTCTAAAGTAATTTTTCCACATTTTTACAGAAAGAATTACAGGATCCATACATTAAAGGCAGTGCTGAAATTTCAGCTCAGAGACCCATTAAGACCTACACGATTTAATGTAGGTAGAGTCATCGTCCGAAAATTACCGACGACCTACGGAATAAACCGAGTGAATAATGGACAGTCTGAGTTGATTTAACACAAGCTACATAAATATATTATTGTTCAGTCACATCAAAAATGTTGTAAGTGTATTAGTTTAGTATTATCATATCAGAAATAGAAAAGACACACTTTTTCTATGTTTGCAACAGATTATTTTTACCTTTTCAGGGTTGTGGGTATGGCGGTGATGTGGTTCGCCACCCATCACTCGCCTGTCTCGTTTCTCGCGGGGGCGAAAAGCGGCCCACGGAGAGCCGCTTTGCTACGTTGAATGTAAGAGGAGGAATGTATGGTAAGGTGGATGAAGTATGTCAGACGATGGATGTAGTGAAAAAAAATAAAAAAGGTATGCTGAGATGGTTTGGCCATGTCGAGATAATGAATGGAGAACGGTTGACAAAAAAAGTGTATAAGGCGAGTGTGAATGAAAAAAGGCCAGGCTAAGGATAACCTAAACGGAAGTGCATGTATGAAAGAAATAATGATAGTGGACCAAGCGAAACAAGGGTGTAAGGATTTGCAAGTGGAAAGAAGTGGTCCCTACCTACCCCTACAGGGGAAAGAGGCGTGATTATATGTATGTATGTATGTAGGGTTGTGGGTGTGCTGTACTTTGTTTATAAAACTGTGGTAAATAATGAAACTGTAATTTTGTGTGCCTTTTCTTCTCAAGGACTTTAATTAAAAGGTTCGATAAGGATTATGATATAAAGTTATCCATACTAAGGATTTTTTGTCGAGATACAATTTCATTAGATGCACAAAGCAGTATACTGTTTATTATAATCCAAATACTCATATGAAGTATGAACAAGTAACCAAAATATTTACTCAAATTTTACACGTGGATTTTAGAGAGATATTATATCCATCAGCGCAATAAATAGGGAAATTTTAATTTAATCTGTCTGATATGGGAATTTTACGAGAGGCACATTAAATATAATCATTTAATTACTCTCGCTAATAAGCACCTGATTATATGGAAATCTGATTAAATTGAGTATGTGAGATCTTCTAGAATAAATTAATGAAGAATTTATATTATTTGCGAAATTGTCACCTAAACCTAATTCTTTATTGTACACATACACGTATATACATTACATTTATTACAATAAGTTGATGTACAAAGGCGAGCTTAACTCAAAATTGAGTTTTCTTCCAGCAAACCTTTGAGTGACAGTGTGATTATTAATTGTAAGTGGTTAGGCAGATAGAAGTGTACAACTATTATAATATTTATATATATATTTATTATGTTTATAAGTTTATTGTGGGGCTAAATGTAAAAAATTATATTTTCTAGACTGGGTGACGGCAAATGATTGATGAAAAGAAAATTAATAAAGCTAAAAAAGGACTGTACAAACTCTATAGCCAAAAATAAGTGAAATTTTCTCTACATATTATTTTCAGTGTCTATAAAAGCTTTCATTAAGAATGAATCAAATATCTAAATAAACATTTAAAAGAGTCAATACAAAAGACGTTGTCTAAAAATGTAATTAGCGCAATGATGATGATAGTTAATCCATTTACATACTACAAAACAGTAAGGACATTAAATATAATAAAGCTTAAGCTAATATGTATAACTAGAGCTTATAGTAAGACTAACTACGTATGCGCTGTAATATCATGTTGATTGAAAGCCATACTAAAGGCATACTTGATACCAAATTACCCACAGCTTTACTTAGCATCCAATTTACACCTAAACGTATTTCATACACCAAAGACAAAATATCGGCTTCTTGCTTCCCAGTCTCCTACAAAGGAGCAATTAGAGACGGAGCTTAAACCGCAATTATACCGTCAATTTCATGAATAAATTAGTGCTGAATCCCGTAAGCCATTTTGATTTTATTATAACATAATTTTGATTGAATTTCGTGGATTACATCCAATATTTATGATCTATAAAGTACCGGGAAGTTGCCAGAATTATGTGATTAAACCTTTCTGGATTTATGTTATGTTTGAGGCAATAACACAGTTGTATTATTAGAACATTGGAGGGAATTTTGCTTCGTGTTTTAAAAGCAATTCTTATGTAAAAATCAATAAATGAGGACAACATCACATACATTGCTCTGAACCCAAAGTAAGTTGTTATAGCACTTGTGTTATGGAATTCAGATACAACGAAGGTACCACAAACACCCAGACCCGGGACAATGTAGAAAAGTGGTTTTCTACATTGACCCGTCCGGGGATCGAACCCGGGACCTCAGAGCTGGCGACACCTTGAAAACCGGTGCGTACGCCACTCGACCACGGAGGTTGTCAATCAATAATGGCAATCTTGACGAAAATATATTAAAATTTGAACTTTAATTATATAAGAAAAGAAATCTGGAAATTGTGAGCGACATCTTATAATAGCTATAAATAAATAAGTACTTAGGTTATATAACATTCAAAATAAAAAACATAATTTTAAGGTGTCATCCGATCAAACAGACATCTTCCAATTTAACAAAATTACATCAAACAAGCTTTACTAGAGCATTACGAATCACTACTCTGACGCAAGTAACAAAAAAAAAACCAGCAAAAGAAACGCCATAATACCAGCGAAATCCTAAAGGAAAAAATCCTTGAGCTAACCACAGCACTCAAACGAATTCAAAAACAGCTAAAACATGTCTGTCTTTAATTACGTTAAAAACAGGGTAACGGAGTTTGCAGTGTTTTCAGATATGCAAGTACACCTCAAAATTCGATATTGTAGTACACTGTACAGTACACAGAAAAAAGAAAATCGGAAAAGCCTGTGTACTTAGCAAGTGGCGCGTTTGGTTTACAGTGGATTCTGGATATTTCATGAGAGGGTTTTGATTACCTCATTCTTTTGCAGGCTGTTTCAAACAGAACCTGTACCACGAACTCTTAAAACAAGACGTATTCTGTCGTGTAAGTGAGACGCTGCTACGTACAGTGTAGTGCGCTGTCTCGCTTCCACAACGGCATCAGTCCTGTTTTTAAAGCTTATGGTAGAGGCACAGGTATGCATAAGTGTTCTGTGCGGATTTTCGGTTCAAAAGGGTAGTTTGTCTTTTTCAGTTGAATTTGAAACATGTTTTGGTATATTGTTTTGCTTAGCTATTGCTCTAAATATATCAATTATTATCAATAGGTCCAAATAAAAAAGGAATCTTTTATATTTATGGCCATTTTGGTACCAAAATGAGGTAGCCTCGCAACAGCTTCTAAAGTATTAGTAGACACTACTGATTTTCTGTCTAAATAATAATAACCAATAATAATATTCCGGGACAACTCACACACGGTTATCTGATCCCAAGCTAAGCAGAGCTTGTGTTATGGTAACCAGGCAACTGATAAACATACTTATATATTTCTAAATACATACATATTATAGATAAATAAATTACACCCAGACAACCAGAACAAATGATCGTGCTCATCACACAAACATTCGTCCTGGATGGGAATCGAACCCACGACCTCCGGTATAGCAGTCAGGGTCACTAACCACTAGACCAACAGGCCCGTCAAATAAAGAGCCTATGTATAATACTTTTAGGTTAGGGTATGCCTATCAAAAAAGGCTGTTTACTTGACACCATTTTAAACCCGCACACTGAATTATGTAACGAGATTGTAATATTTACACAAGCCTACACTTTCGCCTTACAAACATACTTATCATTTTTTAACCCCGAAATGGGTAAAACATAATATTTATTTTTAATAGCTTACAGGAGAGACGGTGACGTGATTCTGGAACACATTGTACCCTGCAAACGACCATTCTGTGGTCCAAAATGGCTCGTAAAATGGGTTTTATGAGTGGACAGGTTTGGTGCCACTTTGCCCATTATTCGTCGATTTTCCAAAAGGAAATTAAATTGATTGTTGAAACAATATTTTTAACAGTAACGTTCAGTGTTATTAAAATTGTGGTCGTCAAGTCTTTAAAATAAGGGACGTATAACGTGTGAAATCGTCGATCGCTATGTAAGTTTATATTTTACTCATGGCAGTAGAAGCATGAAAGAGTGCGTAATCAAATATTATGAAAATAATGATGTTATTGCAAAAACTGTAACGAAACAATCTCAATTAAAACATGGACAAGCACGAGTTGAACCCACACAAACATAATTCCACATTTAATATAAAATATGTGTTTGATACTGTCTAGCAAAATGTATGATTATCGAAGACCACTTCTTCTTAGCGTATCGATCAATGGCATAGTAGCTAGATTTTTGTGGACCAGTACTCAGCCACGCGGACAGCGTTATCTGTAGCGTTGTACAGATCCTCGCGTGTGCTCAGCAAGTGAGCCATGGTCTGGGGAGAGGTACCACACTCACAAGGCTCGTGTGCGCTGTAACCCCACCGATACATATTTTCTTTACAGATATAAAACGGGAGAGATTTAACTGTCGTTTAACTTTTGAAAATGTACATTCCTACCGACTTACACTTCGAATTTGAAAACACAATACCTAGCTTATATTAGAAATAAACTAAATGATGTAAATCACATATAACGATTTTGACAACAGAGGCCGTACCATGAGCTCTTAAAGTAGGACAGTGACAGCGCTATGCGCAGTGTAGTCGTCGCGTCGTCTCGATTCCACAACCGTAACAGTACTGCTTTAAGAGATCATGGTGCGGCTCCAGTCCTAATGACAAACGAAGTAAATTTCTAAAAATGGTTGTCATTCTCTTAGCCGTGTGGAAAAACCTTGTACACATTTTTTCTACAACTTTTGATGTATGTCCGAAAGCCACAACTCTAGGGGTCCGAACTATATTCTCCTATTGTTTGTTATACCATATTTCTTTTGGGTGATATATTGGTTTTAGCTCAGTCAATGAAGGTTTTGAAATTTATCGTGAGCTCGTAAATTTTGGATGCTACGAGCTATTAGTGCTGTGAAGATAATAAGTCACTGCGAGTGGTCAGTTTAATTTGCGACTAGGAAATGATAAGGATTGGGTTTGATAATGATCTGGCTAAAGGAAAATGTGTGGGTGTGTCTTATTTTTTTTTAGATGTATGTAAAAAAACTGCATTCATCAAAATAAATAGCCCTTGTATCTTTAGTTGTTATAAGTGGATGTCTTAATACTTAACTGACATGCGTACCAAAATAAGGCCTATAATTTAATTATAATTTCTAATTTTATTTTTTCAGGCAGCGGGTGCCTAGTTTAACTACAGTATTACATATAGAATAAGGGACATGGTTTTACGATATACTTACCTATAACCAGAACTTTTTTTTGCTTTAAACCCCAACCATTTAACTACAGTTAAAGACACGCAATGATTACATTTCAAAAAGAAAAAAGGCTCTTAAAGTTAAATTAAAAACTTTACGCCGTTTTTGCCGGACTGGGCCATTCAAAGTTAGGAGAACTTAGTTCATCCTCGGTATTGGAAAACACGTCAAATACTCATGCTTTGTTTTTCTTACTACCTTCCAGAAGTTTTGGATTCGCTGGCGCCGATCGATTGCCTGCACTGGTATTTATCTAATTATAAATACTTGTAGTTTGTGTTGGCTGTTTAGGTAATTTATTTGTTGGAGATAAATGATTTTGTTACGATGCATGTTATCTGGGATTGAGAGTTTCATATTTTTCAGTTTTCATGATCATTGTGGATTTTAAAATTGTTATAATAATATGAGATCTTGAACCTACTTTACAATTAGGGTTCTCTAGATGTATGGTTGAGAACTCACTGAAGCTTCTTATTTGCTAAGAAAATAGAAAAAATAATATATCGTATTTATCTTAAAATAGTCGATGTATTTACTTAACATGGACTTTTCGAAGACATATTGTTTCTAAATTATGTTTTATATATTTCTAGGATACATAAAATATCGAATATTTCTTAGAAAACCTTGAACATGAGAAAGCAAAAAATGTACTTATTACGAGAATGCTTTTTTTAATATTATGTCACCAACATATTTTCACATAACGCGTCTTTCTGAAATCTTAACGCGAAGACATCATTAAATTAATTCGGTTAAGCTCTTAAACTTTCTCGCAACTGACTCAAAAACTTAATTAAAACCCATCTAAAAAAAACTAAAGCTTTTTGAAATAAAACTAAAATTAATTTGAAATTCAAGGTTCAAAGTTGAATTTTTGTTTTAAATTCAGGTAAATATTTAATTACACTATCCACTAATATAAAGTAATTTTAGAATATTTATATTAAATAACGGTAATCAATAAATCATTAATCGGGATCGGAATTTATTTTGCTACGGCCCATGTGGTAGAGTACATTTTGTCTTTATATTTAAAACTGGTGGTATTGTTGTCTTAATCATGGATCAATGGAAAAAAAGTATATGCAGCGCCTAAACACGAAGCTGAAAACATTGGTTTTAAAACATTTTTCACATTTTTAAAAGAGCGCAATCGGAATCTTTAACGAATTTTAATAGATTTGTTTCAGTGAGTTTACTCTCCGAATTTCGTCTATCCTTATTATTTATTTATGGTCTTAAGATTATTTCTAAAAAGTACATATTTCTTCGATATTCTTGTCTCCTATTACAGCATTTTCTGACAAATAATACAAGTCAAAATTATTCCCATTTTACAAAGTCGGTGACCACAGAATTTAATGAAATATTAATATCAATAAACCTAATCCTAATGACGAAACTTATCAACGAATTTTTAACCGCAAAATTAATTTTGTTTTTTATTGTTTATACTTTTCCGGGATAAAAACTACCCAGTGTGGTGCCCAGGATAATAAAGAATAATTATACCAAGTTTCATCGTAATCGAACCGGTAGTTTTTGCGTGATACCCGAACAAACAGACAGACAGACAGATATTTTTTTTTCACGCTTTTTTGTTTGGTGTCGGTCTAGTAACCTGTAAAACCCCCCGCCATTAATTTTTTTGATATTTTCAATGTACAGAATTTTCACTTTTACAGATTTATTATAAGTAGTATAGATTACGTATTGTACAAAAACATATTCAATAATATAATTTTTGTGGTACATATACTTGTATAATATTCCAGTATATAATAATAGGATAATGTGGAATAATGCTACTTGACTTGACTGAAAATAATGAAAATTGTATGCACGTTTCATCCGTAATCATTTAATGGAAGGAATTATTAATTAAATAATATGTTTACAGTATGATTATGAAACGAACTGTTAATAATTTTATTTGAAAGTTTTCAACGAAACATTAATTGCAAACGCGGTCTGAAGTATAAGGTTTTTATACAATTTATTACTTTACTACTTTTTACGTAGATTATGTCGTTACAGTTAATTTCCCATTTTTAAAAGCTACGTTGGGATCGCCTTCAATTCTATCTGGATTTATATGAATACTGTATTTTTACACGACTGCCCAAAAAGGAGTGTTATGTTATCAGGGTTCATGTATGTATGTGAGTTTCTTTATTCCACCATAACTTCTAAAAGGCTTGACCGATTTCAATGTTTGTGGTATCATTAGAAGCTTTGAGTTATCCCGAGTGACATAGGCTATGTAAACATTAAAAAATGGTCAAGTGTGAGTCGAAATCGCCTGCAAAGGGTTCCGAACGATTTTTTTTTGTGTTGTGTCATGTTTTTGTGTTGTTCACTAAAAGGTATTAAATACAACACATGGCAGGCGGGTTTTTTAATTTTTTTAATTATAATTTTTACAAAGAGCGACTGCCTAGCTGACCTCTGCAATTACTCTTTGTCATAATTGTAATAAAACTTACACTTAGCGACGAGTCACGAGAGTGACTATTGCAACTTAATAAAATCTAACTTAATGTACATAATGACCTAAAGCTTACGAAGTTAAAAATAGAACGACATTTCCAACCTTCCAATAAATAATCACAAAAAACAATATCCAACCGCAAACCGAGCAACGACATAAATAAAATCTAAAATTTAAAAAAGGAATCTCCCCAAAAAAGTTGTAACCAGAAAAGCGGTGTATACTCTTAAAACTTTTTACATTAAAACGTTTTTATTATTCGGAAAAAAGTCGAGTTTGACCATTTATAAACATTATGAATGCAGGCGGCATAACGCGTGCGTGTTTCAATTATAAGGCGGGAGAAATTAAACGGTACTTGCTGTAAACAATGCCGGAGATAAAGGTATAACAGTGGGAAAAGACCGGAATATTATACGGACGTGTTGATTTTTTGAAGTGGAATTGTAGGGTTTTTTGGGCTATTTGTACGTGGTTCGGTTTGACTGCATTTTGTTTAAACAGAAATCGGTATCAATGCAGATAAAAGCCGATAATTTCTGTAAATGAAAATGTAAAAGGATTATCACATCCGTAAATCTGCAGTCCGTGATGTAGCTGGCTAGAACTATTTGTCGTACCTTGGACCTATAAAATTAAGTTTCTGACATTAATGTTATATCAAAAATCAAGGATGATAAGAGTAAACAGGAGCATATAAAATAATATTTTTTAATTTATTTTTTCATTATTCATTATTTCTGTATATTATTTTAACTTGAATAATATAGCCAATACCTAACAATGTGTCACAGTTTAAAGTATACTATTTATGCTACACATTTGTATATAATAATAATATCTCAACCGTAACCTTCGGTACAATTCCATACTTTCCTCGTTTTCACATATTACATACAAACTTTATGAAGCTGTAAGGTTGTATAACTCAAATAAACATATCTTTCAATGTTGCAAGTTTTCCTGCGATAATTTTTCCGTATATAATTTTCGTACGTTTTTCGCGTTTTTCGTAGCGCGAATGGACGCAAACATGCGTTACTTTTTTAAAAAATAACATAACATAACATAACATAACATACCATCACGCCTGTATCCCCGAAGGGTTAGGCAGAGGTGTACCAATGTACACCCACAGTTCGCCGGTATGTTTAGGTCCCATGTAATAGGGGGCGAGCCTATTGCCACTGACTGACTGCTACGCTAGAGGTCTTGGGTTCGATTCCCAAGTCGACCAAGGTGTTATTGGGTTTTTCTATGAAATTCTCAGTAGCAGGTCGGAGTTTGGATTTGTGCCCGGTTAGTGGCAATAGGCTCGCCCCCTATTACATGGGACCTAAACATACCGGCGAACTGTGGGTGTAGAATTGGTACACCTCTGCCTAACCCTTCGGGGATACAGGGGTGATGGTATGTTATGGTATGTTTTTTTTTGTAGTAAACTACATCTTTATTCAAATCTAAACATAATTTCTTTTACATTAATATTCTGCTTGTATCTATTACGGAACAAAAGGTAAAATTCCAATTTATATAAACAACATTTGTACAATTATTTTATAAAATTATTGTAGGTTATCTTCCATTGAAGTCGGCCTCTAACAACAGACAATCAGTGTTTTCTATCCCACACACACAAACAACACGAAACAATCTCCAAAATCCCCAAACGTACAAATTCTAGAAGTTCAATTCCCACAAATTAATAAAACAAAACAAAAATACTCTAACCCCATCTAGTAAAAGTATCACAGACTCCTTGGTCTTGCGTGTTCTCATTCCGTGTCTAGATATCATTACAGTTAATACCACCGTAATTAGACAAGCTACCCTTCATTTCGTTTGGATTTACTCAACTACACTTAACGAGTAGTTCGCTTCAGCACGTAATATAGATATTTTATTCTAATCGTTGTTGCTATGGGTAATGCAAGTGGCTTTTTGAGGGCTTACTGAAATATTGGTGATTGTTATGTAGTTACTCTATTTTTGAAAAGTATTTTTGTTTTTCTATATTATGCCGATTTTGTGAGATAAGTACAATAGTTTTCATTTGTTGGAAAAACAAAGAGAGTAATTAAGAATCGAAACTGGTTAGTTAAAATTATTTTGCGTGCTTTATAGAGTTATGTGGTTAATTGGTTACGAAAATTAATTTTAATAAAAAAGTAGTTTGAAAATTATATCTGTATGATATATTTTAGTCATCCCACTATTAAACTTAACCTCCTTGACGCTCCTTAAGTTTGACCACAAAACGATTACGAGAGCGGATCAGTCAGACCTGCCGAGAACCTTAATTAAAGCAGAGACGACGTAGAGATAATTCGGACGAAAGTACATCAACAACTTTACAACGTATGACGTTCTTACTAAGTAAAGCTTCGCATCCGAGTTAAGCTGCAAAGTGCAGGAAAGTCCCAAAATTTCCAACATTTTACTATCCTACCAATCAACTTTTACGAGCTCTTCAAATACGTAAAATTTTTGAAACTAAGCAAAGGCAACATTATCTGTATGTAAACTCGATGTTACATTACATGTAGGGATGATAACGACCAATGGTCTGAAAGGAGATCAAAATGAAAATTTTAAAATTTAACCATGGTCCTTTATCCGCGCCCCGACGATCAAATACTGTGGAAATTTTCCGTTCAGCGTGTCGATAGCTGGTATTATCTTATCTTTTATGTACCCAGGGATCGTTAGAGGGAACTATTAAAGCGAAGTGTCACAGTTTAAAATACGGTGAATGGTGAATGAAAAACTGAATGTTTTAGGATCGTAAGATAAATGTTTCAATCGAGTTTTTAGGTGTTCCGGACCGGTGGAGCCGTTGATATCATGCTAATGGGCTTTTGTGTTTTCAAGGGTTTGTTTCATATTTTATGAAGGCATATAGATGAAATTTTATGATTAAAATGGGGTGGAAAGTTGGGTAAATTTAAATGAGTTGAATTGAATATTTTGTGCTTATAAAATTGGTGTTCTCCCACACGAGATCCTGGCTTTACTGTTGTTAGACGTAACGGCTTTATTGTTGATAGACGTTGGAATATTTTTGTTATTTACCTAATGAAAAATAATTTGTTTACTGGAAAAACTTCCATGGCACCGTTCTGTCGTATTTTTTGATACATAATTAAATTGTTCTCTTAAAAACGAAAATGAGTGTTGAAAATTAGCGAAGCATTTTAAATTAAAAGATAGCTTCGTTTTATTTTCAACTATGCGCTGTCAATCTTTTATATCCAACTTTATTCGGAGCTTGACTCAAATCCTTTGTTTTCTCGGAACTGGGTCAAACACGTATCATATCAAAGTTTACAACAGTCATATCAATCCAGTCTTAAATTTCTGAATGTAATAAACAATTGTTATTGTCGTATGCTTTTAAAGAAGTTTTAAAATCTTGGATTCTTTCCTTGAAATGATCAACATCTTACTTTATTATCTGATTCTGTATTATGTATATTCTGTACTAGATTTGGTTCGAGTCCAATTTACTAATCATCATAATCATTAAAATGTTTTGCACCAAAGTTTAGGTAGAGTTAGTGGACAAACAGACTGATATAATTTTCGTTTATGCATACTTTGACGACCTTCGTGGTCGAGTGGGCGCACGCCCGGTTTCAAGGTATCGCTAGCTCTGAGGTCCCGGTTTCGATCCCCGGACGGGTCAATGTAGAAACCAACTTTTCTACACTGCCTCGGGTCTGAGTGTGTGTGGTACCTTCGTTGTTTCTGAATTCCATAACACAAGTGCTTTAGCCACTTACTTTAGGTTCAGAGCAATGTATGTGATGTTGACCGCATTTATTAGAAAAAAAAACTTTACAGATTATTCTAAACACTTCTGTTAACTTAATAATTATGATATCGATAGACGATCGATGATGCTGTTCTTCGTTAATATAATGCTGTGTACGATATCTTTAAAATAACGCGTGGGTATAATACTAAAACATCCAACATCATAACATTATTTGCAGAAAAATCCTAGTCGTAGGTACACAATAGTAAAATTCTTTTAGTCCGCTATAAACGTAGTCAGCTGTTATAAATCCTGGAGAAACTAAAGCATGTCTGCGTCACTTTGTGCGATTCAGCTATTCTTTGAAATAACGAACCCGTTTGTCCAGATCAAGTGCATTTAATGTTTATTCAGAAAATAGTATTACTTTGTGGAGAATGGTGAATAAGTAGATAACATTTTAATGAGCTCTTCATTCTTTTTTATGAAATAGGTAGCTGTGTTATGTGTAGACACTGACGTGTTAATTTGCCTTTAAAAAGTAAAGTTGTAAAAACATGTACTTAGTAAGACATTATTTAGCCTTTTGCGAAGACTTTAAGCTCGCCACATTATATGGGATTGGATTTATGTCAGTCAATGCGGGAGCAATGTGTATGTAAATAATACTGTAAGTATATCTTATGTTCTGATATTAAACATCTGCTTGTTGCTTGGACAACAGCTGCCGTAAGAATTACGTTTATGTATGGCTAATAATGGATCAAACTGGAAATTTTATATAAAATCCTTCCCCACACTTTTAACCAGAGAGACACGAAAAATTGCTAGAGTTGCTTTTGCCCCGCAGTGGGACAAAAATGAATAAAGATTTTTTTTTCATTTATTTAAATTGATTTATTTTTCCCATGCAAAGGAACAATGCAACAGTATTTCCCCACACAAAGTTCACATGCAGTTTATCTCACAAATTCAATTGAGTTATCTGTTTTCAGTTGACTTCAGGCTAACAACGGAAAGAGGCAATGCAAGCAATAATGCGGATTTCATGCCGGAAGAAGGATCTCTAATAAATTCTCCATTCCATGTAGCATTGAGCTTGTTATTTCAATATTCTGATAACTTAATGTTGTTGGTATAATCTGATTGTTTTAGTACTTACAGTAAATATCCATATTTATAAAATGTGGAGGACTTAGATAAAAATCAGGAAAAAAAAATTTGCTCTATTCATGTCAGTTTTTTTTTTTGCCTACATAGGATCCCACTGCTGGGTAAAGGCCTCCCCCTCCGTCCTCGAAACCTGTCTATCTATTGCGATTTCTGGCCACGTGCGACCCGCATATCTGACTTCATGTTAGTTACAGTTGAAAATTTTAAGACTTTCAAATCTATGTCCTTTTTGACCTTTTTTTAAGTCCTTTCATAATCCTACATGTAATCATCGAATTCTGTGTTATTTTAAGTTAAACTTTGACAGGATTTAAATATGTAATATCCAATAGGCTATCTAGTATTATAAAAAAATTAACCATTAGGATTAGAACACGAATACAATACCTAAACGAACAATCAAAGAATGACATCAAACTTACTAATAAAAAAATGTTTTGATTAAAAAATAATCAGTAAATTACAAGGTTCATCGGAAACCAATCACGTTAATTTTACATTGCCGGTTAGAGCGTTACAACTTGGGTCAAACTCTCATAAAATAGCACTCCCTATAACACAATCAAATATAATTAAATTCGACATGTAACGAGCTCCGATAATTTTGTTATCAACATTTTTGAAATTGGTTAACCGATTATTAGATTATTGAGATTTGTTTGGCATCGATTTGTTTTATAATATTTTACGTAGAATTTTATATGAAAGATCGATTTTTTTCAGTGTTGTATTTGCAATGTACAAGTACTATCATATTTCGTTGTCGTAAAAATCATACTTTTAGATTGCCAACCAATTTTTAATAGTTCCAAAAAGTAAGTAATGGATATCACTTGAAGTGAAGTTCAGTACCAGTTATTATTAAACATAAATTAAAAAAAAGATACTGGGTTCTGTTGCGAACCTATTTTAAATTATTGAATGTCCAAGGTTGTTTTTTTTTATATTTACAAACTGGTAGTAGCCAAGAGTCTTATTTCTCAAACCTAAGTCTATTTTTTTTATTTATTTTTTTTACTTTCACATACACCTATTTTGAGAGGAATCTAACCTAAAATAATAATATCGTAGTAATCCTAATATTAAAAGTAAAATCTGAAACCCATACATTTATACAACTCCATATTTTAAGTAGGTATTAACCATCCCATCTCGATCAAATAGGACGGTTTACAGAATGAACATTGATTACACTTTCGTATGAATGTTTGTCTTACCCAACGCGTTATTCCAAGCGAGCAAATGTTTGTAACACATCTAGAAATAGACTTGAAATTGGTACCATTCGTATATTTATAAAATTACAAATTGGAAAGATAGTCTAAAAGTACTCGTAATAACATTTTTTTCGCTCTCTCAAGAAAAAAGTTTTCGTATTTCGCTAGGTTATGTCTCACGATTTTTTATGACTTTAGTATTAAGATATTTATAACTATTCTATGTCTATTTAATAAAGGTATTATTACGTTATATCTTATTTTAAAAAATGTTAGTTTATACTATGGTAAAAAAAATGATATTGTTTCAACGTATTATTTAATATTACATACCTTCAATATAATATTATCATGTTGCCTTTACCAGTGAAAAATTAGGTAGGGACTGACTTAACCAAGAGGGGTTACAGATGCTCTGCTGGTAACAATTAACTAAGCAATTATATAAGAATCTAATCAAAAACTCTCAACAAAATCTGATATTAATCACAAAAGGGCCACGATCACTTCGGTTACGATAACCAACCCGACGCAGATAGTATTAACAGCAATTAACCAAACAAGGCTTTAAATCAAAATTTCAAATTATGCTACTCCGGGCGAGGGTGAAATGGGCTTGTATCCGTGAAATCGCATTCATCAAAACTTGGGAATTAGCTTCGTTCCCTAATTAAACCTGTCGGTTGTTAAGTTCGCCCAGATCTCCCCCGGGATCGCGAATCTTACGTAAATATTAGGTTTGAATAAAACTTTTATTATTATAGCTTTATTGGTGCTTAATACCCGTGATCCTTTGTGTAAAGGGAAAGTTGATTTGAACGAATTCTAATTTGGGGGAGAGGTGATTTCGTCTATAAAGGAGGGTGGGGCCAAAGGTCAAACGCTTAGTATTCATTGCGTCGGCGAATTGTCTTTAAAAACTGTACACATTGATTGAATCGAGTTCAGAAGTGTTTTCTCTTAAATAAACATTAAGAGACCTTCAATTACCGTAAAGTTTTGGAGCCACGTGGAGTGCAGGGTTACTGATTTTATGATTGGGAATTCATGTTGATGGATTGCTAACTCACTTTTGTACGTGAACTAAAGTAATTCTTCGTTTGATTCCGCTACATTATTCGAATGAGTAACGTTGACTTATTTTTCCCTCTGACTATACATATTAAAATAGAAGTATATCTTAGGAATAAATGTTCGTAGAAGAGATGTTTAGTGAATTCAAGTATATCTTACCAGTACCAACACTTAAATTAAATAAAAAAACGTTTAAATCGTTCAATTTATTCAGTTACATTTTTCCTGCATATATTTTAAATAAATCTATACTTAAAATAAATCTGTAGAAAGATCAATTCTGTACATGAAATATATTTTCAACATAACTATCAGGGGGTGATTAGTGATCGATACTGAATCCAAAAATGCAATCAGTAAAATTTTTGTCTGTCTGTCTGTCTGTCTGTATGTTCCTTATAGAAACAAAAGCTACTCGACGGATTTTAACGAAACTTGGTACAATTATTCTTCATACTCCTGGGCAGGTTATAGTATACTTTTCATCACGCTACAATCAATAGGAGCAGAGCAGTGAAGGGAAATGTTGGGAAAACGGGAGAAGTTACTCAATTTTTTAAGCTTCCGTCGCGTGTGCAGCCTTAATGGTTAAAGACTCATTGATAAGCTTCGTCATCCACGCGAACGAAGTTGCAGGCACAGCTAGTTCTAAATAAAACAATTTTCTCAAAGACATAAAACGATTGAGATTTTCCTCCACCGAGCAGCTACATACAATTCCACGAACATTCACTTGGTATACCGAGAGATACGAATCAGATATTCACAAAGCTAATCCTACCACTGACCTAAACTGTGGCATACCTAACATTCCGCTAACTTCCAAGCAATTTATCATCAAAAACAAATCTGTTACATCACCATCTCAAAGTTTCAAAGCTATATTTCATCGGCTTAATAATTCAAGTGTCCAGCTTTGAGTGTGACCAATATTTACGAATTGCAAGTCCCGAAGCTTCTCAGCAGTAATAATCACAAGTTAATTGAGTTGTAGACGTTTTCGGTGAAAGTTTTTATTAAAATGAATTATGCATTTCAAAGAGATTCGAGTTCGTACGGCGTGTTGGGAGTTCCTTAGTCTGTGGAGAGAATTTGGGTAATTAAGAAATGTTGTGGAGTTCGTGGCGACCGGTACGAACGACAATTTGCACCAATCAGAAAACTAGATAACTGGGGGTAGAATTCCCTTTTTAATTAAAAAAAAAAGTATTTTCGAGGACAATAAGTGTGCGATAACAGTCTTTATTTAATGTGAAACAAAAAAAAAACTAATATATAAATTGATTTTTGCTATTGCCGGTTTTAAAGTTTAGAGTTTTTACTAAACACAAAACGTTCTAATTATAATTATATAGATATAGACAGTGGGCTTAATAATATTAATCAACACAAATACACCACATTTTTACAGACACACCTCAAATGCAACACAAAAACTACGAACATAAGACAAACAGTGTCGCAAAGCTGAACTACAGGAAACAGGTATAATTAATATTCGTACTTGATAATGGATAGTTTGTAGTTACAAGTTAAACAATGATGTATCAAATGTGATATTTGCGGATATCAGATGCTCGGTAACTGATATTGTCTGAAGTTCAATGTGTTTGCAGTTAGCCTGTAATGTTAGGTTTAAGTTAAGATTTCAAACGTAGGTATATTAACATCGTGGTTAATAATATTAAAGTGCTAGTACTATTAAAAGAAAAAAAAACTCTGTGCAATTTATATAGCTAACTAGCTGTACCCGGCATGCGTTGCAATGCAATTTTTTCTACCTACTACCTACCTACTACCTACCTACCTACTACCTACCTACCTACTACCTACCTACTACCTACCTACTACCTACCTACTACCTACCTACTACCTACCTACTACCTACCTACTACCTACCTACTACCTACCTACTACCTACCTACTACCTACCTACTACCTACCTACTACCTACCTACTACCTACCTACTACCTACCTACTACCTACCTACTACCTACCTACTACCTACCTACTACCTACCTACTACCTACCTACTACCTACCTACTACCTACCTACTACCTACCTACTACCTACCTACTACCTACCTACTACCTACCTACTACCTACCTACTACCTACCTACTACCTACCTACTACCTACCTACTACCTACCTACTACCTACCTACTACCTACCTACTACCTACCTACTACCTACCTACTACCTACCTACTACCTACCTACTACCTACCTACTACCTACCTACTACCTACCTACTACCTACCTACTACCTACCTACTACCTACCTACTACCTACCTACTACCTACCTACTACCTACCTACTACCTACCTACTACCTACCTACTACCTACCTACCTACTACCTACCTACCTACTACCTACCTACCTACTACCTACCTACCTACCTACCTACTACCTACCTACCTACTACCTACCTACCTACTACCTACCTACCTACCTACCTACCTACTACCTACCTACTACCTACCTACTACCTACCTACCTACTACCTACCTACCTACTACCTACCTACCTACTACCTACCTACCTACTACCTACCTACCTACTACCTACCTACCTACTACCTACCTACCTACTACCTACCTACCTACTACCTACCTACCTACTACCTAATTGTTTTTTTTTTTTTTTAATGTACAAAAGTATCCTATGTCCGTCTCCTGGCTCTAAGCTACCTCCCCACCAATTTTCAGCCATATCGGTCCAGCCGTTCTTTAGTTATAAATGGTGTAACTAACACGACTTTCTTTTATATATATAGAAGATAACTTTAGGAATATTCTAAGATGCTTTCAAATTTCGATTATTCTAAAAAGGTTTTCCAGATTTCAAGTCTCTGTCTATCTAAATAACTAACCCCACTGTAAATTAACGTTATTAAACTTAAAAAAAAATATCGTTTACTTAAAGAATATAATAGTATTCTACTCACGATTCGTATCTATCCTTCAAAGAACAAAGTGCTTGCTAAAACGAAGTGCGAATTGGATAAAGCTACTCTTATTGGTTTTGCTACAATGGAACCTTTTCACAATAAGTTTTAGAGATCAATTATTAACGTTTTCTAGTTTCTAGTTTTAGATATTGTTGAAGCTAAAGGATTTTGAAATAATAGGCAGGGTTTATGGCAGATGGTTTGTATTTGATTATCTTTGAAATCAATGCACTTTTGAGCTAAACGTTTATTACTGCATTAGTGTGTTAAGGACTGTATATTATCGTGGGAGATTAAAAAAAATCTCAAACATTACAACATACTAAAAACATTGCATTGTATAGACTAAAACGATATTTCTTTTTTTTGGTAGAGATCTTTGCAGTTAGCCTGAGCGCAGGCTTTGACTGCTTCACCGGACTTTTGGCGAGGACCTTATGGCCTCCAGCCAGAGTAATAGGAAAAACTAACTACGTCAGCAACGTCCACTAAGGGCACCCCCTGCAGGGTTCGGACCTCGACTTAGTGCGTTGCTAACAATCTTAATAAAGCAAAACAACAAGGGATGGCTGGATCTAAGACTAAAACGATAATCAAATAATCACCCTTTATATGAGCAATTACTGTAGATACCCTATGAGTATTTCACTATCAGACAGAATCAAACATAATGACAGAAATTTCACAAACAATAGAAGCCTAAAGATTTCACGTCAAATCTATTTGGGAATGAATATCAAATAACTTAGTCACCCACTTAAAGTGGTCTAAAAGCTACGTCTAATCTCCGATCCGATCTCCCGGGCTATCTCCAAAACAGGGACCCTACCATGATCTCTTAAAACAGTACTGTTGCGGTTGTGGAAGCGAGACGGCGCACTACACTGCGCATAGCGCTGTCCCGCTTACTCAACCGCAATAGTCGAGATCATGGTACGGCCCCAGGGCAGCACTACGTAAGTAGACGATTCAATAAATTGGAGATAGAATTTAAGTCGCACTCAACGTATTTCATTAATTGTTTATGAGCTGAGAATTAAGATGTGTAGGTACTGAAATAAATATGATTGATCTTTTTCTGTTCAGTAAAAGACGGTATTACGTTTTCTAGATTGAATCTTATTGAAAAATATATACATCGCATAAAGTTTCTGTTATGGGTGCTGGAAGTTCTTGTAGACATAACGCTTGAAACCATAGTAAAACCTTAAACAATCATTTAATGTATTTGCAATGTTTTTTTTTAATTAACTTTCCTCCTTGGGTAGGGGGGGTTGACATGGTGCCATATTACCACGAAGTTTTACAGTCTCCAATTTACTGAGTAGCAGTTGACTAAATCCCAAAAACATCATAACATTGAACGAACTCGTTGCCAAAAACAACTTTATATAAGCAGATAATGAAATCAATCTTAATGATCAAATATTCCGTCTGTCGCAGTCAGAGCACAAATCTATCTGGTAAAATATTTTCTGCATTTCCAAATTAAATTACCGTATAAACATTTAGCAAGTAAACGATAATCGTATTATAATTGATACATTATTGGTTGTGTTAAAAGGTTTATTAAAATCACAAAGGTTTTCGTCATCGTTATTGCATCAACCCGTTTCAGAATCGTCATAATCGTATTCAACAATAGGGTTGCGAACTATTTGATCAGCTTTTAAAAGTTGATATTCAGAATTGTTCAGATGGACACCGAATACTGTTGTTAAATTGTATTTTGTTGAGCATTTTTATTGTATTGTTTTTTGTGAAGCCGATCGCTTTGAGTTCAGTTTTTTCTGAAAATTTTAAGGGCATTCACGTTTTTTGTACATCTTTTTGGTGTCGGATTTTGGATCATGGTTTTATTGCTTTATGGATATGTAGATAGCTGTTGGTAAGGTTTATTTTCTTTAAAAGAATTATTATAATTTGTGATAGGTAGTCACGCTCACAATAATATAACATCGATTAATTTTATTGACCTAAGGAGCAAAATTATTGTGAAAATCAAACATATTAAGCAACAGTTCATTGTATTTATCGTTCATTGTTCATTTTAAATATGCTTGTATTTAATTTATTCACTTGTATATAATACCATGGCTAGAATTAAAAGTCTTTCTCATCCTAACATCAGTATGAAAGACCTGTACAACTTTTCATCCCACTTCCAAAAAACAAATGAATTCATTCGCCTCGTATAAAATCACATAAGCACTAAAAAATAAAGGACAATCACAAAATCCTTTACCAAAAATGCATACGTATTCCATTATCTCTCAACACGACCCACTTACAGTTAACAGTCGACAAGCTTATTCGCAGCCATTTCACTTGTATTTTTTGCGCTGTCCACACGAAATACTTTTTAATCCACATAGCAACCGACCGATTCAGCCAGAGATTGCCATCTAATTAAAACCTCATTAAGTTTTCGTTGTAATTAACTGGAAAGTGGACATTTGCGGTGAGGTTAAAGGGTTACCGAACTTTATGGTCTTTTAAATTTAAAATTTAATTGAGTGAAAATGATTAATACCGGCCTTGAGGATACCAGTTACTTGACTGAATTTTGGGAAATCAACCTGATAATCGATTTTCTCCCTATATTATGTCCTACTAGCTGTGGCCCGCGGTTTCACCTGCGTGAATGACAATTCATTCACCATCTTTATAAATTATAGCCTATGTGTTATTCCGATGTATAAGCTACATTATTGTAAAGTTTCATTGAAATATATTCAGTAGTTTTTGCGTGAAAGAGTAACAAACATCCATACATCCAAACAAACTTTCGCATTTATAATATAAGTAAGGATATTAACACCTACAGTACAGTGTTCGATGCGCTGTCTGAAAGCCTTTAAAGGCATAAAGTTTGATACCCGCACAGGACAATTCTTTGACATTCCAGATGTTTTGTTTTTATCCCAAATCTGGTGTTTAGTCGTTTGAGTGCAGCATATAACTTTACCCTATGCAATAAGTTGCATTACCTATCCTTGTAATAATAAGTACGACCCATTCAAAATAACATCGAAAAATCTTAAAAAATACATCGCCAGTACGGAGGCGATAATTCATAATAAATTATAAATAAAATAGACCTTCATACAATTATGTTCAATATTAAACCTGAATTAGGTACAAATAATATTGCCGCTAGGTATTCATAGTATAAAGTATATTCCGTCGTCACAATTTGTAATTAAATACTAATTATGCAAAGGATGAAGGTGTAAAAAATTTTTTTTATAATTAATTAAGAACCAAAATCAAAATTTAATAAATAAATATGAGGATTGTAATATAGATACATACCATGAGAGAAACATAGTTGAATGTGCTTATTTATAGTTAGACTACAATGATTAGGCTCTATTGATTAGTTTAATTAGGTACTAGTGCTGAGCCCTAATTAGTGTATAAATATTTGAAATTCGAGTATCATAATATATTCGAAATTAATCGAAATAAAACAATGTTTTGATGCCAATGACGTGCCATTCATCGTTAATTTATCCTGGAGCCCGATGCCGCTATTTTAAGTCAGTGAGTGGCGGGTTAATAAACGTTCCAGTCTACTTGTTATTGTGCCTAATTTTTGTATTCAATTAATTTTAGTTTAATGACAAATGTACACCTACTTGCCACTGTTCTCATTGTGGGATTGCAAGTGACTGTTCTTATCTGAATACGAAAATTAGGCACAATTACAAGTACACTGGAACGTTTATTAACCCGCCACTCACTGACTTAAAATAGCGGCATTGGGCCCCTGAACAGTAGCAGTATTGATACTATATCTCTATATAAACTGTTTTAATTTGGTTGCCTTAATACTGTTTCATTTAAACATTGATTATAAGTGCTAAGCAGCTTACAGTTTACCTACATGCGGCTGCGAGCACTGAAAACATTTGCGTTAATGCGACTAGTTGCTAACTTTTTATCTGCAGGCGCGTAAACAAATTTATACCCACGGTAAACTGAGCTGCTTGAGTTTAATGTAATTATTTTACAGAAATTATAAAAAAAAAAAATGTTTATTTAGTAACAAACATGTGGCATTAAATTTATGAATTACAGAAAAAATATTTTACGTTACATTTCCTGTCGTGTCAAAATAAAAATCTTTTTTATTATCGTTATGAAAATGCAAAGAGAAAAGAGTATTTTAATTTTTATTCTTTAAACATATTTCATCATCATCATCATCATCCACAGCCCTTGTCCTCCCACTGCTAGGCATAGTCCTCCCCTTTTTGTGCCATTTTCTACGGTCCTGTGCCCGAGACTTTAATTATGTCGTCGACCCATCTTGCTCCCGGACGACCGACGCTTCTTTTGCCATGCCGTGGCCACCATTCTGTCACCGCCTTAGTCCACATGCCGTCACTTCGTCTGGCCAAATGGCCTGCCCAGCTCCATTTCAGCCTCATTATTGTGGTCCCGACGTCTCGAACTTTAGTTCGTTATCGGATATCCACATTACGGACTCGGTCTTGAAGTTTGATATATTACATTTACATATACATTTAGATATATTTACAGACAAGGAAATGTTACTTTAAAGTAACATTAAGATTTTCTTTGAAAATTTTTCATGAAAATATTTATATTTTTTCCTCCTTTGTTACTATAGGCATTGTTACAAGTCGCACGAAAATATGGATAAGGCAAGAACTTCAATTTTTAAAGAGCCCACGTACAAAATTAGGCACCTTATTAGAACATTATTAGAAAAATTGTATAAAGTAAAATGACAAAGCCTGCATTTAAGTGATGATGATGACAAAGTAACATTTGAATCAAATTAAAAAAACCATAAAATATATTTTTGAGAAATGTTTTCATGAAGTTATTATGTAATCGAAATTTATTTGTAACTTAAGGAGCAGGGAATCTGAGACCTTTTGTTAAGAAAATGCTCAGACATACCGCCCCAAGGTACAAACAAAATACCTGACGAAATAAGCTAAGCGTGTATTTAAATTAAAATCATCCTTCTTGTTTAAAAAGGAAATTACTTCAGTACGTTGAAAAAAATCGTTTCACTAGTTTTATTTTTTCAATTGAAGTCGTTTGTGTAATTATTATAGAGCCACTGCTCGTCTTACTTATACACCCCTTGGGTAATTAATAACACAATCCCTTAGTAAAACCACCTCAACATAACACTATTACTGCAACTTAAAATTACTGAAGCGATATCTTTGAGCTGTGTCCTCTCAATCTTAAGTTTTTTGAAGTCGATCTCCAATTGTTACAGACATCAGGCTAACATACAAAAAAATATCTTCGAACAAACAAACCTCCTTTTTACACGACTGCCCAAAAAGGAGTGTTATGTTTTCAGGGTTCATGTATGTATGTATGTATGTATGTATGTATCTTTGTGAGTTTCTTTATTCCACCATAACTTCTAAAAGGCTTGACCGATTTCAATGTTTGTGGTATCGTTAGAAGCTTTGAGTTATCCCGAGTGACATAGGCTATGTGGACATTAAAAAATGGTCAAGTGTGAGTCGAAATCGCAAAGGGTTCCGAACGATTTTTTTTTTTGTGTTGTGTCATGTTTTTATTTTGTAACACTAAAAGGTATTAATTAAAAAAAATATAATTAAAAAAATTAAAAAACGCCGGCCATGTCAAAAAAAAATTAAATACAAGTCAAATATTTGCAGTCGGGGTCGGTTACTTGGAACAATTCATTACAGGTGTGTTTTTTAATTATAATTTTTTAAGTCACTTAAAAACCCTGCCAATACCATCTCCAACCTTCTTTGTATTTACCACTGTTTGTTTGGGAGCTTGACCGCAAGTAATCCCATCGCAAACACCTGCGCTAAAATGTACGGCGCTCGTAAATCCCGGCAATGTCCAGGCGGCTGTGACGGTTATTGTTATTAGCTGACAGACGCCTGATTTGGCTCATGCCTTAGATTTACTGGCTACTTTTGTATACAATGGTCGAAATATTAATGGTCAAAAAGAAAATGTCGCAACATCTTTGAGAAAAGTGGCTTCAATTTTGAATTGTAATTTTTTGTTGTGCTCAGTCAAATGTTGAAACTAAAGTAGGAAATTACTTGAATTTTGAATTGTATTTTTTTTTGTTTTTTTTTTTTTCTGTTAAACTTTGAAACTAAAGTCAGTATTCGAAGGAAAAACAGAAGGCACGGTTTTAACGGTTAACTTAAGTATAACTTGAGGTAGAGTTAGCTACGTATTGGAGTGGATATTTGCTTGCATCGCGAGTCGATACGCGCTTGATTATTTTCTAAACTTTTTTAGCCAATTACTTATCCACTGCACTTTAGTATAAGGTACATTGAAGCTTCCCCGAATGTTACGTTAACGTATCTAAAGTATATGTACAAAAGTAAATAGGAGTATATAGCACATATTCAGTTAACATTACTAAGGTCGAAATAATTCTTGTTAGTCACAAAGAAGGTCTTTTTGTATTCGTTTCTTTGACGACACGCTACGGATGCAAAGCGATTTGTTGTGAGTCGAGTTAAGAGTGAAATAAATGGTCGGAGATATACTACGGAGTCTGGGTTTTGTTTGTCAACGGTAGTCACGCGAGCATCGCATGGCGAACTGGGAAAAGAGAGACCATCTATAGATGGATATGTAGCTATTTTTATTAAGTAAAGTATTCTTTATTGTTAAGATTTGTAAGTAATTAACATCAAAAGCAATAAAAACACACACACTTGTTTTTTTTTTTTGTTATATTATAAATGCTATCTCAGCTTTAATTTAATAACACAATAATCCAATGAATAAATAAATGATCTTAGCCCTTCTTAAAATAATAATAGCGATATTTAAATGGGAGTGCCACAGCTGGACACAAGCCTCTTCTCATTAAGAGAAGGATTCTTAGACATCGTACCGATCCAAATACCCAGTTGACTCTACCACTATGCCAAAATAAACAATCTTGTAATCAGCCAAGCTTACTATAAAAATATAAGTACCACTTTTACAGGTTCAGTACAGGTATTATTTATCGATAAAAATATAATATTATAACAAAAATAAACGTAAAAGGCTAGTGTACGGCGCCCGGAGTTTGCTCAAGTCTTACGTGATCAAGCTAGACCGGTGTTGCTTGAGCGACGTAACGCCCTTACACCGAAGTATAACAAGGACTCCATTTTATGTACTACCTATATTATTATTTTTTCCGGTGTTTATTCTTATTGCAATAATATTTAAAGGCTAGATGAATTTTCTGTTATTTTTTCTTTACATAATATGTTTTAATACCAACTCATTTAATTTGAGAATCTGAACCATCAGTTTAGATCAAGTTGAAACCTCAGGGCCTGGATTCAGCTATTTAAGAGTTGCTTGAATTGACTGAATGACCTGCTTCTTTTGGTAATTTTTACGATAATTGGCATCTTGCTAACTGTCATTACGATCATTAATTGGTCATTACGATCATTCTATTCGAGAGTTCAATGAGATTTTATTGTAGACTTATATGAATACGAAAATTAGGCACAATGACAAGTACACTGACCGACCACTGACATGCATTTGAAATAGCTGAATCAAGGCCCTGGTAGCACTGATATCAGATTGCAGAATATTTTTGTGGACAGAAAAATTTCTATCTACCTATAACTATATGTATTGTATATTTAAAAAAAATAGGTACATTTTGATTAAGTTGACGTGATTAAATAAACTTTAATCCTACAGTCTTAGTACACATTTAATGGTAATAGAAGACACGTACTGAACTTTAATTACCGGTCACGCTTTTAATACCAATAACGTTTAATCCGACCCCCGACCCTACCTTAAAGCCAGACCTAAGCCAGGCTATTAGATAGTCTCTATAAATTATCTAACCTAGATCCTGTTTTCTACCTGTAATTGGTATAAGCTTTCTTCCTATTAAAATTATAAAACAGTGTCAAAACTACAATATTTACTTTTTTATATATTTTTTTTTTTTCTCGATAATAATCATACTTACATTATTAATTGACGCGTAGGAAAATGATATTAATTATAATAATCCAGCCTATAAACGTCCCACTGCTGGGCACAGGCCTCTTCCCATATAGAGAAGGCACGAGCATTGATCACCACGCTTGCTCGATTGGCGATTTCAGATTCCAAATTTTGGAAACCAGGAAAATGATAACTTACTTTTTTTATTTTATCTCATTTTTTTTATTTCTATAAGTAATTCGAGCATTTAATGACAACACATGAAACAAGGCAGCGTAAGTAGGCAGCTAATTATAAAAAACTTTATTAATTATTACTAGCTGTACCCGGCATGCGTTGCAATGCAATTTTTCTACCTAGCACCTACCTACTACTACTTAGGGGTATGAAAAATAGATAGTAGCTGATTCTCAGACCTACTGAATATGCATATAAAATTTCATAAAGATCGGTCAAGCCGTTTCGGAGGAGTATGGTAACTAACATTGTGACACGAGAATTTTATATATAAGATTATTGGCCAAGGGTACGCTTCGGTGTGACAAACGGCCGTCAAGGAAACAGTTCTAAAGAAGGCTATTACACTAAAGAAGCCTGCAAAACTCTTTTATTTGAATTCCAAAACTGTTTATATTCAAAGTAGTTCGTTGAACGAAACTTTTGACTTTATTTTATGATATATAACCGTAATTACTCAGTTTGTAACAAAGAATAGCCATGTTAACTATAACTTTATAGTTTGTTAAGTTACATTGGGACATTGTTTCTAGTTGAAAATGAAAAGGTCAGTGATTTTATTTCCCTTGTTCCAAATATCTGAAGACACTAAGCCGGTCTGACTTTTAAAGTTTATCAGTTTGTAGAAGTAATACAAAGGTAAAGAAAATTATCTAACTTTAAAAGGTCACGGAATATTACAAAACATCGCTATTATTAGGATATTTATAGATCATTATTTAAAGACACCGAACAACAACGGTGAAAGAAAACATCATGACGAAATCTACAACCCACGGCTAGTCTCTGAAATTGTAAACACGCAAGCACGCCAGCTTAACCAATCAATACTTTATTTTCTTGCATGCTTGTATGATTTGAGTAATAATAATAATATTTTATTTCGATCAAGTCAACCTATAGCTTCTGCTGTCCACTGCTGGACATAGGACTCTCCCAAGTTGCACGAACACCCGGTCTTCCGCCGTCTGCATCCAGTCCAATGTCCTATCTACCATGTTTACGTAATTCATGATACATCACAGAACAAGGCAATAACTAGATGTTGTATTCGAACAAATAGCATGAAAATAATTACTCACATCCATACAGCTCAGTTCTGTAATCCGTCGTAGTGTAGTCAAACACTGCATTCAAATCAACGATTTGCTAACTAAAATAGTACGACACAGCAGACAGTGCGACGGAATAAGTTTTATTGTATAATGCAAATGTTACTTGGAATCCTAGTTTGTTAAATGTGTTTAAATAATAATATTAATGCATTTGATAGTGGTATTACATTATTACATGAATTTTGCCGTACATTTTCTCAAATGTCCACTTATATTAAAATTTGTCAAATAAGCGGTCCTTTCTAACTTATGGAATAATAATAAAAGCTTTTCTATATCTGGATTTCTCTTTTGCCATTAAATATGATGAAGTTGTCAATATTGTTTGTTCAACGTCTGATCTTCATTAAACAAGTGACTAGTGATGATCTTACCTTTTTAGTGATTATTTACTTATATACTGATTTATTAATTCTGAACTGCCTCGTTGGCCTAGTGGTTCTAAGCGCGACTGCTACGCTAGAGGTCTTTGGTTCGATTCCCAAGTCGACCAAGGTGTTATTGGGTTTTTCTATGAAATTATCAGTAGCAGGTCGGAGTTTGGATTTGTGCCCGGTTAGTGGCAAAAGGCTCGCCCCCAATTACATGGGACCTAAACATCCCGGCGAACTGTGGGTGTACATTGGTACACCTCTGCCTAACCCTTCGGGGATACAGGCGTGATGGTATGTTATAACTTATTGGTTATGTTTGCAACAAAGTCCGTAAAGAGTTACTTACATTATTTCCATGGTAACTTTTTTAACATAATTCTGTACCTACGCTTTTTCTTGCTTACTTCGATCCGTTGGTGTACAAACACCGTGATTTTCATGACCCACTTCCAAACGAGTTAAGTATAAATAACAATTTTATGTGATTCATAAAAGTAAGATTACCCAGTAACATTGTAACGCATTAAGTATATAATAAACTAGAATATAATCAAAAACAAAGTTTAATCTGGCTTCGACGTTGACATAGTAGCCAATGTTCTATCTATTCCAAATAAAGTCAACCACACATCATTGGTAACAATTCAAGTTCAATAGCATCCTTATTACAAAATGTTAGGGTTGATTTTAGTGAATCCTTGGTGCTGTTATCTTTTAGTCGATTGTACAAACAAAGTTTATAATAATATGTATTATTAATTCATAAAACTTTTAGTGCGACACAAGTGTTGGGAATTATTCAGTTGTTATTTCGAACGTTGCATTGAGAATGTAAATATGTTTAACATACTTTGATTCTCTGGGGTAAGCTGTCGTGCCATAACATTTCACTAGTATATTTTGCAAGAAATTAACATACCGATACATAGCTTTGTATGTCATAAGCATAACATAACATAACATACCATCACGCCTGTATCCCCGAAGGGTTAGGCAGAGGTCTACCAATGTACACCCACAGTTCGCCGGTATGTTTAGGTCCCATGTAATAGGGGGCGAGCCTATTGCCACTAACCGAGCACAAATCCAAACTCCGACCTGCTACTGAGAATTTCATAGAAAAACCCAATAACACCTTGGTCGACTTAGGAATCGAACCCAAGACCTCTAGAGAAGCAGTCGCGCTTAGAGCCACTAGGCCAACGAGGCAGTTGCCTGATGAAGAAATTAAAAATATCTCAAGTAGGAACAATAATAAAAACTCTGTTATAAGTTTTGCTCGTTAGACTGTTTTAATTGAAAAAACATCTCCTTAATAATATGTTCAAAAAAAACAAGCACTGATCATCACGTTTACTAATAGGGTGGCGATTTCAAATAATGAAACTTCAGAAAAATAAATTTGTATGTATGTTATTAAGGTTTTCTTTGCCCTTTGTGCTGTCTTAGTATAAAAAGAAGTGAAGAATATGTAATGAAAGTGCATGCGAATAAGAAATCTTAAGTAATTCTAGTAGTTCAGAACATTTTTCAGCAGACAATATGTGGTCAAAAGTGTGACTTGGAATAAAATTTTCGTCTCGTCACTTACAGCCTTTCAAAGGCTGAGATGGTGGCAAGTGGAGAGAAAATACATTTCAACGCACAAAGATGAGTGAGTGCATAAAATAAAGTGCATCTGTGAGGTCAAGCTTTGTAGCTTATCCGACTTAGAATTTGAATTGTAAACGTGGTAGTAATGTTGTATGTGACTGTGTTATGGAGAGAAGACTTATTGTATGTATAACCGTGAAAGATGATTTATACTTCTAGAAGTATAGAGGTTTTTATTTGACCTTATAAGTGGAAAAACTCAACCCCATTTCAAGAGAGTCTAACAAGAAGACGGAAAAAGACCCGCAAAAAATAAATCTTGGTTTATTTTACCAAATTTAATGAAGTATTGAGTACTTTTAAATATAATTAGATTACCAGTTAAGCAGTGCATTTGAAACCTTCGTTTTGAATTAAAAAAGAGAAATAACGACGATACGCCAACACACCTATTTTATTTAATTCGATAATAGCTGTGCCTGCGACTTCGTTCGCGTGGATGATGAACCTTATCAATGAGTTTTTAACCGCAAAATTAAGTTTGTTTTTTATTGTTTATACTTTTCCGGGATAAAAACTACCCAGTGTGGTGCCCAGGATAATAAAGAATAATTATACCAAGTTTCATCGTAATCGAACCGGTAGTTTTTGCGTGATACCTGAACAAACAGACAGACAGACAGACAAAAAACTTTTTTTCTTCACACATTTCGGTTCGGTTTCGGTCTAGTAACACCCCCGCCATTTATTTTTTTGATATTTTAAATGTACAGAATTTTCATTTCTACAGATTTATTATAAGTATTGATAATTCATTGCTCCTATTTAGGAACGTAATAAAAAAGCCATTTCAAACAAAATAATAAATATGCAGTAGGAATGCAAGTGCTCAGTGAAATGCATGGAATCTCTATCTCTCAGATCGCGTACGGAATGAAAAGTTAGCTCGAATAAATCCGAAAGGGAAAGTCGATGAGAATGTGAAAAGGTATGCTCCGATGAGGATATCCGATGTTAGGAGATTGCTTTTATATGTAGTACAGTTAACATATATAATGTTTTGAACTGGCTGCCTAGAGATTTCGGAGTTGAATGATGAGTAATTTCTATTTTGATAAGTTATATTGTTGTAGGATGTAGTGATGGAAGTTGTTACTGTTGGTTAGTAGGATGGTGATATTTTGTAAGTCTCCGACAAATTTGATTCATCATCTTTTATGTTGGGGTCGGCTACCAGTCTTACAGGATTCAGCTGAATACCGTATTTTACATGGAGCGACTGCCTATCTGACCTCCACAACCCACTTTACTGGGGAACACAGTATCCCATAGTAAGACTGGTTGTCAGAATTGACTTAACGACTGCCAAAGATCTATGTATGACAGCCGGGACCTACTGTTTAACGTGCTTTCCGAAACACGGAGGGGTCTCCGTATGTTATAAATGGTCACCCATCCACGGACCAACCGCGGTGAGCGCGGCTTAACCTGTATTATCGGTCGAACCGTACGGCTTACACTTAGCCACGAGCCCCTCTTTCTTTCGAGACAAATTTGATTTATTAGTAGGTACATATATATATTATACTTTGGTCAGTTGCGGGATTGGTAAACGGTTTATAAGAACAAAGTAAATTTTTATGTTTTAGTTATTCACATGATGAAATTAAGAATAGACATTGGTTTTGGATAGTCGAAAATGAGTCTGACCTCGCTTTGACATTAAGTCAAGGTACTTCGTTTTAGGCCACAGGAAGTATGAGTTTAGTGAGCAATTTCGTGCGCGAGAATGAAGTTTCTGGACCATAATAAAGGTGATAAATAATATATCACATATGTTGCGGATAAACTTAAATATACCGTATATAAGGGCAATAAAATACCCATATTACACAAAAGCGAAAAAAATTAAAAGCAAAGAATATCAGTAACCGTAACATTGCGTGTAGCTTATAAGAGTTTTTTTGTTGATTTGTTTCTTTCAAAGAAAAAGTGCAATGTTCTCTTGGTGTATTTTTTGCTTTGAGTTTTTTATAGTTCCTCGTGCATGTCCGATTAGTCATGCTTACCGTCATTTAATGTTTTTAATTTATTATCTTTACTTATCAGAATAATTTCATACCATTTATAACTACATATTTTATAATTAGTTGGCTTCGTAACAAATTGCACCTCACTCTTTTGATTGACATTTCTAGTAATCCAGTAATTGCTATTATTACCAATGCAATTCTAATGCTCAGTCACTGGAACAGCTACGTTCACTTTCGCTGGCCAATCAGATCTCGAGGCCTGAATCGCGAAATCAAAGTTTGCGTGTCGACTAGTATATAAGCTGATAGTTTGGATCTATCTTCGGGGAGTCCGTTGTTACTGAGAAGACCGGCAGTTGCGAGGGCCGGACTCAATTCTCGCTAGTCCACAACATATTGATTAATTCATGTTTGGTAGAGCGGCCCTGTTTCTATAGTTGTGAGATTTGTAAAAAATGCGAATGACTGAACGCTAACAGAATCCCTCTTCTTCATCCAGTAGCAAGTTTGACTTCCTTTTTGTAGATCTTTTTTATCTTTTTACATCTTCTCACCTTGTAAAAGTATAAACTTTTTAAGCTAAGGAAAAAAAAAGGTCGTTTGGGCTTTTTTTAATTACAACTTTGTCTTTTTTGCACAACATTAATTTAGAGTATAGTACAATTAAATTTAAATGCTTTTCGTATATTTTTTTTTCTATTAGACAATGACTTATGGACAATTATTATGGTCTTTCAAATTATTTAATTAGGTACATTAGGTACACGCATATTGAGAACCTAATCACTATCATTCGCAAAATTTGAAGTAACAACGTCAGCGTAACGCAATACAAACCATTAGCACTGCCCAAATGTATCACAATAAATTGTAAAGTACATTAACGGGTATAAATTGAACCTCACTCGCACACAGGAACTCGCTTCCCTCATTAGCAAGCGATGGTAAGCAAACAGTCGAAACATAGAATTTATTTGATAACAATAAAATTTCTAAGTGCTTACATAACGCTTTGCAATAAAAAGTTAATTGGGCTAACAGGACCGTTTGTTTTATGCCTGATTGGGTTGTTTGAATCATCTTCATTTTGTTAGACAAAGCGATGCCACAGAAATTCTATTTCGATAAATTCATTCTATTTAACTGTCTATTGAAGCGGATGATGTATTAAAATTGTTTGATTTTTGCTTGACAAGTTTGGGAATGATTTGTAAGGTTGATTAATAAACTTTGATTTATTGTTAAATTCGTATTTTGATGATTGGAGAATGGAAATTAATCGACTGGTATGTAGGAGGTTAGTAAACTCATCTCTTCAAAGTAGACGCTTTACCTGCAATTTTTTTGTTTAATTAAGTATCTTCAGCTTCATTCTACGCGTATGTTTAATATTACCAAAGGCAATATAAAAAAAAAAGAAAAAATAAAATAAAATCTTTTCAGTAGCTATCACCTTGGTGTAGATAAGAGTTTGGCGGGCCTGTTGGTCTAGTGGTTAGTGACCCTGACTGCTATACCGGAGGTCGTGGGTTCGATTCCCACCCAGGACAAATGTTTGTGTGATGAGCACGATCATTTGTTCTGGTTGTCTGGGTGTAATTTATCTATAATATGTATGTATTTAGAAATATATAAGTATGTTTATCAGTTGTCTGGTTACCATAACACAAGCTCTGCTTAGCTTGGGATCAGATAACCGTGTGTGAGTTGTCCCGGAATATTATTATATTATAATAGCAAATAAATGTTTTTGAAATTATAAACAATCGAGGACCTTCATACTTGATTGTCATGATTTCTTAGTATAGAGACAAGTCTTATGTGTTAAGCTATAACTCTACCCAATATACAATTCTAAGTAAATAGTATAAGAAAAAGAGAGAAAATACGTTTAAGAGTAAGTTTTCTGTGAATTTTATAAGTCTAAACATTTCTCATGAGTACCGTACTCTATTGTCAGCACTTTATGTTGAGTGCGACATGTTTCTTGGTACGAGTCGCGATACTCAGGTCAAGGAACTGAGTGAAATGAAAGGTGTGACCCTTCATGAATTTAATGTATAGTTTTGCCCCGCGGTTTTGTCGAAGCAAACAGATGGTTTTACATCCTCTACGATATATATTATATTATGTATCTAACTTTAAATATCTATTTTAGGTTTAAATATCTATATAAACGTCTATTTAAAGGTATATATAAACTTCATCCATCAACTATTGTTAAATTATTTTAATGTAACAGTAATCATTGATTGCTTGATTTAGTATCACACTGACGGGCCTGTTGGTCTAGTGGTTAGTGACCCTGACTGCTATACCGGAGGTCGCGGGTTCGATTCCCACCCAGGACAAATGTTTGTGTGATGAGCACGATCATTTGTTCTGGTTGTCTGGGTGTAATTAATCTATAATATGTGTGTATTTAGAAATATATAATTATGTTTATCAGTTGTCTGGTTACCATAACACAAGCTCTGCTTAGCTTGGGATCAGATAACCGTGTGTGAGTTGTCCCGGAATATTATATTATTATATTATTATACATTTTAAAAGAAACGATGGAAAAAAAAGTGTATAAGTACAAAAACAGTAGCCTACACAGTACCTACATTGTTATTACGTCTGCCAATATTCCTACCCAAAATACCATGTTACCAACTTCCTTTACACAATTCTAACCCAAACGCTCATCCATTACACCAAAGGAGCAACATTCATAAAAATATCAATAAAAATAATCTGAAGCACCATGTTAATTGTTCCCCGCGGTGTTAACCGAGGATTTGGCAGCATTAAGGTATGTACCACATAACGTGGTGAGCGCGTCGTAAAGTTTCTTTTACGAGTACAGCAAAAAGATTTACCTTACCATCGTAGGTTTATTAGGACCCAGGGTAATGCTGGTTTTAGTGCTGCTACGGGAAATGGCCAAGAGCTGTCTTTACGTCTTATTGAAGGAATGGTATATGAGCACACCCTTTGACTTGAAATGCGTTTTGTGAGCTGAAGTGCATTTTCATGTTGGAACGCTTTGCGAACTGTCAATTCAGTTTATGTTGATTTGATTGTAGTGGATCAAAAGTCTCTGAAATAAATTGATTAAACAAGTTTATTGTTTTTTATTTACTTTAGGTTGTTACCCAAAATGGGTAAAATACAAAAAATATTGAGGACACGAAATGCGTTGGTTAGCTTTTATGATATTTCTCAGAAATACAACAACTTTAAAATATTCATTGTGCATACAATCATGTGAAACCTGCCGAAGGCTTAACACTGTCATTAACTTGTATTTTATATTAATGTATTATTTAAACTATAAACAATCACAAGCAAAGCATGATTGCATAGCTTTAACAATCTGACATGACAAAGTAGGTGTACAGGTTTTATAAAAATCGGCCTTGTTACTCTCATCATAGATTCGAATTTAGCTTAAAATCACTTTGTCTTAGAAGTGATGGACCGGAACAGTGCACAAGCGTTGCAATACGTAAGAAATTCTGAACAGATTCCTTATTATGACGTTCTAGACAAAATATCGTTTCACTGATAGAAAGGGATAGAGCTATGGAGATAGATAGAGCTATCTCTTTTTTACGGGAATATGACAGCTTTAACTCTTCTTTATATGACTACAGTAAGGAAGAGTCTAACAAGACGGTCCAATCAGACGAAAAACAATTCAATTAAACATTTATTACACGGCAGTCTGTTATGAAATGTACGCTTGACCGCATTTCAGTGGCAACAAGAACAGACGAAAATAAACCTTACTGCTTTAAATTAAAGGTTCTTTTAAGATCAAGGTTTCACCACCGATGTTTAGTCAACTGTATTAAGGTTTTTATTGTTATCTATTTAATCATCAAGTTGGCTGTAACTGTTTTATGTTGATCATTTTGAGGAAATTGTGTCTCTACCATGATACCTGTTGTTTTCCTTTTTATGGGGAAATTGAAGTTTATAGGTGGCCTTTGTTGGGACGAAGTGTTTTTCTGTAGATGTCAGCAGGTGAGGAAGGGATTCAAAAGGTTTAGTACCTTGAACATTCTGGTGAAATATCTCTTCCTAGTTGTATTCAAGTTTAGTTTTTAGAATACAATTAGTCGCATGATTGTCGCTCACTCTGCTCGGCTAACTATGCGATTTAGGCATCACTGATGTACGCGAGTATAATATAATAATAATAATCCAGCCTATAAACGTCCCACTGCTGGGCACAGGCCTCTTCCCATATAGAGAAGGCACGAGCATTGATCACCACGCTTGCTCTCTGCGGATTGGCGATTTCAGATCCCAAATTTTGGAATCCAGGTTTCCTCACGATGTTTTCCTTCACCGTTTGTCAGAAGTGTCTTAGAATAATTAAGAAAATACATATAACTTCGAAAAAGCCACATTGGTACTTGCCTGGGTTCGAACCTGCAACCTTGTGCATACGAATCCGTTCATTGAACCGCTAGGCCACCACGACATTCGTACGCGAGTATTTATCCTAATATTATAAGCCTTGATTAATGAACCAATTGGTAGAATAGAGGACTTAAAACGCTATTATTATTGTTGATAAATTATAGTTATTATTTAAGTGCAAGATATTAGCGTGGCGTGTGCCAATAAACGATTTTTCTTTCTTTCAAATAATGTTTAGGTGATTAATGACCCAGTAAGCTTCTCCAAAATACTTTTAGAAATGGCATAAATATTTCATGTAGTAAGTTATGTGAAAAGCCAAAGGTGAACAAGAAAAATAATTTACTTAAGGTGTGTTAAATATAATAACAGTAATAATAATTATGTTAACATAAACCAAATTATAAATATTTTAACACTCATTCCAAAAGCTAAATTCCTCACCTATTTCATACAATTTACAAATTTACGCACCGCAGCGGGTCGCCATTTGCGATAGCTAACATGAAACTGAATTTATAAGAAAAAATGCTAAAACCACCCCTACCGCCTCAAAAGGTCGGGCCAACCAATATGTTCTATCGAAAGTCACTTAGAGGGGCAACGTGTGGGGTAAATGTACAATCACTGGGGGTTCTTCGACAGACATAAAAAAAATCGAAGAAAAATGTGAAAAATATTAGTTGGGGTATTTATGTGTGTTTTTAGGACGCTGTTATTTATGGGTTAAACTATTTTTATGTCCTTTTTCTGTGGACATTCTGCTGCTTGTGACAAGTTGACAGTTATTAAGTTTTGTATTTGGAATTTTTGTTCAGTGGAAACACATACATTTTTTTTCCAATTGTTCCAAATATTTAATTTATAGATTTTGAAAATTATTTCTAATAACTATACAATAGCTATTGTATAGTTATTACAAATAATTTTAAAAATCTATCCTAACGTAAAACTGGCAAAATTTACGACAATGTAAACCCAACTTAATATATTATAGCCAACTATATTAGACAAAAGTAACCAATAATTTATCATACATAAACAAACATTATATAATTATATATTTAAGGCTACAATACATAAAAAAAAAAAACATCCTGCAAATCATTTCATCATTAAAACCGCTACGTTCAACCAGAAACTCGTATAAAAAACCTCATTATTCTGAACGCAAAACAAAATATGAGCATTAAAAGATTTTTTTATTTTATTCATTAATCTCCATTCACTGGTACATATTTTATCTAAACGCCGGTACATCACAGATCGTTAGTACGCCGACCGTATCAATTAAAATGTCGATTCAACGCTATGAATAGTGCTGGCCATCATGTTCTAAGGCTGTGGGTGCTATGAGAAATGTAACTCCAGAAATACATAAAATATTTATAATTTATACTAATACTGTGAAATATCAAGTACTATTTATTAACTACTACTACGTTTCCTATGGCTTGGATATGCTGCCGGTCGCAGACTTCTGAGCCTAAAATAAATAATGAATTTTCTTTTCGAAAAACCTATGCTCATACACTTCTCTGTACTCTACCCCACTCTTCTAGTTCTATGTCTCGCAATTGACACAATTCGCATGTATTAATTAAAAAAAAAACTGTTGAATTCCCAAAAGTTATATCCCCTCTGAAAGTTCCACGAAAAATATTATCATCATGTGTCAAACTATTGAAGCATGAGTTTTCTCTTTTCACACTGAACCTAATTTCCCAAACTTAATTAAATAGCAAACGAGCCTCCGCTAAAATAATCTTCAAGTAATAACCAGATTACTTTTGACTGCCTCTAAAAATCTTTATCTAGAACATTAAAGCACAATTCGTGGTACAGGTGTCCAGTTCGTTAACCGTCTCAAGTAGTACTTAAATCTTATTTGAGCAATAAAGAAATGGAAATAATTAATCTGGAGTATTCTCAAAGAGAAGGCTCATATTCGGGTCACCTTGATATCCCTGGGTTAAACTACTACGGTAATCGTGTTGTCTTTTTATTTAGACTTTGGTAAACTACTTAAGTGTTTTTCGTTGCTAAGCCATAGCGATCAACTTATCACAGATCTTAAATCACACCAGACCATAATATACTTTGGCCATATTTCGCGCTGGACATAGCCCTCCCTTTGGTTATACCATTCTCTTTTGTCTCTCACTAGTCACATCCATTACACTCTCCTCAATGTTATTGGCCCATCTCATTGTCAGCCTTCAAAAATATTCCAGTGCAAAAACTACACAGTGCATAAAAAATCTTCCTTCTTGCTTCTTTCATAACCAGCTTCATTTGAAAAAAAAGGAACCGGAAACGTAAAACCATGTAGGGTTTATAATTATTATTACTATTATTATTGATATAAACATCCATAGCGACGGTTTTCTTAACTCCAAGTCAGAAAATGCTTATACATAACCATATTTTCGTTGTAAGCCAAGTTAATCGCCTTTTACAACACAATTCTAGGAAACCTAGTATACATCAAGTGCCCAAAGAGAAATGGAATACAACTATTAATATTAATGGCTATACATTACTATTTATATTTATAAGAAATTGTGATACCGTCCCGTAACTACGACGTTTCCCAGAATTTCTTGGTGGAACAAGAAATGGTCTTATATTATTTTTGTGTTTTGTTTCTAAATAATTATTAGAATTCTGTCTAAACAGCCTTTTGTTAATATCTCAATTTAAACAGAAGAGATTAAATATGATAAATGATTTGCTTCACTGAACCTGTTCTTCTACATAAGCACTTAAGCATCCAATTCGGAACAAGTTTTTCAAAACCCCAAAATGCCATTTTCTAGACTTCTTTTTTTGATTTTGATTCAAAAATATTCTATGATTTTTTTAACTCGAGTTAGTTTTGTTTTATTATATAAGATCTAATTTTAGTATAGTTGTAAGTGTTTCTTGTAATAAAAAAATATTCTATTATAAAAATATAGCAACTAACACTGGCAGTTTAAAAAAAATGTGATAGGTATTTTGATCCGCATCACAAAAGAATTCATTTTTAACATTTTTATTCCACAATCAGACTTCTTAGAAATATATATTCTGGGAAAGATCAGTAGCTTACAAAACATCTGCTATTGATGGCTGTATATTTTTCATATAGGAAATATTTTTTATGTTCCTAAATAAAATATGTCGAAATTACAGCTTTTATAGTTTTTGATTGTTTTGAATGAACTGTACCTATTGTGACCATATAAAAAGAGAGACCTTTTGCAGCAGTACATTTCTTAGTAAAGAAGGCATTATAGTCAAATAAAACCAAAAAAAATAATAATCCTGAACATTTAAAAATCAAGTAGAAATTAATTGCCTTACTATATTCTTGTAGTCATCAGAATATTCCTCACCTATGCTATATTTTCTAATCATAACTTTCACTACTCCCATATCTCTTCATTACCAAAAAAAGCAATAAAAGTGTTCTAAAAAAAAAAAAAAAACTGTCAGTGAGTTTCATAATAGCCCGGTGTACCACAGGTGTCTGCGACGTTAGCTGCGGATAGTACTCGTAACTCATTTCAGCCGTGAATGGATCCAACGATTTTTATGCCGACCGTACCGCTCAGATTAGTGTGGAGTTTCTCTTAGTTTGATGGACTTTGTAATAGTGTTATCAGGTTCGTTCTTTGCGTTTTGATTGTAATCCCTTATTAGTTGCTTTTGTTTTGTAGCTTTTTGGCTGTAGCGTTAGAAGAGAAAGATTACTTTTGTTATAAAAAAGTGTAACATAATATTATTACTTTAACTTTAAAAGTAAACCTATTGTCGGATATTTGTCATATTTTTATTCCTGTCATGAAATATAAATGTCTGTCAAATATTCTTTACTCCAATAACAGGCCGTCATTTTTGAGTACTACTTTACAAATCGATCAAATACTTTTTCGCCTTCATTGCTCATGATCACGGAGCAATCATGATGTAGGACATGTGCAAAATGAAAATAAATAAATGTGCCATAGACAGTAATATATTGTATGTACTTCTTCTTCTTCTTATCGAGTCAGAGATCCAAACTTTCAAATTCTGTCTGACCAAAAAGTTGCAACCTGGATGGCTCGGTCGCTGGCCTCCATTACGTCCTGGAGAGTGCAGGTGGTAGTGCAGGACGGGCAGGACAAAAGGTATGTACTATATAACCCACACATCTTATTTAATATTTAAGATGTATAAGCAAAACCTAGCACCATCTCAAATCCACAATAAACTATCGCACGTAGACAATGCACCAAAGTACAAGTGGATCGTTACCGTTCATCGATATTATAGTCCGCAGTATGCAGGCTATGGGACGGAACCGATTACGTGGCTTTTCTAGGGGAAAATATTTTTTTAACCATTCTATGTTATATAGGTACAGGATAATACTGGAATTTCTTATACTGAAAGTAAGAAGTTTGTTCTGGATTTGTGTATGGAATGTGATCTGTTAGAAAAAATGGAAACTGGAATCTGGTGAAACTGGAAGTCAATCTCTACTTGGCTTGGGATAAGGCTAGACATGAACATTTCCGTTGTATGAATTCATATACATTTAAATCATGATTGAAGACTATGATTGTTTTTATTTGATTAATCCTGTCTTCTCTGAATAAAACACATTGCTTAAAAGCAGCAAAACTAAATCAGTACCTTCCTACAAAATAAAAGCAACGTAAGACACACGTATAATTATAATTATCGTTGAAGTCATATCTATATACTTTTGTTAACCTATGTAATAACTATCATTATAAACTTGAATCAAATCCTGTTTGACCAGGACCATTCAATTGGAATGAACAGATCAGTCAAGTTAGGAATCAAATGGAATGAGTCCACGCAATTGTACCAGTGGCAGTGTAATGGGTCGAACCAACTGACAATGAACTAACTTTGTGCAAAGCGAAGCAGAATGTCAATCATTAACTTTGAATGTCCTTTGAAGGGTGGTGGGATCTATAGGTAAACGGTCATTTATCATATTTAAAGATTTGTTTAAGTGGATGTGAAATTATTTTCAATTTCTATACAGTGTGTTTGGTAGAGTCCGACGAAAAATATATGTGGTTGAGGGGATGATTTGCTATTGTTCACCGTCTCTTTTAAGTGACTATTCGACTATAATAAGAAAAACCTTAAAATCATACCTCAGGAAACACGATACTTAGGACAAACGGTGAAGAATAGAAAATTGGCTTCTGAACCACCCATAGTTTTGATTTCCCTACCAAACAGTATGTGTATTGTGTAACTACTATATAATTACAAAAATTTTGTGTTTTTTGTTTTTTACAGAATTAATGAACTCAACTATAATAATATTAACATTGAATTAAAAGATAATAAGGTGGAAATACTACTTTAAATTGGTTTAAACGTTAATTCATTATATTAAATTCTCTTAAACTATACTGCAAGTTAAACAACCGACCTCTCAATATATTTATCACTAGCTGATCCCCGCGACTTCCTCCGCGTCAATTTCTGTTATTATGACCGCGATTAAGAAGTTTTAAAAAAAAAGTATTTTTGCGTAAATGATAATTTTAGTTAATATTATGTTGATAAAACTCTGTAGCAAATAATTGGCAATAATGCATTAATTTCGACCAAATGACTACCTTAAAAAAGGTTATTGTGAGTCAATCTTAAAAGATAGACATATACTGTTGCAGACATTTTTTTAGATCATTTAAAGAGGAACAATTCTTTCATACATATATTTTGGGTAGCTCGAACCGTTTACGCAGCGCACGCAACGGAAGCTTTCAAGTATGAATATTTTTCCCCGTTTTTGTGACATTTTTCGTCGTGCTGCTTAGCTCCTATTGGTCGCAGCGTAATGTTATATATCCTAAAGCCTTCCTCGATAAATGGACTATCTAACACAAAAATATTTTTTCAATTCTAACCAGTAGTTCCTGAGATTAGCGCGTTCAACCAAACAAACAAACTCTTCAGCTTTATAATATTATAGTATAGATTATATTTCGCAAAAAAATGGATATTATTTTACCTGAATAAAACGTTGATTATCACTAATAGCGTTCCATTTGAACTAATGAAAAGCAATACAGAACTGAATTTTGATGAGGCGGTAAAGATTCGTGCATATTGTGTTATAATAATCCAGCCTATAAACGTCCCACTGATGGGCACAGGCATCTTCCCATATAGAGAAGGCACGAGCATTGATCACCACGCTTGCTCTCTGCGGATTGCAATTTCAGATCCCAATTTTGGAACCCAGGTTTCCTCACGATGTTTTGTAACGGAGACCTCACGGTGTTCCTCACCGTTTGTCAGAAGTGTCTTAGAATAATTAAGAAAGTACATATAACTTTGAAAAAGCCACATTGGTGCTTGCCTGGGTTCGAACCTGCAACCTTGTGCATACAAATCTGTTCATTGAACCGCTAGGCCACCACGACATTTTGTGCTATAGCAAATATAAATTAATTTTTCCTAAAGACAAAGTAGGAGATATTGTTAAATAAACCCACGGTCAAAATGAAGGCAACGTTGAAGGAAGATTAAAATGTCTTATAACACGCAAATTTTCTAATCTCATCTCACTATCCATTAACTAATGGCACAAGTTCCAAAAATAACAAAACGAAAACAGATCTTTCTCCCAAGTGCTAAAATAAAGAAAACAAAAAGAAATCGCACATTAGGCCAACACCCACGTAGACACATCTTTGCAAAAAAACCTAAGTAAAAAATAAGTCATCAGTATTCAAGTGGTGTACGAAAGCATCTTTGGGCCCGTCTTGTACAAATGCTTACAGATTATGATGGACATCTACATTTCAGCGAGTCTCAAAGAACGAAAAGATTTGATCATGTACCCTGAGTGTTGCTTAGAATTGTGAACGTGGTGTGTCAAAAGCAACCTTTATGAAGGTTATGAGTAGGCAAGTTTCGCCTTTGTACATTTCGCGCGAATGTATTTGTCGAATGGGAAAGTTATGACATTAGTATTTGGATTCTGGAATACATTATTATATTATTATCTTTTTCGCCATTTTCTTTGCTCTCTAGTTCAGAAATAGATGAAAGGTATTTTTTTTTAATTTCGCAGGTACGTTTAAAATAAATCGTCCCAAAAAGAAAACGTAAGTCCGAACTCCATATTTTTTTAATAAAATTCTTCTGAGATATATTCTTCGTGGTAAAATATTTAACATTGCAGATTCATTAAAATAAAATTCACCATTCAAACAATTACTTGCAGTTTCAGCTAGTTTTAGCCACCTAAGCCCAGTTGTAACCGATCTCCAGCTGTTACTAACATATTATATAACAGACGAGAATGTTCTAATCGTCGATTCTAAGGGATTACACAAATACAGGGATTACATGAGTTCAATCGAACTATAGTTAGTTGCCGGAACAGATTGCACGGTGCGTTAGCAATTACGCAAAGCCACGGATAAGTAATAATCGATAACTTGTAACTAATACTTTGATGGAATTTATTATACTAGAGCAATGGATCTTTGTTCTTTATACATAAGTTATATAAGGTATAATATGTTACTGTTGGCTTCATACAACTGTTGATTTTAGCAAGAGGCGTTTTTCTTGTTTATACTCCTCTAGCAAATGTCATTCCATAATTTTCTTTACTTCATATACTACCCTTAAAACCATCTGTAGCCTTTAATGGGAGTACATTTTAAACATTCCCGATTAAAAATTCACAAACATTGATAAAAAAAACCCATGAACATAAAACAGCACTGTTAAAACATGAACCTAATAAAAATTAATCAGAACTCAGCCACGAGACTATTTAAAAAAGTCGGTATCGTGCCGATTACGCGACTCATTTAAAATGATACAAGGCACTCGACAAGCTTGCCAAATACTCGGGCTTCTACCGAATGGGAACCGTATTCTGAATGTTTGTGAACGTCACGCGAAATGATTGGTAACGTGAAGCGTGTTACTGAATTTCAGCGGAATTGTTGAATCGAATTCAGTACTAATGGATTGCTAGGCTCAAAGTGGATTTCGAAAATTTAACCTCCAGGGATCGTTGGTTCTCATTAACTGTGAAGCAGAACATTTTTCATTAAAATTATATAATACATTCTTCAAATTTGTACGTTTTCTCTTCTTAAAGAAGTAAAAGAACAAAAAAATCCTGTTTTAATATGATGACTTCAGTTAATTATTCTCATATAATCTTAATAGCGAGTTTTAAATTATATAGCAATATTTTTTTCAACTCTCCCAAAATCAGCCCTATCAATCTCTTGTCTAACTTTAAAATACCTAACTTCTAACTAAAGAAGGACAAACGACTCAAAGACCATACATAGACGGAAACAAATTTTTACACAGCTCAGAATAGGACTGCCTCGGGCTTGCTAAAATTTAACCGAATGCATAAATAACGAGCTTAATTGGGGGTGAAATCATGCTGCAGTTTTGATGAACGGCTCGAAATTTAAAACGACACTCCGGTTTGTGCAATTTCATTGGCTAACGAATACTTTTCGCTGGGCCCTAATTTTATTTACTGCGTTGGGGATGTAATTGGTTTCAATGTAGTGTTTATAAGTGAAATTTTAATCTGTTATTGGTGTTTGATGGTGTTGACATTTATTATTTTATTTTGTGTATTTGGGTTAGTGTTTATCAAGTTATTTTTGTCAGGTCAACCAAGTTCCAAATTATCTACACAAGTCACTTTTATCTTTTTAATTATTTTCTTCGTCTCAACTAAAACATAATTTCAAATGAATAAAGTTTTAATGGGATATTAAAATTTTATTTAAAAGGCTTAAAAATATCCGATTAAAATAAGAGGGCAAATCTTCCAACGAATGCAATCAATATAAGTGCTCTATTTTTAATCTCCGTCATGGGTTAACAAAGGGTCCCTTTTGAGTCAATTTCATCGCTTTATGACTCACTGTTGTCATTAAGTGTGAACTCCGACTGAATTCTGCTCCAAATTTGGGGGTTTGAATGACTGGCCAGCATTGTTGATTTAACGAGAAAAGTAAGCTGAACTCGTGATTCATGGAAAGCAAAGATTTACAAAGTTTGGTGTAGTTCTGTCCCGGATTTCGCTTGGTTTGGGGATTTTTTTTACCTTTAAGACAGTGATGGCTTAAATACTATACATAAAGGTGTGTTAGAATAAAACAACGTATCGTAAGCCGGCTTTAAATATAATTTAATACGGAAAATCTCATAATATCTTAATATTTTATACCTATCTGTAAATATTATATTATTTTTTGTTATTAATATTTAACCAATATTTTTTATTTCAGCCTGACTGATTTCATTAGTTATCATCTTTCATCTTATTTGATCAGACTTTATTAGAAAAGATAATATCAATTTATTTATTTCTTCAGACGAAAGCAATTATTTATGTTTCTAGTGTAATATTTCAAAGACCTCAAGAATTTATTTTGTATATTGAGTACCTTCATATTCTTTTAAACATTTGCTGCGTAACGTTAAATAATTTTATGTTCAATAATATTGATGATCGATTCAATTTTCTGACTATTAAATGTCAAAAGCCCCTTACACTCTTAGGCTCCGCGCAAATGGGCGACCGACCACGGCCACTGATGGCCAGCGACAGCCACTTAACATACTTTTTCATACATTTTGTATAGCCGCGCCGCACACGTGTAGGTGATGGCGGCCACTTGCTACAGCAGACAAACATATGAAAATGTGTGTCGCCGGCCATCGGTGGCTGTGGTCGGTGGCCTGTTTGCATCAAGCCTAACGTATGACACGAAAACACATGAATATTTATTTTAATTGCACACAAAAACGAATAGACGATACAATACCACAGGCTTACATAAAAGGCCTTTGTATATACAGGACATTGGAGACTTAAAATAAAAATAACAAAAAAAAACAAAAGCAATTCCATCATCAGAAAGAAAAATAACAAACGTGAAAACTTAACACACAAATGTAGCAACGGAAATATTGAGGCTTGGATCGCACAGATGTGTGGAACGGTGCCGACGACAAATTGTTTTATCGAAAATTACTTTCTGGAACGGGAAGCGGATAAATTTCCATTTTTCTAATGGAACTGAATGGAGCGGGTCCCTTGGAGACGCTGACTGGCGTTCGTTACAATTACTAGATCCGATAAACCGTTGGATTATTTTACAACTGCATTTGAGGGTTAAGTGGTGTCTGCTATGTTTTAGTTGGCTTTTAAATTAATTGAAATTGGTTTATGTGGTCAAATAACAGACCTACTTGGTATACTATATTCTCATAATTTACGTGGCGCGATCAGACTAAACAGGTTAACCTTTTTTTCAATAGGAACATTACAAAAACTTTTTTAGTTTATATGATCCTAAATCAAAAAAAAAAAAATATGTTATTTAACTTGTTTGCTGACCAGAATTGTAAGTAGAATAGTGAAAACATTGTAAAATGTACCGAGTATAGAATATATATCGAGTGGATGACGTCACAATTTCTCAGGAATTATAGGTTTTACTTCGAATATCGTACTCGTAACCGCATCCATGAGAATTTGATGCGAATTGCGAAACAAAGGCTGTCAAAACCCGACTCATTTTCCTATATAATGCAAATGTAAAAGTTGTTTAAACGCAATATCTCCTAAAATACTACTCATACTTGGAGGATTATTTTATTCACCTTGGTGTTAATATTTTAGTGCAAACGTATTGGTTTTTTGAGGAGTGTATACCGTGTCAGTGGACTAATAAATGATGTTTTCTCTTCTTAAATTCTCTGGGGTTTTAACAGGTACTCTTTGTTTGGAACTGTACACGTGTTTGGTATTTCCCGAAGAATCCCTGTAGACCAATGTTTGGAATTGTATCCGTTAAAAGCATTAGCTCCGATCTCTATTACTTAGGTTTAAGTAACGGTTTCGATGTATTAATTTATTTCAGCCAGTAGAGTATCGTCTTTTGTTTATCGATAAAGTAATGTGCGATTTCTTTTCTTACTATTTGGCTCCCCTGCCTAATGAAAACGGAGGTGATCTATAGTCGTATGAATTTATGGTTCTATAAAAGTCTCTGTTATGTCACAAAATACGAACGTAAGGTTACCTAATGAAAATAATTTTGCTTAGTGGTATTTTTGCAGAATTTCTTTACAATAATGATCTAATTTCAAGATGGGTACTTCTTTTAATTCCGTTTTTATTAAATAGTGTGTATTATAAGCTAAATAGTATGTAAAGTTTACATTATAACCATAGAGCCTACTCATTCGGTGTCTATTCTAAGGAATATTATTTTTGTCTACACTATAATATATAATATATAAAATATATATACATATATATATAATATATAATATATAATATATAATAATATTATAAAGAGGAAAACTTTGTTTGTAATGAATAGGCTCAAAAACTACTGGACCGATTTTAAAAATTCTTTCACCATTCGAAAGCTACATTATCCACGAGTAACATAGGCTAAATTTTATTTTGGAAAAATCCAAAATAAATTCAATGGTCCACGCGGGCGGAGCCGCGGGCGACCGCTAGTGTGTTATAAAGATAAATACATACATGCGCAATAAAAGTTGATTGTACAAGATGACATCTCATTTCTGTTATATTGGTGTTCATCAAACCCTAAGGAATATAAATTCGTGATGGTAATATGGTATTAACATAAGTAGCGCGAAGTGACAAGCAACAGGTACAATAATTGTAAGACTTTAATAGCGTCTTAAGTAGTTTTACGTAGCTCGCTTGAGACGGAGAGAAAAATGCTCTAGTAGGTTTGTTTTCTATGGAACTATTTTAGCATAACGCATAATTAGAGTTACAGTGTTACCTATAATTGGTAGGCAAGTTAAATATATAGTAGCGTAGTCTTACCAATTGTCATTATACGCAAATTAACAGGTACTTTCATGTAAATTACTAATAATTATATTTTTACACATTTTCATACACATCTGTCAAGTAAACCTCAAATCAACGAAATTAGAAATCTGATCCAACAAGAAATCCAATAAGTAATTTAGGAAGGAAATGTAAACGACACTTATACAAACATTCTGTTCCAAGAATTTCCGTGATTTTATCAAAAGATGATAATATAAAGCTTTGATCACATTGAACGTTAGAAAACACCTGTGCGCTTACCATGAACGTTTAAAACAGGACTGTTGCCGTCGTGTAAGCGAGACGCCGCTATCTGCAATGTAGTGCGACGTCTCGCTTACACAGGGGGAATAGTATTGCTCTAAGAGTTCATGGTACAGGTACTGAACCTTATTACAATGTCGGGTTTAGAATAATATTACGATCTTTGTCAGAGATAACTCCGCCCCTAAGATGACCCACTGACCATAATATTTTCATGATTCTAAGGTTTATTTTAGGTACTTAGCTTCTATTGTAACATAAACCATCAAGGCAATTAAGTTTCATCATCTTATAATATATAGTGCTGAGTTACGTCAATGATTATAGCAGTAGATTAAATTAATTATTGAGTTTAATGGTAAAGTTGCTAAAGGTAATCCTAAAGCTTATTTATCAAGAAAGCAACCAGTAACATTCTCAAGTTTGTAAATGAATAATGATTAGGTATGTTAAAAAATAAATCTACATCACCTAAAAAATAAACTAGCAGGTCTCATAATGGTATCCATGGTGTTTTAATTTTAACTTCCCCAACAACACAATCTACTTCAACTACCTAAACATTCTTATTCCAGTTCTTACCTTCACTAAACTAGACCACAGCAGAAAACTAAAATAAACACCAAAGTTTGAACGTACAAACTAAAACATAGCTTTAACAAAATCAACAGAGGAACGCAGTACAAACTTAATACTCACGAACAATATTCATACGTGAAATGAAAATAACTAGCCACTGAATCAAATTCCCTTTCGTGAAGCGTTTTACTCAAAGATTTGCTCGTTCTACTAATGAAATGTTGAAATACCGCGTTTTGTTGCCACAGTGTAGAATATGTCAGTTGTACAATTGAAGGTTATAAAAACATTTTATGTAAAATGTGAGGTATGGACTTTTAATTAATAGCCGACTTCAAAAAAGCAGGTAAAGAACTTTCGACTGAGTGAACCGATTTTGATGATTATTTTTTAATTTGAAAGCTAGTGCTTCCTATGTGGCACTTTATTCTATTCCTGTTTTGACAGTGAGATCTATAAAAAATAAATATAAGACGATAAGCATTCAGTACTAGCCTATATATCAGCCACTTTAAAGAAATATTGAACGTGCTTTGGGATTATGAACCTTAATTCAATGACTAATAGTTCAGTTCCCATCACATTCAAATTACTTTTAGGCCCTTTTCGGTAATATTTGTCATTCTAAAATGAACTTAAACACATGTTGTCAAAGTTGATAATTGCGTATTTAGTAATAACGTTTAATTCTCTTTCCATATTGGCTTTAGTATAGATAGTTATGTTCACACAGCGACACTTATTACTTATTTATTTATTTATTTTTATTACGACACAAATGTCTTGACTGCTTATTTGATTGAGTGAATGTGACACATTATTTGATTGGTCAGTGGTGCTCTTGGAAGTCGTGATGTTCATGTTTACTCAGTGTGGGGTACGGAGAACATAGCATTTACAGAGGTATCAGTTACTCCTCGCAAGTCACAACACTGCTTTCCCAGTACAAGTTCTCCCTTGCAGCACCTTTGCCGTTCGTGTAATTTACAAGCTATATGGCCAGCCCATTGTCACTATAGTTTCACCACACATTGAGTCATGTGTAATATACTTAAAAAACAGTTAGACAATACATTGCAGTGAGTCCTATACTAATTATTTTGATCTAAAATCTTCACATAGAATGTATTCAGCAACTCTGCTAATGCTTATGAGAGGAAAGCAATATAATACACGAGACAAATGTCGTTCACAAGTGATTTACTACCATTCGAATGTAATCGTTTACTTGCTTCAGCGTTCGTTAACCCCGTCTTTGTGAGCCTAATGTTTTTGATCTGCTTCGTATTAGACATCAGAGAAATGGCGCCGATTTCTGCAATAGCGTTATTTTTAATGTAATGACGTTCGTTCTGTAATCGAAGCAGAAGAAATGAAATATATAAAATATAGCATAATGTTTTTTTTTATAATAACTTTTGCCAGCCATTTTGTTAGCAAAGAGCTCTAAGAGAATCGTTACGTAGACGTATAAAACTAGATGTAAAAGTTTTTTAACATTCCAGAATAGATAATATATTTAAGAAAGAAAGAAAAACATTTATTTTGCGCAAGCGCACACACAAGATAAGTACATAAATAATATCATACAGTAAACACAAAAGAAGGAGAAAATAAATGATAAAGATAAAGAAATAAAAATAATTATAAACAGTAGACAAAAAAATACATCAGCTAAAAATACCACTTTCCAAAGAGCACCAAGCGCTCATACATTATCTGTGGACTGTGTGATTTTAATTTATTATTATCTGTCAATGGACCGGAATTTTGTTTGACATATGTGGTGCGTGTGCAAAAAAGGATATGCTCAGCATATGCTGCGACCACAATTCCAGAAAAAATTGGTACCACAGCGCTGATTTTCAGCACATCCATATTTGTGCTTCCTAGAACTAAACTCGCCATAATAAAGTATCCGCGGCCGAATAATACAGGAAGTTCGTTTAAACAGGCTTAAACCGACACGCTAATCGATGTATGTTGTCACGATATGAATCGAATTCACAACGATTAATCTTATGGGTACTGATAAAGTGGAATTCCTCACATTTAGGCCATTGTACTAAATCCATTAAGATCTAACACATTGTATAAGTACAGCTTAAACTTAATCCCAAGTTTATCGATGACAGCTTAATTGATGGCACTGAACTATATCGATACTTTGTCGAATCGATTAAATCTGTGACTTGACTGGACAAAACTATTAAAATATAAGCCTATACAATTATTTTAAATTAATTAATGGCACAAAATTATTTCGTTAATTGAACCCGACAGTAATATCAAAATGGAATTACATATTTTTTAATTAATAAATGTTTCGGAATATAAAATGATAATTATTGTTTTCAGATATTTTTACTTGACATGATTTGCTTACTTGTCATAGAGTAAACAAAGGAAACAAAAGTATGTGTATTTATTTAAAGAAATTGGTCGATCGTCATGAAAATGTAGACAAGGAAAATGAATGACTATCTATTGATAAAATGAACGGAAATAGGACTAATCTTTTTCTTGTTAAAAATAACACGTGCTGTTTTCAAATCGATCGGGGTTTTTTGAACGGAAACTCGAGCCGTAATATCATGTCTGTAGTGATGGGCAATCGATTTCATGACTCGTATAATTTTATCGATACGGAACGAATGCGTTTTACATTATGGACGTTTTATTCAGACATTAAAACTTACATTGTGTGACTTGTATACAACAAATACTTCCTCGTATTCAGAGTTTTAACGTGTGTTGTTGAAGATGGATATTATGTTATAACTATTAGTCATATACTATAAATCAAAAAATTTTCATTTAAAGATACCACCGTAGGTTAGTAAGGTGTATCTTTCTCTTTATTTTAAGAAGCCTTATTGTGCCTATAGGAAACCAGAAAAAAATAAGCAAACATTTTAAGAATTTCGCCAAAAATCTGCCCACAACATCAGTTCCCAAACTTTACCGTATACGTAAAAATACAGTGATATCACAATGTCATTAGGCGACGCTAGCGAAGCGCGGCAAAACTTAGGCGCCATGTTTTCCTACCAAGTTGACGGTCCATCAACTTAGTCGTATGAATACGGGAATAACCGCAGTTTTATGAGCGAACAACTTTTTGACGCCAGACAACTTGATGGCAGTGGTTGCGATAGCTTGTTCATATGGAAACTCCGCTTTGAAAATTTGAGTATCGGACTAGGCAAAATACTAGTTTTATTTTGTTATTTCTTGGATTTTTGGATCCAATATTTCGTTAGTTATTTTCAATATTTATGCCTTCATCACATTCTAATATCAGGTCAGGTTTCAGACATTTAAAAAAAAAAAGGAAATTTGCAACCATTGCAGAAATCATTCATGGTCACGGATAGACTGACTTAGTGACCTTGATGATAGTCAATAGCTTTATTCACTGCCTTATCTTTAGAAAACATATCTCTTAAGTATAGTAGGTATATCTGAAGCAAAGAAATACCAAAGTCAATCTTAATGCTTTGAAATAAAAGCGTTTTTTGTCAAAATGTTTGCTGATGTGTGTTCAACTATACATAACTCAAACTAAAAAGTGTGGAAGTCCATAATTAAGGTTTAATGGCTGTTTTAGATCGACCCCAAACTAAGCCGGGTTCTTAATTAATAACATCGCATTGAAATCCGATTAACTCAGCAAATTACTTTTATTTTAATTTCTACTCTATTCGGTTACGAATAAAATTCAATTTGATTTGCGGTTTTCCCTTAATGTATTGTTATTCCGTAGGTGCGTCGAAAGTTTATGAGATTTTAATTGGTTAAAAGGGTGGACTTTGACTCATGTGTCTTGAAAATATTTATTTGAAAGTGCTTTAATAACGAGTTTAAAGACAGAAATTTAATATGCAGGACCTCATCCAGTTCTTCTATTGTTATTGTGTATGTATTGACTTGAAAGATTTGTGCGCCGGAAACGGCAGAATATTTTGGACATTTTAAACTGTAACAACCTGTGACTACAATATTCTTACAAATAAATATATTATATTCTGTTGTATTATATTCTTAACCGCCGCCGCACCAATCATGAGATTTTTCAATCATTATAATACATAAAATATCTAAATTCCAACTTTTGCGGTAGATATCAATGTCAAAAATAAATTTTAAATTAATCCAGAATCGAAAGAATCCATAAGATGCATATCTAAAACATGAAAAAACATACCGTTGAAACTTCTCTTGTGAAAGCACTTTAAAAGTAATTTACATATTTTTTCGGTTTCATCAAGATTTTTTATTTAAAATTCAATACTTAAATCGATTAAAACAACAAACACTTACAACTATACTAAAATTAAAACTAATATAAATAAATAAAACTAACACGCCTCAATAAATTCATCGTCATCCTTGTCAATGGCGGTTTCATCACATAATTTTATATTACTTTGTTGTTTATTTACTCTAGTTTTTATATAAGACATCATTACTCCTAAAAAAAGTTAAACAAAGATGGCCGCTATCCATCATTTTGTATAGGCTTGTTTTCAACTGCCCTAAATGCGAATAGTTGATTTGGAATGGCCGAACTCGAGACATTATCCCGCGGCAAACAAATAAACGAAAATTATTCGATGAAATCGATCTAGAAATGAATATATATTGCTGAAGTTTGGCAATTATTTTCTTTTTACATAAGTGGTTGTGATGCTCATGATAATTTAGGTCATGTATGTTTCAAACGAGGCTGGCACAGGACCGTAGAAAATGGCACAAAAAGGGGAGGCCTATGCCCAGCAGTGAGAGGACAAGGGCTGTGGATGATGTTTCAAAACCGGATTCAGTATTCATTAAAAAAATATAGTTTTGTTCCATTTTATCTTTTTGCCCGCCTTTAATATAACCTTTAATAGGTTCTTATAGAGAGAGATATATTTTTATAGAGTATTTTTTTTATCTTCTTTTTCTGAACAGGGAAATACATCAGGGGGGGTCTTATAAATTTCAAAATCAAGTAAATTTTATAGCTTTGTTTTTTTAATTAAAGTCTGTGGCAATACGTGACGTATGTGATGCCAAGTTCCTATCAACAACCTCCTTTGAAACTTTACACTATTTGAAAGAGGAAAAGCAATTGTTCATATTATGATACCGCGTCAATTCCGTCGATAATCATAATTAATATCATTTCACCGCCGATCATCAATCAAAACGTAGGTACTTATCTATTTAGCCCCATTTTGCACTTCGGTTTATTTAATGGTGACAAGTATAAATTAACACTGAGATTTTTGATAATTCCATTTGAATAGGTACTGCGTTGTTATAATTTGATTTAGATTCGTAGCATTTGTCCTCCTTATACGTATTTAATAATAAATAAGTCATGTAACATAAAAACTATAAAAATATGTTAATTTAACAATGGCCGCTACACACGCACTGGGTCTGCTTGAAGTTCGACTGTTTTGTAAAAGCAAGGGGCAATAGGCGCTCTTGACGTGCGAAAGTAATTGACAGCTCGCGCAGTTCATGTGCGTTTACCACTGACTACCTGCTCGAGTAGTTCCTGTCCGAGCACTTAATGTTTAGACTTTATTTGATCATTATAATTTGTGTATAAACACCTACGACCCAATAATATTTTGCAAAGTAAACAAACATTAAAGAAAAGGAACTGATCCCTCGATATTGACTCACCAATTTTCATAGCATTAATAACGGCACCTAACTAATAAAACAAACTGAAGAGACTTACAGCCCTGTTCGCCCTTTTATCAAAAAAAAGGTGTGGAAATAAAGTCAACTCCCCAGCGCCGGGGAAAACTTGAAGCTTTTTCCAATATTACTTATTTGATTCATCAAGCAAACTTTGAAGTATCTCTCCCATTCCCTCCTTTTAAAGGGGAGTCCATTTCTCAGGGGAACTCTTACATAACTCGTTTCCCCTCGAATTTTCACTCACGTGAAATGTTAAATATATTAGATACGTTTATTACTTTGATTGATTTGGAGTGAAATGATTTACTCCGCGGGAAAATGGAATTACAGTTTTTTTTTTTTGTTAGTCGCTTTAATTTCTGGACCTAGAATAATTTTAACCGAGTTCAAAAGGTGGATGCGTGCATTTCCTCTGTATGTTTTTTTTTTTGTTTTTAAACATACCGTCGAATTGAGGACATCCGCCTTTGAAGTCAATAAAATGATTTTCTCCCCTTAATAACCATTTTGTACGACGTTGTAAACAAACCAAAGAATTGATAATCTCCTCCTCTTTGAAGTTGGTTAAAAATGATTGACTCTCGTTAACCCCTTTCTAGAAATGCACTCGCGTGTAATAGTATAGCGTTGTCTATAAAGTCACAATATTATTTATTTTCCTTCAGTCTGCTGAACATTTCTGCTGATCTCGAACGTAAACAGCTTTCTCAAGTCTTGCTAGTTTTTCTTTTGATTAAGTTTGCTGTTTGACGACAGTTTAAGTTCTTGAGTTGAGTCCGAGCGACATTTTGCATTTTATTATTAGTTTACAAGAGTCATAGTGCAAATGGCTGACATAAAATCAACTGTGGATAGCGAAAAATTTACTGGTGCAATGGATGGAAATTACAAAAAACTAATTTCGTTGCAAGTAATCATTTATGACTGGCCATCTGGTCTTGCAGTTAGTGACACTGGGTCCTAAGCCGTAGGGTTTGATTCCCACTCAAAAAAATCTTTTTGTGATGACCATGATATTTTTTGCTGTGTCTAGGTGTAAATTATCTATAAAACTATTTATTTAGAAAATAACTTATAAATTTCTAAATAATTTTTTTATTAGTGTTGTCTGGTTGCCATAATAAAAGGTTCTGACTAGTTTCCAAAAAAACTCAAAACCATAATAAGTCATTAAGAAATCATGCAATCAATGCACTTGCACTCGCACAGGTGCATCGTGACCTACATTTGACTAGCAACATCAGTATGTTTTGTCAACTTACTCTGTTGATTGTTAGGTATCCATAACAAACCATCAATTCAAATACAATGCAGTATTTTGTTGCAAAATATTTATTTAGTTGTCGCATACAAATGCGACAACTAAATAAATCGGGAAATAATAAAACCAATGTTAAGAACTGTTTTTATATTTTTTTATCTAATTTAATATTTAGGAAAACAATTATCTATCATAAATAATGTATTTAATACCCCTTTTATTATCACTTGAAACAATAAAAGTCTAGCAGTCCAGACATTTTTACGTAATACCTGCAATATTTACAAAAAAACACTGATGCTTAAAATATAGCTATCAATTTATTTCATATTATTAAAAAATACCCTTACACCATACTTCAGAAATCAACAAACAGCGGCCCGATGCCGCTATTTTAAGTCATTGAGTGGCGGGTTAATAAACGTTCCAGTGTACTGATACTGAGCCTAATTTTCGTATTTAGATAAGAACAGTCACTTGCAATCCTACAATGACAACAGTGGCAAGTAGGTGTATGTACATTTGTCATTAAACTAAAATTATCTGAATACGAAAATTAGACACAATAACAATTACACTGGAACATCGGGCCCCAGGATCGAAAAAATACAATTCCATTCCCAACTCGTTATTTCAAAACATTGCATCATAAAAAGTGGAAAAAAAAACATACTAACGAATAAGGTGATTTGAACATTCTGGAATAAACAGGAAATGTATAAAAACGTGACAAAAAGCCACAATGCTTCGTGACTGGCCCGATAATGAAGAGTGTACGAAATTGAGTAATAAAAGTTTTATGACCCCAAATAGGTCACAAAGGGGTTTATTTGTGAGCTAGTGTTTGACCGTGAACTTATGTGTCATTTTTGAAAGAAATAATATGGCAGAACTGACTATAATGTGCGGCCTGTGGATGGATCAAGGTCTCTTCTTATAAAGAGAAGGCACGAGCATTGATATTTTAAATATTAAGAAAATATTCTGCAACGGTAGTTAAAGTATATAATATATATTTTTACAAAACAAATTAATAAAATGTTCGTTGAATAACCAATTTAATTATTTATTTTATCCCCACGGGCACTTTATAATTATTTCTACCCAATGTAATTTAATTGTTCATTAAGCTAACGTAAAATTTAAATTGAATGTAATTAATATAAAATATCGAATAACGTTTCTGTTAATCTAAAATAAATAAAATCTGCATTAATATTTTACGTCGTATGTCTGTATAAATGAAAAATGGAATTATAAAACACAAATCATTTAATTATTATGCTATGCTGAACAGACAATGCCAAACCTATTACTGTTTCATCAGTATTCCACTACTATTATATAAAAAATCACTTAACTTCTATTCCTTGCAATATTATTTACCATCAGCAACAATAAAAGCAAGCTAGCTTGTAATCGAGAACCATATCGAGTCCACATTTCGCTCGCTTGTTTCAAACTTGTCAAAATAACAAAGAAGTAATGAAAAGAGCGCTATCGAGTGTCAGTCAAGCGTGTCGATATCGATAGTATCGATAACCGAGTGCTCGTACGAGAAAAATATCGGTTTGAGACGAGTTTCTTGTTCAGAGTTTTTGGTGTCAATCCGAGAAGTAAATTACTTATGTTGTTAGAAAATAAATACAAAGTTTTGATGTTTTTATTTTTCTTATCTAAGGACATATTTGTCCGCATTGTATAATTTAATTTGTCACATTCATATACCTATTACTTTTAAAACGCTAGGGAACGCGTGGACCCCCGGTTCACCGTTTTTCTCGTACCAAGTTTGATCATAATCGGTACAGCAGTTTAAACGTGAAAGAGTAACAGGCAGACAGACAGACCGAGTTATTTTGTATTTATCATATTAGTATGAACATGGTTTATTATATACGCAAGCCAGCTTAGTTCCTTCTTAAATTATATAATACTTTATAACTACTTCTGAAGTGAGTTTTTTTCAAAATATAAGTTCTGTTTATCGCCAGAGAGCGCCACACAACCGACTGCAACTGGGACCAGAGTGGAAGTTCTCAATAAGTATTGATTGAGCGTGATAACTTCAAGAAAACTTTCTCCAACTGGACACTGCTTTCTGTCATAATTTTTGAAAAATATTGAGGAAGTCGGTTCACAGTTGGTCGCGACGGATAACATTTATAGCACTTCTTTATTTCAGTGATTTCTTCGTTAGGTTCTCATTCACTTTTCTCTGAGACACTTTCGCTAAGTAGATTGAGTGAATAAATAATTAAATAAATAAATGCGGACAACACATACATTGATCTGAACCCAAAGTAAGTTGCTAAAGCACTTATGTTATGGAATTCAGAAACAACGAAGGTACCACAAACACCCAAAGTAATAGAAAGGTTAAAAAGTTTTCGATAAATACCTAACTCTAATATATAATACAGCAAGCTTTATACTATTAAACGAGTATACATTATTTAATTGTCTTGAAGCTGACTTTTGTAGAAGGCCTGTCATGAAAATTTCAAAGCATAACACAAACGGATCTCGGCTTACTAAACTAGAAAATTAATTAAAACACAACATAATTTGCTCACTGAATATAAAACGCAGAACATTCTTGCTACAAAATTACTAACAACAACTTTAGATTAATGTCCAGTATCTCAAACAATAAACTTTTCTAACTAATCCAAACCCTAGAAATGTATTAAACGCAGATCTAGCAAACTAATCTGATACACAAAGCGCAGATATTTCAACTAAAACTTTTGTACCCTTTGCCAAGTTATTTGAGATCAAGAATTTACTCATATCACTAGATTAAACCGATTAAACTGTAACATTTGAAGTGAGCTAGTATTGTTGCTAAAATCTGTATCGTATCAGCTTCTTGCAATAAATAATTTAAACTGAAAAATCATTTAACACCTATTGGGATTACAAGGCGATTTGGTTCCGCCGAAACCGTTGCTAACTATGAAAAGTCAGTTTAAAGAATTTCAAAGTACATATTATCTGAAATAAGAATAAAATGAAAAAAATAATCTTGCTAATTTAATAGAATAGACAAAAAGTTTTAAATTGATTGTAAACAGTTTAAATTGGTAAAATGAAAACAGAAATTCGTTGTGAAATAAATAAAAAAAATGTTATTCATTTTGCAACACTCGAAAATGTTGTGACAATATTGGTTTTATAAATAACAGAGAATGCACACCGCGTTAGGCAATATTGGTAATCTAGAAACAAACCAGTGAACACGATAATAATACTTCAAAAACACGCACACTTCAAAAACACATAAATGAAAATAAACCAAAAACTATTCAAGAAAACCGAGTAACACGTGCACTGCAGACCATTGGCTTTCTCGTAATGAGTTTGTTGACGTTATGATTACATGACTAGCAATAGACCAATATGCAATCGAACTATTACGCGAATGTTATCAGAGTTAACATTTGGCCCATCTACTTCACTATCATCCTATCACGAATCTTCAAGAGCTATCACAGTCTTATCCACATTTAGTTCTACTTTCTTGACCCTATGCACCTGATGGAAAAAATCCCATTGTTGACAGTCTCATAGATAACCTAATGATCACTCTTATCTTTGAAATGGCATAGATTCTGAAGTTTCCATTCATGAATACTAATAATTTTTGTAAACATGTATTCAGCTGCTCTTGAACAATGGCGTCAGATAAGCAGCCGACGTGAAAGGATTTTAACACTTCAATGCTACTGTGATTCAATTTTAGGCGAAGAAATATTAGGGCAAAGTATGTTAAGATTTTTGGTCTTCCCGGTTTTCGATTAAACATAATAAGTTACAGCAACCGAATTTGTGTAATTAAAGAAATCGCTTGTTTCTTAGTTTTTTTTTTCTAAAACTATATTTATTAATAATATGAAGTTCCTCAAAATATTTAGGTGGATATGTTTCTTATAGAAAGACAGTACGCAACTTCAAAATCACTAGCAAATGACTCACTACTAGAAATCACTTGACCAGACGAAAAATATTATTTCCCCCGGAAAACCTTCTATTTCTCCTAACATAGTTGATATCCAAATTAACACCAAGATAACAGCTCCTTTGTATTGAAATGCGATCTAATAAGTTATTACCGACCACAATAGCTTGGCGATGGGGTTCACTTGAGATGGTAATTATATTGGCCTATTTGTAATTCATGTTACGGGTCAGCGGCGGCATTATTCCGGTAATTTTGTTATCTGATCTATTAATTATTTATTAATTTGTGTAGACTTGTGGTGTTGTTTATTCCGTAATTTCATTTAGCTAGTCAAAGAGAATAATTTTGAAAATTTATTTTAATCGGCACTAATTTTGATCTATTCTTACATGCCTGATTGGGGAAGCTTTGTACTGAAAAGAAAATGAAGAATTTTGGCGATTTAGAAGCAGGTAGAAATGGTTTATATCCCTGATCATTTAGAACTGTTAGTTGTTTTCTACACAGCACCATGTAGGTATGTAGATATACCTATACGCAACTCCACGTGTTCATAATTACCTACGCGTGTAGTTCAACTTTTCGAGTTAACCTACTAAGCTGTATTTGTATAAGTTTAGAACGGTACAGGGTTAACGACTCCAAACATCTATGGTGTCTCGGAAAGTTGCCAAATCCATGTAGCTTGTTAAAATATTCTACTGCCTTGGAAACAGTTCGTACATAATAGTTCAATACCCTACTATATACAAGCTATATACAAAGTATTTGGTTTCAAAAATATAATGTACTTTTCTTCTTTCCTTAATATTTAAAAGTGAGGTGAAAGCAACCATTGTAAGGAAACCTGAATTGCAAAATGGAACCTAAAATAGCCAATATCCTTGTCTAAATGGGAAGAGGCTTTGGTCCAGCAATGGGATATTTTCAGGTCGGTATTGTTTGTACAAATTTTTCGCTATAAAACATAATCCTTTTCAGCACCTGGTTACCAAAAACACGCCCGCATTATCAGGGTTAATAGGCTTAGCGCCGCGGCAAGTGCGAATGTTTGCAAAACGTAAACTATTTTTTGTTAAAAATTTCTATCTTGATATAAGCCATCTGTGCTGTACAAACTTTAGTATTGTCTCAGCACTCACAACGAAGATGACGCGGTTTACAAAAATGAAATTTGTAGTCCTCATCCTTGTTGTAAGTTGGGTTAAATCACAGGAGTACATTGAGAGTAAGTAGCTGTTGTTTAAGTATTTAAGCGTGACTAACCTGATACTAAAATTACAGTGATGTTAATTAGGACTTCACGGAGATATATTAATGATACCAGCCTACGCAAATGTATTTTAGTACTATTTGAGCACTTGCTATTATAGCAATTTGACAGATTATAATTTAATGTAGTCTTGGGTTGAGATGGTGAATAACAATTGTGTTACGATGAACATGTGAACGACACAAGTGACTTCTTTTATGATCGTTTAGTTAGTTCCTTTATGCAGGTGGAGACGAATGACGACTAAAGAATGAAATGAAAACTTTTCTAAATTGTTCGTGTTATCTATCAGACTTGTAACTATCAGTAAGTAGATACAGGTATTTAATGATAATACTAATGATTTGTCATTAAAATTTAATTTGGACTGTTTTGAGATAATATGATCAGCAGCCAGCGTCCAAAAATTAAGTAAAGCAATGCAAGGATTTAATAAGACTTCCATGTTGCCATTTTAAAATGTTTTCCGTATTTTCAGATCTACACGACTCAAAATATGGAACACACATCAAAGAAATACCTAAATCATTCGAAGTAAAAGGCAATGAAGCGAACTCGCAATTCCAGAAATTCTTCGATCAAATCCAAGAAGTAGCCAGACAGGAAAACCTTTCAGTTTTATACAAAGTTAAATTAGAAATACAGAAACCTACGAAGTACCATACAAAAAGGGCGGTAATAAAGAAGGGACGATCGAAGAAATACAATATTCCTTTGAAGAAGACGAGTATGAAACTGTCAAACTTTGAAGTGTGGCTGAGAAAAATGGCGGAGCAGTCAGGGAGCAAGAACGGGAATGCACAGAACTTCGAAATGTATGCTCCGGTGACAACGGAAGGAGAGAAGCTAATAACGACCACGAAACAAATACAGCTCAAGTTCAAACCAATCATTTCCAGGACGAAAACCAACTACACTAAATTTGTAAGGCCAGTTCGAAACAGAATTATCACCCTCACCAAGTAGGTTTAGTTATGAACAATTGAGTAATGGTTAGAATTTGTTAATAAATTTATACGTTGATTAGTATTGTTGGCATTTCCTTTCATCCCATAAAATATATCCAAAAATGAGGCATTGCATAAATGAGACAAACATGTTAATCTGATCAGATTTGAACGTCTCGCAGTATTGATATGCGTCACCTATTGATCCTATTGTATACATATTTCAATGGAATTATATCTACACTAATAGCCTACTAAAATGTTAAGCCACTTAAAGCAATTTTCCTACCTAAAATTATTCTAAATCGTAATATTAATACAAATCCTAGTACTATAAAATCAGGGCTAATTCCTTCAACAAAACAGTACAAATTCCCGAAAACAAATTACAAATTCATTCTATTCAACATTTCGAAGCTTATTCCTCTCATTGTTTTATCCCACAATTCGTGGAGCGGTTGGTGGTCAAGCCGTAAAAAATCTTGCAATATGCAGTTCTGTAGCGAATTCTTCTCACGGTCAGTAATAAAAACGGTGCGGTCTATCAGTTTTGTTTCTCTCACCAGGGGCCGCGCTTATGAAACATATTTCAGCCAAATTGCCGAACATGAAACCCGGAAGATATTTGGAGACGATAGATTTTATTTATTACTTTGTTCGTCGTGTTTTTCTTTTTTGTGGGTGAAATTTTTGAGATTGTACCAATTTTGTAAGTTAAGACATATGTAACAATGTTGTTTAGTGTTGAAAGACAGAAACTTATATTTTAGCTTTTTTTATTATATTTCTAGTTTAAGGCTTGATTACTCTAGCTTAAACTGAGTAAAATATTTAGTTCACAGAATTTTGCACTAAAAGACTTATAAACCACTCAACTACACCTAGAGGAGATGCACGAAAAATTCAATCGTAAATGATAATGGGAAAACACCCATAAGTTAAAATCAAATCGTGAAAGGTGATAGAAACAACGATCAAAGCTATAACTCAACCAAAAACCAGCAACCACAACCACACATCACAGTAAAAACCGAAAAATATTTAAAACCAATACCTTACACGTCAATATTAGCTTGCACGGAATCCGTAAATTCCAATCTTTTCTCTAAATCCTCAATAAAAATTTGTTGAGGGCGAAATCCTTTTATACCTTCGAGGTCGGTCCTTTCTATTCTGCTCACACGTTGTTTCGCATGCCGCGGTGTCGTGCCTCCGAAAGCTACATAAAGCCTTAGGGGCCTACATAACCGACGTACAAAATTAAATATCGTTCTAGCTTTGAGGGATTTCTGTTTGTTTTTATAATGATTTTTGTGGCTGTAGTTTCAGTTTAAAAGTGCATTATAATTATGCGTAGGTACTAGTTTTTTGTGAGATTTTTTAAATGTTAATATGTAGTTTAATTTCGTAAACAAGTACGCAAAGTGGCATAAAAAAGCCTAAGGATAAGTTGAAATATAAAAACTTAGATCTAAAATCCTTAAATCATGTCCAAATCTCGTAAATTTTGTCTGCAAATAACAATGTAAATTTTAAATAGGACACAAAGTTACAATTATAAAAACATTATTAACAACTACGGAAAAATCGTTACGAATGTTTGATATCAAATTCCCAATTTGCAAACCAATTAATTTGGTAAAACAAAAAATACTACGAATTTATTTAGACAAATTACATTTGATATTTGTTTCATTCTAAAAAACATTTCCAAGAATTCTGTGTCTTCTGAACTTTCTTGTAGCTATTTGTATAGCTACAAGAAGCTATACATAAAGAAAATTAAAGTGTCTGTTTGTTATTACATACAAACAGCTTTTAACTAAATATTATGACAATATATACGATATTTACATAAAAAAAAAAGTTTTTTTTTTATGTTTGTACCAGCTAATCTCTGGAACAGTTAGACCGATTTTGATGGAACTTTCACTCACACACACGTAGTGGAATAAGTAGCTTTTTTATTTTAGAAATTTCATTTATTTAAAAATTTACTAGGTACTAACTGATGCAGTTGAAACTGCGGTGCATAGCTTATAGAAAATAAAATAGATAAAAAGTATATACCGGCTTATACCTATCTAAACATTTGATTATATTTCTTAAACAATAACGACGTATTATACTCCCATTGCGGTTAAATGAACACTTGAGGTGGCGGTCTCATATTCAAATACCTTGGAAGACATTAATAGACCCCATTCAATGTCGAGGAGTGTTTTGATACCTAATTGCCCTTTTTGATATGCAGATTAAGCTTACCTTTAGCATAGCTGTTGAGTTTTATGTAGCTGTAAGGTATGCTGAGATGGTTTAGCCATGTCGAGAGAATGAATGAAGAATGATTGTCAAAAAAAGTGTATAACGCGAGTATAAATGAAAGTGTTGGAAGGAACCTAGGTGGACGTTTCGACACCAAATCGGGGACGTTGTGAAAAAAGGCCAGGTCATGAGTACCCTTAACCGAAGAGCATGTATGAAGAGAATAATGAAAGTGGACGAAGTGAAACAAGTGTGTAAGGATTGTAGCAAGTGGAAAGAAAAGAAGAAGAAAGAAGAAAAGGTTCAAAATAACCATTACATAAACACATCTTATAATAAATCTAAAGCTACTTGGCAAATAATTAAACGAAATAACAAAAATTACACGACATCAGAAATTGAACGGGTCAAGCACAGTGACAAGTTAATTAGGGATCCTAGAATCATGGCTGAAACATTTAATGATTACTTTGTAAGTTTAGTTAAGAATAATCATTTAAATACTTATAAGCATTCTGTGACATCAAATAATCCCAATTCCATATTTTTATCTCCTATTAATGAGTCTGACATAGTAAAAATAATCATGAGCCTTAAAAATACCAATAGTGTCGGTGTCGATGGAATAACGACAAAAGTAATTAAAAAGACCTCGCACATTATAGCCCCAGTGCTAAGCTTTAGTATCAACTTGTCAATAGAATATGGAGTTTTTCCGTCACAACTAAAGTCATCAATAATAAAACCAATATTTAAAACAGGAGACAAAGATTTAATGGAAAATTATAGACCTATAGCCATAATATCTGTATTTGCAAAAATATTCGAAAAGGTAATTCATAAGTCTCTATATGAATACTTTGAGAAACATAACATATTGGCAAATGAACAATATGGGTTCAGGAAAAATAAAAATATAAACATTGCAATTTATAATATGCTACATAAAGTTATAACTAACATTGACAAAAAAGTACCTGTATCAGCCATTTACATGGATCTAAGTAAAGCCTTTGATTTCGTGGATCATAGTATATTAATGAAAAAATTATATACACTTGGTATTAGGGGTAACGCCTATCAATTAATGAAGTCATATCTATATGACAGACAACAAGTAACACAAATTACTAAAATTGATATAGCATCTAAATCAGAAATTACATATACATCAAGTCCCAAGAGAATTCTATATGGAGTGCCACAAGGTTCAGTTATGGGGCCACTCTTATTCCTGGTTTACATAAATGACATGCCAAGAGCTATTAATCAACAAACTATCCTTTTTGCGGATGATAGTACAATTATATTTGACGGATATACAATAAATGACTACGAAACCGAAATTAATAACACTATACATGACGTAGTAACTTGGTTGAAAAACAATAACTTAAAACTTAACATTACGAAAACTAAAATTATGCATTTTAAGCACAGTAGAAATAGAAAATCTAATAATAATAATATTAATATAAATTATGATGGACAGCAAATTGACGAAACACACTCTACAAAATTTCTCGGAATTAATATAGACAATAATCTTACATTTAACACACAAATATATGACATTACTAAAAAAGTACTAAGATTTTCATATGCCCTTTACATGCTGAGTAAAAAAGTAAATCAAAAAGCGGTTATAACTGCTTATCATGGATATGTTGTATCAATATTAAAATATGGAGTTATTTTCTGGGGAAATTCTACAGGCAAGGAACAGGTGTTTCTGGCGCAAAAGAGATGCATTAGGGCAATATGCCATCTACAAAAAACTAACTCTTGCAAATTTCATTTTATTAACTTAAAACTACTCACATTTCCCTCGATTTACATATATGAAGTCGCCATGTTTGTTAGGACTAACACTGATCTCTTCATAAAAACAACAAGAAACCGCAATAAAACACGACTATGCATAGTACCTTCTAGGACTGCTCTCTTACATAACAGTGTCTTTTGTATGGCTGTGAAGATATACAACAAGTTACCCACGGTAGTAAGAGAAACGGAAAATATTGCCACATTTAAAAACATACTACGAAATTTTTTGATTAATAAAGCCTATTACACTATAAATGATTTTCTAAATGATAATAACATTGATATTAAATAATAATATACGATTTTGTGATACAGACCAATTTCATTGACAATTAATTACATTCTATATTTATTATTGACAAATCCACTAAATTCATTTAAGAGTATTTTGAAGGGTTGTTTTGTTACATGTCGTGAACAGTGTTTTATTGATTGATTTTGAATAATTAAGTGTAATAAATTTGCATGCCAATTATGGTAAATTACAGAGGACTATTTTGCTTTATGTACCATCATCACTAACCTGTATTTAGCAAATAAAGATTTTTGATTTGATTTGATTTGAAAAGAAGTGGTCTCTGCCTACCCCTACTAGGAGAAAGAGGCGTGATTATATGTATGTATGTTTATGAAACATTTCTGCTTCTTTCTCATTATTGGCATACAGCTTCATGAAATTATGACTTTATTTCGAACTTAATTATGATAATTTTCATGTCGCTTTTTGATGCCAACTGAGCTCGATTCCTTTATGAAGGATGAGTTCATATTTGCTACCATAAAAAACGAAGTAAGAAAGGAGGCAGCACTTTGCCAATCGGAAGTACAATATGATTGTGTAGAAATGCGAATTACACTAAAATTAATCAGCTTAATTCCGAATCAAAAATTACATCGCCGCATTTTTTACTTAAATTACTAAAATCACTGGATTTGATCTAATAGTCAAGTTTATAAAACAAAAACAAAGCGTGTGGGTAAGTTGGATGTTAGTGTGTCATTGTAATCAGATCCTGCACGGATGTTGGTGAAGCACAGCTTAGAGCGTTGGTTTGCGATAGTCGCCGGCACTTACCTTGTATTCTCGCTCTAGGGATGGGAAAATATGATAACCATATCGATGAAATGTTTATTATTGGCGTTAAGTTACGTGATTTATTTTATTTTCATAAATAGGATTAATTTGACTTAATTAAAATTGGAAGGATTGTGGTGTGTAGTCTTAGAAGTAAATGATGAATGATGAAATATAAAGCCAATAAGGACTGATAGTAACAGATTCGCTATTGTGACGCGCAAAGTTGGCAGCTATTTACCTAAACTTGAATCACATTTTAACAATAAATGGTAAAAGGCTAATCAGAATAAGTAACCACATTTTAATCTATTCATCACAATATAATAGTGTTGAACTGTGAACAAGAAACTGGTGAATTTACATAGTCTTAATATAAAATTGCAATCTAAAAATATGCTAATAATTTAGATATAGTCTTATGTCAGGTAGAACGATAGGTATAAATAAATCGATAACGCCCCATCACTATCGCGTCTAAAGCAACACTTCGGCGTGTAGAGTTGAGACTAGACTCACTATCGCCACGATACGTCGAGTACACGGGAGCGGCTCGCAACTAATCCCGGCCCTTACACATCACGACTAAAGCTGTCTGCAAGCGATGAAAAATAAATGAGGGTGATGGTACTTTACAATGATGATGTTAGTGTTATATTTTGTATTATGTATATAGTTTTTTTTGGAAAGAGTTCTGAAGTTTATGCGAATGTTAGACTTGAAATAAAACAATTTTTAAACGTATTCTAGATTTTAAATCCAAATGAACAGCTGTAGGATTTGTTAGAAAAGTAGTTTTATTTCAAGTTTTTTCAGGTTCAGAAAATGAAGAAGTTAAGTAATCGAAAATAAACCCAAATGAACTACTTTTGGGATGGTTGAATTCGTGGATTAACGTTGTTTAGTCATATATTACCTATTTATTTTTATAAACCTGAAAATCCTATCCTAGCCCATGATTCAATATACCCTACATAAACATAATTATCTACTAAAACATTATTAGATTGCGAGTAACAATAAGAGCTATTTATATACTAAAACAAAAGCTATTTACATCATAATTGTGTTATGAAAGCACCAAGAGCATAGCTCTTATGCATTTCTTTTTATTCTTAAAAGGTTTCTAATAGGAAAATTTTATATTAAGCCTTTTGTAGACCTAGTTGAGTGCTACACTATAAATTGTTCTCCTTTATTTATACCGGAACCAGTCAATTATTTATTCTAAGACACTAGTTCTTTTCATTTAAAGAATTAACCAACATTTAACTGCTTATTATTCTCAGAATGAAAAGAACCTAAAATGGTAGCTAATTATCAATGATCATCACATAATTGAAGTGACTTTGTGTAGATGAAGTTTTGTAACTATAGTAAAGTTTTATGATTGGTATATTTAATAACAACCTATGGTAATGACTGATTTAGTTGATGCGAGAAAGTCATACGAGTTGCAGTACATTGCGGGGTCGCGCGGCTATGGTGTCATAAATGATCGAAGATAGACAATGTACTGCCACATACCAGACAACTAAGTTTGTGGTACAATAAAAACCGCTGCCCATGGACATCATATTTACCAAAAGTTTGACCTACTAACTTTATGTGTATTTTTAGGTGGTAAACATTAATAACATAATAAAATACAAAAAATACAGTCGAATTGAGATCCTCATCTTTTTCAAGTTGGTTAATAAATTTTATAGCAATCACACTAACCAAACAGAGGATGAAACTAATTTAAAAACATTCCACACGTAATATTTTGGTCCGATGACCTGTTATTTATTACTGCAGCTATGTTGCAATTTAATTTGTTTCACACCATCAACCGTATTACCGTCTGGCGCCGCTTACTTCTTTGTGGAAATTGTTTTTGAATGATATTTGGATTAGTTTTAAGTATGTGTACTAATAATTAGGGTGTAAAGTAAAAAAGTGAGAGATGGTTCCTATGTGCACGTGAAAAAGAAAGTACAAAATTAAATTAAAAGTCATCAGTTTTCTAATTTATAGAAGTTGATTTTAATACACTTGAGCATCTATTTACTTCACTTTTCTTAAGTCTTACTAAGTAAAACCAAGTTTACTTAGTGATTTAAGAACTGCAATTTGCTAATCCTAATGATATCCAAATTAACAGAAAAACAACTCAATCGTAAATCATTAAAATGTTTTATAATGATCAAAGACCAAGTAACAGATAACTTTCTGGATTAAATAATAATATGTATAACTAACATAATTATGAAGATTACTAAGTTATAAACTTTCGTTTTTGAATGCCAAGAACCGCAGAGCCTAGCCGTGAAAGTACCGAAGCAGGAAGCCTAAATAAGATTAAAACCGAATATCTAAGCGGCAACTTGGTAAGCGAAGTGAACTGTAATCTCAACAATTAGTTGGCAAAACCTAGTTGGGCAATTGTCGCTTTGAAAATAAAGTTGCCAGTTGGATTCGCTCACATTTGTACTAAAACAACCTTAAGTATACCATCAAAGTAGACCTTAGTAGACTTGACACAAGTATCAATATTGTATCAATTGATTTGCATAAACTAGTTTGTAAATCGCTAACACGGCTTAAGGGATTTTGGATTTCCACTTTGATGCTAAACAGGAGCATTTTGAGTTTGGTTAAAGGAAAGTTTCATCGAAAACTATTTAACGAATAGTTTCTGATTCTCTGATTCAACATTTACTGTTTTGGGTGTGTTAAGTTATTCTAGGGAAGACGTAATCATTATTTTGGTCATTGCAGAATAGACAATTAAGATAGGCCTGGTTTTGTATGTTATTGCTAAGTTGGGAACCCCAGCGAAGTTTGGGAATGAAGTGTCAACATTCCTAAGTTTTTGATCTTTTGATCTGTTATGTTGTGAAGTTATGAAGATTGGGTTGAATTGATTGAGAAAATGTTTTTCGACTTCTGAACCGATTTTGGTAAATTGGGAAAGAATTTTAAACCTCGGTTTCGATGTGCCATCGATATTTTCAATATGCTCGGATGTATGGACCATATCGTTTAAAATTCATTTTTGGTTTAAACATTTTTTTCTCATTTTAAACTTGTTCTCTAGTCGTATAGGAATTTTATTTATTTATATATTTGATTTGTCATTATCACTATTTATTTACTTATATTGTCTATTCTTCATACAACCATATTATTATATCGTTGTTTTCAACTAATATTCCCAGGTTTTTTTTGCAGGTTCCTACCATAGTATGACTATTCCTTACCACTTCTAGTCTTTCATTATCATTTCAATTCGGCTGTAGTTATATCTTTATTTGTTGTATTTTCGAAAAGTCATTTAAAGAGAGAGAAAAATGTTCTTCTCCATCAATTCAAATTTCTCTTTTCAATATAGAAAAACAACAACCCTGTTATATTGAAAATATTGTTTTTACGTCTGAATACAAATTGTCTGCTACAAAACTGTACGGCACCAATATTCTTTCACTTCCGCTCCAATAGTCTCCGTAACTACGATATTCTCACAGTATTGGAATATCGAGTATCTAAAATACAAACCTATTCAAAACTTGATCATTCCGACTCCAAAAGTTTTCCGTGTGAGACTCACAATGGCGGCGGTAATTTCTCGTGATTCCTACAAACTTGGTCCCCGCACTCGATAAGAGTAAAACCAAACAAGTGTATAAATTAAATCGAGAAGTTTCTCTGTTGCGGAATCAGACGCCTCTTGTGTTCCCTAAATATGGATATCGTGGTGGAATGCTTTTGGGGATCCGTGAGTCAGGAATCAATACCTATCGATAAAATATTTTTTTACCAGCACTATGAGTTTAAACTTTTTTAATAATATTCAAAACATTTGATTTTCTGCGCAGTTCTTTTTTGAAATATTCAGTATTTAAACAAAATTAAATAATATAAATACACAACCAGACCAATGTTTATAAAATTGAAATCAAAATTTACATCAAGTTCATTTATTCCAGTTGCTACTAAATGAATATTTAGCTAAACAAACTCCCAGTTTGTTCGGCCACACCGAGTTTTCCATTAATTCTGTACGGAATCCTCGGACTATCAAACTTCGACCTATAAAGCTGTATGGACAATCAACCCACATTCACAACTTAGCGCCAAGGGGCGAGTGGAGTTACAAATTCACTTCTGTCAAATGCGAAGTCTCAAGTTTGGTCCCGAGTTAGCGCCAATTTGACACGCCTTAACCCAATAACACACAGTTATGTGTTGTAAAGTTATTACTAAGATTGCTGTAAGTTAGTTTACATTCGGAGGTTCCTTAAATAAACTGATTATGGAGTGGGTTCTCATAGAGGAATGTGATTATAATAATCTTCAGCCAACATTACTTCCATCAGAAAAAGCACGTAACAGGAGGTACTGAATTTGAATTTAGTACGTCCAATTTGATCATACGGACAATCATTAATATGTTTAACATAATAATATGTATATTGAAGCAAGTAAGAAAATATTTTCATGATAATATAATAAAGTGATCAAAACGTTTAATAGACCACATAACCAAGTTAGATACCGAAAAATGAGTTAATAACCAAACATCCTAGGTTTTGAAAATCAAAATCAAAAAAATCAAAATCATTTATTGGAACAAAAACCAGTAAGTAACATTAATTATGCGTTAACAGCCACATTAGTTACAAAAAACTGTGTCGCAACTGTTAGCGCCCACCTCCGAGATGGGGACTGTTCCAACATAAAATTGTTAAGTATAACAACTTTACTTATAACTAAGAAAAACACAGAGTAATTTATGAGATAAAAATATTAACATAAGTGTGTATGTGTGTGTGTGTGTGAGTGTGTGTGTGTGTGAGTGTGTGTGTGAGTGTGTGTGTGTGTGTGCGGAGTGCGGAGGACTATAAAATGGTACAAAACTACACCTGAAAATTACAACTACACATCTAGATACAGTATACCCAATCCGTCAACATAAGGAACTAATAGTCGGTAGGTACATAACACAGCGTTGGGTTCATTCCAAACTTGGCACATAACTCTAAAGGTATGTGCAAATTGCACCACTGTAATGAAAGAGGTTCACGTTTATCGACCTTTCCGCTTTGCGAACAATGCCAAAGGGCTGACAAGGGATATTGATATGCCCTCAGAACAAACGTACACAAACATTATTCAATGTGTTACTCCCACGTTTACATATATTAACAGAGGTGGTACTACGAAAACTCGAATTAGATTATCAGTTTTATCTGAAAAGTCATTATCACCATAATATTCCTGTTGCACGGATGACCGAGTCGTAGTTATTCTGTCACAGGTCACAGGTCACAGCACCCATACAAAATTAAACGCTAAGAACGTGTCAGGCTTTCTTAGACATAGTCGATCTCCTATTAATAAGTTTACAACTAAGAAACCCAATATTGTAACTTAATAGATGTGGTTAGACAATTGCTAATAAGTGATGGTCTATGCGACTTATTGGGTATAGTTGGTATGGGCTCTTGGAGAGGTGATCCCTGAGGCGACTGAAACCTGTAGTGTATAAAAATAGCTAGTGATATTTTTATTTGATATGTTATAATATCTGTTAGTTGTGCGGACCATTCTTAAATTAGAAAAGAACAAAGATGATTGAACTTAACGTATTTTTTGCATATGCTATATGGCAGGTAATTGAAAACGGATTAGGTATTCTTTTAGTCTACTGAAAACAATGTAACAAATTCATAAAAGAAAGTCCTGGTATTAATTGAAATACTTTACAATATTTAAGCAATGGTCGCAAATAAAATAGAATAAAAGCGAAAAATTTGATTTTTAAAAATTCAGCTAAATCCTAATAGACGGATTAAAATTGTACTGACTAGTTGAAATGCCATTCTAGATTAAAATATACTTATATACTTAAAGTAGCTAATCCAATATCAAACGTAATTGCCATTGTAAACGAATGTGGGAGGTGAGTCTACTAATTGCTATGCTTAGTTTAAATTGGAATAGAATTATCTAGAAAGCATTTCAACTAAATTACAATGTTCAATGTGTCTCTGTCAAAAATGTTTTTATTTTATTATTCTATTTTATAATGTATTGCAAACGAACGCAGAATGAATACAAGTAATATATAATTATTGGTGTACTATATTGGTTAATTTCTGGAATTTTTGCTTTCGCTATTCTCGGTAATCGTTGCGAGTTTTGATTAAATTATCGCCTATAAGTGGCATCAGTTCAGATTTCTGTGTAAAATGCTTTGAGATAAATAGTTAATTATAATTATTTCGTACTAAGAATAGAATTGTCGAAATTAATTTATAACTAAAAACGGACATAGTAAAATAGAACGTCGAATTGACAAAACTAACAATTCTATGTGGCACAAATTGAATTTCTACGAAAGTAACAAAATGTTGATATGATTATGGCCATCAAATTAAATTACAAATCTACAAACCTTCCAAATTAAATGTCCAATGAGTTCGCCAAAACTTGAACTGTACCTACATGAAGGTTGACAATTTCTGACTCTAGAGCCTACTCGCAACGTCCGTCATCCGAAAATCCATTAGTAGGGGCGAATGTAAACCTGCGAAAACTAAACATTCGATACATATTATTAAGATTCACTGATTGGATCGGCTCCGAGCTCCCCTACTGAAATTTGCCCTCTCACAGTCTCTTTACATAAAATTTGCATTATCGATTCCCAGTATACATTCTGTAGGTAACTCTCGGAGAGATTATACGGGATCTACTTAGTTTGCTACAGCTCAATAAATTTTCCCTCGTCATTGGAATATTTTCGGCGAAGGTGTTTCTGGAAGTTTATGACCTACGTTACTGTAGCAATTTCTTTTTTTGTTTGTGGGTACTTTCATTTAGTTGTGGTGGGTCTTAATTTATTTGTTAAGATTAAGTAGGTACAACAGTAATTTCAAACAAGTAAAAGGATATTTTATTAACAATACCAGACACCGCAATCAAATATAACCATAAGTTTTTACATACCCAAGATCTGTTCCCGATCTTTTTCCTTAAATGCTACTCCAATATAACGTTTACCATCGGGAACCACGTTTTGTCCAGTATTACAAGTATCTCATCATCACTTTGCCTGTCTAAACGTAGAAGCTCCAAACCAACCCAATAAACAATAGTGAAAACCTAAGGGGATAAGCCAAAGCCGGACCCACCACATTCCGCAAACCCGTCCAAAAGTTATCATTCAATTTAACCTGAAGCTGGAGCTAATCCCTAATTACTTCCCCCACTTATCACCGCATGGCCGTTGACTGCCGTTACTCACCATAATCCTTGGCTAGAGGTTGTAAAGCTTCCCAGAACAAAGCTGCCGAGTTTAGGTATCATAAATCTCTAGTTAATCCCACTTTCTGGCGTTCAGGTCATAAAGATTACCACAGTGATATACAGATACTTAGATTTTATAATGTTGCTGCAATAATGTTTTGCACTCTTTCGTTTTATAGTTTAGGTCTAATGTATCTGCTTTTATGACTCTTTAAGTTCTAGCACCCACTGCTTGCAATATAAAGCAATTTTGTTCCTTTAATATGTGCCTATTGCCGTTTATCGGGGATAATATCATTGAACATTACAAGTTTGTTTCAAATTAAATTATGTATTCTAATCGTTTTGTATTTGTTCTCATACTGTGAACAAGTAAAACGTTGTGTCATATTAGCGTGGAAAGTGCGCAATGAAAATTTCAATTAGCAATGAACGTAGGTACTTTTATTAACAACACCATTGTATTACTTTTTTGAAAGTTTTTGTTAGTTGTCAAAAAAATATAATTATAACGCCAAAAACGACAAAACAACTAGTTACCTACTACATCCGTCTTCAAGGCTATCTTATTAAGTAATAAAAAAAAATGTTTAACAGCCTTCCATCAGACAAGCCGTTTTTCTGTTCAGTCGTCAAATAATATTGCGGTCGGCAATAACAAGCAATGCATTTAAACATCTACCCATCTGGACTGTCCACAATTCGCCATGACGAAAGCCATGTTCCTCTGAGCGTTACGACCATGACTGCTCCATGCAGTTGTCTGTTTTCACAGCAATAGGATTGAATAGGTCGTTGACGATCATCCTACCAATTCCAAAGTGTCTGAAAGAAGAATCCATCCGGTGCCATTATGGCATTTATATTCGGATTATCAAAACCTAACGCTGTTTATGTCTTGAGGCCAAGTTGTGATTTCAATCTTCGTACGAGACAATCATACAAAACTGAAACTGAACTGGAACTTTTATGTCCAATCTCTGCTCGGAAAAAACAAATTGGTATGTTAGTTACCATCATAAAATGTTAAACATGCTGCTGAGCATTGGATTAAGCTGAAAACCAATAACTAAGATAATTTCATCTACAATTCAAAAGTATAATTATCTAATACAAAAATTGTTGTACATGCGATCTACCTATGTCCATAGGTAGTATCTAATTACGCAAAGCCGTCAGCATTAAGCTCAAGTACACAGCCATATCGGTTACACAGCAGTACAGAAACAAGTAATATAATAACGAAACAACTGGAAGTCCAGTGGAAGGCACAAATAACTTGAGAAAGAATAACACGTGAGCGCAACTAAATTCTGAACATCTGCTGACCTCTGGACCGGATATAAATGTTCTAGATGTGTTTTTATAAGACCTTCTCAAAACTTTTAGCTACTTTCACCTGGCGTTAAATGCCTGTTGGTTCTCAATAAGATTAACATCAGTTGGCACCAACGGTAAAATTGGTTGATAATAAAGTAATTAAAGTACGTAATTTTTGATAATTAAGTTAGATTATTGCAAATTAGATTAATGCAGTTGGCACCAACGGTAAAATTGGTTGATAATAAAGTAATTAAAGTACGTAATTTTTGATAATTAAGTTAGATTATTATATACTGATATCTTACGTTTAAATATTATATCAAAACAAAATTACGTACAAAAAATTTTAAGAAGCTCGCCATGATAAAATGAGGAAGCAGCCTACGTTAGCCAGAATTTCGAACATGACACTGACCAGTTCACATTTCCTACGTATTTGTATTTTCCTACAACATGCTTCCATGCAAAGAAGAGGCAAATTTCAGTAGGGGAGCTCGGAGCCGATCCAATCAGTGAATCTTAATAATATGTATTGAATGTTTGCAATCTTATTTAGTTAAAAAAACTGACCAAAACAAACAAACTGACCAGTGGAGCGTATGTTTCTCTTCCAGTTACCATCACCTCCTTGACGAGGAGGTATTGAAACGCTATAAATTAGCCGCCTTATCTCGCCGGCCATTCGCGGCACATGCTCTTGGATTACTCTCTTGTAAGGGGAATCTTTTATTTCCTAGCGGTGCTCTCAAACTAGAAACGAGGTTAGCGATGCCGATAGAATTTGCGAGGCCGTAATTGTGTTACGCGATAAAGAATTGTTTGACGCAAGTATGAGGCTCCGATGGAACTTCGAGAAAGTTCGCAGTAATGGAAGATGGACGAATAACATCGAGATAAACAGGACTGATGTTTCATTGGAATTCAAATTGGTGGCTGAATATCTTGCTTAACATTATTTTTTATTTAATTTACCTCTTATTTACCCGTCATATTTTTATGTTGATAATATCTTACTTTTTTATTTTACTTTTTGAAATCATACCTACAGAAATGAAAATTTTTGGTAGGAGCTACTGGACTAGTGTGACTAGTGAAGGGAAATTCCACATACGTGATTCGTGTGTAGGAACAGGCATTTGTAAAATTCCTTAACCAACAATGCCTTTATATCAACACTCAAAAATTAATACGATCCACCGTCAAGAAAGCAACAAAACAAGTTAAAACACCCGAACCGTTCCGCTCTTCCATAATTTCTTATCAACTAAGCAAAAGGCATTTAAAATACAATATTTATCATCAAATACTGTTATTGTATTTGATTTAACTTCAGCTTTCTTATCATTAACGGTTAAAGCTAAGGCGTCAGCTTCAAGGGGGAATTTGTTTTGCTTCGCTCCTTGTTTTTGCTACTCACCATTCTGGAAGTTCGACGTCTTATCTCCATGAGCAAGTTTTGCTTAATTAGTTTATTTATAGATTCTGATATCTTCTGGAGTTTTCCGAGATTTAGGTTGCAGGGTAAAAAGTGAGATGTAATGTTTTGTGTTTTTTTTCCTGTCTTGTTTATTTTTTGGATTAGAACTTGTAACTCAAAGGACTTCAAAAAAATATTTCAAATAAATATCGTTGTAGTGTATAATTTCGAAACTTACCTATTGCACAATAACAGTTTAAAATATATTATTTTGTCCTTAACACGATTTGACACAGAAATTACATAATTATGATGTATCGACGAAAGGCATTGCAAATTCAGTCCTGAATTTAAAATATTAAATTTATCACTCAATTGCAAATCACAATAGAATATCGAGTAGATTCTATCGAAAATTCAGACGAGATAGATAACAAAGCAAAACAAGACAACTTTTAATAGCTAGGTCTAAAAGCCCTCGAATAACTACATTAAATTTCGAATTTTTAGAGTGCAAGGTAGTCCATGCACTCTAAAAATTCGATTTGACTTCAACAAACATAGGCAATCAAGCACTCGCCCAAATCGATATTTTTGGGAGCCGAAAAGCTAAATATTGAAATTTTCTAGCAAGGTGTTGGCAATGCAAATTGTATTTACTTGGGGAATGTTGTCAAGTCAGTCAACAGTCAGGGTAAATTCGGAGGCGATGGTTAGATTATATTGATCGTTTGGACAATGTTACGCGAAATTATTTCTTTTCCCCATTTATTTTTCGGGAGTTATAATTGGATGGATTTCGTTGTTTGCGATTGAATAGGAAGTGTTTTGAAAATAGAAATTATTTGTTGAGTTATATTTTATTTGTGTTTTGATGATTCTTTTGTTTTGCTTATTTATTTCCGTTGAAAACGAATTGTGTTTTTTTATTCGCTACTTTCATCTAAAGGTACAATAGGATACACGACGTACTGTTTGATTTACTTGGCTCCTAAAATTTATGTACAGCGACTGAAAAATTATATTCTAATCGTCACTTAGTTAAATGCTGTTACTATAAAAGTGAGTCTCAATATCATAACGAGTAATGGAATGGCAAAGCCCAGAAAATTCAATCATTTTTTTTTTCAGTGTTGGAGTGTCTCATGAAACGAGGTAATACTGTGTTATTTTATGTTTTATCCAATTTCCCTTTGTGGTCATTAAATTACAGAATCAGTGAGGTTTATAGATAAATATTTGATTGCACTAGTTTACAAAAGATTAACACTTGGAAGTTAATTATCACACCATTCGGTAATTAAGCGGGATATTATTTAAATGACTCATAATTCACAGAAATTTTAAAGCTTTCATTTGCAAGCGCATTTTAAATTGTATCATTTATGAGTAAATAAATTTATTGTATTTAATTATGAGTAAAATGGTTAGTTAAGCTTTATTACTATGAAATAATATTTTTTAATGGTAAAATAATATTACTAGCGAGATATATTATCCAAGGCAATGACCTCTTCGTAAATTTATTCTCTAACTCTCTAGGACTTATATAGAGTAATTGACAAATACTTTTTAAAGGCCTCTTTATAATCGTAAAAGGAAACGTTTTTATCGAATATTGAATGATGTTAATAATAATTGGTAGAATGTGACAGTTTCCGATTTTATTTTTAAATTGAACATCTTGACAGATTTGTATTCATTGTAGGTACTATCGAACCCCAATATTCGCCAAAAAAAACATGGAATCCGAACACTTTATAAGTCAACTAAAATACGAAAATCCCAAAGAATATCAAGCGAATCTCAAAGGAGACGAACTATCACAAAAACCATATAAATTATTTGAAATTGTGTTATAAAAATGTATGAGATTTATAACTTTATTGTCATAGGGTATCGGTGAAGAGGCTCAAGGGGCAGTGGAGCCTTCAAACATGCTTGGAATAGAGATCGCGAGATTTTCGTATTAAAAATAGACTGAAGACGATCTTTCTTGATTATTCTGGTGTGATCGCAATACAAATTGGGAGATAGCCTTGTTTGAGGGTTTAATACTTTCGTATTGAGCTCTGGCTTTGAATAAGGATCACGTGTGTCAATCTGTCATTCAAAAGGTGACTGACATCTCATTACATTGGATTTTCGTAATTTTATTGTACTTGTTTTGTTGTATTTTCTTGTTACTTTTCTTGTGCCACTCTATTTCTAGAAATTGATTTTATGTTTTTGATACGATATTGTTCAATTAGTCGTATAACATACTTGTGGACTTAAAGAAAACGAGAAACCACTGTTTAGATATAATTGCATATCTTCAGAAAAAATAGCAATATCTAAAATGATTGACTAGAACAAAAAAAAACAATATTTTAAACTGTTAATAAATATTTAAAAAACAAACTCCAGCTATTATATTGTCATCATCATTCACAGCCCTCGTCTGCCATCATGTCACTGGGGCCCGAGTCTGCTATTTACACTCCGTGCCACTATGACAACAGTTGCATCGTCCGGCGGCGCTCGGGCCCTCTCGGGTGCACTCGGGCCGCTTCGGGCGCGACTTATGCGCGTTCGGGCGGCATTCGGGCATTCTCATTCCATTCGGGCGGTTGTCATAGTGGCACGGAGTGTAAATAGCAGACTCGGGCCCCTGGTCATAGGCCTGTCTCTATACGTGCCGTCCTGTAATAGGTTCATCTAGATAGAACACGAAACAAAACTATATTCTAGTAAAGGTCAATAACACAATACTTTTAAATGAATTACACACATTAATTTTGCAACAAATTAATGGAGTTTAAAGTACAACACTGTAAATGTCACTTCTATTAGAGATTTATCTGAAAGTTTTCACAAAACATCTGTGCGTTCATCAATCATAGTGTAAGCATGTAACGTTTTAATATCATCGATCAATCATACTGAATTAATAGAAGAAATTAGTTTTATGTTAAGCTCAAAATTAATGATACAACCAATCGAAATATGATAAATGAATAAATGTGAAAATAAATAACTTTTTTAAATTTCTTGTCTGTAAGTAGCTGTGTATGACAAAAGCATTAAATATAGTAATATTATAAAACGGGTTACACAGGCCGTGGTCGCCTCAGACTCAGAGTCTGCTTGCGACCACGGCCTGTGTAACCCGGTCGAAACGTCAAACCCTAAAGGTATTTATGCATGTAAGTGCTAATCCCCGTTTTATAATATTACTATAAAAACGCAGCGCTATAGTTTAAAATTTATTAAAAAATTAAATAATTTATGCTTTAAACTTTCCACCGCTACATTTAATATTTTTGTCTTTAAATATCATAACATACCTATGTTAAACCTAAACTTTATAGCCTAGAACCTCCATAACTTTATGTTTCATCCTTTTACATATTAAATAAAAGTTCCCCCTTCCTTCCTTTCCAGAACAATTACACTAACCCACCAATAAATAATTCATAAATCAAAGGGAAACATCCAACAAAATTATGAACAAACTCAAAACAACATTCTGTAAATAAAAACTTAGTAATAACAGCGTTTAATGAAACCAGCTCAGTGTATACAAGATAAAATGTAACAAAAAATCCCCGTTTTGCATTTACTAAACAAACAGAGAATATTTACTTAGGCCTAGTTATAAATATTATGTTAACATATGAAAATTATGCGTCGTTTCAGCAGAACCTTTTTATTCGCGAGTGTGCTCTATGTATTATGTAGGTAGCCTTTAGTGCGAGGATTGTGTTTTGTGATGTAAGGCTTTTCGTGCTGTGGAGATGAATGTTTTCACGAGATTTTTGTTTTATATGGTGTGAATGAGAGATTTGAATAAGATATAGATAATGACCATTTTATAAAACTGTTGTTCTGGATCTTGATCTACACTGTGAGAACTACTCGCTTTATTTGTGATCTTCATCTGCGTGTACCTCGGTCATCCGTAAATGTTTAGAAACCAAATAATTTATAGAAAATCAGAGCATCTGTAATTTGTAATTAGTTACGTATAGAAGTGTTGACATTGTAGCCGCTAAAAAAAATCCGAAACACTTCTCAATCGACTTGTAAAAGACTCTCTAGAGACCTTTTAGGATATTTATCCTAAAAGGTATCTAGCGAGTCTGGTTAGTTGGTCAAAAAAAAAAAAGAAAATATTCATTTTCCTTACTTTTTAGACAAACTTGTGGCCCTACCACGTCTCGCTAAAACAACCAGATCTTTATTAAATTTCGTCTCAGTTCCAGTGGTTTTACTAGTTGAATTATCTTGAAATATCATAGACAGGCAGTCACCAATCTTTTTTAGAACAACAATATGGTATCTAAAAAACTTAAATTCTTCGGCAATATTCTAACTAACTTAGATTGTTAATGACTTCAGCTCCTACAGTCAAACAGTTCACCAAGTTTTGTAAACATACAAAAGTTGAGTACATACAATGCTGCATCAATTTGCTTCAGCAGATTCTCTTCAGGCGTTTCTCTAAACTTAATCTAACAGTCATAACTACAAGTAATCGCCTAGCTTTTAGCTTCGAACTAAATTCACCGGTCTACGCGGAACTTTATATAGTGGGTAACTTTGTTCCACTTCGCAGCTGCAAATGGTCAGTGGTTGTTAAATTTGCCTGCCTAACGTTATGGAGCAGCCTTTGGCTAACTTGTCTAGATTTAAATTGGGATTAGTGAAGACTGGCTTTCAATTTAAGCCCGGTTCATATGTGTTGCTCTTTATTCGTGAATTTTATCTAAACATTCCAAAAATAACATAAGCAATGTTTTTTTACTAACATAAAAACATCAGTAAGGACACAAAAAATACATCGTATCATATTTTAGATAGTAATAATAATTTTTGAATATAAAAGACACTTGAAACAAATATTTGAAAATAAGAATCAATACAAAAATTACACAAAACGCTAAGTAACCTGAGTAAGACCATAAAAATCCTTTTTGACATAAATCATATGAACAAAAATTTTAAACTACACGAATTTCCAAACCCAAACACTAAAATCTTTAACACTACAATTACTCTAATTAAACATGATACACTCTCAAAGTTGGAGAGATAAAAATGAGCATCAGTGAGAGTTCTAATTGCGGATATCGCGAAGTTCGCAACAAGCAGGAAACTAATAATTAATAGAACACCACTTCAAGGTAGTACTGACTTGTTGAGACTCAGGATATTTCTCGCAGTTTCTACCTGTTTCACAAGTGTTATGTTGGTACAGCAATTCTGCGTGAGTTTTTAGTAGTACGAGAATTTTTGGATCGTGTTTTGTTTATTTTTGTCTTTTAGAATTACGCAAGTTAAAATACAACTATGTAAATGAATGGCAATACGCTTAAAAAATTCCCCTTCTGTGGATATAGGAAAATTCATTTGATTGGAATCTCTATAGGTGTGTTGCTTCTTGAGATTTTACCAATCTCAAGAAAGTTAAGGATTTATGGAAATAAACCTATTAAAACTACTGTTAACCTTTAAAAAATATTCTTAATTTATAACTATTCATATAGCATTACTTAACCTATTTGATAAGTCTACATTTGGTCAGGTCCATAGATAAAATGATCTAGCGAGGGATTCCAATATTTGACACTACGAAATGTTTCATGCACCAGTGCCCAGACTGATAACGGAACGATAAGACGAGTTCAAATAGTGGTAAGTACAAGATAATCTTGAATATATCTAACATTTAGAAATTCTGCCTACCCAATAGGCCAAGGAAATGTGGGAAATACAAAATTTCCATTCAAATTTCCCAGTAAAATTAAATACAAGTGTTAAAACGCCAACTAACTTCGGGTGAGTTTCCGTGGCCATTACCGCAGAATTCAGATAACGGTCCAGTAAGGTTGCTTGGAAGGAGCGAGGCTAGTAAATGGAAGCAATGACTGTAAGGATATTATCAAATACCTGAATTAAGACGGTAGATGTTTACCGTCGTCGTGACCTAGCAGTTCGATGAACGGTTTGTGAGTAGAAGGTTGCAGGTTCGGGTTCGAAGCCACAACGGGCAAATCCCAGTGTGAATTTTCAAAGTTATGATATGTAGTTTCTTTATTGTAAGCCACCTATCAGATCTGGTTCAGGAAAATATCACTAAAATAATATATATGCTTCATTCTCAAATATCGTGCACTCAAGTACCAAAATTTCTTTTACAAAAATGGAAGCCTCTGTTTTTAAAAGAACGACAAAAAAGTACAATCAGTATGATAAAACTTCTGTTCACCTTTTTACCCTTCCCACAAAAGCTGAACTAACAAAATTAAATACAATAAAACAATTCAAGCTCAACATATTATTCTGTAATTTTACTCGTTAGAAAAACAGTAGCAAAATCCACAAAGGATAGAAAAACCAAATAAAAGTCTGCCTACAGCATTGAGCGAACAAACTCTGTAGAGTGGCGCCTTTACAGAATAGAGATGGCCACTCGACCGTGAAATTTAGTTAGCTAAAACTGACGGTAGAGATGTGCGCTGGTTAGAATTTTGATAGTAGCTAAGTTGTTGTCAATTTTTCGCACAGTTGTAGGTTGGTTTTAGAGTTCTAAATTTAGCTAAGTAATCGTTCTAAATCTATTTAAAAAAGATTTTTATAAGAAGAATTTTCATTGACTTGACTGTCTGTAAATAGCTGCTACTGGCAGTAGGTACTACCAGGTTATAGCTAAGGCAAGCCAGTAGTATTAATTCCGATTAAGAAATAATAATTTATAAACAACTAGCTTGAATTAAATAAATAAACTATCTGTCCATTAGAGATAAAGTAAAGGCAGCAAATAAAACATTTTTAAAGCACCTGCCATTTGATTATATCATTACATGGCATACGATCTCAAAAAAATCCGCTATCAACGTGAAAATCTCAAGCGTAATCTTTTTGTCTTGCGTAATACGTCGCGAAAGTAAATTCCCAATATCCCTATTGACAGACGGCAGTAATAATTTTACGATCTTCTCAGAATCTACGTTTACGGTTACGTGAGTGGACTTGTTACGATTCTATCTTATCATTTTTATTGTATTGACGATCGACGAATCGTTTTAATGCATTCTGATTTTTAAATGTCTGGATTTTATAATGACGAGTGCAGATTGCTTCTAAGGTCTTCTATAAAAATGTTTCATTGTTACACTTATACTTAAATAATTTTAAATCCATAGAAAATTAAATTTCTCCCCTGTATTGTGAGTTAATCCGCATGAATCCAAAACAAAGATGACAAATGCTTACGTACTTTTATGTGCATTGTGCACCCATGCATCGAACTGTACATGTACAACAAATAAAAATCAATAAACCCTTCAATTATTTTATTCATCGTTGTAGTCTAAAAAAAGTAAAAATAGACACCTCCACAGAAATCTTTTTGATTTGCTTATAGAAATAGAAAAACATTTATTTAGTACAGTACACAAGACAACACACAGAACATAAACACAAAACAAACACAAAAAAAGAGGAAAATAAATAAAAATATAAAAAAAATACACAATACTAGTTGCGTTGTCCAGCATACAGCACCAAAAAGGTCACCAACTCAGCATATGCTAGGTGTAGAACACCCAGCACTGGTAGCTTAGATTTTCTATCATTATCTTCACGCCCTTCATGCCTTTTTAGATTCAATCATTGTAATAGCATCCTTCATCTTCCTATCTACCTAGGCTCTAGATCTAGGCTGTCGCGCCATGTTGTATGTTACCTACGTGCTCAGTGGCCCACAGCTCATGCCATGTGCGGTGGACGTGTGCGCCCCAGTTTTACGTAATGCTTTATGGGCCATGCTCAGAAACAAGTTCTATAACACTAGCTGCTGTAATTTTAGTTATGAGAAATATAACATTAAGAAATAAATGTGAAGATTGTTGTTGCGATTAAAGATCCAAAGACCTATTTTGAAAACAAAAACACCAAAATCTTTTGGTGTTGTAGTGTATAGGCTGAAGATAATCCATTGATGTTGCTATGCACACCTACCATATTAACCAGAAACTAAATATTTATTAAGAACGAAGAAACACGAAGGAAACTACTTCTGCACATTTATTAAAATTATGCTTAGTTTCACTAAAACTTAGTCTTCAGACATAAATGTTAAATCCCGTTCGGCTTCAACTTTATTTATACTAATTAATGTTTCAAACTAAAACGTTAACCAAGCATTTTACTTGTAAACCTCAGTTATTCTCAAGTTTCGATGTAAATTACCTTCCGGAAACTTATGAGCGCAAGGTACAAACTGCAAACATGTTACGAGTTTAACTTCAAGTTGACCATGGAATACGAAATGCCTTACCTGGGCCACATATTGGGCCAAACTATGGCCAACATTACGTTCTTTTTGTTTTCGTTGTCACGTGTTGGCTTCAAACAATGGGCCAAGGTTGGCTTGTCTATTATAAACCACATTAAAATAATGCCCTAATAGAAATTTTGTTTTTCAAATATTGGCTATATGGTAAACGTGACCACAGCAACAGTCCAATTTCTATTTTCAATAATCAAAATTAACTGGTAAAACATTAAATTAATATGAACACAAAACAAATATCAATAGCACGAGATACAATTAATTCTGGAAATAGTTTCCCATTTGTCCATTCGGGCTTTAGGTAAATTATTTAGGTACAAACATCAATACCGCATTGACAAGCTCTAAAACAATACGCCATAGACAGTAATCAATGAAATTGGAGTTTTTTGGCTTCGCCCATTGGACCATGAATAATCTATTTCAAACAAACGAATCGCCGGACCCAGGTTAATTGAAAACTGATGAATTTCATCAGCTTTTGTTTCAAACCGGCCGGTATAGACGTTTCTGTAAAATCCATTTTAATCTGTCGTATAGAAAGACGATTGTTGGAAAGGGTTACTTCGAATGAGAACAATTGAATTTATAATTAAATAAACATTTTCAGTTGCATCTGATAAGAACGGGAACTAGACCGAAGTAAATGGTTTAGTTTTAACGGACAGTAAAATAGGCACAGATATGATAGACTCCACATAATAATACGTTAAAGAACATCTCTGACACGATATAAGAAGAAAAAGTAAAAAAGGAAATGGCCTCCACTTCTAAATGCAAATAAACAAATAAATGTTTTAAAATATTTTTGTCATCTGCATCTTCAAGAAAACCTTTTATTCCTTTTATAAGGAAACCTTAGACCATTGTGTTAAATATCTTACAAGACAAATCATTATTTTTCCTGCTTTTCGTCGCTTGCAAATACTGATATGGTAAGCACTCAGCTTTTTGTTCACCAAAATCTACTTGAAAATATTCTGAAAGGAAAAATGTGATAAAAATATATCCACAATTTAATCATCTTTTCATTATAATAAAAGCTTTGATTGTCAATATATTGAACTCTATTATTTTAATAACTAACTCGGTGTTACGTGATTTTCACCCTTCCATTTCTTTGGATTAACGAACAACAAGGAACAACATGATTCACGAACAATAACTAATGGAGAGGATTAGTTTAAAACATGTAGTACAAGAGATAAGGAATAAGTAGTAGGGGAAAACAGTAAGGTAAATAGTTTTAATAATAGATAATAATTTTAGTATATATAATGTGGTCATCGAGAAAATGATGAAACTGACCATCACATCAGTTAGTATATGAGTGGGTTCATCTCATCTTATTTGATCAAAGAGAGAATTTCGACGGGCCTGTTGGTCTAGTGGTTAGTGACCCTGACTGCTATACCGGAGGTCGTGGGTTCGATCCCCACCCAGGACAAATGTTTGTGTGATGAGCACGATCATTTGTTCTGGTTGTCTGAGTGTAATTTATCTATAATATGTATGTATTTAGAAATATATCAGTATGTTTATCAGTTGCCTGGTTACCATAACACAAGCTCTGCTTAGCTTGGGATCAGATAACCGTGTGTGAGTTGTCCTGGAATATTATTAATATTATTGTTATAAATGTCGTCTTAAAAATTAAACCTAATTATTTATTTACGACGATCCAGCAAACTACTGAATGTTCTCAATTTTTAATTGCTGCTTTCAATAACACCAATGTTCTTAAGCAGAAATTTAAATGTAAATCTCTTTGCTGCCTATCTGATAATCCCTAAACAGGATTATGGTTCTACGGAAGGAACAACGTCTCCGAATTACGTCCATCACTCCATTAGTATTCATCGGGGATCCAACTTGCTTGAGGCTGGATTATAAGAGGCGTCCAAAACCTAAAAATATTGGATCTCAGATTATATTGTCTCTTCCCTTGCTTGGACTCCAATCATAATTTAAAGTACATAGTCGAAAGGTGCCGTTTTTTAACTTATCTAGAGCATACAACTTGAGCAGTTAGTCAGTGATCAAACTGTCGATAGCTCTCGCGCGGCACGTGCGTCCTCCGTCCGGCTACTTTTTAGGGTTCCGTACCCAAAGGGTACCAACGGGACCCTATTACTTAGCCTACGATGTCTGTCTGTCCGTCACAGGCCTCTACAGACCAAACGGTAAAATTTAGACAGCTGAAATTTACACAAAATACTTGTTACTATGGCCGCTATCACAACAAATACTAAAATCATTGAAAACTTAAAATCTAAGAGGGCTCCCCATTGCATTGATGTATTCAAACCGCAAACGATTTGCCTTCTAATTTATAAAGACACTAGCGACCCGCCCCGGCTTTGCACGGGTGCATTGCTGATACTAAATATACTACATAATCATAAAGTGTTGTAGGGCGAAGCGCGGCCTTCGACGCACTATTTGGTATAGGCACGCGCTCCCCGGCCCCCCGGCCGGTACCGCCGCAACCGCTATGTCCCTGCATTTTAAATCTGTAATATCTTCGAAAATATTCATTTAAATTACATGCTGTAAAGGGCCATATTGATCTTTATTACATGCACAATGTATTTAAGGTACTTAATTGGATAAGGATTAATGCTGTATTGATTAAAAAGGATAAAAATGGTTATTGTGGGTTATCCTCAAGAGATAGACATATACCATCGCGGACTTTTTTGTAGACCTTTTTAAGGTGTACAATACTGTAGTACATTACTTTGATCTATCTCGTAGGGTTCAGCCAGCGTTTGCAATGTAAGCTCAAAAAAGTGTGTTTATTTACGACCTTACATAAAAACTCTAAGATTATCAGTGTTTCTCTCCTATATTATGCATGTATTATACATGTAAACCTTCCTCTTGAATCACTCTATCTATTAAAAAAAACCGCATCAAAATCCGTTGCCTAGTTTTAAAGATCTAAGCATACATAGGGACAGACAGCGGGAAGCGACTTTGTTTTATACTATGTAGTGAAGTGATGATTGCACACAGTTAAACAAATTGATGTTATAAATGTCAGGCGTTTCTATTTATAACACGTAAAATGTAAGTAAACTTCAATGAACTTTGCTATTACATCAGGCACATAACCTACAATGAGTAACACAGCACTTCTTTCTGATGGTGGTACGGAACCCTTAATGCGCGAGTCCGACTCGCACTTGGCCGGTTTTTTGATTTGTCGACCACTCGAAGCAGTAAATGTCTGTCACCTGTTAAACCTTCTAAAAGACTGCCACAAACATTAATGATTCTTCTGTTATTTATTTCTATTTCTGTGTCAACCAGATAAGTTTAAATTAATTTACGTTGCTGTCTAAAATATACATTCATTTAATTTTAAAATTAAACTCTTTAACCACATAATTTATCTAAACATAATGTACTAGAAAGAACAGTCTGAATATCACGCGATTATTATTGCCTCTATTTTATCTAACGCATCTTCTGCAAGGGTGGGCTTAGTTATAACAGCAATAATGTAACTTAAATATAATACTCCTATAAATAGGCAACAGGGGTCGTTATTTGTGTTATTTTTATCGCGTTCTGTGGAACAATCCCTTTCATCTCATATTGCGTTGTCCACGGCTCACCGTGATCTAGGATGAGAGCCTATTCTGGAAACACACGTAGAGCTATTGTTGAAAACATGTTCATTTGATTCTTTAAACTTTGAACAGATTACGAAAATATATGTATTTGTAGCCTTTAACGATTCTCAAAAGCAGTTTTTTTATCATTGATTGATCCTTTTTTAAAGTAAATATTAATAACTAGCTGTGCCTGCGACTTCGTTCGCGTGGATGACGAAACTTATCAATGAGTTTTTAACCGCAAAATTAAGTTTGTTTTTTATTGTTTATACTTTTCCGTGAAAAAAACTACCCAGTGTGGTGCCCAGGATAATAAAGAATAATTATACCAAGTTTCATCGTAATCAACCCGGTAGTTTTTGCGTGATACCTGAACAAACAGACAGACAGACAGACAACATTTTTTTTTTCACGCTTTTGGGTTCGGTGTCGGTCTAGTAACACCCCCCGCCATTTATTTTTTTGATATTTTCAATGTACAGAATTTTCACTTCTACAGATTTATTATAAGTATATATGACGTATTTCAATGAAATTAAGTTTATTGCACCGAATCGATTATTATTTAACACCAATAAATAAACATCGTAAGTTTCACTATACAATTATCATCAGTCGAAATTTAATTGTTCGGAGTTTCGATCAAAATATAAAATAGACATACACAATTTTGACAGGACCCAATACACCAAAATATTACAATCATTTTAATTTTGACTTGAAATAACTCTTTTTAAAGCAAGAATCGTCGTGATAAGCAAAGGATATCAAAGCCTTCCCTAACATGCCCCCGTATCCTCCCAAACATAGAACATAAAGCAAAACGCCCTGTTAGCTACCTAATAGAAATTCCGCACGCATGTCGGCTATGTGCGAGGATCCTAATATCGCCTTACAGAAGGATACACTTTTATTCTGCTTCCCTTCGGTATAACCCCTCTGACAATATGATGTAAACTTTTATTGCAATCTATAGTATGGTGCGTGTGTCTGTTTTTAAACGGTTTTCGTATTGGTTTCTATTGTTTGTTAGTATCAGTAAAATAAATGAATGTGTCTTACATCATTGTGGGGTATGATTGACAACTCGAGGTGCTTTTTTAGAACTAACTTTAATTCCATGCAGTAGGTCCAAACTTTTTTTCTTCCCTGCAATATTTATATCAATAACAAAGTTAGTAATTAGAAATATCTTAGCCCTACAAATAAATACACAACTTGAAATCACTTAACTAAAATTTCATTTCTTAATTTTGCACTTTGTATTTGCATATGTGTGTGCGAAAAAAGCGCTTAATGCAGTAACACAAACTAAAATTGTGTATTGAAAGCGTGAAAACCGGGCCGCAAAACCTAGTTAGTCATAAAAAACTATCGTAAAAAGACATATTCTGCCTAGAATTTACCTTTTCAAGCTTGATCCTAGATCTAGCCGCATTAAGTCCTTGCTTTCCATACATCGTGCATCCGATAGAAGATTATTGGCTTTCGAGGTTGTACTGAAAGTAGGGCAGCCCTAAGTCGAAGCATACATACATAATATTTAGGGATTTGCATACAATTATGTAACGTTGTGTAAATTTATCCAGAAATGCATATGTAAGGTAATAAGGCACGTTTAAAAATATTTGGTTAACCAGGTTTGGGGTTTTAAAGACAAGGGATTTTCTGATTTTCTTTTTTTTATTAATATCAATCTGAAGGGACAAATTTTGTCCACCAGCCTTTTAATATATCAACAAATAAAGTTTTTTTTTGTAATTTAGTTTGTTTTTCAGACATATATATTTAATAAAAGTTCAAATTTTCAATATTAAAAAGAGAATGACCAAATTATGAATGTAATTTTTACTAACGCACGCTCTAGTGTCAAATTTCTAAATACATCCCAAGACGACAGATGAAAAAATATTAAGAGTGCCAAAATAATTCTATTAGCAGTCTTAAGTGATTGAAGTCTTCTGTTAGTTTTATTATTCTCACTATAGTTTATTTATTATATTTGAAGACTTAGAAATTCAGACCACGTTTCAGCGTTTGTTATTTAAAGAAAAGTTTGCGTTGGTTCTACAAATTAATTTAACTCAAAACTGCTTCAATTTAATTTAGAATTTTAGCAAATAAATATTATTTGAAGTAGAAAACGAATGCAAATATTTGCAATAGACTGTAGTTAATAATTTATTTACTATGGAGTCCGGTAGGCTAAATGATCTATATAGATCAAACCAAATTAAATATTTTAAGGACAATGTGCAAAGACCCAATCCGACACGTAATATGGATATCTTAAAAAAAAAATTGTTCGCTTTCCTCAACGAACGAGTGGTATTATTTTTTCACTTTAAAAAACCTTTTTACATGACTATTACTTATATGACTGACGCATGCGGTGATTGGAATATATATGATCAATAAATGAAAAATAAATAAAATTATTCTAAAAAAATTGGCTCTTGACTATTACACGCAATATTTTTTTACCATATAACCATAGAAGCTCCTGTCTCTGTTTATTGCATATAGCTATTAAGAGGCCATGTTCGCTAGTGGAAGTTTACGAGCTAATAGCAAATTTATAGCCCCTGGACACCTTACTTGCCAATCCCCACCTTACGGGAAATCCCTCCTTTATTTTCCTTTTATCTTTGGATCAAAATACCATAAAATATTCAGTTAATTAATTCTTTATCGAATGCCGATGGAGTATAGTGAATTTATAGGTAAAAACAATAAGGGTAATTCAGTGATTTAGGGAGTTTTTATACAACTCAAAGTGAAGCCAAGTGTCTTTAGAAAAACACAATGAAATTTCACTTTTTGCTTGAAGAAATTTTACGTTTCTAAGAAATGTTTATGTGTAAACCGTTTTCCAACCGTTTTCCCACATAGACGAGACTGTATGTATACAAAATTTATTCAACGTACCTAAGATAGCAATGACTGAAGCTCCACCAAAAAATAAAAACGCTAAAGCCACTGAAAATAAAAACATTTCTCTAGAAAGTCGTCCAAAAACCGAGACCGATAAACAATGAGACAATAGGCACCAGAATTGATTCGTGCTATCAGGCACCCCGTACCACGAGACTAATGCCGCCATTACCGAGACAAATCAGCAGCCATCCGACGGCGACGAATCGTGTGTTTCTACATCGCGAGAGAATTAGTGGTAATGAGGATAGTTGTTTAGCGACGTATTTGAGAGCTATTTGGATCCCAGGTTTGGAATTGGTGAAAAGTTCTGATTTGTTGGATTTTATTCTTGAAGTTATTGATGCTTATTGGTATTATGTATTTAGAACAGCATTAAACACAAGCTTAGCATTGTTCAATTACTAGTTTCTGGTTTCATCAAACTGAACCACATGTTAGTACCCTATCTTTCAGTTCTGTAATGTTATTACTTTAATCTAAACAGTCGTGAACCTTCATCACATACTAAATAGTGATGTAAGTGATAATTAACCCTGCCATTTTGCACAATGTGGCTAAACCTTTTCTTCTTTACTTTCTCTCCTAGCGGGTAAATTTAATCCAATACTGTGTTGAAAGGTCACTGATTCCCTCGGAGATTTCTAAAAAAATGTGGTGAGAATAACTATGTGACCCCTGAAACCGTATGCTTACTCTGTTATCAATATCATTCGTATTTCATTGAAATTGTTGATCCGGTCAGGAAGAGTCCCATCCAAATTTACTGACCATACGTGTGATTTGACATTACAAGCCACCATTCAATATCCAACTTTAACCAATGGACACAGAGTTCAAATTTGCATGCCAATAAGTCTGAACTCTCGTTTCAAGATATTTTAAATCTTGTGTGAAAGGAATAGGGTTTAATTTTCAATTTTCAGTGTTTGCGATCACATGAAATGAAACCTTATGACCAGGTGATAAAGACAATGTTTGAAATGATAATAAAGTGTTACAGACGCGATTTGTTAGGCTTCATACACGGCATTGAATATTATATTTTAAATTCATTACTCTTATTTATTTTGAAAACGTTTGGTTTAAAAATAGATAAGCAGTACACAATAACAATATTTGTTTACACTTTGAATTTAAGGTTTATTACCAGCTGGCTTTCAGATATTTTCTTTTGCATTACCATTTTTTATGACACGGTGAAGTGTCATAAAAAACTGTACGTAAAAAACGTACCTCAATCCGTTTGTTAAATTACCAAAAATCAATTAATTTTGATTAAATAAAGCTTTACATTTACATAGCCATCGATATTTTATACATATTATTATATCGGCCTAAGAACTTAAGTCTAAGTCACCATAAATCTCTAAATTGACCTTCAGTAGTACGTATTCACAATTCCAATCCACCGCCCCGGAAATACAAGCTGGACAAAAACTCGAACACTGACAGAGACACCATATATAACTGAATATTTTCAAGAATGCGACGCTGGCTTCACTTTATGTATGGTTTCCGATGTGCCGATAATATATTGTAGGATCGACGCCTCCCACTTCCCCTCGTTTTGGCTGAGAATATAAAGTGCTATGTAGCCAATAACATGTGTAACTGCCAACTATCTTGAACATCCTGATTGGAAATACCACCCTGTATTAGTAAGTACCCCTTTAGTATAAAGGGGTAGGCAGATTCTATTGTTAGGTAAAAATTTGGTTGGAACAGCTCAAATGTAACGGAATACTTCAGTTTACCTTAAATATTTTTGTATATTGATTTGATATTGATGTCTGATTTTCGATACCTTAAAAACGTAATAAATATTGTGAATACAGTGCCGAAATAAGGAAGACAAAATCCGCTTCTCAAGACTATCAATGACTAATCTAGACCCAGTAAATTACAATAATCATACCCCAAATTATGTAAAACTGCTGCAAAAAATCAAAATTTAATCATACCACTTCATATATATCGAAATAAAGGTATTTACTGAATGATATTAACTCCAACTTATATTTTACTTTCCAAAACTGCATACTTCCTATTTACTTCATTGCAACATACTGCATCTTAGCCACTACAGTCTAGCCATCATGTTATCACCATAAACTGTACCAGTAAAGCGATTCCATCAGCGCATTAGGCCGACACACAATATATTCTTGGAAGCCATGACTCCAGAGCTTTACTTTTAATGAGTTCTGTACATCCTTATATATGACGTCAGCGATGTGATTGCATCATGGAAGTTATTTTATTTTTATGAGGCTTAAAATCTCGTCATTGTAACTACTTTTTTTAACCTTATAATGATTATAAAACGGACAACTATGAAGATCATGATGCTCAGTGTACGCTGAGAAATGAATGTTATGCTTTATAAGCACGAAGTTACAGTTTCGTAGAAAGAAAACAAAGGCAGTGGATTTCTCAGAAAACCGCGTTTGTTTTGTTTACTTTCTGAAAATTCTTTATCGTTGCGCTTTATGCATATTAAATACCACATTGTATTATTTTTAACCGACTTTAAAAAAAGGAGGAGGTTCTCAATTCGGATGTTTGTATGTTTTTTTTTTTTTTTTTTTTTTTTTATGTTTGTTCGCGCATATCTCCGTTGCTTTCCAACCGATTTGAAATATTTTTTCTTTGTTGGAAAGGGTATACTTCCCAAATGGTCCCATAGGACAGTCACCAAGTCGGGATCTGATGATGGAATCTTGGCGAAATCGAGAGAACTCTTCAAATTTTATAGGACAACGTACAGCGATTTTGGTATTTTCTACAACAAGTGAAGCATTTGCGTTCAATAAGAACCATTCTACTATCAGATCTGATGATGAAGCCAACATGACCCCGTGAATGTAGCGGGAATTCATTGGATGTGAGATGCGTGGCACCGGATTTCGTTTGATGGAAATTATCATAAGGATGATGAAAGGGTGTCAACTGAAGGTCTACCCATATTATCTAAGATTAAAAATATGTCACTAAAAATAAACAAATAAAAAACTTTTTAGCAAAAAAACAAAACAGACTTCAAAAATCGATAAAAGCACTAAAAAGTTAAAAATAATACTATAACCTGCCTATATTAATAAACCTAACCTAAACTACGATTAACCTATAATACAATTTAACAATTTTTTGGAGTCGGTGCCAAGCAATATACCTACAAAACTTAAATCACTATATACCTAGGTACAGACTAAGTGCAGAAAAAGTAAACATAAATCTTACAGCTTCTAAATATTAATTCCAATCGGAAAACAACAAAAATACTTTATGACAGATTACCTAATATTAAGACACAAAGAAAAAAAGATACTAACGTTTACAATTAACAATATTAATAATATATTTTTACAAACACAATACACATCAATATACTCAGGAATTAGGTACCAGTAGTTTCATTACTTAGCTTGGCACCGACTCCAAAAATTGTTAAATTGTATTATAGGTTAATCGTAGTTTAGGTTAGGTTTATTAATATAGGCAGGTTATAGTATTATTTTTAACTTTTTAGTGCTTTTATCGATTTTTGAAGTCGGTTTTGTTTTTTTGCTAAAAAGTTTTTTATTCTATTTCTTAACCTTATAAAATTATTTAATAACAAAATTGAAATAATTTTTCTTTAATTTAGCCAACAAAAGTCAGTGCATCTGAATAGAACTAATGGCGTCAATATAGATATTGAAATACTTACTTATTTACCTATCAACAACTAATATCCATTTCCATCACGTACTATCAAAATACATAGATCTACATTCTAGTAAGCGCCATGAAAACTGTAATTATCAACTAGTAATCAAGTGGAGTAATTGTTCCGATAACAATTTACGATTGACATAAAATATACATAAAACAGTCGCTTCATAAGTGATTGGTAGGCGACAGAGCTAGAAACATTCTAACATAGTTTGTAAAAGAAAAATGCTTTATACATTTTTCTGCCTTTTCCAAGCAATGTTGTGGTCGGCCTTTTATACAATTTTAACAAACAAAGGGATGCCAGTGCAGTTCACAGAAATGTATCCTGCGAAAGTTTTTGTAATCATTTTCTTTGCGGTATTGGTGTATAGAAAATACAACGAAAAGCATTTTTATATGCAATCAGCGATAGTTAAGTTTTAGGTATAGAATCAATTTATTTTTAATTACCTACCATTAACCGTCATTTGTTTCATTTCTCCAAGCTTTTATAGACAAACTCATAGGAGCTCGCATTACCAAAGTAAGAATCGTAAAGTAAGAAGCATCTGGATCATATTTTACACACAATAAAATAGCTCTATTGCTGGTAATGCATCATCATATGTTTATGATGCATATTCTGTTGCATCAAATGTATGTATGTCAGTATGATTTTCCAAAAATAAACCTAAATACAAATCTTTGAAACAATTAATAATAATAATATCCTGGGACAACTCACACACGGTTATCTGATCCCAAGCTAAGCAGAGCTTGTGTTATGGTAACCAGGCAACTGATAAACATACTTATATATTTCTAAATACATACATATCTATACTAATATTATAAAGCTGAAGAGTTTGTTTGTTTGTTTGTTTGTTTGGTTGAACGCGCTAATCTCAGGAAGTACTGGATAGAATTGAAAAAATCTTTTTGTGTTAGATAGTCCATTTATCGAGGAAGGCTTTAGGATACATAACATCACGCTGCGACCAATAGGAGCGAAGCAGCAGTGAAAAATGTCACAAAAACGGGGGAAAATATTCATCATTGAAAGCTTCCGTTGCGTGCGCTGCGTAAACGGTTCGAGTTACCCAAAATATATGTATGAAAGAATTGTTCCTCTTTGAATGATCTAAAAAAATGTCTCCGACAGTATATGTCTATCTTTTAAAATTGACTCACTATAACCTTTTTTAAGGTAATCATTTGGTCGAAATTAATGCATTATTGCCAATTATTTGCTACAGAGTTTTATCAACATAATCTATACTAATTATATATAATTATCATTTACGCAGAAATACTTTTTTTTTTTAACTTCTTAATCGCGGTCATAATAACAGAAATTGACGCGGACGAAGTCGCGGGGATCAGCTAGTTATAGATAAATTACACCCAGACACCAGAACAAAATGATCATGCTCATCACACAACATTTGTCCTGGGCGGGAATCGAACCCACGACCTCCGGTATAGCAGTCAGGGTCACTAACCACTAAACCAACAGGCCCGACAATTATAGGCGAACTTATAAAGTTTCTGTTTTAAGATTATTCCGACGTTTATGAACTGGCTGTAGGAAATAATGGGAAGGCCCTATAAACGTTGCTATCAGACTTAATACACAGACATCTATATTATGGGGTTTACTGCCGCTGTTATGGCGGACCCTCTCAACTATTATTGTAATTGTCACTGTTGTTTATTGAAATTTGTATTTTGAGACGGTTGGGGTCTTTGTAAACAAATTGGTTATAAGTTTAACGAACATTCTCATAAAGAACGGAATTTTGGTAAATAGTGGACTCTAAATGATAATATCTTGTGTCTTCAAATTAAACGTTCTTCATGCATTTTATTGGTGTTTTATTTACAAACCCCACCAACTACATAAAATTATCTTTGAAGCTATATTTTCAATCAATGCTCGTTTTTCCCTACCTTGACGTTATGAAGGTGCATATACTCTGCAGTGGCAGTCATAAATAGGATGATAATGCAATTAGCTTTTATTACATGAACTAAAATTTAAGCGAATTTTTGTTAAATAAATACCTACAAATAGGGAAGGAACAATTTAAACCTCAGGCAGGACTCGAACCATTGCCGACCACTTGCCATTACTTCTTACTTAGATGACTTTACCCTTCAGAAAGAAGTTGTTGATATTATTTAGGTTACGAATGAAAATATTGATATTTAATTCGAGCTGTTTATTGATATAGATACGTAAAGAAAATAATGCTATTATTTATTGAGGCTTCGACTTGTATTTATCTTATTTTGTCGACCTTGAGAGGCGCCGTGTTTTACTTTGAGTGTTTGGTACAAACAACTAATATTTGTATGAGATTCCGATATTATTTTAGGAGTTGGGGAATGTGAGTTACTGTGTAAAGTCGATTTATTGTACTTCTGCGTGAAAACAGCGGTTATAACGGTAAGAGTATAAAAAAAAATCCGACAAAAAATGCTGTTTACTTTCGAAATGCTCCTTCTCTTGCGTCAGGGGTTAAAAACAAGACTAAAAGTTCTAAAAATATGAGTATGGGGCATAATATTACTATTCCTTAAATATAATATTTTAAAATCACATGACTTTTAGAGGATAAAATATCAATTTTAAAATGCGACATAAATAGTTCAATGGTAACACTACTCTGAATTTACCCAAATAGATATACTCTGAATTCCAAAAATAATGCGTTTCTAAATAAAAATCACACACAATACACTCAACAGAATCCAGTTTGCACCAGATAAATCCGGTCTAATCTGCAACAAACCAGTAACAACTGAAACTACGAGTATAATAATGCACGAAACTAGGAAACGGCATGTCCATCAAACTTACCAACTTTCTTTGTTTTCTAACGTTCAGCGTTCAGAAATAGCTTATCCTCCTCATATATTTGCATCTTGTATAAGGGAAAATGCACCTTATGTGTGTGGTAATAAAGATGTTTACACATGCAAAGGTTTTGTGGGATTTCGTTCAAAGCACTAGCATTTGATTGTACATGACAGTAACAGAGTAGGGTCCAAGTTGATTGCTTTACTCGAGCCAAATAGAGAATCTTTATCTGTTTCGTATTAATTATTAAAAAGGCCGTTTTGTCTAAGACTTTACGGGAAAGTATTAATAAATGTTCGCCTGATTTTGTGCCCTTTTCGTCTTTTTAGACGGATTGCGGATTGAGTGAATTGTGTCTTATTATCGTAAAGGAGATTTGTTGTATGTTTATTTTCTTACCCTAATCTAGATTTATCCTGTTTTTACTAAATTTTTTTGCTAAGATACACATGAAAAGTTAGGTACACATTTATACCGGAGTGGAACTTATTGCAGTAATCTGATAAATTAAATACTTTAAAAAACATGGTAAGTAAGTCTTAAAGATGAGGTAAAATAAGATATTCTACGGAAACTACGGAAAAGAAACGTAGTAGTCAAACTCTCAAAAAACCCATATCTACCAGAATGTTTGTGTCTAACAAGTTGACACCCAATACGTGAACAAATCCCTAAAAGAATTAGAAAACCGAAACAAAACCCACTTATTCCAACCAACCTTAATAAAACCGAATGCATAAAAACCATTGCAAAATCACCAGCTATATATTCCGGTCAATTTTTTCTCACAACCGGCTCTCAGTACGCGGATAATCCCCGTCCGGTCATGTATGACACGGCCACGAGAACAAACACGGTTGCCGCCATTACGCCGTGTTTGTATAGGTTAGGTTACACATTATTATGGCGTCATTTTTTGTTATCACGCTGTTAAATTGGTAGCGCAATGCTGTAAATTATATTTCTTTTGGTCATGAAATTTGTTTGCGTTAATGTTGCCCTAAAAAGACCACTTAAAAAAAGACTGAAACTTGAATTCTACATCATTTTACCTCCAAGAAAAAGAAGAATATTTATAATAGGTACAGGCACTTAAACGTTTTATATGGCTCTATTTGGAAGAAAAAAGAAACATCTATTCTTACTGGCATATAAAGTAGGTACTATAAACCTATGATTGTCCCTTAACAACTCATTTTTCAAGCTGAACTAGATCAAAATGATATGTTAACTGTCCAATAATTTACCAAATACCACAAAATACCAGTTTTGACCAAGAAAATTTCATAGATTAGACACTCCCATCGAGGGTCAATCTGTGGTCGTGACGTCAGCTAGCTATGGAAATCAAATGCCTGTAATAGTCTCTTTACAACTATTAATTAACTCGACCTGATTCCAAGTAATCCTTGTAGGCCAATTTGTTATCTTTGTCTAAGATAATCGTTACGGAAATTCTATTTTAGCTTCAAAAGAACAGCTGATGTTATTATATATTATCATACAGAATTTTTTTATAAATAACTGCTTAACATAAGTCAAGTTATCCTGAAGTTTTATTTGCGTTGCTTGATTATTACTTAAAGTTTTTTTTTTTAAAGAAATGGCTTGACGTTTCAACCATTTTTAGGGTTCCGTACCTCAAAAGGAAAAAACGGAACCCTTATAGGATCACTTCGTTGTCCGTCCGTCCGTCCGTCTGTCAAGACCGTTATTCAGGAACGCGTTTAGGTATCAAACTGAAATTTATATCTAATACTCAGGTCTACTGTCCCTTGGAGCTGTGAAAAAATCAAACTTCTAAGCCAAAGCAATCAAAAGATTCAGCCGTTTATGCCGCAAATTTTCGAAACTCGAATCAAAACCTACAGGGTACTTCCCGTGAATTTAGAATCTTGAAATTTGGTTCGTAGAAACGTCTTATAGTACAGATAAAGGAAAAATTGCGAAAACCATAATTTTTTAGTTACATCATATAAAAAAAAAAAATTGAAAATTATAGAGGTATTAAATTGAAAATCATATCAAATACTCAGGTCTATAATACTTTTAAGCTGTAACAAAATCAAACTTTTATTTCAACGCAATCAAAAGAAATAGATACCTACAGGTTTGTACGGAACCCTCGGTTCGTGAGTCCGACTCGCACTTGGCCGGTTTGTTTTTCAAGAACAAAGAGTCTGCTGCTTCGCCTGTAGTTAATATTATCACTCGCGTATACATAAACATATTGGAAGCCATGTCTCATTTTATTACATAACTGGCTCCTTTGCTCTCTTGAACGACCACCGTATAGTATTACAACTACAGAGTTAAGTGGCATCACCAAATATTGACAGTCGCGACGCAATTCTTCTTACATAACATCGTTAGTGGGGCCAATGACGGTGCCTTGGGGGACCCCCCACCTCCGTAATTGGCAAATTGAGTTGCCTCCTTCAGCTTGTGTAAGTAGCTGCTGTGTTGATGAAGAAAGCTTTAGTTCTTGAATAATGGAAGTAGCAAAAACAGGTGTTGGTGACCTAATTGATGGGTTCAATTTGCTACGCCATTTATTAAAAATATTGATCCGAGTTAAAATATTTCTGTTGAAATCTATAAGATTACACAACTGACTTATGCACTTATTCTATATCTGATCGATTCACCACTTGTACCATTGCAAACATGTCGTAAGTTTCTGAAAACGTAAGTATAACCTTTTAATAGATAAGTCGAGGCAAAACAAAACACAAAAAAACAACCTAATCCTAAAATTGGTCTTCCCCCTCCGTATCGGTTTTAGGAACCAGGGTTTATTAAACGAATATTAAGCCTTAGCCTTATCGATGTCCGACCTCAGTGCTAGCAATCTGGTCTTAATTTATTCATCACTTGAACTGTTAATCTTCTCCTCGATATTATCACGTTGCTTCATCGAGGTTTACTCAGCACTGGACACACAACAAAACAATGCTAGATCACTGTCGATTGAATCCGAGAGATTCATAGAACTTGATATCATATCGGAAACGTTACTATGCAAATAAAACAAAAGTAAAATGCATGATTTAGATCGATTTGTTATTTTTTAGAGTACCTAAATTATAAACTGGATTTTAAATTTGGGTAATTTTGTAAAAAAAAATTGTAGGTACACTAAGTTATAAATAGAATAGGTTAAATCCTAAACCCAATATATATGAATAGCTGAGTTAGTTTAAGAAAATCGAAAATCTTAACACTAGTATAATCAAACTTTTTTTTTTATTGACGAAAATGACAATGAATTTGTATTTGCCTAATTACATTTCTCATTCACGGCATAATCTTAAAACCTGCCTTATATAATTACCGCTCCATTCGTTCCTATACTATCAGATATTATTATTCAACAGCCCATCACCTTCATCTACCAACCTACAATTAAAAGGTAATTGTTGGCTCGTTTGAAGTTAACCCATGTTATTCCCTACACAGTGTCCGTCCGTCCTGTCTTTGACATGCTAAACTAATGACGCAACAACTGGCACCTCGACGACGTGCCGAGAATTGGTGTCGTTACCCTAATATCGGATAAATGCTGTGATGTATGTCGATACACAAAATAGGACACGCGTTATTCGAGTTTTATCTCTTGTTAATGTTTCGCTTCGTCGGTTCGGGAGATTTAGGAATTGCTGCAGTTTTGTAAGATGGATGTCGAAGCCGAACCCAACATAGTTTGGAAAAGGCTCGGGAGATGATGGTTATGATCAGTTATGATGATTAATCAAAAATTAAGTTATTTTTATATTTTTTTCATCTTTACTTAATTCATCAACTTCGCTTGCTCGTAGCGAAGCAATAGTTGCATTAACTACTAACACAATTTGTCCTACTTTTTACCAGAGAAAAGTTGAATCAAAAACCAAACACATCTTCCAATACACGTCCAACAAATTTTCCATAGCAATGTCGAAGTTCAAAACAAAATTAAATTTGCTTCGCATCGCGACAATCAACGGCTATTCATGTTTTAGCCTATTGTTTTAGACAACAATAGGGCGACAGGTTTTGCTAGTCAATTTGTTTGTTCTGTGGTCTATAATCATCATTAGAGTGGGCAGTTTATTTCATCAATGTTTTAGTGAAAATAATTTGTGTTTTCGAGCTCTCTGTAGAAAGTCCTTGGGAAAAGGCTGTTGTTTTGGTAATTAAAAAAGGGTAGCATGGAGGTCTTTACGAGTTTTGATTTTGGCAAGATATGGAAGGACGTATTTTCGAAAGCATGCATTTATTACATCATCGAGTTCTCGTTTTACAAAGATCTAAGCCACAAATAGTGTCTTAGTATTTATGCTACTGTTTATCTCTGTACATAGATATACCATAACACGTTGACATTTTCTGTTGATTCGAAACCGGCTTACATCATACGCTCCTGTAGTTTCTTTACCGTTGAGTTACTTACTTCAGACTAGGATCTATGTACTGTAATGAAAAGAAAGATACGATACATTGCACCACATTACAGCGTCAAGTCGCAACATCTCAGTTTTGATCAGAGCTTCGGTAACGTTTTCTAAAATAAATAGAGGTGTTACTTGGACAAATGCACAACGATTTAGCTACGGTGCATCGTTGGCACACAATTTATAGACGCAAGTTATGGGGTGCAGCGTGGCTCTGCTTGCAATGTGGGAATAAAATGGAAGTCGAGGAATGTGACAAATGTGGACAAATAAAGAAAATAACATTTTTGTTTAAAATTTTCGTGTAAACTAAGGACAGGAAGAATTATGTTTTGTCTTATATTTTATGTAATATAATTAGTTAATAATTTCCAAATAGTCGTGTATGTTACAAGTTAACATTATTATAATACGACTTATCGGATATAAATTCATGCTCAAATTGCGAATCTAATACCAATTATTGCGAAATACATTCAAAAACTTTATTGATCCTTTTTATTTCAAAATATTATTTTTCGCACTGTTTTGCGTTTGTCATTATAATTATGGCATCGCTCAGTAAACTCCAAATTTAAACCTTATTAATTCAAGCTAAAGTCTAATGTACCCCGTCATCTCGTAACTTGGGCATTCACAACAGAGATGTATTCGAACTGGCAATGTTTGGTATGGATTGGCTCGCTGTACGATTGAGGACATCAGAGCGGGTGACTAGCGCTCCGATAGTGTTTGATGCAATACATACGATACATTACTGTTTGTAGCAAAACATTACTTCAATTTGGAAGAACATTATTGTACGTTAAAATTTAGCTTTTGGTTTTGGTTCTGTGCACTGGCATCGAGAAACATACGTGAGACAAAAAAAAATTTTTTTCATTATTTTGATTATTTGTTTTAAAGTTATGTAGTATGTATATTCTCTCTATGTTGTTAAAACAAAATTAGTCAAACTCTGAACGTGACGAGATTGTGAAAAAAAAGGACAATAAATAGGCACTTGGAGAAAAAGTCGATTTAATAAGTAGGTAAAAAGGTAGAATAAATATTCCAAAAATAAATCATATTTCTAACACCTTTTTTATTCCGACAACTGATCTTTTATCGTCAAAGGTCGGAAGACTCACCTTCTCGATAAACACAAAAACCCTTATAATATATTAACGCGGATGGATCGCGCCATATGTCTCGACACGGCCTTCCCAAATTGTTTTACTTTAGCTTTCCCCTTCCGCACTTCGGCAAGCGTCACTATTTACGACGCCGTTTCTTAGTAACGGGAAAATTATGGGGTGAAGTGCAGTTTTTTTGACAGAGATTTAAAAACCTTACAATTTTATGAGTATTCTGTATTGCTCAAAGGATTTTTAATTCAAACAAGATTATTCGAACCAAGTTATAATTTTAATATTTTTGTTTTCATGGGTTTACGCGAATGTTATACAGTCTGCCCGTGACCATGACACCTGCAAAGGTGTTGAAACCTCAGGAACTAAAATCTAAATATACACTGCGATATAATTTGTAAAAAGTAGTTTTAGTAGAAATACCACTATATTATACAGACATTTACATGAAAATTTGTAACCGAATTTATAATTACCGTACCCCAAGAGGGCAACCGTAACTTTTTTTTATCAAAATGCAAATCAGGTCTATATTTTCATTCAATAAAACCGACTCTGACTTTCAAAGGCCATTCCCATCAAATAAAATTAAGCTTTTAGTAGGAAAAGTCATCAAAACTGCAAAGGGTAGGTAAACTGACCGGTAAAGTTTTATTGTTACCTGAGATGGGTAAAGATCGGCCGTATTTCCTCCATTATCTGATTGGAGTGAATTTTAAATGTGATTGAGATGTATCTGAATATAAATTGATGGCTGAAAAGTTTCTGGATGGGCTCGGAATATTCGTTTGAATGGAACGACCATGAAATTGTTTTAAATTTCAAGTGTTTTTGAGTGATTGGAAAGTGTTTCTGATGAAAAATTAATGTTTAATTTGGAAGTGAAGAAGGCTTTCAAAATGAAGATTTTTATTTAATTGTATATTCCAAAGGGAAGTACACTTTTTCGATATTAGTGTCAATTGATCTATGAACAGTTTCAAACAGTCATCATTTATTATATTTCGTCTATCTATGATAGTATTAGGCTTTTACTTATAAGAGCGAACTAATCCTAAGATGAAGTAGAGTAAATTTTGCGATTGCTAATTGCTAATTGGCGAAAAAAAGGTCATCATAATTTGCAAAAAGCTCTTCATTCCCAATTCTGTCCATACTCAGATCATTATATAAGTCTGAATAAATCATCTCTAATTACAATGAACTTTCGGCTTCCTTAATCATACTAATAAAACAATCATTTCTGGCTAACGAGCAGTTAATCCAAGCTTATAACATTAGCAGATTACTGACAAAGGAGTAATGATAAGGGCTACATTAGGCGACCTCCTTTCATCCGCGCGATGACAATATCTTTTCCTTTCCGGCTTTGATATGGGGGTAAAAAAGATAGGATTTTATCTTAATTGTAATGAAGATGAAGCCTTCTGATCTAGTGAAAAGAATGGCTGTTTCTTCGGTTTGTTGCTTAGGTTTGAAGATAATTCTTACTTCTTTAGTCATTTTTTTTTTCTTTTTTTATGAAATCTTTGGCCTGCGGTAAGACTAACAGTTTTTCGTCTGTTGCGTTATGATGAGCACCAAATAAATTCTTGTCTGACTGGTCGTGTAAGCCTTTTTCAATCTCCACTCATGAAATAAGATTTTTTTAGACTGATAAATAACTAGGTTACTACTTCGTGGCATAGGTTAAGTTTCTGTTAAGAATTCAATGCAGACAAACCCATATTCAAGAGATTTATCATAAATGTAAATCCTACCCTCACAGATAGCAGACACAGAACAAATATGCCAATCAGAACGTCGTATCGTGAAATGCAAGGAAAATACTTACGAAGTCGCTTCAATTAAATAAGCGTAGAATTGCACAAAGTAAATAAACAAAGCATTCACTTCATGATTAAAATTTCTCATTTCCTTCATTAAGTTTCATGAGCCCGACAAAAGTAACTTTGATGTTAAATAAAACTTCGCGTAAATACTTATGAGCTTTATCAATTTTAAAGTTTTCTGCCTTTTTGAGTTGTCTTTGACTTTTGACTAGTTGATGGAAATCAACAAAATACTGTAATGAATCTTGAGATGTCAGTAACCCTTTTTAAGACAGAGAAAGAAATTAGCAGACAGTAGGTATTTAATAAAGACAATAGTTTTCCCTCACACATATAAACTTTCATAAATGTTTTTCTTCTATTTAAATAAACTACACCTGTAAACATGACCAAACGTCACCAAAAAAACACGAAAACATACTCAAAATATTAAAAAATAATTATTTCACAGTTTTTGGGTCATAGTGACCCACGTGTGGGTCATGACACCCAGAAACGAGTGAACTAGCGCCGGATACGCCGAGTATGAATAACAGGGTCTTTATGTCCAACTGAAATATAAAACTTACTGAAAATGTTTAATACAGGCTGTTGCTGTATTTAAAAAAGTATTTATTTTGGTATTTCTACCTGAGATTACATTGTAGACTGTTTAACATGCTAATTAAATTTAGTACGTTGGAGAGAGAATTGTACGCACAGAATATATACCTCAATTTATTATTGTGAGTGTTGTACTTTTTTGTCAAAGTAGTCAAAAATATATTTCCATAATTACAAAAAATATTTTTCAAAGTATTTAGCTCACTCTTGTGCAGTTACTATAAATTAATTATAATAAATATTTAAATCCATAAAAACAAATTTTTAACCATACTAAATAACATTTACTGTGTTGCCGTGTCACATCTTATTTATTTTTAAATTTAAATAAAAATATCTATTAATACTTAATTTAATACCATTTATTAACACCCTGTATAAGGCATGCAGCCGGACGTCACATAGCCAGTGCTCAACTGCATGTCGGTACACGTAGCTTCATATTTAACTTGATGCCAAGTACATAAGTTAAATTCCATATCAGAGGAAATTGTTTTTGCTATTCACAAACGTGTTTCCTAAATTTAAGAGTTTTGCAGAAAAATATATCTAAAATTCCCTGGAAAATTTCCAAACTGCAAAAGAATCGGCAAAAGTAAGTTCCATAAAATTATTCAGTGAATAAACAACTTATATTTTCTGTAATTAAGTAAAAAAGGTACAATGTATATTATTATGAGCTTTAACATCAATAAATTCAATAAGGCCCGACGATAATTATTTCCCTATTCCAAATCCTTCCATTCCATCGAACTCCAAAAAAAACAAAAACAAAACGAACCAGTCAGCCGTTAAATTGATAAAAAAAAATCAACGTGCCGCACATCCATGTGTTCTAACTGAGAATAAATTCTCTTTATTAGAAGGCCCTAATAAAGCCTCCCAAAAATAGTGGTTCGCCACAACGGCCCCTGAGACCCAGCCGTAATAGAATCCGACCCGCCCGCATTAAAGGGTTAACAATGTCCTGTATATGTACAGAGATAATATATTTTGATTTGTAAATTGGTATCACGATTTCTTAAGGGTTGATTATGTGTCCTTAATAATCCTGACCTGATAAGCAAAGGCGTATATTACATCAGAGAAATAATTATAATATTCCGGGACAACTCACACACGGTTATCTGATCCCAAGCTAAGCAGAGCTTGTGTTATGGTAACCAGACAACTGATAAACATACTTATATATTTCTAAATACATACACATTATAGATAAATTACACCCAGACAACCAGAACAAATGATCGTGCTCATCACACAAACATTTGTCCTGGGTGGGAATCGAACCCACGACCTCCGGTATAGCAGTCAGGGTCACTAACCACTAGACCAACAGGCGAGTCAAAGTGCGTCGTCCAAGCCACAAATTGACCAGTTTTCACCCCAATTAGACGACAATTATTAAAAAAAAAAACTCAAAATCGTTGTTTACTAGATTGACTGAGGATGGGAACCAATATTGTATAGGATTAAGGCTTTGTATACTATAGTAGCATTCCTCAGATACTGAGGGTTTTCAGTTGTATCCCTACATAATATATTCTTAGACCCTAATTACTTGCCAGAATTCGACTTACTTTATAATCGAAATCTTAGTCTACAAACCACGATACTTAAACCAAACTGAACCAAATTCTAAACCTCAAATTGTAGTGACACAAACTTGAATTTAACTACTCCAGGTTGCAATATTCAATAAGTCAATAGTAAACTGTACGATGTGTAGTAACAGAAACACTTGTAGTTCAAAAGCTCTATTCATGGAAGTCTGGAGAGCAGGTTGTGAACGTCTCGGACCAATTGCAAGACAGTTGACAAGAAGTGACCAATTGAATTTGATTGGCCAAATTGCTTGGAGCTGTGAACCGGTAGAATAACTTGTTGAGTTAACGATTTTCTTAAGAGTTTCGACCGTTATAATTTTTTGTGCAATTCTGGACGTTTGTACCTACATAATTCGGTTAATTTATGTAAAAGTTCTAGGAACAGGATAAGATTATCTAATGAAGCACTTCTTGTCCTTGTCTTCTGTACATTGTACACTTATTTCTTCTAAAAATGAAACTGAATATACTAAGACTGGTAGAAAACTCCTTGAACCTTCATTCTTGTATAAAAAAGTTAGACAAAACCAATACAGGAAATGAATTTATCACTGTATAACAAAGCCATTTTATTGGAACAGTGTAAGACTGGAAATCCTTTACTTAAGCAATAAATCTCTGTTATCTAAACGAAGAACATGTGAACACAACATTCAGTGGAAATTAGGAAGCTTTGATAAAGAATTATTCTTATAATTAAACGGAACTTTAACTTTAATACAATTAAAATTTTTTGTAATATTTTGTAGGCATCTTTACGTCCCACCATAATACATATTTTTATTGCATTTTGTTTCCCGTACTCTATGTCAATAGTGACTAAGGCAAAAATTAAATTCATAATAATTAAATAAATGATTTAGTTTATCAATCAAACATTTAGGGCTTTTGGCTAAAAGCAGAGAACTGGAAGCCTAACATTAAATATATATTGAAAGCAATTAATTTAGTTGGTTTAGAGTAGGGCTAATTCACAAGTAACGTAATGACAGGATTTGTTGGTTAGGCTGTGGTTATTCCGCATTCATCACTTCTGTCGAGATACTATACAAATGTGTATACTATTACATTATCATTTCTGTAGTCTTAACAAAAGGTATTGCATAATCAGACCCTGACCTTATAATTATTATGATACCTGGAAAGTATACGCTTTGAATCAAAAAAGTCTTGAAATACACCAAAATATAAAAACAAAGATTTGGGTGAATTATGAACTCGTAATTTATACTTGATTCATTTGAAAGTTTCGCATTTAAAATACTATGTAGAACTATTAAATAAATGTAATATATATCCCTATATTATCATAAACCTATATTAATAAAATTTCTAACATTTATTAATCTCTCTACCATTTTACTGTTCTATATTTTATCTACTTTAATTTAAGTACCAGACTAAACCTCATTTATTAAATTATAATTATCCTCTAGTGACTCTAAATTGCTTTTTTCAGGTTATAACAAAGGTAAATTATTCCTGAATTTATGTCTGCAATTTTAATTAACGTGTAAGGCCTTAAAGTGTCTCCAAGGCGTTCTATTATCAGTAGTGTTTCTCGAACATTCTCTCGAAATAATTAAACTCGTCATGCGTTCTACTGTACAGGGATTCGTGTTTGTGACATGAGAGTGTAAGGAACTGAGCACAGGGGATGCAATTTTTTAAATAAATATATTATGACAGCCCTGTTGGTCTAGTGGTTAGTGACCCTGACTGCTATACCGGAGGTCGTGGGTTCGATTCCCACCCAGGACAAATGTTTGTGTGATGAGCACGATCATTTGTTCTGTGTCTGGGTGTAATTTATCTATAATATGTATGTATTTAGAAATATATAAGTATGTTTATCAGTTATCTGGTTGCCATAACACAAGCTCTGCTTAGCTTGGGATCAGATAACCGTGTGTGAATTGTCCCGGAATATTATTATTATATTATTAATTATCATAATTGTTTTAAAAATATTGTGGGAATATCATAAAAATAATCATTTCAAAAGCTGTTTTTAAAGGTTTGTTTTACCTGCCCATAGATCCTGGTTTGTATTGCATTCCAACAATGAAGAACTTTATTAAGCTTTGGAAAATTATTTAGGTATATACTCGTAGATGGATGTGTGACTGGCAATCATTTTATTTTGTAAAAAATGCTGTTTACTTTATGTTACCTATCATTTACCACAGATCATAAATAGCGTCTCTTTATTAGAACTATCACTTATCACTGTTTATTCCCCTTGAAAATATAGGCTTCCTTGCTCAAAATCTTTTCCAACGTTATTAACATCCATTCCCTGAAGTGTTAAAGAACGTTTAAAAAAAATGTTATTGTTTTTTTAAGTATTCGGGCAAATAAATTTATTAGAAAACGGTACTCCGTTTTCTAATCACGTTCTTCTGGATCTTCCAATACAAACGCAGCCTTAGCAGGTTATCTTACAGGATGCTTAGAGCATGACATAAGAACAGGACGGCTACAGCTGCGTCGAGTCACTGCAGAGCAAACATTAATCTAACTCGTGCTTAGTTTGAACATATCCTTATGCCACGCTAATGAAAGGATCTTAAGACTGCGTTGTTAACAGATTCCTACGTCCGGAATGTATTTTCAGTAATGAGGTTTCGAAGACAAAAAGTTGTGAAATGATGATTAAAGCTTAGTTATTGTTAGTATTTGGTTCGTGTTAACTAGGCAGTGTGGGTTGAAGGTACTAACCTTCAACCCACGCTGAGGGCGAGCCGCGGCGTGGGTAGATGTCGGACCTGCGCCCACTAAAACCACTCGGTCATTCTTGCCATTGCCGGGGCCGCGGCAGTAAGCATGCTGTTTAGACCTGCTTCTAGTCGCACTAATTTAAGCCTTACATGAACGAAGCTGATTTTCACGACAATAATTCTAATTAGTACGATAGTCTAGTACTCTTCTATACAGGTACAATATATAGGAATATATTATACATTAGTGATAAATAAAACTACCAATGTCCGCCTGCTATATATTTAAAACTATAGTCAAATTCAAATTCTTTATTTTGTAAATAGGACTACATCAATCACTTTCACACGTCTTCTAAATCTAGATGAGGTCGATATTTCCTAACTGACTACCCTGAGAAGAAATGTCGAAACAAACTGAGACTGTGACCCCCGGGTCACAGTCTCTTTTATAGTCCTGATAATACAATAGTAAGTTTGTGTAAACAAATGCAGAGTATTTACTGGACTGGTCTTTAGAGGAAAGAACCAGATGGATCTGAGCAAGCATGTGTAAGCTCACCTATTATATTTAATAATATTGTGTATGTCTAAATATGTACTCTCAGTAAATTATTGTCTTTGCCAATGATGACGTTGTATTGATTAAAAACAGGAAGTCAACAATAAAGAAAGTTGTTAATTGTTAATGTATATATTTAAGTATTAATTTGTTATTATAAATAGTAATTTGTTATAAATGTATTTTTTAAATAATTTAAAATAACTAAATCGTAACGTTAAGAAATTAGATGTCAAATTAAGGCAGTGTACTGTCGTCTGTCAATGTCGGCGGCCATGCGGCATTCGAATCGGAGAAGGGAAGGCGAACGGTTGTTATTAATTAATATTTGGTAAAAGTGATATTATACGTGTTGTGAAGTATACCGGTTTTTATTCCCACATCCTCATCTCTGAACTAGACCATAGTTCAGAAGTGGGATCGACGAAAAGAGTATCCTTTTCGATCTACGCCCAAGGAAGACAAAATAAAACGTAAGTACAAATATTTCATCTGTGATTTTGAAAATAAGTTCGGAGTTGAGTAAAGTGCGGTTACTGTGACCGGTTTATCAAATAATGTTTCAAGATAGTTATAGGTTCAATGAGATTTGACGCGATTAAGTTGATAAACATATTTTGTCATTTTTTTTTTTTCCACCCCCACTTCTTTCATAATGAAAATAATATGTAAAACTTCGAAATGTATTTTGGAAATAAGGTCGGGTTCTAGTAAAATATGATAGGCGAGACCCTCTTATCAAATAAAATACAGGAGAAGTCAAAGGATTATTGAGATTCGGTGCGATGAAGGTACCTACATGTGAAAACTATTCTATCATTTAAATAAAACTTAAAAACATATTATTTATTTTGCCATTAATAAAAATGTGATTGAAATTAAGCAATATATTATTACTGAGTGAGACCTATTTAACGTTCTAATAAAGTTACAAGATTAATGAGATTTTGAATGAAGCACAAAATTATGCCGACAGTGTATTCTAGCAAACGGAAATACACCGAGTAACAATTAACTTCTTGTGTATTAACAATTTTACGCTTATTGGTTTTATTTACATACTTAGTTATAGAATAAAGCGAAATTGTTAAAGAGGTTAATGGTGTAAAACAAAGTGTGAGTGTAAATTCCTATGATGGGGCGTTTTATGCCAACGGTTACGTTTAAAATAATAAGTTTTTAAACGCCGATCAACTAAGCTATATTTTGTCAGTTTCAGCGAAATGGATCGTGAGGAAACCAGAGACAAAAATTGTGATGCTTTGAGTCCAGACCCAGGAGCGCCCAGGTTTGAGTGCGAGGGTCGTGAAGTACTGGATGCGAGAAGGGCGAAACGCCGAGAGATTAGTCACGAGACTTGGCCGAGAGAATCCACACGCGAGAGGCGTGCCTGGAGGCCATGTTCAGAACAACCAGGGGTATCACGGGTGCGTGATACTGAGGTTGAATACGATGAGGATTTTGGCGGAGAGCGCCAAGATCGAATGATGTTTCGCGTGCGGAGGACCGAAGAGAGGGCTCTTCGTACGCCTGAGAGATCATCACGTCGCCGGTCTCAGAGTGCTGAGTCCGTTGGTCATGAGGACTTTCGAGAGAAGAGTTCGAGTGGGAACAAGCTACGACATGAAAATGAGAGGGATTCGCATTCGAAGAGAAGTTGGAGTTCAACGAGAGGAGACGGTGAGCAACCAACATCTTCTAACTCTAAGAGATTTAAGCATTTAAACCCTACGAATAACATTTTAGATAAGTTTTTGTCGGTTTTGCAATCAATCAAAAGCTCAGATAAACCAAAGTTGTCGTTTAACACCAATATCGTACCGGAATTTGACCCAATGTCAAAAGAGCAGACCATCTTAACTTGGTTGACAAAGGTGGAGGAGTGCGCGGAAATATATGGGTGGGATGATAGGGAGACTATTCATTACGCTCTTCCAAAGTTAACTGGGGTAGCAAAGTCTTGGTACCAGAATTTACCGACTATGATGTTTAAATGGAATGAGTGGAAAAGAAAATTAATTGAATCTTTCCCTGTACGCGAAGATTACGCTGAGCTTTTGACTGAAATGCTAGCGAAAAGAGTAAAATATGGTGAGTCACTCGAACATTACTATTACGCAAAAATAAACTTGTTAAATAGGTGTAAGATTCATGGGCGTCAAGCTGTCGATTGTATTTTGTACGGAGTAGAAGACAGGGCTATCAAAGTGGGTGCACAAGCTGCACAGTTTTCAGAACCAGAGCAGGTGCTAAAATATTTTAGGACTGTTAAAGTAGTTAATAATCGCGAAAATCGTGATTTAAACACGAGTTTTCGAGCTGATCGTAAAAATGCGACTCATACAACAAAATCAGGTAGTTTACTCAAAATTACGTGCTATAATTGCGACCAAGTTGGTCATCCTAGTTTTAAATGTGAGAAACCGGCAGCTAAGTGTACTACTTGCGAGAAATTAGGTCACCTTTCTATTCACTGTTTTAAAAATAAACGCCCGAATAAAGACCACGAAAAGGATAACAATCAAAGTACTAGTAAGAAGGAGCAGCAAGTGGCTCAGTTGAATGTAGCTGAGGAGTTGACTGCCAAATATATGATCGATATTAAAGTAAACGGCCACGTATTAGACTGTCACTTAGATTTAGGAAGCCAATGTTCTCTAATCAAGTTGTCTAAAGCCAAAGAATTAAGTTTAGACATAGTTATGCCTGAGGATTTACCTGTACTCAGAGGTATAGGGGCTAATCTCATTTCACCAGTAGGAATGACTATTGTTGACATTGAGGTACAAGGTTTAGAGGAGACCATAAATTTATACGTGGTTGGTGATTATGTAATAAAACAATCAGTTCTCTTAGGGCATTCATTTACCGAGAAACCAGATATTGTGATTACTAAAACACCGACCGCAGTAATATTTCGCAAAATACCCAGTGTAAAAATACAACTTCTCTCAACTAAAGACATTGAGATCCCAACGAATACACTACGAGCCGTTCAAGTCTATGCTAACCCATATATAGATGCACGCGTTTATGTAAATGGGTCCGTGAGAGGTTCGCCAGGGGAAGAATATTACCTTCTCCCTGGAGAATACGAAGTAAGGCGTGGTCTTAGCGCACTTTTAATACATAACGCATCCCCCAACCCAATCACTATACAAAAGGGTTCTCTCCTGACGCGAGTACAGTGTAAAGATGCAATAGACTCGAGAGATTTCCTAGATTCATGCAGCGTTACAATCTCTGAGTCGCAAAGTAGCGATACATTAAACTGTAGCGAAAAATTAAGTCCTGAGGAACGGTCTAGTCTACTAGAGTTGATAGGAAAGTACAAAGCTTGTTTTTCAACCGGACTTCACGATTTAGGTTTCACTAATCTGACGGAAATGACAATCGAACTCGAGGATGAAGGACCAATTGTATATCGTCCCTACCGTATGTCTTACGCGGATCGTATACTCGTGAGAAATATGATACAAGAAATGGCTGATCACGGTATAATTAGGGAATCGACCTCGACATTTGCAAGCCCAATAGTCCTAGTGCAGAAAAAGACTGGCGAAAAACGCTTATGCGTAGACTACCGCGCGTTGAACCGCAAGACTAAAAAAAGAGCATTACCCTCTTCCTCGAATCGAGGATCAACTAGACCAACTGGCAGGAAATAAAGTTTTTACGTCACTTGATTTAGCCTCTGGGTACTACCAGATACCGGTCGCAGAAGAATCGCGGCATAGAACGTCTTTCGTGACACCAGACGGCCAATATGAGTACAATAGGATGCCATTTGGTCTGGTTAACGCACCTTCTGTGTTCCAGCGAACAATTAATAAAATACTACTTGAAGCTAAAATCAAGTACGCTATAGTATACATGGATGACATCCTTGTACCGGCTAGAGATGTTAGCGAGGGTTTACAGCGATTAGAAGAGGTTTTAGAACTCCTAAAAAGGGGTGGGTTAACGCTCAAATTAAGTAAATGCCATTTTTTTCTAGACACCATAGATTTCCTCGGCTTTCAGGTTAGCTCTGATGGTATAAGACCCGGTCAACGGAAAACTGATGCAGTGTCGAAATTCCCGGAACCCAAAACCCATCACGAATTAAGACAATTCCTCGGCCTGTCGGGGTACTTTAGACGATTTATCGTAAACTACGCGTTAATAGCAGCTCCATTGACCGACTTACTTAAAAAGGACGTAAAGTGGTCATGGGGTGAAAACCAAAAGACAGCTTTCAAAAAAATCAAATCTTTGTTAGTTGATCGACCGGTTCTTGCACTTTACAATCATGCTGCAGAAACTCAATTGCATACGGACGCCAGCAAGGATGGGCTAGCTGGCATTTTGCTACAAGCCAACTCTGAAGGTGTATTCCAACCAGTTTCGTACTTTAGCCGAAAGACAAATGCGGAAGAGCAGAAATTCCACTCGTATGACCTGGAAACATTAGCTGTAATAGCGTCACTAAACCGTTTCCGTGTTTACCTTATAGGTATACCTTTTAAAATATTTACGGATTGCAACGCACTGCGATCGACGTTAGTGAAGCGTGACTTAATCCCGCGCATCGCTCGTTGGTGGGTGCAATTACAAGAGTACGATTGCACCATTGAGTATCGACCTGGGTCACGCATGTCGCACGTCGACGCGCTGAGTCGCAATCCCGTAGATATAGTAGAAACCGAACCTTCGACATGTCTCGACGTTCTAGCTATCGAAAACGGTGAACAGGACTGGATTTCGACTGTCCAGTCTGCCGATGACGAAATAAAGAAAATTAAAGAAATGCTATCAGATCCTGACTCTGAACATATATTAGACATTCATCGTAATTACAAATTAAAAAACAACAGGGTATACAGGATAGTGGGCGTCGTACCTAAAGGTGTTCGTTGGCAAATATTGAAAATGAATCACGACGACGTAGGGCATTGTGGCTTTGATAAAACTTTGCAACGCATTCGTAAAAACTACTGGTTTTCTAAGATGCGCAAATTCGTAAAGAAATATGTTTCTTCGTGTCTTGAATGTTTGCATCATAAAACTCCCGGTGGTAAAGGTGAAGGAAAACTGCACCCCATAGATAAACCCAGCATACCCTTTCATACGGTTCACGCAGACCACTTAGGTCCTTTCATAAAAAGCAAAAAGGGCAACTGTTATTTACTTGTTTTGGTAGACGGCTTCACAAAATACGTGAATATTAGACCCGTTAGGGATACAAAAACTGCAACTACAATAAGGGTCTTTAAAGACCACATTAGTTACTTTGGAGTCCCAACACGCCTCATCACTGACAGAGGCACAAGTTTCTCTAGCTCATCTTTTAAAGAGTTTATAGTACAGACCGGGATAAAACACATAATGAATGCAGTATCGACACCTAGGGCAAACGGCCAGGTTGAAAGATATAACAGGACAATTCTAGACGCACTTTCAACATCCACACATGGTAAAGACGACAGATCCTGGGATGAACAAATCCCAGACATTCAATTAGGTTTAAACACAACGACACACAAAACGACTCAAAAGTCACCATCAGAACTCCTCTTCGGGTTTAACGTTAAATGTAGGACTGAAGGCATTTTAAGCGAGATTTTAGAGGATACGGTTAATATAACTCCCCCGGACGCATTAGTCGATGTGAGACAGGATGCAAGTGAGAAAATTATGAAAAAACAAAGCGAGGATCGTGATAGGTTTAATAGCCGTAGGAAAGCCGCGAAATGTTATTCCGAAGGTGATTTAGTACGAGTTGAAAGGCAGGTAGCCAGTGACGGACAATCACAAAAACTAGTTGTCAAGTATCAGGGTCCATATCGTGTACTTAAGGTACTCCCCAATGACAGATATATTATCTAAGACACCCCACTTTCACGCAAAAATAATCGTCGTTACGAAGCTGTAGTCGCAGTCGACAAAATGCAGCCCTGGCTAAGTTTTAGCAGAGATTTTGGCAGTTGCGAAGAAGATAGTTCAGGCGATGATTAATTAGGAATATAGAAGATACGTAGGTAATATTCGATGAATCACAAAATAAACTATTTAAAGTAATTTATAATAAGTTAAGATGTATGTAAGTAAGTAGAAACTTATTACATTTATAGGGTTAATCACTGTTACTTAGAAAATAAGAACATTAAAAATTTATATCACCTTGAAAAAATAGAATAATTAAATGTTATTCTATTTTTTTAATAATGTTATACTATGTTTAATTATAATGTTATACTATGTTTTGGATTCTGAAAATATTGTAAAGATCCAATTTAGGATTTATGCATTAAGATTAATACTGTTTTTTTATATTGTAAATAATTACCTTGTCGTTCTTTTATAATCATTATGTTACATTTTGTTCATGTTTTTACGTATTAGGCAAATTTTTGTTGTGTGCATACATGTGTATACACACACAACAAAACAAAACTAAAACAACTCGCGAAGGGACTCGCGCTAACAGGAAGGCCGAGTTGTAAGCTCACCTATTATATTTAATAATATTGTGTATGTCTAAATATGTACTCTCAGTAAATTATTGTCTTTGCCAATGATGACGTTGTATTGATTAAAAACAGGAAGTCAACAATAAAGAAAGTTGTTAATTGTTAATGTATATATTTAAGTATTAATTTGTTATTATAAATAGTAATTTGTTATAAATGTATTTTTTAAATAATTTAAAATAACTAAATCGTAACGTTAAGAAATTAGATGTCAAATTAAGGCAGTGTACTGTCGTCTGTCAATGTCGGCGGCCATGCGGCATTCGAATCGGAGAAGGGAAGGCGAACGGTTGTTATTAATTAATATTTGGTAAAAGTGATATTATACGTGTTGTGAAGTATACCGGTTTTTATTCCCACATCCTCATCTCTGAACTAGACCATACATGTGCCAGCAGACGGTAAGCATGCCCCGAATAGCTCATGCAGCATATATTTCCAATATTTCACTAATCTAGATCAAGTATTGAATTGTAAGAATATAGCGCAAATTCTTTGAAAAAGGATAAATTAAAAAAAAAATAAGTTTAAAATTATGCTTTAAAGCAATTCTAAATAATTCAGCCTTTCAACAGAACCTTTAAAATGTTCTGCGTATTCTCAAGGTATCAATATCTTCATTTATTTCAACCGTCATGTAAAAGGCGAGGTATATTGGCAATATTACAAAGGCTGTCAATTTGATGTAGGTACATATTAAGGTACAAAGGTTACCTTGTCGTGTTAAAGATAGTTGAAAAAGCAAAAGATTGAAATTCAGTTTTCATTGGTGTGAAAAATGATTAGGTTTTTGAATATTTGATTTGTATTTTACAAATCAAAATGTCTTTTGAGTTGTAAGATTTGATTGATATGATGATGATATGATGTGAGGGGCTCGTGGCTAAGTGTAAGCCGTACGGTTTGACCGATAATACAGGTTAAGCCGCGCTCGCCGCGGTTGGTCCGTGGATGGGTGACCATTTATAACATACCGAGACCCCTCCGTGTTTCGGAAAGCACGTTAAACAGTAGGTCCCGGCTGTCATACATAGATCTTTGGCAGTCGTTAAGTCAATTCTGACAACCAGTCTTGCTATAGGATACAGTGTTTCCCAGTAAAATGGGTTGTGGAGGTCAGATAGGCAGTCGCTCCATGTAAAATACGGTATTCAGCTGAATCCGGTAAGACTGGAAGCCGACCCCAACATAGTTGGGAAAAGGCTCGGGAGATGATGATGTGATGGTCTCGTTACAACAATTTATTACATCTAATTATAAAAGTGTTAATTTGTAGTAAATATATAAAGTAATCTTGTTAATTTTGAAGCCACCGTCTTTCTAAGAAATTACGATTAGAGCTTGTAGTTAACAAACTCATTAATTAAGTGAATAATTTTAGTTATAATTTATTTAAAAACCTAATCTATTTTCTTATTTTTAACACTAATAAGTTCCAGTTTTACTTGTTACCAAGAGATTAAAAACTTTCTTAATATACTACTAGGATACTTTGTAATCCCAAGTAATACTAAAAAAAGGTTGTTATACTTAGTATAACAACCTTTTTTTAGTATTACTTTAACGTAAGTGTAAGCAGTAAAAATTATTTATCGGTCCAGAAGACAAGACACTTTTCTAACAACGCCAATAGTTATTTAGGTATTTTAATTAGCATGCTAAGTCCCAATATATGCTTTTATAGTGACATGTTATAACCAGATTACAGAGCTCCATAGTTAAACATAAAACGTATAGATCAAGTATTGTACAGTAATCTGCGCGACAATGGTGACTGAGTGCCTGAGTGCGGATTATCTTTGATACCGTATGGCGCGTCAGTCAGTTGTTACTTCTGGTATTACGATCGTGGTACGAGTGTTTTGTTTGCTATTGACAACGCGTAGTCTTTTGTTTGTAATTTTGAGATAAGGAAATTTTTTAATCGTGAAAAAATATCAGAATAAGTCAATATACATAATTATATAAATCCATGTACGTGTATGGATCTTGAATAGGTGCGAAAATCGTTTCACTCACTCAAAAATTCAAATGGAAATTGATCAGGGATTTTGTAGAGACATAATTGTAGTCATAAATGCGATGAGAAAGTGGAAGTACCCACATTGTCTATTTTTTTATTCGACCAGTTAGCTAACCAATTGTAAACCATACATTAATCTTGAATTTATATCGGCAGGAAGAAGCCACTAATTTTTTTGCACCAAAATAAGCCAATCATAATTTTCCCCAAAATTGAACCTGAAATAAATACTGTAGCGAGAATTATGGACCCAAAACTTTTATGCCTGAAAATCTCTCAGTATTCAGAATGTGTGGCTTATAAAAATTCAGTCTCCCCCAAGCGGCAACTCCCGTAGATCACATAAAGTTATGGTTTATGATGGAGTCAAACGCGAAATGTAAATTCGATCACTTCCGATAATGTTTTCTTAGTATTCCTCATTTTTCTTAAGAATTATGAAGTTATTGATGTTTAGATCTTATTTTGTTTGACTCAAAGTCCAATTCACAATGATAAATGTCTCAAGACTTTTAATTGCTTAGGGACTTTCGTTCCAAATAAAAGATTTGAAAATAGCAATTCTCAACATAGTTATCACGTTATCCTTGCAGTTTCTATACCTACAAAGTTTGAATACCAGATAAGTAGGTAACTTATTTCAACTAAAGCAAAATATTAAGAAATATTAAATAATCAAGTGAAATAATTATAAACAATAAATTAAAAATTACTGCTCAATAGTTAGTTATTGAAGATTGATTCATAAATAAATAGAGAGAACACCCTCTTTGTTTCAAAACCCTTCACCAACTGTTACAAGAATCCCAAACATTATTAAACGTATTATTTACTAATATAAGCGCAATGCCCGGAAATAGTCGAGCGCTCACCCGATATCAGTACATAAATAACTGAGTGATACAAATCCAATACTCTCTCCAAAGGTTGCTATATAAACTGGGAAGCTTCGGAACGCGAAAACTAGCTGTTTGTGATCTGTAATTAAAAAAAAAAAATACCGGAAATAGTCTGTGATAGGTTTTTGATTTAAATTTCATCAGAATAACTGAAAACCTTCCTTTGCGTCTTTAAAAGGAACTGGTCAAACATCACCAAACTTCAAATCAGAAGGAAAGTGTTTTTTCGGTGGGAATTTAAAGTTCTTAAGTATTTGTATCTTTCGGGCTAGCTAAATTTTCCTCAGCAGTAGGCCTTGCTTAAACGCTAGATAATTGTTACGTCTAGCGTGTGTTTGTAGTACTTTTATCATTTATTGCTTCTTACCTGTATGACTTAAAATCTAAAGGGTAAGCACATACATCTAATACAGTAGCAAAATGTCCATTTGCAGTAGTATAAACATTATCCAAATCGAAGTGTGTCATGATTTGTAAAAGTCATTCGTTCACCATTGACGTTTCCAATCTCCGATAGGAGATTGTCATCTTGTGCAGACGATTCGTGGGTCCCCTAAACAATGTGATTTTGAGTATCTAATGGTTTGCTTTCTTTAATTTCCTTATAGTAACTGAAATCACTTGTTTCTTTTGATACTTTCTTGTTATAACATTTATCTATCAGCTTGAAACGTAAAACTGTTTTGATTATTCACTAAAAAGGTAGAAAAGTAAACGATAAGTATTGACCTGATACTCCACATATGTTACGATAGACTACACCAACCAAACTGATTCTCATATCAAAGATATTGTATATGAACCACTCTTTTAGATTCAATATTCTTGCCAACGAAGTTACACTCCGTTATTCACCTAGCATATAGCAATCCAGATTCTGATATATCGAATCTGGCGTAGAAGCCCAAGAGGGAAACGTCTATACATTGATAAGTGAAACATTGATTTATACCCTCACTTCCTCATCCCATCTGTATTTCGGAGAAATAAAGTCCATTTTAGCGTGGCAAACACTTGAATATTTACCGGGAGCTTAGCCTTCTTGGCCTCTTCTTAAATTACCTAAAGAGCAGCCGTTTACAAAAGCTTTTGTGAAAATTTAAAAATTCTCAACGGTATCTTTATGCAATTAAGACTTGAAGCGTTCAACGACGTGATTCTGATGCTTTGTTAAGGTGATTAACCGCTAAATTAATCTACGGAAGGTATTTTATTTAACAGAAAATGTATTTAGCATAATGACAAAAATTCACGTTGCCATCCATACACAAGTATTTAGGAAAACTGGAAGTAGGTATCAAGCGTTTGGTAACATGGGCGTTTAGTGGCGTAATCCATACCATTCAGGTACAAAAAAAGGGATTAGCCATAAAGCGCCATCATTGGCTTATATGGCTATAGCCATTGGCTTGGTTCACAATTTTGTAAATATTTAAAGGTTTCATTATATTATGAAGACTATCCAGAATGTGCAGTATGTGCATACGTCATTCGAATCGTAACTGCATAAAACGAATGTATCCCAAACAATATACACGAAGAGTTACGACCAAAAGCAAGTTTGTATCTACACTACACCACAACTTTGTCGTCCTGGCCGTTGCATTTTCGGACTGTACCACTTTAAACATAAAAAGTCAAAGGAATTCAAACCTTAACACCTCTACTTAAGGTACATACGAAACGCATTTGTAAAGTAGCAGAAACTGTGTGCTATTTTAACAGCTTGTAAGATTACGCAACTTTGGACCTTAATCCGTTGTTTTAAGGTGCTCATAAAAGTTTGTAACATAGTTGTATTCTAGTGTTCGCATAGTTTAAACGATACAAATTGCCATTCAAAACGTCATCACGTTTTGTGGTGGAGCATGTAACACGTATATTCTTGTTTTTTATGATCATATCAAAATGTTTATGTTGTATGAATTGGAAATTCAGAGTGTATGACGGTTTGATATTACTGAAAGATCGATGATAACACAACGTATGATGAAGCTAATATTCGAGTTTTCTTATGTTTCAGTTGAAAAACGGAAACTTAAATGAGTTATGTTAGTGTTATGTTGATAGCACGTTTCTAGCCAGTTTTAGTTAAATAAATGACGGTTAAGTTAATTATTTAGCAAGTGGTTTTATACTTACACCCCAGAAATACTCGTTACCCATCAAAATATATGCGAAAGTCGTAGCGTGACCTCCGAAATCAATCGGGCCATTCCAACACAAAATCTTTCCAAAGTTAAGCAATAAGGCGAAATACTTCGGCGAATAAACGACCGCTGATCAACGACTGAGCCGATTGTAAAAACAAATGACGACCCTCACGATTTAACAGCCACCATTCCCCATCAAATGGCAAAGTTTTTACGAACTAAAATAATAACAGAGTTCTATAATACTACAATCGATAAAATGACAACGACTGCACATCGGGGTAGTAAAACAAAGTTCTGATACTTAAAAGTAACATAAAAATCGTATTTTACGATACAACTGCAATGACTTTTATTATATTTGTAACCGTGACGTTTATCGCTGTAAGCGCTTGTTCTGAGACAAATTAAGGCTGATTCAGCGCTGTAGTGCCTGCAGTTCAAAAGAACTCTAATCGGTTTACATTTGTAGAACAAAGCGTTTGTGACGTCATGATAGCTGACGTCTATATTATGAAGGAGAAAAATAACGACGGGCCATTCTCCCTGCCTTCCAGATATCTGTATTCCATCTTGTCTTTTGTTTGTTTCCAGCTATTTCAGAATCACTTTTGTTGGTTGCACCTCAAAATTCAGTCCACGTACTCTCTACAATGCACTTATGTATTTTGATCGTACATAACGCATCTGTTAGGATTATATCAACATGTCTGCATAAACAGTTCTGGAACTGGAAATCCCACTATTTTGACCTGAACTACTGGAGTCAAATCGATGCAAAGATTACAACAATTAGCTCACAATGTGGATATATTTTCGTGTACACTGAACGAATTTACACGGGCCGCCTATTGTTTATTTAGTTAAGTTGTATGTCTTATTTTTTTAAGCTAATGTTTTTATGTGGATTTTTGTTTTTGATATTATTTTTTTTTTTTTTTTTTTGCATTGGCTATTGAATTAGGTTGTAACCTGTAATAATAGTTGTATGTGTGGATGTAAATAAATAAATAAATAAATAAATAAATAAATAAAATAACACTTACAATTTTTCAGGAGATGATATAAAAAGAAGCACAAGGAAATAAAACAAAGAAAACAAATACATAATTTCCAACATTATATTTTTTACTTAAGTATAATTACATAGCATCCCCATACAAAGACTTAAAGATACTAAGTAATATTTAACTTGATTTCATTTCAACTGCACGAACAGCTTACAAATAAAGCATAAAATATCAAACTCAATAGAGTCTTTTAAAACAATTTCCTCTCAATATCTGATAGAGTCCAGAATAGTTGAAACAACGTGAATAAAGATATCAAGTCAGGTTAAAAGTTAACTTGACTATGAACTCGGTCTAGGTAGAATCTATTTTCTCTAGATACAAAGAGTCGTCTGCCCGAAAGAATAAAATGCCCACGGTGTTTTAGAACGAAACTTAAGGCGCAGCTTGCTTTTAACCTTTGAATTTAAGCCACGGAAAAAAACGACAAAATATATTGTTTTTTATTTGGAACGGAATAGGTATTAATTAAGGAAAAGTTAAAAACCTGGTTTCTATATTATTTTATTTTATTAATTATTTGTCAGGTATCTTTATTAAATTCCCATTCTAAAGTGATATACCTACTTTCTTCTCCAATCTTGTATCTTTTTCGAAATTAAAAAATGGTAAATTTTTGTGCTCTCACTTCATACCCTCAAATTCGTTTAAATGCAAAAAGCAAGTGAATAAGTACAACTAGTTTCCATTGGTAGTGTGGGTTGTGAGCAAATATCTATAGTAACCGCATCATAATTATCTTAATTCATAGGAGCTTCGCCTTAACTTAACCCATACAAGATTCCCGGGGTACATTCGTACCTCCAATCAAAATAATAGCAGCACCTAAAGATCCGTCGAGCTAGCCATTCCATTCGGTCCCATCCCGTTCATTCGTTCAATCGGTCCCATTCGGCGGATAATTTGAAACGCTGACTCGCTCAGTTGTTTGTTTTCTATTCAATCTATTTATAGAATTTTTGTACGTTGCCGTTCCTTGATTGAATAAAATGAATTTTTTGTTGGCTTCTATGACAGAAGTATTTTTTATTGTAATCGGTTTTTTCGCGATAGCTCCAATATTCGTGGCTTGGTTTCTACTAACTTTATTATTTAAATGAAATAAGTTTCGTCAATTACAGCCTTCATTGTTCAACGTTAGTTAGGCATAGTAACAAAGCCTTGTCTTGAAATTTTAAAATTTGTATTTAAAACTTTATAGCATACGACTGAACGTAGTTGGCTGCCCGTAGTAGGTACTTTGCTGATACTTGTGATGTCTTACAATTTTTCTATTTTTAAAAGATACTTGTAAGAGAACCATATACCCACATACAGTAAAAACGTTAGATACCTACTTAACGTTAGGTACGTTTAATACTTAATAATAATATGAGTATGGCTGAGAAACGTCAATAATGATTTATTATAAATCTTTGAACATAACATTACTAACCTTTCACGAAACATAAATTTAAACTGTTACACTACAACTATTGTTGATTCAAATAAACTAGGACTTAAGCTCGATTTACATAATATTGTGGACGTTATAAACTTGGTTAACGGCAATTATTTTAATTTATGAAACATATTCTGTAAGTTTGGTCTTATGCTGTGTTTTAAGGGGCAATAAAGAGGTATTATATACAAAAGAATATGAAATAAAGTCTGATTATGCTTTTGTTTCTGGCTCTGTATATTTTATGCCATGTGAAGTAGTTATGTTGCTTTTTTAAGGTAGAAATTTTGCTTAATATTCTAGCCCAATCTTAATTTTTCACGACTGTAATAACTGTGATGTCTACTTAAGGCTTTTATCCCAGTTTTACTTATAAGTGTGTATATTTTAACGATGTATCTCTTATGCTGTACAATAAGGAAAATGTTCTATTTTATTCTATTATACAGGGTGTTAAGAAAACCCTGTCCGACCCGTAAAGGTGTTGTTAGGTACCTGATTACAAAAAAGTAAAAAAAATAAACAAAAATTATAACCTAAAAAAATATTTTCTCAAAAGGCGAAAGAGAGCTTCGGCGTCGTCACAAGTGTAGCCAAATGATCAAACAAAAGGTCTCCAAAATAGTTTTGTAATCTTTGTTTTAATCCCAAATTTAGGGAATTTCGGCGCAAAAAATGGTTATTTCAAAATTCATTACTATTGTAACTATAATGAATATTCCAAATTTAATATTTTATATGGGCATGTGATTGTGAAACCTATATCACCCTTTCGAGTCGGACAGGGTTTTCTTAACAACCTGTATGTATTTTCGTAGGTTACGTATTTCAGTGTCTATTCGCAGTGTCAGTGTTAAGTACCGTGCAAACAAAGCAGTCAGCTGAAACTAGTCCATAAATCAATAACAGCCTGTAAGTTTAAACCTTCTTTAAATTCATTTCAGGGAATTCGAAGAGCTCAACTAAACTTCCTTAGGGAGAGAAGTTTCAAGTTTTCAAGTTTTAGAACAAGATACACTAAAGTGTATTAGAGAACTAGCCTATTGTACTGAAGCATATTGTTGTTATTAAGAATATTGGTATGAATCTATTCATGGTTGTTTGGAAATAATTTAGATTTAGAGGTCAATAATTGAATCGAAACTAAACTGCAACAATTTAAGGTCTACATTAATTTACTGAGACCGTCTGAGACATCTCTCACAATCGCTTCTTAAAATATATTAAAATTTGTATACGTACTAAACACACTATAAGTAGATGTCATCGACACGATAAGAAGAATATGTACTAACTAGCTGACCCGTGCCCACTTCGTTGGGCATAATGTTCAAAAATATATATCTTTCATAGTTAAGGCAGCGTTCGTAAGAAACGTTTTCATTCGAATGTTTTTTCGCCGATTCACTTTGCAAAACGGACTACCATAAAAAAGCCTTTTTTTTTTTATGGTTTTTTATATAGCCTATGACACTCAGCGATAATGTGGCTTTCTATTAGTGAAAGAATTTTTAAAATCGGTGCAGTAGATTCCGAGATTACCCCTGACAATTTAACAAACACACAAACTTTACCTCTTTATAATATTAGTATAGATTAGGTACCATTGAGAAGGTTTCAACGATTTTCTTTCCAGGATTGTTTCAAAATGTCTATTTCAGCTAACAACAAATATATACCTACTTTAGAATTATATACTACTTTGAAACAGAGTTCAAACAATCATTTCTTTCCTAAGAAAATGTTCTAAAACCATTATAATAAGAGCCTTACTGATACAGGTAATTTACGTCTAAATAATTATAATTAGACGCAGTAATTACTGGTATCAAGTGACAGATCAGATAAGCGTTTAATTATGTTTCGCGTAATCGGATTTTGATAACACGCTTTACCTGCACACTATATTCTAGCATTGTTTTGTGAAAGCTTTGTTTACGGCTTTTAACTGTATTAAAGATTTATTCAATTATATGATTATCTACTATACCAAGTACCTATTAAGCAGAAGGTAATTCCTAACGAGGTCAACAGAATTGTTAAAACGTGTCAAAGTTTAAAAAAATACGATGTAAAACATCATCATCATCTGCCTAGCCTTTTCCCAAGCTATGTTAGGGTCGGCTACCAGTCTTACCGGATTCAGCTGAATACCGTATTTTACATGAAGCGACTGCCTATCTGACCTCCACAACCCATTTTACTGGGAAATACAGTATCCCATAGTAAGACTGGTAGTCAGAAATAACATAACGACTGCCAAAGATCTATGTATGACAGCCGGGACCTACTGTTTAACGTGCTTTCCGAAACACAGAGGGGTCTCGGTATGTTATAAATTGTCACCCATCCACGGACCAACCGCGGCGAGCGCGGTTTGACCTGTATTATCGGTTAAACCGTACGGCTTACACTTAGCCACGAGCCCCTCATACGATGTAAAACATAAAGAAGATATTTTAGATTATAATATAAAAAATAATAATACTACAAAATTATATTCTAAGTATTGTAATTTTTTAAATATAAGTGTATATTCAAACTCAATTTCAAGTACTTATTTATTTAAAAAATAAAATATTTAACATAAGTCTCGAATAGTAAGCGAAATAAATTCACAATTATATAATTTAAATATTCAAATCTCTGTTATTGTAGTACAGTTTAAATGTAATATGTGAGTCTATATTCAAGCTAGGCTGTAGGTATTGTTATTATAGATAACATTAAATAGATGGGTAACTATCTGATACCAACATGAGCGCACAAACAGTTTAACGTAAAGCTACATGAGAGGGAGCTTGTATCCTCATTATGAACGAAGAATAGGAATCAGGGTTGGCGATTTGATGCTAAACAATATTTGATGATCTTTCTAATGACAAGGGGTAAAAAAAACTGAAAACATGTGTCCAAAAAATATTTATTGCTAAGTAGATTATGTATGATCTGTTATTGCCACCTAGGCTTACAAACCTGTTTGTTGAATTTCCGATATAATCTGCAATATACTTAGGTTCCCATGTATAATTTTATTAATGAAATTGAAGTAGATAAGACCTAACAGAAGAGTTTATATACATAATTAGCTACATAAGTGTATAAACAGCATAGTAATATGATAGCACAAACAGCCAGTATCAAGATACAGTAAAATTTGTTTCAATCCCACATAACGTTAATTATTGTCAACATTAAAACCGTTACATCATTTCCACCGAACCGAAAATATTCACAAAACAATAAATTTATCTATTAAACCCAAAACATTAACTATATAACACAAAGCGATATCCGACAACCCTAACAAAGGGTTATAAATACAGGTATTTAAATTCGCCCATTCATTTCATCGCTCATCCCTGTACAAAGCGCTTCATTATTCAATACGAAAATAAATCACTTTCGTTGAACGAACGAACGAATGATCACAATGTTTATCGATGTAAAAATACGGTCGCATTTGAAGGGTTGCTTGAATGTTGTGATGTCATTTGAAAATTGCAATACTTTCGTATTAAAAAAACCGAAATTTTCATAGTGCATTAAACGGAATGTATATCATATTTTTTATTACAATGTGTAAAAAAATGAAAACCAAGTTTTTTTTTGTTTTGCAAATAGGTACATAGTACAGACTTATGGTGTTGCTATTATTGTTTATTTGTTTAGAAGCAAATATAGTAGTGTCTTGTTTATATTACTAATCTTTGGTCATAATAATATATAAAAATATATATAAATATTATAATAGTTGTACACTTCTATCTGCCTAACCACTTACAATTAATAATCTCACTGTCACTCAAAGGTTTGCTGGAAGAAAACTAAATTTTGTGTTAAGCTCGCCTGTGTACATCAACTTATTCTAATAAATGTAATGTATATACGTGTATGTGTACAATAAAGAATTAAGAATAATTAAGTATGTCAACATGTCATAATTCATAGCAACAAAAATAACTCCCATCGCACAATATAAAACCAAAGATATTTCAGCACAAAACAATTTTAAATCAACAAGTAAACCAAAACGAAAGTGCACAAGAATAATACACCTGCAAACTATTGCCGAGTGCGGTTCAATTGATTTAGATACTCCAAGAAATATGCCAAGAGAAAAGACACTTCATTTTCTTCGCTATAAAACTCAATTGTTTAGAAAGGAGACTGCAGAGGCGATAGTCAGTGCCGCAATGGAGAGCTCGGTGAATGCATTCTAATGAAATAAAGAAACGTTTTGTCCCGCGTTGCATTGACTCGGCTTGACTCGGGACCTAAATACTAGTGAATAGAGTCTAGGAGAGCTATTCACAGCGTATCTCTAGATATCGCAGATTTTCCAACGTGTGAATGGAAAGTTTTGCTTATCTATGCGTGTGGGTAAGGCGTGTGCTTTCGTTTTTTTATGATGCGCTTTATTTACGGGCTTGCCTAGGTAGGTACTTTATTAAGTTAGGTATGCAAAATATTCTAATTAGATTGTAACATACGTAAGTAGAATATAGGCACAGGGAATATCACATTTTTTAAATGGAGCTTAATTGTACGGTGAAATTCAGGCAATGTTTAGTAGCAACGCAGCAACGCAGTCAACGCAGGTTTAGTAGCATATCTTACGAACGACGTTTCATCATACAACCATCAAACATCCAGTCTAGTCGGCAAATATACAGTCTTTAAATTCTATAAACAAAACTATGTACAAGACACTGAATAAAATACTACACGTGTGTAAACGATAACATGATGTGTGACGTCAGACTGCCCATATTATTGTCATGTTGACCGTTGCCTTTGGTAAACAGTTGACTCTAGATATTAAATCAAGAAGACTTCTCGGGGAAGTCCAAAACTACTACTAACATACCCAAAGGTTAGTGTCATTTAATGAAATATATTACATTATAAAGGCACCTATTTATCCATTAATTAGGTAAGCAGTGGATACGGTTACCCTGATTATTACTTTGCTCTGTGGGTAGGGTATTTGAAAAATATGTGTCCTACAAACTTCATGATTATTATCAAGAACTTTAAAGAGTTGTGTCTATGAAGAATATTGATCAAAAACTCCACCAAAGAGGTCACTTCTAACTTCAAACTTTTATTTATTACATTCACAGTACATAACTTATAAACAACGTTATTTTATTCAGAAAGCAATATAAACTTTACTTTTAAACTTCGACATGGCTGACCAAGTTCGTTGGGTATTTGAAAAATGAAATTTCAATTCAGTTTCACTGCGTTGATGTTGAAGCGACTTTTTATTATTAAATAAACGATCTCGGTGAGAACTGTGACGTCAAAGACTTTCTTTTATTCTTGCTGCGAACAATTATTGAGTAAAGGAATATTCTAAACTTTTAACTTGACTTTATTGTAGTTACTTAGTCCGCCACGGTTCAATGATTAGATAACCCGACTGCACTTAATACGAGGACAAGTGGGTCTATTTTATTTCTTGAACTTGGGTAGCTAAATGATAGCGTCGTTGCGCGTGCAAATCCACGAGCAATTTGTTAAAACCGCGTATTTGCTTTTTGATTATTTTACAGGAGGCAGATAAAACTTGGTATATCAGCGTTTTCACATCTTATTACCGAATGAACTTAACAGCTAGTTCTTTTCAACTGTCTTTCTTGTGCAATAACGTAAATTAACTCGTTTTAATCGGCTTAGATATTGTGTAAAGTCACTTACAAATCCAAATACGAATTTTGAGCGCTTTGCTGTTACGCGGTTTTAACAAATTGCTCTTACGCGGATTTGCACGCGCAACGACGATAATTATATGGACAGTGAAATGGCCATATCTAAGTTGGTATCTTATATTGGTATCTTATCGTTGGTATCTGATGTTGGAGCACTGAATTTAGGGTGTCTTACTACCTAGTCCCATCGCTTACTACCTTAACTGCCTAAACCAATTACACCTCTTTTATTAAGGGTTTAGGCACCCTGAATCAGTGCAGTGCACATAATATTTTTTTAATTCGAATTTTAAAACAATGCAAAATCGACAGCGAAAAGCCCTATTAATTCAAACAAAAAAAATTGTTTATTATTTACTCATGTCTAAATACCGTTGTTTCAATAAATAATTATTTTAAATTAACTTTTGTATTCGAAATGTTACTTGTATTCAACGCAGTAACGAAACGCACGGCATGACGTATCTTTCAGCAGGTTTCTCCAATTTGCAAAACGAAACGTCACTGTCAATAATAATTGTTTTCGTATTTTTTATTGATAAATTGTAATTTTACTGTTCAACCATTGTACAATATTTTGATAGTATTTCATAATTGCGTTATTTACTAAAACTTTTGTCGTTCGCTTGTGGTTTTAACAGTTTTAAATACCTCTGTTGGTTCAAGTGCGTCACAAACTAGTCGCCTGTGATTTTGTCATTATAAGTAATTTCGTTTATTTCTATCGTAAACCATGTCTGTGAAAGATTACGTTACGACGTTGAAGATTCTAGTTATTGGTGAGAGTGGTGTAGGCAAATCCAGGTGAGAATTCTCTTAAATCTTTTTGTAATGTGTCAATGTGTCCCACCTTTTTTCTATAAAAAGAGTTTGAGTCATGTACTGGAGTTAAATGCCACCTTTACTTATAGAACTAACGTTTTAATCTCCTATGATAATCCGATGAACGTTACTACGCATCAATTGACGCGTAAACTAGTTAATTAGAATAAAAACTAACAAAGAACACTATTTAACCTTGGCATAATTTATTTACTTGACTGATTTCAAAAATAATTAAACATTTGTATTTTTATCATCATCATACATTGGAATATTACATGAATTCAATTTAACTTCGAAAACATGTGAAAGACAACTGCTTAACTAAAGCAGTATTATACCTAATTTATAATTTACATTTCTATCAAAACCCATCCACACATAACTAAGTAGGTACTGAAAATAAATAAATCAAAATAAAACTTATCAATCACCATGACAAGGAGAAAATAATTATTTATTATACATGTTAGGTGACCTTTCATGTAGAATTATTTACATTATTAACACATGATATATTTACAGTTCGATTATTTTCTACTATTCTCTTTATTCTTTTAGCATAATCCTTGCGTTCACAACCGGAGACTACAATGCCTCATTCCCAGCCACAATCGGAGTTGACTACAAATGTAAAATTATGGATGTCAATGGGGTCAAAGTGAAGCTCGGTATTTGGGACACAGCGGGTCAAGAGAGATATAGGACTTTAACATCAAGCTTTTACAGGTAAGGCTTTTATTAAATTGTTTTTGTTTTTTTTTCCTAGCCGTTTCTGTCCCACTGCAGGGCAAAGGCCTCTCTACCCTCCTTCCATCTCTCTCTAGCTAGGGCCGTGGTCATAAATTGTTTAAATAATAAAACAAATATTAAAAATAATTGTAAATATTGTAATGTTAACAAACTGCCAACAGTAGGGATGCATGGGAAAAATACATATTGCAGATCTCACATTCGGAACAGAGTATATTAGAGGACTATGCTTATCTAGTGGCGGGACTAAGAGTATCAGAGTTATTTGACTTGTTACATTGGAATTGGGAATTGTGTAATAAATAAGTGAACACTGAACCTTTGAGGCTGCTATCAGTATTTACTTCAATGTAATACCAATGAGGTACCAAAACATCATATATTACAATGAATAAAATTATTAGATTACCTACTAGATTGGATACATAATAAAATCATAAAAAAAGATAAATAGATGTTTAAACTAAAACAAAATAATTCTTCATTTTATCTAAATCAATGAAAAAAAGAGAGTACTGAATTAGAATAATGGGCTCAAATGTTTTAGTTGGTTTATGTGGCATAAACTAGCCTATGTCCTTCAAAAGGATCAAAGCTTACTCCATACCAAGTTTCATTAAAATTAGCTTAGCATTTTAACCCTGCTAGCATAACAGACAAAATAACTTTCGCATTTAGAATATTAGTATGGAAGTAAAGATAATGTTCTAGAAATGTTGACACTATCTAGCAATATAACCTATATATCAGCCACTTTAAAGAAATAATGACCGTGCTTTGGGATTATGAACCTTAATTCAATGACTAACAGTTCAGTTTCCATCACATTCAAATTACTTTTAGGCCCTTTTCGGTAATATTTGTCATTCTAAAATGAACTTAAACACATGTTGTCAAAGTTGATAATTGCGTAATTAGTAATAACGTTTAATTCTCTTTCCAGATTGGCTTTAGTATAGATTGTAAATTTTGTGAGCCAACTTTACGATTCAATATTATTAAATTGAGAAACCATTTACGAAATGTGTTCTGAATATGCTAAAACGGCCTCACCTACTTTGAATGGTATTGCATTGTAGTGTTACATTGTATTAGTAAGTACTTGAAAACAATAGCAGTTTGAAACATTATTTTCTGTGTATATTTAGTGTGAAAACTTAAAAAGGATTTTATGAATGATTTTCTGGAATTGAGATTGCAATATCCTAATTTTAAATTCGAGTTGTACAAATGTTATGTTATTGTAAAAATATGTATTTTATTGAAATGTTTTACAACTGTTATTTTTTATTTATTTTGAGCGGTCATGTTCTACAGAATTTTTATGGACGTACTTTTTTTTTTTTTGGTAAGGTTGGTGTCATAATGTGTAAGACAATGCATTTCATGCATCCTAATACTAAAAAGTTTTGTGCACTTTGCATTCAAATTCTTTATTTGCTAAATACTTTTATAATTATTTCATTTACTCATACATTGCAAATGCCGCACATATCTATTTTTATTAACTAATAGTCGTTAAACACGCAAGCTAGATAGTTTGTTTACTTTTTCAAGCGAATATTGACTAGGAATTCACAGAAATTTCAATCAACTTTATGAATCATGCAGAGAAGCATACATCTTGTTTTTATTGTTAGCAAGACCACCTCATCGGATTTTAATTATTGCAACACCAAAAAAAGAAACACATCAGAAGTACCAAATAACTTAAATCATCTCTATTTGAATGTCTTAAGGTTGATTTTCGTTTGTTTATTATTATACTGACGTGTAAGTGTGTGATACACCATTCATTATGTTATGAATCATTTAAAGTTATGTCTTCAATAACAAGTTTGCACAATATCGGTGAAAACAAACTATATATCACTTTAATAGTTGTCTTAATTATTTGCAGATAACTGGAATGTTATCGTAATCATTTTATTTTAAATAACGTATACCAGTTTGTGATCGACTTGCATATTTATCAACACTGTTATGCTTAAATTAAACTAATTTAATACTGTCTGCTTAACCGCTCTCCCGATTTAAATAGCATTAGGAGCAAAGGTAATAGGCCACTAGCGTGTTGATTCATCGGAAACAAGAATATTAGCCCGACTGAAACCTAGTTACTTTAAGTTTTATTATGTGTAGTAAAAAGCCTCGCCTTGTCTATGACCTTTTCAAAAAGTCTCGTCGCTCTTTACACATTAAATAAACTTTGTATAATGTCTGTTCATTGGTTTAGTAGTTAAAACGCAACGAACTCTAAAAATATGTCCTTTCAAATATATCCCAAAACAATTTATCACAAGTTTGTTGAAATTCGCGCGTCGAAACAATCAGGTAAATTAAGAAGTCATTTTGCATTTCATATCACTCGAGACATAAGATAAGGAAATGAAAACTATGGGCCTATTTAAAATTGTTGGGTTCAATAAAGAAAAAACTTATATTAGTTTTTTTAGGTTTACGCGAATGTTAGACATGGAAATAAAACTACTTTTTACGGATTTTGTCGCGGTTTAATTTTAGATTTTAGGTCCCGACGTTTCGAGTTTCGACACCTTTGCAGGTATCATAGTCACGGGCAGACTGACCGGTGACCATGATACCTGCTAAAAAGTAGTTTTATTTCAACTTATATTAGGTCTAAAGATTTCTAAATAAATATACTTTGTTCCAGAGACGCTCACGGTGCTATACTAGTTTACGATGTGTCAGAACCAAAGTCGTTAGCCAAACTGAACGAGTGGGCCGAGGAGCTTCAAGTGTATTCCACCAAGAAAAACATAGTCTGTTTAGTTGTTGGCAATAAGATTGATAAGGTAAGATGTAGGTTTGTTTTTATAGATGTTATATATTATATACTTAGATCCAGATTATGTCAGAAATCGGCCGGATTTTCGGTGTCCGTGCTAATTTCGATTATACATTTTGGCCTAAAAAAAACTCGTGGTCAGCTGTAGATGTTTCATAGCTATGATAGAGACAGCTTTCTGCTAGCCGTGAGATTAATCTGAACACCGTATTTTTGTTTTATGTTTATTCAATATCTTCGATTTAACTATTTCTTTGAAATTTAATTAAATCGTTAATATGGAATTTTTACCTAATTACGGTTAAATAAGTACAATTTTTGAATAGCAAAATCATGCAGGACCTAGGAGCTTTTCCAATAGCTATAATAGAGTCAGCTTTAAGTCAGCTTCCAAATACTACTGAAGGCCGTATTTTACATTAAATCACCGATCGATTGAGCAAATTCTTCTATAGTCAACCAAGACGCTGTTATGAAAATTTTACCAAACTACGGTATAATAAGTACTATTTTTGTGTAGCAAAACCGTGCGGTACCTAGAGAGCAAGGGCAGGCATTCGCACAGAAACACAGAATGTTGTTCATTGAGAGCAGCGCTAAGACACAGGAAGGGATCAGCTTGGCTTTTGAAGAACTGGTGCAAAAGGTAACTACCATTCCTTAATGTTACTTTTACAGATTCAATGACTTATTAACAATTATATAAGTAGTTCCAGGATATTATAAACAATTTAATAGGATTACATATTATTTGGCTGATAGTGTAGATAAATTGTGCTAATTATGTAATCTGTTTTTTTTAATTGATTACCTACTTATGATATTGTATTTCATGTGCAATGACAACACATCGCGTGTAATCTGACGGGAAGGAAATTTCTGCAATGTAGTAATGTAGAAGGGTTTTTTTTTTATATTTATTTATTAATAATTTATGTACACACACAATAGTTTATAGAAAAAAGATATTAAATATTTACAAATGATGTACAAAGGTACTGCTTATTTCTTAAGAAATTTCTACCAGCAGACCCGCGAAAGGAGATGTCGTCAATATTGGCAGTCAGTGTGCGACTCAATTTATATATGTTGGCCCTATTAGGAATATTTTGTAATATCACGGTACTATTTAAGTTAACAAAGTCTATCCTATTTACTATCGGCTGATTCAATGTTATTTCCGTGTCCCTAGATCATAGAAACACCAGGTCTTTGGGAGTCGGAAGGCTCGTCATCCAACATTCGCATATCAAACGAGGAGAGGCGACAACAGCAGGAGTCCTCGTGTTACGACTATACATGCACCATTTAGAATAAGCTTTTAGGTTGGCTGTATTCTGAAGATTATTATCATCGCGACACACATTTTCTACCTGTGCCTGTACTATGTGATCTTAAAGCGTTACTGTTGTCGTTGTGCAAGCGAGACGGAGTGCTACACTGCACGTAGAGGCGTCTCGCTTCCACAACGGTTACAGTCCCACTTCAAGAACTCTTAGTAAGCTGTAAAGGCATTGTAGTTCTATTAAAGTTATGGTTTAATATACCTATATAACTCCATGCTTCCATTGCTGGAACTACCGTGGTTTTTTAAATTGTAATACCTACGAAGGCTACAAATTAAGTTGCATTGAAATTCGGTTAGTGGAAGCCAAATTTCGGCTTTTGTGTAAATGAAGTTTTATATAAATATTGAAATTTATTTCTTGTTACACCTGTTGGGGATTTGGTCAAAGTGCAACTCGAGACATTAAAAAAAATCAATAAATTTCAGATGAAATACGTACTAAACTCCCAAAAAATACAAACGAAAAGTTTTGTTATATAAGTAGTATGAACAAATATAATGAGAAATAGCTTATTATCTTAATAGTCTAGTTCTTACCGGGAAAATAGTTCTGTGATTTAAAAATCTCGTATTCGTTGTGATCAGCAGCAATACCATTTTTATAGGCAAATTGTAAATATTTAAATGTCGCAATAAAATGTGGCAGAAAAAGTGTATTTTCAACTTTTTTGTACAAGTCAAGTCAGTGTATGATTAGTTAGTTTCTTAATGGATTGAACGCATGGGGGCCAAAATTGTAAGCTGATAGCAAAATGTAACGGACTGCAAATGTTCAGCTGTTGTGCTCATAAAAAAAACGACTGGTTTCGAAAATGCTGCATGAAGTGATAAATTGGCAATAAAACAAATGTAGTTCTTACCTGTATTTTTAATGGGTTACCAAACAAAAAATTACCTTATAATGTCAATGTTAAACCCGGTAAAAAAATGTTTAAAGATATTCTAAACAATGGGTAGATGGTATTTTGTTTCTTCTTCTCTATTCAAATGGAGAACTACGTGGTTCTTAGAATGTGGTAATTATTATTTAACAGTTATATTGTTCGTGTATGGGCCGCCTTAGTTTTCTTGTACCTGCACGAATCTGTACTTGAAATATTATTTTAGTTTAAACTATGAAGTACATCATATAGGAAGCAATTTTGTTGGACATCTGGTTTAAAACCTTTACACTGCAATCAACTGATTTCGTAGAGCAATAATTTTACTATATTTGTGACATTGTGTTCATTTTTAGTACAGTTAGAAAACCAATCAAATCCAAAACCTTTGCATGAAGTTGAAAATTAAAATGTCTTGATGACAACTTGCAAGAATTATATTTTTTATGATGATGCCTTTAAATTTTTTATACTAGATGTTGTGTTTATGTATTTGAATGTTAGCTAAATGATAGTTTTATTTTTTAAATGGCAACTTGTGTATCTTCAGATGTACGCCAACTTAGGTGATGTGATATCTGTCTGCTTTTGTAAATAGAATTAATGAAGTGATTATAATTTGTTGTACACTATAAAAATAAATATTTCACAAAATTTATCTGTTTTTATTTACCTATAGCTTATTTTTCCGTCATCCACCTTATTCTTCTCATTTTAGGGAAAATTATTTTCTATACAATTTGCATTTTACCTGCTAAACAAGGTAAGAATTTAAAACAATATGCATTATTGTGTTTGAAATATTCACAAAAAAAAAAGCTTAAAATACATTATCATACATTTTCATACAGGTTCTCTTTGCGACATTAATTTCGGTAAATTCCTTGTACCTACGTCGTTATACGGTATTAGGTATATTATATTTTGTGATCTTAAATATAGTATAAGGGTACCTACCTAAATAAGAAACCTATACACCAGACACCAGAAACGTCTAAACTAAACGGTGATAAATGAAAATGGCCTCCTAAGTAGCCTTTGTAATTCAAAGAAAGGAAGGTTTTTTGCACCTACCTGTCTCATTTTGCAAAGAATTTTAATATAAATTCCGCTACATGTTAGGTCCAAATATTTAACGCAAAATAAATCTAATTTTATTAGCATAAGAACGAAATTGCATTCTGACCTACTAGGGTACGATTTCTACACCTAAAAAAGGAAAATGGATGTTAGACTAACCTACCTTGATTTTGCAATTACAAAGTACTTACAATGAATTTAAATAGGTGGTTGAAAAAAAATATTAATTATCAAATGAAATATAACTGCCGGCAAATAACTTGGCAAGAGTCATTAGATGCGCAGAAATCGTTTTTTAGGTCTATTTGGTGGTCAAGCGGGACGCGGGGTATGCGGTAACGCCGATCCGAGCGCGCGATTGGTGCGTTAGTCGACCGAGTCGCCGATCCGAGCGCGCGATTGGTGCGTTCGTCGACCGAGTCGATTAGAGATTGGTGAGTTAGTCGAATATGCGCGGGTTTACCCCCACTACGTCAAAATCTTGCCAAGTTATTTGCCGTGAGTTATACAAATGTATGTTCAAGTGGTGGTTTATTCTCACGGTTCTGTTTTTCGAAGCAGGGTGGACAGTGCACAACTTTAAAAAATTGTTCCCTATGTCCTACAAGTATGTACCTATTCGGCTTGTTCTTAGAAAATTAAAGGAGGACTTTCTGGCAAAACTAGATATGACCTCTAGTAACCTTAAGGTTAAAGAGATGATAGGCACTTCGAGCACATAATATCTTATAATTTAAGGTACTTCAAATCAATAGAAATCATCAATGAAGTTCCAAGTGGCACTACCGCATGAATTCATTAGCCTATCATAGGTTTCCCAGTAATAAACAAGGCCATAATGATCCATAAACGTATAACCACCGATAGCCGGCTAGCCGGTGTCGGTAAACACCATAACGGTCATTATCACACAGCCTTTATGGAGGCTATTACAAAAACTCTTGGCCTAACTGCCTGCCTTTTTGTGTCTACCAAACATTGTTGGGAGAATTGTAAATTCGGAAAAATATCGAAGTCATAGCTCAAAAGTGCGAGAGGGTCTAAATATTTATGATCAGGATTAGGTTTCGGGAAGACCTATGATGACGTATTTATTTTAGTTGAGATTTGTACAAAAACCTTTTTCATCAGATTCCAATCCACAAAGTAACTAAGTAATTTTAATTATACACTCTAATAAAAATAAGTCGGGTTTTCCTTCTTGACGCTATAACTCCAGAACGCACGAACCGATTTCCACGGTTTTGCATTCGTTGGAAAGGTCTCGGGCTCCGTGAGGTTTATAGCAAAGAAAATTCAGGAAAATTAGGTAGTAGGTAGGTGCTAGGAAGAAAAAATTGCATTGCAACGCATGCCGGGTACAGCTAGTACACTCTAAAAACGACTTAATTTCAGATCTAATGTCTTGATCTGCTATCAACCTAAATTTAAACCATGCCGCATCAAAAATAGATTCATTACATAAAAGCTTTTTCATTTGGATATAAGCTAGGTACTCATAAACAGTTGGTTACAGAGGTTTCAACATGTTAAACTAATCAAACCGTTCAGACCGCCATTTCTCAGATCCAAGGGACGCCTTCCGAGAATACTTAGCCTTTATTTAACGTGAACATGTTTCTAGGAATGAGACCAGTTACAAGAAAGGCTCAACCACGGAAGGGTATCACACATCTTAATTTAAGTATTTTTCTAGAATTGCTTCAATTGACGGATTTGTATGCACAAGGTTGTAGGTTCGAAGCCGAGCAATTACCAATGTGAATTTTTCAAAGTTAAATGTACTTTTTGAATGATTTTAGGGTTCGTCAGATCTGGACGCACCCTAAGGTACTTTTGACAAACGGTGAAGAAAAATATCGTAAGTAAACCTGGATTCCAAAATCGGGATCGGAAATCGTCAAATTGTGCCCAACAGTGGGACGTCTGTAGGCTGGTAATATATTTTTTTTAAAGTATGTCATAGTTTGATCTTTTTGAGGAAATGTACTAAAGAAATCTCCAAATTAATTACAGATTAATTGCCAATTGACAGTTAATTTAGATTATATTAGAATTAATAGATTAGATTACATAGAATAACTGTCAATTGATTTCTTAGTTGATATTCAATTCATCACATAAGTACCCATACTAATTACACCTAATTTAATGTTAAGTATCCGATAAGCATTCCTATCAATAACCATTTATTATGAAAAACATATTTCCATAGGAATATATGGCTATTGATTGTGGGGTAATACGATCCCAAGTTGTGTCAAAACATGTTTGTAATGGTACATATTACTTCCATATGTTTTTAATGTAAGGGACTGTTTTTTGTGCGCGCCCTTTAGATACGGACTGAAGTAAGCTTAATATAAAAGTATATGGATTCATCTCTTAATTAAATAGATTTATAGATTAATGCCTATAAAGCGCCATTTAATAGATATTAACTTAACAAAAACTAGTGAAAAATTGTTAAAAAAAACTGAAATACTTTTTAGTTCCCGATATCGACAAAAAACGTAATGAAATAATATTTGTTCCGAAAAACAACTTATGAGGATCGTTGCAAGTCCGAAATCAACAATTTTCTTATTAAAAACATAATAACAATTTACTAGTGTCGTTCGTGTGTAGTCATACTTATCTCCAAATACATTCATTACCCGTAATTTCCTGTCACCATCATTCACCACAGTACCGCCTCAAAAAGCATTCCATATGTTTCCAAAGCGGCTCTCTTCCAATGTCTCTGGTTAATACCAGTGGCCGGGACATTCCCATTTATCACTAACAGCCGAGGACAAATAGGCTGAAGGAGGGCTGGCCCCAATGGCCTTAGATGGAGTCTCATTAATGACCAGCCATCGTTCAGTACTTGAGGATAAACGTTGACAAATAAAGGAAGCTTTCTTTATGATTTACGGTATAAGTGGTCGGCTTCAATGATGTATACTAATGCTGGCTTTAGCTTTCGATGTCCATTTTGATGTAATTGATGAGACGAGTGTCTTGTGTTAGAAATTCTAAAAGCCGCTCCTAAGTCTAACAAAGAGTTGGCCGCCTAGTTACCGTGAAGATTTAGATTGGGTACCTACTCCGAATTAAATAAGTCGATTTTTTTCCTTTTCAATTTCACATAAATGACAAATTAAAATTACATACAAAAGCGAATACCTTCTACATATCTTTAAAAACGAATAAAATACTTCCTGTATTTTTTTACAAAAAAAAAAACACTAGTAGAAAATTCGTTTCTCAAGAATAAATGAGAGTAATACCTTGTTGCATTAAAAAAAGGCTTATAAAAATTCAAGAGAATGGAGTAGGTATACACAGGTGGAGAAACAGGCTTTAGAAAATGACATAAAAGAAAATAGGTCTTCTGGTCCTTCGAGCCGCATTGTATGAGCTAACTTGTAAGCTAGTGAAAGCTAGTGTTAATTGTAATGTTCGCATTGGGACGTAGATTTCAGTAAAACCCAGTCAGCGAATGTGTGTTAATGTTTCAACACGCGGCATCAATAAATTGCGCGATGCCACATTGTAAATAAGCGTTGTAAACATAGTACATTTTTAACTGCACATGACATTTATTGCTGTTTTGATACATTTTAGGATGTTCGTAACATCTTCATAGTATCAACGATAGATAGAACGATCCCAATTTTTGACTTCGAATCTGCAGATCAGCAGACGAAGTGCCCTCTCTATCACCAGCTGGCTCAGCTCATCAGGCTTCAGGGCTTCATCAGATCTCAGGGTCGCTTGAGGTCGCTGTACGTATGTACAGCAACCAGGTAAGGTAACAGGTTGGTATCAACCTGTTACCTAAGTTATAAATAACAAAGGTAAAGGTCCTTAAGGGTATTTTATGGAGATATTATATCATAACTACCATCATAGAGTACGCAACATTTTGATAGGTGACAAATTCTTAATTAAAATCACTTCAAAACATCTTACTTCAAAAATAATTATGGCAGAAACTTTAGAACCATACAATCCACCTATACGTCTCGAGCACAAAGAAACAATATAAGATTAGTGTTCACGAAAATGTATGTACCAACAGGTAACTTAATGCCAAATTAATTATATGAAACGTCACGAATCGCGCTTAACGAAAGTTCCGCAAGATACCACGTCCTCCCGGGACGTGACGCGGGAGATCGTTTATTTACAAGATGGCACTTAAGATGCTCCACATAATAGAGATGTAAGCGGATATTCTGCTTATCCTGTTTGAACTTCAAGTCTTTTTGTAATGCTGAGGAGTAAACACAAAGGGATCCGCGTTAACTTGACGCTTAGTTGATGCAGTGGCTATATGAGAATTCTTGTGTTAGAGAACTGGTTTATTTAAATGGTTTAAATTAATGTTCTTAAAGAAGGAATTCTCTAGTAAATGATTTTTAATACATAAGAGAAAGTCTTGTTAGTACCCCTATCTATACCTAAAGAACGAAGGGGTAAACCGATTTCATGACCTTTGTTTTTTGGATTTGTCTCCACCGTGCATAGTACATGAACCATAAAAACACTACTTTCGCAGGTAATACTGTGGGATACCTCTAGTGTTTCATTATTCATAAAACGGTTTGCTTTAAACTATACTCACAAAAATGTACAAAGTATCGCCCGAAAATGTGAGCTTTAACCGTAACGAACAGACATATCTGCTCGTAAGCATTTGCTTGATAGGCATACGTTTGCGGTCAATCACTGTGAAGCATTGCAAACAACAGCTTGGCTGTCAAACATATAAATCCAATACGTTCATTGAACCTACGTAAAATGCTACGTAAAATTCTCGAATGGAAATCCGATTTCCTATGTGTCAACATTGCAACCATTTCAATGCGAAACAGATTTTTTTCATCCTATCGCTAAAAGAAAAAGAAATCAAATCAGAGTCTTCATGTGACGTAATACCGATGCGGAAAATTTTGAGAAGCCTACAACATCCAAATTAACACCCTCAACGTATTTATATCCGTGATATGAACATCGATTGCATATTATTCTAGCACAAACGCCAGCAAATCGGTACGGGCGTCGGCATAAAATATTTGCATTGCAAATCACCGATTCCTCTCATAACTCAAGATAAGGAGGTATCGTAAAAATGCTGTAAACCGGCCTATATTGCTCCATGGAGGATTTTTTCTGTTTCTACCTATCTATCGGCGGTCCTAACGATATTCTGTATCTTATAAATCTGAGTTATCACGCCATTAAAGGGAACATTTGCATGTTTCAGCGGCTGAGCGTTGTGTAGTTTCGGTTTTTCATGATCAGGACAATGGTCGGTTTTACGGTAATGGAACTATTATGTCGTTTGATAGTGCGTATTTTTCTTCCTTAGCTTTCGAGTTTGGCGGAAATATAGCTTTAGTTGAATACATTTAGAAGTTACCACGTATTTATGATCGAAAGTAAATCTATGTGGTTTATCAAGTCGAAGAAAATTATAGTTGACCAGGAAAGATTTGTCTAACTTAAGATTTCTTTTTCATAAATATACTTTAATGTCGTGGTGGCCTAGCGGTTCAATGAACGGATTTGTATGCACAAGGTTGCAGGTTCGAACCCAGGCAAGTACCAATGTGTATTTGTGAAAGTTGTATGTACTTTCGTCATTATCCTAAGACACTTCTGACAAACGGTGAAGGAAAACATCATGAGGAAACCTGGATTCCAAAATTTGGTATCTGAAATCGCCAATCCGCAGAGAGCAAGCGTGTTGATCAATGCTCGTGCCTTCTCTATATGGAAAGAGGCCTTTGCCCAGCAGAGGGACGTTTATAGGCTGAATGCATAAATATACTATAAGAAGACTTAAAAGTTTTAAAACATCCTTAATATTCTTACCCAAAAATACGAAAACTTTAGTCCTAAATTACCTATACCCATATTTCATAAAAAAAAATACAACATTAAATAAATCCCTTAGCTACGAATAAGATAAACGAGGTGCGTCTTAAGAAAAATATAGAACAAAAGGATACCTTTATGATTGATGATAACATTGTTTTATCAGTCAATCATGATTAACATGAAGCTTTTTATAAAGTATTCATTTAAATGTTTAAAAAAATACTTTTTTTATATTGCTATTATATTGCAATCAATAATAATAAGCAAGGTCGCAAGATTAAATGGATAAATTTTATGTACTTGATTGTCACCTGGTTTAAACCTGGTAAAGGAAAGAAAGTTAGGATTAAAAGACTTTTTAACCTTTCTGTGTCAAGTTATTTAGCAGTAATGACTTATCAAGGTACTGCAAAATAAGAAGAATAATTTATTTAGGCAGCTGTCCGACTTAGAGCGAGAAGCGAGTAGCGAGTAGAACGATAAACTCAAAACGAGTCGGCGAGCAGCGAGTAGCGAGTATGTAGTTTTGATAGTTTTGTCACCGAGCGATAAGCGAGTGAGCGAGTGCGACAGGCGATACTCGCTCAATTCGCTCGGGTCATTCTATACTACTGTAAAGGAAGGGAGGGCAAAATGGAACATGCCTTTAAATCCCGGATCATAAAACGTGCGCGCGATTTAAAATGCACACAGTATCAGGCGGTTTTGCTAGTAAAGGGTAGGTCTTGTCGTTATTTCCATTTTACGGTAGTATTATCTAATTATAGATTTATTGTAATGATATTTTAACATGAAAAATGGTTAATGGTTTTTAGAAACTTCAATATAAAATTGACGGCGAGCTTTTGGGCAAGATGGAGTTTTGTATTTAAGGGCAAGTTCTCTTGTAAAACCATGAACATCGTTAATTAAATGTCAAGCATAAAAACTTTAATTTCCCAAAAGTAACACCATAGGTACAAAAAATATCAGGCATCATCATAGTAAAAGTCTAAAATAATTAAATGTTTTTGTTTTATTATATCGTGAGCCTTCCACCTTGCCCTCCCTTCCCCTACTAAAAATTGTTCTAAATTCGAAACCGCACTTTTATGCAGAATAACACTGGTTGGTCTTCGGCGAGTGTTTTGATCACCAAGCGAGTATCGCTCAGCGAGTCTCGCTCAGCGAGTATATTTTTATAGTTCTACTCGCCGCAAAAAACAAATGCTGAGAGAGTTCTCTCCGGTAATGTGAACGGTCAGCGAGTAACTATTTCTATATGCATCTCCTTCATTTACACGGGATCTATATCTTGTTGTACGTTTCTTGAGCGATTTTATAGTTGATAGTTACTCGCTTCTCGCCCGTAAGTCGGACAACTCCCAACTGAAAATGAGTCATACTGAATTTTGACTCTTTACGGTCTCAATTTCGCTGCTATAGAGAATAATCATATTCGAGTAGCATTTGTCCGAAGGAACATACTTCGACAACACACACCGTGTTCAAAAAATACTAGTTAGCTACTTTGAAAAAGCATGAAATTAAATTCTATCCGCGTAGCTATTGGACTCCCAAAACCTAAGATTATCCTTCCTCACCTTTACTCAAAATAGAAAACAAAACAAAAGACGAAACATCTTTGAGAATAAATCTAAGGAAATGAGTGAACAAATCCCTAAGACGAGCACTACCTAACATTGGCGAAATCAATTTCGCCCCGTGAGTAGTTTTTCACCATTTACACAGTTCTGCACGCCAGGGTCTATGAAAATCGTAATTATTCCCGGGAACGAAATCCGTCGACGGATTAAAAGCGAGCTGTATTAACTGGTCATTTGAAGATAAAATTAGTACGGAGCCGGCTTTTTTGGTAATCATACCTTTTCCGCTGGATCATTCCTTTAGAAAAATTTTATGATTGACAATTATGATTTCTTTCGCCTATTTTATGCTCTTTTCTTATTTATTGAAATTAGCTCATTGAGTTAGGATAATTGTGGTGAAAGTCAGACTATATCCTGCGTTACCTGCGCTACTACTTGCACTTTATAGGACGTGATGGAGCCATCCAGGTAGCATAGTTTTGGTCAGATAGAGTTTGAAATTCGATTATTGACTTGAAAACAAGAATAAGCTACCTTATTTATAAGGTAAGGTTAAATAGTAAGCGATATCTCTAATCAATTATTGATACTAGCCAAATTTAATGTTATTAATTAAGACATAACATAACATACCATCACGCCTGTATCCCCGAAGGGTTAGGCAGAGGTGTACCAATGTCCACCCACAGTTCCCCGGTATGTTTAGGTCCCATGTAATAGGGGGCAAGCCTATTGCCACTAACCGGGCACAAATCCAAACTCCGACCTGCTACTGAGAATTTCATAGAAAAACCCAATAACACCTTGGTCGACTTGGGAATCGAACCCAAGACCTCTAGCGTAGCAGTCGCGTTTAGCGCCACTAGGCCAACGAGGCATTAATTAAGTATGAATATATTCCATGGGAACTTCTCTAGCTCTTCGGTCAAAATCAAAGCTACGACATACACGTTCCCTATCCCTATTATATGATAGTTTATTGGGATCACAATGCTTGTACAAATTGCCTATACATATTCTAATATCACCAGGGTATGTACACTAGTATCTGAGACTATCGCTAGACAAAATTGATCATTTACGTGCCGTTCACTGCCTGCATAATATCGTATAATATGATTTCCATATTGGATTTTTGTAGGCAAACGCCTAACGATAGGAACAAGAGGCTTATTATGTTTTACACCACCGTAGTAAAAAGAGGCTTGATATAAGTTTGATGTATCTGCCCGCTTGTATTTCTGTGTGTTTGTCTTTGGCATCATAACTTCTAAACAAATTAATTAATTATAATGCTCCTTTTCAGCATTACGGAAAACAACAGCTCAAGACCGGGAGAATTGGAAGAAAGAAGGGAGGCCTTTGCACTTCAGTGGGTCAATAATGGCTGAAAATAAATGATAATAATGCTTTATTCGAGAGTCTAGAATCGAAAAGCGTAGCATATAAGTTTGTTTTTAAAATCATTTAACTTTAAGTATCAAAGATTATATAACTTTAAGTGTCATCGATCTCCTATTTCTCCTCTATTTTAAAAACACAAAACAAAACTATTATAATTATATACCTAACTAAATAAGATTTTAAGCAAAAACCCAATTAGTGTTATTAATATTCCATTTCACAACAGCTGTTTCCGTACAGTGTTAGCTCTGAAACTTTTCAAGTGAATAGACAAGCGCTGTGTAAAAAGAAAACCGACGGCCTCCGCAAAACAATGACTGCACCACTTGATGTTGCTAATTAGTATCGAATGATTTAATACTATATAAATAAAGTTATTTTTGATGACGTATTTATCTATAGATAGTATTGAAAAGTGACGAATCACGTATGTGTTAGTTACCTGTTTAGAACAACACTGCCATTCTCTTTATCAAAAACTGAATATTTATCTAAAAATAAGTCGAAAAAAAATATATCATTTAAGTCGAAAAGAAGTCTTTAATGTGAGTACATTGTCGGTACCAAAATACCAAAGCAAAGCTATTTATTTGCTAACAGTGTAAAAACTAAAATTTAAGTTATTCTTTGAAATATAACAATAATATCATAACTGTAGTCGTTTCATAATATAATTTCACTATCACAGGAATTTTTAATTTTGCTTTCGCCAGACAACTTTACACAAAAAGAAAACTCGACAGGCTTCCACGAAATATTAAAAATGTTAAAAGAACTCGATGTTGCGAATTATTATTCAAAGAGAGTTAATTATTTATTCAATGGTATTATAAAGTTTTTGCAAGTTCAGACGAATAGTGTTGTCGTTAAATGACAAGATTGATCAATTTTATTCTAATCAATAGGTACAGATACAGTCAACAGACTAAAAAATACAAAGAATGGTTTATAAAAAGAATCAGTGTCCAGTTATAACCGTACACAACTGAAAACAAACATTGCTTCTTATTCAATAGGTATGGGTAAAAAATTGATTTTACTGTCAAATATAATTTACGTGAAAATTAAAAAAAAAAATATTCATTTATAAGTTTTTCTTATCTGTCCTAAAATGCGTACAAGCTAAGTTAAGATAATGGCCTCATCAGTCGTTTAAATAAGAACTTGCCATATAATTTCTGACTACAAGGGGATAATAACTATATCTCCTAAACGGTATTTACAACAATGTTATTGTAACAAACTAATGAATCGAAACGCTTATCTTTCTGTTAGTCCTTAGTAATGGGTCCTTTGAGGCCAAAACAAACGTTACTCACGTTGAATCTGTACCAAAGGACCAGTCCTGTCTGGGAGGTTTATTTGGTCACTAACTTGGTGCTTCTTAGCGCCTTCAAGAGCTTTTATGTCTTATACATAAATCATGGCGCTACCAGATAACGAGAAAGATAAATTAAATAATTATTCATAAATGTAAAAAGGGACTAACTTCAAAGTAATTACTATTGGATCATCATGGAATGGTTATAAAAATATGTTTTTTGAAATTAACCACAATTGGTGGAAACATTGCGTGACAAACATACAAAACAAATCAGTCCAATTTTAAAATTCCAGGATTTGAAGTCAGTAAAAAATAAAATATTAAAACATAAAAAAGGATACTATTATAATCAAATACTCGGCTTATTACCTACATTTCGTATGGCTATCTCCCTAAATTTACTAGGTTTCTAATACAATTTAAAACAAAGCGTCGACTTTCAAAATAAAATTACTGCACTACTGGATAGATGTTGCTAATTAATTTTGAATCGAACTTTTACTGGTCCTTTTTGAAATACTGCTTGCGGTTCGCTAACTCTGGTTAAATTATTGCTAAAATAAATCTTTTCATTGTTTTTAACGCAGTAAATAGGACTTTAGTTGTTTATTTTTTCTTTTTATTGATTATTATTTACTGAAGTATTTTAAATGATATTTCTTAATGTGCGTGAATTTGTCTTAGTTATTTATATGTATAAACGGTTTAATTGAAACGGAATTTAATTATAGGGTAATTCACCACGTTTATAATTATGTATTTGTCTGACGGAAGTCACTATAGACCATAACTAGAGTGTTTGCTTAAGTTAAAAATATCTATAATTTTAACACCAATAAGTACCTTTAAAGACAAAACAAGCTTATTCATTTTTTTATCAGAATTACACAAAGATTAGAAATTTTAAAGCTCAGAGAGTGTTAAATAAAATTGAAATAAAATCAATTTAACTACAGTACTTAACCATTATTTAATTTTGAGATGAAATTAGTAAACAGTTTTCAAAATAAAATTCTACAACTTAATTTCCACTCAAGTACCAAAACGTTAAACGTATTGTTATACAACATCATACGGTATCTGAAAACATTTTACCATCACATCCCAATAGAATTTATGCCGGTTGTCGGTTGTTCCACATTTGGTGGCACTCCAGATATCGTGTTCTAGTTATCAGGAAACAATTGCAATCACTCAGCTCTTATCGACCCTCCATTGAATAGTGTCACGAACGTTGTAAGGCCTGATTCGAAAACTTTATGTACGCGATTTTTTTTATGCTCTAACATTTTTTGAGACTCTGACTTTCGTTTAAATTATATTGAATGTTTCTGAACTGATACGTATGTACCTAGGTACCTATTATGTATTTTGTATTAAGCTTTAACTTACAAATTGTGATGGTAACAATCAATAATCGAAAACACATAACTCGGTACGAGTACAAGTTGGAGACATAATCTTTTTCCAAATTGAAAATAAAATAATTTTAGAATCATCATTAAATATTTTTTCCGTCTCCGTCAATTCGCGTGAAGCAGTCCTTAAAGTATTCTCAAACAGAAAAACCGCCGGCCTTTCCTTTAAGACCATAATCCTTATCAAAGACCCCTTGGCATCGGTTAGCACCCCATCAATTGGGTGAACTATTCCCCATACATAAAAAGTTTCTTCGATAACTCACTTATTCAATCTGGTACGATTTTTTTAGAGTTCTTAAAGTCGTGATACTTGGAAATGATGTGCATATTATTATTCTAAAACTCACCAACAGGAAATAGGACAATACAAAAATTTTAAATACCTAGAATACTTCCAACGATTTCAGACCTAGTTACAGACTTACAGTAGACCTCCTTACATATATAAAAACCGTGATTACTGCTCATCCCAATTTCAATACACATTAACATTATCATTGGCTTCAATATCATCAAAATAAATTCAAGAAGGACCATTCAATCAATTCAGAACATTAATAAAAAATAATATCAAACAAAACATTTCATTTCCCACGATATAATCAGTCTCGACACTTGACCTTCTGAGCCATTTAAATTTAATTTTCCTCGTGGCTCATCCATTTCGCGGTTCTATATACAGAGAGATGATCCCACTCGAAAGGGATCACTCAAATCTATTTTAATATTTTGAAGATGAGGTTCATTCGTCTGGAGGTTTCAACGTCAATGGTTCGCGATATTACTCTTAATTAACTTTGTTATTATGTAAAGCTGATCAAGGTTTTTTTTAATGATTAGTCTTGCTTTAACACTAGATAGGTTTGGTCACTGCAGGAAATACCTGTATAGAAAACAAACGAGTATATTCCCTCAAGTGTTCACGGAGTAAAGTTACAAATTACATCGTCTTTTTATATTAGATACCCGACTGCCAATTAGACACTTAAATTGTCTGTATAAGGCGCAGGCCAGACAGAAGAGACGTAAGACGCAGACGGGGCGCGGACATAATACGCTTCTATACAAAATGTATAGAAGCGTCGCTCGCGCCCCGTCTCTTCTGTATGTTTTGCGTCGCGACGCTTCTATACATTTTGTATGAAAGGGACGCGGTAGAGACAAATGTCCGCGCCCCGTCTGCGTCTTACGTCTCTTCTGTCTGGCCTGCGCCTAACGTCGATCTACTACTATCATCCGGCCGCTGAGAGAATTCGTTCCTGACACTTCTCAGTTGGTCTTGATTTGTAATAAAAAACCGTGCATATTATTCATTGTACCTGGCGTAACAATACAGTTTTAAATAATATTATTCGTTTAATAATAATATTCATAATATTCCGGGACAACTCACACACGGTTATCTGATCCCAAGCTCAGCAGAGCTTGTGTTATGGTAACCAGACAACTGATAAACATACTTATATATTTCTAAATACATACATAATAATATTATAGATAAATTACACCCAGACACAGAACAAATGATCGTGCTCATCACACAAAGATTTGTCCTGAGTGGGAATCGAACCCACGACCTCCGGTATAGCAGTAAGGGTCACTAACCACTAGAGTCTAGACCAACAGGCTTGCCTGTTTACAGGACAAATAAGTTATAGTTATATATGTTTAGTAAATTCTTTGCCACATTAGAGATATATCTTCCTGTTGAGCATGACCTGTTAGGAACGCATTCTCTCAGCGTACTAGTGTCGTAGTACCTACTTATTTTTCGTACTATTAGTTGTATGGATTAACCATAATTTTTCAGTTCATTTAAATTATCAACTCAATTTTGAAATATGGGTAGCTATTATACATAATAATACAATACATTCAAATTCAGCGTAACCCATCAAACTCCAATCAAATGGAAACAAAACACTCAATCAGATTAAACAGGATCAAACGAAAAATTGGAAACATGAAAATGATTCGGAAAATATATTGTGTACAAAAAATGGAGATAATTACGAAGAGGGAACTTCATATACTGCACGGTAATAAATATTACAATCAATCAATGACATATATAATGACATTTATTTAGGGGAATGAAGCGAGAGGGTCAACTCACCATCAAATTGGAGACCTTATCTGTTAAGGGGATGCTGCTTTGGTAGGGGAACGAGAATTATGCGGCTCATGTTTACTAAATAATTATAAATCTTTTCGAAAGGCATGGAGAGATGAATTTAAGGAGAGCAGAAAATAATTTTCAGGACTATGGAAAAAATGAGTCCGATAAATAAGTTTATGATAAGTAGATTTTATAATTAATTTCAAATAAACAATACGCTTACATTCATTTTTACTAAAATAAAGAAACTATCTTCTCTGAATCACTAAAGCTAAGGGTAAATTAAAAAAAATAAAAATAGTTATGTAGCAGTAAACTTTTCTATCATTATAATATAAATTAAACCTATAACGAGGATCAGAATGGCACATTATTAGACTGCTTCCAACATCCTACTAACTTGAGATGACACTTGTATAACAGTAATTTTTTGACGGGCCTGTTGGTCTAGTGGTTAGTGACCTTGACTGCTATACCGGAGGTCGTGGGTTCGATTCCCACCCAGGACAAATGTTTGTGTGATGAGCACGATCATTTGTTCTGGTTGTCTGGGTGTAATTTATCTATAATATGTATGTATTTAGAAATATATAAGTATGTTTATCAGTTGTCTGGTTACCATAACACAAGCTCTGCTTAGCTTGGGATCAGATAACCGTGTGTGAGTGGTCCCGGAATATTATTGTTATTATTATTATTAATCACCATTTTGCCAATTTTTACACTATCGTCAAACCCTCCCCTTAACAGAAACAATCCATCTCCATCACAAATATAACATGTGGCATATTTTTTGTGCACCATTTTTCAGTGCGAGCAAAACGATATCAAAAAGGTGCTGTAAATTATAGCAATCGTATATCACGTCAGTATACATAAGGCTTGTGCTTAGTCTTTATAAAGCTCTGTATGAATATAATGTGACTGGTTAACAAGGGCCTTTACATTTAAGGGTCATTTATATCGTGTGAGCCACATTGAAAATAGGGTAGATGACTAAGTATGAAAAGTCAAAATTTATTGTGTCCGCCATTTAGATAATCAAAATATATTAGACACGTATTTTTTCTTTTATCAAATCAATAAAAAAATACGAAGATAAACCGTTTTAAAGTTCAGGAGTGGGGGCTTGTGACGTCACGGCTAGGTACAATTTGTGCTTGGACGTGACGTCACGCAAGAATTGTACTCGCTATATCTTCATAATTCTTTGTTTACGGGACAAAACAAAAATATGTGTCTAATATTTTTTTATTATCAAAAAAAAGGACATAAAAATAAAAATTAGTCATCATCCCTATTGGTGAAAGAAACATCGTGAGGAAACAAGCACTCCAAACATTGAAATCTGTAATTGCCAACCCGGAAGTGGTGGCGGTAATCAATGCTTTTCTTCTCTAAATGGGATGATTTCGGCCAGTAGTAGGACAATTACAGGCTATTAAAGGTCTATGCCCAACAGTGGGATAACAAGGGATGCAGATGATGTTTTTTTTTAATTTACCAACCTCTGTTTCGAGACAATTCAGTGCTGACTTAAATAAATAATTTTGAGTGAGTTTCTTAAATAAACAAGGGTGTACCTGATTTAGGGATATAATTCCCACGTTCTTTTCTGCATCACCTTAAAGTTGACTGGCAGATAATGTCTTATATAGGTACCTACACTCTGTGCATAAAACTTTACAATAATAATTGGGCTAGAATAATTTATAAATATTAAAAAAAAAAAAAATAGTGATTTAATTCATAACTCTCATCAACACATAGATACAATAATTATGTTCGCAATAATTCAATAATACCTGTATTCCAATTTACTTATCATCAGTAAATTAATAAACGTAGATAATAATTTATGGCATCATATGTAAATAGTTAAACCAGTTAAAGCACTGAACGCGATTCGGTAAAATAATTAATAGATACAATTTAATTTAGTCACTATTACGGCATTTATTAATTAGTAATTTCACGTTATAATTCAGTGGAATATTAAGTTGGTAATATCATTTGTGTAATGACATTTATTACTATTATGGTGTACCTAAAATAATAAAGAAGAAAATGTTTTTTAATTTATTTTTTATAATCTATAGATAGGTACTTAATAAATCTGTAAATGAGAAAATTCTGTACATTGAAAATATCAAAAAAATAAATGGCGGGGGTTGTTACTAGACCGACACAGAAACCAAAAGTGTGAAAAAAAATGTTGTCTGTCTGTCTGTCTGTCTGTTCAGGTATCACGCAAAAACTACCGGTTCGATTACGATGAAACTTGGTATAATTATTCTTTATTATCCTGGGCACCACACTGGGTATCTTTTATCCCGGAAAAGTATAAAAAATAAAAAACAAACTTAATTTTGCGGTTAAAAATTCATTGATAAGTTTTGTCATCCACGCGAACGAAGTCGCAGGCACAGCTAGTCAGTACTAAACTCATATATTTATAATTCGCAGTATTGTTTATATCTACTATTGTTTATGTATTTTACTTAAGCCTTATATGGACTTAATCTACTCATGTTCACAGACTAATTAAATTAACTCTTATAAACAAATAACCTCTACACATCGTTTCACATAAACAATTTGAAGAAAAAGACTCAAAAATGTCTTCCCAAAACAATATGGAAAAAAATCCCTAATATTTTTCACCTCACATAAACATCTGTAAATAGCAATACAGATACAGCCACAACACAACAAACAGTTAGAAATTATAATACCACCTTAAGGTAAAATGAGAGGTGTCAATAAAGAAGTTTACCTCATGGCCATCATAAATCGAGCAGTATTATCCAAAAGGGTCTACTCAGTATTCATCAGGAGTCCCGACCCTTGCATTAACTAGGCATGCAATGAAATATGTACTGTGTTTTATCATTTTCGCTTTTCTTTATTGATTGGGGGTGTTAAGTAGATTAAAGGGTGGTGTGGTTTCAAAAATTGTTTTTTTAGAGTTGTTGGTAAATCTGGATTTTAAAGTAATTGTTTTAAGGTGAGTGTATTTGTGTGATGATGAGTGTGCTATTGCTTGGATACTGAATGAAAATGTATCACGTTGACATAAATCTATAAGAGCAATTAATTAGAAAAAAATAACAGAATATTCCAATTGTTTCAAAATAGGTACATAGTGTATAATATTAGTCCTACAGTTACACAGTATACACTTGCATAATAAGAAATAAGTATTTTCCATAATTTGCGACATACTCCTTTCGTATCCCAGAAGTAATACTAGTGTAGGTAACTTTATATTGATCGTAGGTAGTATATAGGGGTCCTGCCGAGAGATTTATGAGGCTAGCCAGCAATATTATTGTGGCCAGTCCTAGTTAAGTTATAGAATAATATGAGGTCAGAGGTAATTGCCCGTTATTTTCCTATTTAAAGATGTCCAAATACATATTAGTATATTATTATGATTAAAGGTGCCTAAAAATATTTATAAGTCAAAACCTAAAAAACCCCTAATTATTTTTAGGGTTAGGTACTCAGAGTTCAATGCAATTTCAAACCAAGAACAAAACATATTATTATTTTTAAATATATCTTTATCAAGTGGTCTCTGCCTACCCCTACGGGAAAGAGGCGTGCTTATATGTATGTAAAAATATCTTTTCAATTGTCAAAGTCATTATTTTAGTGTGCCTATGAGTCAATAATTAATAAATCTATAAAATAAACATGATTAAACTCAAACCAAATTAAAATTAATATTTATTCAATTCTAAAATCTGTGAATTTGACTTTTCGTTTATATCGAAAATGAATTAGTTGTAAATCGTCAAAGCTATTTTAGAATGAAAACTCATCTTAAACCTATTAAATATTCGGTTTACGTCTAGAAAATAGTAATCCTAGACTTAGATTAATATTTGTCGAGAATAAACGATGGATTTTCGATTATTTAGAATGAATTCTGACCACGAGGACTAAGATTTCAAATATTTCGATTCTCATTTTTAAAGTATATTTACATAAAAATAAATTTACTATTTTCGTGTCTAAATTATTGAACATTTAATCTGAACAAAATGGCATAAGGTTTTACGGTTAACGACTTGTCCTGAATCAAGGAACCATTTTCAATCATTTATCTATAAGCTTTCTGAGGTTTTCGCGAACAAATGACTAACAAGACACTGAAAAAAAAAATACTTAGTGATCCTATCGTGACTTAGATTTTATTTCTATAAGATTAAAATAAAAAAAAAATGACAAAAAAATCCGTTTTATCATTGTTTCATACGAGTCTCTTAATGTGCAAGATTGATATTATACACAGTAAACAAAATTAAGAAAAAAAATCTTCAGAAAATATCCGGAAAGCCCATAAGGATCCCCATGCAGCATTTTAACAGACGTTGTCTTCAATATTTAATTGGTGAAAGCCTTTTTAAGCCGCGCTTTGAAGTCGGCCGCGCGTCTCGCGCCGGCGGCGCTTACTTCGCTTCTTGAATGTTAAAATGATACGTATTATCGTTGACTTTAGTTGTTCCGAATACCGGGTCTATTGGACGGTTTATTTCCAGATTTTCTGGCATTTTTTAGTGTGTAATTTGGTACTTATCCCAGCCATATTAATATTATAGCTGATCCCCGCGACTTCGTCCGCGTCAATTTCTGTTATTATGACCGCGATTAAGAAGTTTAAAAAAAAAAGTATTTCTGCGTAAATGATAATTTTAGTTAATATTATGTTGATAAAACTCTGTAGCAAATAATTGGCAATAATGCATTAATTTCGACCAAATGATTACCTTAAAAAAGGTTATAGTGAGTCAATCTTAAAAGATAGACATATACTGTCGCAGACATTTTTTTAGATCATTTAAAGAGGAACAATTCTTTCATACATATATTTTGGGTAGCTCGAACCGTTTACGCAGCGCACGCAACGGAAGCTTTCAAGTATGAATATTTTTCCCCGTTTTTGTGACATTTTTCACTGCTGCTTGGCTCCTATTGGTCGCAGCGTAATGTTATATATCCTAAAGCCTTCCTCGATAAATGGACTATCTAACACAAAAAGATTTTTTCAATTCTAACCAGTAGTTCCTGAGATTAGCGCGTTCAACCAAACAAACAAACAAACAAACTCTTCAGCTTTATAATATTAGTAATAATTAGTATAGATAATGCATTAATTTCGACCAAATGATTACCTTAAAAAAGGTTATAGTGAGTCAATTTTAAAAGATAGACATATACTGTCGCAGACATTTTTTTAGATCATTCAAAGAGGAACAATTCTTTCATACATATATTTTGGGTAACTCGAACCGTTTACGCAGCGCACGCAACGGAAGCTTTCAAGTATGAATATTTTCCCCCGTTTTTGTGACATTTTTCACTGCTGCTTCGCTCCTATTGGTCGCAGCGTGATGTTATATATCCTAAAGCTTTCCTCGATAAATGGACTATCTAACACAAAAAGATTTTTTCAATTCTAACCAGTAGTTCCTGAGATTAGCGCGTTCAACCAAACAAACAAACAAACAAACTCTTCAGCTTTATAATATTAGTAATAATTAGTATAGATAATGCATTAATTTCGACCAAATGATTACCTTAAAAAAGGTTATAGTGAGTCAATTTTAAAAGATAGACATATACTGTCGCAGACATTTTTTTAGATCATTCAAAGAGGAACAATTCTTTCATACATATATTTTGGGTAACTCGAACCGTTTACGCAGCGCACGCAACGGAAGCTTTCAAGTATGAATATTTTCCCCCGTTTTTGTGACATTTTTCACTGCTGCTTCGCTCCTATTGGTCGCAGCGTGATGTTATATATCCTAAAGCCTTCCTCGATAAATGGACTATCTAACACAAAAAGATTTTTTTAATTCTAACCAGTACTTCCTGAGATTAGCGCGTTCAACCAAACAAACAAACAAACAAACAAACTCTTCAGCTTTATAATATTAGTATAGATAAGTGCGAAAGTAACTCTGCCTGTCCGTATGTTAAGTAAGGCTAAACAGCTGAACCGATTTTGATGATATGGGGTAAGCTAGGTTTAAATATTTAGGAAGAAAGTACAAAGTATATGTCTATGGTTTTATAATAGATAATTATTATTTTCTTTAGTATAATCAATGACAATTATGAAAAAGTGGCTTGGAGTGAGAGTTCTTGCACAATAACAATGGTAGGCTTTAACAATTGCCGGATAAAAACTAGTCGAGCATGTCCACGAGATGTTAATTCAATAGATAAGCGTCAGTTTTGTTTGCAAAATTAGTTTATCCATTTTTTTTAACATTAATGTAATCAGATATTGATACTCAACAACACCTTAACGGATCGGACAGGGTTTCCTTAACACAATGTATATTTTCATAAATAAGTGGTCTACCTACTTTGCGATCAAGAACATATTTACCGAGTATGCCTATGTAGTGTCATAAACATCTCTACACAAATTTAATCTTTTTTTCCGTGTGGAAATGACGTTGAATTCTAATGTTTCCTTTCCGTTTAATTCTTTGATTTACATGTCAGAAACATTTCTCCCTTCGTATATGAAGGGTTACCGAAAATTCAATTAGAATACAGATATTTTATTTATCATTCTGTGTCGAGAAACTAAACACTTTTTATTTTGTTTTAGATGCCATTTTAAGTTTTCACTACATTACTAAGTAGGACATAGACATTAGACATAGGCCTTTTTTACCCTATTTTATGGCGACTTAAAATTTGAATAGTTCAGTATATTATTATTAATTTTGCTGTTGTTATAAAAATAGGAATACATACTAATACTATGCGTAAATATTTTACTTGATAAAGAAATAGCTATCAAGGCATAGCTATTACAACTAACAACTATATTGTATATCCACTGTAGCGGACATTACTAAAGTACATTAGTTGAAGTGAATCGAATATAATGTACCGTAGACAAGTTATTTCAGAAGCTAAGTATATGAACACATGTAACATACAAGGAACGTGTAAAAAGACATCAAAGGCAGGCATTACATCTTTTTCTCTCTTAATCTCTTATCTCAAGTTTTCTTTACGATTTTCACGCTCTTTTCACGAGCATTATATAAATATTCAGTTTGAAGGAGGGTCGCTTGTATACGGTGTAAGTTATCAACGATACATTCAAAATTTGACGACCTCCGTACCGTACGCACCGGTTTCAAGGTGTCGCTAGCTCTGAGGTCCCGGGGGGGGGGGGGGTTTAGTGTCTGACTTTGGGGGGTTGACATGAGTGACTAACTTTGAGGGGGGGGCTTGACAAAAGAGTCTGATGGGGGGGGAAGGGGGGGGCGGGTGAATTTAGTGTCTGACTTTGGGGGGGTGACATCAGTGACTGATTTGGGGGTTGACAAACGTCTGATTTTGGGGGTGGGGGGGAGTGAATTTAGTCTGTCTTTGGGGGGCTTGCCATGAGTGTCTGACTTTGGGGAGGAAGGAGGGGGGGAATTAAGTGTCTGACTTTGGGGGGGAAGGAGGGGGGGAATTTAGTGTCTGACTTTGGGGGTTGACAAAAGAGTCTGATTGGGGGGGGAAGGGAGGGGGGGGGGGTGAATATAGTCTCTGACTTTGGGGGGGGGGGGGTGACATCAGTAACTAACTTTGGTGGGGGGTGACATGGGTGACTGACTAGGGGGGATGAGATGAGTGACTGATTTGGGGGGAAGAAGGGGGGGTGAATTTAGTGTCTGACTTTGGGGGGGGGGGGGTAACATCAGTAACTAACTGACTAGGGGGGTTGTCATGAGTGTCTGACTTTGCGGGTTGACATGAGTGTCTGAATGGGGGGGAGGGGTGAAATGAGTGCCTTACTTTGGGGGGAAGGGGGGGGGGGTGAAATTAGTGTCAGACTTTGGGAGGTGGATATGAGTGCCTTACTTTGGGGGGGGGGGGGGGGGTGAATTTAGTGTCTAACTTTGGGGGGGTGGATATGAGTGCCTTACTTTGGTGGGGGGGTGACATGAGTGACTTACTTTGGTGGGGGGTGACACGAGTGCCTTACTTTGGGGGGAAGGGGGGGGGGGTGAATTTAGTGTCTGACTGTGGGGGGGTGGATATGAGTGCCTTACTTTGGGGGGGGGGTTGAATTTAGTGTCAGACTTTGGGAGGTGGATATTATTATGAGTTCCTTACTTAGGTGGGGGGGGTGACATCAGTGACTATTTTTGGTGGGGGTGACATGACTGACTGATTTGGGGGGAAGGGGGGGGGTGAATTTAGTGTCTGACTGTGTGGGGGGTGATATGAGTGCCTTACTTTGGGGGGGGGTGACATGAGTGACTTACTTTTGTGGGGGGTGACACGAGTGCCTTACTTTGGGGGGAAGGGGGGGGGGTGAATTTAGTGTCTGACTTTGGGGGGGTGGATATGAGTGCTTTACTTTGGGGGGGGGGGGTGAATTAAGTGTCTGACTTTGGGGGTTGGCAAAGGAGTCTGATTGGGGGGGGGAAAGGGTGGTGAATTTACTGTCTGACTTTGGGGGGGTGGATATGAGTGCCTTACTTTGGTGGGGGGGTGACATCAGTGACTATTTTTGGTGGGGGGTGACATGACTGACTGATTTGAGGGGAAGGGGGGGGATGAATTTAGTGTTTGACTGTGGGGGGGTGGATATGAGTGCCTTACTTTGGGGGGGGGGGTGAATTTAGTGTCTGACTTTGGGGGGGTGGATATGAGTGCCTTACTTTGGTGGGGGGGGTGACATGAGTGCCTTACTTTGGGGGGAAGTGGGGGGGGTGAATTTAGTGTCTGACTGTGGGGGGGGGTGGATATGAGTGCCTTACTTTGGGGGGGGTTGAATTTAGTGTCTGACTTTGGGGGGGTGGATATAAGTGCCTTACTTTGGGGGGGGGGGGTGACATGAGTGACTTACTTTTGTGGGGGGTGACACTAGTGCCTTACTTTGGGGGGGGGGTGACATGAGTGACTTACTTTTGTGGGGGGTGACACTAGTGCCTTACTTTTGTGGGGGGTGACACTAGTGCCTTACTTTTGTGGGGGGTGACACTAGTGCCTTACTTTGGGGGGGGAGGGGGGGGGGTGAATTTAGTGTCTGACTTTAGGGGTTGGCAAAGGAGTCTGATTGGGGGGGGGGGGGAAAGGGTGGTTAATTTACTGTCTGCCTTTGGGAGGGTGGATATGAGTGCCTTACTTTGGTGGGGGGGTGACATGAGTGACTAACTTAGGTGGGGGGGGTGACATCAGTGACTATTTTTGGTGGGGGGTGACATGATTGACTGATTTGAGGGGAAGGGGGGGGATGAATTTAGTGTTTGACTGTGAGGGGGTGGATATGAGTGCCTTACTTTGGGGGGGGTGAATTTAGTGTCTGACTTTGGTGCGGGGTGACACGAGTGCCTTACTTTGGGGGGAAGTGGGGGGGGTGAATTGAGTGTCTGACTTTGGGGGGGTGGATATGAGTGCTTTACTTTGTGGGGGGGGGGGGTGAATTTAGTGTCTGACTTTGGGAGTTGACATGAGTGTCTGACTTTGGGGGTTGACATGAGTGTCTGACTTTGCGGGTTGACATGAGTGTCTGACTGGGGGGGGGTGACATGAGTGCCTTACTTTGGAGGGGGGTGACATCAGTGACTTACTTTGGGGGGAAGGGGGGGGGGTTGAATTTAGTGTCTGACTTTGGGGGGGTGGATATGAGTGCCTTACTTTGGGGGGGCAAAAAAAAAATAAGTTTCAGTGTAATTTTTGCTATATCACTCACACTAAAAAAGTTACGGAACAATAAGGGTTTAATAACAATAAAATTAATGTCTAGAATATTATGTAAACTTTAAAAATGTTTTTGCGCAAACTGAATGTATTCATTTCGAATGTGATGTTTTAAAATTCACAATAATAAATAAAAAAATATAATAAAAAAAAATAAAAAAACGTCTGCCATGTCAAAAAATATTAAAAAAAGAACTAAAAAATTAAAAACAAGTCAAATATTTGCAGTCGGGGGCCGTTTACTTGGAACAATTCATTACAGGTCCCCCGACTGCAAATAATAATATTTTTTGACATAGCAGGCGTGTTTTTGATTTTTTTACACGACTGCCCAAAAAGGAGTGTTATGTTTTCAGGGTTCATGTATGTATGTATGTAGGTATGTATGTATGTATGTATGTTTGTGAGTTTCTTTATTCCACCATAACTTCTAAAAGGCTTGACCGATTTCAATGTTTGTGGTATCATTAGAAGCTTTGAGTTATCCCGAGTGACATAGGCTATCTGGACATAAAAAAAATGGTCAAGTGTGAGTCGAAATCGCCTGCAAAGGGTTCCGAACGAAATTTTTTTTTGTGAAAATACATGAACCCTGAAAACATATTAACACGGAAGCCAGCGACAAAGCCATTCAAGTGGCGACTTTCTGGTCAAACAGAGTTTAAATATCATTGACTCGAGAAGAAGAAGAAGAACACTCCTTTTTGGGCAGTCGTATAATAATAAAATCACAAAATTCCTGTCACTTGTCCCACATCATACCAAAGAAATATTATAAGCATTGCTTTTCCAAAATAAATCGCGTTATGTAATTGTCTATTAAATTACTCGTTTCATTTAAACACAACTTTGTAGCCGAAGTACAAAAAAATATAATTAAAAATCAACTTTCTTTGTTCAGTAAATAATTATCGTAATTTAATTAAGGCGCCCTTTGGTTTTCAATATTTATATAAGGAAACATTTTTATAATTAAACCTTTTATAAATAAAAATTAAAATGTAGGAAGAATTTTTCTTTCATTGAATAATTCATTTAAATTAAGCTAACATAAAGAGTTTTTAATTTAACCATTTGTAGTATTCTAGGAAGTTAAGCCTTTGTAACAATGTTTATTGTTACAAAAGCTTAACTATCTAGCTCACAGCGGTTGTCAGTTGTAGAAATCAAAAGTCGTTTATTATATAATAATAATAAAACTGTATTTTCAGACAATCCCATAAAGTGTAACACGAAATTATTACAGTAAAATAAACTCAAAATAAAATCAAAATAAAAACCAAAAAATCTAAATATTAATTAAAAATCAAATCAAAACGAAAATCGAACAGAATAAAAATAGAAATACAATAAAATTAAAAAGCACAATTTAAACTAACATATTATGTAAAGTTAAGGTAGCCGTTATAAGAAATACTGTATCACCTAGTCTCTGTCAATGTATAATAAGAAAATACGAAGATAAACCGCTTTAAAGTTCAGAAGTGGCGGCTTGTGACGTCACGGCTTGGTACATTTTTTGCTTAGACGTGACATCATGCAAGATTTTTACTCACTGTATCTTCATAATTTTCTGTTTACGGGGCAAACGAAATATACGCGTGTAATATTTTTATATTATCGAAAAGATGGACAAAAAAAAAAGAATTAGTCATCACCTCTATTCCCCACGGTAAAATCACTTCAAAGCTATACGAAACTGGGCTTAAAATATACAAAGCTTAATTTAAATAACCCTTTAAAGGTTCAAAAGATAAGATAACTAATACACTATATTCTTAAACGTTTTCATTACCAACTATTCTATCACCGTTTCAGGATCTTATCTTTAAGGCTCGCTAGGAACTGAAACTTTTCTCATTATAAGGAAGTAATTTAGGAGGTGAGAAAGCGAATAAACAAAATAAATAAAAAAAAAACGAGTCGAAGAATCTAATTAAAAAGTACTTCGTTTGAACGTTTATTTTTTTGTTTCAATATACCTTTTTCCGTTTAAGGTTTCGTTTAGACTACCATTTTTGTAATTGATTTCAATTATTTGTTAATAAACAAAATTATTTCTGGTTTGAACAGTCTGTTCATGTATTTACATTGATTTGCAGTAAAGTAAACACATAAATGCATCTATCTTAATAGATATAAATCTCGTGTCACAATGTTTGTCCTCAATGGACTCCTAAACCACTTAACCGATTATAATAAAATTCGCACACCATGTGCAGTTCGATCCAACTTGAGAGATAGGATAGTTGAAATCTCAAATTATAGTCAAGTTTCAGTTTACAACTACAAATGTTTTTTTGCGATGTTTGTAACTATTTAAATAGAGCTATATTCTGTTTGCTCAGAGACTTTGTTTTGTCTGAACAGAACTTTACGTTTTGTTTTTCCATCCCGTTCGTAATCACAAAACTTTTATGAATCTTATTTTCCTTTGTTTATCTGTGATGGTTTCATTTTAATTATTTTACTGTACATGTTTATTTTACTTTTGTAATTTTTATTATTTCTAAAAGGTTCATAGTTTAGCTGCGTTAATGCAAACATTGTGACTATGATTTTGTTTTTTTTTTTAGTTTATTACCAATTAGTTGCTAATTAAATTTTAGGTAAATATCGTGAACTGAAGTTGAACAAAATATTAAATTTTTCAGAAAAAATGTCAGAAAACTAGTAATATTTATTTAATAAAAACACATGGTCCCATCAAACAAAGTTAAATATGCTTATTAGTCTTTACAATATAAGATATTCTTGTGTAAATCTTTTATGCTGGCTTTTTATTGGCTAGCAAACTATCACGATAAAAAAAAAACATAAATTCGAGTCAGTATAGATTATACAGACTCATGTAAGCCACTAAATAACATGCTGTATATGCAAATTACATCCACAATCGTAATATTCAATTTTCCGATGCATGTTAGAAAATCCCGCGGCAATGAATATGCATGCCGTAGCGTCGAGTCGCCATCAAAAAACCTGTATCTCTTGTTTTTTCATTTGTTTTTTTTATTTGCAATTTTGTTTAGGGTTCCGCGGATTAACAAGTATAGAAGGGATTAATTTATTTTCAGTTTTGGGATAAAAGGTAGTGCTATAGCATACTATTGTACTAACCAGCCTACATATTAACAGGATGATTTGTTTAAGTCTGATGTTCAAGTACCTACTATTAAGAATAGCCGATGGATTTAAGACCTGAAAGTGGTCTAGACTAGGTTCATTAGGAAAAAATTGAATGTTAATTTGCAACTCAGTAGATATCCATCCAGAAAAATAAATCGATATGCTATGTTACTTGATAAAATAAATTAATAAGCAATGCTTTTTTGCTTCCAAAAGTATTTTTGAAGATGTAACGTAAAATTTTAGAGGTAGTCGTTTTATTCTGTTCAGCAAAACGCACAGACCCACAAAATCATAATTTTTTGTCGCCCGCATAAAACGAACACCAAATAAGGCACCAACTGCGTACATCAAAAAACACGCTTGTCGCATATTCCTGCAAGCCAGGACCTCGATTCAGCTATTTAAGAGTTGCATGAATTGACCGAATGACCTGCTTCATTTGGTAATTTTTGCTATAATTAGCAACTGCTAACTATCATTACGATCATTAATTGGTCATTACGATCATTTTCTTCGAAAGTTCAATGAGATTTTACTGTAGGTTTATCTGAATAAGAAAATTAGGCACCATGACAAGTACACTGACTGACCACTGACATGCATTTAAAATAGCTGAATCGCGTCCCAGTAGGCAGTAGGTAACCAATTCATTAGTATTCTGCCCAAGGCCGGTACACGTATCCGTTTGTTCCAAAGCGGACAAATCAAAAAGTTTCAGCTTTTTTTACAACGCCTGATGCAGTTTAGTTATTTTCCCTTTTTTATCGGAAACTTTTGTTGGATCCGTTGCAAAAGGGATATTATTGATGTTTCGTGACACTTTGGGGATACAGTGCGTTGAATAAATTATTAGTTTTATGGTTGTCTTGTTTTAAAGGGTGGCAGTGTTTGTAGCGCACGGTAGGAATAATGTATATAGTGGCTTATGTGAGAGTTTAAATAACTCTTATAACAGAAAATTTACCTAAATTATTTCGGCTTACTTTATCGTATGCAACTTATACCTAATCCAGTACAAAAACAAGTAAACAATAAATCACTAAAGCAAACCTATTTCGCAGAGTTTCCGCGTCTCTATCTACGTTTTTGTGACAGACCTTTCTATTACATTTGGATAACGATCTGTTTATTGGTCATCTGCATGTGGGGTCGTAGATTTACGCGGATCTTAAGATCCGTGCTGGCCGGATCACGAGGCCTTTGAGTCCTGTCATAAAAGTTACATTGCTCCCTTCGACATATACCCGTTTTACTGATTTCAGATGGCAGAAAAATGCGTTGCAAAAAAACTGAAAATCAACCTTATTGCGATTCCAGTAAAGTTGACTTTGAAGTGGTTGAATTTTCGGTTTTGAATTCAAAATCTTGTAAAAGTAAGACATTGAAAATCATTTTTAAATGTAGATAATATTGTTTTAAAAGATTTTTCAATCCAATGTTATCAGTGTTAAGTGTTTATTTCTATACAAGTTTTTCACTGTTGTGGAACTTGTGGCCTTTTCTACGTGACAGCGTTTTTGGCCTACGAAAATTACTTTTGTTTTGATGGACTAATTTTGCCATTTAAGTCATCTTGACTTTTTCTATGTTAAAACTAAATAAAAATTAATAGACACCCATTATGTTGCTATTTGCTCTAGTTATGCTTTTAAAATAGTCTAATCACATTATTCAGAGACATAATTCAAGGATATTATAAAACGGGGATTAGCGCGTACATGCTTAAATACCTTTAGGGCTTGACGTTTCGACCGGGTTTTCGACCGGACACAGGCCGTGGTCGCAAGCAGACTGAGTCAAGCCCTAACGGTATTTAAGAATTTACGCGCTAATTTTTAGTTCTATAATATTACTATAAACATGCAGCGCGATAGTTTAAAAGTTATTAAAACTATCAAGTAAAAAGTTATTATAATTCAAGGATTTTTTAAGCTGATTCCAAATTTCAAAATTCAAAGTAATTTATTAAGTCTAATGACACATTACAAGACTTCACATTAATAATATTACATTAAATAACTCTGAAAAGATAAAATAAATTCCAGAATATCCCTCGGTCCCACTTCCTGTGAAAGGCGTCTTAGTACTTCGACAATGTCACAAAAAATATATAAAAATCTAAGATCCCTGTGACGTAACATTTTTGTAATAACTAGGCTATCCCTTCAGACACCCATTTATCACTTTCAAGATTTTCCTTGATATTCAGACTTTCAGCAAAGAGGTTTTACTCGGTTCGCAAGATTCGTTCGTTTCGTCATAATTTAAAAGTAATTGGCGCTATTTATTCGTCGTATTCATATTTCTTAAATTAGTTTTAGTTAGTCTTTATAAAATTAGTAGCTCATTTGATTAAGATATAAATAGACTAATTAAGGAGGGGCTCGTGGCTAAGTGTAAGCCGTACGGTTTGACCGATAATACAGGTTAAGCCGCGCTCGCCGCGGTTGGTCCGTGGATGGGTGACCATTTATAACATACCGAGACCCCTCCGTGTTTCGGAAAGCACGTTAAACAGTAGGTCCCGGCTGTCATACATAGATCTTTGGCAGTCGTTAAGTCAATTCTGACAACCAGTCTTACTATGGGATGCTGTGTTTCCCAGTAAAATGGGTTGTGGAGGTCAGATAGGCAGTCGCTCCATGTAAAATACAGTAGGTATTCAGCTGAATCCGGTAAGACTGGTAGCCGACCCCAACATAGTTGGGAAAAGGCTCGGGAGATGAGACTAATTAAGAACGTTGAATTGTTTGGACACTTTATATAAAATAATTAATTATACTTAAATGTAAAAAACACACTTCAATGAAAGTTAAATGAGAATTATATAGCACCATCACATCTGGTATACCTTATCGATTACAAAAAGAATATTGAAATTAATTCACAAATGCCACAACACACGAAAGAAACATACAAATGAATTGAGAACCTCTTCGCTTTGAAGTCGGTTCATAAGAGAACTACATTTTACAGCCCTATTATATAGTGCTTTTCAAGCACATCAGTCTGCAATTAAGTCCTCCCTAACCTTTTTTAAAATACTCTATACCTAACACTAAAAAGCAAAAATCAATAACCTCAAAATGCAATTCTAATCAAAGAAATCAACTCGTCGGCACCACATTCACAGGTCGAACATCCGACTGACAAACTTTGTAAATGCAGGGTGCACTTGCCGCTAACTCGCTTAAGTTCACGACTGTACTGCGAGCTCCGTGTTAACTGGAGTTTAAGTGGAACTTTGATACGGTGGGGTTGGGAGCTGGGATTTTTGAGTGGAGGTTTATGGGTTTGATTCCTAGATGGAATTTTTTTGGTAGTAAGTTCTTATTTATGTTTAGTATGTTCTTATTTTAAGCCCGGAAATGTATTAAACCAACCGGAAATGTATTACATCAACTTACGTGTAAAAAAGTTACATACCAACGAGGACTAATTTACCTAAAACAACCCTACAATGCAAGCATTCGTCAAAAACTAAAATATCATCCCCATTTTGAAGAAAATTTTCTTTGTGGTAATCAAAAAAAAAATGATCTGAGAATCTGAAAATTTGATCTGAAAATTTGACCTGTGGGATAATTCCCACAGGTCTTAAGAGTTTTGAAACTTCATATTTACGGTACAACATAAAAAATTATGATAAATTACGAAGCATTGTTAATTACACATTTGACACTTGCAAAGTTAAAATAAATCAAATACCAATATCTAATGTACACTAACTAATTAACCAACCAAGCGTCGCCTGCAAGGTAAGTGATGCACACTCATTAGTTCTTCGCCAAACTCCTCAACTAGTGAAGTTGTAGCGTTTTGATACTCGCTGGGTGTTGCTGTTTGCTTATTTTAATTGATTAGTACAGAGCTATCTTATGCAATTACCTGTTTACGACACGTGGAAAGTTTTGTATGTGGATGTATGTAAGGATTTCTTCGAGACTTTATGTTATTGAAATATGGCTCATGATTTTAATGTATATTTAATGATAGTACAGTAATTGACTGTGTAGAGCATACATTTTTATAAAAAGGAAATGAAATTATATTTTTTTAACGAATTCTTTTTTGGTTTATTTATATTTTTAGTTAAAAAGTAGTGTCATTTCAATGTCTAACCTTCACGTAAATCTAAGAAAGGAAAGCAAGAATGTGAAAAAAGATGACAACATAGTCAAAATATCAATTTATTTCAATCTACATACTAAAAATCTACCTAAAACATTCAAAATCCCACAAATTGGGTTAGGTTTAGCATAAACCGTCTAAAAATCGCGAATACCATAGTACATATTCAGGAACAATCACAAGGAGCTTAGTGGAGCCGTCGCTAGTTCCATTATGTAGAAGATTATCTGATATCACGCGGATTAATGCTGTATTAAACGAACAGATCGGACTGCCTGAATTTACCTTCAAAATTAACTGAATGTAGGTCATTCTTCTAAATCCTCTTTTGTGTAGTTTTGAAGATGGAAATTGGAGTAACTACTTTTAACGGATTTTGTCGCGGTTTATCATTTGTTTCAGAGAAATTGGGTTAAGTCTGAATCGATTGCTTTTAATAATGATTTATTTAGTAAATATTCTTTCTTTAAATGTGTTTGTTTTTAAAAACCAAACAGAAAATTGTTATATATTTCAATCAAATTACGTTGCGTTAAATCGTTATCTTTTTTGATAAAATGATTTTAAAATTTGTTATTCTAGACTTAATTTAATTCACAGCTTTATATAATAATCATAAAACAATGTATTCATTAAAAACACTGTACTATATGATAACAGTTTACATAATCGTTAATAATATATGGTGTACAAAAACTACAATAGAATGGTGGGTGAGGTGCTGTTTTCCTAGGTATATTGAGTGATAACCTGTGTTAAGGAGAATAAATAAATATATATTATGTTGTGCTGCAACCAAATATGGTTATATTTGGTTATTTAGTATACCATACAAAATAATCATTTCATCCTGTTTATAATAGACTTGATTTTAAATATAACATGCTATTTGCATGTATTAGGCTGAAACTTCTATATATAATAGATATACGCTTACACAAGGCGTACTTCACGTTAGTGCACATTATTATGTTAGTGTTACCTGCATTAAACTTAGAACTACAAGTTTATGCAGCGAGATAAACCTGCCATACACAGTGTTGCACGGGCTTAGTTTGTGTAGCGTATACTTACATGCATCATACTCATAAAATATGTGAAAATAGCATCTTACATGAAAAAAATATGAAATGATTTTATATTTCTTTAATTATAGATACATTTAATAATTGAAATATTAATCTTGTTCCTAAAAATAGTAGAACGTAGTGAGTAGTAGTTAACTCACTACCGTCTAATATTTTTTGAAACTGTAACCGTCTGTAATCAAATTTTGTATAAATGGTCTAAAACGGAAAACCTATAGTAGCCAACTGCCTCTTTGGCCTAGTGGTTCTAAGCGCGACTGCTACGCTAGAGGTCTTGGGTTCGATTCCCAAGTCGACCAAGGTGTTATTGGGTTTTTCTATGAAATTGTCAGTAGCAGGTCGGAGTTTGGATTTGTGCCCGGTTAGTGGCAATAGGCTCGCCCCCTATTACATGGGACCTAAACATATCGGCGAACTGTGGGTGTACATTGGTACACCTCTCCTAACCCTTCGGGGATACAGGCGTAATGGTATGTTATGTTAGGTTATAAAATTATGCGCACCTTTTTAAATCCGATCTGACTTTTATTCACATAAAAATACAAAAACCTTAAATAAATTCAGCTTAAAATCCAAAAACGTTTCAACGCCTCGACCATAAAAGTAATGAAAGGTGAAGATTAACCTTCGAATGTTATCGCCTCGAAGCAACTAAGAATAACATTTACAAGATTTAACAAAAAGAAACTCGCCGTATCATTAGCAATTCATCAGACATTTCAGTTTCCGAGTGCCAAGAGAACGGGAACCGATTTGGGTGGGGTCCCAGATATAGCGGGGATGTGGGAGTAATAGGCTTGTGTTATGAAAATTTTTAAATAAACTTTTAAGCTAGTCTCTGTCAAATATAAGACAAATCACTTAAATGAAGTTCTCTGGTTATTCTGAGAGGAAAGAAATATACAAGTAAGAATGATATAAAGGTTGTCGAAAGTAAGTGACAGTACCTACCTAAATGCTATATGTATATGTTTTCGTTGTTAACAAATCGAAAAAATATATTTTTTAAATTTGATGAAATTCATTTGATCGTCTGTCAATTAATTCTCTGCTAATATTATTTATTACTCTATAAATAAATATGATAATATATTTAAATAATTTAAGGTGCTACAGCATTTAAGGTGTGGACAAAACTCGCTCACATTCGAACCTCATTCAATATTTCTAAATGAATACGCAATACAAGAAAGATAAAAAAAAGAAACGAGAATAGCCAACGCTCATTAACAATTCTCATTGTTTCCTTAATATAAAAGAAAATAATTAATTTACTTGGCCTAGAAACAAACAATAAAACAGACAATGATTTTGCCTTTTCTTAAAGATTTTTGTTTTATTAAAAGTAAGTTTAAGATGGTATTTGGCAGCCATCGTGCTTGCTGTTCCGAAAGCATTGTCTATTTAAAACAATAATTCAATCATTTGAATAAAATTAGTCTTGGAAACAAATACTGTTTTAGCTTACGTTTGATTTATTATTTTACAAATTTTGTTGTCCAGTTCTATTCTGTACAGTAATATAGTAAAATTATTACATCAAAAAGGAAAATATACGTACGTTTAAAAAAAAATCAAATTCAAGTTAGTAATAATATCTATGTTAAAAAAAGAAACTATTATTGATGTACCATTTGAATAAAGTTGTCTTTATTATTTATAGCGAGGTATAAAAATAAATAAATAATAGTATAAAACATAAATATCATGAACTTTCTTGAATAGTTCTGTTATACATGAGAGGGCCAAAATAATATATTTAACAAAAAGCAATGAAACAACATGGGTACAAAATAACTATGACAGGTGTACCTTAATAAATTTATTAGATTTAATACCTTTCTTACTCAAACTAAAACTTCTAACAACTACTTCCAATTAAAGAAAGAAAAGAAACATCAATTCAGTTAATTAACTAACCCAAACTAAAACAGAACAAAAAATGCTAAGCGTTCGATTTATTTTCCTTTTACATAAAATTTTTCTTCAAATTTTTGTGTTAAATAGGCTCTGTAATAGAAAAAGTTTTTGTTGCGATCCGGGGGCGTTAGCTTGATTTATGAAAAATTTGCTCCATGAAAAGAGAAAAATCTTACGACATTTTCAATATTAAAGATTTATTTCCATGCAATCCATTTAATGCTTATATTATTATAATGTTCAGTTGAACAAAGGTTGATCATACTTTTATGGAGATAAGTAGATTTTATAGTCGCTCGTTTCCTTAATTAAATTTGTGATAAATATTTTGGATTATATAAAGGGCGCGTTGTGAATAGGTATTCAAAATAGATCCCAATTATTTTTTAGTAGAAAAATTAACGTATTAATTTGAGGACATGTGAATGACTCATTAAAATTTCTATTTCTTCTTTCTTTCTTATCTATCTTTTATATGTTATCTTTCTTCTTTCACAACATGTACTATCTAAACAAATGTGGTTACAAAAACTTGACAACATGTGAACTTAAATTTTTCTTAAAAACAAACAAAAAAGAACGGAATTAGAGCGTTTCCACTTCAGGCCGTTTTCGGTATATTTTTACTGCATGAGATGCATTTCTGAACCGACGCTTACTGGGCGACTACTCAAAGGCAATGTCAAATTAAAAATGTTACTTACAAATTTACAAATGTCAAACATTATCCGCTTTACTACCTTAAGTTTAAGTGAGACATTCGCTTACCTATTTTATTTGCGTTTAACTCATCGTCTTACTTTTATTTGGGACTGAACTGATTGAAATAATAAGTTTCTTATTATCTTAGCTATAGACAGTCAGTCCCGCAAGGCTCGTGTCAACTTGCATACACAAACTGTTATGATTCTGATGTATCGAATATACACAACACTGCAGATTACCGAAACGCGGTAACTTAATCCATTAACAGGACACTAGGTATCTCATTATACATTACGCTATTCCGGTCGCGATTTTACGCGTAGTCCGGTAATTTAGTCGCCAGTGTACCGGTAGATTAGTGTCGGCAGATTTACGTTGTGCTAGGATTAATGGAGAATAAGACCTTTTTTTGGCAATGTAATGAGCTGTTTGATTGATATGTAATGTTACTTTTGATTAATAATTTTGATTAAAATCTTGAATTATCGACACGCTCTTAGCGTGTCGATAATTCAAGATTTAGAAGAATATTTTGAATTTAGATTTTATTTTAATAAATACTAATCGCAATTTCCCATCCAGGCCCATCGTTGTTTACTGTTTTTAAGCTTATACTAAATTGCTCCTCCGGTCCAACTAATCATAAATCTAGAGTAAATCATTACTATGTACCTAATTATAATGTACATTATAAAAAAAACCTTGAAAACGAACACAAGTTCCTTCGATCTGTGGTCACAAAGCCGTATTTTACAAATAAAATATATAATTTCTAACATGACCTTGCCCTTTATGTTTTAAGTCATAAATTTTAAATGTAATAAACATTTAAAATTTATTTTCCAAAATGTGGTTTATCCTAAAATTATCAAAGATCCTTTTAGTTAATTTAGGCTTATAACATTTTAACGTTTCTATTCTACACAAAGTAAAGGCTTTAAGCCAAATATGCGAACAAAACCTAATTGTTATGACATAATTTAATATTGTGTAGCACAAACTCTTTTATCAAAAGCGTCTATATTGTTGTAGCTCGCGGCGTAGCACACATGCTACGCGCTACGACGTAGCCTACGTAGTTACTTGCCATTATTAATTCATAATGAGCTTACACTGTGTATCGACATGAAACTCAACAACAACTGTATAGTACTTGATTAAATACACTGAGATGTTAATTAATATTGAGGCTGTATAAACTTTCCTGAATTATGTAAAAATAGCTTAAATATTAACTTTATTCAAGAAAATTTGCCTGTCTGTGAGTGTAAATTAAAGTACCAATGTTTTTCGTTAATTCAATAGTAAATATTTCCGTACATTATGGTACCTACAGTATGATGGAGAAAAAAAACAACCTACATTTCATAATTAGAGAAAAGTACCTGTTTTTGTTCATAAATACTGGCTAATAAGCTAGATCTGATAAATGAACTCTTAAATTGCTCTAATTTTTCAGATTGCCATCTGACGTATATAAGGACCGACAGCTGATTGTGACGTTCCGGAAGGAGGCACTATAAATAACTTCCCCTTTCATACAGTAAGCGACGCTTACGCTCACGAAACTTGGGCATACTGTGTACCATTCATGGCTATTTACAGAACTTGTGTGAATAAAGAATCAAAGTAAAAAATATTTATCAAAATCTTATATCCTACAAAATATTACAATTTGCTTGTGCCATGAATAAGTATCATAACTGTTCTGGTAATATTTACTTACTAATTTAAATAACGAAAATGTTGACTACATACATACATACATACATATAATCACGCCTCTTTCCCTTGTAGGGGTAGGCAGAGAGACCACTTCTTTCCACTTGCTACGATCCTTACACACTTGTTTCGCTTTGTCCACTAGCAGTATTCCCTTCATACATGCTGTTCGGTTATTATATATTAAAATGTTGACTAACTAAAATCTGACTGCCTCGTAGGCCTAGTGGTTCTAAGCGCGACTGCTACGCTAGAGGTCTTGGGTTCGATTCCCAAGTCGACCAAGGTGTTATTGGGTTTTTCTATGAAATTCTCAGTAGCAGGTCGGAGTTTGGATTTGTGCCCGGTTAGTGCCAATAGGCTCGCCCCCTATTACATGGGACCTAAACATACCGGCGAACTGTGGATGTACATTGGTACACCTCTGCCTAACCCTTCGGGGATACAGGCGTCATGGTATGTTATGTTATGTTACTAACTAAAATAATACATTCTTCATTAAACAACATGAGAGTTACGGCATTAACATAGTATGCTAAAATGAATGAATAAAATGGCGGTCTTATCGCTAATAGCGATATCTGACAGACAACCTAAACTAACTCACTGACTTAATTAGAACTGGTAATTAAAAGTGTCACACATAATATGTGTATTCAATTAATTTGTCTCATCTAAATACCTACCACATTTCACTACAGTATGCTTACACCAACATCAAATACATCAACAATTCAACCTAATCTTTAATTCTACGAAGTTACACTTAGCTGAGCAAACTTGCGTGTCGTCATTACACGAGTGAAAGAACTCCAGGCGCCTCAAAAGACTAGCGACGGGACCAAACGAGAGTCACTTAATGTCTCAGAGGACCAACCGGTGATTGTGTCACGCTATGAAGGCTATAGAAATACTGTTTTTTTTTTTACAGTTGTATAGTAGTGAAGGAAAACTTCCAAAAGTGTTATAATGTAGTGTTTATGTAATGCATATTTTTTATAGTTAGCTGTGTATGAATGTGTGACCGATGCACAAAAAGCATAGCTAAAGTTACCGTTGATAATAAACGTCTGAATAATTATTGTACTGTTTGATTGTTCTATAATTTATTTTCAGTATATTATTTGCTTATTCTCTTACAGTTACCCAAACCATCATCAGTCAAACCATTACCAATTTTGTGCACCATTAACTTTATTTCGTTTCTATTCTGAATCACATCTATTGAGGAAAACAGTTAATAAAATAAAAAGAATGCATATTGAAAGAATAATGAAATGCTATTTAAAACCTAACGTTAAGTATCTAAATTAAATCGAAATGATTAATAGTTATTTAACTATTAAAACGAATGATTCAAAATCAATTATTAAATTATTTTTGAGCTGGAATTTAATAATCTGGCTCTATACCAGATGTACTCTTCACCTCTTTAGGATAGATATATCCTTTCGTCATCGTCATCCTGTATAATTATATAAGTGAAACAATAACACCTCTCCAATACCAGTTTATAATATACATTCCCCAGTAATTGCACATGTCGCTAAACCATAAACAAATGAGTTAGGGGCGTCTGTTTATTTTACTTTTACATTCATACCTTAAATTTTAGGACCTAAAATAGTCTATTTCTATAAAATAATATATATAATTATAAATTAACTATAAAACTTCACCAATACCAGTTTATAATATACATTCCCCAGTAATTGTGCGTGTCGCTATAACATAAACAAATGAAGTTAGGGGCGTCTTAAAGTCTCGCGAAGGCCCCTAACGACCGACGTCACTTACTGACGTCTCAAAGGACCAACAGCTGATGTCGCGGGTAAGAGGTAGTATATTGGGTATAAATAGCCATCCCTTTTACACAACTATGGTAGGGTATGGGGTAAGAGAGTTGTGCGTTTAGTTTTAGATAGCATATTTTAATGTAATCATTTTAGCTGTTGATTAAATGGATATTGACGCAACGGAATATTTTGTGATATTGCCGTATTAGTATTTAACTAGCGGTTTTATTTAACTTGTTGCGAAATGTAGTATAGACTAAGATGTAGGTCAAAAAACTAACAACCAATTACAGTAGATTTGCCAGGGGATTAAATTTTTTTTAAATAGATCTGATTTTCAAAAAGTTAGTATATTGAAAATTCTTCGTGTAGGTATAATAAATTCAGTACATTATATTTTGCTTTAATACCACGTGTGTATACCACAAGTGTGTATTTTCTGTTTGTTAGGTATTAGTATTCCTCGCGTCTTCGCCGTGCCCCTCTCAATTACTGTACACGCTAACTACGTCACACGTTATATTTCCTTCGAGAACATAAAATGACGCTTTACGGGTATTTTCTACTCATAATTCATAAATCTCACTTGAAAAAAAAGAAGTGTTAATTTTGCAAGATTAAAGAAAATTTTAATTTTGTGCTCAACGTCCTTAATGTGTAATTTATTTTTAAGTAAATACTTAAGTTTTGATACTGTTTACTGAAAATGATCAATCAAAATCAAAGCAAGACAATGGCTAATAGGAAATTTTCAAATTGGGTTGAGAATAACATTTCGCTCTATATATAGAAACGTCAAGGACCGTCCTATTTCAACTTGATTTTACGTCTTTACTCTCAATAAAATTGACAAATTGACGAACTGATATTTTTTTGAAGAAAGTCCTTAAAACAATCTCAATATCTGTTTCAAAAAAGCACAAGAAAGTTAACACACTATTAACAGGTCACCCAACAAAACTTAACATTGTTTACTTACAGTCCACCAACGCTCCCCCGAGGAAAGTACCGCGTTAAGATAAATAAAACTTATCTCAATGAGAAGCGAGCGTAAATAAGCAGCATTTTAAAGGCCGTACTCCCAATGGAATAACCTTTCCTTGTTCAGAATTATCTGTATTGCTACACGCGAAGATTCCCTTTGCCAAAGAAATATTATGCTTTATATTTTTTTTTCTTATTCCTATCGCCGATATTTTGGTACACGTTACAAGGTTATGTAATTGCAAGTTATGTGCTTTGAGGTGTTAGGCTATATTTGAGGTATAAAATACAGTGAAATAATATTTGATTATGTCGCTTGGTGTGATTATCCATTTGAAAGTAGGCATGTCACTGTATTTCAAATCCTTATTAAATCTGTTCAATTTCACAAGATCTTTGGTGTGTGTGGTAATTTTATGTTTTCGTTTTTTTTTTAAGTGATTCGAATCTTACTTCTTTTTTAACGGGTATAACATAATTAAAATTTAAATTACCTCGCATATTTTCTTTTAATAAACCTTCCAATTTCTCGGTCATGTAAATCTCACAAAACAAAACACGATCATATAATTACAGCTAACGCGACAACACACTGTAGGTACATACATAATGTATCAAAATTGGACAGCTGCATACCGGACACACATCCGTCGAACGCAGCGCATACTTCATCAATAACGACGCTTAATGTGTTTAAAATTAAATACCTACGCCTTGCAATGTCTCGGTCATGTAAATCTCACAAAAAAAACACGATCACACAACAGTTAACGTGACAACACACTGTAGGTACATACATAATGTATCAAAATCGGGCAGCTGCATACCGCCCTCACATCCGTCGAAGGCAGCGCATACTTCGTCAAGTATGCGCTAGCTCGGGTATTTTATACCGGGTTACCAAGCGTGATGCTTATGTTAAAAATATTAACCTTACGCTGATAATTTACAAAGACACTGTTTGTATGTAACTATGTTTGTTCGGCTAAAATCTTGCAACCCAATTTTGAAACAAATATTTTCAACCGATTGAGATGAATTTTTTGCAGTGTGACGTCATTCTAAATCCAACAAAGATTGATGTAAGTACCTGCTAGTTTTAAAATATAATACATATATTATTTCCATTTGCTTAATCACTAGCCACACAACAGAGTAACTACATTCATTATTTTTTTTGAAATATATTAAAAAGTCTATTTAGGTGTCACGTCCAATGACTGCTTAGGTCTAATAACAGAAATTTTATATTCATCCGACTTAATAAATACCAGAACAATTATAGTATTTAAGGTATGAGTCATGTTAAGAGCCAAATGAAATTAAAACCTTTTTATTCTCTACTTGTGCGACATCCTCATATTTTTAACAATTCAGTGCACGTTGGCTCGCACGCTATATTTTATGCCAAACGCTTGCTCAGGGACTATCGCTGTAAGAACATTTAGTTTAAATGATTAACTGGCCACTCATTAGTCTAATTGTATTTAATGTCGAGCTTTTATGTACTTTTATTTGATCTATTCACACATTACTCTCTGTGAATGAAAATTTTTACATGGAAATCGAGGAAATCAAAAATTTTATGAAGACTATAAATGATCAAGAAGTTCTACTTAGAAGTATACAATTGGAGATAAAGAAAGTCGCCAGATGTCGATACCTGAAGTAATAATTTGATTGGTAAATAGTAGTTCGATGTTTTACGTATGTATAATTTTACCGTATTATTATAAACTGACATTACATTACCCTAAAATCCTTATCATTATTTATCCCTAAAATTTAAGATGCTTATAATTTTTCAAGCTCTATAACTGATTTAATTACTATAAAACAGAGAGAAAATAACTTAGTGATGGTGAGGTGTCATTTTGTACAAAGTTCTAGATATCTTTTGTCCTACTTCGTATAAGTGGTCTATAGTAGTCCTACAGTGCAGCAATTACAGGCTGAAAAATACGGCTGTTTAAGCCTTATCAGCTATTGTAGCATCTCACAAAACCGTATCATGCTGGCCTAGCTTTTTCAGCACAATCTAACTTGAACCATATCTGCGAAGGCTGTGTACTGGCAAGTATCCAACATAATTACGAAGCAAAGTGTTGCCATGTTAGTTCATGGAATATTTCAGTTGTATGAGCGGTGACATTACCTTTGGTAAAGAGAGAGATATTAAGAACTAGGTACTTAGACTAGTCATTTCGTGTATAGTTTTACACAGAACAATTACATACTGTGAAATTAAAACGCATATTTTCTAAGATTGTTCTGACAGTTCTTCAATGGTAGAAAGCCGCGTGGAAGACCCAAGCGGTACTAGAAAAACGAGTTAGATGATTGTTATGTAAAAGTAAATAGCCTCAGTTAGATTCTTACCGAAAAAGTGGATAGAGGAAAGGGAGGCCTTAATCTTAAGTGGGATTATTTAGGCTTTAAAGGCAGATTAAGCAAACAATAATAAAAATCTTAAAATTAAATTGAAAAGTGAATGATCAACATTTTTTAAATTGTTATCGAACTTATATTATGTACATATAATCTTCAGACGTATTCAAATACTAAATAATATTTTTACGTTTAAAGATAAACAATAGAAATAAAACAACTTGTATGTAATTAGCAAGGATACAGATGAAAAACATATCCAGCTAACCGCAAGAGGCAGTACAAAAGAAGAAGTGTATTTAATTAAAACGTTAAAGGAAGGTTTGCGACCGACAGTACCCGCGGCTACGTGATTGTTTAATTTGTTTCAATTTTGCATTTTAACGCTAACGTGCGTTTTTAATTTATTTTATTATGTATTACTACATGTTTTTAAAGTTATCCGAGGGTTTTGATTCTTTTTACTTTGACTTACATAAATATAAATTCAGATTGGAAACAGTGTTAGCTAGACCATCCCCCGAGCCCGAGCCTATTCCCAACTATGTTGGAGTCGGCTACCAGTATTACCGGATTCAACTGAATACCGTATTTTACATGGAGCGACTGCCTATCTGACCTCCACAACCCATTTTACTGGGGAACACAGTATCCCATAGTGAGACTGTTTGACCGATAATACAGGTAAAGCCGCGCTCGCCGCGGGTGGTCCGTGGATGGGTGACCATTTATAACATACCAAGACCCCTCCGTGTTTCGGAAAGCACGTTAAACAGTAGGTCCCGGCGGCTGTCATACATAGATCTTTGGCAGTCGTTAAGTCAATTCTGACAACCAGTCGTTTACACTTAGCCTCGAGCCCCTCTGACAGTGTTAGTTAGTGTGGCTATTTATTAGTGGTCAGTAATTCGTGCAGTGATTATTTACAGTATATTCTTGTTCTTTTTAGCATTTTCTGGGATAAGCACAGACTTTGTGTAAACATTATGATAGTTTTTTTTTTCCTAGCCATTTCTGTCTTACTGCAGGGCCTCTCTACCCTCCTTCCAGTTCTCTTTGGTTAGGGCCGTGGACTCCAGTTCATCCCGCCATCGCTATCGCTTACCTATGATAGTTTAGAAGCATTATTTTCTGAGTGAACTAGTATGCAATTACAAAGACATTTTTTAACACTATGATACATCTGTACGGTTACATACCTAAGTGCGCATAAAACGCTACACTGATAGCTTATAAAAGACTCTAACCACTAACATACACAACAGCAAACATCCTATAGCTAGACCATACTGTAGTATACACCATACTGTATAGTCCGTGATTTCCCTCTAATATTTTAACCTCTCCATATATCATAGCGCCCATGCCAACATGATAAAGGGCTGTAAAATTGACTGCGCTTATTATAATCTACTGGATACTGCGCTCGTGTATTAACTTGTATTGTGTGGGGTTTGGATGTGGGGATAGTTTGCTGTTTCAATTGTAAATATGTATCTGTTTGTAGGTTTTATAGTCAAAACAAATAAATAGAATCACTTCAGAGAAGATTTTAATAGAAAGTATCATTATAGCTACATAGGTGGGAGATCACAATGATTCTCATTTATTTTATTATACTCTTAAAATGTATAATAATTTAAAAAACCATTGAAAAAAAATTGTATGGTTCATAGTCTTCATAAATTTGCAAACATTTTATGTATTTACAACATCAATCTATAATAATTGGACTTCTTGGAAAATACTTTTCACATATCAAAAGAAACATGCCTTGATCACTGCGCTTGCTTACTTTCACGATTGTGAATGGTGGCAAAAGTCCACCAATAGGCCACCACGACAATTCTGTTTATATAATCCCTCAAATATAGCTAACTAAAACGCTAACTACAAACATCACACCTAACATTAACATAACCTAGCCTACAATACCTACAAAATTCAAGTTCTCTACATAATGCTAGCTCGCAGCTATCGCTGAATATACGGTAGTGTCTAAGACATGATAAAGACAAACTCGGCTCGCTACTGGCGTTCGAACTAGTATGTTAATTAGATTGTGTTGTACAGGTAAACGTTCCTTGTGTTACGATACCGCTTATAATTATGAAGAGGATATTAACTATTATTTTATTATTACGTAGGTAATAATAAAACAATAGCTTATTTTATAAAAGTACTAACAGGGGTAAACCGCGGGGCACAGCTATACAACAAAATACATATACTGGGTGTCCGATAAATACACCGACAAACTGTGGGCATTCATACCTTAGGTTAAGACCTACCAAATTAACACACCATATCAAATTTATACGATCGTTATGATGGCAGTATTGAGTTTTTAGGATTGTGATAAAAAGGGAAAGTAAGCAATTGCCTTTGTGTCTAATTAGTAGAGCACGAGTGGCATAGATTTAAGGCACTGAGTACGGTAGGAGTGGACAAACTTTTACCACATTTAAATTAGAAAACATATACATGCTAAATTAACAAAAGGAAGGTTTCAAAAGCAATCATAGCGAAGGATAAAATAATATATAAACTCATCAGTACTTGTTCCCAGTTAGTACAATAATTAAGCAGCGCCTTATATTTCTCATTCTGTTCTTGACCCACTAAACTATAAAGTGCAAAATTAAACACTTTCGTAACTCCACTATTCTGTTTGCATCTACATATCAAAGAAGAAAAAGACCTTAATAGTTTCTCCTTTGAAGGCAAAACGAATTTTCCGCGGAACTTTTTTTTCTTTGTAAAACGCTTTTTGTTAACTGTGACGCAGATCAAAGAATACCGTTACACTTCAGGCCGATAAAAGGTATAAATCCAAGTGGAGTCGTAAATTTAAAAAGTTTAAGTTGAGCTGTTACCAGACGCGTATTGATAGTTCGAGTTCAGTGATTTACTTAGGAATTTGGTTGGAAACTTAATTTTGTTAGGTTACTTAAAATTTTTAAATTTGTTTCTGTTTATGTTTTTGGAGAGCTTTTAAGACTTGTAACGTTAAGGGTTAATGACCAGATTGCCTTTGTCGGATAACATTTTTCATTTTGCTTAAAAAAAGAGGTGTTGTGGTATTTAAATTACGTTATTAAAAAATAAGTTTAACTTATAGCATTTATAAACAACAGACTACGCCACAAGTGCAGTGACTTAAATAAAGTAAAGAATAAGATAAGATAAGTAAAGGAAAAGAATATATACCTATCGCTTTTTTTAAGTAAATAATTCCAATAGATACATTCCCTTAGACCTACTCCAAAATTACATTAGGTCAGCACCATGACTTCGTTACCAAGGACCACGTTAACGGACATTCGTTTAGCTGCGCAATCAAGTGCAACAATTAATTATTACGAGTGGTCAGGATGCACAATGAGCTCGAGGCGATCGACTCGCAGCTGATGACGTTAGACCAGTCATACGTCACGTCTTATTACATTAATAACTGGTTCAAAATTGGTTATACAGACTACGAAGAATGATAAACGAAAGTAATGACAATCAATTTTAAGTATTTTGATATTCGACTCGTAGAACTAAAATTGCAAAGTATATATTTTTCTATCTACATTTTTCAAATGCAAATTATCTGATGATTACGTAGCTTAAAAACGTGTCACAAATTTTATGCCGAGTAGAAAATATTTTAAAAATACCCAAGATCCTCCAAGAGAATCTTTTTTCTACAATAAATCCAAAAGTTGTGACAGTAACTTTACTCCAAGTATTTACAATAGATATCCTATTGTAAAGACACGTATTAATCAAAACAAATACACTAATACTTAAAACTGCGTTCTAAATAAAAAAGGTCACAATACTCCGTGTATCCATGATTCTGTCCGCAAGTGTAATCTCAGTTCTTTACCGAAGAACACTTTGATGTCTGTCGTTTGTATGCTGTGGCACGAATGTGCGCACTATATTGTTATGCATTGTACTGTACGTATTAGATAATCACGCTAATTAGTGGTGAGTTATCAAAGACATGTACAGTCACGAGCAAAAACATGTATACCTACACATAGCGAACTTGTAAAGCAAATTAAGAGAGATTGTTGTATTGAAACACAAAAAGAATAATATTTACATGATTAAGGAGCTGTTCTTAATATTTCCTCATAACACGTTATACAATAATAATCTATAATTAAAGAAAATATCAATGAAAAATTGGAGTGTATACATATTTTTGAACGTGACTTTACATGCTACTAGCAGCAATGTACTAGTATTGATTTAAAAACAAAAGGTTTTTAGTAACGCTACAAAAGGCTATTTATTTTGTATTATTAAAGGTTTTATCAACCGACTTCAAAAAGAGAAGCTATCAATTCGTCTGTTATTTTTTATGAGTACGTATGTAGGATACGCTATTTTTACGGTAACTGGAGACTAGACCCCAGTATTTTTTCATCGATACGGTCCTGTATACATTTTATCAAACTCGACCCGGTAGTTTTGTTTTCTTTTTTAAATTGAAGTCGGTTTGTTTTTTTTACATAAATGTACAATCAATTTTATATACCAAATATTCATTTCAACAACAACATTTTACTGTTGAAAAGTTTTTTTACAACGTAAAAATTTCCTACTCACAATGCGAGAGTTGATAAAAAATACGATATTTGAGACTGAAAGCTGCTTGTTAAGTTCTAGACGTGAAGACTTGAATTGGCTGTCAGATTACCATATTTTATATTTATGTTAAACAATCAATAACATACATACCATCACGCCTGTATCCCCGAAGGGTTAGGCAGAGGTGTACCAATGTACACCCACAGTTCGCCGGTATGTTTAGGTCCCATGTAATAGGGGGCGAGCCTATTGCCACTAACCGGGCACAAATCCAAACCCCGACCTGCTACTGAGAATTTCATAGAAAAACCCAATAACACCTTGGTCGACTTGGGAATCGAACCCAAGACCTCTAGCGTAGTAGTCGCTCTTAGAACCACTAGGCCAACGAGGCAGTCACAGTTTACCTAATATCAGATAAGGTTCAATCTATGTAATGGTAAGATTCGTATGCATTGCTCACATTTTCATTTAGATAACGATCTCTGTTTCATACAATTATAATATAGGAGTATATAATCAGCACCGTGTATGTGATTACCTATCTTGATCAAATAATAAGAACACATAGGAACATACATTAGAATTTCTTTTATATATAACTAGCTGATCCCCGCGACTTCGTCCGCGTCAATTTCTGTTATTATGACAGCGATTAAGAAGTTTAAAAAAAAATATATTTCTGCGTAAATGATAATTTTAGTTAATATTATGTTGATAAAACTCTGTAGCAAATAATTGGCAATAATGCATTAATTTCGACCAAATGATTACCTTAAAAAAGGTTATAGTGAGTCAATCTTAAAAGATAGACATATACAGTCGCAGACATTTTTTTAGATCTTTTAAAGAGGAACAATTCTTTCAGACATATATTTTGGGTAACTCGAACCGTTTACGCAGCGCACGCAACGGAAGCTTTCAAGTATGAATATTTTTCCCCGTTTTTGTGACATTTTTCACTGCTGCTTCGCTCCTATTGGTTGCTGCGTAATGTTATATATCCTAAAGCCTTCCTCGATAAATGGACTATCTAACACAAAAAGATTTTTTCTTTCTAACCAGTAGTTCCCGAGATTAGCGCGTTCAACCAAACAAACAAACAAACTCTTCAGCTTTATAATATTAGTATAGATTGAGAGGTGAAAGTGTCTGTAACATGTTAGTGCAGTGTTAAATAAAACATTGTACATAACTAAAATAGAACATGCATTTTTAAGGTATTTATTGACTCTGTTGTAACATTTTTGTAGCCATACAAAGGTCATTTTAACGTGTATTTTTATTTTCTAAACCATGATTAACAGATTTGGTTTGTGTTTTATAAAAATATACCGGTAATGCAATTAATGTAGTATTTATGGAGCTTTATCTAAATGCATGTAATATGATACAAATATAAAATATTATTTCTCCCACATTATCATAAAACATATTCACAACGTTCTTCTGGTCCTCCATGCCAGATCGTTCGCCAATAAAACTTATATTACCCATATAAAATGTATATTCATCTGTGTGTTCAGACCCATGTATATTCTGTAACTATTATTACATCGGTTGCTACCAATAGTGATTGCAATCAGTAAAGTATACAGCGATTGTATATAGGTTTACGTTTAACCTCTGAGGTAGCGTACACTTGGACAATGTCCAGAGGAACTTGCGGTGTTTGCACAAGTTATAAACTTATTCGGGCGTATTCAACTCCATTGTGCTTCGTTTCTTGCGTATACGGATCTGTGTCAGAAACTGGGTCCTTTGATACAGTTCATTAACTACCAAATCATTAAAAAAACTTTATTTATCGTTCTATTAAAAATACTATGTAATGTAGCCAGTAAAAATGTCCCTTAATTATAAATAGACAAATAATTTTCAAGGGACATAATTATGTTTATTTTTCAAGTTACCTTTACGTAAATACTCCATAAAAACAACAAAAAAATGAAAATTTTTACACACAATATCTCCAAAGGTTTAATTAATCGGCTCATTATATTTATTTGGACCACAGTGTTACGTTGACTAGATTGGCGAGTGCTACGTGCGGGCTAACGCAAACCTTGGTATTGTCTTCAAAACATTTGAGTTCTAAAATCGATGCTGTCAACGCCTGATTTGGACGGATAACATTTAGATACATGAATTTATATTTTTGACATGAAAAACACGCTCCTTTTCTTCATCAATGTTATTTTAAAAGTTTGGAGCTTTGTTATGATTATATTCATATGCCATTTAAATTGTCTTCAGCATTTATGTAGCTAATTAACAAATACACAATAATAGACTTAGGCCCAAAAATACGTGCCAAATATCAGCAACGTAATGTAAGACATATTCATGTCCTACTAAAGAACTGGGGACCGAGACCTTTGGTCCCGAAACTGAAAAAAAATCTTATGCAGACCTAACTTTAACAAAAAAAAACTAGTACAATATACCCATCTAGTATATAAGATTTACAACAAAAATATCAAGTTGACTGTCGATGTCTCGATATTTTTTGTTTATACAACGGGTTCGAGAGACAAAGTTTTAGTTTTTCCTTCTCGAAAGCTGCCCGCTGAGACTGTGATTTATACTCCGAGTTAGTGTAGTTGGCCGGCTATGTATAACTTGATCATTGTTAGAACAATATCAAAGGTAGTGTTTTATGAGATATTGTTGTAACAGCCAAAGTTTTTAAGTGTTTGTTCTCGTTTGTTTATTTTGTGTTTATGATGCACTCAATTGAGACAAAGACAAGATATAAACTCACCTGCTTATTACTGATGTTATTTGATTTGTAACCATCATTAAAATAGTTTGTAGCGTCATACTTATTCTACTGTAACATAGAACATAAATTAGTGTTTTTTTTACTTTTCGATAAGTATATAGTATATATTGACGGGTGTGATATTGGTCTTCATGAAAGCGTATATTTTGCTAATTTTAAAAACCATTATTTTTGTAACAGATACATACGATCGACCATTAAAACCCGTTTTACAAAAAAATACCGCAGACAATATTGACTTCATGAGATTCATGTATGTCGTTTTACAAACTACCTCAAGCTCAAGTTCACAAATAAACCAGTGTTTGTACGTTTTCCTCTTATAATGGAATGATCTAGAACTTTCTATATAAGATAAGAGAATAACGCATGACGTTGAAGTTTTTATAGCTTGCTAAGAGTTCAGATGAGTTAATACGAGTTCGAATGCGTTGCGTCTTTGTTTTAATGGGGATTGCTATTCAGAGGACATAAAGAGGTTTTATATCAAATGGATAAGTACAATGGGTATTATCTCGTTTATTAATTTCGATTTTCATTTACTTTTGTCTAGTGGCCAGCTTGTACTTTCATTTAAATATCGAATTAGCTTTAAGTAAAAAAGTTTTTAAGTTACAAGAAATTTCCAGTTATGGTCACAGGTTGAGAATTATAAAGGTTAGCGAACGTAATAAGGTTTCACTTGATCTCTTTTTAAAATTCTATCAAACTATAGTACTATTCCACCACTAAATGCTTGAAATGTAGGTTAATCTACAACCTTATTTGTCACTGACCTCTCAGCACAAATACAGATTAAATTGCATTTACAAAACAGTCCTTAAAAAAAAATGAGTACTTCACTTGTTCTTAACATAATGTACATAACTAAGTTATGTTAATATTACCCAGTGTTGGCACTATTCATATACCTACATATTTGTACCAAGCCCGGAATATGTTAAGTTTGACCGCGTCAAGTAACAGTTATGCGGTGGGCGTCGCTGACCCTCTCCAGATGGATGCTGGCCCTCTGATGGATTATTCAAATTCCGAAGACTTGTCAAACTTAGCCCGACGACCTAAAGCAATAGAGTTTTTTGTGGTATAGTTATGTGACGTCATACGCTCATGTTTTGTTATTTTCATCTAGTAAACGATCTATGAAGAATAAAATTAATTATTTTCATGAGTAAAATCATGTGAAATAACTAAATCGACTAAATTCACGTGAATATCGGATATCGGAGGAGCCCGTCAAGTTTTGGTATCAAACATAACTCTTAATTATGAGCTCAGTAAGTGTCTGCATCATATATTTTTTTAGAGGCGGTGTCGTGCGATGAACACAGAAATAAATTATTAAAAGTGTATTTTGTTTGGTTTTAGTATGTTAAATTTGTCTCTGAGAACATTTTAAGCATAATACTAACTAATTTATGTATATACATATAATTCTACCCATTATGGCTATCATATCTTACAAAAATATGTTGTAGCGAGAATTTCGTTTACGAGTGAACCAACATAAGCAGTAACACATAAACAAAGAGACCGCCAGTAAAACTGAATATAAAATTGGAATCATGTAAAACTTACATAAACCGGTCAATGCTACGCATAAAAAGTTATTTAAGGTGACGTCTACAAATCGCTGTTTTAACAAATAAATAATACTTGAGACTTAGAAAATTATAATTTAAAACAAACATCACATTTTTAATTATGTATACACTTACATACACAAAAAACAAAACTATATTCTTAAGTAATAAAAAACCTAAAAATGGCGTCAAAAAATTATCCACATCGCTGTCGACTGGTAGTGTGCCCAAACCTTTTACTTGTGAAACATATCAGTGCTTTACCAAAATAAAAAATACGTCACTTTTTCTAGGGACGTATGTTGTAAACTATCATACTTCTAATCATAGTCAGGCATTGAGCTCTAAACCGAATAGCACCATCTTCCTCTCACATCAGTACTACACTTTAATAATCCATAGCATGGCTTGAAATCAACCATAAACCATTTCCGTGTTGACGATGTTGTTTTTATTTTAAGACAAATCAAAGGTGAGTCGTACCCCTTAAGAAATAAAGTTTGTTTCTGTACCGCGACTGGCTTCAGGTGTATTCACTAATAAACTCTGGTAGTCAATAAAAGAAACGCGACAGAGAGGAATTTGAGCTGTGTTTTAACGTTTCCGATACACACGGGTGTGGCGGTTAGCTAGCAAGGATTTAGTAATAAATACTGATAAGTTAATATTTTGATAATTAGGGAAAAGGTAACAAATATTTTATGTATTACATCTTTTTACTTTATTTCGTCTGGTACGTTCACCTAATGATATTTTTGTACGTATATTTGTCCAAAAGGAAACTGTATCGTTTTTGTCACATAAAAAATACGGTCCATATGATCTACATTGTTTTTATCTATCAAGTGAAAGATGCACCACTTAGAAAATCTTAATAAAAGATGGAATATAAACAGTTTAGGGATTTCAACTCACATAACCTACAGTTCAATTCAAATTCTTTACAACTTTCTTATAAATGTTTAGTATTATATGCGCTCAACTGAGTTCAGAAGGATTGAACGACAACCAGCATTAGAGCAGTGTCCTTCCGACGGAACCTTCACAATAGACTTATGCTACCATAAGCATGTATGTTTATTGTGCAATAGCAGCTTTACATTCAAAATGGACAATTTATGCACAAGTATGTAAGATAAAGTAAAATGTGGAATACAATATGAAATGAAATCATTTTTCTGCAATTAGGATATATCATCACTTTTTCTTTTGTTTTAATACCTTTTGGACTAGCCTGAGAAGCCAATGCCAATGTCGAAATAATCTGAGAAGTCATAAATTAATTTGTTTTTAACTTGAAATTGTTCGACCAGTTGTTTGTTACTCTTGATGACTAATACATTTCAGAAAATTTTAGCGATGGTACCAACTAATGCTGTTTTATTTGTAGTATTTTTCTTCCTTGTATACTAACCATAAGTTTTTTTAATATTAATTTTGCCTGAAAGCATTCTCTTCCAGAACACTTAGAGCTATAATACTACATTGACCATTACACGCTAAGCATCGAAGCTATTCATAATATACGCTAAAAGCCTCCAATTAGTAAGGATTCATTGGGCTGTATTCAAGCCTTCAAGTAGCGATACTTAAATGTGCGTCCAGTGCACTCTGAGTAGCTTCTACCGGCATTTGCCTAAGCTATGCCTACTTAGTAGCTTATATTTTCATCAGTAGCTTATAATACTTCCCTTCGAGTTCTCTAGAATATATATATCAAGACTCAACGTAAAATATTTTTTGTTCATATGACTCACGAACAGGTTAAGTTGGTAAAATGTAGGAACGTACAGATAATCTGGGTTATTGCACATTGATTAGATTTTAAATCATATCTACCCACATACGACGGAAAATGTCTTTTAATCCGGTACATAAAATCCAAAAAAAAACATGACATAAATTCTCTATTTATTAAAATAGTTACAGTAAATATAAACAAAAGAAAGGCGCGCTAGCCTTACCACCAATGAGTGAAACAACTTATAAGTCCTGCTTAACTTTTCCAATAAAATCGAAGTGAAATGAAATTTGGAATTTAGAAGTGAAGGTGAAACCGTTCGGGAGTCCCGTCAATGCTAATTTAGAACATTTCGTTGAAATGACGATATTAAATTTGGCAGAAATCTGTGAAAATATTTTTTGCCGATCCCCATGTGGATCCAAAATTATGAGGGGAATCTTCGCTCCGTTTTTAGTATTTAATGTCGCTTTTTGTCTGTGTTGCATTTCTAATGTTTTGATTTGCTATTCCAATTTTAAAACTTATGATAATGTGATATTGAAAAACTGGTACAATACCGCATTTTTTAAGATATTTTTTTTCCCTCAAAACTAAGTCTTCTTGTTGTATGTTGAACAGTAGGTCCTGTACTTAGTAGATTACCAAAATAATAATAGTAATTATAATAGACCTGTTAAAATTAATCATTGGTAAGAGTGATAAGCCTGCTTATGTGCAAGCATTGTTACTTATTCTATATAAAAAATATATACAGCTATACGCTTTACAAATGAAACTATAATATAGTTTCATTTCTAAAGTGAGACTCATATAGTTACTATTTAACTATATGCGTCTCACTTATCCCGCTTGTAGTGAAATAAGTTTCCGAACTCCATGCTTCCTCGAACATCAATCTGAACTTAAGAACGCATCAACTTAGCAACGCCGAAGTTAATACACAAGTAAGCACAAGTTTTACCATAAGCTGAATATATTTGCATGATTCTTTGCTTATGGTATGTACCGAAAGGGTGCAAAGACTTCTGCTGTAAAACTGCACATTGAAAAATACGTGTTAAATAAATTAGAATATCAATAAGAAAGGAAATTATTGTGTTTACTTAACTGTAGATACTATTTTCTTACCCATTTTATGGGATCCCCATAAGGCAGGGCCCGTTTTTGAATGTTTCCCCTCGTAAACAAAACCAAAAGATAAAGAAGCTTATAAAAAAATAAAATTCTAGGGCATTGGAAATATCACAAATACTGCCAGGTATTACTAATATTAAAAGATACCACAAATAGTCACGTGTCCGTATCGCTGTAAAAAATATCGATACAAACATAAAAAAAAAAACATACAAACATCCGAATTGAGAACCTCCTCCTTTTTTTTAAAGTCGGTTAAAAACAAGAAATAATAACGTCCAGTTCCTATTTTTTTAATATTCGAAAACTCTGTTGCCAACTCATAACCTTTATAACGAAAACGAGGGCTGTAACTAAAAATAAATTTAATTAACTTCTATTAACAGTATGAGAATCGAATTTTGTTTTATTTACAGAATTCTATTCAAAGTAACCGTAGATTTAATTTTAAATTGGTCGTGCCCTTTATACCGTGTCAAGTGATCAATCTTGTGACATAGTTGTAAACATCAGCTGTTAACGCTTTCAAGTAAATTGGATGTGTGAATTTAATTTCATAATCACGAAAATTTGTTGACCTTTGTCTTAACCTTCAATCAAATATTTTTTTAATTTTTTTTATTACACTAATTATTTCAAGGTGTTTTGTCTTTGTTTAACATGAAAAGGCAAAGAAAACAACCTACGTCAGGTATTTGCGTAATAGCAAATTCAAACCTAGATTTATAATACCTATGGGTTCCACACACAAAATATGCTTACCCACCTAAGTACGGACCGCAAACTACTCAAAATCAGTTTCACATTATACGATACTATTACCGTATAACCAAACGTGAAATACATCTGGAAGTTTAGAACATATCACTTAAAATATGACCCATATTCCAGTAAAGCCAACCATTATGAACGAGCAAATACCTATCACTTATCCGGAGTCCAAGTTACAAGCAGTTGTTATGCTGAAACACGGATGCGATAACCTGAACGTGACGACTCGTAGCTAACGAAATTATGTGAAGACCAACTTAACTTTACATCACAGAACAACTCTGTCTTGATAACCACAAAGACGAAAATCGTCTGTTCAGAAATTCCATAAGTTTGTTAAACAACAATGGTAAGTTTGCCTTCGTGGTGTGTCTTAAACAGGTGGCGTAAGGAAGATTTTTGAATGCACGTTTCGTGTGAAACTTATTATAAAATGTAAAAATACTTAAGCAGTTAGATTGTATTGTACAGTTGTTAGGGTAAATGCCACGTGTATGAAATAAAATGTATTATCTAGTTACGACGTGTTTCTTGAGACTTTCCCTTGTGTTTAATTTCTTTTGTTTTGTATTTGTTGGAAATATATTGTTATTATCTTTGAGACTAGTACCAAGATATTTACAATGTGAAATTGTTTTATTGTAGCAAACAATCCCTGAAAGTGATCTCTTTACAGGTCTGTTAGGAAATAATGTTATTACCACCACGTGAAAAACAATTATTGTTTCCTCATACAAACAACTGCGCAAATTGGTGTTATTGTTTGCTTCAATTTGGAACGACGTATTTGTAAATTTGATACACCTATTTGGGCAAAGTGAAGTACCCATAATAAACTTAGACTAACCTAGTAGGCAGCTAGTAATACAGTCTAATAAACTAAACAATCCACAGACAAATCTATTCCCATCACAAAAAATAAACATCCTAACCATAGTCTGTGAAGTACGACATAAGATACGAGATAAATCAACTTTTTCCCCCAAACTGTTGGCGTTGAAAAAAACATACTGTTTGGTCAAGTTGCGGGGATGTGGAAAAACGGGAAAACTGGTGACAAACTTTGGTTCTTCGTATTCCCTAAAGATGGTGAAGTGAGGTTGTCGAAGGTTCGAGTCAGTTTTCCTACTATTGGGTATGGGTACCTTTTGGGTTTGTTATTTTGAGCTGGAGGTTCGGAAGTTTATATTAAATTAAATAGTCTTTAATGTCTGTTGTAGGGAAGTGTGAAACTTTTGGTTTGTATGGTAAATCTAACCTTTAATTTGCGAATGCACAAATAACATTGTAAATCTGTCTGTTACACTTCCACAGCTACCCTAATAGTTACTTGACTACCCTAATTTTGATGCCGTAATCGAAGAGGTCGTAGTCAGGGACAAACGTTAATAGTCATTTTTTTTTTCTAAACGCAAAGTTTTAGTGTTAGACTTTCTAAAACGTTATGACTGACTATCTTAACATTTTAAAACCCAATTTTCTGATAATAACCTACTTTTGTCAAACAAATTCTTTAAATACATGTTTCATCAAACTTGTAATCCAAATCTGTACAGGATCCACACTTTGTCATGGCAACATTGTGACACATATGTCGTCAGCCAAACTTCTGTGTTGTATTGTCAGAAACTTTTCCTCTTATACATTGGGGCAAAAATACAATATTTTTTTGAGATCGAATATTTGAGTTTGAATAGGTATGTTAGAAGTTATAAATTCTAATGCAATGCATGCAAATTCACAATTCATAAATATCTGCACATTCTACTAGCTACGCGCTTAGGCTGCGCGTTGGTGGTCTACGGCGTAGCAAAATCACCGGCCGTAGTCGCAGACTCAGTCTGCTTGCGACCACGGCCGCTAATTCCCGTTACATAATATTACTATAAACATGCAGCGCGATAATTTAAAAGTTAGTTAACTTATTGCCAAGAATATTGTTGAGAAATGACATACAAGACGGAGAGCACTAATCAGTATTTACTTACCATTAATCCTCTACGATTCCATATCATTACAATAAAAATTCACCACCCAATACGGCATTTTGCGAAACCCGTCAATATTTGGAAGGCGTCCCGAAGTTTTGATTGCTCACTGTACTATGAATCATGTGATGTATGTATAACTAAATGCAAACTCGACTTCCTCAAGTTTTCGCATCTTTATTTATGAGATGGCTCGTTTACATCCGATCAGTGGTTTTTGCTTCACTGTAAGTTTGCTGTATACTTTTTTGGCAGCGCAAGTGATTTTTTTGGGTGATGGATTAAGGAATAATGCGATGTGCTAATATTTTACTCAGCGTAGTGGTATTCAAATTAAAATAATTAAGTAATTAAATAACCCATTGTCGTTACTGCGAAGTTTTGGTATTCTAGTGGTGCCGGATTCGTTTAAAGTGGTTCGGTGGCAAGTTCGATGTTTCGATCTCAGGTCTTTGTCAGATTAATGTGACAAAGAGTAAATTAACTGCTTTTCAATAGCCTTAGATAATCGGTTATTTAAACATTGAAGGAAACAGGAAATCCAAAAAATTTAACCTTTTTTTCTATGTATTCTGTAAAGCCAGTAGATACAAATGGTGCTGGAAAACTTACTAGTTACTTTTAACTCTTTTAGAAAGACGTTCAGCACATTTTGAGGTTCGTTTGGCATATCTACTAATTCTATGCTCGTAGGCTGACCTTAATGTAGGCAAATTTCTTTAAGAATACATAATCAGCGTTTCCCACAAAGTTTAGTGAAAGCGTTTCTATATCAGGAATCATGTTATTTTATAAGTGTAAACAGTTGTGGGTAGTTTAGACATTGATTTACGATCCACACAACAGGGGTATGAGCAAATTACGTAAACTAACCTTTCATGCTTGGAAAGAAAAGCCTTGTCAATGACAAGTGTTACACAAATGGTGTCTACTTCATCATCATCATCAGCCTATAGCAGTCCACTCCAATTGCACGCCGCTTTGTTCACTTAATTAAATTTAATTAAAAACCTTTAGCTATTGCTTGCAGTTCAATTTTATTTAAATCGTCTTGTTAACGCTTTGGTTATCAGTGACGACATTAGATGGTAAAAAATATTTTTAGGTATATTTTTTTTTGTAAATACAAGTTATGTTAACACGTTTCACGTTTTTCTACGTAAAGAAATGCTAACACAATTAAGCCAACCCTTAGGACGAAAACGTGGTCCTTTGATACAGGTTCAGAAACATATTATTCTTTCCTCTCCTGGGTTCGAGTCTGCGTCACGCTGCTCACACCGGCTGCAGCCCACGTGACCACGGTCCATATTGAAAGCTGCCAATAATCCGGGTATTATAACGAGGGTTATTTTCGCCCGACAAATATTATAGTGTCGGAAAACTTTGGTAATATATTACATGTTTAAGGGAAATATTATATGTGTGATTTATTGTTTGACTTTTGGTATTGTGTTATGATTAAAAATAGTGGCCCTGTGTGTTGATTTCTATACGTAAGTATCAAATGTGGTTTTAAATCATTCAGTTCGCTAGTTTTATGAATAATGAAGTGTAGAAGATACAAAAATGAGATTTATTATATTAAAATCACTAATGTTTAATTGTAAGTATAATAGTTTGCAGTTCACTAAAACACAAAGGACCGCAAAGGAAGGATGTGACAATCTTAAACTATTCTTCTCGCAGCTGTCAGTACAAAATTTCCTGGAAATCAAGCTATTTTTATGAAAGTCCACCTTCTCGGTCTGTTTTCTTTGCCCCGGGGTTCTAATTAAAGTTATAGCGAGCACTCTGAATTCCTGTGGTGGTACAAGTAGGGGAATATGAGCGGTTACTAATTAGGACTTGTGTCTAATTTGCTATGTAGGTCGAGCGAGCTGCGAGATTAGACTGCGCCTGACGTGGTCCTTAGTGGGAGCTACTTGTGCAGTGGGACCTGTTTAGGAATTAAAAAAGTTTAGCTGCGTGTTTTTTGCTTGTCACAAGTAGGTATACTTTATAATTTCTTTGCAGGGAAACGTAAACTAAGGTAAGGTAAGCGACTCAAAGGACCAAGTTTAAAAAACCAACAACAAATAAAATTTAAATACAATTGTATTTTTAAGCATATGTTTAAGAAAGAATGAGAGTCCTTTGCCCAGCGGTGACAGATAATGGCTGAAAATATAAATATATTTTTTTAATAATTTTTAAATTATTAACTAAATGTTATTCAAAATTAAAATAAAATACACACACTGAAGTGCCCTGTTTCATAGAAACAATTTACAATTACAAACACTGGCTTCTATGCGGACTCTCTCTTAACTTAGACAATAGGAATGCGCTAATGAGTTCCTTTTTTTTTATTTGTGCTATATATCCAAGTCACGGTTGGTGTATAATTCTTGTTTAAGTAATTTATGTAAACTAAGATTGCTAATAAACCACTTTTTGATGATAAAGTTTCTTATGCATAATTTCAAATAAGTAGTAAATAGTTAGGTTTCTAAACGTAAAATTTATCTTATGTTATTTTCTATAAAACGATTATTTGGCATTATCAAAAAAAAACTTTCAAATTCTTTTACTTAAAAATAGAGATTTTAGTCAAGATTTTTTTTGTACGTGCCGTATTTTTTTAGACTAATTATTGCTATTGTCCAACAAAACCATCCGCTCATGGCTTCGGCTTGCTCCAGCCCCTTATTCCAAGCTTTTATTTGGCAGTCAGAATGATAAATGGTGTTTCATTAGTGGCGACCGACGCAAAGCAGGTACCGTTCGAATTCTGCCGTCTTTTTATAAGTATCGGAAATATATATTGTAGCACTAAAGTACCAAGGAGCCTGTTTAGTAAGGAAAATGGGTAATAAAATGTCTCGGCCTGTAATATGGACTACTGTCCGGAGGTAACGGTTTTCCTTTGCCTGTTGTAGCTTCACCTTTATTTTCGAATGGATGTAAGGACCAGTTTTAAAAAGGACCAAAATTTACTATAATATACTACTACTATTCTATTTTTAATCTTAATCGTTTTTCTTTAAGATATCCCTTAATCATCATCACTGTGCGTCTAAGAACGTTTCTAATAGGTCTCACGTTTAAAGATATATTCGAAACTATTAAAAACTATTAAAGTCAACATCACTGTGTCACATGCAAAGGTTGAATTACTCAACAAAATTAAATATTAATCTTAAGTGTGCATACGTGATTTAATCCAGCACAGCTTCATCACTTTATTAAACACTTTAAAACAAAAACAAATAAGCAAACATATTTTCTTCAAGATACTTTGCGAAACTTTTCATATTTGAAAATTTCTTAACTCATAAAGTAAACGAAGGCTTATTACAGAGAGGTCCTTTTACTTTGAACTTATAGGTCATGAAATAAATAGAAAAAGAATGTACTCCATTTTCAATAAGTAAAGCCTTTAAGTAGTCCTTAAAAGAAATGTGAGAAAAATTTCATAATGTTTCTTAACAAGATTGTGGGCAGGGCTTTTCTCAAAGACTTCAGATCAGCTACTTAAATAACAAGTATTTTCTGCGCTGCTCTGAAAATAAAATGTATTACTATTATATTGTTTTATATTATTTATGTACTTTGACCGTGCTTTGTTTTTGTACTGATATTTTAGTGTTAAGGCGGAAATATACTTAAGGCGGAAACATACTTACGTGTCGTGGCGTGGCGTGGCGCTTACTGTCGTGACGGTGTGTGTGCACATTAACGTGTCGTGGCGTGGCGCACTCTGGCGTTATTTCTGAACAGTATTTAACGAACCTTCGCAGCGTTTAAACATACATAATGTTTTCTTCTGATTCGGATAGTGATTTTGATGATGACCTTCAATAAATATCTCTTAGCAATGAAACTTCTTAAGAGCAAAAAAAAGAAAAGAAGATACTGGGTTCACCCTATTATTCATTAAAAAGTTTAGGTTAGATAAGAAACAATTTTATATGGTGGTTAAGTATTCTTGAATTTTCTAATTTTCCGGGCAACTTTCCATATTTTTTCTTTCATAAGAACCTTCTGTCGCGCCACGAGCCACGCGCAGCTATAGAAACACATTTGCCTGTCGTGTCGTGTCGCGTCATAGCCCCCACCACCGCTCTGGCGCAATCGGTGGCGAGCAGTCGGCGCCACGGCAGAACGTGTCGCGACACGACACGACACGTAAGTATGTTTCTAACCATATTAAATGTATGAAACCGATATGCTTCTGGCGCGTCACGCCACGCCACGACACGTAAGTATGTTTCTGCCTTTAGTTGTTTTAAAGGCAGAAACATACTTACGTGTCGTGGCGTGGCGTGACGCGCCAGAAGCATATCGGTTTCATACATTTAATATGGTTAGAAACATACTTACGTGTCGTGTCGTGTCGCGACGCGCCAGAAGCATATCGGTTTCATACATTTAATATGGTTCTATGCAAATGTGTTTCTATAGCGGCGCGTGGCTCGTGGCGCGAACACCGGAAAATTGCCCAGAAAATTATAAAATTCAAGAATACTTAACCACCATATAAAATTGTTTCTTATCTAACATAACCTAAACTTTTTTATGAATAATAGGGTGAACCCAGTGTCTTCTTTTCTTTTTTTTTTTGCTCTTAAGAAGTTTCATTGCAAAGAGAAATTGAAGGTCATCATCAAAATCACTATCCGAATCAGAAGAAAACATTATGTATGTTTAAACGCTGCGAAGGTTCGGAAATAACGCCAGAGTGCGCCACGCCACGACACGTTAATGTGCACACACACCGTCACGACAGTAAGCGCCACGCCACGCCACGACACGTAAGTATGTTTCCGCCTTAACAGTAATGCTGCATGGGTCTGTTTTCAAAAAAGGAAAGGTTTCATTTGTTTTATCGCAGTCCTATTTTTCCTTCTTTTTACAGACTTTTTTCAATTACCTTTCGGAAAGGTAGGCAAGGGTAACAGAGTGGTTTCATTTCTAACTTCCACGCGATGTGCTGCGGGTTCGATACCCGCATATATAAAACTGTGATCCACAAATATTTGCTTTAAAACATGTTTGCTTTTTGGTGCTGCACTGCTATTCTATGCCATTAAATAGGCCTAATATCATATTGTTTTACGGTACAGTGGCAACATTAGTAGAGTGTACTGATATAATTATAGGATACCTATAATTAGTCCATGTGTGATCGAGTAGAACATTATAATTATAAGCTCTCCCGTCTTTAGATACGTAGGTTTGCAATTACATATCCTCCAGTAACATATACCTAACCAACCTCAAAATATTTGCGTACCTTCGATTGCTACATTTAATTAAGATGTGTGTACCGTGTCAATCGTTATTCGACCTTGAATCGAATGTGTTAAGTTACATTATTGGGTGGCGCTCATTCGGGCTTATAATTGTCTAGTAATATAGCGGCACTTTGATGTCTGAAGGAGTCGAAGATCTTATAAATCTCTGCTTACGTAATTACGTGCTTTGATCTGATGATGTATTTAGCTATTATATTTGTGATAGAAGTTTTATTTTGTGAAGTATCATTTAATCTCAAAGCAAAGGTCAATACGTTTTTATTTCAATGGAGCAATTTACTTTTGTATTATTCTCAAAGTTTTTTTTCTGACAAAGGCCTTTCCATAGCAACACTCAGGAAAGTAATCAATACCAAATCTAGTTCTTACAACTGAAATGTAATTTATAGTTTTCTATACAAAGTCCAGCTACAGTATTTGCTCAGCGAGCCAATAATAAAATAAAGAAAAACGCCTAATAAATAACTACACAAGCTACAGAACTGGCACAGCGCTACTGCCCTCCAAATGAGAAATGGCTAAACAATAGTGACCGTATAAAAACAAATGACTGCCTCACTTGCCACGAATAAGTATTTCTCAGAGTTCATCGGAAGATCTTTAGAATGAGTTCTCTACAAGTAGTGACTGCAAAATAATTTCGTTTTAATTAATTATGAATTTTACGTAATTGTACATTCTTTATTTTTATTTGACGTAAGATACAATGGGGACGCTATTTAGTAACGGTTAATCTAAAAACTAGCAAGTCTGTAGATTCTTTATATCACCGCCCTGGCAAACATAATATATTTTCACATGAGACCTCGAATTTATTTATTATTTATAATTATATCTTCAATGACATGGTGTAAAACTTTGTTTATTTATTTATGTAGAAATTACATAATGTCTCTGATTACTTTTCTATTCATTACTTTTTTCAGAATTCGTGTTTCTGTTTTTTTCCATTATGTACAAAACAATACCAACAAAACTAACCAACAAAAAATGCAAATAACACCTTATTTGCTGTCCTTACAGCCATATCCGGACGCAAGGGGGGTTAAAGAAAGCGGGGAGGTCTGATATCCGGCAGGGCGACGCCGCGACGCCGCTCTTCATAACTTTTACTGTCAACTCAATTACTCCATTACAAGCGTGAAGATGCCGCCTTGTCACCTCCAAACAGATATAGATAAAAATATCCGGATTTGTAAGGCTTGTTTAAACTTGTCGTTTGTGTAATCTTGGGTTTAGGTGTGGATGTAAGGATAACGTTGTTGTTGGGTATTGGCGTATTGGATGTTGGATGTTGGCTTTGGGCTCGATAAAATGTTGGCCCACACAATTTTTGCGTCATATTTCGGTTTATACTTAGTTGTTCTAATCCGTGATTTGCTCTACCTGATCAAAACATGATAATTATACATTGGTTTTACGAGTGAAAATATAATTAACACAATACAAAACAGCACAATGACGTGTCAAAACTGTGATAAGTTCAGCGACAAAAAGAGATGGAGACAAACAAACAAATAGCAAAGTTTCTTTCTCAACGGTTCTATGACCATTTTGACACTTCCTCATCTCGTAAAAGACGCACTACAAAACCAATCCTAATAAAACACACAAACAAATTCTCAATACACAAAGCATTTAATATAAAATAAACAAATGAAGATTGTGCAGCAAGGTACGGCAGTAAGCACACCGCATTATTTTACCCGAGGGACGAATCCACAGCGCTGTGGCCACGGTACGGTGTAACTGGCGGAATGTACTGAATGTTATGCCCACTATCATGTTTAGAGGTATATTAGAAGTGAAGTTTGTGTAGGGATGATTGATATTGTACTTTATTGTTTGAGAGTTAGGATTTATTTTTGAAAATTGCTCGTAAGATTATTTGGGATGCATAGTGTTAAGTCTAGGAAAATAACTACACGTATGATTTAAAGAAGTTATTTCAAAGTCATTCTAAGTCATCACAAAAAGATAGATCTTTTTTTTCGTACTTCATACCATATCCAGTAAGCACACCGCATTATTTTACCCGAGGGACGAGTCCACAGCGCTGGGGCCACGGTACGGTGTAACTGGCGGAATGTACTGAACGTTATGCCCACTATCATGTTTAGAGGTATATTAGAAGTGAAGTTTTTGGAATTATTGATATTGTGTTTTATTGTTTGAGTATTAGTATACATAAATAAATAAATAAATGCGGACAACATCACATACATTGCTCTGAACCCAAAGTAAGTAGCTGAAGCACTTGTGTTATGGAATTCAGAAACAACGAAGGTACCACAAACACCCAGACCCGGGACAATGTAGAAAAGTTAGTTTCTACATTGACCTATCCGGGGATCGAACCCGGGACCTCAGAGCTAGCGACACCTTGAAACCGATGCGTGCGCCACTCGACCACGGAGGTCGTCAAGTATACATAGTGTTAAGTCTAGGAAAATACTTATGTATCACGTTCACTAAATTAGAAGTAGCACCTTTTCCGTCATCCTAAGTCATCACGAAGTGATTTTTGCCAAACAAACTGAATATTTTCATTCACCTAAACTAATCATCACTCGTAACATAATACAGTCAATCAGAATGGTGTTAAATACTACAAAACTGTAAATACATATTTTGAATAAAAGAAGAAAACAAAATTAAGAAACTTAACTAGGAAAGCGCGAATACTAAACTTAATAATCAGACATCAGTAGTGCTATTCTGTAACATTATTTTCATGTCTCGACAGCGGAATCCGCGGTGAGATGTCAAATACGTATTATCGAATTTGAATTCTAAATCAAGGCCAATTGGGTTCACTTTTGAAGTGAGCTTTATTGTCACTCAGGTGAAGCTCGATACCGAAATTATTTACAGAATAGACATACAGGTCATTATCACCCAAGCAATGCTGCTTCTAATAAAAAAGGGCCATTCTGTGCAGTAGAATACTTACATTCCAGTAATATTACATTATTTTCTAGATCTAGTGAAGTGTAATGAAATTGTGCTGTGGAGCCGGCTTAAGGTAAGCTTTTCTTTGTGTCTCCTTAGTTTTCATAAATGGCATTTGTGTCAAAAAATGATTTTAATTTGTAGTGGAAAATGACTTGGATTTAGAGGAATACGATCGAGATTTTTTGCCTAGCGGTTGTTTATTACAGGCATGTAGTGCCAATTTTTTTTCTTCAAATACTTTTTTTATTTATCATTGACCTATACGGTAAAACAGTTAGATGTCACAATTATATTTTTTGCTGAATAATTCACTTATTCCACAAAGATATCTAGCTAGATTTCCTATAATTTTAACAATAGCTACTTACTTTACAAGGTTAAGAAAACCCTGTCCGACCCAAAAGGGTCACAATCACATGCCCAAATCAAATATCAAATTTGGAATATTCATGATAGTAAAATTAATAATGAATTTTGCAATTACCATTTTTTGCCTCTAAATTCGCTAAATTTGTGATTAAAACAAAAACTACAACACCAATTACGTCGGTATTGTAGGGGGCCTTTTGTTTGATAACTATACAGCTCCTGTGACGACGGCGACTGTCTCACTCGCCTTTTTGAAAAATATTCTTTTTTTAGGTGATATATTTGTTTTTTCATATTTTTTTTTACATTAATTGTGTCAGGTATCGATACCTAACAATACCTTCATGGATCAGACAGGGTTTTGTTAACACCTTGTATCACTCCTCTAAAATTATATTTAAGTTAACAGTTCCTTATTAAATATTAAGACAACAAGCCCGTTAGGCATTCTAACTTTAGTATTTACTAACTGGCCTAACAACCAAACAACAATAAATGAGTTTATTTTGCTATACATTTTAATGTACTCGTAATATCTAATGTCTATACTTCCACAAACGACACTGCTGAATTATTTATTAATACGAAAAAGTTTTTATTATGCTTTCTCGGTTATAGTGGTCTAAGTTATACGCTGAATAAGTAATTAAGATTATTTATTGATAAACCATAAACTAAAAATCAAAATGAAAGTTCAACAAAGTCATGATATTTTTCATCGTCTTTTATATTGCAAAAATATTAAATAGTGAAATGAGTTCTAAACGCCAATACCATCTTACTATGTGTTTTCTTATACTAACTGTGAGTGTATGATGCACAATTTAGAGACTTCTAATTATTAACTTTATACAGACAAATACAGGGTCTTAAGAAAACCCTGTCCGACCCGAAAGGGTGATATAGGGTTCACAATCACATGCCCAAATAAAATATCAAATTTGGAAAATTTATGATAGAAACAATAATAATGGATTTTGAAACGACCATTTTTTGCCCCGAAATTCCCTAAATTTGAGATTGAAACAAAAACTATAACACCATTTTCGTCGGTATTTTCGGGGGCCTTTTGTTTGGTAATGAGGTAGCATACGTGATGACGCCGACACTCTCTCTGGATTTTTGAGAAAAAAAAAATTTTAGGTTATCGTTTTTTTTTTTTCATTTTTTTACTCATTTTTGTAATCAAATAGCGATACCTAACAACACCTTCACGGGTCGGACAGGGTTTTCTTAACACCCTGTATAAAAACACAAATAGAATAAAAGTGGAAAATGTATTATAACCTGCATACTTCGAAACCAATTCAAATGTCGATCTCCAAAAGGCTCTCTTGTAATTTTTATTTCCATTATACCGCTTATAACTTGTACCACACGCCTCGAAGTTCTCAAAACATTTGCGAATCGAAGTGATAACATGATTTCTTATTGACAACCACGTTACGTATGTAATGTGTTTTTCTTTCTACCCGCAGTCGCCGGTTCGTCTGTGAGCGGAAATTAAATTTATTATTATTAGTGTTACACACTCTACTTTATGGTTTTCCAGTCTAGTTATTTTGGGGCTATTCGTTTTGATAGCTATTAAGTGTTTGACTTTCATTTGAATGTCAGGACTGCTATTGAATTTAAGTTTATATCATAACTATGGTCGTTTGTTTGAATAATAAGTAACTGTTAAAATCAAAAAGTCCACTACAAAAAAAAATTATAATAACACATTTTTTTTTTAATTAAAAAACACGCCTGCCATGTCAAAAGAATATTAAAAAAGTGAACTAAAATATTAAAAACAAGACATGGCAGGCGTGTTTTTTAATTTTTTTAGTTATATTTTTTTATTTAATACCTTTTAGTGATAAATAATATTTTATAGAGCGCTCAAGGTGCCACAAAATATAAGTTACTTTTCTTTTTAAGAAGTAGGTGTCGCGCAAATAGTATTACAAAACTAGTTTTCTAAAATTCTAAAAAATGCAAACCTTATTTCCATACCAATACAATACAGAAAAATCTATGAGTATATAGTGTTACAAAACAAAACCATGACACAACACAAAAAAAAATCGTTCGGAACCCTTTGCAGGCGATTTCGACTCACACTTGACCATTTATTAATGTCCACATAGCCTATGTCACTCGGAATAACTCAAAGCTTCTAATGATACCACAAACATTGAAATCGGTCAAGCCTTTTAAAAGTTATGGTGGAATAAAGAAACTCACAAACATATATACATACATACCTACATACATGAACCCTGAAAACATAACACTCCTTTTTGGGCAGTCGTGTAAAAAAGATCATAATATATACACAGATCACCAAATTTATCTCTTTTGCCATTACATACATAAATAATTAATTCAGTATGTGTAAAGTCGTTGGGTGTTCGTGTATGGGGTACTCAATTATTATAAGGATTTTTCCAATTCCAGGTTCTTCTTAAAAAATGCTTTCAAAAAGATAAAGAACATTTTACCCGTAAATGCCGTAAAGACCTTTTTAATATTCACATATTAAAGACGGCTTGCTTATTCATGGAAGTCAAAATAAGAGAGTTTTTAAGCCCTGAATTAATATATACCTGACGGTATTCTGATGTAAGGAGAGGGATTGCTGTTACACCGTGTTGTTTAAAATATTATATTATATTTCTTTAATCAAGTTTTTTTAATACCTTTAGCCTAAAACGGAGGTACCTGTGCACATATTTGTATAGGGTGTGAAGGATATCACGACAACAAAAAATAGAATAATAATTATCTAGCTAAGTAACTTTTAATAAATATCTATACAGGAATAGGTTTATTGTTAAATTATAATTATTAAACTTAAAATATTTACAATAATATAAAAACTAAGCCTACACAATAAATAAGAAAAATTATAAACTAAATAAAACTAAGAACTAAAATAAGGCATCAAAATCTAACTATATTTAATGACACCAAAATCATAGTAGGTATGTCCGTCTATAGAGCCGGCAAAACAAACTAACAACAAGCAACATTAAAATGATCCCATCACGATTTTTTAAAGAACTTTTGGTAAAACATTAAAACTAAAACAAATAGCATCGCAATGCGAACCTCATCAAATTTTTAGTCAGTTTGAAAACCTAAAAGAATATTTAAGTCCAGTCTGGTTCATCTTTCATATTCCCAAAGGATAACAAAATTCTGTATCAAAGCTTACAGAATTCTTTAGGAAAATTCCGCCGGTCTGTCTAGACTCAACATTTACGCCTGTTTGTTAATTTATAACAAAATTTATAATGTGTTAAATTTATAAACCCAACTTGTAACAACGTAATCATTTGATGTTTATTTTTAACTCTTAGTTTGAAATATGATCAAATTTTTTGTATTGTATATGTAATTTATACTACCTCTTTCTGCAATTAATTTTCCTTGTAACCGTTTTTGCATGGTACCAACAACCTCCTTACAAAATTTTATATAAGAGATTATCAATCGTTATTTTTATGTCGGCTTAAATTTCCTTTGTTCAACATTAATTCTCATCAATCTCTTGCACAATGTCATTGGTGGAGCTCTGGTCTTCATGGCGGTAGTTCGCTAAGAAAACCCACACCCAACATAATCTTAGGATCTTTCTGCAACAACAGCGATTCAAATACCCTACTAAGGATTTCCCTGCTACGAATGTTTCCGATTCGTAGACCCAAAGTAGGCTTTTCCTACTGCGAGTATCTCCGATTCGTAGACCCAACTTAGTCATTCCCTACGAATATCCCTAATTATTTGATCCTGCTCAGGATATACGAGTACCTGGTACGAATGTCCCCGATTCATAGACCCTAATTACGATATCCCTGCAAAGAATATCCCAATTCGTAGAATCTATTTTTAATACTTCAGTAAATACACAAATGTATTGAAATATTACTTTAAGCTAAGAAAACAAATTTCAATTTAATAATTATGAAAACACTCTTGGTAAGCATTTCTAAAGTGCCAAATATCCCTGTAGTTTCCAAAAAGTCTCAAAAACCTTTACCTACCCTTAGCTCATACAAACTGTTCATATGGTTTCATATGGTATTTTTATGAATGTATCAACGTATCAACCACATAAAATGAATATTTAAGGGGGGGCTCTCATACGACGGTGGTACGGAACCCTTCGTGCGCGAGTCCGACTCGCACTTGGCCAGTTTTTTTTCTTTTCTTTTCATAGGTAATTTAAATGTTTTTGAAAGTCCCTGTGGCAAAATAACCTAATACGAGAGTAATAAAAGTTATTTTATCTTAATTCTGTAACAGGGTAACAAGGTATGAAATTGTTTAAAGGTAATTTAATTATATGATGAGGAAATTGAGAGTTTTGTGGTTCTTATTTTTACATTGTTTTGTCTTGACTTTGGAAATTAAAGATAAACTTGGCAACTTCATTTTATGATAATGTTATTGTTGTGTTTACAATTTCTGAGGGAAACAACAGAACTTTTTACAAACCAATTATATTGTTTATAGCTATTATAATACATTTTTTAATAGCTCTACTCCACAGTATCATTTTCTAATAATATATGTTTGTGTAAAATCTATTTTCTTTTTTTTTTATGTAACATGTTTTTCCCACTGCTGCACAATAAATACAAAATCTCCAAATATTTTTTTTGGTAGCGTTCATAGATAAGGTAAATAGATTCCACTTGCTTATATTATCAATGATTATTAAACAAGAATAAAGTAGAGTAAACATTAAAAAAGGCGTCTCTAATAAATCTTATTTATTACACGTCGGTATCACAAACATCCAAACATAAAGCGTGGCGCACATAATTGGCCCCATACGGTAGCCTACTGCCGCTTAAAAACCGCAATTAGTTAGTACCCTCACAATGCAATCCAATTCACGCTCCAGTCGCCCCCTCCACTTTGTGTACGCAGCTTTATTGCTAAAAAACTTAAACCTGTATATAGCCACTTGTGCTCGTAATTATGCCTTTTAATTAAACTTGTGACTTATTATTAGGCACTCTTGTTGAGGGCCTTTCGTTAGGTTTTTAAATATCTTTGGGTGAATATTGAATGAGAGCTATTGAAATGAGATTTCGAATTTGATGGTTTGATGGGCTGTAGAAGTCAATACGGTTTCAATGTATGATGATGATTTTCAGTCGCTTATTTACAGTAGAATATGTGGTATTATCAGATATTATTTATATTATTACTCATAAGGTATATTATTATATCATGGGGGTTTTAACTTATAGTTCCTTAAATAGTATTGTATTATGAGATCACTTAGTTACTGATGTTGTTTAATGAGAAGTTAGCGTCCCATAAGTACTAATTCAGAAAACGAAAGCATTACGCCATTTTTTATCTCTCGTTTTGAATATCAAACTATTTTATTAGGGCCATAACAGTTTTATTAGTTCCAGTCTAGCCGATATTGTATTTTGCCAAATTCAATTTGCACTTTAATATCCGTTGCCCAGACATCTATGGCTGGGTTCTGACTAGATAATGTCCAACGTAGTTTTCAGTTTTTAAAATGTAGGTACTAAATTATTTATTTATTTATTTAAAGTTAATTAAAACGACACAGGTCAAATTACATTAATTAACATAGAATTATATATAAAACAAAAAATAAATAATAATAACAATATTAAAATAAACATTCAAATAACATACAATACAAAAAAGATAAATTAAATTCAAAGATATACAATTCGTGGATAAAATTATTAATAATTATTTTAGTAAATGCTTATTTAAATTAAATACATCACAAACTAACATAAACTAGCATGTAACAGTGGACCCCCTCGCATATTGTCTCTCACAGAACACCAGACAAGCACGCATTATTTTCTTCCATTCATCAGCAAACACATCACATTCGGGGTTGGCAGTAAGGAGGGCGTTAAGCATCCTTAGGGTTCGACATACTGGGGATTCGGCTCTAGCAACAGATCTAGATAGCGGTAGTGCAAACAGATTATGACGGCGGCTTTGACGGTGCCCAAGGTAATTGTCGGGCACAATGGGCGGCAGAAACGTTCGCAAAAATTATATCAAAGTGGCTGACATAATATATATTTATTTCTTTAACATTATTTAATTGGTAATTTTCTGAGAAGAAAATTACCAATTAAATAATGTAGTACGTGTGTACGTCAGTAGTTTTAATAATAAAAAGAAACGCGCCAAAGTCTGACCACCATATTATTATATTATACCTATATTCAACATAGAAATTTTAGCTGTAGAAAAATAAATAATTCGTAAAAAAACCTCTTGATAAAAGGCTAAACGGTTTGTTCTAATAACTTTAAACTATTAAAGAAAGTAAATTGCAGAGGATTAGGTCATAAATATTACGAAGAAGTAAGAAAAGGCTTCACTTCTACAATAAATCATGAGCTAGCGACTCGTACCAGCTGGGTAACCTCACACACTACAAGTTCTCACACATTACCTAATAGCTAGTTTTACTGGTACAGAATAAGGGGCTCGTGGCAAAGTGTGAGTAGTAAAGACTGGCCGATCGTCAAGGTTAAGGCGCGCTCACTGCGGTTGGTCTGCGGATGGGGTGACTATTCAAAATAACATAGGCTGTCTATACACGACCACATACCACACTATATTTATGACGAAAAACTTAAATAACTCACCCGCTATCACGAGGCATCTTGAACAACACCTCACCCCTGCAATAGAACAAAACAGACAAATTACAATTTAATAAATATATTTTTCGAAAACAGAAATTTCATAAAATAATATTTCGTTGTTATTTATTACAGGTAAGTAGAGCCTCGTTTACACTCAAAACAGCTGAGAGTCCTGTGTCAACTTCGTTTAAGAAATTCGGTAAATAGACTTGACAATGAACCATCGGAACAAGAAACGTCTAATGAATGCTTCAAACGGGGCACGAGGAAATTAAATAGCTCAAATTGTCGTGATAATACTTTTCTTTTTACTTTTGAAGACTGGGTTAGAAAAAAATCGTGCCCCAATAAAAATAGACAAGATGTCTGGCATAATAATATATCTAATGCTAATAATATATCAAAATAAAAGAAACAAAATTGAAGTAGGTAATTGCTTAGATATTACTTTATATGTTTGCACTTGATGGTGTTTTATTACATAAGGATTAAAATAGAAAAATAACTCGATATGCTCATAACACACTATATTTTTTTATCACAGATCGGTTAGTTATCTGCTAACCTAAATAATTTGTAGACCCTTCGATTGGCAGTTAAATGCTTCGTAAATCTAGTAACATAAATAAAAAACAATCAATTTAATTATGATTAAATTGATGGTCTACCTATGTATGAAGTCTTTTCTGACAAACATGAGATCCAATAAAACTTTTTTATTCAACAAACCAACGGAAGTAAAATGTTTAGCGTTGAAATTAAGTGGAATGCAAGGAGTGCCAGTATTGCGGCAGTAACGGTTTAATTGTGTTCTTGCCTGAATTGTCCATTGAACACGTCTTGGGTATAGGGCAACTGGATGTGGCTAGGATATATTCCTATTATACGAAAAACTTTTGTTAAAACCTTAAAGTTTTTGTAAGATAGATATTGGTCTATAAGTCACAGTGTCGTCAACTCGCTTCGATTTTACCCTCATTGCATTATAATGTTTCAACGATATTATAATTATATTAAAAAAAATACCTATGCAAGTAATTTAAAGTGTTTTTTTGCTTTCAAATAAAGACATATTTTCTTGAAGCATCTTCAACTGTGCCTTACTATTTAAGGTACAGTACTAAAACATTTAAACACTTATTTTCCATCACTGACGTCACATCCAAGCACTTCTAGAATCTTCTATCAACTCTACTGGCTGACCGCTAAACGAGCAGTTAGTGGCTGGCACGTTCGGGCACTACGATACCACCCACCATATTTACGTACCATCCCGACACTAGAGACACTAGATGGCGCCACTATACACGGGCATTTAATTCCTTGGTCGGAAGACTAGTGTTTTGTTATTAGGCCGTAATATCAAGCAGCAAAGAATGTAGATTAGATTTGAAGCGGTTTCTAAAGTTTTACTTTTTTACAAACACATAACAAAACAGTCTAATCGGTCGAGTCATCCCTGAGTGATAATAATCAGTCGCAATTAATTTTTATATATGTGTATAAACATCTAAGAAAAATTGCATAAGCATAATTTTAACGAGCAATCCATCTTCCCAATACATCACGTTATTAATAACTTCAATCAGCCAAGTAATTTCTAACTCTACTAAAAATCGTTTTGCATGAAAGCAAAACGAGAACTAAACTGCAATAAAAGCCTTTGAACCACACCATACCTTTACAAAGGGACAGCCTACTAATTGTTCCATGGAGCACCATTCAGAGTACACCTCACAGCACGCTTACCATGAGCTCCTAAAGCAGGACTGTTGCCGTCGAGTAAGCGAGACAGCGCTATGTGCAGTGTAGTGCGCCGTCTTGCTTCCACAACCGCAACAGTACTGCTTTAGGAAGCTCATGGTACGGATCTAGTATACCTCACATTGAACCGCTCTGAATAGTTCAAAGGATGGATCACGCGATCGTTATTCTTTTGTCGCTCTTTTAGTTTTTATTCAGTACATTTACAAGCTTGACGGTGATCTAATGGGGACTGTCGCAGATTTATTGTGATATTTTGTATTCTTATTTTATAATATTTTGAACCTACTTGTCAACGTAAAAAGATCAGATTGTTTCCCAGTTTAGAACATCATGAACCTGACGTAAAAAACCAAGAAAAATAATTTAGTAACTCCAAAGAATGTATTATATATATATAGAAGAAGAAAAGAGCTAATAGTAATGGGAGCTAGGTGAAATACCAAAGACACATTAGACAATCTATAAATATCACACTAAGTTACTTGTCATGACCATTTGATGAGTATATCTAACGGACACCTCGCTCATCAATATAAATCCGCAAAATGAAAACAAAACACTGTTTAAAAAAAATATTTTTTTATATTTTCCCAATCCACTAAAAATCAATAAATATAATATCAGCACAAGCGTTTTAGATGCGGCGATGAATAATAATCGTTTGACGATATTCCAAGCTAAACGCATTTTAGTATATGGTCAAACATTTCGGGCTGTAGGTATCGTAAAATATTTAGAATATTCTGTGGTGCACGTAGGTATGTATAAAGTGCATAAATCACGGACAAAATAGGTACACTAACAGTATTGTCACTTACCTAAAAAACAAAAGATAGTATTTCTAATAAAAAAAGAAAACACCTTTTATTAAAAAAAAACAGTAACACCTAAATTCTCTATTTAAATTGTAAAACGAAATACAAGCTACACATCAAAAACACAAACTCGATACTCGATAAAATAACCGCTATTTACTTTTCACTCCAAATTCGAATTCAGAACCGTTAAACAATCAAAATGGCGTCAAATTATACCATGTGTTGCCATTTACAAATAAACGCATTTAATTCTCATTAAAACGTTTGCAATACAATTTCCCATTGGTGCGTCGTAAACACTGGTCAGTGATTGACAGCGCCTGTCGATGGCAAGGCTAACCAAAATTCCTATTAACAGTAACGTAACCATTTTGACATGGAACACATGAAATTGCTATTTTCTGTTTGAAGTATTTAATTTTACTCTATTCGGTGGAAGTATTATGTATCTTGCAAAAGCAAAACAATTGCACAATTCCTCCTTCTCGTATCCGTTCCTCATTTGTAAAGTTCTTTATATTTTTTTGGATATGCGCACAATTAGAGATACGTAATAAGGCGGCGGGTAAGTTTAGACGGGAAATAATACTGTTTGTAATAGGGATGATGACTAATTTTTATTTTTATGTCCATCTTTTAGATAAGAAAAAAATATTAGACACGTATTTTTTGTTTAGACTCGTAAACAAAGAATTACGAAGATACAGCTAGTACAATTCTTGCGTGACGTCACGTTTGAGTACAAATTGTACCTAGCCGTGACGTCACAAGCCCCCACTCCTGAACTTTACAGCGGTTTATCTTCGTATTTTGTAATTTATTTGAGAAAAGAAAAAATATGTGTCTATTATATTTTGATTATCTAAATGGCGGACTAAATAAATTTTGACTTTTCATACCTAGTCATCTACCCTATTGTTTGAAGTCTGTTGAATTGAAATAGTTTAGCTTGACTATGCTATAGTTGTAACCGTATAGTTTAATAGGTGAACAGTGTTTATTTTGCCTTTTTGCAGGGTAGATAAACAGGATAAACAGCCTGTAAAGTCAACATCGCCTTCAATGACATGTTCAACACTAAAGGTGATAGAAAAGCGTGTCCAGCCATTAAAATGGGATACTATTTGACCACTCATTGTTTACTTGATAGCAGGAGGCTCAAGAATTGACTTAAGGCAGTTGCTCAACGAGAAATGGGGTGTTTATAGGTAAGTACATAATACCTACTTTCTTATACACACCGCATACTAATTTGTACCCGACAATAGGCAAACGGTTTCCGGTTTGAGGAACAATATTGCTAGGGAAAATGTGGCTAAAGATACGGACACAAGTATACACACATACATAAAACAGTACGTATATATCAAAAGGTTACTAATGTTTATGTGCCAAATAAATCCTAAATAGGCTTAACACAATCTCAAACAAATACATTAAAAAAATAATAGCTGGCATAGTAACAATTTTTTGAATCCATACTCAGTGTACCGAGTAAATTTCCTAGGCAATAAATAACTTGGCCATAATAACTTGGGCGTGGTTGTATTCTCCGTTTACTGAACATAATGGAGCGACCGGTTTCATACTACACTTACCTTAGTTCGGATCCCATTTGTCATGCTATATTTATTAGTACGTTGTTTTTTAGTTCAGATGTAGTCGTTTTTAATTGCCGTTTTTTAAACGATTATTTTTTCAACCTTTTAGTGAACTTAACAACTGTTTAAAAAAAAAGATTATTTTAAAAGGGTAGATGACTGGGTATGAAAAGTCAAAATCAATTTAGTCCACTATTTAGATTATCAAAATATAATAGACACGTATCTTTTCTTTTATCAATCAACTACAAAATAGAAAGATAAATTTAAAGTTTAGGAGTGGAGGCTTGTGATGTCATGGCTTGGTACAATTTTTGCTTAAACGTGACGTCACGCAAGATTTGTACGCACTGTATCTTTTTTATATAATCAAAAAGATGGACAAAAAAATAAAAAAATGTCATCATCCCTATTGTGTCACAAAATAGGAAAGTGTTCTAAAACATACATGCCATTCCTTTTACAATGTTTTAAGGAAAGCCACGTGCACCAGCTAACTGAACTGTCGATGTCACTTTACCGTATAAAACTTGATACACTGGAATACAGGAAATGGGTTGTGAAATCCATTTAAAGCAAAAAATCCATACATTTCGGCATTTCGTCGGTATTTACAGTTAATGCACCGCAAACCAGCACAAGCTGTAAACATAATTCCATCAAGTCTGTCTGAACGAACTGCCTCAAATGAATTCACTTACCAATTCCTGGTGAATCAATAACTGATTCAAATGAACGTGCCGTCGAGATACGGAAACGTGCCTCGAAATTTAATTAACAAATCGAACTAAACGTAATATTAATTAATAAGAAAATAACAAGAGTATTGATTAACTAGTTATCGTTTCATTTCCTGGAAAAGTAACTATTGTCCGTTTCTAATCAGTGTATTTTATTTGAAAGTGCAATTGTGATAAGTGGAAGACAAGGATTCGATTTCAATTTTAAATTAATAACAGAAAGGGATTGGGCGGTTCACGTCAGTCGCATGCAAAGTGACCGCTGGGCAAGGGTCTGTACACAATGGGAGCCAAGAGATGGACGGCGTCGCCGAGGCCGGCCAAGGAAGAGGTGGCGGGATGACTTAGTCGCATACCGCGAGGGCTGGTTCGAGGTGGCGCGGGATAAGGTAGTATGGAAGGAATTGGGGGAGGCCTTTGCCCAGCAGTGGGACAGTACAGGCTAAGAAAAAAAAAAAAATAACAAAGAAAGCTAAAGATTAAATACGATGATGATATGATGATGAAAATCTGTTGTCCATGTTCTCAACGGGATTCTATACTTACTGCTGCAAAGCTACTTAATATGTTATCCTTCTTTTTTGACAGGATTCTGCTTATTGTGTTTACAGTCTCTATTTTTTTCTAGAAACCTTTTTCTTGCTATGAACTTTACACCACAAAATTGTAATAAAAATTATATAAAAACAAACAATATCTATAGGTTATTAGGAGGAGCACAGGATAGGCGGGAGCAGCACAAGATTCGATTACTGGCGCACTCGAAGCGTTGAGCATAACAAGAAAAATGAATTCCTTAGAATATAGCACTATGCCTCCATTCTGCAGTTCACGTGAATTTTTATACCGACAGACGCTGTGAATGGATTGTTGGATCGTTCAATCTTTGTGCCTTTAAAGGCTGTGATTGTAGGAGTACTGTTGTATTTTTATGTGAATTATAGTGTTTTAGACTGGTGTTTAGAGTTTTTAATTTTAACGTTTCCATATGAAATCCATCACCGTTGTAATTGGTGTTTAGAGATTTTTATTTATCGGAATATTTCTAATCTAAGAAGTGAAAAAGATAGCATCTTATAAAGAGGCTTAGATTTTTTTTTTATAAACTAAATGCTTTCTAAACTAAATGTTTATAAATATTAAAGTTTATGTAATGCCTCACTTTCTACATAAATATGAATGCTTACATTACTATAATTTTTGCCGTAACATATAAATATATGGCCATTGGATGTAGCTTTCTACTAAATAAATCAAACCTTTAACTATTTTTCATTTATGCAAATAATATAATATTCCAGGACAACTCACACACGGTTATCTGATCCCAAGCTAAGCAGAGCTTGTGTTATGGTAACCAGACAACTGATATACATACTTATATATTTCTAAATACATACATATTATAGATAAATTACACCCAGACAACCAGAACAAATGATCGTGCTCATCACACAAACATTTGTCCTGGGTGGGAATCGAACCCACGACCTCCGTTATAGCAGTCAGGGTCACTAACCACTAGACCAACAGGCCCGTCAAAGAGAGTTGTCCTAAGAGAATGATGACCTAAATATTCGTACAAATGTACGTCAGTAATATAAATAAATTAGGACTAGAGTTAATGGACAGGATCTCATACATTTTCATAAAACAAGTTGTATGCACATGCCACAGAAATACAGTATACATTCGTTTCATGGTAATATTTAAACATAATATTTATATTGAAATAAAACTACTTATACGGATTGTATTTAGATTTTAGTTCCCGACGTTTCGACACCTTTGCCCGTAAGGAGTCTGCCCGTGACCATGATACCTTCATGCAATGTCTAACATTCGCGTAAACTTTAAAACTCAATGGAAACACACGAATGGAAACACTATAGTACAAAATACTTAAATAAATGTAGGCCATATGATTATACTTACAATCAAGTAGTCAATACTTTTCTAATGTCTCATTTTCACCAGTCGTTAGGGCCCGTATTCGGGGTGCGGGAGATTTTGTTAAAGCTCCCGTTGATGACTTACATTGGTTGGGAGCCGCATGCTAGATTCCCTAGTCGTTATCCCGTACACAAAAATCTGCCCCCCTGCTCTATAACGACCAGTTAAAATGAGCCATAACAGGTTCAATATGTTAGCTAAACTGCTATTACAGCCACGACAGCCATAATCCTATCAATAATCAAACCACAAACCAATATCTCTCACTTTTCAATTGATCGAAGGAAATATATAAAAAATCATTACCACGCGCTCTTCGGATATTCCACAAAAGAATTCTATCCTTAAGGGTTCTTTAATACAATATTATTACGGTATAAAGGTGCTCTGGATTCGTTTCCGACAGGAAAAGTGAATTTGTCTGGGAGAGTTGGTTTCCGGAGGCGAAAACTTAAGGCGCTATTGCGGTGACGTCTGATGGTGGAAATCTTTCATGTATTGGTTTATATGCCTACTAGAAAGAAAGGTTTATAGTAATATTATAGAACGGGGAGTAGCGCGTACATGCTTAAATACCTTTAGGGCTTGACGTTTCGACCGGCTTACATAGGCCGTGGTCACAAGCAGAGTCTGCTTGCGACCTGCGAAACATGCAGCGCGATAGTTTAAAAGTTATTAAGAAAGGTTTATGTCGGTCTGTCTTGAAAAAAAATAACTAAAAATAATACCAAAATTGCGTTTTATTTGGAGAAAAAGGATATGATTTTTAAATTTCTAACAAAAACTAGTTTTAACAATGGTGTCAAACTGTTAAAATCAATCATAATTTTTGTAGTATAATAAAAACTAAACGATTACGTTAAAACTATTACAGTAACACGCTCTAGAACTATTGCTATTTCCTTAATTCGCAAACTTTTACTATATATTTTGTACTTTGTTGGAAACATCTGTGAGACTATGTCTTTGACCTGTGTAGTTCCCAAATTGTTATATTATTTAAAAGTATAACATACAGAATCATTTTACAATCAGCCGCAAAATAATATAAACACTTAGCAACTAACTTCAAATTGACTTTCTCTTCAATTCTAGTTTGGTTACAATATCAAACTAGAATTGAAACATGTTTTTATTATTTACATATATTTTCCTTTTGGGTTTTAACAATATCATATCGACATAATAATATGGCAAATTGCAATAATATAGCGAAAGTGTAAAAAATAGAATTATACATTGTTTCATAATTTCGTTGTTCAGGGGGTGGATCTACCAGTTATCTGTCCGAAAGCTGGCTAAATCCACTACGGGTACGCGACCCGGACTGCCCTAGCTGTTGCTGTCACATTCATTGTACCTCCGTGATGGTAGCATGCTATAACCTGTCCTACCTTGTTATCGATTCCGACGTATCCTTTCCCAATTCCTTATCCCGCAGGAACGCAATGGATAAGAATAAAAATAAATAAATAAAAAAATAATTTAATTAACCAAAATGGCGGTGATGTGGTTCGCCACCCATCACGTCTCGTTTCTCGCGGGGGCGAAAAGCAGCCCACGGAGCCGCTTCACGGCGTTGAATGTTAGAGGAGGAATGGATGGTAACGTGGATGAAGTATGTCAGATGATGAATGTAGTGACAAAAATTAAGAAAGGTATGCTGAGATGATTTGGCCATGTCGAGAGTATGAATGAAGAACGTTTGACGAATAAAGTGTATAAGGCGAGTGTGAGTGAAAAAAGGCCAGGTCAAGAGTACCCTAAACCGAAAAGTATGTATGAAGGAATATGAAAGTGGACGAAGCGAAACAAGTGTGTAAGGATCGTAGCAAGTGGAAAGAAGTGGTCTCTGCCTACCCCTACAAAAGAAAGAGGCGTGATTATATGTATGTATGTAATTTCGTCATATGTATGCTTGGGACAATACCTACCTACATTAACTACTACTTTCAAAATGTATTTTGTAAAGTCATATTTATAACCCAACGAATAATTTTGTAAACTCATAAAGTCCACTCCATCTCATTATTCCTGTCTGTGAAGGTTGACACTTTTTCCTTGGAACTTCCCACTAAGACAGAAGTTACATTAGTTTCACAACTTCGTCTATGAGAGAGTCTTTCAAACTCTGAACATAATTGTAGAAGTGTCGTCTGAATGTACTCTGTTTAACTTCAGACGATCTAAATCTGAATATTATATTTAGTAAGCTAGTTTTTATTGCTAGCTTTTATTTTATTTGCGAAAGAGTTTTTGGTGTGTTGAAACGCTTTGGGGTTATGGGGCAATATATGGACTACCCCTCTTTTTCGTCGGGGGTTATGTTTGTGTGTATGTATATACATGTACTTTTAAATTACATACTCACTATAAAATACAAATTATTTTATACAAATACGATTTACTACACTCGGCTTAAATAAAAATGCTCGACAAAAACGTTTACAAATATCCATCTATTTTTTAACCTACTTTTTCCTACTTCTGTCTAAAAGACTCCCATCTATGTATTTAGGTCAAAATATTAAACTCACAAACATTCTATACTTCAGTTAGTAAAAATAATCCTCATTCTAACCTATAATAAACATCCCTAAAATCACGTTTGTCGTTCAGATTACAAGGATATCCTCAAGGCGGCTTACACTATATTTCCCTGGGATTGAAGTTACTGCCCCCCGGGACTGGCCAGGTTACCACTGTCTCGTAATCCCCTCAATTACTGCTGACAAGCTACCTTGAACTTAACTACTGTTTGAAAGATTAGTTTGTGATTTCGTGACCTAATTTTCTCATGGTTGCATTAAATTGGTAAAATTGGTGTACCACATTTCTCGAAAAAAGATAATTTCATTGCAACTAAGAATTATTATTATTTATTTAGTGCTTTACAAAATTAATTAATAATAGTTTATTTTAACCTTAATCGCGCATCAGTAATCAACCGCTTGACAATTTGAATCAAAAATTAAAATACGAAGGATCGCATATTTTTTCCAAAAAATCTAATATTGGAACCGGAAACAGAAACCCGTATAAAAATAGAATAAAAAGGAATATATTATGAGCTAAAATTGATTCTTGTTAAACCTAAATGAACGACTTAAAACGTTTGAAATGCAATTTATATAGAAATCAACGTAAATAAGAAATTGAATCGCCCTCTGTCTAGACTTTTAACGATTCCAACGTGACTTTATTGAGATACAACGACGGTTTCTACCACATTATTTATTTACCATCCATTGCGTTGTACACTCTGGGGTAGCGAAATAAAAGTTAGTATAAAACTAGCAATGGATGGGGTGCGTAGTGGGGTAATATTCCATATCGGGGTTCCGTAGTACATGGTGCTAATGGAAGTGAGTAGGAGCAGTCACGAAGTCGCAATTAGATCGAAGCGCGCAACGGAACCCTTTGCTCGTAATTTGACGTAGTTAGAGCAAATGTGTCGGTACATTGACCCAATACTACGTAACTATGTTGGCAACTTTAGATATATTCAATACTAGACTAGTTTATTAAATAGTTACGCGTAGGCTTATTCTGTAGTAATGGAATTTGTTTTTTAACCCTGACTGAAAGGGATTGTTGTTGTGTTAGAAGCTTCACGTCTGCGTTCATCTGTGTGTTGGTCTGTGGCATTATAGCTCACATTTAACTTGAATGTTTTTGATGCAGTATTTTCGCTTTGACAGCTGATACGATTGAAATCCTTTACTTCTTCTTTATTAGCTGCTATTTAAAAAAAAAACAGTGTAGTCGTTAGAAATCGGGCAATCATATTTTTTTATTTGATATTAATGTTTCATTCAAATTCATTTTGGCTTGTTTCAGTGGGATAGTAGTGACCACAATATTAAATTTAATACAACTGTTAGTTACGTTTACTACGACCTCATTATTCTGGTTAACGTTTTGATTCAGTTCTAAATAGGGTATTTATCATTTAGTGGCAAATATCATAAATAAACACACTCTTGTTTCAACATTATTTTAGTTTTAAAATGTAGATTTTAAGAACTAAGTTAAAAATTTTGATTTCATGTTTTATTACCTAGATGGGTGTCCTTGTCAATAGATTAAAATGAGTATAGATAGAATTAGAAAAAGAAAAACGTTTATTTGCGTAAGAGCAGGAAACAACAAATACTTAGAAGGTATGCGTCAAACTCGTGCAAAATGGCCAATGCTACAAAGCATGAATCTCAGCATATGCTGAAAACGCAATTCATAATCTCGCCTAAAACTAAAACTAAACTAAAACTGCCTCGTTGGCCTAGTGGCGCTAAGGGCGACTGCTACGCTAGAGGTCTTGGGTTCGATTCCCAAGTCGACCGAGGTGTTATTGGGCATTTCTATGAAATTCTCAGTAGCAGGTCGGAGTTTGGATTTGTGCCCGGTTAGTGGCAATAGGCTCGCCCCCTATTACATGGGACCTAAACATACCGGCGAACTGTGGGTGCACATTGGTACACCTCTGCCTAACCCTTCGGGGATACAGGCGTGATGGTATGTTATGTATGCTATGTTATGCAATTCATAATCTTCAACTACGCACTGGTCAGTAGCAGTAAGTAGATCAGAACCTTCTTACTGTGATTGGCCAGTAACTATATAACACACTTAAAATCATGAAGAAGAAGAATCATGGTCTCTCTACCACATTAATCCACATTAAAACGAACCTAATTCCCTACCAAAAGATTCCACAATAGAATGAGCATAAAATCGTCGGAGGTACACGCGAGCGATTGCACGTCGTTGACAATACAACCGCAATAATTCAGCGCGGCCGGCTAAGCCGCTTACTGTATTGACTCTGATCTTGATCTGTAGCGATACAATGCATTTTGTGAGGACTTTTCAGGGGTTTAAATTGGGTATAAATTGAAGTTTTAGTTGGTTTACTAAATTGAATATATTGTGTACAATATTAACTTATATGTATAGTTTTTAGGGTTCCGTACCCAAAGGGTAAAACGGGACCCTATTTCTAAGACTCCGCTGTCTGTCTGTCCGTCTGTCTTTCTCCAGGCTGTATCTCATAAACCGTGATAGCTAGAAAGCTGAAATTTACACAAATGATGTATTTCCGTTGCCGCTATAACAACAAATACTAAAAATTAAAAAAAATATATATATTATTAAGGTACACTGCGTTGTAAAAATACATTTAAGACAAGTTCCATAAAGTCGTGATTTTCTATTATATATGATAGTACGGAACCCTTCGTGTGCGAGTCCGACTCGCACTTGGCCGGTTTTTATTTACGAGACACTGTGTATGTATATCATAACGCATGCTGGAATAGACCCTGCCTGACTATACAATTTTTATATACTTTACAAACTATTGTATAAACACCAAGTATTTTTTGTGGACTACAAAGTCTATTTTACTAATTGGTCGTGGAGTGCAGATAGGCAGGCGTTCTTTGTGAAACACAGAATTCAGCAAAATCCGGATTGACTAGAAGCCGACATAGATTGGGAAAAGGACTGAAGTTTCAACTAGTATGCTTCTGACTATGTAGACACTGTCTACGTGTGCCAATAAATTAATTACTGTTAACCGAAATTAGAATCGACTAATACGTCGCGTCACTATTACCGGATGAACTGACAACACTAGAGAGCATTGGGTAATGGCGGCGCGTGCGATTCTCGTTGGAGTAGTCTCTTGCATTGTATAAATTAATAATAAGCATTATGGCTTAGCTGGCCTTTAAAAGTATTGTAATTGTAACGTTGAATCCATTCTTATGATAATATATTGTAAAGTTTAAAGCATCAGTGGTTTCCTTTATAAAATCAAGCAACATTCAGTCTTAATTAAATACCTATGTTTAAATGTCTTTTGAATACTTCTCATAATTATACAGCATTATCAATTTTAAAGAACTTAATATCCTAAATGTTTTCCTTCATAATGTTATGTGAACTGGTTTTCCCAAAAGTTAATGTTAAACATTCAACAAAATTTCGGTTCATATTGAAAGTTTAATGTTTTTACACAAGCGAAGTTTTGAGATTACACATGTTTAAATTCCACATCTTACATCCGTAGGTACCTGTCAAAATTTCAATATTCAAAGAGAGATTAAGAGTGATTTTAATATTAGTGACTAAGTCAGTATTATTACAATATAAGTAAATTAATCAGGCAAATGGCAATTATTTAATTTACATAAAATAAAAATAATATTAGAAAACGTTATGAATGCGGACAACCTCACATACATTGCTCTGAACCCAAAGTAAGTAGCTAAAGCACTTGTGTTATGGAATTCAGAAACAACGAAGGTACCACAAACACCCAGACCCGAGACAATGTAGGAAAGTTGATTTCTACATTGACCCAACCGGGGATCGAACCCGGGACCTCAGAGCTAGCGACACCTTGAAACCGGTGCGTACGCCACTCGAACACGGAGGTCGTCGAATTAGTCAAAAGCGATCTCAATCAATTATAAGGTTCTCTAAAGTTGCGTCCAGATCTGACGAACGCGCACCGAACGAGCAATAAGCTGGGTATCCATTTGCGCAGCCTCGTGGCGAGCTGCCTCATCCTGAGCGTGCCGCGGGCCGCGGAAAGTACATGCGTCTCCACTTGAGCACACATAATATCGTATCGAGCGGCAAGCCTCAACCCGAGCCACGATTTTCTCAGTTCCTCATTAACCACCATGGTTGACGCACGTAAAGTCGCTGCAGCATTAGTAGTAATTAGTCATTACAAAAGGAAGCAACATAAGAAACGGAAACATCGATGGTGGATTAAGGAAATATATCGTCAGCGAAATGTTCATGCAAAACAATTGTTTAATTTGTTCAAAAAAGAAATTGGGAAATAACAGTTCTGGTCAAATCTGTGGTTATAGTAGTTTAGTTTTCGACAGTAGAACCTTAATAATGTTTGAATATTATATTTTAATAATGTATGTCACTTACAATTTAAATTTATTGTATGGTCGAATTTCGACCACTTGGCGACCACTAGTTTTTATAAAAGTGTGCGTTACAATAAAGTTTATGTTCAACAAAGCTCCTAAATCATTTACCTAGCCACCCCGACTACACAACTAATCTTCAAAAACCAATGAATTTTTACCTGATCCCGTGACGAGACTTTTTTTATGCCGAGATTTTTCCCGCCGAAAAGATCCACAAAGCGAAGTAATTTTTTTTTTTACTTCGGAAATGGGTAGTTTCATTTCCTTGCTTATTATTTTCCAAGAATCTTCTTTCAATTGTTTATTATAATGATTCGGTGAAGTTGGATCCCACAAATGTCGGTGGTTTTCATATAACTTAATTAATTCGATACATTTCTCATTATCCATTTTGCCGCGTGCCGAGCACACTTACGTCCGTCTCCACTGAACGCACGCCTCACACTGAGGCGTCTTTGAGCATGGCCATTTACCGACACGATTTGGCTCGCTGCGCGGCCGCCTCGTTTGGTTCAAGTCGCGGCAAGCCTCGACTCGCGGCACGGTCTCCACTAGATCTGCCTCGGGTCGAGGCAGCCGCTCGGCCCGAGGCTGCCTCAAATGGATACCCAGCTTTACACGAATAACTCGCGAGCACTGCGCGAATGCACTAGTGTCAATAACGCCGTCCGCCAGACGTGCGCGTTCGGTGCGAGAACATCAGATCAAGACGCACCCTTACAGACCTTTTGAGCATCAAATAAGTCATTTTGATTAAAACGTTCATATGAGGATAAAACCAGCAGAACCATCACTGATAAAAATTAACTGACAGTAGTTATAAAATGAAACTCATCTTTTAATACATGACATGAATGTAGGAAAAGTTAATATAAATTTTCCATAAAATAAAAATCTTTTCCATTGAAGCGTATAAAAGTACTTACAGAGATATTTTTATTACAACTTTCGTCAAATAAATTGGTACTTAAACAAATTCAATTAACAAACAGCTTTCGTTCGGAAACTCGATACCAATATCAATATTCTAATTACAGGTTCGTTCAGTAACTTTATGATTTACAGTATTAATTAATCATTGATTGGAAAATCTCTATTGAATGAGTTAATAACGCTATCTGTCAGCCGCGTAAATGTCATTTGTTTTGGTATTGTAGTGTTGTATGGGATATGTGAATTTGATATTTTTAGATTAGTATTTTGCTTAGCAAACGGACTTATTACTATCCTTACACATATAGCATCATGAGACTGCTGATTCTGTTATTTACTGATAAAAATAAACAAGACTGTAATGACGCATTCTGAAATATATGTATGGTATTTTTAGCACAATATGCCATAAACGCATGTTTTATATGGTTACCCTAGGTTATTACTATTATCCGTAAATCTTGTGTGGAATGAAAAACATTTATTAAATTTTTAAAAGTGAAATCTAAATATTTCAATATGCGTAATAAATTTTATTTTAGCTAAAAATACTATATCCCAAAAAAGATTATATTTTACGCTCTATAAAAAAACTAAACATTGCCAGCAGTAATCCTGAATACTAGATTCAAATCCACGTCCCATCTATAAAAGAATCAATTACCTACATCTAACAATTCCAAGGTATTTTCTCGTCATATTCTGAGGCATACGAACAATTCCCGCCACCTGCTTGGGCGATCACGTGAGATATTTCAGTACTAAGAAGTACCGCAATAACACTAGGCACCTACTTAGTGCTCGCGTTCTTTTCACTTAATGTATTCAGTGAGTTATGGTATAGGTATGTGTGAGAAGGTTGAAGACTGATTTTTTTGTAAATGTCTAAGAAGGCTCCAATTTTTTTTTACTTTAGAATGTTATTGAATTTCTTTTCGTTCGAAAACAATAACGATTTTTTTTATAATGAAGACTATAAAATTTTAAATGTACCAATTGGAACCAATATATATTTTACCTAATCTTTATTGAGCTCTCTCTCTAGTAATGTATGCTGAAGACTTAACTTTGCAGACGCTAAAACGACTTGCAATTACAGTGTAGAAGAGAACATCGACATCAGAAGAAAGGTCGATCATTGTCCTGTCGATCAAAAAACAAAAGCTATCGATTCTATTGATGATTTCAATTCCATTCCTACTGAAATTCAGAATTGAAATAAGTGCAACCAGTCTTTTAGGCCAGACACCGCCAAAGCGGTGACGAGCAGAGCGGAGAGGACAAGTTTTAAAATAACAAATTGGAATGCGTTATTCACACTTCGCTGTGAAGTTGCTCCGTTCTTCTCGTCTCTTCAGTAAAGTCCTTCGGCCTTATCCATCTCTTTTGCTCCAAAAACAAATGCTATCGGCATGCTCGTCACCTATCGCTATTAATCAGTGAAGGCTGGAGCAGACTAGGTTGTGTAGACACTAAACACGGTCACAATTCAATCCGACTTGGAGCCGCGGTCGCCCACTAATGACTCGGCCAGCCTGGCCAATCGTGATTTATATGCCGCCACCGATGGCTATAAAGGTGGTCTCAATTATGAAAGAATAGCGATTGGAATATGAATAATCTATTAAAACATCATGTCATCAGTAGCTTTACTGCGACAGCTCGATATAAACGATATTACTTGACAGTAAATTGGCTAGAACCTGGAAAATAGATCACTGCTGACGACAACATTTTTATATAGGTTTAGACTTGCAAAGAGAGAAACCATTTCTTTCCTCAGCAATAGCTAAGTCTTTGATCGTTCATTGCACATATTTTGTAGATAAAAATAAAACAAATTAATTAAAAGATGCATGTTCAACAGGCGGCCTTATTGCACTTGGCAATTTCTTTCAGACCACCTTTTGTGACTGTTCTTCTCTGACTCTTCTTTAGAGACAAGAATTTTAATCTCACTAAACAAGCCTTAAACATATCCACTAAGTATCTATCCTTATCTGCTATTTCCGCTATCTCTCATAACACGCGCCCAGCCGTTACGCGCACCTGCTACAAACTTTCGATATTCGAACGCGAAAACGATAATTGGTTTCGATACGACCCGTTGTTTGTAAAATAGCGGACCAATTAAATTTTGTTTGAACTTGCCTCGGCGACAAGTTGTAGGCGCTTGCCACAATGTAACAAAATGATTTGTAGGCTGGCCTCTGACCCAAATATCTACGTTTATCTTTGGGCGCAAATAATTTAATTTAAGTGGGAAAGCTCAATTTGATGTTTTCGCTTTGTTTTCTGTCATTAAGTTAATACAATGTTGCAAATAATTAAATAGTCCAAAACTATAATTCATGTATGACTAGACTATTTACACACACATAGCTTTAGAGCTATTAGAGCAACCTAAAAATTAATTTGACGGGCCTGTTGGTCTAGTTGTTAGTGACCCTGACTGCTATACCGGAGGTTGTGGGTTCGATTCCCACCCAGGACAAATCTTTGTGTGATGAGCACGTTAATTTGTTCTGAGTCTGGGTGTAATTTATCTATAATATGTATGTATTTAGAAATATATAAGTATGTTTATCAGTTGTCTGGTTACCATAACACAAGCTCTGCTTAGCTTGGGATTAGATAACCGTGTGTGAGTTTTCCCGGAATATTATTATTATTACTAGCTAACACAATTTTGTTTCCTTTTTTTCTGCACATTTCATAACTGTCCAGCAATTATTTCAAATCATTTTTACTTCAGATAACTTTGTTCTAAATTCATGTCATACGTACCTACCACAAAAGTCGTCCGGTACAATTAAACATTCTGTCTGCGCAAACCATTCTTAGTGGCCAGTAGTTTAGATTAAAAGGCACTAAGGCTATTGAAGACATCGCCGCTCCACCTAATTACCTCAAGATAATGACTGGGTCAATGTGTATTAACGTTAGGCTATACGGCTTGACCTAAGAATGTACCCATACTACATACATTTGGGAACAAAACCTCTTGTGACTTTTGTAAGATTTTATTAATTGAAATCTGTTTTTATTTAAGCGGACTCTAAATTTATACAATTTTAGATAAGTTTTGATAATGATAAATGCTCATAATGCCTTTAAAATATTGCAATTATGTTAGTCGTCGAAATAGGTATTGTTGTCATAATAATAATAATAATAATAATAATGACTTTATATGGTTTAGTAGTATCAGATGAGGTTGAAACCAATCTTAGTATAATTTTGAAAAACTCTAACTAAATAGAATAAAATCGTCAATACATCATTGCATGCCTTGGACCCAGAGATAAAACAAATGCATAAGACTGATGTAACTTGAACACTATAGTAGTAGAGTATTAAACTTTCCATTAGTTATTTCATTAAAGAGACCATTTTTTTTAAACATCCTAAGCTTAGTTTTTGAAGTGGTATGTTATTTCAAACCCCATTTAGCTCAATAATTTCCTCGTGATAGCGTCATAGTGGGATTTTATACGGACTCGCTGCGCTAGTGGTGCACACATTAAGGCGATTCCTTTGTGCGGTACTTTTCATACATGTTTCATTTCATGCATTTCTGGGACCGAGCGGTACACCTCTATTTCTTGGAAACTTTGATGTATTTATTATTTGGTTTAGCGAGAAAATGCTGGAAATTGAGGCTTTATGTTATTTAGTTGAGCAATATGTTTATGAAACCTCTTTAGAATTAAAGCAGCATTTGACATAATGTAATTTTAAAATTAATTCTAAGCCTTTTCAAAATCACTTAAAATTCAAGAACTAACTTTATTCAAAGATCTTAGGGCTTATAATATAACATTGTGCCAAATTCTGTTCTTTGTTTATGTGAAAACAAAACATGATCGCAACCATTTTTGCACTTCAGCCACATTGTTCTAAATTCTCGTTCCATCCCGTACCTTTTAAGAACACTTACCAAAATGATTGTTAAACGTCCTCAAATAAATAGACAAAAAAGTGGAAACAACTGGAACACACAATTGCGAACAAGAGTGGACGACCAAAACTCCGTTACAATGCGATCGTTTTAAATCAAGCAGGAAAAATTACTGGGAGCACTTTTGAGTTCGCTCCAAACTTTGCTCTCTGAGGCTGGTCCTCATTATATTGTGTTCACGTTTCAGAGAGATGCGGCTCAAAGGACCAGATATGGCGGGTCTACTTCACATGGACCGTTTCATTATGGTGATATTTATTTTGTACTTACTTTCAATGCCATAGTTATTAGTATGGGAGCTAGCAACGTTTGAAAAGTAAGAATTTTAGGTCAGCTGATTTTGTGATATGTCGTCCTTCTTGCTCTTTCGGTTAAAGTCTGGGCTATCTGGCTGGCAGTAGCGGTTGCGTTCATTAGTGCGCATCCTACCTGTGCAGGTAATAATCCTGTATTTTAAAAACATTTTAAGAGGCGTAATTTTTAATTTTTTGTTTTTAAATAAGTCTACCTGATATACTTTTTTTATTGCCAGACATTTTTGACAATGCTAATTATGTGCCATACGCAATTATATTTTTTTTTTTAATTTTAAAGTATTTTATAATGTCTGTAATTTTAATATTATGTTATTTAAAGATATAAAAACTTAAAATTAATTTGCCAGACATTAATTCAATTGTTAAACCTTGAATTAAAATAAAAAAGTCATGAAAAGTATTGGATTGGATGCGCACTATTGAACGCAACCGCTACCGCCAGCCAGATAGCCCAGACTCTAACCGAAAGAGCAAGAAGGACGACATATCACAAAATCAGCTGACCTGAAATTCTTTCTCGAAAACGTTGCTAGCTCCTATACTAAGTGTGATGCTACGAATTGGGGAAAATTGTTGGGGTTGGGGGGTGAGTCTACGAATTGGGGAAAGTGGTTGGAGTGTGGTTCTACAAATCGTGGAAAATGGTTGGGGTTTGATGCTAGGAATTGGGGAGCTTGGTTTTTTTTTTTTTTTTTTTTTTCTTTATTTATTTAGAGGCTTTTACCTTACAAAGGTATGTCAGCCTCATCATAACCTAATCTAATACATTATTACACGTAACTAAAATATTATTCATATACAGGGTGTCCGGTAAATAGTCCGACAAACTGTGGTGGCTGATACCTTAGGTCAGGTCCTATCAAATGAACACAACATATGATCCCCGAAAAGTTACAGGTTTCGAGTTTTTCTACCTTTTCTTAATCTTTTCTTAATTTTCTACCTTGCATCAGACTTTTCCATTTTTCTTGCTGATTAATAGCTTTCGTAATACTTTTTGTACATCAAATTAATCTTGAATAGTTACGCTACGCTTTAGTAAGTCTCATATTTATCTAAAAGAATCATATATTGACAAAAAAGCCATTCGCTTAACAATTTTCACTTTTCGTTTTTCTTACTGTTGAACTTTGAACTGTAGTGGTGAAAAATAAATGTATGTGGTAGTTTTGTACAACAATCTTAAAAACTTGCTTGAATATTGGTGATTTTGGGAAGGTACAATACTTGCGTATTTTCCTTACAAAATTTGCCAAAACAAGCTGCTGAAGTACACACGGGCTTATTTGTTGAAATATTACCAATGTAAATCTGAGCAAAAATGAGACGTAACTTAACGCGGATCGTCATTTTACAATTAAATTAGGTATTTTCTTCTCGCCATTAACTCTCCATGCTAGATTAAAACATGTTTTAGTGTAAAGTTACCTTTTCCTTCAGTACTTTCTTACTAGATGAATCGATTTTATAGGTAACACTTTATTTTTCATGCAACAACTATGAAATAGCTGGTTTTGGACGCCCAATCCATCTGCCCTGGTATCCCTCATTAGAGGAGGCTCTTACTTCAGGCCCATACTGCAGTTAGCACCTATTTTCACAAACCATATTGTATCGTTCAACTTGCCTAGAATGTATTTACGAAGAGTGGGTCTTCTAAGAAACCGGCCAAGATGGAGATGGACATACTAACGAAGGGTTCCGTAACTTTGCAAAAAAATTTACAGAGCATTTTTTTTTCATTTCAATATTTTCCTAATTAAAATGGGCCACAATTATTTTGTGTAACTAGTTAGTTGCTAGAAGAAAATACCTTATTTCACTGGACAATGACGATCCGCGTTAAGTTACGTCTCATTTTTCCTCAGATTTACATTAGTAATATTTCAACAATTTAGCCCATTTGTACTTCAGCAGCTTGTTTTGTCAAATTTTGTTAAGAAAATACGCAATTGTTGTACCTTACCAAAATCACCAATATTCAAGCAAGTTTTTAAGATTGTTGTACAAAACTACCACATACATTTATTTTTCACCACTACAGTTCAAAGTTCAACAGTAAGAAAAACGAAAAGTGAAAATTGTTAAGCGAATGGCTTTTTTGTCAATATATGATTCTTTTAGATAAATATGAGACTTACTAAAGCGTAGCGTAACTATTCAAGATTAATTTGATGTACAAAAAGTATTACGAAAGCTATTAATCAGCAAGAAAAATGGAAAAGTCTAATGCAAGGTAGAAAATTCAAAAATTTCCGAAAATCCATTGTATCTCGAAACCTGTAACTTTTCGGGGAACATATGTTGTGTTCATTTGATAGGACCTGACCTAAGGTATCAGCCACCACAGTTTGTCGGACTATTTACCGGACACCCTGTATATATAATTAAATTATTGCGTAAGCGATAGTGATGCAGCAACCATTTCATAAATCAGTTTCGCTTTTTCTGAATTGGGTGTAGATAATATTTTAATGAAAGCCCCAACATCATATATATTAACTTTTAACTCCCGCATCACTATCTCTCTCTCTTTCTTGTTCTTTTCACATTCCACCAGCAAATGTTGGACATCTTCGACTTTATTACACACTTGGCAATTAGGAGAATCGACTTTTTTCATTAGGTATCCAAATTTCCTGGATGGAAAATGACCAGAACGCAATCTGTGTGCCATAACAACATACGACCTCTTTGTATGACTTTCAGCGAACCAAGGAATTCGAGGAGGCTCACTTTGCATAGTCTTATACCATATGCCTTTTTCTTCAGACTTCTTGTCAAAATACTCTTTAAAGCGGTTGTAGCATATGTTCTTGTAATAGCTAAGTATTTCTGTGTAGAACGGAGCGATGTCGGTATCCAATCCTTCCGAAATAGCTTTCTTTGCAAGCATGTCAGCCTTCTCGTTTCCATGTAAGCCAATATGAGATGGAATCCATTGCAACCTCAAATTAAGGTTATTAATTTCACAAAATTGTCTGAGAATTACATAAGCTATCGGTATACCTCTGCAACCAGAGGCGCATCGAGCTAAATGCATTAAACTACTTTTGCTATCTGTGCATATAACAATGTTTTGATTCACAGAATGGTTCGTATTGTCCCAACAAATTATTTTCTCTATAGTCTTTGAGATTGCTACGAGTTCCATCGTCATTATAGATACGTTTGTATCAATGGATTTAAACAAGGCCGAAGTTCCATCACTCAAGCTATAATAAGCAGCACCGCATCCACTTTTGCTCTTAGACCCATCTGTAAAGTACCTTTTCCACCCCGGGTACTTTTCACTAAGTTCTCTGATAACATCGGATTTAAGTGATGTAACCTCATGGCTGCGTTTTGCTCCTTTGACACAGTCTAACTTACAAGTAATTTTATCCCGTACGTTTATACCTGTCACCCATTTCTCTAATGAGTACATGTCTAAAATACTTGAACAATATATATTACGGAGTTTGCACTCATTGTATACGGTCACAAGCAATGGTTTTTTCTTATTGTTCCAGTATCTTGCGACTGAAAGATCATTCAAGGTATCTATTAATTTGATAGTAACATTGTTTGAACACGACATACTTTTTAAACAGAACTTGTAAGCTAAGTATAATCTCCTAACGTACAAAGGGGGAATACACATTTCAGCTTCCATTACATGTATTGGGGAGCTTTTTATAAAACCGCCTATACACCTCAAATATTGGTTCTGAATTTTGTCCAGTTTACCTAAATGACTCTTTGCACTATTATCATAGAGAAAACAACCGAAGTCAACCCTACTGCGTACCAATGAAATATACAAAGATCTCAAATGTTTCGGATGGATTCCCCAAGTCGGCCCCGCCAAAACTTTAAATAGATTTAAAAACTTTGCCGTCTTTTCCTGTATTTCATTAATATGCCTTTTCCATAAAAGTGACCTATCTAACCAGATACCTAAGTGTTTCACACAATCTACTGAGGAAATTGGTAAATTGTTAATTGTAAGCTGCAATTGTCGTCTTCTTCTACCTCTACTAAAAAGACACATCTTTGATTTGTCTGGTGACATGTCTAGACCCATATCATCCAACATTACAACCATAGAGTTAAGAGCAACTTGCATTTCCGATTCCGCGTGGTCTAAATCTTTATGGCTGAGGTAAAATACGAAATCATCCGCGTACTGCGAAATAATCACAGTCTTAATCTGTTGGCAAATTTTTGATGTAGCAACATTAAAAAGCAACGGTGATATTGGGTCGCCCTGTGCCAAACCCCTGCTTGCTCGTCTAACATCAACAGTTTGCCCATCACTATTACTTCTTATAATCAAGTAACGCTCCAATAAAAATGAATTTAAGTAACTACAAACTTTTGAGCCAATTCCCAAATCATCCAATGTCTGAACAACCTTTTCTACTAAGACATTGTTATAAGCATTTTTGATGTCAAGAAAGCAAGCCAACGTAGGGTCATTTCTAGTGAAACCTAATTGAACATAAGTTGGATTGGTTGGTGGGTGGATCTACGAGTGTGATGCTAAGAATTGGGGAAAATGGTTGGGGGTGAGTCTACAAATCGGGGAGTGGTTGTAGTGTGGTTCTACGAATCGGGGAAAATAGTTGGGGTTTGATGCTACGAATTGGGGTAAATGGTTGGGGGGGGGGTTGAGTCTACGAAGTGGGGAGATTGATTGAGGGGTGGATCTACGAGTGTGATGCTACGAATTGGGGAAAATGGTGGGAAGGGGGGTTGAGTCTACGAAGTGCGGAGATTGGTTGAGGGGTGGATCTACGAGTGTGGTTCTACGAATTGGGGAAAATGGTGGGAAGGGGGGTTGAGTCTACGAAGTGGGGTGATCGGTTGAAGGGTGGATCTACGAGTGTGATGCAACGAAGTGGGGAGATTGGTTGAGGGGTGGATCTACGAGTGTGAAACTACGAATTGGGGAAAATGGTTGGGGGTTGAGGCTGCGAATTGGGGAAAATGGTTGGGGGTGAGTCTACGTATTGGGGAGTGGTTGGAGTGTGGTTCTACGAATCGGGGAAAATGGTTGGGGTTTTGATGCTACGAATTGGGGAAAATGGTAGGGAGGGGGGTTGAGTCTACGAAGTGGGGTGATTGGTTGAGGGGTGGATCTACGAGTGTGATGCTACGAAGTGGGGTGATTGGTTGAGGGGTGGATCTACGAATGTGATGCTACGAAGTGGGGAGATTGGTTGAGGGGTGGATCTACGAGTGTGAAGCTACGAATTGGGGAAAATGGTTGGGGGTTGAGGCTACGAATTGGGGAAAATGGTTGGGGGTTGAGGATACGTATTGGGGAGTGGTTGGAGTGTGGTTCTACGAATCGGGGAAAATGGTTGGGGTTCTGATGCTACGAATTGGGGAAAATGGTGGGGAGGTGGTGAGTCTACGAAGTGGGGTGATTGGTTGAGGGGTGGATCTACGAGTGTGAAGCTACGAATTGGGGAAAATGGTTGGGGGTTGAGGCTACGAATTGGGGAAAATGGTTGGGGTTTTGATGCTACGAATTGGGGAAAATGGTTGGAGGGGGGGTGAGTCTACGAAGTGGGGAGATTGGTTGAGCTGTGGATCTACGAGTGTGAAGCTATGAATTGGGAAAAATGGTTGGGGGTTTAGGCTACGAATTGGGGAAAATGGTTGGGGGTTGAGGTTACGAATTGGGGAAAATGGTTGTGGTTTGATGCTACGAATTGGGGAAGTGGTTGGGGGGGGGTGAATCTACGAAGTTGGGAAATTGGTTGAGGGGTGGATCTACGAGTGTGAAGCTACGAATCGGGGAAAATGGTTGGGGGTGAGTCTACGTATTGGGGAGTGGTTGGAGTGTAGTTCTACGAATCGGGGAAAATAGTTAGGGTTTTGATGCTACGAATTGGGGAAAATGGTGGGGAGGGGGGTTGATTCTACGAAGTGGGGTGATTGGTTGAGGAGTGGATCTTCGAGTGTGATGCTACGAAGTGGGGAGATTAGTTGAGGGGTGGATCTACGAGTGTAATGCTACGAATTGGGGAAAATGGTTGGGGGTAAGTCTACGTATTGGGGAGTGGTTGGAGTGTGGTTCTACGAATCGGGGAAAATGGTTGGGGTTTTGATGCTACGAATTGGGGAAAATGGTGGGGAGAGGGGTTGAGTCTACGAAGTGGGGTGATTGGTTGAGGGGTGGATCTACGAGTGTGATGCTACGAAGAGGGGAAAATGGTGGGCAGGTGGTGAGTCTACGAAGTGGGGTGATTGGTTGAGGGGTGGATCTACGAGTGTGATGCTACGAAGTGGGGAGATTGGTTGAGGGGTGGATCTACGAGTGTGAAGCTACGAATTGGGGAAAATGGTTGGAGTTTGGTTCTACGAATCGGGGAAAATGGTTGGGGTTTTGATGCTACGAATTGGGGAAAATGGTGGGGAGGGGGGTTGAGTCTACGAAGTGGGGTGATGTGTTGAGGGGTGGATCTACGAGTGTAATGCTACGAATTGGGGAAAATGGTTGGGGGTTGAGGCTACGAATTGGGGAAAATGGTTGAGGGTTGAGGATACGAATTGGGGAAAATGGTTGGGGTTTGATGCTACGAATTGGGGAAAATGGTTGGGGGGGGGGTGAGTCCACGAAGTGGGGAGATTGGTTGAGGGGTGGATCTACGAGTGTGAAGCTACGAATTGGGGAAAATGTTTGGGGGTTGAGGCTACGAATTGGGGAAAATGGTTGGGGTTTGATGCTACGGATTGGGGAAAATGGTTGGAGGTTGAGGCTACGAATTGGGGAAAATGGTTGGGGGTGAGTCTACGTATTGGGGAGTAGTTGGAGTGTGGTTCTACGAATCGGGGAAAATGGTTGGGGTTTTGATGCTACGAATTGGGGAAAATGGTTGGGGTTGAGTCTACGTATTGGGGAGTGGTTGGAGTGTGGTTCTACGAATCGGGGAAAATTGTTGGGGTTTTGATGCTACGAATTGGGGAAAATGGTTGGGGTTGAGTCTACGTATTGGGGAGTGGTTGGAGTGTGGTTCTACGAATCGGGGAAAATTGTTGGGGTTTTGATGCTACGAATTGGGGAAAAAGGTTGGGGTTTTGATGCTACGAATTGGGGAAAATGGTGGGGACAGGGGTTGAGTCTACGAAGTGGGGTGATTGGTTGAGGGGTGGATCTTCGAGTGTGATGCTACAAAGTGGGGAGATTGGTTGAGGGGTGGATCTACGAGTGTAATGCTACGAATTGGGGAAAATGGTTGGGGGTTGAGGCTACGAATCGGGGAAAATGGTTGGGGTTTTGATGCTACGAATTGGGGAAAATGGTGGGGAGAGGGGTTGAGTCTACGAAGTGGGGTGATTGGTTGAGGGGTGGATCTTCGAGTGTGATGCTTCAAAGTGGGGAGATTGGTTGAGGGGTGGATCTACGAGTGTAATGCTACGAATTGGGGAAAATGGTTGGGGGTTGAGGCTACGAATTGGGGAAAATGGTTGGGGGTTGAGGATACGAATTGGGGAAAATGGTTGGGGTTTGATGCTACGGATTGGGGAAAATGGTTGGGGTTGAGGATACGAATTTGGGAAAATGGTGGGGAGAGGGGTTGAGTCTACGAAGTGGGGTGATTGGTTGAGGGGTGGATCTTCGAGTGAGATGCTACAAAGTGGGGAGATTGGTTGAGGGGTGGATCTACGAGTGTAATGCTACGAATTGGGGAAAATGGTTGGGGGTTGAGGCTACGAATTGGGGAAAATGGTAGGGGGTTGAGGCTACGAATTGGGGAAAATGGTTGGGGTTGAGTCTACGTATTGGGGAGTGGTTGGAGTGTGGTTCTACGAATCGGGGAAAATGGTTGGGGTTTTGATGCTACGAATTGGGGAAAATGGTTGGGGTTTTGATGCTACGAATTGGGGAAAATGGTGGGGAGAGGGGTTGAGTCTACGAAGTGGGGTGATTGGTTGAGGGGTGGATCTTCGAGTGTGATGCTACAAAGTGGGGAGATTGGTTGAGGGGTGGATCTACGAGTGTAATGCTACGAATTGGGGAAAATGTTTGGGGGTTGAGGCTACGAATTGGGGAAAATGGTTGGGGTTTGATGCTACGGATTGGGGAAAATGGTTGGAGGTTGAGGCTACGAATTGGGGAAAATGGTTGGGGGTGAGTCTACGTATTGGTGAGTAGTTGGAGTGTGGTTCTACGAATCGGGGAAAATGGTTGGGGTTTTGATGCTACGAATTGGGGAAAATGGTTGGGGTTTTGATGCTACGAATTGGGGAAAATGGTTGGGGTTGAGTCTACGTATTGGGGAGTGGTTGGAGTGTGGTTCTACGAATCGGGGAAAATTGTTGGGGTTTTGATGCTACGAATTGGGGAAAATGGTTGGGGTTTTGATGCTACGAATTGGGGAAAATGGTGGGGACAGGGGTTGAGTCTACGAAGTGGGGTGATTGGTTGAGGGGTGGATCTTCGAGTGTGATGCTACAAAGTGGGGAGATTGGTTGAGGGGTGGATCTACGAGTGTAATGCTACGAATTGGGGAAAATGGTTGGGGGTTGAGGCTACGAATTGGGGAAAATGGTTGGGGGTTGAAGATGCGAATTGGGGAAAATGGTTGGGGTTTGATGCTACGGATTGGGGAAAATGGTTGGAGGTTGAGGCTACGAATTGGGGAAAATGGTTGGGGGTGAGTCTACGTATTGGGGAGTAGTTGGAGTGTGGTTCTACGAATCGGGGAAAATGGTTGGGGTTTTGATGCTACGAATTGGGGAAAATGGTGGGGAGAGGGGTTGAGTCTACGAAGTGGGGTGATTGGTTGAGGGGTGGATCTTCGAGTGTGATGCTACAAAGTGGGGAGATTGGTTGAGGGGTGGATCTACGAGTGTAATGCTACGAATTGGGGAAAATGGTTGGGGGTTGAGGCTACGAATTGGGGAAAATGGTTGGGGTTTGATGCTACGGATTGGGGAAAATGGTTGGAGGTTGAGGCTACGAATTGGGGAAAATGGTTGGGGGTGAGTCTACGTATTGGGGAGTAGTTGGAGTGTGGTTCTACGAATCGGGGAAAATGGTTGGGGTTTTGATGCTACGAATTGGGGAAAATGGTTGGGGTTGAGTCTACGTATTGGGGAGTGGTTGGAGTGTGGTTCTACGAATCGGGGAAAATGGTTGGGGTTTTGATGCTACGAATTGGGGAAAATGGTGGGGAGAGGGGTTGAGTCTACGAAGTGGGGTGATTGGTTGAGGGGTGGATCTTCGAGTGTGATGCTACAAAGTGGAGAGATTGGTTGAGGGGTGGATCTACGAGTGTAATGCTACGAATTGGGGAAAATGGTTGGGGGTTGAGGCTACGAATTGGGGAAAATGGTTGGGGGTTGAAGATACGAATTGGGGAAAATGGTTGGGGTTTGATGCTACGGATTGGGGAAAATGGTTGGAGGTTGAGGCTACGAATTGGGGAAAATGGTTGGGGGTGAGTCTACGTATTGGGGAGTAGTTGGAGTGTGGTTCTACGAATCGGGGAAAATGGTTGGGGTTTTGATGCTACAAATTGGGGAAAATGGTGGGGAGAGGGGTTGAGTCTACGAAGTGGGGTGATTGGTTGAGGGGTGGATCTTCGAGTGTGATGCTACAAAGTGGGGAGATTGGTTGAGGGGTGGATCTATGAGTGTAATGCTACGAATTGGGGAAAATGGTTGGGGGTTGAGGCTACGAATTGGGGAAAATGGTTGGGGGTTGAGGATACGAATTGGGGAAAATGGTTGGGGTTTGATGCTACGGATTGGGGAAAATGGTTGGGGGGGGGTGAGTCTACGAAGTTAGGAGATTGGTTGAGGGGTGGATCTACGAGTGTGAAGCTACGAATTGGGGAAAATGGTTGGGGGTTGAGGCTACGAATTGGGGAAAATGGTTGGGGGTTGATGATACGAATTGGGGAAAATGGTTGGGGTTTGATGCTACGGATTGGGGAAAATGGTTGGGGGGGGGTGAGTCTACGAAGTTAGGAGATTGGTTGAGGGGTGGATCTACGAGTGTGAAGCTACGAATTGGGGAAAATGGTTGGGGGTGAGTCTACGTATTGGGGAGTGGTTGGAGTGTGGTTCTACCAATCGGGGAAAATGGTTGGGGTTTTGATGCTACGAATTGGGGAAAATGGTGGGGAGGGGGGTTGAGTCTACGAAGTGGGGTGATTGGTTGAGGGGTGGATCTACGAGTGTAATGCTACGAATTGGGGAAAATGGTTGGGGGTTGAGGCTACGAATTGGGGAAAATGGTTGGGGGTTGAGGATACGAATTGGGGAAAATGGTTGGGGTTTGATGCTACGAATTGGGGAAAATGGTTGGGGGTTGAGGCTACGAATTGGGGAAAATGGTTGGGGGTGAGTCTACGTACTTGGGAGTGGTTGGAGTGTGGTTCTACGAATCGGGGAAAATGGTTGGGGTTTTGATGCTACGAATTGGGGAAAATGGTGGGGAGGGGGGTTGAGTCTACGAAGTGGGGTGATTGGTTGAGGGGTGGATCTACGAGTGTGATGCTACGAAGTGGGGAGATTGGTTGAGGGGTGGATCTACGAGTGTAATGCTACGAATTGGGGAAAATGGTTGGGGGTTGAGGCTACGAATTGGGGAAAATGGAAATTTATTTTTTTGTTTTTAAATAAGTCTACCTGATATACTTTTTTTATTGCCAGACATTTTTGACAATGCTAATTATGTGCCATACGCATTTTTTTTTTTTTTTAATTTTAAAGTATTTTATAATGTCTGTAATTTTAATATTATGTTATTTAAAGATAAGAAAAACTTAAAATTAATTTGCCAGACATTAATTCAATTGTTAAACCTTGAATTAAAATAAAAAAGTCATGAAAAGTATTGGATTGGATGCGCACTAATGAATGCAACTGCTACCGCCAGCCAGATAGCCTAGACGCTAACCGAAAGAGCAAGAAGGACAGCATATCACAAAATCAGCTGACCTAAAATTCTTTCTCGAAAACGTTGCTAGCTCCTATACTAATTTAAGAATGTTAAGAAGTTGGTTACCGTCAGAGTAGTGATTTGGTATGAAACGTTAGGCACCGTCTTCACAAAAATAATAAATCATATATTTGTACAAATCATGTTTAGATGTAGCAAATTATGGGTGACAATATTTTTTTATAAGGTTAGGCATGGCATACTGATATTATAGTTAGCTTAAAAGTTCTTTACCATTATTTTGTACATCAACTTGTACACATATTTACAAAACATACATTGAAATAAGTTTCAGTTAAGTAAATAAAATCTTAAGATTGAAAAAGCGATAATAACAGGTTACAAAAAAATTGTTCTTATATCTAACCGCTGTTCTTCGGTCCTTCGAGGCACACAGCGTGAACTGTTCCGCTGAACTAGAAAGCAGACGCAACCCTCCCAATCTTATTTTTACAATCTACGTATTTCAAACAGTTTTATTTTACCACATTAATGTGTGTAAACTTCAGTTATAAATAAAACTGACAGAGTCCTTAATGTAGTGGAAGACAAATTATTTTTAAGAGGAGAATGAAGACATGTATAAAACCACTGTTTAAAAAAAGTATGTTTTGTACAATCATATTTACAGTATAGCCTTCTCTAGTTACAATATACAATGTATTTCAGCTTACTTATATAGCTTGAAAATAAGTAATTGTAGTATCGTTATTTTATAGTTATAAAAGAAAAACTTTGGAGAGACAAATAACTAATAGCAAACTTAAATAACTAAGCGCAAAGAAAATTAAGAACTAATAGCACTTACATAGTTAACAGATTTCTTACATGAACTTATAAAGATGGGTTTAGATACCGCGAACGCACTCTCATAAACAAAGAAAATAAAATTTCTATAAAACGCTGAGTAATTTTTCACTGAAACATTTCAAAGCAATAATGCATGCTCAGTACCTGTACCATGAGCTCTTTCAGCCTGTACCAAGACCATTGCCGTTGTGGAAACGAGACGGCGCACTATACTGTAGATAGCTGCGTCTCGCTTACACGGCAACTTTAATTTGGCTGTGTTCATAGTAAGCGCGCGGAAGAAACTACCTCTTCTAAATAATACCTTAAAGGAAACTTAAATAGACTTCATTATAAGTTAAATTACCCTGTAGTACGCGGAAATTGGTTATAATCAGAGAAAAGTATGTGTGCATTATGATACGTTTAGGAGAAATGTGCTACTACTATCGAACCACAAAGTACGTAATTTTAATGGTAAATTTTTAATGTCGACTTTTTGACACTGTCCTAATTGCACTTTCTGCATACTAACAAGAAGGAAAATAATCTAAAGTATTTTTTAACTGTTATAATCTATCCCCATGCAAACTATCAGCTTTTTATTATGGATTTAATTCCTAAATAGGACAAAAAAATATGTGTTGAATGATTTTGAAACGCGTGAGCATAATCCCTACGGACATAGAGTTTCTTTTTTCAGTTTTTTTTTTCAGGAATATCATCTTCAGGTCATGACACCTTTACACTTTAGTTGTTATATTATTATTTCTCTTACTATAAAGTAAAGTATATAAAGTTTATATTATAAAGAAAATTAGAGTTTCATATGCCAGTAACGTAAGTGCGGTGCGTTCATAACTCTTGCTGTCACTTGCAAACTCCTTGGAGCTGCATTAGAACAATAGGATGCAGTAGATTCCACGCGCTGCACACATGCACGGGGGATTCTTACCAACATATATTGCAAAAACATATTATGAAATTTAAATATAATTATCTGACTGGAGTTGTGGATGAATGATACATATTTAATTTGTAATTAAATGAATATCAATATTAACTCAATAATGTCAATGAATTTCGGCTTCCCTGATTGATATAATTTTAATCAAAAAAATATTTTTTAACAAAGTCTCAATAACTAAATAAAAGTTATATTTTTAGAAATGAAAAGTCTCTTGCTTACATAAGGAACCCTAAAAAGAGTTTAATTTTGGATTATGTATCATTTTTTTCTGTCCCCCCACTCAGTAGGCACCCTCATCATAATTCACAAATCTCTTCAAATCTCAAACATCAATTTTCCTAATCTACGACCGTAACGAAGCGCCCAAACGGCTCAGATACAGCGATGCCTCATAAATACCGCGTTTACATCACATAATCATAATCAGTCGTGTCGTAACATGCCCCGACATGTCCCGACATGTCTCAACATATCTCGACTCGTTCTGGAGACCGTCACGTCACTCTACGCCGACGTGAGACGAGCCAGTCATAATTCAGATAAGGTGAAAGGTCATATATTACAGAATATGTAAGAGTCAAAGGTATGTGGCGTTATCGGACAATTGTGACCCCGTTTTGACGTAAATCGAGTGTATTTTGCTTACGTATTTAAGCTCAAATAAGGGACTTATATTATAGAGGATAAATTTTAATATCACATAGCAATTCGTTATGATTTCTATGATAGGTATAGCTGAATAAGCCACTTCGTGGAACAAATCACAAATGGATTTCATTTTGTGTAACAATGAACTCGAAGCTATGGATGGAAACTATCACAATAAAATAAAAACTCTTTTTATGCACAACATAAAAGCTTTATTCTAGTAAATTGCGTATTCGAAACATACTCGTAATTCATTAAATATGAAATTATATTCCATTCCAATGTAATAAATGTGAAAATAATTCTTTCTGTGTCTGTCTATTACACTTTTACGGGTAAATCACAAATTCTATTTTAATAAAAATTTGTTTCACTTCACTGGATTTCGTGGAAAAGACGCAGTTAGTTACTTTTCGCCACGAAACCCATGATAAAATATAATTCACAAAGAAGAGACAAATAAAATAAAAAACGAACTATACGTTACATAAACAAAGATCGTCACAAACGGAAGCTTATCCTAAGGCTAACTTTCAAAACAGGCCACAACTAAAAACTCCTTTATACCCCATTCATTAAATAGTTTTCATAGCAAGGTAAACAGTCGCCAACATCTCCGGAGCAATTTTCTGAACGTGCACAAAAGAATTAAATAAGTAAGCAGTTGTTTCTTAGACCGCAGTCAAAGCGACCCTAGGAGACTGAGCAAACTTGTACTCATTATGAAATTTGTAATGCAATGCTTTGAACACGTGCCGCTGAATTTGCAACTAAGATTTTAATGCTATTGTAGATGCTGTTGAAACAGATTTTAATGTTTTGTTTTAATTGCTTTTGTTTTGTTTTTTTTTTAATTATTATAGTTTTTAGGGACATTCACCCCTGTTTATAAAGGTCTCCATGTTGTTAAGGAACTGTTTAGGAGGTAGTAAATTAAAATTCTTTATTAAACTATTTATCCACGTATCTGCCAAACAGTTGCTAAACATCGTCGAGATTTTTATAAATTCCATGAATGTTTTTTAGATAATGCTCACCTGTGACATGGTTATGATCATACAAATATCTGTTTGTATATACCTAGGTATAATTAACTAAAGCAAAAAGAAGAGCATTTATGTGTATTTGTCATAATATTTATCATCCATCCATTAAAAATTATGTCCGGTACCTAATTTAGAAAAAAATACAATTCAAGTACGAGTATTGTCTTATAAAAAATATTACATGAAGAAGGAACAAACAAATTAAAAAATCACTCAACAATATTTACGTGTTTCTTTATCTTTACTTAAGGTTGTCTCAAAAACAGAAATAAATGTAAAAGGAAAACTTTGATGAAGTTCTTAGGGGCAAGGCGCCATACTTTTCTTTTTGTTAAATTTATAAACAAAGTTGCCGCTGCTCTGCCACTCAGTGCTACTTAAAACATTGAATAAAGACAATGCTTGTACTTAGATGTGTTTTAGACAACCATTTTGATTTTCATGCTGTTGCTGGGCTGAGATTTCGATGAAGATTTTTAAACATGTAGGCTAAATAACAAAATATTAAAACAAATAACTAACTAATTAATTGTTTTTTTTTTTTCTATTTACCTTACCAGCAATTCAAAAACATGCATAGAATAAACATAGTCAGTGTAAATGATATAAACATTGAGAGAAATATCTCTAGCAAAAATATTTGCAAATGAATTGATACAAAATGGCGTTTAGTTTTATGAACATTATAAATATAGTTGATTTAATAAACGTACTCGTACACCCCAACCCAAGACGCTGTAAAATATGAACAGAAAAACTAAGTACTTAGTAATTAATTAATTACGAACTTTATCAAATATTAAGAAAAAAGATTAGTGCCTACTCCTCAAGTTTCCCTAAGTAAAGGTTCCCGTTTCAAATCTGTTTAAAATAAAGTGAATTCGTATTAATTTATGCGTGAGATATCGAGTGAGGGGCTTATCTAGTTATCCCGGAGTCAATGGACGGGATAGGGGGCTTATTACCGTATCTTTTGGTTAGATTTAGACTATAATTGAATTTTCTCTAGAAGAGTCATTGAAAGTCGTTGTAGCTACTTCAGTTTAATTTTAGTGTTTTACTAGTAAAACTAAAAACGTATAACATTCGTTTTTAGGGTTTTTAGTTAGCAAACCATTATTTTTTTGTGACCGTATACTATTAAATATTAATTAAGCAGCCGGTTTTTTATTTTTTAATCAACTAGGAAAAGAGTAAGTAGCTTCGCAATTCGTCCCTTAGTTAATTTTTTTCTTTTTTCATTCATCCATTCGTTAATTTCAATAGGTATTTGATATTAATATAGCATTTATTATTTACCAATTACGATTTACCATTTTTTAACATAAGCAACTACTACTACTAACATTAAAACTACTTAGTACTTGATTTTTGCATCTCAAAGTACGCTATATAGCCCTTCTAGGTACTATACATCAAGGGCTACTTCTTGAAGCCAAGGTCATTAAGTAGGGCCTTCGAGTAGTAAAGTTTAATAACCTGCCAGCAATCGAGGATATCTTTACGGCTTCTATCAGGTGTTTTTCTTAGTAATGGCTGTGGTAACTTTTCTTTGTTAGATTAAAATAATCACTGTTAGTAACGGCTTTTTTTGGAGTAAAGAATTTATTTTTAGAAACTGATCGTCTCTACTTCAACCTAGAAGAAGTTTTTTCGTAGATTGAGGCTTTTCATAAAGTACTACTATAATTTATTCTTAAGTTTTTGATTAACAATAAATTTATTTTTTGCTTATAACCAAAAATAAATATATGATATTCTCTTACCGTAGTACTTTAGCAATAAATTTGAATCAAATAAATCATCCAATCTTATGAAGTAAACATGGGATAAAATAACTAATACAGTTGTGGACATTTCTAAATAATTACCTCGCTCAAATTCACTCGATGTTTGCCTCGAGCTGTGATGGATGAGTACAACTTAAGGGTAATATATCGATATTTTTCTTAGTAAATAATAATTATAATATTACTATTTCATCGGAAAATACCTGTGGTTTGTCGTAGTGCAGAACTACGGTAATCGGCTACGAATAAGCATATTCGTAGCAACGCAGAAATTTGTATTGCTACGAAATAACTGAGCTACGGTTCTTAATTCTAATCCGGCTTTCTGTATACCTGTTTCGATTTTTGCTTTGTTATTTCGTAATTAATAAACAATAAAAACATAGACAAAAGATCAGGATTAGTTATAATTATGAGTACATTACAGAATATAGGTATTGATCGAGTCCTTTGATCCGCAAACTCCATTCGTCTGTACCTTAAGTGCGCCGTCAATTATTTCAAACGAGATCCGATTCAATTAGCGAATTACAATCGTTTACAATATTAATTAATCTACCTGACATGTTTACAATTGGCCCGTGAATGTACTAAATTGGTTCATATCGTTGCACTGCTTAAATGAACCGATAACAATAATACGCATGATGTACGAGTATTATTATAATCCTTTAATATATGGCTGATTTAATATTTTGGTTTTATTCTGGTATTTATTAAATTTGCGGTAAATTTTGAGGTTTTTGATACAGTTCCGGTATGTGTATTTATCGTTTCAAGCATTGCAATTTAATTTATTGTTTATTTATTAAGGTCCATTTATTGTTTATATCACAAGTTTGCGGTTAACCAAATGCCTGAAGATGTTAGGTGTTTATACATAGTATTTTTGAACAAGATAACAAACTTTACCCGAGTCGAAAACAATAATTGGTTTTAAATAAATATACTGTTAACCGTATCTTCCCACGCCGCACTGAAGGACCAAAAGAAAATGGTCCTTTGTCCCAAAGGGGACATAAAGCAAGTTCAACGTCGTAAAAATACTGAAAGTATGGCAACTATCGACAGGTAAGAAGCGACAGTTTGGTGAAAAAAGGTTTACATGCTCGCTTTTGTTTAGCTCTACCAAAGATTTATTGTGTTGTGGCCTGAAAAAGTAGTTCGATACTGTCAATACTGTTTGTATCTAAAACACATGTTTTATGAGCATATGATTAGTGCTTTGCGGAGTTTTACAGTTTGGAAATGCTCAAGGGAGATAGGGAGATGTAAACCCAATCGGTCATACTCTTGAATTTTAGAGTATACTGCTATAGGTACTACGTTTTTGTAATCGAAGATTGTTCGAATACGTTTTTTTTATATGCGTTAATCAAAAAACAATGTAAATGAAACACCATCATAATTTTAAGTGAGTGAGTTGAGCGAAAATATTCCAAAAAATATCAAATTCAGTCATCATTTACTATAAAATTAAGCCTCTAATACCCGACTTCGTTGCAAATATGCTGTCACAGTTATAACCATAATATCCTCTTAAAGTCATTCAGTATAATGTGAACATATACGAATACTGTACATGGAAATCCCAGAGCGCTTCGCAACTCGAATCCAGTACCTCAGGCTTAGCAAACCCGCTTGGCATAAACCAATGTAGCGGTGAACATATAAAATTCACATAAAATGTTAAAACGCGATTATTCACTTGGATTTTCCTACATAATAAAACGTTTCCCACCATACTAGATAGCATGGAACAGTAACATTTGTATGTAAAATACACTTTGATACGTTGCGTATTGGACCATGCAAGCCTAACTTGAAAACTGGATGCCAAAATAGGCAGACGTAGTTTGGCAACGGTTTCTAAACGAAATGAACTCGAGGAAGGATACAGTTTGAATCTATTGAAGGTAATAACAGAGGAAGGTAGACAAATTATCAGAACGAGCTAGTCTGTTTTTCTCGTTTTAAGTCGGAAATGTTTTAGGTAGGCTCAAAAAGTTTGGATGTAACAAACATTTAGGGTCCTAAGGGTAGAACTTGAAATTGAAAATTTGGTCTTTTGGTACGAATGGAATCCAGAACCTAAACATAAACGTTAAATGATCTTCATGTCTGTTAATTAAAGTTTCCTTAAAGCAAGAATAGACTAAATTAAAATACAAATAAAACTTAAAAATAAAACTACCTAGAATATGCCCACTTCTAGTACGTAAATACTTTATGTGAAATGACTATTTAGTCCAGGTAAGTTTTAGGAACTTGCCTTCAAACTTATCGACGACACTAAATTTTACCATCGACGTTAGTACCAGCGAACCCGAATCCGAAGCAAAGCGGTAACAGTGTAAACGGGCAAGTGATGTGTGGACGCGTCTTAGAGACTATCTGAAACAGATCGTGCCTCCGCATAATACAGCCTCCGTTTGTTTGCGGACAATTGAGACATGCTTCAAACTTCATACATAATAATGGGTCCCGGCTTTAAACGTTCACGACTAAAATATTGGGTATTACGTCTTATGTTCTTAGTTGGTATTATCAAGTTTCCTGTTATAATCGTAGTTTGGTTATGGATCGCTTGTAAGGATATAGCAGCCTTACCTGCCAGGTGTATGGTGAATATAATATTGAAGCACTGGCACGTGTATGGTTACGCTGTTTTTATAATGTTCCTTGACGACCTCCTTTGCCGAGGAGTCGCCAGCTCTGAAGGCCCGGGTTTGATCACCAGATGGAAAAATTCAGAACACCTCTTTTTCTACTTTATCTTGCTTCTGGGCGTTTGTGGCAGGTTTTAACTGTCTGCGATTGCACAAAATAAATGCTTTAGCTAGTTAGTTTGGGTTAATATAATATTGTCCATATTTATTTATCTTGTATTTACTTTATTTATAAAACAAGAAAACATTTTTTTTGGATGTTCTTTGTGTATATGATTTGAATGTTTGTGAAACCACTCGAATTTAATATAAATTTGTAAAAACAAATCAGTATTGTAAAAGGGCACAATAGCGGTTGTTACGTACCATTATATTATTTTTTACAAGGATTGAAGGATCTTTTGAGCGTGTGTGTCAGTGATGGCTGATCATTAAAATATAATACAGCTATCGCTCAATTTTACAGTCCCTCAGAAAAAGGTTATACCTAAACGTATGTAGCTATTTATTTTTGTCGTCGTTAGCAAAGATTTAAAATCGAATTTACTTATCATGTTTTATCTCACTACAACTAATCTCTTAAAAATGTTGTGAGTAAGTGCAACTATACGTTAGGGATTATAATTTGTACAAACAAGAGGGAACAAAAACATTTCATTTCAAATTGATTTATAATACAAATTGAGTTGGTATCTCTACAAACCCTTTTAGTAATACTGGGTGTGATGATAAATACATCCCTGACGTTATTTATTTCAGGTCTTCGATCTCTAGCCTTAAATATTTGAGGTACGGTCAGCAACCCAACTGATGTTACCTTGAAGGTCGATCTAAAACATAGCAGGGTCAGATCGATTGAATTTGATTGATACAATATTTAGGAAGGTGAACGCACACAGGTTTTCAAATAGGGGTAAATATTTTTGGAAGCATTTTATATGTCTGAAAAATCGTGTGTTTTTAAGGGTAACTTGTGTAACGACCGAATCACAAAAGTACCGCCTTGGAGTTTGCCAAAGAGCTATGGAGCGCAGCATTCTCGGTGCAAAAAGACAAGATCGGATTCGAAACACCATGCTGCGTTCCAGAACGGGCATAATGGATGTAGGCAAAAAGGCAGCCAGGCTCAAATGGGATTGGGCGGGTCACGGCAGCCGTATGTGCAGTGACCGCTGGGCAAGAATTACAACAAAATGGGTGCCTGAAAACGGACGACGCCGCCGAGGCCGGCCCAGGAAGAGATTGCCCAGCAGTAGGACAGTACAGGCTAAATAATAAAAAAAAAAACTTGTGTAATTCGACATACATATTTTTCATCTTAATAATAATATGTTAGCTTTTTATGGTCTTCCACAAAATATAAAAAGACTAAGGTAATTTTAAATACTACTTTAACAGAAATAAGACCAAGTAATATCATTTCAGCCTATTATATAGATAACAGAAAAACCTACCTATCCAAATTTTATTTTTTTATTTTCGTTCCAAATTCGAACAAATGTATATTATCTTGCATAGTTCCTAATATATACCAAAGCAATAGGCATAGAATCCACGAATAAGTTTTTATGTAAAAAATAAAACTACTCTGTTTTTTCCGCCGTGACCCAACTTCCCCTTGTTTGTATTTATTTGGGCGACTATCTCGTTAACATTCCTTGTTTTATTGAGAATAAAACTTTCAATGATACTGTTTGTCTAATAACAGAGTACAAATAACATAAATTGTATGTGTAGGCTGTATAGCAAATAAATTTTCAGGTCAGAGATGATAGGATAAAAATGTGTTGTGACTGGCCTTATAGTAATCGTAAGTTGTATTTCTGGCTTTCAAGATAATTTACATTAGCAAAAATCTAAATAAACAAGCTCCTTTGAAAAATACTTTGGTTAAAAATGTACAGTTAACATTCAAAATTACTTTTATTGAACGCTTTTGACATTATAACCTATATATTTATATACCATACCAAACCTAAAAATACAGACCTCATTTCTAAATAACAGTAACTTCAAAATTTAAAACATAATTCTCGAAACATTTTGAATTTAAACTGAGAACTAACGAATGTTACCACACTAACAAGCACCAAACAGGCAACATCCAAACAACTTATTTCATGAAAATAAACTAAAATAAAAAGTCACAACAGTAATTTAATTAAGTCAAACTCAATTATATAACTTTGAAGATTTTGTGTTGCTATAAAACCATATCTTACTGTACAGTTAAGTAGTTTTTTTTTTGCATTAAATGGTATGGCACGTATAGGTACATAAGCATTTATAATTAGTTTAGAATAAGTTATAAACTCATGTTCATTTAAGGGAAATATGCCTATAGGCATAGCGTGTTAAGTAAGTTTTGGACTACCACTAAACTGCCATACGATAAAATACTGTTCAAAATGCCACCGTCTTCAACGCTCTTACTGCCTAACCTAATTATAATCATTATAACTAAGTGTCTTTTAAATTAGTTGAACATTTGTCACACCCATAGCACACATAAAAACTTTAACATCCTCTAAACCTAAACGAAAACGGTCTAAGTTTTAAAACTAAAAAGTATACAAAATATTAAACGTCATAAGAGCAAAATTTAGCCCAAATTGTGTGCAACGAAAGAGCAACTTAGGAGGGTTATACACTGTAGCTGGTACCAATTGAGTCAGTGTATAATCCCGGCAGCAGGCACTTAATGTGGCAATTTAATTTTCTCTTAACGACCAAATAGTAAGGACAGTTTTTGCTGGTTGCCAACTCTGGTCGGGAACTCGAGATGTTTGCTTTGAAACCGCTTAGCGAATTACTTATAGGCTTTTGAAGTATACAGGTTCGGAGTATTGGTGTTTTTATATCTTCTTATAGAATTAAATGCCTTATTCAAAAGGGTGACTAAGATGAAAAAGAATAAGATTGAACATCTTTGTTTTTTCTGCTCCATTTATGGTAAATGAGACATAAAAAAAAAATATTTTTGATGACTTGGATTATTTTTCGACGTTTAGAATTGAAAAAACTTCGTTTCATTAAATGAGATGAGTTGTTGTTAATGAAATCCGGTTGTTTCATTAGGACAAGTAGAATATGAATTAATTTCTTCATCTCCGCCTCACGTATGTTTAAGTTAGGGATGCGAAAGACACATCGATAAAAATCAAAAGCTTTTAAAACTGACCACGTGACGTGACTTCCTAAACGATTGATAGATAAGGGTTATGTTCTCACATTTACAATCTGAACTTCACTATTATGTTCACATGAAGAATCGTCTTATAATCCTAAAACTATAAAAAACGCAGGAAATACATGGGGGTCATACATTCTGATACCTACAAGTATTCTCTACCTGTGGACATCTGATCGTCCACACTTTTTCAGACGCCCAATATTTTTTATAAACAAGAGTAAATAATTATAATTAAGTAACTTCATTATAAGATTTTAATTTATTTCTACGGCAAACCGGACCAAAGTTACATTTGTTCGTATCGATCTATATCTGATAGAAATCCTGAATTTCCAGATTAAATAAATATAACGAACTTATATCCAAATCATATACACGTAATTTATCAAACAGTCAGCTTCCACTGGTAATTGGTATGAAAATTTCTACTAAAAATATAAAAATCGGTATCTATATCGACGAAGCTTGTTCCCATCTCTACTTCAATTGTAAATTTGTTCGCGAATAGCATTAGTATTTAATTAAAAGTTGTTTCACACTTCTGCGGTTGACGCAGCTCTCATAATCCTTCGGATGTTGACTGCGGGTCGTTCACGTTAACAGTACTTGTCTTACGTTATGTAAACACTTACTAAGGTGTGTTGTAGTTGGTTGAGGTTTTATTTTAAGGGATAAAGTGGCTACTGGCTGGAAAGATTTAAAAAAAAAGAGTGAGCAGAATGAAGAAGAAATGGATTGAAGAAGGAACATTTTTGAAAATAGAGTGACAGCAATTTCTTTACTTAACTCTTTTGCAAGTTCGAATTTCCACAGTTTGGTTGAAATTAGATTTGATAAAATTGAAAAAGCAGTAAAATTATTGTAAATACAAAAAAAAAATGTTTATGTAGCTTTGATTTCTCTACAGTGTCGGCACGTGTTCAATGATACTTTCAATTGCTTAACCAATAAGTCGATGAAAACAAAATAATATTTAAAAACACATTTCACCACACAAAGTGAATTCACAGATAAAACATTCACAAAAAATATGCTTTAATTAAATCCCAGTTTAAAGGCAAAATAAATTTATTAGCGAGAATCTCCTAACAAGCCTTTGATTACCGAAAAACGTAAAAAATGGCGCGAACAAAAAGGCGTGCAATTTTAAATTCTATTCGCGTACAATCGGATCGTTTTACATTATTTTCTCATTGAACCAAATTGGGTTTTGGGGACACTTCTCTACGCACCTACTCTGAAAACATACGGGTTTGATAGGAATAAACCAATATGCAATAGATTGGTATCAGGTTTTTGTTTTTATAAACAAATACAGCCTGAAAATATGTTTTAGGTACATCAAAATGAAACAAAAGAAAACTTAATTTTATGTAGAATACCAATGTATGTCAATACATACACTAACCTTATATCGTATAATAGATTATTTATGACACAAAACTTTAAAAACGTAGTAGCGAATCACCAAATCATTACAATTCCCACGATTTGCTACATAAAATATTAGACTTGACTGAACATCGTCATTATTTCTAAAGTATACTAAACTAAAATACATCTATACTTCACCGTGTCCGCTCCCCACATTTCTTCCGTCTGTATATTCCGCAGTAAATCGGGAAATTTTAAAAAGATCAATGCCTAATAATCCAATATCGTATGAATTGCCTGTAAATTCGAGTCGGACGTGCCTTGCATAGCGCGCGCCTTCAGCCCTAAGCTTTCTTTTGTTGTTATAGTGTAGAAATAACAGAGGAACCATAAATTAGTTACTATTTATTATGAAAATATTTTAAGTCTTACAGAAGATTTTATTTCGTACATAATTTGTATTATCAAATTATATACGAAATAAAATCTTGATTTAGGTAATAAAAGTCTTGGCGATTTTAAGTGGTGAGAATCCGGTCAGAAACAAAATAAGATTATTTCCCGAATCCAAAAAATACATAAACATAATTTCTACAAAAATGTGCAAAATTAAAATAATAATAAATTCACTCAAAATACTGTAATAATCGCGTCGCCATTAAACCTCAAAGGAAACAATATTGCCAGTCTCTGTTCGCTACCCTACTCTATCCCGACTCAGTATGCCCATCGCAGCCAGCCCTCAATAGCGAGGCTTCACCAGTATAATAAAACTATGTATTATCGGCTCGTAAAACAACTAAAAGTGTAGCTACAGAAACCTTAAAGCTGACTTCAAGAACTATTCTAGTTAAATTAGAAGTTGATTGGTTTGGAGTTAGGATGATGATCACTTTTAGAGTTTCTTGCGAAAATATAGGCTAACCAAAAAGTACCTACTGGTTTTCAAAAACATTTTAAATTACTAAAGGGTTACTTAAGTAATTTACAATGTTGATGAAAACCAGTAGCTTTGTTTTTACTTTTTGGATTATATTTTATTCCTATATGAAGGACTGGTCCACGTTTGCCCTCAATAGAGAAGAATGGAAGGAAGGGAGGGAGGCCTTTGCCCAGCAGTGGGGCAGCATGGGCTGAAAATAGCAATTTCTCAGTTAATACAAACAAAAAAAAAAAATTATTGTGTCATATTATTATAAGTCAAAGGTGGTCTTCTTCCTTGGGGTTCGTTGAGTTCGTTCGTTCTTACATTGACGTGTAATCAATTATTTGATCGCCCTTTTCAATATAATAATATAAAAAAACGTTTTCCTGACAATCAAATAGTTTCTTACGTCCTAATATTTTAGGTCCTTGCACATAAGATTGATTTCTGTAATTCGTTATTACTGTCTCTCGACCGTACTTAGTACTAAGGATCACAACAAGTAACGTTATAAATATTGATATAATTCCCATTGTTCCACAAATGGGACCATCTGAGATCCCCTCATATCCCGTAGGAAATGAGATTTTTCCGAGTTTCCAATCAACGGAACAAACATGCAATATTGTTATTTCACTTTCGTTATCTTTTGTATTGTTTAATATTAACGTTTGTTTTCAAATATTAACTCAATATGATTTGTTTAAACAGAATCGGAATAGTTATGTAACCTTGTAACAATATTATTATGCTCATGTTACGTTATTTTGCATCAATAGTAAGTGGCTCCTTTAGTCTTTAGCTTAAAATTGGTCCTTTAGTCATTTGGTCCTTTGATACAAAGGACTTTTATGCAACAGCAGCCAATTAACAAATTTCCTTATCGAACCATATCAAATGAGGTTGCTTTAAAAGATAAACAATTATCCAAAGATCTTCAACAAAACATTAAACAAGAACTCACTAATTAGAAATAAATAACAATGAGTAACTCAAGACTGTTTCAGTTTATTTATAAAGACCTTTAGAGGTTGATCTTACTAAAATAACAATTAGCTGTCAGCAATACTGCCGCATAAAACAGAGTTAGGCAACAGAATAGTCGCCCATCGGCGGCGATCAAATTATAATGTTCCCATTTCATCATTGTCAAATAATAGATGTCATAAAATTAAACTGTCAATTTCTACAATCGTTTATCTATTTAAGGCTTCTACGAAACCAGAAAGTTTGGAAAAGTATAATTGGCGTACTATACTAGGTACGAACAGCCAACAATGTTATAAATATTAAAATTTTAAACACAGCTCTGATATCACAAAACACGAAACCACATAAAGGATGGAATCAGCATTTTAGAAGAGCCCTATTAATAAACTCGCCACGGACACCCCCCCCTCGCCCCCAGCCGCCCGCTGCCCCTCGCCTCACCCCCGCCGTCGCTCTTGCTTCACGCGCTCGTTGTTTGTCGTGGTACAATTAAAATGCTAATTATTTGCCGACAACTCAAATTGTGGACTATGTGGAATTACGGAACCCAAAATATATATTGAGCCGCTAAATTATAATGTGCTTTTAAATAGTCAGTATACGTATACACGATGTAATTTGACTAGTTATTTGTTTGGAAAATTCGGTTTGATTTTGCAAACAATGTACATTGATGATAAACAGTGTAACTATGATTTTGGAGCATCATTTCCTCTTGAATTTTATGCTTATTATACTATAGCTTTTGCCTGCCGCTTCACCCGCGGAGATGTTGGTAATTGTGACAAAATGTTACCTATGTACTTTCTTGGGGTACAATTTAACTTCAGACCAAATTTCATAAATTCGGTACAGTTTAACCGTGAAAGCATACCATAGTATAGAGTTGCTTACTTTTGCATTAAAATTAAAATGCTTGATATTACGTAAGACCTAAGTTACTTAATTTAATTGAAGACAGGTAATACCAAAAAGTAATCATAATAATCGTAAAATAATTAAAGCGATTATCTCCCTTTCATAAAGCCTAAATACACTCATAAAAGGGGTAACAATCAAATTAAATCTCACACGTTTCCAGCCATTTCACAGATCCGGAAATCTCTACGCAATCATCTGGCCCATCCAAATGAAATTACTACACGATAATCGTTCAAGAATTAATAATAACACTTACATAAACGTTCTAAAACATAGAAGTACCAAGTATTCAGATTGTGGACTCAAATGTTTGTGAATACGATAGCAGAAGCTTTATTTTTTAACGTTAGAAACAGTAGGAATTATTAATTAAGCCAACTCCGTGAAATACAGAGGCCGCGCGGTCTGTGTGAGAACGCAATTCAAATATAATTTTCGTTATAATAAATTGTCTTGACATCACGTAATTGATTAATTAACGTTAACATGAAAGGGGTAACGAGTGGCAACTTCGCGATATGGCCCCATGATTTATAATCTAATTAATTTTGTTTAATTTAGTGTGAAGATGTTAGATTGTTTGGTCCTTAGAGGCGGGATATTGTATCGGAGCAATTTTTCCAATTAGCGTCGCATTAATAACTCGGATCATTTAATTACTATACAATTAATAGTTTAGTTGAACTGAGACTAGTTAGTAGAGATTAGTTTACTAAGTAAACTAATCTCAAAGGCTTCATTCATATAACATCAAAGCTAACGATCCTTTCGCCGCTTGACAAACAAATTAAATCATTTACAGTACAAACTGTTCGCTTGTGGAATACTGCGCTAGTTCAGCACATACATAAATTAAGGCACACCTGTTTCTCGGAGGGATTGACAGGCAACATTCTACTGGATACTGTATTGTATAATATAATTTTAGTACATCTGAAATGCATCTTAGTTAGATAACCAGAATACTTAACCTTTACTTAATATAATTAGAAAGTAAAGTATGAGAAATTAAAATTGAAACTTGTTTGTGAAATATGTTCTTTAATATAATACCTTTCATATCATCATTATTACCTTTCATTTCATATCATAAAAATAAAACCTAAGTTTTTAGAAAGATCACACAATGAAGATCAAGACTACACCATATTTCCGTGAGGCTGCAAACCATCGAGCCGTAAAAATATGTCAAGTTAACAAAAATAACAAGCTCGCTGGGAAGTGTTTGTTAGACACCTTCATTCGTAAATTGCTGACTCACAAGTAAGGTTTCCACAGACACCTACTTGTTGAGCTTACACTAATTAGGGCATAATAGCGAGTTTTCGGGGCGAGGTAAACGCGACATTTAAGCAGCCCTTCGTCGATTAGTTCACCAATGGCTATTTTCGTTACGTTTTTTTTCAACTTTAAGACATAGATAGTATATATATTTTTTAATAAAAAAATCTAGTGTCGACTGTTAGAAATTGAAAGGTTAGGATGCTGTTTTAAATCGTTTTCGATACCACGGAGGTAGGTATACGTGTTATTTAGGAATTGTTTGATAATTAATTTATTTTATACTTCTTGCACACTGATTTACAAATAAGGCCTTATTGTCTGAAGAAAATCTATGCCCGTCAGCTTTAGGGTTGTGCAGTGAAAAAACGTGGTCGATGCACGAGTATGTTAAAAATATATAATCCATTTAAATTATTAAATTTTATAACTCTGCTCCCAGCAGCAAAGAATGCCATCTAATCCGTACATAAGGACCAAATTCTTCCAAACCACGGCAGAAGGACCAAAAACAACAATTTGTGTTATTTCCTCGTAGTTAAACTGATAGGTTTTGGTCAGAAGTAATCCGCGACAGAATCGGAAGTAAGGCTTACATGTCACGCGTTTGATCTTTCTAAGAATTTTCCTCATGCATTCGAAGCCTCTGCTTCCGTCCAAATGACACATCAAAGGTTTATTATGTAACGTATGAATGAGATTTTGTTTTACTTATGACAATATTAGGATGATTTTGGTACAAAACTCATTATATGTACCAATCGGTAACTCAAATACTTATCATAAGTATGACTTTTTTTTAAACAATGGATTTAAGGATTGTGTAATCAATAATGCTGGTAGCGAATGAATGTTGCTGGGCTCCCTCGAAGAACAGAGAAATGGACAAGTATTATCAGTTCATTACATTTTAATAAAAATGTGAACGAATAATCATGAAATACTACTAACAACTTAAAACCCTGAATTCATAACTATGCAATAATAAAACTTTAAAGAGCACTCTTCTAGTCGACAGCTATATGGATTTTTTATATATATCGTATGTTTGGTTCTAGTTTTTAATTAGTTATTGTATTAAAAAATAACGAAATAGATTAACGTAAAATATCAGTTCAATCAAACTCGCCTTACTAGTTAACCCATGTCTAACCTAACTTCAGGAATATTTGGGATTACGCGAATCTCACAGGGAATGGCTAATGGCCTATAACGCACTGAGAATATTATATCGGATAGTGACAGCCGGATTACATTTTATTTTGAAGGCTTTGATCCGGGTTGTCTAGTAAGGATAGGATTATGGTGAGATTGTGTTGTTAATGTTGAGGTATTTTAACCTGTGTATTTTGATAGGAGAATTTATCTTTATGTATAACGTGCTTTATGAAGTGGGCGTTTAATCTGTCTTTTATACGTTTATGTATGTAGCCTTATAATGTATAAGAGATATGCAGTCGCTGAATGTTTTCTGGTAAGACAGGCAACCGACTCGAAAATTGCTGGGGAAAAGACTAGGCAGATTAACCGGTTAAGGTGAGAGTGGAAACCGAACTTAACTTGGGAAGGCAGGCAAAACACAAGGATTCTTCTAACGGAAGACCGGGAATTATTAATAATTTCATCTACGTTTGTTAAGAACCGCGCTCGATAAACGATACGGTACAGTACAGGATCATAAATATAATAATTTTAAAGGAAAACCTCTCAACTTTTGTTGATTTATAGAACTAACGTTCAGGGGGTGGATCTACCAGTTATCTGTCCGACAGCTGGCTAGATCTGCTACGGGTACGCGACCCCGGACTGCCCTAGCTGTTGCTGTCACATTTATTGTACCTCCGTGATGGTAGCATCCTATAACCCTTTCCTACCTTGTTATCCTTTCCAACGTATCCTTTCCCAATTCCTTATCCCGCAGGAACGCAATGGATAATCATAAAAATAATGTAATTATCCAAAATGACGGCGATGTGGTTCGCCACCCATCACGTCTCGTTTCTCGCGGGGGCAAAAAGTGGTACGTTGAATGTAAGAGGAGATATGGATGGTAAGGTGGATGAAGTATGTCAGATGATGGATTTTGAGACAAAAATTAAGAAAGGTATGCTGAGATGGTTTGGCTATGCCGAGAGAATGAATGAAGAACGATTGACGAAAAAAGTGTATAAGGCGAGTGTGAATGAAAAAGGCCAGGTCAAGAGTACCATAAATCGAACAGCATGTATGAAGGGAATAATGAAAGTGGACAAAGCGAAACAAGTGTGTAAGGATCATAGCAAGTGGAAAGAAGTGGTCTCTGCCTACCCCCACAGGGAAAGAGGCGTGATTATCTGTATGTATGTATGTATGTATGTATGTATAGAACTAACGTAAAGACATCCATAACTTTTCAATCTGTCACTTTACAGATGGAACAATTTTATTCAAACAATAAGCTGGTTTGCGAAATAGAATATTTATCATATTTTCCCTCATACTAACATTCTTGAAGTGGGATACGCTTTTCTCATATTTGTTTTATCCGAGACGTGGTGAAAGAATTTAATAGGACTGTCAACTTTTCAACTTAGACTTTTATGTAGAATTGAAAAGTTTGTAGAAATGCCACGATATTTGCAGTACTATATTTAAGACGTCTGTCTAAGATCATTTTAAGGTAAAATATTAAGAATCAGACGAAGTTTAAAATTAGTTTTTTATGAAAATTAAATAGAAAAATAAAAAGTCAGAAAACTTTTTTAATGATGTCTTGGATATCGACATTTTATTCTTAGACAATAACGTTAGAAACTACAGTTAGTACCAGCGTAAATTCCTAATAATTATGTATTTAACAATATAAATTAAAATATATTTACAAAAAAAGGGCAATTCCCACAACAGTCTTAATAAAATGCTACTTAACGATGTAGTATATAATTAAAGCTACAAAAAGCTCGTGCCTACAAACATCTTGTAAAACAAATGAAGCTTTAAAGCCATTTAGGGACAAACAAATCGTAGACGCGACTGAAATAAAGTTGCTGACGGGAATCTCAAACACAGAAGTGTTATTTAAACAGGCACTAAACACTCCCGCGCTGATTAATTGTCTCAGCCTAAATAAATACTGACAGTTTGATGGTTAAGCCTGTGCTGTAGTTAAAGCTAAGAGAACTGCGAGATATAAGGTGCGTACGCCACTCGACGACCTCCGTGGTCGAGTAGCGTACGCACCAGGTTTTCAAGATGTCGCTAGCTCTGAGGTCCCGGTTTCGATCTCCGGACGGGTCAATGTAGAAACTCACTTTTCTACATTATCTCGGGTCTGGGTGATTGTGGTACCTTCGTTGTTTCTGAATTCCATAACACAAGTGCTTTACAGCTACTTACTTTGGGTTCAGAGCAATGTATGTGATGTTGTCCACATTTATTTATTTATTATTTAATTTAATGACTCATATATATAGCTTATTCTATACATAGATATTTTGTGTAAGATTGTAAATAGTTTAGAGATTGTACAATTATTTTGTATACAATTATTAGATACAAGATGAAAGTGCAAAATAAAATAGTTAAAGAAAGTATTGTTAATACAGTTATATAGTATTATAAACTCAGCTTCTTTTAATTTACCTACTGGTATTATTTTCAGACGACTTGAAGGAGAGAATATGGTACGAGGGTGACTTAATTAATTATCGTGTAGAGACATCAGAAAATTTTACATATTTCGACGAGTGAACGATTAGTAAGATAATTTATCTTAATTATGTAATGGTTTAGTAACAATATATTAAAAGCATTTAATAATTCACAATTATCTTAATTCATATACGTTTAGATTACATTATTTTAGATATTTGTTTTTAGTTTAGTTTTGTAACTAACCTTAAATTACTATTGCTCTCTGCAATTTTCAAGTAAGCTATTTATAATCGCTATCTTTAACTATGCCACGCCCTTACAAGTTCCCCAAGCCTCCAGATTAACATATTTTGTTGGCAATTCGGGACCAAATGAAGTTGAAATAAGATTAGGTAACGTAAATAATGTGGACACGCGACATCTGTCCTAATTGACTGGAACGAGGGATGCTCAACTTTCAACAATTATTGCGCTGACTGACTCTTAATAAGGTGATTTTTGTTAAGGTTAGGTTCTCGACCGTTTTTATTTAGTACAAATTGAAAAGGATTAATGTACATTAATGTTATTAAAGCTTGAATTAACGTTAAATGTTTACGATTAATATTCTTGAAGTGATCGATTTTTATTCGGGAAATAAGCACTGTTTTAATTTGTAATAGTATTTTGCTATTACTCCGAATAAAAGTAAATTGAACATACAAGTATAAGCTTTAAATGCTACCTCCAAACCTTTATCTAAAACTCACATTAAAACATCCAATGATTTCAAAGCACCGTTTTGTCTTTCCCATAAATATGTCCTTTGCAAAGAACCGTACAGCCTTCATAGTGGGGACAAAGGTCAAAGGTTAAGCTGGCCCGAAAATGATTAATGACTTTGCCGTATAGGCGGGCATTAAAATACGGGTACAGTCCGCCACCGATACATCATGCGTCCTTTGTCACAGATAACATACGACCCGATGATACAGACGCACGGACCACTGGAATTCTTTTTAAATTGCTGCGGCTGGAAGGACCTAAATAAATTTTACATTCAGTATTTTTTCTGCTTTAATTTAGAGATTTTTATTTATTCTATTAAAATATTGACGAGAGATATTTAACATTTAAATCGAAAAAAAAGTCTTAATTTGGTAATCTACCATCGATGTTCACTAAAACTTACACGTATCATGTATTTATGACATAATATTATAATATATTCAATAGACCCACAAGAAAAAGGTTATCACCATCCCTAACACGATAATAACAATTAAACCCTGCGTACTCAAGTTAATACTTAGCCGAAGCACTACACAAAAAGTCAATTTTAGCACATAATCATGAAGGACAATGAATTCTAAGGACATTGATTAATTGAGGCCCTAAGCTTCTATTGAAAGGCTGAAACTGTAACAGTGCCCTTTTGTCCCCTTAGCAGCGAACGAGCTTGAATAACTTAATGATAAAGTTCATTAAAGACGCACCATTAAGATACAAGATACAAAGTAGTATGGATTTATTGGTCCTTTGGGGTGCATGCTAGCGAAAGGTTAACTGCACTCTAAGATTGCCAATCGACTTAATTACGGAGTTAGAGCAGTCAGCGCTATTCCTGTTTTTGTTTACAACTGTGGATTTAAAACTTCTTGTTGTAAAAAAAACCATTCACTGTGTGTTATTTAATAAATAAATTGGTATTAAAGGTTGAACCTATTGACAATGTCATAAAAAAGTAAATTCGATGCTGAATGTAATAGATTTTTTAATTTGAATACCAATGATTTAACAACGATACAAAAATAAATTTCTTTTCATCGAATATTCAGAACAAAGGACCAAAATACCGAACAGCCATAAATCAACGAACAAAACATCAACACATTATTCCACACTCAGCATTACACACAACACTAGTATTAAAACAATACATAAAACTAACTGCGTTGAAATTTGTTCGAAGCTCAGAGTTATGAACGAACACACCATACAACTACAACATCTCAAAAAAATATTTTTAAAGTACATTGCCCGTTTAATAAGCGGTTAAGAAAACTCATCGCGCGAAAAACTGTAAATGGATATTGTATATTGCGAAGTTCCGAATGCAACTTGGTTATAAGTTGGATTTGTTCCAAAATGCAGGAAAGTGTATGCCCCGTGGGCCCATTAAAAGTTGCAATTTTCACCCTCAGAACACGGCCCCAGTGGATTGTTTAAAACCTATTGTTATTTCGATAGTGGACATAAATTGGACATGTTTTATAGTTGTTCCGAATTATTTTGTGCAATTAATGAATTGATTTGCTAGAGTCGAATCAATTTAATTGTTCGTGGTTTGCGATGTTGACGTGTAGTTATTACAGATTATAAATTGCATTTTGATATTGATCTCATTTGTTTACAAAATTATGATGACATTATATGCGCAATCAATTTGTACAGTTTCGTATTATGGATTGGACTGGTGTTTGTGAACAAAGTATGTAACTATTATATGTTAATATGTTATATGCTAATGTTTATCTATAATATGTATTTATTTAGAAATATATAAGTATGTTTATCAGTGGTCTGGTTACCATAACACAAGCTCTGCTTATTGGGATCAGATAACCGTGTGTGAGAACAGTTGTCCCGGAATATCTCCCGGAATATATTGAAAAATGATACGATTTCAGATTGAGTAAACTTATTTGTTTTGTTTGTTAATATACAAGGAATTTATCTATTTAAATAAATGAACAAAAACCTTAGAAATGACCTAATATTTAAAACTATTTCGTTCGAACAAAAAGATTAGTTAACGATTGTGGTTATTTTTCTAGACACTGAATTTAAGTGAATTCCAAGTTTAATAATTTTTTAATATCATGTTTGTGTTAAACGAATTTGATAAAGTTTTTAATGAAGTTTTTACACACTTATTTTTAATAACTTATTTTCTATGAAATGGAAAAGGGTTGAATGAGAATAAAAGCGTTAACCCCTTTTTACCCTTTTCTCATAAATTATATTAATAAAAGTTTTTAACACATTGTCTGTTAACTTTTATAATATTTTTTGCTGTAAGGATCGCTAAAGTTATTTTAAGGGTCATTATATTTTCTTATAATACAGATATAAATTATTTCATATTATTTTCTGCGTTTTACTTTATTCCTGTGATATTAAAACACACGACAATAAAATATTATATTTTTTTATCCAATGTAGACGAATAAATTGAATAGTTTTGACACATTTAAATTCCATGTCATGAATTGTCAATTGTTCGCATGATTGATTCTAGCAAAAAGCACTTTTTATGAATGTTGCATAAACGGCCATATAGTATCTATTGTATATCATTTTCCATTATTTGAAGTTATTTATATTAACATTATATTTACCCTTGCTTATTATGATAGGGATGGCAAAGGCAATAATTGTGATTTTGTCCTCATTATGTAACCTATTCAGTACCCTACTGCTGCACAAAATTCTCCCCTTCTAACTCTAAAACTTTGTTCATACAAAAATAGCTCGTACTATCTTTTAAAATCAATTAGAGAGTATAAACAAACAATCGCAATCCCAAAAGGACCGGGTCCTTTTCCCCCTAATACGCCAATACGACGAGTACACAATTACCAAAGGTATAATTACCAGAGGCATAATACAGTTATAATTAATTATATTATAATGAACATGTCAACTCATTACTAACAGATTAATAGCGCTACAACGGAGGGATGTAGGGCTTTATCTAAATAATGTGAGGATTCCCGCCCTTTGTTCGCGGGGAGGGATTAGGGTACACGTGTGCTGGTCGATATCGATGGGCGTGACCTAAATTATATGTAAAAAATAATGTGTTTTTTTTTTATTTTATTCAAAACATTACCCAATATTATCAAACAGTAAATCGAACTACTCGTATTAACCTAAGATAATGAGAGTCTAGTTAAAAACAAGTACTTTTCGAAGCATAAGACGTAAGCAATCAGGTTATATGTCACAATAAGAAACGCACAAGCTGCTTTCATGGTTTATTTCCACGTCATGTCTGAAAAACTTAGTTGTTTTGTATTTCATGTAAAAGGTCTATTCACTGAACATCAATCAATCAATAGTACAAACAAATAGATTAGTTCTACCAAGAAATTATGAACATTTTATCTGGAGTCAAAGAAAGCAGTTTATCCTGCCTACCACATTACCAAAAATAAACTTTATAATAAAAAAAACCTAACATAATTCGCGCAAATCCTCCAAAAATACAATCATCAACATTTCTACAGCCGAGCAAACCTGCAGGCTTGTCATAATCAATTTTATATATTAAGACCCTCCTTTATTTCAGTGACAGGGAAGAAAAATATTATCCGTCTATTTCCGCATCCCTTGCCCAGTTAATGACGTCAGCCGGTCTTAATGACGTAATGGGGTTCCTTAACGCTGCATCATATAGAAAAGTAAATTAGAGATAGAAAGTAGGTACTAAACAACATAATACGTAGGTATAACTAGATGGGCTTTACTTCTTGGGTGATGGAGATTATGGAAGCATTTGCCCAGCAGTGGGACGATATGGGCTAAATTATATTACAACTTTTATGCCTAAAACATGAAACAAAGTCGAATTATTAACTCCATTTATTACTCAAGGATAGTTGGACCAAAATTCAAGATCATTGATTCGTCTCCGACCTGAATAAGAGAATTATTATAAAAAAGTAACAGTAACAGGACCCAAGTGTTAGGTTCTAGCTGCTAATGATGACTAGGTAGACTAGCTGCAAATCAGCCTACTATAATACATACTTTAAAGATACTAGCTAGGTTGCCAATGACAGGTAAAAAGTCATTGCTTTTACAAAGCCTACAAAGGCAAAGCCAAAGATTATAATACCTATATAAAGTTAACCTAAAAGCAGAAACCGCTTGAAGAATCTCGCTCATAAACCGCTAGCAGCTGTTCTGCGCTTGAAAACCAATAAGATAATAAATACACTTCTAAATAAAGTTTAAAGGTAGTCGCGTATGACGTCATACCGCACTTGTAAGCAGAATGTCAACTTTGTTTTATCAATGAAAATATGCATTGTCTTTTTCTTTGTTCTAGAATTTGTGGACCTGATTCTGGTTGAGTAACTGAAATAAGACAAAGTTAATTAGATTGATATGTGGCGCTTTATACAACAGGAACCTTTTTTCAATACATGAACTGGTTGAAGAGACAAAAGAATATGTAAAGGTTATATCGGTTTCTGATTTAAAATCATTAGCAAATAAAACAATTAATTTCAAATAAATTTACAATTTTTTTTTTTTTTTTTCTTAGCCTGTACTGTCCCACTGCTGGGCAAAGGCCTCCCCCAATTCCTTCCATACTACCTTATCCCGCGCCACCTCGAACCAGCCCTCGCGGTATGCGACTAAGTCATCCCAAACATTTTTTTTGTTTCAAGTAAATCCCTCTTGGGTCCTTTCTAAACATTCATAATAACATTCTCAACTTTAAAACTGTAGAGCATTCAACAGCTCACCAAACAACTTTTCTTCTGCAAGATTTCTTATTAGCCTTCTGCCTACCACCATTCTTAATGCACCGAGTTAGCGTTTGATCCGAACGTATTCTCCATTCGATCGAAGCTCGGCGGCGTCTCAAAGGATTTGTGTGCAGGTACCACACTAGTGTCGATACCAAGTGATTCTGTGCCAGACCTCTTCCTACACGTGTTGATACTATTTATATTTTTAGAGAGGCCTTAATGATGTGCCAGTATCGATATAGGGATGAGAATGGTTGGGATCTTAGAGTATACATATGAAACATTAAAATGCGTGCATTGCTAGTGGCCCGTTGTGCCAATCTTAAGATTTTTTTTTTTGTGTGTGTTTGATGAGAAAATATCTACGGTTCTGATATTAATAGTGCAATGGATGTAACATGCATCCACCAACCGTTAGGTTTTGAGATAATATTAATGAGTCGGCGCGCTCTGTTTTGAGACTTTGTCATGATCTCAAAGATACAAGTAGTCTTTCTCTGAATTTGCTTAATTACTCTTACATTTATTTCAAGACTTATTTCTTTGACTCCCTAAATAATTTCATAACTTTCCTCAAACACTTAGTACCTACAAACATATTTCATACGTATAACAGTAATACTGTATTCACGAAACCCTCTAAAGCTTATATTATATTTATTCAGAACAAACCGCGTAATTCCTATAAAGAACGCTTACTATTTTATACAGTACGTTGAGAACGCAAATATTCTATGGGCGGAGTACACGACTGAGGGCTGGCTGTTGAATGCCAAATGCAGAAAGATTCCTGAACTCAGGTGCGGTACAATCAAAATATATAGTTCTCTTTTGTGCGGAATGCTTGATACCCTAACTATATTTTATTATTGTAAGTAGGTATTTAAAGTAAAAGTCCAAAAAAAGTAAACTTATTTTTCTGCAAAAGGAGACTTTTATTTGAGATATGTTTTTACAAAAATAAGTACAGAACTTATGTTGCTATCGCATGAAAAACTACGTTTAGTACCCTGGAGTCATCAAAACTGTAACATAAATAATCAAGACAGTCTCAATCGCGTGTCTCAACACCAGCTATTCTTTGGGTGTGGTTTCAGTAGAAAATTTACACGTCAAGAAGGCAAACAATCATTGATACCATTTTGTATAACATCATAACTTTATACTCCCTCAACAAAAAATATGTCGCCATGGCACCCCATGAATACTCCCATTATTATATACCTACGCTACAAGCCACAAAAAGTCAACAAAAGCTGCACAATAAACTCAAAATTAATCCCCACCAAACAAGGATCAAAAGTTAACAACATCCACTTTATTATCTAAAATTTAATGGAAACATCAAAATGTTGAACCTCTCAGAACTGTAGACAGAAACAAAGTAATAAAATATCAAACTTAAACTAATAAAAACTTTAGTCGAGTCGAGCATTTCGATCACGTTCAAACATAAAAAGTATTTCTACCCTTTACCTACCTACGCTGCAAGAACTAAAGATTGAAGATAAAATTTTATCGAGCCAACAGTTTAACGCTGGTCGTAAAGCACAACACTCATTTTTACAAGCTAGTTTTATTATAGTCTAGCACTAAATAGAATATTTTACAGGTCATCAAAATTCAGCTTCCTGTCATGTGAAATAATTCTAGTCTTTATGATTGGACAACGTGTAATAATTAATAATAATAATAATAATATTCCGGGACAACTCACACACGGTTATCTGATCCCAAGCTAAGCAGAGCTTGTGTTATGGTAACCAGGCAACTGATAAACATACTTATATATTTCTAAATACATACATATTATTTATAGATAAATTACACCCATTAATTATCACATTCGCGTAATAGTCCAGTCCAAATAGACATTTCAGTTTGCATACATTCGCATAGAGCTGGCGATAATACTTGCCATTTATGAGGAAAACTCGAAAAGGTGATATTATTGACATTTGACCTTGTGTAACTTTTTTTGCACAAGTCGGATTTTTGGGGACTTCTGATATTTCATTTATAATGGTGTACTTGAGACCTCCACCAATTTTCAGCTCTATGCGAATTAATGCAAACTTACAAGGTTTTTTTGTTTATTTTGACTGGACTATAAACAGTTCTTGTCAATCAGAATAGAAAAAAAATTACTCACCTTCTGACGCAGTCGGGTAAAAAGCAAAACATTATAATTTTGAACGCTTAAGTATTAAAAAGCCATGTAAGGAATTTAGATACAAGTTCTATGTAATAAGCATCCCAACAATTACCTACAAGAAAAAAATCTATAATCCATATAACATTGACGGAATTTTCGACATTAAGTAAGTTTTTCTGACCTTTGAAGAGACAGACATTTCCAAATATAGTTATAGAAGTAGCTACGAGAATAAATATAACACCTACTACACCAATCTACGTAGGTGCATAACAGTGTATCTATAATCCAAAGTCTAGCAAACACACCAAACAAACCTTTGACAAATAAGAATTTCTTCGAAACTGTTTTATATTCAGAGGTCAAATAGAATCAGCGTCTCGTCGCATCCTAAAGACGTTATAACTACGTATGAGGGACAGACTCAGGATAATTTCCCCTGGGAGGCGTTTGAAATGTCTTCCCATCCTATGTAATTACTCGGTGTAAACAACTTGGTATAAAATTGTTTTATGCTGACCGTTGGATTAACCCTTTAGTGCTAGGTTATATGACCGGCGATGCTGATGGGGAGATTAAGACATTGGTTAGGGTTAATGTTGGACCTTACTTGTTGCAATGTTACCTTGAGGTTGTACAAATGATTTAACAAAAAATAATTTTAAATAACGAATCTCATTAGGTACGTTTGTTAAATATGTCACAGCCAGAAAGTCTAGTAAAATCATTAGCCAAGGAAGTGAAAATTTACTTAGTTTAACGATTTCTGTGTCATCATTCTCATGTTTGCCGCATATCTTATTACCTGTCTCATAAACTGACCAGTCTCTAAACGGCATTTATTTAGGATCATATAATAAGATTACTATCTCATATTATACGAGCTTATTTTCACATACAAATAGCTCATACCTACAGCTCCATAATCAGTCAGTCAACAAGAATATTAGCGAAGTTTATCGCCCAATAATACAGTTCGGAAAAACATTCCGAAAATCAAACCAAATTCTATTCCTCTTTTATTTACTTTCTAACTAAATTCCGCCCTATTATTTGTTCCCGTTCTCATTACTTCATAAACAAAACCTAACCCTTGTCACGCCTTAAACTAAGTTTAACCCTCATAATACTGAGGTAGAAGTGTAGAACAAGTTTGAATACAGTTTTAAAATCTTTAGCCTTCCCTTGTGTTTATGAGGTAAACAAACTGAGCAAACAAATCAATGTTCTGGAAGCTATTATGAGTATAATTAAAAAAGTATTTGTTTTTATTCGGAGCCAACGGAAACTACCTGACTTTGTTTCTGAATCAGATCTTGATCTTTTATGGCCCGAGTACAGAGACTTGACAGCTCATCAACTTATAGGATCATGAAATCCAGACTAACAAAAAATTACGAGCGTTTTCAGCATCTAGCATTACATAAACTAGACGTGTGTTCTAATCATTCAATTTAGTAAAAATAACGATTGATTTCAAATCCTTTAAGTGTCTTAAAGAAGGAAATAAACGACAAAGTTCAAGCGGCAATTTAAGAAAGTCATATTATTCGGATGATCTACATAGCAACCAGCTTCCCACTACTGGGCAAAGGCCTCCTCCGTCTGACTCCAGACTTTTATTTAAGAAATTAATTTCATATAAGAAACTATAAGAGTATAAATACATAATTCCAAAATTAATGCCTCATGCCCGCTGAAAATCAGAAAGCAAAAAAAAAATCTTCGCAATGTAATTTAAAACTCTTGACTTCTTAGCTTAGTATTAGATACTAAAAGTTCGTTAATTCTAACCACTAATTACCTTTGCTGGCTGTCAGTTAAAACTGATGGGGAATCGCTAATGATTCCGCTGAACTACTTAACTGCATGACTCGACGGACAAAAATAGTTTTCCCGCTGAGGTAACGGGGTGGACGGAGATGAGCGAGAAATGAGATGAGTGGAAAATGAAACTTAGCGAAATGTTTGGTATTCCGCATCGTTGACTTATCCTTAGGGTTTTGTTTTAAACTCGTTAAAATTCAAAATTCATGGAATGAAATTATCTGGCGGTGCAAAATATCAGCCTAAAATGACTAGATGAAGACGATTTCTTAATTTACAACATTTACTATAATTTACAATTTTTATTACAATTAGTTATATTTCGGCAATTAACAGCAATGCTTTTGATTGCGTTCGCGAAGAAAATAATCACAGGTGAATGTGCAAAAACAAATAGAAGGGACGAATTTAAAAGCTTTTAAAATGAGTTTTTATTATCATGACTACCGTCTTTTGTTTTACGATCTTTAAAAATCATAATCTCGTATTTTTGATTACTCCAGTAAGAAAACGTCACAAACCCGATTTCAGACCATTTAGTGTCACGTTAAAATGAGGTTATAACTATTATAACAAAAAAAAAAAAAAAAGTAGGTACCTTGAAGCCTTATAATATGCAGTCTCTTTTCACATAACAATAAGCGTATTCAGCCAGTTAAAAACATGCTCTGAGAAAGAGATTTAAAAACGTTGGAATTTCTCACGTCACTACTAAGGACCAACTATACTATTCATTATTTTAAATCCATATCCAATAAGCATTTCAAACGAAAGTGCGAAGTTTTGCCTTTCATTTAAAATCAATCGCACTTCAGAGGGTTTCAATTCGATTACAGATAAGACAAGAAATGTGTATATACTTAGCTCTTAGCACTAAACAGATGAGCTGAACATTTCGTTGTGACAAACTAAAAAGGGAAAGTGCAAAGTTTTCTAAAAGAAATGATGCTTTAGTAGTTTTTAGTTAAAATATATTTTATTCAAAAATGTTTAGTGAATAGATGGCGTTAAGCTGCTTTGCTTATAACAAATGCTTTTTTTGCATCATCGACATAACATCGCCGATAAAGCAGTAAATAAAAATAGTCGATACTTTGTAACAGTTAAATTATTGAACTGAAGCTAATTTACTTGGATTACTTTCGTTACTAACGATGAAAATTAAGGATTTTTTTATAAAACTATTATTATAGAAAAAATCTCTAAGTACTACTTTTTTTGTCAAAAATAAGTTTATTTTATTATTTGACGGGCCTGTTGGTCTAGTGGTTAGTGACCCTGACTGCTATACCGGAGGTCGTGGGTTCGATTCCCACCCAGGACAAATGTTTGTGTGATGAACACGATCATTTGTTCTGGTTGTCTGGGTGTAATTTATCTATAATATGTATGTATTTAGAAATATATAAGTATGTTTATCAGTTGTCTGGTTACCATAACACAAGCTCTGCTTAGCTTGGGATCAGATAACCGTGTGTGAGTTGTCCCGGAATATTATTATATTATATTATTATTTTTCCAAACCAAAAAACAGGTAAACGAGCAAAAAACAAAGTGAAGAACATCCACCAAGAAGATGAAATATGCAAATATTTTAATCAATTCCCACCACAGGAGAATTGTTGTAATTCCTTTGAACTTTCAGCGAGGAACGTTAACGGTCCTATTTTCGGTCACAGATATATTGAAATCTGAAGTTCAGTAAATACCAATAGCGAAAACTAATAGAAACCAGATCGCGTTACACTGGAAATTCTAAACGATCTGATCTTACTGTAAGGTGTACCTGTGGATAATGTATTGGATTGACAATTCTTTGGGGTTAAAAACCTCTTATAGTGCAACAAAATTTTTAAAACTGTCGTGTTACTGTCGCTGGTAACTCCTGGATATGAAAAGAAAATCTGACAGGCATTAAACAGGATTCATTTGTTTTCATTTTCCGAATTTCAAATATCAACAACATTATGTACCATATACGGGGCCAATAATGTAGGCTGACATCTTCCAAAAACCGGTTTAATTAAATCCCAAAAGGAGCCGTATTCTCGCATCAAACAGCAAAAAACAGTTTGCAGTGAAACCTCGGGTTTACGCTCATTAACCAGCCTCAGGCGAACGAGCATAAAATTAAGTAATAAGACGAGTTTATTTGTTGCCTGGTATTAACAGCTTTAGCCTTACGTTACACCGTTACGGAAGTATCGGAATAACATCTCTTTGTAGATACTGTTTCTGCTCTGAACATTATCTTTTAAGATAATGTTTACACGTGGTAGTTTAATTTTGAAACCAATTTAGAGGTTATTTATTCATTTTGGGCACGCGAGAAGAAACTTACGATACCATCTAAATTCAAAGATAAGAAGTAGCCAACTTGCAAGTCAGCCATTTTGTCTGTATCAAACTTACAAATACTTTTGGGTTTAGATATTTGTTGTTATAATAATCTATCGTGAACTGAATATCACTTGCCTCATTCTCATACGGTCTATATCTTAGCAATCATTTTTGGACAACTGCAGTGAAACTTTTCATACAAAAAGAAGCACGCATCGTCCTTTTACGTCAAACAAAGATACATTGTACAGTACAGGTGCGAAATAAGTGCGAAAACTTGAAATCCGCGCACAAGTGCAAACATTTTCTCGCTCCAAAAATCGCTGTTTCGCTCCAAAAAATGCTATTTTTCGTCCAAAATTGGGACCGTGAACGCGACCGCACCGGTCGCACGAAGGCTGCGTACAATATTGTCGGTCGTTGGACGGCTCGGATCTCGGATGGCCGGCACGATTACACGGACCGGTAAACCGGACGGCAAAACTATTTCTATTTCATTGTTGAATGTTTTGGAAACGTATGATATGCGTATGCTGTACTGCTAAAACAATGTGGGTTGAGTTATTTTGGTAGATGGGGTCTGTATGGATATGTTTTTAGGGTTTGGTTATAAATGGATGATGATAAAGTTTGATTGTCAGTTTCTATGCAGAATTTAGACATTCATTATCATCTCTGATTGAATAAGCTAACCATAAATTAAGATTAACATATGTATCAATGCAGCATAAAATTTCATAATTTCTCTTATTTTGTAGCTCATATTTTGGTGAATGTCAGTCGTGTATAAAAAATATATGACGACCTCCGTGGTCGAGTGGCGTACGCACCGGTTTCAAAGTGTCGCTAGCTCTGAGGTCCCGGGTTCGATCCCCGGACAGGTCAATGTAGAAACCAACTTTTCTACATTGTCCCGGGTCTGGGTGTTTGTGGTACCTTCGTTGTTTCTGAATTCCATAACACTAGTGCTTCAGCTACTTACTTTGGGTTCAGAGCAATGTATGTGATGTTGTCCGCATTTATTTATTTATTTCCAGTCGAATAAGCTAATATAAATTATGATGTAAATATGAATTAGTGCTCATATTTTGGTGAATGTCAGTCGTGTAAAATAAATATATAAACATCTTTATTTTATTATTATTTTGACTTTCTTCTCCATCAATATACTAGCTATCCTACTAGTTTACAGTAATAGTTAACAATACTGATTTAATGCACAATTATAAACGTTTTACTTTAATTAAACAGGATCATTACGCGCTAATAAACGTTATATTAAAGTAATTCTTCGTACAATTATAAACCCTTTTAGTTTAAAGACTTATCAAAGCAGAATTAACGACTTCTCATCACATAGGTAGCTAAGTACTGTTTTACGATATCGTAAATGTTTGATGGCCGTGTACACGATGGCCAATGTTGGGTACTTAATCATCCAGCAATGGATTATAAACAGCTACTTATACACGTAGAGTCTTCGTAATTGAGATTAAAGGTAAACATGGAAAAAGATCTGGGCTATCGCGAATACTACAAGCACATTATTTATTAGTTTTATATTTATGATATTCGATCCTTGTGTGTTCTTGTAAGTAGTGATACTCAGAACATCTCATTTAATATTATAATCACAGCGTCCTTGAAAAGCTGTATTACACTATGTAAGGGCTTTAATAGATACAACTTAATTAACGTTTATTTTAGTGTAGATTTACAGAAAAAGTCTTCATTGTCTGCCTTGTCTGGTCTTCTATTTGACTATACCAAAAAATATACAGCATTATTTGACTACCAACAGCTTCCTAAACTTTTCTCACTCGCCATTGAAAAGTCGTACACTCGACGACAAAACTATTTCCAATGTTCTCGTGTTTAGAATTCAAACGGAATTCTGTTTATTGTATAAAATCTGCACACTTAACACATTCGTAGCCAACAAGATTTCAATTAAGTCCAACAAACACAAACGTAGCAAGTGGAAGTGTAAAAAGCAAGTACACAAGCAGATTCCCTTAGAGGATTACTGGCAGGGCTGCCACAAACGTGTATTTAAAAATAATATGTATAATTCGGTTCGGTGGTTTCGGTTTCAAACGCCCTAGGTAAGTAGTCTAAGATCCTGACGTTTTATAGTTATAATATAAATAATAATATTCCGGGACAACTCACACACGGTTATCTGATCCCAAGCTAAGCAGAGCTTGTGTTATGGTAACCAGACAACTGATAAACATACTTATATATTTCTAAATACATACATATTATAGATAAATTACACCTAGACAACCAGAACAAATGATCGTGCTCATCACACAAACATTTGTCCTGGGTGGGAATCGAACCCACGACCTCCGGTATAGCAGTCAGGGTCACTAACCACTAGACCAACAGGCCCGTCAAAGTCAAGTTATTCTACTAATCGGGGTGAAGAAAAAAGCAACAAATCAACGATCATGAAAATCGTAAAAATAAAGATACATTCAATAATTAAATAAAAAAAATCAAAAACATAGCTGTTAAATTATTACTTATTTAACAGTCACGGTAGGTACGTAAAGAAAATTGTCTGAAACTGTAGACAACGAAAATTTTAAATTTGCCATCATCTTTTATGAGGCAACTGTCATTTAATGAACATGCAGAGAATGAAAATCATCCCTAAAACTATAAATCTACACATATTTAACTTTATATAAACAAATAAATGTAAATTGATAAACTATCCAAACAGTAAACACATCAAAATTACTTTTATCGAGAGTATTAAACAAACAATGTCCAATAACTAAAGCCGACAACTAATAGCTTTACACGTTTCTCCCATTATATAAATAGCGACCTAATCAAATACTGGCAGCCCTGCGATCCGATGAAACCGAATAAAATTCAATCGTTTGTTGAATTTTCAATGTTATTGGTACGAAGCCTGCTGTAGTGTTTACTTTACTTATTTGCTTCGTAGGGGTTTTTTATTTTTAATTTATCAAGGTTGCCAGCATTTCAATGTGGGTGAGATTGGATTCTCAAAAGGTAAGGTCAGAGTTTTGAAAATAGAAGGATAGTCTTCATTTGTTTTTTATTGAAATTTTATTTTCTCTTCACACACAAGTCACTTATTTTCGTCTTGCTACTTATGTGTTAGACAACTCTTGTAATATGATATGGTATCGTCCAAATTCAATGCAAATAATAGCGAGAAAATATATATAAAAATAGTTTGAATGTCATAAACAGATACGATATCGAAACTTATTTAGACACTAGCTGTGCCAGCGACTTTGTTCGCGTGGATGACGAAACTTATCAATGAGTTTTTTTTTAAATAATCCTTACAGCATGATTCAGTATTCACGCGCGATGGCTTATTAGCGTATTTCATGATTAAGTATGGTGTTTCTATACCGATTTCTATGATTATTTTTTATTGAATGGGTAATAATGTTAACTTCTTTTAATTAGGGATGAGTGAGAGTATTATAAACGTAAGAGTAAACAAATATAATCAGAAAGCTCCGAACTGCTAAGCTATCGGGAGTTACACGTGTTATTGTGAGTCAACCATAAAAGATAGACATATGCTGTTGTGGGATATTTTTTATATAATTTTATGTAGAACATTTCCGTCATACATGATTTCTATTTAGCTTTAACCATTAAGGCTGCACACGCGACGGAAGCTTAAAAATTGAGTAACTTCTCCCGTTTTCTCAACATTTCCCTTCACTGCTCTGCTCCTATTGATTGTAGCGTGATGAAAAGTATACTATAACCTGCCCAGGAGTATGACGAATATTTGTACCAAGTTTCGTTCAAATCCTTTGAGTAGTTTTTGTTTCTATAAGGAACATACAGACAGACAGACAGACAGACAGACAAAAATTTAACTGATTGCATTTTTGGCATCAGTATCGATCACTAATCACCCCCTGATAGTTATTTTGAATATATATTTTATGTACAGAATTTACCTCTCTACAGATTTATTATAAGTATAGATAATCTATCAATCAATAATAATTCAGTGAACTATATTTAGGTCAGAATACCTTTCTTTACCTATCACTTTCAATTAAGTTCACTCCACAATTATGACATGTGTAACATGTGTATACAGTTTAAAATAAAACGTGAAGCAATAACGTCCTTGATATATTTACAGTGCATGATAAAGATTTTGTTTTCTTCGTTACGCGTATTAAATAGTTTTTCTATAGCTACCTGGCGTCATATTGTCAATATTTGGTTTAGTTTTTATCGTTATCTCATTGATAGTGGAGTACAATCGCTGTGGTAAGTGAATTTAGGTTTTACGTCTATTTTATAAATTTGTTCTACTGTTTTGTAATTTTAGTGTCTATTAATTATTTTGGATTAGTTATTTTGATTTAGATTCAAAGTCTTGTCCAAGTTAATCGATTTAATAGATGTATTAAATTAACTTAAAACTATTATACCACAATCACAAAAAAAACCTGTTTTTACCCTGAAACAACTTTGAAGGTATAAATAAAAATAAAAATGTAAAACGATTTGCGAATATAAATTACTTGATTCCAATAAGTAGAACATAAATAGTGCAAAAAATAAACAATCTTAAAACACTTTTATTCGCGACAGTACCAAGTAAATGCGCTTTTACCTTATCTCTCTAAAATCTGTCAGTCGAGTACACCATTGTGTCAAAGTTGTACAAAAACCGACAAAAAAATGAAATCCATATACATCGTCGGTATAATCATACTTTTGGGAGAAACAGAGTGTTTTATTGAAGACACTACGAGCATCAAAATCTTGGAGGAACAAAGGACACTCTTAAGAAAATTGCAAAATTTCCAAGACCCGAACCATGAGAAACCTTTGACGTGGAACGAGATCCTCGCAGACGTATTAGTGAACAGAATAAGGATATTCTCATTCAACGAAATAAACGAAAACGAAATAAATGAAGATTATGACAGGCCAGCAAAAAGATCAAATATCTTAACGACCTGTTTCAGCCAAGTGATGTTGTTTTACAAGAACTGTATCTATGATAAGTTCAGGAAGAAAGTTGTGGAGCCAGATGTTCCTAAAGACCCATCTACTACTGAAGAAATTGATACTGTGATCCATCCTGATGAAATAGATCCGGACGGTGACGTAGAGTTGATAGAACCAAAATACCATGGGAAGCAAATAGATGTGGAGGCTTACGATGATGAAGATGCTGTAAAAGTGGTGTGTCCTGAAGGAGCGGTGATGGATGAGAAAGGGAACTGTGTGAACGAACATTCTAGGCTCCTCATCTCAGTGCCAGGTCAATGCCCCCGCGGGTATAGACGAGATAGATTAGGCAATTGTAGAGCAGTGTTTTTTTGATAACCAAATCAATTTGATGAAAAAGAAATGGTCCGCAGATCAGATTCTGCGTTTTATAGTAAGTAGAAAAATGTGATACTCTTTATTATATCATGTAAATACTTGTTGAAATAAGATGACTTATTCGTTTTTTCGATAAGTAAACATTTGACGAGTTGATTAAGCATATTTGCCAGGATGCGCAATTTACGTCAGTATTTTGGAGGCAGTGAAATTTGTTCACACGGAAAGTAATCACCGTTCTATTTATATACTTACTAAATTTATATTATTTGTATGCTTTCCAAGCATGAACAATAAACATGTGGTGGTGTCTTTACTACAAATGACTCAAATATAATGTTTCATGACCAATAAATTGTTTTGATGTTCAAAGGGGAATGACGAATCTAGGCCCAGAATTGCACAAGAGATTCGTTTTACAAAAAAAATATGTTGGTATTTTTTAAATGTCTGCCACGTATTCATTAGTCTGTGCATGTCGGTAACATTTTTTCATAAATATTAAACATTATAACGACTAAACTAACGGAACTTGAACATAACATGAGTTTCAAATGTTGCCTTTCCAAAAAAATGTTGGCAGGTAACTAATCAGAATAATTATTTTTCGTTTATTATTAAAAACCGTTCATTTTCTTCCCAGCAAACATACATTATACCTATCTAATTCCTTAAAATATATTTTAATAATAATTATAATCCCAATTATTAATAAAAAAATATATCTATAAATCGACCTTTTCAAAAAATATATCTATCTATAAAAACTTTTTATGGCAACTTCCTATTGCTATGTCAAAGTTTTACTTGTCACTGTCAGTTGCCGAAATACGTATATGTCAAAATCATTGCTTCTAGCATAGAGAAAAGTAAACTCCATTGCGGTTACTTGCTTATGTTTATTGCGGTTTAAATTGACTACTTTTCGCTATAAATACTGACTCTGACGATTCTCCTATACCTGACGACCACGGCCTGATTATGGATTCTGTTCCCGCTACTCATGACGACACTGGCGACATAAACTGCAGTATATAAGATGGACTATAAGAATCTTAAATAACTTTGAAATGCTAAGTTCTTTGTAAATCATTTCTATTACTAATTAATTGTTAGAATTGCTCCCTATTATTATTATTATTTTATATTTGTGTGCACAGAGGGCCTAAATTACTATGGCGACTTGGCATTCCCCTTTATTAATTGTTAATTAAAAGGTGTTTTTTACGAATGTTTTGTTATTATATATCTGTTATATTTCATTCCTTTCATTTCCTTCAAATACTAACATTTATCACCTTCATCTTAACTTTATTGCATTTATTCATTACAAGAAGTAAATACAACTAAGTAAGTACTTATACATATAAAACGGGGTGATTAGATAAAATATACAAGGTGAGGGCTTTCAACCATTGAAAATATGCAGGTAAAAGAAAATGAAAAGTAAAACTACTTACTTCCTGCTACTGGCAAAGTCTTGTGCTACACCACCTGCAAACAAAACCGCTGATCAAAATACCACACAACAGATTATAATCAGAAATAAAAGTCAAGATTATCGAAATGACTGAACAGGAAGCAGATTCGGTGGCTCGCCAAACAAGTCTTTTAGGTCGGACAGACAATCGAGCGAGTCAATTTCACGGTGTAGCGGCTCTCAAAAGAAGGCCGGATATAGGTCCCTACCTGCTTCCAAACGTTTCAAAGAACACTCGATCGCCACAAATTGACTGCTACCTGAGTAGGGTTGCCTCTATTTACTGTTACATATTGTAGGGAAATTATTAGGTTTTTAAAGTGAAATTTGAATTTGAAGTGAACGTAATTGTAGTCTCCAGATTACCCCCATGTTTTAGAGCATTGATGAGACAATTTTTTTCTCTGAATAGATGTTAACATTCTAAAATCATACTTTAAATAACCTACTAAATTACCAGTAAAAATATTAAAGTAAAATAAATATGTTACATTAGAAATATGAAAAATTATAAGCGCTATAATTACCATAGACATGTCCGAACGTTACCCCGAAGCTAACATGAAAAATATTTTTTTATTTGATATTTTGTTAAAAACTTTCTTTGACAACCTTGCCGTAATACATGGAGGTGTTGAATAATTTGGTAATGAGAAACGCTAGCTGGCGACACAAGCACTAAGAGAAGGTAGTCATGAGTGTGTAGTCATTTCATAGCTTGTACCAGAAAAATATCTATTAAACTTTTAATTAAAATAAAGTTATACGGTTTAGATGTATGGTAGTTACATAAAAAGTTGTACTTCAATCATTCAGCCAATCATAGTCCACTGCTGGACATAGGCCTCTCCCAATTTGCGCCACAACACCCGGTCAAACTCAAACTCAAACTCAAACTCAAAACTTTTATTTGCTTTCCACAATGGTATTAATAGGTGGTAAGTAAAGAATATATAGTACATCGTGGACCCTATTGGGCACGCAAAATTTAGGAGAGAGGAAGAACAATGGTAAGTATGTACTTATAGCATTTAATTTGGTAAGTAATCTTTATTTATTATTAAAGTATCTAGGTAGAATATATGACAGTAAGTATAGCTTTGAATTTATATAATAATATGTACATATATATACATGATATATATTTTTATCTATAATTAATTATTATGTAGAATATTCATTAGTAAGTAGAAGTTTATGTAGTTTCCTATCCAGATAAGTAAGTATTTATTATTATAGTCTTGTATGTAGCATAGTGATATTTGCTGGGTTTAATATCTAATTATTATTTTATTCTTAAATTATGGGTATTAATTTATTAATTTGTTATATTAAGTTATTAAATTAAGTAGGCCTCCGCCCTCCGCATCCAGTCCCCTCCAACGACCTTTTTCAGGTCGTCAGTCCACCTGGCGGGGGGGCGTCCTACCTTACGCTTGCCGAGTCGCGGTCTCCATTCTAGGACTCGTCTGCTCAAACGGCTATCGGTCCTTCGACAGACATGGCCAGCCCATTGCCACTTCAGCGAGCTAATTTTACGAGCTATGTCGGTTGGTTCTTTGTCGGATGACCTCATTACGAATTTTATCCTTCAAAGAGACTCCGAGCATAGCTCGCTCCATAGCCCGCTGCGCGACTTTAAATTTGTGGACTAGTCCAACCGTTAATGTCCACGTTTCGGCACCGTAAGTCATAACAGGTAGGACGCACTGGTTATAAACTTTCGTCTTCAGGCATTGCGGTATAGGCGAAGAGAAGACTCGACGGAGTTTGCTAAACGCTGCCCAGCCTAACTGAATTCTCCGATTGACTTCCCGCTCGAAGTTGTTTCTACCAAGCTTGATGACCTGCCCTAGGTAGATATACTCTTGAACAACTTCGAGCATCGATCCTTCGACATATATAGGTCTCGGCATGACATGTTCATTGAACATGATCTTGGTTTTATCCATGTTCATGCCAAGACCGACCCGTCGTGAAGCTCCATTTAGGCCATGCAGCATCTCGCTTAGTTGGTCCAGCGACTCTGCCACTATGACGATGTCATCGGCAAATCGAAGGTGCGAGATGTGCTCACCGTTCACATTTATACCCCGTCCAGTCCAGTCCAGAGTCTTGAAGACATCCTCGAGCGCGTTGGTGAACAGCTTTGGGGACATAACATCCCCCTGTCTCACCCCCCGACGCAGCTCGATCGGATTGGTCTTATGGTCATGGAGCTGGACAGTCTTGGTGGCGGTGTCATATAAGCATCTCAGCGCCTCGATATATCGCCAGTCAACACGACATCGTTGTAGAGCATCCAGAACCGCCCAAGTTTCGATGGAGTCGAAGGCTTTCTCGTAGTCCACAAAGGCCAAACACAGCGGCTGATTGTACTCTTCAGTTTTCTGCACAATCTGCCGAACAGTATGGATGTGGTCCACGGTGCTAAAGCCTTTTCGAAACCCGGCTTGTTCTGGTGGCTGGAACTCGTCGAGTCTTGTAGCGAGGCGGTTAGTGACTACTCTCGAGAAAAGTTGTACTTAACACGTTTAATTTTCTACGACAAAATTGATTTAAATCTTTTGCCCTAAAAAAAAATTAAGTCAAACTTATTACTCATTGCAACTCTTGATATACAACACATTTTCTAGTCTCGAAAGAAGCAATATTTTCGACGCTTTCTATAAATGTCAAATAATTTATAATAGATTTGTAATCTTTTGCATTTACCAACAAATTGTACGACTGTTACGTGCTAAAACTTATAATTGCTGTTTTTGTACGATAACCAGACGTTGTGATAAAAGTCAGGACAATATTTCACATTTTCAAAAGTATTATAATAAAACAATAGAAAGATATTTTCCGGATAAACATGACGTTACTGACAATATGCACACATTTAAATCTCTATTCCATTTCGTCTGTGCAACAATATAATATTTATTTAGAATGCATTTTCTGAGATTTAGCCTTATATAAAGGAACAAAACTAATCTCTTTCATCCCTATGTACGATGAAGGAACATTTCCGGACCTGTCCTGATAAATATAAGCGTATAGACAACCTACGCTCAGGTAGCGAGGGCACAAATTTTGTAAACTTGTAATCGCGCCATCTGTTAGTGATCGTCCGAACAAATTAACAAGTAATTAATTAAATTATGCCTTTTAATATCGAATGAAGACTAAAGTTGGTTAAATTGTTTTTGTTGACGATTGTAATACATAAGGTACATAATAACGAAGATATTTTCGGGGAAGAATTATTTAACTACCGAGATGTAGTAATGTAATATGAAGCGGGAATAAAATTGAAAGTTATGTTCGTAACTTTAAACAATTTTCTCCCATTATGGTACAGTCAGCCATATTTCACAACAGATTTTCAGCTTTTATTTTGATAAAAATTCTCCAATATCCGTATAAATCAGAAAACCCACACGTGATACAAAACAACATACACTCCACAGCAAAATTGATTTCGCTGAAATCCCGGTTACTTTATGCATAGCGGGGAGCAAAAAAGTTGCAGTAACAAATTGCAGACATCAGTCCTGTGTCGCGTTCAGTAATTAGTCAAAACTACTTCAACTTTTAATGAGAGCAAGAGTGAGGAGAGCGGGGTAAACTTTCCCGTTTATGTAGCCTTTTTTTCGTTCAAGTGGCGAACGTAAAAGTTTATGTTAGGAAATGTGGGCATGTGTAAACAAGATTGCTAGCGCATGGAGTTTTTGTCTCTGTGTGTCTTTTATGTACGTACAGTGTAACAGATGCGTTGTCAGACCACCAGAATGCATTTGAAATATGGATCCATTTTTTTAACTTTTCCTTTAAACTGAATTTAAATTTTATTTGAAGGAACCTTGGTCACGAGATCATAGTGAAAGCGGTTATAACGCTTATTCTATTTCTAATTTAGTAATAAAGCCATTTTTTTTCTACATAGGTTACTAGCTGAATTTATGAAATAAACTTGTATTTTATAACTTAAATTAAAGTGATATTACGTACATAAACATAGTTAACAACACATTACTGACTGCTGTACTACATACAACTAATTCCCAATGATCTTCAATCATTCAATTAACAGAACGTTAGCTAAATAACAATTAGATGTCCCCGCAATCCGAACTGAACTTTCGTTTTCCAGCTACACACGGAAACAGCACACTGTGTCACTTAAACCAGTACATTATAAGTGCAGTGTTAACACAGTGTTCGCTGTGTCGCTTTTCGGAATTCGAACAAAGTTACGCGCTGCAAACTTAGCGAAACGCAGGTGCTAATTACGACTTTACTGGCGCTAACGACCATCAACACTTGAGCCGCGCCTCCCCTCTCATTGCTCTAAAATCGATAGCTGAGAGGGGAATGTGTCGCTAATCAGGGATCTAATTTGAATGGTGGAGGTAAGCAGTTGTAATGTTGTGGACCACGTATAAATTAACAGGATTGTCCGGTGGGAACTGGTTATTAGCGTTTGTTCGATAATCTCTGATACTGAGTCAAGCCTACAGTTTGCCACAACTAGGAATTCTATATAAGTCAAATCTCATTTAATAATGACACCACTAATTACTTTGATGTGTGTATCTGGAAGCGAAGGGTAAAAGTGATATTTACTTTTTGATAATTACAAGCTTAGTTTCATTTCAGGATCGTCTAATAACGAAAAGACAAATAACTAAATAACACTCCTTTTTGGGCAGTCGTGTAAAAAAAATATTCAACTGAAATTAAGACACTGATAAATTAGCTAAAATATTAAGCCAAACGCGAGATAATCGCGGACAAACATACATACAAACATACATACAGGTCAAACTGAGAACCTCCTTTTTTTTGAAGTCGGTTAAAAACAGGCCGGTTTCGCAAAGGCTATTAAGATAACATTAGCATAAAATTTCTACCGCTCTCTGGCTACCTCTTTCACTTCATCACATCCTACTCGAAAATTCATTAAAACTTGAACAGGTATCGAGTGAGCTCACAAAGCGAACGAAACGCATCTCTGTACAATCCACTTCAGCCTTAGAGGATAGAGAAGAAACTAAAGAATGCGCACATCAGGGTATGAACTGTGAACCAGTATGAATTAGTTTCGTAGGAATAGTATCGAAATAATAACGAACCTATCGATATTTTCGCATAAACGTCTGGTGTTGCACGGAAAATAACTTAAATCAGTAAACCAATGTTCTACATTCAGCCAAAAGTTTTCTTACGCTCTCCACAATGGGCTTTTAGCGATACACACTCTCTATAGATTTGTTTTTGCTCTATGACTTCATCCAAATATTGGGAGGAACAAGCCATTTTAAGAGCTGATTACACGTTGAGTGGTTCAGCTAAGTTTTGTCTCCCTCTTAAGTTTGTGATGCTCTAAATTCCGTGCTTTACAATCTAGTGAGAAGTTTTACTAACAATATGTAACTAAGATAACATTTTAACTGTATTTTAGATTCACCTAACGTTGGATCGTTCTTGAGAAACTAAGGGGAAATTAGTAAATAAGGTAGTGTGTTCGTATATTTTGACTTACAAACATCTGCTTAGTTTTTCAGGAATTTAAGCATCGTATTCAATTCAACATTACTACAAAATCGATTTTAACTCTTTTTCAAATAACTGAAAAAGAAAAGGCTACCGGTATTCTTAGTTTTAAGCTACATACCGTGTGTCATTTTTGCATGAATGATAAAAAAAACCGAAATCCACAAAAATTTCATGTTATTGATAGATTTCCCTACCGATCCATTGTTTTACAACTTTGAACTATATGCCTTTAGTTATAAGAATGAAAATTATTAATACCAAAACTCCTTCTTTAACCTTTACAAAGTAGAGGTTTCTTTACCAGTATAGGTTCTGTGTACTTCGGTAAATCGACTTAGAAACAATTCATAGCCAGCCGACCAGCACTTTACGACCTCGTCTTAAGATTCGTGACGTCATCGCCATCCCACCATATTAGGGTCTTGTCACATCTAGACGTAACATGTTACATTTTAATATATACAGTCCAATCTATTTGGGTAAATACTGGAGGTAATCCGTGGTTTTACAGCTATAGTTTCAGTACACCGGATAACATAATTATTGTATTTATGTGTTAATCTACGCTATGAACTATTGACAGTGTAACAATTTCTGTTTAAACTTTCAGTTCTTTTTATATCAAAAAGCAACAAACATCCATCAACTATAACAAACTTTAGCATTCCTGATTTGTTAGTGTTAATTTAAATTATACATGATATTTGCGTAAATTTGTTAGTATAATACACGTAGTACTGATTTAGTAACCATGGCTTTATGTGACAATAAAATTCTTACTTCAACACGATATAAAGCGGCAATTTATTCTGCAATGCTAAACATGCCATGCAAATTATTCACTGCAGGTTACAGACATACGGAAATGGTAACTAGTACAGAATTTACATATACCGTCTATTTTGTTTTTTAGTTCCTGTGCGGGTTTCAAAACAATTGTATGACACACTTCTATTGACACGGTGTTTTTTTATACATAAACAAAATAAAATAGTTAAGGTCCAATTAAGCTCAAGATTGTAAATTGTTTGTTTATTAAATATTTAATGTAACTTCGGTCACCGGTGACCGATTACATGTTTTTTCAGTTATATCTTTCGGTTCGGTAGTCAGTGTGTTTCTTGTCGTTACATACTAGTGTAACTGAACCTTAATATAACTTATTGTTGGTTCTTACTACTAAATTTGGCTTGCCCCTTAGTTTTATGTTTCATAGATTTTATGGGCGTAAGAAAAACGTACCTACGACTTGTCGGTAAACTATAAAAAAACTACATTAAGAAAGTTCTTTCGGATTCGTAAAATTGATGATTGAAGTAAATGTACTATTTACTTTGTAATATGGAGTAGAAGACATTTTGGTTCGTTGTTACTGTTTTATTTATTGGCAGAGTTTCTTGCTTAACGACCATATTGTTTAGAAAAGAAACATGTTGGTTCCCTTGTGGTTGTAAGGAGACGACCGGGAAATCAAACTACACGACAAAGTTGGTAATTTAATACATGTAGAGGAAATTATTTCTGAAAAATGTAGTTAAGCAAATAACGTTGAATATAAACAAAAAAAAATGTATTCACATGTAACCGTAAAGGATAATATCAGATACCTTTACAGCCATCATTAATTAAAATAAGTTGCTATTCCCAATCATTTATTTTCATCAATCCAACTTGCAAAAGGATTATACATTCTCAAATTGTATCGCTCCATTCAATCGAATTAAATCGATTAATATTTTGGATGCAAACGACGACTCAAAATATGATCGAGTTGGATGTAGTGCCAGATCTGGCGCACCTCTAGCCATAGGTTCCGTTATTATTTGGCGGATTTCCAAAATAATTACTTACGTAAACCAGTCATCCGGGAACGCGGATCGCGATCTAACACCGAACGAGATGGGTTTTGATGTGGTATCAATAAAAACTATGACAAATTAACACAATAAAACTAGCATCCAACGATGTCAATCAAATTTTATCATAAGGACATTATTTTCTTTTAGTTATAACTGGTATGTGAAGTCTCTATGTTAAGAAGAGCAGAAACAATTTTTATAACTGTTATTTACTGAATAATAGGTTATATAAAAACAGTACCTAAACCTGAAGACGGACGACGCCACCGCGCGCCGAGGCCGGCCCAGGAGGAGGTGGCAGGACGACCTACAGTCGTTCTGCGAGGGTTGGTTCGAGGTGGCTCGAGAAAGAGAGATGTGGAAGGATTTGGGGGAGGCCTTTGCCCAGCAGTGGGACAACGTAGGCTAATTAAAAAAAAAAAAAACCCTCATTACCCTATATTACCTGCGAAATATTTTTTTAGTTCTAGTTTAAAATTCCCATTCTGAAACGTCTCCTTATTTATTCCTGTATGTGAAAATGATATTACTCATATTAATAAGACAATACATGTATTTATTGTTACTATAGGAATGAAAAAACATCTGTCCATAACTTAAATCTAATACAAGAACAAACACTTACAACTACACTAAAATTAAATCTTATATAAATAAATAAAACTAACACGCGTATTAATAAGTAGAAACAAATAAAAAGAGAACGTATAAAAAAAGTCACTACATTTTCCTTTACAAAAACTGGCTTCTTAACTAAATATCATATCCAAAATGCAGATCATATCATATCCATAATAAACAGTCTAATTTTCTAACATCTACGCGCGCAACAAGCTCCCAATACGAGTGCTGTATCAAATATTCATTATCTCCGGCAAAGGGTAGATACTTTCAAGCGAATTTCGGGAGAACTGAGTAATTTGCCAACAACGGCCGAACGATTTAAATGCAATTATTTTTGTTATTTATATCGATAGATCAATTTATATTATTTAGGTGGAATTGATTAAAGCATTTTACTCGATTGAGTGAATTGATTAAATTTGTTATTTGATGGAAATGGTTTCATATTTGGAAGTGTTTTTGTGTTAATTGTTCTAGCTCATTTAAGTTTTGTGTTGAGTTTCAATAAATATTATTTTTATAACTATTTTGTAGGACGCTATAAACAATATATATTTTTTATTATTATGATTAGAATTAGGACTGAAGGCTAACAAAAGCTAGCATAGTCATAACGTGACATAAAATTTGAACGGAGTGCTTATATTCATATGTAACCACGTAAGAAACGAAAATAGACGGTTTATTTGTTTTTTTTTTTCAATCTCGTAACATACCGATCTTGTTTGGATTTAAGACAAAGTTAATCCATTATTTTTATTGTTTTAACTTAAACACAACCTTAGTTGCTGGCGTTCCCAGTAATTATTTTTAACGTAAAAGGAAGCGCCGACATGAGCTGTCATGGCCGCCACTTTCCCGCGCTAAATTAAAGAATTGTCTGAAGTAGTGACTCCAATTATTTTATTTATTTCCTTAGCTTTGTTGGGTTAAAAGATATATCCTAATGTTACATTTTATTGTGCTAAAGCATTTAAGATGATGAATCTGCAAATAAATTGATTGCCTTGTGTTGTTTTTTTTACCTATTTATCTTATTAACCTACTTCTTGTTGAGCCGATGAATCGTTATCCGTCCAAATAAATATTTATTTATGACGAATCCATTATAATGTCGTTTATATGATACCACTGTATCGACTTTTAACAAAAGAAAATTGACTAACACTTAATTGAAACTTAAAAACATCAGACCTCGACTAGTCCTTTAAGGATTATGTAGTCATGTTTATGCTCGGTTTAACTGGCGCAGCACTCAGTTAACAATATAGTAACACAATCTTGCTGCATCTAAACTGTGCGCCATTAGTTGGCGGCCGCTCTCTAAATGAAAAGAAGTTAATGGTCTACTATGATATCTCATTTCAAGAATATTATAAGTGATTATGTAGGTACGTCATTCTACTATTGATATTAGAAATTTGTAGATTAGAATTTTTGCCTGGACCTTATTTATAAATGCTAGATATTATTGGAATCTTAAGAAGACCAAAAAATATTTTTTATCTGATTTACTCAACTTATTTTTATTCATTTATCTCTTCTACAGGTGATATGTATAGACGAGATAAAGCAAGTTGAGCATTTAACCAATGTAATAATCAGTAGACTAAAAGTATAAATTGACCTCACGAAAATAACAAAACGGTTTAAAAAAGGCAGGCTTTTTTCTTAAACATTACTAGAACAGTCACAAAATATTTTTGCACTAATTACCATTTTAATCATAAATTCACAATTTTATACAATCATAAGCATAACACACAAACACCAAATCATTCTGTTAATTCTAAACACATGCGTGTATAAATTAGTCTGGACGTCAAAGCTACTACTTTGATGTCCGGACGTAATTTTGACTGCACCAAAATGCGCTCAACTCGTAAGCGAGTTGATTGAGCTGGATCCGTTTCCATGAAGATACTACAAGATAGCTAAGTTTGTCGGAACTGTGTCAGGATTAATTGGGATAAGCTATTCATCAGTATATTGCTAAGGTAAGGTTTGGAACTGATTTTGTTGATCAACAATTTTAGTTCTTGAAAATTTGTGCTGAGAGTTTAAACGCAATTTGTAATTATTGTTCTTCTTTAAATAATTTCTTATGTATGCATTTAAAAGTCTATATTCAGATTTATATTCGTGTTTATTTTCGTGCTACAATGCATTTTCAGAACACACTCAACTTCACCTCCATCCGACCCTAAGAAACGAAGAAATCTCCCCACAGGTACTCAGCATAAAACCACGTTTGCCCAACACCAATTCTACACACTAAGCACATACATTTACAAAAAAATACATAAGCAACTAAAGATATTAGACCTAAATAAACACAAGCTAAAATCTAAAGTCACTGAGTGGCTACTTCAACAGGACTATTTCACTACAGAGACACTACTCACATACATCGCCTAGCAAGCAAACACTTACACACTCGCCCGCACGCGCTCACACACACACAGACACACAGACACGCACACGCACGCACACACCCTCACACACGCGTACACACGCACACACACACACACACACCCTCATACACATACACACACACACGCATACACGCTTTCTTATCAGACAGTTAAGGAAAACATGTAAAGGGTAGATCGACACAGTTCACTTTGTTGTATTAATCATATTATAAGATCTCTTAGCCGAACACTGTCTCTTAAGATACAGGTTACCCTAGTTTAAGAGGCAGGGTTTGTATAACTGTGAACAGATTTCTGCAACTTACAGGAAATAAAATGTTAATTTGTTCTACCTACTAGTAATAATCTGACACCTTGTAATTCTTGTTGCTTTTATCTGTATTTTTTGATAAATAAACATTATTATTATTATTATTATATAGAGATATACATGTAAATTCATGCGTGGATTTATTAAAAAAAAAAACACTTGATTTGTGGAGGGTCCGAACATGAGCACAAGTAGGTAACTGTTTGTGTGAATTGTGGAGTCAAAATAAATTTAAATACAATTATTTAAAACAAAAATAAACCGACGTTCGGTAAATTTAAAATACCTAATTCATTAACGTGACTACAACCTAATATATAAATATTAGAATACTGTTCATTCAGAAATTCGCTATAACAGTTATAGCAAATTTCTTCCCTAACTGCCCTTTAATCGTATCGCACCACAGCGCCAGCAGTTAAATCTAACCTTCCACTTGATCGGCCACCCTTTTACCAAATCAAATCAAATCAAATCAAATCAAAATCATTTTTTTTGCGAAAATGGGTATAAAAGATGTTACAATATTGGTAAGTATCACCATAGTCAGCCTTTCAGCATGCAAATTTTTACACAGATTATAATTATTATTAGATACACAGACACTGAAATTACAATATTCTGATAAATTGATACAATGGCACAAATTATTGAATTATAGTATTAAATTAAATTTTACATAAATAAATTTTAATAGTAGAATATTTAACAATTTTATTGTAGACAATTTGATTAATGACACCAATTTCATTATTGAATTGCAATATTGAATTAAAATTATACAAAAGTCAATTAAATAAAAATGGCAATATAAAATTAAATGTCAATATTGTAAAAATAAATTAAAATTTGTCTTCAAGATATTCCTTAACTGAGTAATAGCATTTCTTAATCAGCAGATTCTTAACATTGTTACAGAATAGGTTGAGGTCTGATATTTCTAATAGAGATTTTGGTAAATGATTATACAATCTTGGGGCCATAAAGAATATGCTTTTATTGTAATAGGCAGTCTTACTATTTGGAAAACGTATTTTAGTATTATGCCTCCGACTATTTAGTTTTTCAAATAATGTTATATATTTTTTTGTAAATTTGATAACTTCTAATATGTAGATGCAGGGAAGCGTGAGTAACTGGAATTCTAGAAAGAATGGTCTGCAGCTCTCAGTTTGTTTTAGTCGGAATATTGACCGGATACACTTTTTTTGTGCTTTAAATGCCATTATATTGTCTGTAGAATTGCCCCAAAACATAACCCCGTACCTTAACAGAGGTGTGACATAACCATTATATGCCATTAGTACAACCGACTTGTCAACGGTTCGTGTTAACATAAATAGTGCGTAGGAGAATTTATTCAGTTTTGAACACAGATCGTCAATGTGTGCCTGCCAGTTTAGGTTGTTATCAATTTTCATTCCCAAAAACTTCGCTTCCTCTACTTCTATAATGTCATGTCCAAGGTAATTAATATTGATGTCAATTAATCTGGTCGTTCTATTTCTGAAAATCATTAAATTGGTCTTCAAGAGATTGATTTTCAAGCTATTCATTCCTAACCAATCTATTACTTTACTTAATGTGCTATTTATTTCCTTTATAGTTTCAAGAGTGTCATTAAATATAAAAGCCGAAATTCGATACCGAATCACATGCTCTGATGCCAATCACATCTGTGATGCCAGACAACTAACAAATGTTCGTAATGCGATTATATTGATGCCTAAGTACTATTTATATTAGGTAGGGTAAAGGTTATTCATGTCGTGCTAACAGATTAGTATCTGTGTAATTTTAAATGATCACTAGTGTGATCATTTAAAATTCAAAACACATAGTTCAAATCGCAAACGCATTAAGAATTGAAAGAAGGAAGGGAAGCCATGACCATAGCTAAAATAATAATAATGATGAGCACATAACTCGAACATTGTATTTGCATGATAGGATGATGACATAAGAAAGACACTAGACAAACTTGGAGCGGAGTGGCCAGGTAGTTATAGGAATACAGAAAGTAGTAGGACCTTTTTTCCAGCCGGGAAAGGATTTACAGTTCGAAAATAAACATCAAATAGTCGATCGATGACCCGAAACACCGAAAAAAATGGATTATAGCTCAAACATTGCGTGGAAACGGGAGAGGAAGGTCTATGACCTGCAGTGGGACAAGACGGGCTTATTAGACTTAGAATAGATGAATGACGTCACTGTCTTGTCGGACAAAAGACTGATAACTAAATAGAACATTCTTTAAAACATTTTAAACTATTATTAATTCCTTTTCCTAGACGCCGTTGTTCCCAACTTGTTATATGACGTCATTAAATAGATTACACTAAATGCTCATTGGCGCACCGTAAACCAATGTTTAATGGCTGTCGATTCCTGAATGTGGAAACTTTAACTAGTTTAAGTTTTCACATTCACGGCTACTTAACTACGATATCTTACTCGATTGTGCTTTAAGACTTTTGAATAGTTTTAATCGATACTATTATTTATCGATAAGTTTGATGTGTTGGGTATGTATTTATATAGCTAATTATCTAAATCCTCATCATTTTCAAGCATTACCTTGTCTTTTTTATAATAATGTTTAAGGTTCGCAGTTGCACATATTACTTAGAACCATTTTTCATATCATACTTAAAAAAAAAACCCTTTTAAAAGAAGACACCGAATTCTCAAGTTGAGTAAAAGTTATTTATAAGCTCAAGTTTATTTCTACCACAACCTAAAGGTAATTTCCTATAACCAACAAAATCAAACAAAGAACAACAAAAAAGAAGAATTTATGCTTCAACAACACAAAGAGGGTGATTTCAATTAAACAATAAAACTTAGGGCACAATCCGGGCGACTGCGGTGACGGGACGTTCAGCGCGAACTCTCTCAAAACCAATTTAAAATGTCGCGCGAAATAAAATAGTGTCGGAGGAAATCTCGTCATACAACAAGATGAATTATTGTGGGATATTAGATACCTCTTAAACCGGGATGGGTTTGTTTAGAAACAATTTGATTAATGATTTCTTTTTATTTGTTTTGCGGTTACAACGTGAAATATTATGACACAAATATACAATTTACAGTTAGGTATAGTATGATAATAGTCCTTTTTATCACAAAGGTTATAGTGATAGTTAAATTAACTGGTATTAAAAATACATTTTCCCTAGAGCTATCGAAATAAAACAAGCAAAAATAACAATCCGACATACCTTGTGAAATGAAATACCGTTTGTTTTATTCACAACATCAGATTAAAGAGTGTTTTACAGTACAATTTTAACAAGTTAAAATAATTAATTGCTAATGTATTGTTCAAAGAATTTATACGCGTGTGTATTCGTGTTTACAAGAATCCTTTTACCCAATGAAGAAGGAGTTACAAACCTATTTTTCTCTAACCTCCGTGCTCCGAGCGGTATTTTCTCTCTGGCGGGTTTTATTTATATTGTTTATGGACACTAGGTCCGTTTTGTTTGCCTCCCCCATGTCTTACAACCGGACATTCTCAACAAGGCAGCTGTCGCCACCAAGTGTTTTCATTGTTTTATTTCACAGACACATAGAAGTTGTATAGATCATTGCTACTGTAAGTAGAGAAAAAAAGGTTAAATTTCCAGATCATTTGGGAATTAGCTAACTGACCTTGTGATTTCGACTTCTTTTCTGTGAAATTTGTGAAATACCAAGTTTCGGGGTTTAGCCTAACAATAATTATAGATTTTCTTTAGGTATCTTAGACAGAGAGATGGGTGCATTGTGTAAAAGATGATATAAAGAAGAAGGAAGTGAGTGCCTCTTTGAAAGCAAAGCAATAAAATAAATTAATCAAAACTACTTTTTAACTATATTATAAAGTGAAATAACAGAGTTAAAACTAATAATAATTTATTTGTTCAAAAACCATACAGACATAAAGGATGAGTTGAAACTGAACATTAAATACTGCCTTTCAACACAATCTTATTACGTTACAAGAGTAATATACCCACACTTAGTAAAAGTCTCGACTATGGTACAAACGCGAGGATCTCGTGGCAACAAGAAATACATTTACCTGCATTGTTCTCTTAGCTAACTAGTGGAAACTTGCAACGCTTGTAAATGGATTTTGTTGTAAGTTATATTGAATACACGAGTTATGTATGAAGTAAGGTACTATATTAATAAAAGCATTTAAGTTTCACAATGGCTTTAGTTTGGGTTTTAGAACAATTTTGAGGTTCATTCCTTACAATTTTTAAAGTAATAGTTAAGCACATTCTTGGCATTTATTTATCTTGAAATAATATATTATGTTATAAGGATAATTCGTTCGTAGTTTTACGACTATTATTTTAACATCATTTAATTTATTGATTAAAAAAAAATACGGTCTCTGAATAAATAACAAATGTTAAACATAATCGCCTTCCGTATTCCACTCAATTATCACCACACTAGAAAGCTCTATAAATAAAATTCCAAGCTAAAAACCCACATGACGTCACGAGCGGCGATCGGCTAAACCGAGCCTTCTTTTCTAATAAACCTCGAGGCATACAAGTTAAGAAGGGGGCTAAGCAGTAATGAGGTGCAGTGGATCGCCGCCAGAGCATCCGTCAGTGCGGATGGCTTAATTGCTTGGAGAGGTGCCAAGCGGACTATTTGTTCGCGAAGCTGATGCCTTCTGCTTCATTACGAGTCTATCGATTTTAAAGTCACTGCCTTAAAATTGAAAATGTAGGTGAGTGGAAAAAAGTCTTAGCTAACGGTTTAACAAACTAGTCACGTGTTGAGCTGGACTTTAACTGGCTGTTCTTGGTGATTGTTGAATTAAATGTTTTTTTTTTTATTGATAAAAAATTGGATCTATTGTCGTTTTAATAAGGAGAGCTTTTTAATCTTCACCGATCTAAGAGTTTTACCTATCTTTTTGTTTGTCCATATTAATTTATTAAATCTAATTGCAAGGTTATACTGCATAAATAGGTGGATTTTTTTATCTGACTTTTGATCATCTGCTTGTGATCAGTAGAATTAAATCGGATCATTAAAGTGTCCAATGTAATAATGTTATGCTTCAACACTGCAGTCTATTGACATAATCCCAAATCAAACACAAACACGGGTTAGTAGGAAAGGTAAACATGAATATTAATGATGTACAATCTTACCAACAGGTATATTAGACAAATAAACAAAAGAAGAACTAACTGATTACAAATGCAGAGAATAAAACTGCGTGTTATTGTACTTTCCAGTTTGTGAGTGTCCTTTTATACCACTCCACAATCCGTGCATTTTATCACAGAAAAAAGGCCGACGAAAAAAAAACTTTTGATTGGTTTAAAAAAGCTCACAATATAAATACATATTTTTAAATATAGATAAATCAATTAATACAAACTGGAATACAGAAGTACCGGAGAGGTCTTAATCCTTTCGGGCCAGTCTGATTGTATTTTGATGCGGGACTCGACCGACGAATCTCGAGCCCATCCCGTGGACAGTTACCGAATACAATGTATAAACTGAAGCGTGTGCGTGTACTGCTATTGATCGACACGCTAAGAAGAAGAAGTGAAGCGAAGGGACTCTTTCATTTTTATGTACATAAATATAGGTTGCGGAAAGAGCGTATGGTGAAAATGGGACAAAAGTTAAAGGCTCAAAAGAAGTATTGGATTAATACGAATGAAAAATTTATAATCGGAGTGAAGATGGTAAATGTGTTGGCAATAAATTCCCGATGAATGAATAACATACCTTTGAGGAAAAATTATACCATATTCCATCGATGAAACAAAGTATATACGAAATGACATCTTTTTCAGCCTTAAAATCTATATTGCACTATAGTGCACTATACTGCACAAGTTATAACAACTGGATTGGGTTCCATAAACTTGAATTTTGATCTTTTAGGTATCTCTCAATATTCTATGAATTGTACCATATCTTAAGAGCAGGATTACCCAGGATTTTTTCCCACTAAGCTGGACGTAATTGGATCCTAAATTGACCGTGGATGGGGAACGTTTCGACGGACGATCGACTCATTTGTTTTAGATATTATAATAAATTGTTACATCCAAAGTAATGTGGGTTACAGGTGTGTTATATGTTTGAAAATATAAAACTTCTGTACTTATGTGCCGCCAGATATAAGTGGTTTGTTTTTATGGATAGTCCCAAAAAAGAGATTGAAGTTTCTTCTTAAAAATTATATGAAATTGAAAATGTACACAAATCAGTATGTAAACAAATAAGTTATAGAAGAAAAAGAATTTCAAGTTGAACTTAATTCTAGATGCAATATAATATGAATTCATCATCTTCATTATATGCCTAGCCTTTTCCAAACTATGTTGGGGTCGACTACCAGTCTTAAGAGGAATAGCATAAATAAAAGCAAAGCCACATGCCAAAATAGGACTAGAAAAACAACAGAAACTCTTAACCATTATAATTCGGTATGACAATATAATGATACAGTTCCAATTTATTTTATTTACTGGACAAATGTTCGTCGGTATTTACCTGCAGGTATTTACACATTCCAATGATGCAGACTATTGCAATAGAGTGCTGTAGTCAAACATATAAATTACGTGTTCAGTCAGCCTTGTTACATTTGAATAATAATTGTTCTATTTTATGTTTCGGTGTTGCTCAATGAATATAAAATTGCAATTGTTCATGTAGAAATGTGTTTTAAATTAAAGTTATTATACGTTTGTAAGTTAATGAAGTCAATTTGTACGCTTTTGAACATTTCAATGTTAAAGTTTTGAAAAGTTTTGACGACCTCCGTGGTCGAGTGGCGTACGCACCGGTTTCAAGCTAGCGACAAGCTATGAGGTCCCGGGTTCGATTCCCGTAGAAACCAACTTTTCTACATTGTCCCGGGTCTGGGTGTTTGTGGTACCTTCGTTGTTTCTGAATTCCATAACACAAGTGCTTCAGCTACTTATTTTGGGTTCAGAGCAAGGTATGTGATGTTGTCCGCAAAAAAAAAAAGTTTTCCCTCCTAGTCTCAAGTTCTAGCTTTCATACGTTCTTCTAAACATTCGTTAACCCACTACTGTTCAGTCAAGCTACTGTTAATACAGTAGGTAGCTGCCTAACCATGGTACCAAATAAATGGATTTCTGTTTATGACTTTTTAAAAACAAACAGCTTAATAAAACTCCAATTATTATTAAAAATTAAAAAACACGCCTGCCATGTAAAAAAAATTAAAAACAAGTCAAATATTTGCAGTCGGGGTCGGTTACTTGGAACAATTCATTACAGGTCCCCCGACTGCAAATATTTGACTTGTTTTTAATTTTTTTTACATGGCAGGCGTGTTTTTTAATTTTTAATAATAATTATTTTTATTTAATACCTTTTAGTGAACAACATAAAAGGATGACACAACACAAAAAAAATTTCGTTCGGAACCCTTTGCAGGCGATTTCGACTCACACTTGACCATTTTTTAATGTCCACATAGCCTATGTCACTAGGGATAACTCAAAGCTTCTAATGATACCACAAACATTGAAATCGGTCAAGCCTTTTAGAAGTTATGGTGGAATAAAGAAACTCACAAACATACATACATACCTACATACATACATACATGAACCCTGAAAACATAACACTCCTTTTTGGGCAGTCGTGTAAAAAAGAGAATAAAGAAGACTGAAATTGGGAAAACAAATTTTCAGACGCAAAGCCTATAAAACAATAATTCAAGGGTTAGTTATTTTACACAGTAAGACCAGTCTACAACAGTCTGAACCCGAACATAACATCCCTACCCATAAAACCTAAATAAAAAATATGTAAATGAGTAATTAAGCGGGCTCCTGTAATCATTTACACAGCTTTGTAATTAGTTCCGAGGGAATTGTAACTGTAATCTAAATGTTTGCGAGCCTGCAGTGGCGGCCTCTGGCGGCAATACCCCACTAAATGGCTAAATTGTGAATACGTTTAGTATTGTCATGCTAATAAGGAATGTTTGTGGAAACTGGTGTGTTTAGATTGCAGTTGAGTATAGAATAATTAACAGTGAATTTCTTTCGAAAGTTTTATGTTTAAACGCTTGAAAATATCCATCAAGTCGCACCAGAATTGTGGTAATGAGAGAATTCACAGCGTATATTCAAAGAATAACCATTTGATTAAGGAGGAAATGATGATTATAATAAGCCACATGATGTCTATATGTTTCCATCTATAACGCTACAACCTTACACATAATATTAATAAACGTTACAAAAACAAATCACTGGATATGTTTTCGAAAACAACAACCGTAACTTAAAATAATCCCTAAAAGAATACTATCGATAAATCTCCTGTTTGTATACAAAACAGCCTATACACCGTCCGAATTTCTATTCCAATAGGGTCGAACGCCTTAGCAACGGCCGGCAGATATATTTAATTAAGTAAGCCCGTAATTTCCGAGCCACACCTACACACAATACACTTAGGACTGGAATTTAATTAAGTAAACACAAATTTCACTGCATAACACTAAAAACGGAAACAAAACCTATATATAGAGCGGGGAGCGAACTCAATGCAGTTCGAGGTGTTCTAGTGAGGGCATATAGTCGATAATAATATTATCGATAATAATTTACATAAAATAGTCGTTTATTTAAGTGTTGTCTTTTCAAACAAAGCTCTATTAATAATGTGCTTTAAATTAAATTAAGCTTTAATATAATTTTCAGAATATAATTTAAAATTATTAAGTGTGTGCTAATGTAGACTAATTTAATGTTTGAGTTCATGAATTCTCAATAGTAGATAGATTAAAATTAAAACTTAAGGCAAATGAAGAATGAAGCTTTAATTTACAGTTCATAAATATCAAATTTCAATTTACTATCTTATGTTCGTATAATTATGTTATGCATATTTAACGTTTAACGTCACCAGTATATCAGGCTTTAACATTCAGACTAACGAGACATTAAGGACGCATTCAACTCAATTATCGATTGTCATAACGCTCGACGAACTCTTTTCCCAGCACTAGCAACTCTTACCTTGCTTCGAGAATCCAACAAGCATTTTTCTTTCAAAATGCTCCCATCCGGTAGAAAATTTTCCAGAGCTCACACATTTTGCGGCTTTTCTTTCAGAAATACGCGTAAGGTTAAATGTAGCCGGGTTTCAGTTTATATTTTGAGTTTTATTTTATCTTAAGCTGTACTGTCAACGGTTCGGTCCATGTAAGCAGATTTAAATTTGGTATAAATGGTCAGTTTGTTTTGGTTATTCATACACAGATCGTCAAGGTAAAAGTTTTAAAACTCCTTTTGTGCTTCATATCGAAAAGTTAGAAAAAAAATCTTTTTATCTTTTGATTACCTTGTTATTGGAAAAACGGAGCTTTTGTCTACTAGTAAATACAAACCAAAAAATAATTACCAAAGTCCAAAATCTCTATCAAGCACACTACATAGTTTATTACAGCGTTTCGGTCGCACAGCACATTAAACAAAATATATCGATAACATGACGATAAATCCAAGCAATCCGTTGGTCCCGTATATACAGGGTGAGGTTAGCAAACATTTTTGTGATCGGTAATGGGCTGTATAACGATTGTACTGTAAGTGATAAGTTTTGAGTGTACTTACATATGCGATGTAAATCTTCTTTATTTAGGACTATTAGTTTTGTGTTAAAGTATGTTTTGATGTTCAACCTATTTTCACGATCCATTTAATTTTAGATCAAGTTTTACAAACAATTATTTTTTTATGTATTAATAATAATTACGTTTTCTTTTTGTTTCTTGCCATCAATGTTTTTGTTGAATGATGCAAGTTAAAAAAAAAACATGTACATATCCAAAGTTATAAAACATATTGCTTGTTAAATCAACATCCAACATAGTGTTACATTTACATAGTATCTACTTATCCAAATAAAGGTAATTTTCCTTTGTAACTTGTATCACAAAAGTACATAAAAACTCATAAGCATAAAACATTTCCGTCAATAATATCCACAATAGCTTCTTACCGCATAAGTATTTTAAAGCAATCCGCCGATCGCATGAACGACTATTCCGCTAAACTTTCTCCGGAACTTTAGTTGGCAACTGTGCTTAATGTAAAGAGGTCTGTGCATGACAAAAATATGAGAAAACTTGCCCAATACCGCGAATATTGCAGCCTTCAAGTTTTTATTCGAAATACTTTCGATTGCTCGCGATATAAATAACTTGTGCCTTTTCTGTTGTGAAGTCGTATCGTTATACAATGGTTTTTTATCGATATGAAATCGTTGACACATAGGTATAGCAATGTACAATGCGTGTTTTAATTAAATTAACCAGTAATTGCTGTCATTAACTTTTGTCTTCTGTCATCTTTGTCGTTCAAATAAGGTGGTGGAAAAGGGTTAAGATATAAAAATGCTTAAAGGGATAGGAGACGAACATATACCAGGTAAGAACAATTTCGAGATACAAGCACACCTCTTGTTGTTTTAATTAAATATAACTTAATATAAATAATTACATATTTGAATAAGGCAGGAAGGAGAGAAAGACGTCGAAATATTTGACACACTTATCCAAATATCTTTTCACCTGCTATTAAAACGCTATTACCCAAACCTACTAACTTTAAACAACGGTTAACTAGAAAAATCTCAGGCTATCAAAGTGTTAGTTCACATCAAACCATAGCTCACGAACTGAAATAACAAACGATAGTACTTACAACCCCCAGCCTCTCATCGCCTAACCCTTGACAGGTCGACGTCCCATTTATTGGCACTACCATTCTGTGACACATTCATGTCAAACTCACATTATATTAAAGTCGAGAGGTTTTTATTGATGTAAACCGTTTATAGGGTGTAAAGTTAAGACTAGCCATGTCTTGGAAATGAAAAATAGTCAAAAGTCTGGAAATACAGATCGATTTTAAAAATTGAAATCTTGAATTTTCTGTATTTACCTCTTTTATCATCATTTACACGTAGTACATAGTGTACATACCAACAGAAGCTAGGTTGTAATGAAGTTTCCTATGTCGTTCACATAAAAAAAAATATTGTAAGTCCACATATTTTACATATATGACCTCAGTGCGAGCTGTAGAAGAGCTACATAGTCCATGTCCCTAGGTAGAGACGTTTGTATCTACTTGTCTTAAGTGAAACTTTCAATTTCGTTCAAAATTTGGCACGGTTTCCAAAAATGTTAATATCTAAGTGAAATCCTATAGAAAGTTGTTCAGAAAAATATTCATACTTCCCGAACATTTGTTGGCCGTTTCCAAGGGAACAAATAAACTCATGGGTTATCTCTTAAAGTTCGACCTCATTCCAGCTTCACTTGTACCCTATTGAATATGAATAAGGGTCCTAGGAATGTATTGTTTTCGTTCCAAAGTTTTCGTTTATATTTCCAAATATTTTGACTTGCTAAAATTTTTTGGGATTTCAGTGAAAACTTTGTGTTTCTTGTTTAAAATGTGCGTAGTGAATGTTAATGCTGTTTGTGAATACTTTACCGCTTGTTTAGCGAAAAAGGTTATTGAAAATTTTTGGAACTGCTGTTGGAATCCTACGAGGGGAAATAAGAACCAGGTGTTTTACACGATTTTGATCAGCAGTGTAAATGTTATCTGTCATTGACAGAACGCTAAATATTCAACTGATAGGCGGATACATAAAGTGACGCTTTTAGGCTTCTAATGTACTATTGAACTACGGAAACACTCCTAACTTTTCTATGTTACCAAATTTTGTGTATGTAACTTAAAGGTCTAAAATTGCCAAATTGCGACCCAGCAGTAAGTGTCGCCATCTTTTCTCGTTCCTTCTGTATGAAACGCCCGCCCCACAGTAAGACAATTACAGGATAATCCCATTTGCAAACAGATAAAGTTAAAGAAGAATTGGTCCTAAGACCTACATATAGGGGCAGAAGGTCAACACACACCGTCACAAATTAACTTAAACTCAAGCAAGCTTGTTAAGGAAGTTCATTAGACGGAAACTTACGAGCTCCTTGTTAATATTTTTAGAGACCCGCGTCTTGGATATTGCTTTGCAACCGACTGCTAGAAAAAGAGAGATTATGTTTTTTAACACATTAAAAACGCTATTGACCTTATTACCTTAATTTTTTTATATTAAAATTAATGTTATATGTACTTATCAGTATAAAGGTTGAAGGTAAGCGATTCGAAGTGAAATATTAGTTTAAGATCTAGGTACTAAATCAATTATGTCATCGACTCATCTTACGCAGTACAAAACTACGAATGCACTTTGTTCAAAGCTTTTTGTATACATCGTACCTGGGCTGCACAATTTTTCGTCGTTTCAACAACCTTAAAGGAATCGCCCTATCAGTTACATTATACGTTACCTCGAAGCATATCACCTTTAGTGTACATTAGGTCTATAATAACAGTTCTCAGTGGCAGCGATACTTCACCAGTATAATTAGCGCGAACAAAGTGTGAACACAAAGCCGCATGCACTCGGATCCCGAAAGTTTGTCACGCCATAACGTTGCAACAGTGCCCTCGCTTATAGGCGACGAAGTTGCAGTTATACTACATTATATTATATAGTGTATCTAGAACAACAGATGCTTGTTTAGGGCTAAATTATACTAAGCGATACAACGTTGAAGTCATTTTATGCTATGAATCTCTCGGCAGTCAATTTTGAGTCTCGTTCGCGAGTGTCATTTGTTTTTGAGGTAGGCGGTTCAAATGATGGTCTACGTGTTTCTATTTTATAAAAGCAAATTATATTAGGTAGCTACTATAATGCAAAATAATTTTTATAATGCAGTGCTTTACACTCTTCATGAGAAGTGATATCGTCTTGCATATAAATTATTTCGTCATCTATACCATCCGATCATGGAATTGAAGATTGAAAATGGTACTATACTCAGTGCTATCTTCCTTATTATTTATAAAGTGATAATTGGGAATAATCTTAATCCATCAGGAAGTGCAAAAGCCATACAGATACTATACAATTCATTGAGCAGGTAGTAAGCTCTAACTTCTGCAGTCAGACCAACTTGTTCGCCACATCCAAGTTCCACTATGAAATAGCTAGTTGATTAACTTTTACTTGGCGATTGGAAAACTAATTGTGATTTAGACCGGCGAAGGCTAAAGTTTTCAGCTACGTTTTCTGGTTTCGATATAAATGTGGTAATGTTTCAATTCGCTTAGGCTTGTGAATTGAGGCTTGAGTTTTGGAATTGTGATGATTTTTAATCGATGAAAAGTTGATGATTGATTATAATTATTTATAGAACGAGTATAGCGACGTGTAACAAACGAGGATTGAGCCAAAAGGATTGGCCATAAATATCTAACTCTAAACTTATAAATTCTTCTTCTTCTTCTTCTTCTTCAGCCTGTAGTCACCCATAGTCGGGTATAGGCCTCTTCATGAGCACGCCAAGTATTGCGGTTCCGTGCCAATCGCATCCAGCCCTTTCCTGCCACTTTGGCGATGTCATCGACCCAACGGGTCGGTAGAAAACTTATAAATTAGATTGCCATAAATTCTTATTTTCCTATACATCGCTACAGAACCACTACCCGTCGAGTAAAAAAATCTGCTAAACCTTCATCCCTAACAAGACATCCAGGATTCGCATCCACAACTCTAATTAGAAAAATCCTTGTAATCTCAAATAATTGTCGCTAATTAAATTTAACGAGAGCCGAGTATTACACCTGCTCCCAAAGGAATGGCCAACTGAACTCCATATTTTTAACAAAAAAGCAACGAAAAGGCAAAATAATTGTATGTTTTGTTAGTAATTCGTACAAGTTGTGTAACCAACTTAGGGCCCGTAATTTAGGGATACTAAAACTTGAGATAAATAGATAAACACAAACATGTACTTTAGTAATTAGGGAGCGGTCTTTGTGGATACCCAAGGGGGTCATTATATACTGGATGTTGTGTCCTGTAGGGTGATCGCCAGTGTAACTTAAACTCTCTCTTTTTAATTGCTTTTCTTTGTAGTCGGGTAGGCATCAAAGGCTTGATCAGTTTGCTCTCGTGATGAGTATCACAATTAGGAAGGCTTATGAACTGTAATATAGTTTATATCGCTATGGTTATTACGTTGTTACATTTTTTGTGTTATACTATGGAATAAATAAACGAGTAATAATACACGTAAAGTATGACATTTCAGGATGAGTTACCACATATCGTTTCAATCTAACTAAATAGAATTCTTATTCATAATTAATTACCGAAGTATAATTATAGGCCAAAACTTTGTACAGAAATAACTACGATTCAACAATCATTAGTGGAAACTAGGAAAGGGCAGGTTTTTGCTTAACTTATGTAATTGGATCTAACAATAAGTTAAGTTAGCGTAAGTAAGTTGGTGGAATAATAAGTTACCGGTAAGTTCTTCCGGGGTCGACTGTACCGAGCACAATGGGGTACAATGGGGTCTTCGCGACCAAAGCTTTGGCCTTTGATGTGCCTTCGTCGGTATAACTATATGCAAGAGCCTTATGTCGTAGACATAGTCATATAATAATTATTATGAACCATTGAAGTATAATCTCAATTTTGAAATAATTTTTTGTCAGTAGCTATTACTATTTTGTTAGTTATTTAAAGAAGTAACAACATTTTACAAGGGTTTTCTTGCACTTTTCATGTGCAATTTTGAAAGATATTGGTCCATTCTAGAAACCCCAATGCTATTAATAATGTATTTTTTTTTGTGCAACGACTTTTTTAGTTATGTATGAACACTTTTTTTTTCACAGTTAGTGAACAGTTCCAGTTCACAATAAAACCTAGAGAACAAAAATTAATTTAACTAAAACCATTTTCATCACTACCGCCACAGTTTTCCTGTCGCGCTAAATTTCACATACAACACTAAAATTAATGTCACTCTTCACACATTTGAGCTCTAAATTTAACGAGTTCTTTATCAAGTAAATAACTTTTCTTACTTTAATTTTATTACAGCGAGCCCTTTCATAATAAAAATGTAGAGGAAATGTTCAGAAACAAACCAACCGGGAGTCAATCTCATTAAGACAACACCGTGATGATATTTACATTAAAAATTAACAGAAAGTCACGGAAACATACCTACTGAGCTGTGATCTGAGCGGGTGCGTCTGTGGTTATATGAAAGATAAAGATATATAATAGTTATTCTTATAAACTGTCTTCTGTAACAATTTATTGACAACATACTTTTTCACTTCAAATTTTTTTACGTATGCGTAGTTATTCTATTCTTGTAAAAGATTTTATTTTATGTAAATATACTAAACATTTTTATGTTTAGTTTGTTTAACCTTAAACCTTGAACTTGCTTTATATCAAATCCTGGGCCATCTCAATGGAACACATACCTATATTATCCGTTCATTTTAAATACTTTTTATTTTATTATTAGGTTCATAATCTTCTACAACCTGCTCATAAAGTCTATATTCAGTTTTCGTTACGTTTCTGCATGAAATACGCACCCGTATAAACTCGCAGCGGCTTTGGGCATTGGATTTTTGTCTTTCCGATTAATAATTAACACCTCTTACAAACTCCGAACAGTTTCGACGCAATCTTGGAATAATACTGAATAATACAAACCTCGGGACCCTTAAACTGTGATACGTTTCGACCCTAATAATGTTTTCATATTATTTTCCGTTTTAAAGTACCAACTTTGTGTCTACAAGTTTTGTACGACTGAAGTTTCTGAATAAGGAAAGTGCAGTATAATAAATATAGTGTTTATTGTTGCAGAGGTCTACTAATATTGTAAATGCTAAAGTTTGTTAGAATTAATGAGCGTTTGTTTCTGTTTCACGCAAAAACTGCTGAATAGATTAAGATGGAATTTTAAATACTTATAGCATGATTTTAGGTCTCAGTAGGTGCATTAAAATACATATTTTGGAAAATCTAAGATAACCTTGAGGTTAAACAGTCAAAAGCCGCCCTTTACATCGCACTAGTCTCTTCTGTATCAAAGTTCTAAGTTGAGATTAAACTTTTGTTATTATTTAGATGGCTGTAGTTATCAGTTGTAACTTTTAAGACATGTGTCGAGTAATAGTCTAACTAATAAAACTAATTCTGTCTCAGTTATAAAAAAAAACTGGCCAAGTGCGAGTCGGACTCGCGCACGAAGGGTTCCGTACCACCGTCGTATGAGAGCCCCCCTTAAATATTCATTTTATGTGGTTTTTAGTATTTGTTATTATAGCGGCAACGGAAATACATCATTTGTGAAAATCATTCCAAGGTTTTATCTTTATCGCTATTTTCAATTATTAAACAAAAAGGTAAGTCAAACCTGCCTTTACAGTTTAAGCCTGTTTTCTCTCGAACATTTAAAAAAAGGATTCGTGGAGTAACACAAACAAAACAGTTAGTTTTTATGCTTATCGTATATTTTCAAACGCACTAAAACTCGTTTAATTAAAAAACTAAAAACTTAATTAAAATTTCCAAACTACACTAGTTTTAAAAGTAGTTAATTGTTTTAGCGCATTAACTTATTATATAATGGTGGCAACCTATAAACGAGTTTCTTAAGTAACCAATTCATTTTAATAATACATTTAGGTTTTTGCTCTAAAACGGAAGCCCAGTTTGAAAACGGCATTAGTGTGTGGTCCAACACATAAGCAGTGAATATTCAAAATTAATATCCAGTTATTATTTCTTCACATGTCTTGGAAAGCCTTTCTTATGTAAGTATTTTAAAACGATATTTTATACAGAAAAAAACGCCTGGCCGTTTTTTTGTGTTATTTATAGACAATAAATAGACACTCATAGGAATAAAGGTACAAATTATACTTAGGTATTTTGAGATTCCAGAATCATATTATAGGTAATCACTGTCATTATATTTTATTTTCTTACTCAACCGCTAAAAGACCCACAGATCTTCGATAACATTTATGTATACATTCATATAACATTTATATAGGACATAAAGGTACAAATGAAGTGAGAGGGACTGTGATAAACCCGCTAACGCTTATAACTTACCCCAAGTTCCATAAGGAAGGGCCTGTATAACAGACGAAGTTGTTTTCCTCACGATTCTCGAGACTATCACCGGTAAGGTGGAAACGCAAACGACGCCGGAACGCAGCGATTGCCGCGACCCAGACAGGCGTCTTAAAAAGTAATATTCTAATAATCTCAGCGTAATGGCTCAGCGGTTGTCTTTCTGCCATCTAGCAACTTCTGTGCCTACTAAATATGCATATTTATTGGTATAGATTAGGGAGAGGAGCCTTTTTTGCGGTAGACCACAAATGTGCTACAGCCTGGTTTTTAGTAGTCTTCGGTGGCATACCTGGTAGGGATTATACCAGGAAGAAAAAGAAGCAGAGGCTATCAGACATTAATTTATGTTTAGTAGCATTAAGGCCACCTTGTCATAAAATATAACAGAATTAAATGCCAGTGCCCTTGACAATACCAGAAGAGAGTTTTCCCCTAAGACAGTATCTTAGTACAACCAGAGTACAAAAAGGCAATATGTCTTTTCTCTGTAACAATGGATTCAAGACACGTATATTATTTTACAATGTTTGTATATGCATAGCTAACCTACCTACCAAACCAAGAAGACGGTTAGATAAAAAACCTCAGCGTAGCAGATAATTTAATGCTTTTGTTACCACGACTACGAAGTGGCTACGGTAAACACGGCTTCATAGCTACGACTGCTACAAAACCGTAGCGTATTACACAGTACACTGATTCTAGCTACGGCATTGAGTAGGTGAAAATCTTAAGTACCGTTGCAGGAGTAGAGACGAAGACTTAATATAGTGGGCTTTTTATTATTTCTTTTGTTTTTTTTATAGGTTTACAATAATTTCACATGGGAGAAAGGAATACTATGACTAATAATTTTAAATTTCTTTTGTATTATTTAACTTTTATTATGGTAACTACGAAATACCAGTTTGGCATTTAAGTAAATATACTTTGAGTAATGATTACGTAATTCATAAACTCCTTGTTTTTAATTTGATAGAGTTAAAAATAAAGAGTTCACCTCATCCCTCACGAAAACTCCATTAAACTTTCCATAAAATTTATAACCACGTTTTCAATTTTCATCCATGAAAACCGCTCGTCTACTCCAAACGAAGCGATGCAGAATAATGCCAACTTTTTCAATAATTCGCCCAGTTCCGCTCTGTAGGCACAATTAAAGGAAAAAGTAAGAACGGAAGGAAAACAAAAGGTCACTCGGCCCCGTGTTACACTTCAAATTACAAAGCAGTTTCAACAAGAAATAAAAATTAAAAATTCACTTCCTGTCTCTCTGGTTTGTTATTGTTCCAGATTATGAAGCTTTGGCTCTTGGACTATGTTTTAGTAATTTTATTTTGTCCCCAGTTGTGACTGTTGACAGATAAACTAAAGGACAGTCGTTATGTATGAAGCTTTTCAGTTTAAACTTATATAGTGATGTTGTTTTTTTTTTGCGTATTGAACAATGTTTGATTTTGAACTGTGGTTGATACAAGGTACATACAATATTTTGTTAAAAAGTAATAATTTGTATACCAACACTAAAAAGACTGCTAGGTGTTACTAATCACTATAACTTATAACGTATACGTAAAATAATAGGTACACAAAGTGGTCATAGACCATCACTTAACCATATATTATCCCGGAATTAAAAATTTGCTTTCTAATCCTTGTCCTTCATAAAACGAAAGTTTTACGACATAATTTACATTTTCTACCTCTAAACCCACTAACCTGGCGCTAACCCTCAAAAAGGTTAGACAATGCGCGATCCAAACAAAAACTCTTATCGAACAAATACAATATTCAATAATAACGGTATCAGCGGAGTTCGCAAACAAATCCGACCGTGCTAATTGGCAGCCCTGCCTGTACGACTGAACTCTTAAAACAGCATTGATGTCAATGTAGAAGCGAGACGGAGCTATATACTGCGCAACGGCGTCTCGCTTCCACAGCGGCAACAGCTCTACTTCATGAGGTCGTAGTAAGCGGTGGCTAGAGGCGAGGTGCCGGCGGGCACACAGCGGTATCGATACACTATCGAATTATACCAATTATCGCTACTGAAGTCGATACATCGATCCGTGGTCGATAGTGTGTGGGATTAGGTCCTTGTGTTGTTTATTTTTATACGTAGTAAGTTGAGCTGCGTGTTTTATTTCCAATTTTAGTACACTTTCTAGAGTTGTCTAGTCTTATTTTTTTTAGCAAGATATCGCCTTTGAATGTCGACGTATATATAGTACGACTATTTAATAGCATTATTCTCGACAACCTTGTTATTTGTATCTAAATAAACAAAAAACTTTTTTGAATAATTTGATATGTACAAGTATACTTAGGTCTATAATATACCTGTTACTGTACATAACAGATTGTTATTTAAATTCTAAGAAACAAGCTAGAGATAGATTTAATTTACTTAACTCTGAACCTGATGATAGGAATAATTTATTAGCAAGTTTCCTCAGTTAAACAAGTGTCACCAAATATTTATTAATAACTTTACAAGACCACGAACCGAGAAACGTACTTTGAAGTTTAAAATGTTAAATAATATATTATATAGGTATAGAGTCGTGGTGGCCTAGCGGTTCAATGAACGGATTTGTATGCACAAGGTTGCAGTTTTGAACCCAGGCAAGCACCAATGTGGCTTTTTCAAAGTAACATGTACTTTCTTAATTATTCTAAGACACTACTAAAAAACGGTGAAGGAAAACATCGTGAGGAAACCTGAATTCCAAAAATTTGGGATCTGAAATCGCCAATCCGCAGAGAACAAGCGTGGTGATCAATGCTCGTACCTTCTCTATATGGGAAGAGGCCTGTGCCCAGCAGTGGGACGTTTATAGGCTGGATTATTATTGTTATAGGTATAAATGTTAAATAATAAGTATTAGAAGATAGAATGTGCACAAGATATATTATTTGAACCGACGATTTACTTACCCAAAAATACGTAAAATAGCTTTATCTAACCCGTGGTTGCACTAGCGGGCAAATCTATAGATTTACTTAAACATATTGAGTTTGCAAGAGCAAGACATCTTCTGCGAATGTCAATTAATATTAACTTAGATTCGAATCGGTATCAGAGTCTCGATAAACTTGCGAGTTGTCTTAGACCTTATTGGTGTTGCCACAAACGTTAGCGGCAAATTGCTGACAACCCTACAACTGTGAAATGTGATTTGTCGCTTCCCTAAACTGTAGCCGATTCTTCGATTTTGGGTCTAAAACAAAAAAAAGTAATCAGTCTGTTTAAGGTTAACGCGATTTGTTACTTTGCAATAAAGTTTGTATGTAAGTTTTATTTAGTTTGATCGTGTTTTGTTTTTTTTAATAAATAGTTATTTTACACATTTTAATAAAAAAATAAATTAATAAAAATAAAAATTTAAAAATTAATAATTTATGAAAGGCAAACCCCAAAATCCATCAGATTGTTTGCATAATTAAACCAAATATTTAGATTCATCACTTAGAAGGTGTTGACATAGACAATATTGTTTCAAGATATTTGTGTTAGTTATCTTTACGCGACATTGAGACACCAATTAGGGGTTAATGACTCTTGCAAATCTTAAGACGTTAACTTATTAAGTGCTCTCATTACAGACCTGTCATAAACAAAGTGCGCTGTTTATAATGCTTTAATTTTTGTAGAATTTGCTCAAAAATTCTTAAATTTTATTAATGCTATAGTACGCCCCCAATAAGGTATATAATGACGTCATTACGTATGTTTTAAATGCGTCATTGTAAAATTGGGAAAATAGGAAAAATCCAATTAATTATCATAATATTCATCATTAGTTAACCACTAAAGTGAGCATGTTTAAACAAAGATTATTAATTACTATTTTAATTCTTATAATAACTTTAAATTATTCTGTGGTCTACATAGTACATAAAAAAAATATATGATATATTTCTATTATTTATCAATCGAAGTTTACAGAACAATCTAACTTGGCAAGTGGGTGTAAACTTAGCAGTATTAGCACAGAACTAAGAACAGCCTACTCCTTCGGGGATTATTTGTAACTCTACATACAGACGACCAGTATGTTTACCTTGTATACATAACTACATATAGCTAAATGTTGATACGTTCAGAACCTATTCACACACACTAAGTCCCTGAAGAGCCTAGTTTCTTCAAGTAAAGCTCAGTTATAGTTGTAATATAAAAGCACAGCAACGAAAAGAAGGTAAGATGCAAAGTAATTTGAAACGTTGATGAAAAAAAATACGAATACGTTGTCATTTATTTGGATCCGTACTGTACCACAAAATCTGAAAATGTAGAACCTATACGGTTAGCATAAAAAAATCGTGGCCACAAATAAAATCCGGATTATCAATAAAAAATCCCTTATTTATTTTATTTACCTTTGGACCACCTAATATGTTCACGCAAACGTAAATTTAAATAAAGCTCTTAATTTAAAAGTGAATAATATCCTAACTTAACAACCCAGTATTTAAATTGACCAAAAACCTAACCAACCATTTTCAAATACAAATTCGCAATTCGAATTCACAAACGCCGATCGTTTCACCGAATTGTCGCCAAAACGTCCGTTTAGCCATTAGCGATTTTCCCGCTAAATATCTCCTTAAAAGAGTCCCGGGTACAAAGAGGTTGAATGGAGTACCATAAACAAGTTAGTGAACGTAAAGAGGTCGCGTTCAGAAATCCGTTTCGATGCTTTCATCAGTGCAGCGGAAATGGAGACACGTTATTAGAGTCGAGTGATTGCGATGCATCCCGAGGGTTGCTACCATTGGTTTTCAAAGTTTGAATAAATGTGTATTCTAATTCAATTTGCCTTCTGCTTAGCCTTGTCCCTAAGCCATGTTATTGTCGGCTACCAGTCCTACAGTATGCCATTGTAAGACTGGTTGTCAGCATTGTAACGATTGGCAACATCGACGTATGATAGGCCAGACTAACGATTTTCCAGGCACGGAGGAGTCTGGATATGTTTACTGGCCATACGCGTGCCGACTCTGTCAAACCTTTCAACTTTCACTTACCCATATTTATATTATTAGACTCAGGTACGCAAGAACATTAATTTACTTACTATGCAGAATTTATAAAAAATACTAATACTAATTTTGTATCTAGGTAGTGTACTATTTATTTTTCTTTGAACAGCCTTATACACGTTATCTACATAAAATCAGTAGGTAGGATTTCAGGCCAGAGAGATGATTTAAAAAAATGTATGAATACTTGTGCAAAGCATATTATGAATATACATTAATTGCAATGTATTTTACAAACATATAACATGGTGATGTTGTATCGAACAAGCAACGTTTACACAACTGTTTAACATGAATATAATGTCCGACTATTGAAACAACGCAAGGTATGCCCCAGGCCTCCTTATTACAACACGATAAACACGGCAATGAAAGCCGATGTACCGACCAATTCAAGCCCTAGGCGTGACAAGCGATTACAGTGAGTTAAACGTGAGCATTCAATGAGTTTACATAGTAGGTCCCAACATTATTATTGATTGATTCAATGAACATAATTACAAACACCGCGAGTTTCGGGAACGAAACCTAGAAGCACGCTCCAGTGCACATCAAAAGGGGTTATTTTAATGAACATGCGTGAAGTAAATTATGTATTAATATTAATTTTAATCATTAAATTAAACATACATACATTTCCGACAGCACTTTATGCTCGGAAAAATACAAGTGAAAAGTAAACATGCACCGACAATTTCCTTCGAGACGGCCATCAAAACATTGTTGAAAAACTTCAATGGTGAGTGAAATGCAAATCTTACGACGTGAAAGTAGAACGAGATTGGATTTCGTTTCACTATCCATTGCGCTGTGAGTATAATAATATGGGAAGCTTCACGAATCGATAATAGCAGGCAATGTATTGTGATATGTAGGTATTTGTAATGTACCTAAGCTTATGTAAAAATATCATTGGTATCCTTTTCAGTTTAAATAATTAACTTCAAATTATTGTTTATTAAATTAATCTGTTAATATAGTTTAAACTACTTTCCAATAAAGGACGCTATGAATATTAAATAGATTTCAGAGGAAACGGTTAACCATACCATGTAGAAAAATGTCCGACCTCACATGAAATAGAAACCTATGGCATCACAAATGGAACAAGAACACAGAAGTCAGAACCGAGGCCTCATATTCCAGTCAATACTTGGAAAAGAATAAACGCTAGCTATGTGACAGCAATGTCTATTTTCGTACAACGCGAACGAACTAGGTGCGTTCCACGCGAAACTGACGTGCATTTTTTTTAAATTCACAATGTTCCCTTTTCAAGCGTGTTCTGCAAAGTATTTTCTGAATAAAAAAGTCAGATTGCTCACAACCCGCTAAATATATTCACCGAATTTCGTGTTTAACCAACAGTCGTTTTTTGTTTTCAATTACAGTTACGGTGGAAAAAACAGATTTTTAGTCTTCCATATATTTATTTGTGTTTCTGTCTCGTATGATGAAATGTTATTTTAGTGGTACCTACAGGAAAAAGATGAAAAATTGCTGTTGTAATTTTATACAAGTGTTTTATGAGTTTTAGTATGGTTGTCTGACTAGCTAAGTAAGCATATTCATATTGTCAAAATAAATTAAACTAGGCATGTTTTGCATATTTTTCCGCCACGACTCATCTCTTTGAAGTTGTTGGTGAGATGTTTTGTCAAAATAATCTCTGAAATACCAGCATTGTGATATAGGTAAAACATGTTTTTGTTAACATTACATTCAATGAACATCAGAATGACAAATGACAAATACGCTTACATACTATATACTACATTGTTGAATTCGGAAACTCTCGAATCTTTTATAAATGAATGAGCCATGTACATTTAATACCTTATAAACTCTAATTTTCAGGTTTGGGTGGAATAAAACAGTATTCAAAAATTTTAATAAAACAATGAACTGAGGTAAGTATTTTTGCAGGTGCTGTAGGTCCCATTTAAGGCTGTGAATGAAATTATAAGGGTTCGGGGCGTTAACTGTTTACAATTTATTCATTACTTACACATACTTATTGTTAAAATACCACATTTTTTTATTTTTATGGGCTACTGTTATACTTTAACGATGGAGTTGACAACAATCGACTATAAGGCTATATATATATATATAATTATACGTACAAACGCAAGAATATTCTAATCCGATATTTACTTAAAAATCTTGAAGACATTTTTTTAGAATCCATAACAATAATGTCTACCAAGTTCTCTATTTTAAGCATTTATTTGAAAAGAAAGACGCATAGCATAGGATAGAAACAATTGTGGTATTGTAAAACAAAACAAAAACTATGTACTCAAACAGGATTTGTTGCAATGCCAATAAACGGACAGTACATACGAAACCACAAACAAAACACACTCAATTTATATTAGATTCGAAAAATCACGTGAACCACCGATAAACGGGAGTGGTGCAATGCAGTCGCTTCGCAGTTCCGTTCAAATCCACGGTTTATCCATCCAGAGGCAAGCAGCTTAACTTTGTTACCCCGAGCACCAATTCAGGCCAGAATTAAAACAGAATTAAATCAAACTGCACAGACTTACCCTTGCCGAGAATAAAATTAGATGTGATTTTAAAAAAGCTGGTGAAATTGTACTGTTGGTTCATTCAATATTGGCTGTTTGACTTCAAAGACGAAATTACCTTTGCCTTATTAAAAAAGAATTTGACATTTGCAGTATTCAACTTCATTTTATGGTTATTTTAAAAATGTCTGGTTATTCCGTATATAAATGTGGCCCAATGAGGAAAACAAATATATAACTACGATAAGCTAAATTTTCTTGGAAAATGATGATGTTTAAATCTCAGATAGGACATAAAGCACACTTTTACGTCAAGCTCCCTTCTTAAAACATTTAAATACAACAATTTAATATATAATATGTAGGAGATATTTTCCATGAATTTGTACCAGCCTGCCGCTACAAATGCGTTGGCCACAAACTGTAGCCGACATCGACCGCAGTATCTTGGAATGGTCATCAAGGGGTGCATGATCGCAGTCAACCGGAGATAGTAATGGCCCTCGCCACAATTAGTGGACACGAAGCCTTTGTGCTGACTGATGAACGGTTGGATTAGAGGCTCGCTAGAGATGGGAAATCTGCGATACGATAGCCAAGTGCTAGAGGACTAGGTCTATTTTTTTTTGCTCGCTGGAATTTTTTATGTTGCTAGCAGTGATAAATAGCACAAAAAAAAAAAAAAAAAACATGTTTATGGAAGGACTTTAACAAACATGAGATCTTTCCAGGTGGTTAAATTTTTTGTATTTTGTTTTAATATTATTTTTATGTTATTCAATTAATATTTGTTGTGTCACCCTTCTTACTTCTTAGGTAGGTAGATGTCATGTTCCTTTGACTAAATGTAACTTTTAGCCATATGACTTTATTTAATTCCTATAAATCTTTAGATTTTATTCCTTCAACAAGGAGTACATCCTTGGCAGGAGATTAAGTGCAAGCTCGGCTAGATTCAAAGCCCTAATTCTAAGTCCTTAGCTTACACGTCGACAAAATGGCTACTGAACAGTACGTTGGCGGGAAAATCATAAAAAAGCACGTGACTGTCATGTCAACTGCGAAACGTTTCGTTTTACTTTGATGTTTGATGTTCACAGCTTAACTCGTAAACTTTACCGTTCGGATTCAAGATTAAAGTATTTGTTATTTAATAGTTGAATTATACATAATTTTATAGAATTAATTAAATTTATTAATTCCATTTACAGATATTTATTTTATTTTTAAGTAATTCTTAACTTGTAAATAAATAATAATACTTAAATAGACTCATTAGAACATTGTAAAAAAATTTAAACGTGAATAAGCCTAATGGATGCCTAGAAGACTAATGAGGATTGTTTTCCACATAATGTTGTTTATTTTCCTACTTTATTTTATGTATCCGCTTTAAAACTTCAGACTACCCAAGCGCTAAATTAGCATTAGGGTTAGGGTGATTCAATAATGGTGGTCCGAACCCGGTCTTATAATCCCTTAATACGATGCTGAATACCACCTATATAACATGAATAGAATATACAAATGCTGTATATAATGTACTTGTATCTACTACCCTATCATATTGTACCTAATAATCAAAGGTAACCTTTTTTTTTTGCCTTTTTTAAATCATGATCTACGAGAGAGCTTACAGTGTTTTGTGGAATTTTAAAGGGTTCGACTTCAAAGACAATCTTAGACTTTAAAGTATTTATAGGTAAAATAAAAGTTTTAAACTGAAATGAAACTAAACTGGCCCATCTGACAGCATGGTTCATGGCAGAAGTTTTACAAGCCAAGTGCTTGAACTTTTAACTTAAATCATTTATCAAGGAATGTACCTACCTTATACCTAAATACCAACGTAGTAGTTATATAAGTATCTAAAAAAATACAAGTTGTATTTCACATAGTAAGTATATTCGGGTATGACGGGCCTGTTGGTCTAGTGGTTAGTGACCCTGACTGCTATACCGGAGGTCGTGGGTTCGATTCCCGCCTAGGACAAATGTTGTGTGATGAGCATGATCATTTGTTCTGGTGTCTGGGTGTAATTTATCTATAATATGTATGTATTTAGAAATATATAAGTAAGTTTATCAGTTGTCTGGTTACCATAACACAAGCTCTGCTTAGCTTGGGATCAGATAACCGTGTGTGAGTTGTCCCAGGATATTATTATTATTATTATTATTATTATTCAAATTTTACAACTCTAAGAGGCATCTATCCAGCACAGCACTTCATATGCTGTTTATTTGTACCATTATGTGTCACCCGTCAACACATTTCTTTTTTTTAGTTATTATTATTTTATAGAATCCTCTTTTACCCAACCTCAATAAAAAAAAAGTGTTCTAGCCATCGAACATGTAACTAGACCGCGTTTGACAGCACAGCGGTTTCGGCTCAGCACTGGAAGTTGCCCCGCGGGACAGAACCTCGCGATAATTGCCGGAAATTTCTCACATACTCGCATCACACGCTCCCTGTGTGCCTATTGACGGCACCAGCGGTAATTGTGACAGCTTTCCCGCCATTTAACGATAATATGGCCGACAAATCGGGGATTATATTAACTAATTGTAGTAGCGTTTGTTTGAAACAGAAAAATTTAATTGGGAATTGATTAATTGTGTAATTTGAAGGTTTAGGCAGGATTTGTAGTGGTATCAATCGTTCTGTACTCTACAAAACTGTAAATAAACAAATGAAGCTTGTGTTACTAGAAAATACACAAAGACTTAAACACGAAAGTATCTATTACAAATATAATAGGGATAATTGCTAAGTGAATAGGTAATGGCGGCTCTGTAATTACTCTTCCTTCAACCAAAAGAAATCCAACTGAAATAAAATACAATGCCTAAACTGAACATTATTTCGATGTCTTTTATATTATTTCCAATACAGGACACATAATTTGAAAATGACAGATTACCTCCTGAAGCCCGCAAAATTAAATCAACCGACATTAATGTAGATAGATTTAAAAACTGCCCAAGAGACCAAATCACAAAATTCATCCATTCCCAATTAGAGGCACATTTTTTTTTCCCAAAACGACGGACTCGAACCAATTAGAGACTGTCGACTGATGTATCGACAATTTTATATCTTGATCAAAATTTATATCCGGTGGGAAATCGAGGGGTATCCGGCGTAATTGTTGCCGCGGTCCGTCGGCCTCCGATTGCCGGATTACGATTTCGTCTAGACTCAGATGACTGAGAACACAAAAAAGGAATATTTTTTCTTTTATCTTGTCTCGCTGTTTGATCAATTAGGTCGGCGCAGATAGAAATGTACGATGTTGGTTTATTGCGCAGTAATGGTGGAAGTTTGACAATTCGTACGCTCCATTGGGCAAGTGTAAATGGATTTTGTCGATGTTTTTTGAAGATTCGACTAACATTGACAACCTTTTGTATTTTCATCTTGTCTGAAAACACAAACGGACTAGGTCGTGCCACAGAATCGTAGTTAGATAATATATTAAAGAAGGAACCAGAACTGTGTTATGTTTTATGATATCATCAAATGCACATTACATTTGTATAAATGTAATGTGCTTTTCAACTAAACTAAAGTATATTGTTGTGAGCATTCAACCATGGAGCTTTAGACACCATGCCCAAATGATTTAAATGCCATCATGAAGGAAGAAGTTGGTACTTAGTTAGTAAGAATATATTATACTTTATATCTCGTATTCCACAACCAAGTCGCCCACCGTAAACTGAACAACACGAGCACAGAACCACGATAAACAGGTATTAGGCGCTTCACAAAGGCGAATACTAACGTTACGAGTCTACGGGCAATTTCCGCCGGTTGTCGACAAAAGACAGATTAACAACACGCCGCGGATGATGCGTGTTTAATAATTCAATAGCTTCCGACTTCAATGCGCCATCTACTCAAACAGTTTGAAATTCCGTGTACTACCTACATTTTAATGTGTAGGTAAGTGAGTGACTGCTATGTTTTGAATTCAAAGCAAAACAGGACATAATCCAAGCTGAAATTATTTTTATTCTGCATTTTAATTTTATCCGCAAACATCGGATAGCATCTTGTTGTCAATACCTACATACCTATTTAGTTATATTTTCAAAATGAGTAAATAAAGTTTCTAATGCGCATAGGTCTGCTGCCGCATTTTTTTGTGAATAACGGAACTTTATCCCCGTAGGTATAGGCTGGATACTAAAATAAATTAATATCTATAGAATCTTCATTCAATAGTTAGGATCAAAGAAAAATTACCTAATTTACTGGAAGTAATGACTTAACTAGCAAAGTTTTCCCATAATAAGTTCTTCTTTTATGACATTATACTTTTTATAAGTTATAAACTTTTTTAAGTCTATACTTTACGCGAACGAAAAAATTGTACCATCGATTTATGGTTACGAACCGTTATTCTTATCAAAAACCCGAATAATATTTACCGGAGTCGGTACGGCGCTTTACGAAAATTGCCCAATATTTCCTACTATCATCCCCTCGAATACACACAACTCATGCACATATTAATCCTCGGATATTTAGCGTTCAAACGCGACAGTTAAACAAATGCAAAGCAATAACTAACACTAGAACGGCCGGTAATGGGTGTGGACGCCATCTTTTTCTTTTCGCGCGCTCCGCCATGTTGCCGCTGTGTCGGAACCGGACGGCGTCACGGCGGCGCCTTGTCCGGAAACGGCGGGTCGGGTGCGTTCACAAACTCTCACTTGAGACTCAATCGAGTGTGAACGTGTGTGAGGACTTTATTTAGTAGACGAATAAGTTACACTGCGAGGAAGAAAAAATAATGTTTTAAACTGGCAGTGCGCCCGCTCGGCTCTTTGTAAGTTGTGCTTTCTTATTGGAATACTATTGTGATAATGCTGGCGTGGTTTCCACTGCTTCCTGTAAATTGTGGTCAAGAGTTGCTATAGAAGTGCTAACAAATAATATTAGATTGTAAAGTCGACATAAAATGAAAACAAAGGTTAAAACTTATACTAGCCTTAAAATCTTTCGGCCATTGTTCCATAGTTTTAACTTCCCAAAACTATAACACAGAATCAAGGCTTTGTTGCCACGTCAACCAATTTTTTCTTTAAACCCGCACAACACAAGCTTCCCTACAAATCGGTAAATATTTTGTTTTTTTTCTATGTATCACGAAACATTATCCAGAAAATACCCAAAAAGTATATCTAGCAAATAGGATCCGAAAGCACTCATTACATAGTATTACTGTAACGTTCACAGTCGTCAACTTTTGATGGGCGTCGAGAAAAAATCTTAATAGAATAGGGTACGATAATGCGAGCCTAATATGTTTGTTTACGGCATACGTGATCGTATGACAGGCTCACAAACGGTGGCAGTTTATCGCTGTTTTTCCGACTTATTTACATTTGAAACGTATCCAACGCTGTGTTCCAACAAATTTCAGTCATATCCTTCCTTCCTGTGCGCGTAATGGTGATAATATAGCCGTTTATCATCGCAAATAGTTTTTGTGTGGTAAGTAGTGTTATTTGCAGGTCATTGGTTACTGGACACTGCTTATTACCGTGTACAATAGAATATTTTTTAAGTAGTTAAGTACCTCTATCTACCCATAATTTTATTGTCGGCTCTCAATTCTAAGTAATTTGTTTTATACTCTTGTAAAGTAGGTACTTAGTTTCGATATCTAACATACAAGGATTAAACGAATCAAATGGAATACCTCAAGGTTCGAATCACATTTTCTTTAGATAAAATATAACCTTACATTCACGGGAAGGTCGTACAAAACTACTAAGCGGTCAAATCTTGAAAAAGGTCGAGAGTATTCATCTTATTGATAACGACTCTATTGACACGATGGCTGAGAGCCAGGTTTTCACCTTTCTATGGCTTACGATCACCTGTTATGATTTGTAAGAATTTGTGACATGAGTTCAGCGACACTATTTTTAGAACGCGATAGAAATCCAGATGGAATACTGGTCTAGATATTGAGAATTGAAGGCCAAAATTCAAAAGCCTACTAAATATCTGAGTGTTTGTCTCTTTTACCAAATGCCTGGGCCTCGATTAAGCTTTTTAAAAGTTGCTTGAATTGACTGAATGTCCTGCTTTATTTGGTCGTTTTTACGATAATTGGCATTCTGCTAACTGTCATTACGATCATTAATTGGTCATTACGATCATTCTCTTCGAGAGTTCAATGAGATTTTATTGTAGGCTTATCTGGGGCCCGAGTCTGCTATTTACATTTGCTTGAATCGTCTGAGTGGGTGGGGTTAGTGGGACCATTTTACGATAATTGGCATTCTACTAACTGTCAAAACGTCACAATTGGCCATTGGAACGATTGAGCCGCGAGTTGAGTGAATATGACCGATGGCCGGTACAATTTCGTATTCCGCTATTTTTTGACAGCAGTTGCATCATATCTATGGCTAAACATTTTTATTTTTCATAGACAATGTGTCAATTTCAACGAAAACTTTCCTTTTTTAAAACATAATTATCCTTATTTACAAGTTTTTAATAGAAATTACATATTGTATGGGCTTTTACAATTAATTAGTATTCAAAAAACAATTAATACAATTTTTTGCAACATAAGAAACGATTATTAATAATTAGTGCCAATCGGTGTTGCCTATTAATAATTACAAAATGTTTGATACTTTTATTTTTAATTTAAATTGACAACACCGCGTCCCACTCATGCCACCCACTCATGACTGATTGTTGTTGGCTTAACTGAATACGAAAATTAGGCACATATTGGGTTGACACTATCATCCCATTTATGCTATTAGGCGCCATGACAAGTACACTAACTGACTACTGACATGCATTTAAAATAGCTGAATCGAGACCCTGATGGGAGAACATTAATTGTCACGTACCACCATCTTTGTAAGCGTCCCTACTAAGTAGGAACCTAAAGCTTTGTACTTTGTAAAAAAAAATTGTACCTACCTAAGTATGTAGATGTGAAAGTAATGTAGGTAAGTGATTACGTATATCAACGTAAGACATACGTATCTAATCTCTATACCAATTTTATTCAATCTTAGAATGTAACAAACGTTTTTTTATAGATTTAGTCATAGAAATAAATAGGCTCAAATAGATAGAGACGCAACCTTGAATATCAAATACATTGCACTGGTAGTACATAACTAAGTGGGTACACAAACTTCCACACATTTACTTATAAATAATCAAACGCAAACAAAATTGGAACCGTTGTAGTGACAAAACGGGGTTGCACCATAAACTGGGCGAGCCAACACGACGCGTCACTTCTCGGACTACGTTCACAAAACCACACATTCTATTGCGTCCGTTGTCGACCAAAATTAGTGTTACTAACTCGGTTTATTCAGTAAATGCAAGCATTAGCGGTACACAATTTAGTTTTAATTAAAACACACGTATCTACGAGTTAAGGAGTGTTTGTTTTGCACCTTCGCTGTTGTTCGAGTGGTACAAAAGAACTCAAGTAGAGTAAATAGTACGGACACGAATTACATTTTGCTAAGTCAGCAAATAAAAATAGTTTTAAGTGAGTTTAAGCCAGGTGTTTTTATGGCTACTACGAAAATAATAGTGTTTAATTTATGTATTGACTATACAATAAGACCCAGGTACCTACATACGAGTATCTAAGTACTTCTGCAAAGCAAACGTCTCTACCTACTATCTTTTCTTCTTTAAGTGTCGTACTTTTATCAAAGGAGTGACGATGGTCCTGTCTTTTCCGGCCACGCTAGCGGCTATTTTCAACGAGTCCCTTTAAACCACCAGCAACAACAATTTAACTAATTATACAATTACATACCTGTTTTTGTCGACTCGAAATATCACCACGAACTACGCGATGGAACGGAATCCTGAAGCTGATCATCAAGCAGGACATACCTACATCAATTTTCAGTTTATTTCTGTGTGCTCGGAAAACCACAAAACTATATATACACAAACAATGAGTCATTGAGAACATCCTACATATCTTTCTATTTATTTTAGGCAATGTCCACATAACTATAATAATATGTTAGTGAAACTTGTTGACAGGGAAAACCATACTTCAGCGAATGAGCGGAATTAGTGGTTTCCTCTGTAAATCTAGATCGACGTAATTGATGTGAAGCGTAATTAATTCAACCGACACACAGGCATTGCGGTAAATAATAATATGTCTAAAAACTACACTATTGTATAATTCAATAACTTTCACTCTACAAAACACAAGGTTCACTATACTAAACTTATAGACAACGTACAAAAATAGAAATTGTATTTTGTACTCGTATAATTTTTTTCGCGAATTAGCTCGTGTCATCAGAACTGACCAGCCATTACAATACTAACGTGTCTACTAGCCCACGTGTATTACTACCTTCATACAAAAATTATATCAAACGGGGGTATACTAAAAATAATTACCAAACCGTCACAGCTACTAACGCCATCTATTAGGGCTCATAATGCTAAACTTTATTGTAAGCAGCTTTATAACTCTTTACCAGTTTTAAAACAGTTCGTCCACATGGGAGCCCTACCTAACCTATAATTTAATGGTAGGTACTTATAAAACTTGACATTTGAACTTATGAATAATGTTTTTTTTTTTATTTGCATTGTTATGACCGCCGATTGTATGCCGAAAAGAGTGCCTTTATTTTGTATGTTCCTACAAATTACTATTTATATTATCTAAGTATCTATCTGAACTTAAAATGTTTATTGTTTCTACTTTTCACCTTAACAACTACTTCCGTAAGCAACTAGGTACCTACCTACTCACAGCAAAATGCTCTTTACCCGCGTCTGGTCACGACTTCACACGTATTAAGCATAACATTTCTCAGGTTAGAACAAAGCTCAGTATTTGCATATCCATTCATATGTCTTCATCATATAAAGTAGGACCGCGACCCAAACTAGAGCGTGGTACAAACACTTGAGCCAGACAATGTGGGCGCGAGTCATTGTTACCGCGTCTAAACGCTCGCGATTGTGCGAAGTAAATGCTCCCGGCGACACACTTACACCGTTCCTTGTTATCATTAAAACTTTATTTGAAACTTTGACGATGTTGTTTTAGATTGGAAAGTTAGGTAGGTATGCTTTTGGTTAGGTAAAAAAGTATGTCTAGATATTTTAGAGCAGTGTTAAGCGGATGTAAATAAACGCAAAAAAAAATCGCAGATTCCTTGATCCAACGGAGACTCTACTACTAAAACTAGCCCTTGCAGAATGATTCTTCGGCCCCTTCTCTGCTCAGTAACTAAGCGGGGTAGCAGATTACTACCATCACTACCCTGATTTTATGCCAACATAACCCAAGTCAAGATTCCCTTGAGGGATCTTAAAACCTAGCGGTCCTCTGTGTAGGGGTCGGTCGCCACGTCTAGGTAGAGTATAAAATGAGTGAGTGGGAAAGCCTCTATGGTCATTATTCGGGACAAAGGAAGCTCCATTGATAACATTTCAAATCAGCGATATCATTTGCATTTATGCTTGTGCAATCAGTCTTTTAAAATCAAGAGTAGATACTGACTGAGTACCTACCTACTAGCAATAACTAATTGATATGAAACATGATCTTTAATAAAATACTTGTGTGCCCAAACACAACTTTTTTTATACATCTCTATCCGATAGTATGGGTTGTAGACACCACCAAATCCATTAACGTTAGGTAAGTAATACTTAAGCAACAAGACAAATTAAAACACAAAAACAGATCAATAACAGAGTATAATAAAGGTCATTACAATAATAAAATTCACATATTTATAAAATATACCCTTGTATAATGATAACATAAGTATTCACATTTTATACAACCTACTCGCACTTATTTCTACTAAGGGCTGACGAACCCAATTTATCGACAGTTACAGATCAACAAAAACGTGCATACTATGTTTCCACTTAAGATAAATCTAGGGAAAACACTTTGGGAAAACATTATAAACTTGTTTTGGGACTGTATAGGCCACTGTTTCCATAATGGACCACTGAGGAAACAATGCATAAAAATTATCTAGATATAGAATTTGTTCTCAGCTTTGTATGTTTTTCCCGCGTTTCACAATTTGCTTGAACAGTTTCTTCCACGAATCTGTCTTCGAAATTTTCATATCTTGTGAAACAACGATTTCTTTATTTGATTATCTTATTACCATTTTCTGAAATGTGAAGGAAAATTGAGCTACATATTTTAACTTTGACACAGTCATTTAACTACCTATATAAATTGTGCGCTTTCTACAAGCCTAAGTAGTGCCATGTTTTTTTATTTATTGGATAGGTTATTTTTAAAAATCTATTTACTGGACGTATAAACTTTTCAAAATGGATATACATATTTATGTTAGAGTTTACGACAACAAAATAGACTGAAAATAGTGTCATTTAAAAATGATTTTGTTTGACTTCCTGATTGGATTTGGAAAACTAATCGCTCTCATGTTTGCTCAAAAATGTTTTTTAAATCAAAAAAGTTATAAATATACTATATTTGTTACCCGTTTTTTGTGATTATCAATGTACTTATGCTAACCTGGGCAACTGTAGATTATTTATAATAAATATTCTTAGTTGCCAAACAAATCACAAAACTACAAAACTTCAAAAAACATCCAAAAATAATTCTGTTATTGTATACAACCCTATAATAAAACTTTATACATAAATAATATTGATACAATCTTATACATAAATAAAATAAATAATAGGTATTCTTGGTAACATGATTAAAAAAATATTAAAACAATAACAATTATATACCCGGATATGCAAAATTCCCTAGCTCCATAGCCAAAAAAAAAAATTTTGTACATTCTGGTTTTCAAACTCCTGATTAAAACCTCTTTAGAATCCGAAATTCAAATGACACTACTTGGTTCGCCAACCAACTACGCAGGTTTACTGTACACTACGATGCGACTGGTGTTACTTGGCTAGCGGCGTCAACCTTTGTTTTTGTTGTGTCTTCCTTGTTTTCCTTGTTTTCCTCTAGATAGTTGTACTTGATGAACCGAACGCCCTGCGTGATCTGGGCTATTTCGTTCGTGAAGTGGCAAGCGAATAACAGCATGTTGCGGGGCTGGACTTTCCACGCGAATCTCATGAAACACAACGAATAGAAAGTCAGGGCTGGAAAAGAAAGAATTTATTTTATAAACATTGTATACATATCATATACTAGTAGCTATCGATGGTTTGAGTTTAGTCTTGATACCAACTTATTATCATAATGAAATCACCTTCTTAGTTTGGTGTAGGTTTTGAAGTACCTACATTTGTTTTTTAGTCTAGTGGTCAACATAAATATTCTAGTCTCCAGACATAAGTATAATAGACAATATATAATTTGATCGAGTATCTAACTAGTTAAACATTCGTGGGGCAGTAACGCTAAGCGATGGTTTTAGAGGACACGTAGCGGTCAAGAATACGGTCGGTTCGACTAACTGTGGGGATAACTAGGCATAAATTCGAGACTATTAATATAGGTACTCGACATTATTGCTTACTAGGCTATTACGAGGTTAGACAATAATTTATAAACGTAATGAGCCATCTAGCGATAAGACACGCGACAAAAGCACGGTAATATTATAATACAGTAGTGTAACTCGGCCGCATGATAGAGATAAATGCCTACAGCCGCGCGGTACGTAAACATGCGTTAGGGCTGCCCGTCTCCAACATTTTAATTACATTTGCCTACTTTCTGTTTCTATTTAGTTTTGTGATTGTAAATATCCTTTTTATATAAATAAATTCAATACTTTGTATATTGTATAGGAAGTGTTCAATAAAAATGCGTGTTGTTTTTTTATTGGTAGATTTAATTAAAAAAACATGTTTTTGTTTGAAAAACAAATCGGACTTATAAATTTGCGACCGAAAAATATTTGCGCCTCGACTGAGTCGTACGAAATGCTTTATTGTTAAATTTTAAAGTATAATAAATCCGCATTCTTATATAAAGCTTAATTAAAAATGCATTTTTGACGAATTCATACAACCAAAAACAGCACAATATTTCCTACTCGTCATATTAACTGATTTTTAGAGAAAAAATCGCGCGGTTATTGTTAAAAAAAACACACCGTCCGTTCGACACTGCGGTACAGCCGTGACTGTCTGCGACCCGAGCGCACCCCGAGATCGAGCGCGTAGGTATAGCTCGCGTTTCGTCCGTTTGTATGAAGTTGGAGTAGGTACTGTATTATAGTATTACCGTGACAAAAGTATGACAAAAATCGAAATAAACATAAAAGCGATCAGAATGAACATGCAGCGTTGAATTGATTTTTAATGAATGTGCTAATACATATGACTGTTTCAATTTCTTTCATTTTATTTACGTCAGACTAAAGACAAGATCTAATATTGATAAACACAAATTATCATTGCAAGTCAGCCAAATAATTAACTGTGTAAAAAGATTTATGACATGTCGTGATGTTTGATAACATCAAGTTTTATTGAACTGCTGAGATAACGATTATCTTAATGCTAGAGATTTAGCTGTTCAGACTTATCTTACACCAAGACATCATAAATAAGAGAAAATTTATTACTTAAAAGGCTAAAGGACTTAGGTATTTTGTATTTTTTTTTATAACGAGTACGGAGATAGCTACAGCCTACACTAACAACATATTTTTTTTATGACAGATCTAAGACTATTTGTTCGGAAACAATGTTTTAAAACGAACTGGTAATAAAATAACTTCACAATTACTAAAAGGAGAACAGTTTATGTATTATAAAATGTTGTGGTTAGCTACTATTTACTATCAGACAAATTTAGATAATAAAGTTCATATGTAAGTAATATGTAATTGATGTTTTATCTCATATAGCATAGATGTTACATAATAGTAGCTAATGATTATCACCTAGGCCTATACAACATACTGACCGTCTATGTATACTTATAGTAATAGTATACCTATGCACTAAAAATACACTGTAATGTGTTATTAAGTATGATGATGATAACCTATTATCAAAAATACTAAGCAATAATAAGTATATTTCTAAGGTACCTACAATATCACGTAATGGTAAATAAAACCTCATTTTTAACAACACTAAAAGCTGAGATGATTTAAAACTATTTAAAATTCTTATAACTAACTATAGATCTCAATTTCAACCTTGTTCAAAGAGCACAGACATTATATAGCAGATATCATAAAGATAATGTTACATTTATTTGTTTACACATGTTTAAATCTATTGTCACAAAGTAGAGTAGTATTAATGATACTATAATAACTGTAACTAAACTTGAATATAAACAAGCTTGAAGAAGATCTGTGATAATAAGCACAATCTCTATTTTAATGTTCCTATGTAGTATTTTATTATGATATAGCAGTTAATTGCTGCAAAGTGATTTTATCTTGAATTTTTTTTTAAGAACTACCAGGACCCGGATGAATGGCCTTAAACATAATTATACTCAGAGATTAATGATAACTTAAAGTCATATAGATTTTTAAGAGTGATTAGTTGGTTTTCCAAATATAACAATAAATTACTTACCAAGAGTCATTTTTCCACTAATAAATGAGGCATCTTTTTGTGTGTCTGCAATGGCGGCTACTGGTATACCCCAATTTGCTACTGGCCCCCAAAAATGGGTGCTGAAATAAGATGAAAATTAAATATATTTTAATGGTTCTAATTAGTTCTGAATAATCAAAATCAACCTTACTAGATTCACATAGGTAATAATAATAATATTCCGGGACAACTCACACACGGTTATCTGATCCCAAGCTAAGCAGAGCTTGTGTTATGGTAACCAGGCAACTGATAAACATACTTATATATTTCTTAATATCTACATATTATAGATAAATTACACCCAGACAACAAGAACAAATGATCGTGCTCATCACACAAACATTTGTCCTGGGTGGGAATCGAACCCATGACCTCCGGTATAGCAGTCAGGGTCACTATCCACTAGACCAACAGGCCCGTCATAATGAGTGATTAATATAAATTTATTTTCACTGATGAGTACCTAGTTGATCATCCAACATTCAACAGATGTTAGCCTTTGCAAGGGCTAATGCATGTACAATAATTTATCTGCATGATAATACTCTTAATTTTATTTTATATGGTAGCTAGGTATCTCTTATATAAATCTTTGGAATAAATAAAAACTGTTATAACTACAACCTTACCTCATTAAATAATTCCTAAACTCTTTGCTTTTCAGCTGTCTTGCTAAGTTCCCCAACATACTCATGCTGGCTGAAATAGAAAAAAAAAACAATTATAATAAATTAATCCTCTTTTGACACAAATAAGAAAAAGCACCAGTTTTAATGGAATACACATTGTAATCAACAAAAATGCATAATTATTATTATTACCTACTTATGCAGGTACCAAAAGATACACATAAAAAAAATATGATATTCATTAAATAAGAACAAGATAATAAGGCTTGGACAATAAATTATAAGATAGAACAATTTACAGTTACGTACGTTATGGTAATTCTAGTTTTAATTAATTACGTATGCTTTTACTAACAAAACATGTCAAGGTTATACAATAGATTAGTTTAAAACTATGAACGAAAATCATGTCATAAAAGAAAAAGATACACTTACATAGTTTTGATATTGAGGTTTAATTTAAATATATTTTTCTAATTTTTTTTTATCAAAACCGTCCCGTCCTTCTCGTTTTGTAGCCAATGTCACTGCCACTGATAAATATTAAATATGATTACTACCAGCTACGTCACAAAATGCTCTTTACAACCCACATCAGAAGGTGAAAAAACAATATATCGTAATTATTTTCTGTCCTAGCCACAGTATTATAATGTATTTTCCTAACCTAGCGCAGGTGTCGATAATTTTTTAACTTCAGTTATTGTTGTAGACAGCTTTAGGTATTTTAAACGCATAACATGACGATATTTTGGCATTAATTTAGCATAATATTAGCGTTAAGTAATAAAGACTGTATATTAGTTTACTATATAAATAGTAATTACTGTTTGATCATAACAGTAAGGCAGCCTTTGAGGTATAAATTAAAATAATTAGTTTTGAATTATTCTACTGTCTTATCTAGATCGTGTCGTACGCGTGTCGTGCTACATAAAATTTCTATTTTGACACATATTGTTTCGTTCTGAAATCTATAACTGTCACAAAAGAATATTTAAGTTGCCAACATGCACGCGAGCTTCATGCTCACTTATTTGTATTTTAGACGCGCTTACGCATATCATTGCTGTATTTTGTAAGCCCTCAGTTAGTTGATGCTAGGCAAGACGTACCATTTTGATGTAATCCAAGTTTCTCACTGTCGCCGGTCCTCGAGTGTCGGTTACGTATTGCTAAGTATGAAGGTATTTGCGTCATCTAAGTCATTGCAATGAAATACTTAACAACTTTATTATCCTTTATTTATACTGAAATTATCAAGAAAAATTTCGTTACAAACTTATCCAAACAATAACATAGGTATAAATAACAATACAAACATTGAAAACTATCTTGGTTCCTATTTTTTTAAAGAGAAACTTAAAACAAAGTTCAGTTACAAAAATCACAGAACATTTAAACAAGCAATTTTTCTTTGATATTTATCAGAAGTAAAGAACAATAACTCTCTAAAGACCTTTTTACCATTTCTAAATGTTATAAATTAATATATTTTTTTAATTATATTTTATAAATTATTATAGTTACAAATCTAGTAAATCTACAGGTGTTACATTTTTACATCAATGATAGGAAATTCACCTTTTCTCCTTATGTCAGGGTGGTCTTGTATGTAGTTATAGTGGATAAACCTGGCGCCCTGAGTGAGCTGGGCGCATTCGTTGGTGAAATGGCAAGCAAAGAGCAGGAGGTTCCGAGGAATCACCCTCCACGCAAACCTCATGAACATCATGGAGTATAACGACAAGGCTGGAAAATAACAAATAAAAATAATTTATTTGCTATTTGCAAGCTACAAGGTAGCTTGTTATCGAACGTCAACACATTACAGTATCTATTGACGGAAGATAAGTATGCTATGTATTTTTATGTGCTTTAACCATATTTCAAAAGAAAGTCTGATAAATCACGTATTAAAAAACTTACCAAACGTCATTTTGCCACTAATAAATGTAGGATCTTTTTGTGTATCTGCGATGGCGGCTAGCGGGATTCCCCAATTTGCAACTGGCCCCCAAAAATGGGTGCTGGAAGTATAAGGCAGTATAAGCGTTGGATACTAAATGACAACAATGTAGTAAAAGACAATGTCTATGTCATGTATATTTACAATTCAATACTTAAATCTAAGTAATACAAGAACTAAAATTAAATCTTATATAAATAAATAAAACTAACACGCGTCAAAAAACTCATCGTCATCCTTGTCAATGGCGGGAAACGTGCCCAGAAGGCTGGCAGCATTGCCACGTTGAATGGCTATGCCGATTCTGTGCAAGGAACAAACCAGCTCTCTGATCACGAGTAGAGTCTACCAAACGTTTTGACAGTTCTTTAAAAAGATTTCGTGCACTCGGACCCCATGACCCGAGCGTTGTAGTAAAATGTGTTTGGTGTAAAAGACTGATTCATTTAAACTTTCATGCTTCTATGGCCTATGGGCCAACTTATGAGTCGATATAATTTTTGATTCGAGTTTAGTTTACATAAATAAATAAAAATAAATAAATGCGGACAACATCACATACATTGCTCTGAACCCAACGTAAGTTGCTTAAGCACTTGTGTTATGGAATTCAGAAACAACGAAGGTACCACAAACACCCAGACCCGGGACAATGTAGAAAAGTGGTTTTCTACATTGACCCGTCCGGGGATCGAACCCGGGACCTCAGAGCTGGCGACGCCTTGAAAACCGGTGCGTACGCCACTCGACCACGGAGGTCGTCAATACTACATATACAACATAATAATAATAATATATCCTGGGACAACTCACACGGTCATCTGATCCCAAACTAAGCATACTATGGTAAACAGACAACTGATAAACATACTTTTATATTTCTAAATACATACATATACATATTATACCTACTTAGATTAATTACACCTAGACACAGAACAAAGGATCGTGTTCATCGCACTAAGATTTGCCCTAGGTGGGAAACGAACCCACGACCTCCGGTATTGCTATACCGGAGGTCGTGGGTCGTGGTGTAATTAATCTAAGTATAATATGTATATGTATATGTATTTAGAAATATAAAAGTATGTTTATCAGTTGTCTGTTTACCAAGGTCATTTTGTTAAGGTCAATAACCACTGGACCATCAGGCCAGACATATAAAATAGGTGGAGGAATTAGTTATACGACTGGTTTTGTCAGCTCAAGTTACCTCATCAAATAATCCCTGAACTCCTTGCTTTTCAGCTGCTTTACTAAGTTCCCGATCATTTTGCTGATGTAGTAAAGCTCAATATGTCAAAAATCTTCCAAAAATAGGTAAAGCTGATCACGGTGGTGTAAACACAACTACTTCTCATCCACTGCTCTGGGCCATGGTTTGCAGCAAATAAAGAATTAACGAAACCAATATATGCAATAAAGGTCCGACACTCGCTGAGCGACGATTTTTGTCTATGACGGACGATTATTTATACTACCTCAGCATTAATATTGCACTTGTAGTATTTTGCTTATAAATATTGAGTTGGATTTTTGTTTTAGTTTTACTATTGTCAAAATCATGATCAGTATTTAACGTTAGTTCGTCGTTCCGTCATATTCTGGCATTCTGGCAGCCAGTGATAGAGAACGATGAAGAATTTATGTAGGACGGAATGTTTGTGGTAGTAGTACTTTAGCGTGGTGATCATGAATGATCATGAATGCGCGTGTCTTCTCTATATGGGAAGAGGCCTGTGCCCAGCAATGGGACGTTTATAGGCTGGAATAATTATAATCATCAACTGAGTGATGGTATAGGTGCTGCTGCGGCTGAGACGTAAATTTTCCATCGGATAAAATCATAGAGTATATATTCACCGGATTTTGAATAAGCATTAATTTGTTGCAGTACCAGCCAAGCAAAACCTTCGGTATCGGCAGAATAAAAATATAAAAACCCAATCCAAGTAAGATTTTCATACAACAAGAAATGCGCCCGACAAATCTATAATATAATAATAATAATATAATAATAATATATTCCGGGACAACTCACACACGGTTATCTGATCCCAAGCTAAGCAGAGCTTGTGTTATGGTAACCAGACAACTGATAAACATACTTACACCCAGACGCAGAACAAATGATCGTGCTCATCACACAAAGATTTGTCCTGGGTGGGAATCGAACCCACGACCTCCGGTATAGCAGTCAGGGTCACTAACCACTAGACCAACAGGCCCGTCAAATCTAGTCAGAGACTAACCGAAACCTTAAGTAAATACTTTTTATTTCCTAAATTATCGTTTTGAAAGTAACGACATTATAACCTAAAAATAATTGATGTTTCCTTGTCAATGTAGCTTCGCTGGGAAAACAACCCAAGGAATAATTTTAAATCTGAACTACAATGAAAAATAACTTATTAATCAGAATGTAAAAGGAAACAAACAAAAACCTAAAAAAAAATGGCAAAAGCCTTCAAAAATATATATGTGTAAAAATATGGGAAAACAGAAATGTGTGTTGCGGACGCAGCATGGGATTATTCCGCATGCTCGTCGTTTTGTACATGCTCTTATACATCGTAGTATACTTCGGCCTGGTTGGAGTTCTTGTTTACCTTAGAAACCTTTTTATACTGAACAGCAAGTAAGTTTTCTACCTACACTTATTACAATATAAATCTTAGCTTTGTTCATGTGTTTGATTGTATTCGCTTTAAAGGCAGATATTTTTAAAGTTCAAACATGGTACCTACGAAAAATGAATATTCCATGTACCTACTCATTCTTGTCGAGCAGTTAAGATATTAATTACAAATTCCCAAATGAATTGTGGGTCACGCGTGGATATCAAAAAGTATTGTAGGTACCTACCTACTTTTCTGTTCTGTTTTAATTATTTTTATTGTTTTGTTTTTAGCGTTCCCGAAGAAGCTTACGTACAATACGAGCAATAAAACCAATGAATACTTTAAAAATGATTTAATTACAAACATTAGAAAAAGGCACTATTTATGGACGGTTTCATATCAAGAACACTTTACACAAAGGTTTCATGAGAACAAACTTAGAATGCTGTTATATCGGTTTACCCTCGTTTGATATCCATTAATTTCGACCTAATGTTTTTACTTGTGCTTCTCCGAATTGTAAACGTTAGCTCTAATAAAACAAAAATCAATAAAAAAATGTTACATTCGGAGCGGTATTTCGAAATACTACATGCCATTAATGAGAGTAGACCTTGTTTTGGTATTATATTCAAAATAAAATGTATAGTATGCAGTCTGTAAAGAATATAATACTTTATAGTTATTTTAATGTAGATACGATTATTTTATATACATATTTTAAACATAACAGTACTTTTAGTTTGTTTCCATGTATCCTAGATAACCTTGAATTTGTTGAGCTGATTATTCGAATGTATTCGGGAGTGTGCCCAGTGGCGTTGAGTTTATAAAACATTTACAGACAAATATGTTGTATTAGATCTAATATAATATCTCTGAATATAATTGACATGTACATTTTTTGTAATAAAGTAACTTGTGCAATCTATTGCTATTTTACTACTATAATATATTGCTTACAAAATGCAGGAAGTTATAAACATATAAGTACTTAAGTAGAACATTTGAACGACAGTCAGCCTTAGCTACACTATAACTAAACGATTAGCGGCGTATAAGATATGTCCCATTCAGCTTAATAAATTTGCACACTAAATACATTTTTTATAGACGAATCGATAGGTTACGGATAAGTTTTGTTTAAGGCTTTAGAATATGTGAGATTCGTGTTTGTAAACATTATGTATATGTCAAAATAGGTCGATCAATAGACACTCTGACAAAACTCTATAAAATCATGGTGTCCAGCTGTACATATTCGACGTAGAACTTACGTTGCCTAATGTCAAAAGTTTTTTATCGTTAAATTAAGTTAATTTTTGTTATACGAAATCGTGCAAAGTAAAAACTAACTGAATAAAACAACTCTTAACTGCTGCAATCAAGACCTTAACTAACATTTTCAGTTGGAATATCGCAAAGATATTGTGATACATATAACTCAGTCTAAAATGGACGGCTTTTTCACTATATAATATAGTTGGTGTAAAAATAAGTGTATATCAAAATAATAAACAAACATACAAAAAGTATAATATGTAGAGTACACAAAAAAATATTGCATAAAACCAGTCTATAAAAGAAAAAATAAACTGTTTCAATCTGTATATTTTGTTTTAAAAAGAAAACTTATTAACAATGATATATTCAAAAGTGATTTAATATAGTTAATAAAAAAATATTTCAGACCTACAATCTTAAAAAAGACTGTATAGCTACAAAAGTGTATGTGCTTAAAACTTATTGTCCTTAACCTTATATAATAAAATATACTAACAATATAAAAATAATAGTACGACTTCAGCTGCAGTATGAAATAATATACAAAAAGGTACACGAGTTAGTTATGGAAAACTTATTCAGATAAAAATTGCTAAATGCAAAAATGGAGATTCGAAAACTAGTATCAAGGTAGTTTGCTACAGCCAAGTATAAGCCAGTTGACAGCGGTGGCCTGCCACTGCACAAGCGCTGAATATTATATATAGGTCTATTTGACCGCCGCAATATAGCCACAATTCGGCAACTAAATGCAAACATACAGTAAACAAAAAATGATCACTAAATGTGAAACTGTATGAAATTGTTCACGAATTGTGATTTTAAACAAAAATAAACTTTTTTGTTACTGTACTCTCAAAATAAAGCTAAACTATAGCTGAAATACAGATCACATCATTCCTACATTATTGCTAGTAAGTATAGTAAACTTAATTTGATTAACTTTTACACTTTTTTAATCTGGCAACCTAAAATGTTGCCTATCTAAAAACATATTACATTGATGTCGTTATAAAAATAATATCAAAATTTAATATAAAAGTATTAGCTACAACTTGTTTAATCTTACTGTAACTCAGATCCTATTAGTAATATCAACTACCCTTATCAGTGGTAGAAAAACATACAAATACATAAAAAATATGAATAGCTGCTAAATAATATTTAAATTCAGACTAAATCGGTACATCGAAGCTGTCTTTTGAAAATGTCTTTGATTGTTATCAGAAAGGATTTCAACACTATAACATATCTATTTCAACTATCTATGTAAAATTGCATCATTAGCAGATAGACATATACAATATCAACGTAAAACCTTAATCAACGATATGCATGTATCAAATCATCTTTTGTTTTCTACTCATATTATATGCCAATATTTACCTCAACTTGAACACCAGGAACAAAACAGCTGTTAATACCACCAGACTGCTCTGTATTGACGCTGCGCCCGCTAGCCTACATTTAAACATGTCGATACGTGTCTCCTTATCCGTTATAATGTTCTGGAACTCGGCCTCTACTATCTGACCGTCGTAGTATGTGATGGGGTCCTCGAAGGGGTATTCGTAGCCTTGTAGGCATTCGCATTTGTAGCCGCCCGCCTCGAAACCACGGCCGAGGATTGGTACGCACTGGAATCGGATTATTTTAAAGTTACATAGACAAGTATTTCAAGAATAAGTTTTTTAACCTATTAACATAACCTACATTTACTTTTTAGACACTAAAGTACGCTCGGAGGGGCTCGTGGCTAAGTGTAAGCCGTACGGTTTGACTGATAATACAGGTTAAGCCGCGCTTGCCGCGGTTGGTCCGTGGATGGGTGATCATTTATAACATACCGAGACCCCTCCGTGTTTCGGAAAGCACGTTAAACTGTAGGTCCCGATTGTCATACGTAGATCTTTGGCAGTCGTTAAGTCAATTCTGACAACCAGTCTTACTATAGGATACTGTGTTACCCAGTAAAATGGGTTGTAGAGGTCAGATAGGCAGTCGCTCCATGTAAAATACGGTATTCAGCTGAATCCGGTAAGACTGGAGCCGACCCTAACATAGTTGGGAAAAGGCTCGGGAGATGACACTAAAATACGCAGCTAAATGTTCTTTTCTCCAACATTTTTTTTATAATAGTTTGATTCAGTCTACTTATATTTTAGTTACGAGAATCTGCATTGAATAGTCTTAAAATATTATTATCAGTCATTTCTATCCTAATGCCGAGCAAAAACCATGCAATCACCTTCCGCCATAATGATAAAAAAATAAAAATACTCACGTAAGAAGAACTTCTGTCGCACTTGTCGGTACCCTTGAAGGCGTTTGGCACGTAATACTTGTCGGGACATTGGTTGATATCCAAAGACATCAGAGACATTGTTACAGCTACCACACCCCTGGAAATATAGAAATAATTGTTAAGTTTAATTAATAAATATATAGATTGAAGATAAATAAACAAGAGAGATGAGTTTCAGTGAGTTAGTGTGTCCTTTCGAATACCTAAAATCACAACCATATAATAATAAAATAATAATTCCAGCCAATAAACGTCCCACTGCAGGGCACATTATTTATCTATTTCATATATCTACTTAATTTATATAATTTTCACAGCGTGTTTATTCTACAGCTTTAGATGAGATAACTAGGAATGAAACTTTTAGGCATTATGAAATATTCTAGTTAGTTTTAAATGATGTACAATTTATACAACATATATACTAGCGCCGCAACACAGTAAGGGTCATTAGAAAGATCTCATGAGATCTTGCTACACGTAAGCTTATCTAATACTTCGTTAATACATAAGATAATGAATAAACAAAACAAAAACTTACTTAAACTCCAATTTAACTTTAACACTGTCCCATCCAAAGAACGGCGCTGCGTAAGTAATAACCCACTGTTTCAAGTGTCCGTCACAATCGAAGTACGGTCTCGTCCAGTGCCCATGCTTCAAGTTAGCCGCCCTATAGAACGTAGGGAACCTCTCGTACTTCTTCAAGTACTTTCCTAACTGGTCGTCACGAATCTTCATTTTTAAGAAGAATTGTTCTAAGCTGTCGAAGTTGGTTGACCAACGTTGTTTTAAGAATTGGAACCACGGTTTGTTAGTGTAGACTTCCTCTGTAAATAGAAAAAATATTGAATAGAAATATGTAATTGCACTCGAAAACGGGGTATGCCGAAAAGACGCTTGCGCGATGACATCGATCGCCGGGTTGGTGGGAGGCGGCTCCAAACAGAAAAGCCTAGAGCGAATTGGGGGAGACCTTTGCCCAGCAGTGGGACACATAAAAGGTTATTAAAAAAAAAAGTTATTAACCGGACAAATGAGTTTGTTAGACAAATCAACAAACCAGTCATAAGTGTTCCTTAAATACTAGCATTGCTGGCATTTCTTCACTTACGTTACTTTCTTTTATTAAATGAGGTCTAAGAAGCAGTCGTTGTTATAATATTAAAATATTTGTGAAATTTTATACATTTTGTGATTTTATCGCAAGACAAAATATAGAAAAATTTAATTCTTAATATATACTAGTTATCAATATAAATGCAGAAGTTACGTACAACTTTAATTTAGTCAATTTACAGTTACACACATTTAAAAGAGATAGTACAGCTTACCAGTCTTATTCAATCGCGCAAGATCTTCCAGTTTGAACTTCCTTGTGTTAAGCTCAGTCTTGTAAGCAAATGGTGCAAAGAATGTCCTGTTTGTGAACTTGTTTCTATCCCAATATGTACCTGCAATTTACATTTATTGATATTTATTGATATGTATTATTCTTAGCGTTTTGATGGCAAATGAAGTTTGGTAAATATGTTCAATGTACTTTTACAGAGCAACACTCATTCAAAAAAAGGTTAAATTTTTAGTTCCACCTCGTTTGATAGGTATTTTTGAACTGAACATAGGTTATTACTATGCAACTTAAAAATAACTATCCAGTAACGCATAGCTATTGAGTGGGACCAGAGTTTTTCTGAATACTTCCTTTCCTATTCCTTCTATATAAAAGCTGGAAATTGTACTTCTTTTTTTTATATTCGTTCATAAATATATAAAGAAGAAACTTACCAGCTGACCATATCTTGGAGTCACCCAGCACAATGGAAAGCGTCTCGCCAATCATCTGATCTTCCGTCAAAGGCTTGTCAGCCACCCTGTTACCACTGAATACCTCTGTGGGGTCCGATACCTAATAAAAACAAATTAATTAGGAATAACGTCTTATTTACACTATAAGTAGAAATAGGTACGTCATGTAAGTGTTTTTGTACACTTGTTTGACGATCAAAAATACACCTTATGGCTGACTGAATTAAGTAGATTTTTGAGCAAAATCTATCACCGGATCAGGACTAAGTAAACATTTAACGTTGATATCGAGGACCTCAGAACTTTTGGGATTCCAGTATAGTAAAAATGTTATATATATTTTACTTACTTGTAAAAATGCGCTGATGAAATTGGCAAGTCGAAGGGCCATCTTAGCTTGGTTCTCAAATTGGTCCTCGTGACCAAATGAAATATCGCCGTTGAGGATCAAATCTGTTGGCGTGTACCTGTAACAAAATATATTTTACATTGTAAGGTCGATTATATGACTTTACTTAGCTTTTTTTCACTATTGGATCTTTTGGTTTATTTTTTGTAGTAAGCATTTATTTTGTTAAACATAAATATCAGAAAGAGTCCATTCATTATGTCAGAGTTTACTAGAAGATGCTTACGTACGCTCACTTCTGCATAACCATTTCAGAAGTATGTCGGGGTCGGTTTCAAAATCACTAGGTTCAGCTCGATACCAATCTACGGCCTACCTTACCTAACTATTTACCACAAAGACAAAACCTCGTAATACTTACAAAGAGCAGTTATTCGGCTGCACGCCCCTAATAAAGTTGAGCACTTCGTATAGATTAACGCGCTCGGTGTGCAGCGCGGCGGGCCCGCTGGTGGCGTTGACGTACTCGTAGTAGCGGTCCATGTACATCGCGCGGAGGAACGGGTGGGCTCGCTCCCATTGTACCGGTAGGCGCTGGATCCCTGAAAACACGGCAATTTATTGTAGTATAGACAATAGTAAAAACCTGAACCTTATCTCTACGGTTTTAAATAACGCTGTGTACCTATTTTCAAGTCATTTGTAATGCGATGCTTATTATTATTAAGCTCAAATCAAACTGTGAAAGAGAATTTGTCAATAATATATTGATTACTACTTCAGTAGACATGTGAAAACACATATACCTACTGTAATACCTATTTGTTATCCCAAATTCCCGATTACAGCATTTGTATGTATATGTAGTAGTATGTATATGTAGGTATATGTTTTGAGTACATAAAACGGATAGGTATTTAAAACTACATTTTGACCTTCACACTATTTGGTTTTCCATATTTAGATATTAAAAATATCTTTCAAGGTTGGGATTCGTATGTTCCTTCAATTCTTTTTTATTTCCTTTATAACAACTTCTAACGAATGTAGTAAGTTGCTAAAAACATATAAAGAGTATAATATACTTACAACCAATCTTCTTGCAATCAAAATTATTATAATATTGGTCGGAAGTTGCTCTCTCCATGATCTCGCCGAGGTAGGGCCGTCGCACGATGCTGGGGAGCCGGAAGCCGGGCGCGCAGCGGCACTGGTAGCCGCCGCGACGGAAACCCCAGCCGTGGAGCGGCTCGCACTGGTAAAGAGATAGTATTGATTGTAGATTTTTTGCTGATTGATTACATATATTATGGTTTGTTGCTTGATCGCATATTTTTTGCTAAATTCCATGTGATTATACTAGCACATATTTTACATATTTTTACGCAAATTCTGGTGACACTGAGGTAAAATCTGACAAAATCAGATCCATTACAAGCCAAAAAGTGGCTGCAAGGATGGCTGGGTCGTATGCGTCTATTAAATAACGGGGAGTGCAGGTCGTGCAAAATGGCAATACAAACCAAAACATGTATTCTTTTAGAGGAATGGTTCGACCTTCAGATATTAGATCCAGATATTGTTTAGTAAGATACTTATGAATTAAAATAAGAATATAATCTGCACCTATACCAATAAGTTTAAAAATCAAATAATTCCAATGTATAACAAAAACTTACCTCTGTAGTTTCTTTACACCGCGCGGTAGACGCAAATCTATTAGGTCTATCGTTACCCAAACTCGGCGGACATTGATTTATATCGATCCTATCGTAATCTAACTCCATCACAACAGCTGCCGTGTACCTAGAAAGAAAAATACACACTTATTAAACATAGGTAAAAAGACTATTTTTCCATATTATAAACCAAAAAAAGTACTCAAGTTGATAATATTGGACAACTGTTATCATTCTAGGGTTTAAAGGTCAGTCTAAGCAAACAAAAGCAATTGCTACATTAGGTCTGAAATTCTACCCGTATTTAAGAGCGCGTTTAATTTCAAATGTGTGTGTGAATGTTTAATGCATGCAACGAATTTGTACCTTGTTGCATAGAGCGCATGGTTTACAATCATTCTTCAACCTGAGAGAGATTCATTAAGTTCTTATTTTACAATGCAAACAATCAAGTGTCACATTTTAATCTCTGAAATCGTTACACAAAAGGAAACATGTTCATTTAATAAGATAACTACCAGTATCCCTACTGGTAGTGATCTTATTAAATGAACATCCACAAACACAAGTATTTTCTTAGTAAATGTTCTCAAATATCCTAATTCAAAGAATTTGATGGTACATTGCAGCATTGTATCTTTTATTATTTTTCTTTTATAACTTTAATTTTGTTTATCAAATCAAACAATATCTTTGGTTGTTTTTCTTTTCGTCATATTTATTTACTACTAGCTGTGCCTGCGACTTCGTTCGCGTGGATGACGAAACTTATCAATGAGTTTTAAACCGCAAAATTAAGTTTGTTTTTTATTGTTTATACTTTTTCTGGGATAAAAACTACCCAGTGTGGTGCCCAGGATAATAAAGAATAATTATACCAAGTTTCATCGTAATCGAACCGGTAGTTTTTGCGTGATACCTGAACAGACAGACAGACAGACAAAAAAAATTTTTTCTCACTTTTCGGTTCGGTTTTGGTCTAGTAACAACCCCCGCCATTATTTTTTTTGATATTTTCAATGTACAGAATTTTCACTTCTACAGATTTATTATAAGTATAGACTACAATTAACTGCTGTACAATGGTTTTATACAATATTTGAACATTGAACATGATGTATATTTGTAAATAAAATGCTTATATAGTAGAGTAGGTTTTCAATTAGTTTAGTTTTTAAGTGTAAATATAGTTAAGTTTGTAAATATTAAAATTACGTTACTCTAACTTTCGATGTTTTCTTGCTGATATGAGAGTTTATTCTTGAACATAATAAAGTATGTTTTAAGTATGTGGATGACTTACGTGGGGTATTCAACGTGTCTGAACTGCGTGTGTCGCGGGAATATGTCGGCTACAGGTGATACAGCAGCTACAAGCCATTTGTTGAGTCTTCCACAGTCGAAGTATGGACGCGTCCAGTTTACAGGCCCAGGGTTCTGTATGACAATAATATGGGATATTTGATAAATAAAAAATCAGAAAGAAGTTCACATTCATTTTCTTTTGTATTCATGGTGTTTCTGTACAGAGACAAACCACTAATATCTACATACTTTAAATTATCATGTCTCTATTACTTTTGCTCATATAAATCAGTAGCATATTGTTATAAAGCAAGTAAGTTGCATGTCTCATGTTATGACTACAATAAATTATCAAATAATTTTGATTTTCGATACAGTACATTGAACTTTCTACATACTTATAAGTCCATAATTACATACAATAAGTATCAGAACTATTAAATCCTTGCAGTAATAATTTAGCTAAGCTATAGTCTTTCAGTATTTTGCAGTGTAAGTTAAAAGTTATCGTATTTTTCCATTTTGTATTCCAGACTATCATAACATTATATCTCAAATGACATCCGGCTATAATAGCCTAGACTTCTGATAACCTTGACATGAAACCTAAACCCAGCTATCAGATGTAGTTGTTTTTGGAGGAAGAGGATATGACACATGATAATGAAGTTTATGTATGTAACCCTATGTTATCTGCACTTTGTCTGTTTGCAGATAGGCATTTACAGATTTGAAACATATAATGTTATAAACAACATGTACAATTTGGAAAAAGTATAAATTATTTTTGAATAACGAAAATTGAGTAATATTCCACTGTATAATAGGTTTCTATAATGTATGAAATAGAAGTTGTATAGGTCAGATGTTTCAGGCTTTTAATATAACTAAAATGTAGTATCATGGACACCTAGAGCCAACCAAACTATTAGGTATATTGGGTATATCAGGGTTTTTAAATGTTGTAATTGAATTATTTATGCATAATAATAATATCCTGGGACAACTCACATAGATATGATTTCTATTTTGTTTACAATGTTTTAGTTTTACATACATAAACAGAAGCAATACAAAATTAACAAATACTTTTGGAAACTTGTTATTGTATGTAAACACTCAATGCATACAAACCTCATCATTGCCAGGTGGTCCGTGGAATGTAAATGTTTCATTAGTATTGTTTGCATATCTGATCTCCACCTGGTATGTGGTCTTTGTGTCATGTCGCTTTTCAACTCTGTCAGGCAACCATTTCTTGTACCACTCATTTATTCTATAAAACTCTGAAGTATAATCCTTAGACAAACTCTCAGGGTCAAAGGCACCAAGATCCTCAACATGGAATGTATTTAATGTAGAAATCTTTTGTAGATGGACAGGGTCATTGAAATCATCCGCCCTAAAAGCTCTTGGCGCGAATCTAGGCATAGTCTTATTGAAGAATCCTCTGTACGATGATGTGTAAGACATGTTCGGCGAGAAATATATAGAACTAGCGTTAATGTACGGATTCGATGATACATCAGCTACTGATGATAGGAAGTAATACATCATACCAGGATCGTAAGTATCGTTGATGGCTGGTCTAATGAACCGCGACTGAAGAATATAACTCCAAAAAAACGCTCTGTTCATAGCCATGTTGTGTAAATGCAACATCGCCGTACGATTCGGGAACACTGGGTTTATGTTGATTTCTTTTACATCAGGATGGTGGGACACCGAGTCTTCTGGTAAATATAAGTCATCGAGATGCGTTATAAAGCAGTTGTCGGCTGATACCTTGTCAACTTTACCTCGGATTTCATCAAAAGCATCTCTAATTTGCCATTCATACTGGCCGGCCACACCCCACAATAACACACAAAGTGATATTACGAGTAAACTACAGTTTACTCTCTCCATTGTTGGTTTATACACTTATTTATTTAATTGATAAACTTACGAATATAAGTAGTTTAACACATTTTTAGGGTGTATTAAGGGCAAATACAAATAACGACTGCCGCGACAGAAATGTAAACGAATGTTTTGATGGTTTTGATTAGTTCGTTTCGTTTTGATTGAAAGTGCTTATTTTAGTATTGCCAGGTGTACCAGGCCATAAACAAAAAATCCAGAATAATTCAATTTTTGGGTGTTTAACTAAATTTTCTTTCTCAACGAAAATATATCTAAATATAATATACTATTTAAAAAAAATTATTAAATTAACCCTTATTCATTTTGAGGCTCAAAATACTGAAGTTGTGAAGGAGGCATTCGAGATATTATTATTTTTATCACAACTGTCAGTTTACTACAGTCTATGGTTAACCTTATTCTCTTACCGAATAATTAATTCTATGAAAATAAATAACTTGTTAAGAAATTGAATTAAAAGACTGCAATCATGGCTGGAACTCTGTTCCGTAAGTTTAATTTATTTGTTGTGTGTTAATTTATGTTTTATAAGTGACCATTCTTTATAAAAATGTAAATAAATTTCAAATTTATTTCAGGTTCCATGTTCACCAATACTTTATCCTTTTATAAATGTAACAGTACAAATGTGGTGAGTTTCTTGTTATAATTTTAGTCCTTGGTGTATTGCAGCCTTAATATTCTTAATATGTAATGCCAATAAATTATATCTGTAACCCTTATACGCAAGGAATTTATTCTTTATAGTTTTAACTATGTAATTGTGGTTGTAGGAATGTATGTATAAACCCATGTTACATACAAACCACGTATATAGTTTCTGATGCAGTAGGCCCTGTGTAATTAAAGTATTTATTATAGTATTATGTGGGGGTGTTAAATTATAGTATATAATTTTAACACCCCCACAATTTATTTCTACTCATATCATTTTCATAACATTACAGAGGTCCCTCCACACTGCCACTGTATCCTATGCTGCCCGTAAAGGTACCAGGGCTAAGGCCCGTGCAAAGAAGGTCAAAGTTGAAGTCACCAAAGTTGGCTTCATTCCTCACAACCAGAGAGGAAAGGATAAGTAAGTTTAAAATAACATCTGTTTTAGCATAAAGTTTTTACCTACACATTTTTAGATTGTAGAGTATTATGCTCAGCAGTGGACCTCAATGATGAGGATAATAAATTATTCTTGACTTTAGATATAGAGCTACATTCTCTAAGACCAACTTAGGCATCTTTAATACTAGATCTAAATTTAATTAAACTCACCTTAAAGAATATCCGCTGTTTTTAAGATAAGTTCTCATTAAATCCAGTAAATAAATAAATAGAAAAAAATCATCCAAAGTATTCCAAACTGAAACACGTTATATTCTTTTTAATTTGATTCCAGGATAGTAAAGACAAACATCAACAAGCATTTAGATGACACTTTCAAGCCAATCCCCAAGGACGATGTCTACCCTCTCAAGTACTACAGCTGGATAGTGTACACCGCTGAGGATGCAGTCAGGGCGCACCAGCAGACGCACCACCCTACTATGTATAATGTACCAAATGCTTTCGTGTTTGCGAGGGTCGAAATGAACATGGAGGCTGCTAAAAAGGTTTGTATTCCTGAGAACATAAGCTAGGATTTTTGCTGAAAGTAAAGCTAAATTAGAAAGCCCTTTTTTGTAATTAATAGAGGTTCTTTATGAAGACTCAGGAAAAAGTAACTAAAGAAATAAGATTCCTATAAGATTATTTTTCACCTCAATGTTACTTATACAATTTACAACAATGAAAGCATTGTTATAGTTATTTAAGTTTCCTTTAAATATTTCAAATACAAGCCTCTATATTTTCTACAAAGTTTATTGTTTCAGGGTTGCTAGAAAATTAAGATTGTAATCTATACATACTATCCCTTGAACATAACTTGCTGCATCCCAGACTGCAACAAATTGGATAATACCTTTTATAATCAAACAAAATAAATTTAGTTATTAAATATACAACCTTATGTAAAAGTTTAGAAATTCCCGACGCCGGGGCGAGCAGCTGTAATTATACATTCTTTAATTACTACCAGAACCGCTTCATGGAGAGTTTCACGCGTCTGTCGTTGCTGCCGCATCTGTTCCCGCGCGACGAGGAGCGCACCATCCTCGCCTTCTGCAAAGGCTCCGAACTCATCAAAGAGGCCATGGACGCTGGAGCTACGATTGCCGGCGGTACTGATCTTATCAAGAAAATACAGGTGAATATAATATGTTTTACATAACCATACATTCAGAACAAACATGACATCATCTATAATATAAAAATGAATCGCTGAATGTGTTGCTAAGCGCAAATCACGAGAGCAGATGAACCGATTTCGCTTATGAAATGAAATACAAGGGTGATTCTTAAGAAGCGAAAAATTTAAAAATTAAAATAAACAATCGACTGTTAGGCGGTACGAAGTTCGGGAATACCATATTTTAGCATCTCTTCATCTTTCCACAAAAATATTTTTTATTATAATCCCAGAAGCATTGTTGTACCTTATGATCTTCAATAAATAATGGTTGAATAAATATCCTAAAAGAAATGTGTTTAAAGAGAATACCATGTTAAGATCAGAAGAAAAGGAAAACCGCTTTTTTGCCTCATTTAAGTGTGGCGTCAATCACACTCGATTTTATTTTTGCTTACAAATCACACTTCGAAATGTAATCCTTTTTATCCACAGGATGGTCAAATCAAAATCGGTGACTACGACTATGTAGTAGCCCATCCAAACATCTTAACAGAATTGGTGCCAATCCGAGGATTAATGAAGAGAAGGTTCCCTAACCTGAGGTCTGGTACCTTAGAGCCTAACCTCAAGGATTTAGTGAGGAAGTTCTCTGGTGGCATCCAGTACAGAGTCCTGAAGGATGAAGAACAACAGAACTTTGGATTTGTTGAAGTACCTATTGGAAGGGTAAGTTGAAATACTTTATAAAATTCAGATAAAACTGTTTTGAGTAAGTTCGGGTTTGATCGCGGTTTACTGTTTAATTTTTAACCGACTTTAAAAAAAAGGAGGAGGTTCTCAATTCGGATGTTTGTGTTTTTTTTTTTTTTTTTATATTTCTAAGTTTTCAAAAAATCTGTTATTATAATTAAAAAAAAATTGAATGTCACTTGTGAAACTATAAATCTTCAGTAAAGCAAAATAAAACGCTACTTCTTTTTGTTCGAAAAATATTGATCATTTGCGTAGATACATGTACAGCTGTAGTGGTTGCTACTATTCCCTTTTTACAAATAAGTGTGATATTTAAAATTAAATAATAGTTTAAACATTTCAGTTGAATATGGAGCCAAAGCTTGTAGCAGAAAACCTGGCAGCTTTCTTAAAGGATTTGCAGTCTGCACGGCCGAAGCGGGAAGGCCTTTTTATTACAAGGTAATTTAATTTTACATTAAGAGCGTTAACGACAAATCCGCGGCACCAAGATTAGGTATTTGCAGCGCTCTTTGCACTCACACAGATGCGCGTGTGTCTGTGTGCGTAGAGTTGCTGCGTTCTGTCCTTATAACCCATGTTGATCCGTTGAGTTATGTTTACTGATACTTATTTAATCGTCAGTTAATTTTTATTTACTATTAATATTTTTATTACTACCTTGTGAAATAAAGAGGCAATTTTGGATACTTTATAAGATATAGTACTAATCAGGGGAGAAAAGTTAGAATTGTAATACAAATGTAAAATCGTTATGTAAAAAAGATTATTATAAATACGAAAGTTTGGATGTTTTTAACTCTTTCCCTTAAGGACTACTGAATGGATTTTGACGAAACTATAAATTAATTAATATAGAGTATACATCAAAATAGCATAGAGACCACATTTTCAAGTAATAATTATAAACGTGAAAGATTGAGAGTTTATACGGATAAGTATTTGAATGGATATCTGTTTCACAAAAACTACTGAACGAATCTTGGTAAATATTTAGCCATTTGATAAAAAGTAAATTAGAAAATCATAATGATTTGTATCATTGTTTTTTTATTGGCTATAATTTAAAAAGACATTTTGAAGTTGTACGAAGTCGCGATCATCATCTAGCAAATTATAAAGTACTATATTTTGTCCGCGGCTTCACCCGCGCGGAGGTTGGAAATTATCGCACGGGAACGTACTTCCGGGATAAAAAGAATCCTATGTCCTGATTTACATCATGGTCTACCCACGTATCAAATTTCATCCAAATCCGTTCAGCCATATTAGCGTAAAAGCGTAAAATACAAGCAAACTTACTTTCGCATTTATAATATTAATTTATTAGTGAGGATTCTTGTTTAAAAATAAAATATTTCAATATCAAAGTATTTTTTAGTACACTTGTATGTAGATTCAAAAAAATGTGTCCCTTTACTGACTTTGAAAGATAACCGACATAATGTGTGTGCCACACATCGATAACCCTCAAAAAAGTTGATTTATAATAGAAAAAGAAATTAATAATAGGAAAATCCCTAATTCTAAACATGAAATCAATTCCCGTTTAAATGCAAAAACAACAAATAAAAACGCTATTTATAATAACAAGAATCTTTAATAATATGACTAGAAGGTAGTGCTCCGTAGTGATCAAGATCGTTAGGTTGCACGATAAACTCGCTCGACGCCGACTCGACGCCAAGGGTCAGGAGAGGTCACGCGTAGACAACGAGCGATACGTCCACTCTCTAAAAAGTAAAAGGCCTCGCGGCGGACTAATTTGAAACGAATGATGCGCGCAGTTTTATAGTAGTTTTAAAAAATTTGTAGTAAATTAAATTAATTTAAATAAGCTGAATGCTGTTTCGTTTTTTGTAGAGAAGATATTGTTCTTTTACGATACACCTTTATTTTGTAAAATTAAGTAAGATTTATAGGGGAAAATAATGAATTTAGCAACCGCTTTTTTTTGTTAATTTCACTTTGTTTATTGTTTAATTTATCATAGTTAGGAGCTGAAAATCAAAAAAATCTCTGGTAAAGTTTTGCTCAAGGATATGAACAATTAAATAAGTTTGTTTGTTTGTAAATTTTATGACAGGTTTTGGATATTTCAAGCTTCGAAATGACCACTGTAAAGGAAATTTAGAAAACACTGTTTGTTTATCTGGTTACAATTCACGCATACTTTATTAATGTTAAAATGTTCTCACCTAACTTTTTAGAACAAAATATTTCCTACAATAATTAGTAATTCACACTTTCGTTAAATACGTTTTATGAGGAGATTAAATGGTTTGAAAAGTACGCTTTTTGGGTCAAACAGCCAAAATCGGCGTTAACGCTCTTAACATTTAGAAAAGAAATATTATGTACTATAATCAATTTTAGGGGATGAAACTTGTTTGGTTCGATTAAAAACTCATTCGCCCTGGAGTGTCTATGTAGCTCTGTATGTGTATTAATTATTTTTTCTGATATATATTTTTTAATCCGGGATTATATAAAACTGTAATACAAACGTAAAAATAGTATTGACAACTTTTCTTAACACATTTGTTTTTTTTTATTTACAGATGCTTACTACTAAGCCCACCATCCCCAGAAAAGTTAAAGATAGATCCATTCGTGTATATCGATAAAACATTATCTAAAGAAGTTCGGGAAGACAGCGACGACGAGGGTGAAGCCGTCGCCGCTACTGCGTAATAGAATAAGAAGTTTGTAGAATATTAGTTATATATGTAAATTAAACATTTAAATAATTGAGCTGTGTTTTCTTCAAGTTCTTACCTAAGTTTTGTAACTGACTAATAAGAGTCATGTTAGAATATTTAAATAAACTGCTTCATTTTTTTGTGGTTTTTAAATAAAAGGCGACCTTTTCTGTATATAATTTGGATTTAGTTGTTACAAGACACAAAAATAATTTTTGTGGATAATATTCCGGGACAACTCACACACGGTTATCTGATCCCAAGCTAAGCAGAGCTTGTGTTATGGTAACCAGACAACTGATTAACATACTTATATATTTCTAAATACATACATATTATAGATAAATTACACCCAGACAACCAGAACAAATGATCGTGCTCATCACACAAACATTTGTCCTGGGTGGGAATCGAACCCACGACCTCCGGTATAGCAGTCAGGGTCACTAACCACTAGACCAACAGGCCCGTCAAAAATAATGTAATTCCTTAGTTATTTACATTTTGGGTGTCATAGTCTCGTATATAATATATATGCCTCTTTATTTTTTTCTTAGAGCATTGATTGCATGCATTCGAAGTTGTTAATAGGATGGCTGGCTGCCCTGTATGGACCAGCTTCTGGTTCTAATGTGAAATACAGAAAGTATCTTTTCAGATATGCTTTTTTATAGCCATTCATTTTTGTTACTTCGGTCAAATCTGGAGCCAATATATTTTATGATACAATATTGTTTGAGGCCCACTCATGAACGCATGAATTAATATTTTTCTTTTTGAACGCATTATTTTGGTTGGCAGCTAATGTCACGTTGGTTCGTCAACAAAGATTCTAAAGTGCGTTTAGAAACCATTACTTCAAAAAATCCATTAGTGTCATGTAATTAGTATTATTTTTGTGAAAAATACTGTTCAGCTAAAAAGAGAGTTTTTAGCTAATAAGTACCTAAAAATTTTTCTGAATGAATTCGATCATAGTTCAAAATACTCCTTTTCACTCAGTAATTGACTCAATTGGAATTTAAAGTTATCTCAATACGACAATTTTCGTTTCAATGAAAGTTTTATCAAAAAATATTCTCTATTTGATGTTCTAGACATGTCACTTTGAAATCTAATCATGCGTAATTATTTTTACGATCTCTTGTTTTGAACGCACTCTAGAGGGGCGTAAAACAATCCGCCATCTTGTACCGATGACAATTTAGGATTTTAATAGTTTGAAACCAGTATAAATCTAATTAATCTTTACCTAAAAGTGATATTCCAGAAACTGTGCAGTGTTGATAAAAACTGTGATATTTGTGTCTCCAGTTATTTTTGTTTACGTTTCATCTTGACGTTTTATAGTTGACCGATTTTGACGTCGATTAGAAGAAGAGCTCTAGATAAATCAAAATGGGCACAAGAGAGGACGAATACGATTATTTGTTTAAAGGTACCGTTAATTCTATCCAGGAACAGGTGTATCACCTGCCCTGATGTTGTTTACTTTACAATATTTGTTTCGATATGTAACTTATTGTAACCATTGTTTCGTCTTGAAATGACGTAGGAAAAAAGTGATTGATATCATTTTCCTCTTAATTTTGTATTATAGTCCTATTAAATTTAATTGCGCTGAGTGTTTTATGTGTTATACTTCAAGTAAATTGCGGTTTCGGTACGAAACAAGGAGCATCTCCCATCAGCTGATTGACTCAGCTATCGATTTCTCGTAAATTTTCGTTGTTCGTGAGTCACCTTCTACTACACGTATGATCTAATCGTAAACTGTTACGTCCCTAACAAGAAATTGTGGATACAAACACGTTTTTCGTGTTTCCTTGCATTTGGTAATGTTTGCTATTGTTCTTTGTTTCAGTTGTGCTAATAGGTGATTCTGGAGTCGGTAAAAGCAGTCTCCTTTCACGTTTCACTAGAAATGAATTTAACTTAGAGTCTAAATCCACAATAGGTGTGGAATTCGCAACAAGAAGTATAGAGGTAAATATATTTTTTGTTTGTATCACAAAGATTAGGTTAATTTCCTGTCAATAACAGTTAGCCATTGTTTCTCTAGTATATGATTTAGGCTTCTATCTACTACATTTAATGTCATTACAAGAAATTCTATGATATAAAAGTGCATTATGTACATTCATTTGTTTTAAGCATGACAAAGGAATCTTTCAGTAAACAACTATAATGAACAATTAATAATCTATGACTTACTGATTACAATAGTATTTAGGTATTTATTGTGATCCATATAATGCTTCTGTTATATTTCACATAATAGGCACTTAGTTAAGATCCTGGTTGCACATAGATAAGATAAAAAATCTTTTTAATTGTTGGGTCTGGCTAACTGAAACTGGTATAACTGAATTTAATAATAAAAACGAACAAGCCTGTTACCAATAAACAAGTGCCTGTATATATTCTTAAAATAATAAATATTGTCCATTATTGATATGCTTTAAATAGATTACCTTGTCTTCCATATCTTTTTGTTTTAATATTTATTCTAAATACTTCTAGAAGTCAATATTATCAATAGTAGTTTCTTTCAACCCTGCTTAAGATGCAAGATTAACTATTTTTTATGTGATATTTTTAACTTTATATAATTAACTGACAATTGCCATAATAATATAATATGCATCGCAGTATAATATTTGAAATTTACATAAATTTTGTATTCTAAAAAGTAGGTTACTCAAAAATGCTATAAATTTTCATTACACTGAGCATTTGTAAAGTAAATAATGTGAGATTTATATATCTACCAAAGTGGTTTCGTTGACAGGATAATTTATGAATATTTATGCTTCAATGCAGATGGTTGTTATTGATAAAAACATTAACAAATGAATAATGCATAGCTATTTTTGTTCTGCCATTACTTCATCCATGGACATTAATTATAAAATATGTATTCTTCTTCTAGTAAAAATTGTAGGAACATCTGACTATGGGACTTGGATTGTGGGACATACTTTTTTTTTTATTGATAGACATTTTTATAGATAGATGTAGCCTCTCCCAAGGTTGTACCCATTGCCAAGGATTTGATATAAGATTCAATTAAACAGCCTTTCAGGAACTTAAAGTTTGACTTTGTACATATTATTTTCAAACAAGCAAATGGTAAACATGCATTATTTATTTTCTTTATATTAATGTATTTTCAAAGTTTATTGTTTATTTTAAAATGCATTTAATTTAATATGGTTAGCAAAGATAATTCGATTTACTTATCTTGGGTCAACAACCTTTTCTGAATAGTAAAACAGATAAATCATAGCTATAATTGATTTAGTTAATTTAACTGTTTTTAAATTTATTACATCCTTGTTTTTAATATTTATTATTTTTAGCAGATTATTTTTTCATAACCATATTACTCCAATGTCCTTAATTAGGAATAAGACAATTCCCCAGACATCATTTCATTTAGGTACCTACATGCTGTTGAATTAAGCGTGTTATAACAATAAATATTAATTAAACAAATATTATTTCAATACTGTTAGGTTAGTTGGTTTTAAAGAATGTTGTGCAACTGTGTGATCAAATTAAGTGGTTACTTAACTATTTTTGGAATAAAACAAATTAATTTTAACTTGTAAATTTTCTGAGATCATGTTTTTATCATTTGAACATTAGTTTTAGGCCATTCTTAGTGTACTTACACTAAGAATAGCCTACCTTATCCTATTTTTTTTAATTAATTGTGTATACATTTATTATTCAATCTAACAAAATCATAAAATAACATAAAACTTTCTCAATTTGATTTTTCACCATAGACATTCAGTACATGGCCTGACTAACTTAATGTTCATAGGCCTCATCTCTTTATGACTATTCAACATGAGCATACATTCACACATTAAAAATACCAGCCATTGTTCGCGCGCAAGTGAATTTAACAACAAAGCTAGCTTCTTTTACTTTCTAATTCACTGATTCTGACGTTATACTGAGATATCAAACATATCTACATAGTGACGATCTTGTTGATGTTGTTCAGAGATAATTAAGTTATGAGGATTTTATCTAAACACCTGTGGCAAGAAGGTTAGTTTAGTCTATTGCAAACCACTTAGTTTGTAATTGGTTTGCTAAGAATTAACTTCAAACTTAAATCCAAGTAAGAAGTAGTTGGCAAAAGGTTCATATAGGCTAATACCAACTTTTAATGTGTTTAGTTTCGGATGTTCAAATTTTTGTACCAATTAAGACGACCTCCGTGGTCGAGTGGCGTACGGACCGGTTTCAAGGTGTCGCTAGCTCTGAGGTCCCGGGTTCGATCCCTGGACGGGTCAATGTAGAAATCAACTTTCCTACATTGTCTCGGGTCTGGGTGTTTGTGGTACCTTCGTTGTTTCTGAATTCCATAACACAAGTGCTTTAGCTACTTACTTTGGGTTCAGAGCAATGTATGTGATGTTGTCCGCATTTATTTATTTATTTATTTAATTAAGATTTTTAGAATGTCGTACGTATGCATAATATTATGTACTATTAGTTGTAGCGTATATTTAATATAAACGAAAGTTCTTCTTCATGCCTGGATGACCTTTGTTCATATTTAAAACAAGCTTTTTACCTTTACGTTCAAAATTAAACTGATTAAAACTTTATCTTTTACGACCATGAAAAAGCAAGCTTTGTAAAACAGTCTGAAATTAAAAACGATATTCGACGCACGTCGAACTCATACATCGTGGGCAGTAAAACCATCGCGGCAAATATACCCGCTAGAACATAAGTGACTTAGTGGATGATTGAATTTTTTGCTGGTAAAACTCGTGTAGGAAGACTAGCTACGTGTTAGTTTATCCTCGTTTTGAATCTAAATTGAATTACAACATTCATTTACATGCAAAACCTATTGGAAACTTGTAATAGAAAACAAAATACCTCGGGCATAGTAATAATGTCAATATTATAAACTGCATTTGTTAAAAACAATTCTTAATTTTTCCGACTAGCGTACCTAATCTAAATAAACAAAATAAAAACAATAAAATATGAAATTATAACGTTTACACATCAGCTACATGGTTGATGGAACTAAATCATTCCAATCACTAGTTAATTAAATGTAATCTTGAACGCCAATTATGTTCAATTGATAGTATTCAATTACGATATATCTGATAGAGAATTGATGTTTGTGATTACATGCACGTTACTAGGGGAAAGTTATTTGAAGCATTGTATTCTTTATTGTTCAATCAGTAAGACCTTAATATTCTTAAGGACTTATACATTTATTTCGTAGCGATTTGTTAAAAAGTTCCAATGAGTCAAAAAAACAAGGAGCTTGCGTGATGAGACTGTTCTACGTCCTGCAGGCCTTGGCCGACCGCATTGATTATGTGTTCACTGAACAATATTATATTATGCGTAAATGATGTGCTATAAGTGGGTCTGGTTCCTTTTTGAAACCAAATATTTTTTTATTTAGATAAATAATTTATTTCATCTTACCGGATCATTGATAAAATTACTAAATTTAATTCGTTTATTTATTTTTCTCTTCAAGTAAAGGGTTTTTATTAAATGTATTTATCTCAATTTACGACAATACGCAAAAGTAAAAATAACACCATCCTGAACCAATATTTTTTATACAGTTTGGTCTATTGTCGCATTAACAAATGCGTGTATATTTCCATTCTAAGACTATCTGTAATATGCGATAAGGCCGACCATACTTATTATAATATATGACCAATAAATTGTTAACCTATCGTGTTTTATCTTATATCAATAAGTATTGTTCATATTTTTATACAAATTAAAATATTATCGTTTTCCCTTATCAGTTGTTGATAGTATGTTAAGGTCTGGGTGATAATAAATGATTAGACTACACGTCCTGTAGTTACACCGGTATTATTGACTAAAAGAGGATAAGTGGATCTTCTTTTAGACGAAGTATGGACCATTGTTCAGAACGCCTCGTCTTTTAAAAGGGAGCTTAAATTTTCGTTAACTAACGATTTATCACAACCCACCCTAAATCAGAAGCTGTTACTAGAGCTAGAAACCTAGGCTATGCATCCTTTTGCCGTCTAGTATCTATGTATAGAAGGCCATTTACTCCACTTATCGCTGTCCATTACGGTACATAAACCCGGATAGGACCGAGTGTTGTAGCGACTCAAGCAAGAGAGGTCTTGGTTAATTGATTGCCTTCCCTAAACGTGCTGACGACCCTTGGCAAACGGATCAGCCTGTTTGTAATATTGTATGGCTTTGTCTTAGCGCAAATCAGAAAAGCTTCATGTAACAAATTCTGCTTTCTTTTGTTTTCAAGTTCCGCCAAGTCATCTAAGAAATAAAGAGATTACGAGAGAAATCGTTTCTTGTAACTATCGATTATCGATTTAGCTCTAGAGTTAATGCTAAAGGCTCGCCTTTCTATGTCAAAGTTCAGGGTTTATTTGTATCTGACATGAAGCTGTTTGTTCAATGCTTTGTTATAGGCTTAAACAAATATGAATAAGGAAGTGATATGTCAAATTAGGTCCAAAAGTTTACATTTGCCATTAGCAGTTTTTGAACTGTTTTAATAATTTTATGGAGGCCTATGTCCAATAGTGGATTTATTTACGCTCAATTTACATGGGAATAAGGGAGGGGGCAATCATCTCCCTAGTGACACCTGTGTGTGACCAAGTGCAGAGTCTGACATAATAATCTGAAAGCTAGCTAAGTTTAAATAATTAATTGATAAATTATCACATACAGTTCAAGATAGCCCTTGCTAGACTAACCACCATTTAGATTTTAAAATACAATGTATTTTATTTTTCTTTCAAAAGTGGATCGATTGTAATTTTGCTTGAGGTGCTTAAAAAATAGCTTTCGTGCAATTCACAGTCAAGTCGAGTAAGTGGTTCATTACGTATTCATTGGAGTCGTTCTAGTTTACAATTGCTTTATTGCAACCACCGTAAATAATCTAGGAACTTGTTAATTTCATGACGTTCTTCTTATTTCATGTTTTTCACATCAGCTGGGACTAAGCTCGCTGCAGTGAAAATATACCAACATTACCAACCTACTTTATCAAATCATCAGTAGTATCAGTACATCAAAAAAATAAGAAAATTGCTTCCTACAAATGTTTTCATTTTAAGTTACGTAAGAAATAATCTCTTTTCTTTTTAAATAGCGAAAACCCCAATCTTTGTAAGAAAACACACGTCAGACGTTTAAATTGACCATTAACATGTAAATGGAATATAAAATACATGACGAAGAAATCACGTCAGTAACTGACTCACTTGATAAAACTTTATTTACAGAATGTCGGCTTAACATCAAGATGTTTTACGTCACTAAATCATATAGATATTTCCGCATCATGAAAGCCTCGTTATAATCAAGGGGTTTAGAGATACATTCATTCTCCCACAATTCAGACTAATATCGTTATCATAGGGGTGCCAGTCGAAGGGCAAGATCATCAAAATCATAAACTTGTCATCTTGTTGATTTCTCATCGATGTAGTCATTGATAAATTATTTTGAACTGTCATCGCAACTGTTAAAAGACGAAGTTCATTGATGTAAATTCAATGACTGTACCCACACCACTTCAGATGTGTGATATAAAAAACTTTAGGATAAGCATGACTTGTGATCTTTGCTTTTAAATAAATACGAAATCATATAATATTATTTCTACTAAATTTCGTGCGCAGTGTTTGACCCCTGATATTAAGGACATAAAGTCCACATCATCTCAATGCCAGTAGGTTTGCCATCCCTGCATCAACAGAGATAGCAATCAAAGTGCGATGACGTCAGTCATACACGTATAACTGCACGTACACGTTGCCAAACTAGTGACCCCCATTCACACGTGTACCGTTACACCGCCACTATTGATCGAAATTATCATTGTGCCATATGAGTATTCTAAACTTCTCAAATAATTCTGCGGATGCTCGAATCAATACTCGTATTTTATTTGTATGTAAATACGTCTATCGCAATGTAAATATTGTAGCTGGTATTAATCTTATTAACAGTTCTGAAAAGCTTGTATGAACGTGCAATAATACTTAAAAAACTAGTCTTTAAATATTTATTCGCTGGTTTTACATGATATTGACTTTTAAAACACGTAATTTCTCGATAATGTCGTGCTGTCCTTATTGTATTGTCTCATGGCTATTTAAACAAGTTGACCTGGTCATAAGTTATTGATTCTTACTTTTGTCCAAGGCTTGATGCAATGCTTGTCATAATGTGGAAGACTGTAATGAAACAGGTGACTTCACTTAACGCTTCTACTTGCTTCTCTTAATTGTGTCTTTACTTTCTCTGGCATCGGATACGTCCTTTCTCTTAAAAATGTCATGTTCATGTAGAACAAGATGGCCGATCATTTTGTTTTAAATTTATGCTAGAATCTATGTTGACCTACCTGAGTTTTTTCTCGTCATTATATACCCCTACCTTCCTTGAACCTTGGCCTATTGATCAAAGTTAAACCTTCATCTATTCAACAATTTACTGCAGGGTAATTGAGGTTTTGTGTTATGTATGCATAAAAGCACTACCACATTTAAACAAAGTTTAAAGTACGATACGCGGTGTGTCATCGATATATTCAGAATTTATTTTTTTGACTAACCGTGAGCTATTTTAGGTATAAGTTATCTGACAATCTTGAATCGTTTGCATGATCGAATCATGATATTAATCAATTTCTGTAAATTAATAGTAGGTATGGTGCAATTGTAGATATATGTATTTGATACTCATGAATAAAAATAACTCTAATCAACGAAGAATCAAAATGAGCATTGTGAATTGTAAAAACATTGTGTTATATACTAAATTTATTTACCACTTCGTTATTTAATCTCTACACAAGATCTTTACTGACTTTACGAAAGGTTTACTTCAACGATGGTGTTTAAATGTAATGAGGTCGCAACAGTGTTCATAGGCTAGGTTATCGACCTGCCCCTAGACTGTCCCATCGTTCTAACACACCCTGAAAGTAAAAGCCACGTTCTATATACGTACACACATTAATGAGCAGTTTGACGGTTTCACACCTCCGGCTTATACCTGAGCTAATAAGGCTATCGATTACGCGTAGTCATGTTCACGAAAGAATGCCAAAAATATATATCTCGTTACGAGATAATAAGGAACAATTCTGTATGCTAGTTACGTCCTGATATTTCAGCTTACGACAGACAATCAATCAATCCACTTTGTAAATAAACTACACCCAATGTCATATAAGCTGCGCACGATGACCTAAACCTTTTTTTTATCTTAAGGTATTGAAACTTCGTACTTCCTAGAAGACTAGGATGTAATACATTTAATCTACCACCATGCAAGCAGACCAAGAGCTAGGCAACTCTTTCTCATTCTTATTGAGCGAAAATTTTGCTACAAAAACCGCAGAAACAGAATACCTGTTTCCCTACCTAATGAAGAACTGCTAAATTGTTTTCATATCTAAATGTATCGTTGTTTGCCTGCAGGTTGATGGCAAAACCATAAAAGCCCAGATATGGGACACGGCCGGGCAGGAGCGGTACCGCGCCATCACGTCGGCGTACTACCGCGGCGCGGTGGGCGCGCTGCTCGTGTACGACATCGCCAAGCACCTCTCATACGAGAACGTCGAGCGGTGGCTGCGCGAGCTGCGCGACCACGCCGACCAGAACATACTGATCATGCTCGTCGGTAACAAGAGTGATCTTAGGCATCTCAGGTATGTAGACAATATCCTTTTCTATCTACATGGTTGATGTACTAGAATGGATTATACATCATCATTCAGCCGAAAGACGTCCACTGATGGACATAGGCCTCCCCCAAGAAGGAGGGGTTTGCCATAATCGCCACGCTTGGCAGGCGGGTTGGCGATCGCAGTATGGTTGTTAAAGTACTCAGAGAACGCTGCTGCCCATTCTCTAGTGAATCCCTTAGTCGTCTTTTACGACACCCATGGGAAGAGATAGGGTGGTGCTATTCTTTATGTCCGGCACCACACGGGACAGGATTATACATAAATGATGAATGTATTGGTAAATTGTACATAAATTTGATTGTATTTTTTTTTCCAAAGGAAATCTATACTAATATTATAAAGCTGAAGAGTTTGTTTGTTTGTTTGGTTGAACGCGCTAATCTCAGGAACTACTGGTTAGAATTGAAAAAATCTTTTTGTGTTAGATAGTCCATTTATCGAGGAAGGCTTTAGGATATATAACATTACGCTGCGACCAATAGGAGCGAAGCAGCAGTGAAACATGTCACAAAAACGGGGAAAAATATTCATACTTGAAAGCTTCCGTTGCGTGCGCTGCGTAAACGGTTCGAGTTACCCAAAACATATGTATGAAAGAATTGTTCCTCTTTAAATGATCTAAAAAAATGTCTGGGACAGTATATATCTATCTTTTAAGATTGACTCACTATAACCTTTTTTAAGGTAATCATTTGGTCGAAATTAACGTACTTTATTAATGTAAATGAGCAATATATTGCATAGAACATGTAACAAAATGTAGCTAAAATCCCATTTGTTATGTTCACAGATCTATCTCAACAGAAGAAGCCAAGGCATTCGCGGAAAGGAACGGTCTTAGTTTTATTGAAACATCCGCTCTCGACTCCACTAATGTCGAGCCTGCATTCCAGAACATTTTAACTGGTAATTATACTTCGTTACTTGTAAATACTTTCTTAATTAACGATTGTTGAAGTAAGGGTTTGACGCGATCGTGATTGCGATAGGGGACTTTATATGAACTGTTAAAGTTAATGAGGCGTGTGTTATTTGGCGATTAAGGAAGAAAATACTTAGGGTCGTAAAAACATGTCTATTCAATCCTTATACAGTTAGTAATTCCAGGAAAATTACACAAGAATATCTCTATGCCACGTGAAAAACGAAAAGTTAATCCATTTAGGATCAACTCTTTGTATTTCACCTATAATGTGACTAAAAATATTGTGATGTAATTTCTAAAACAGTAGAACTATTTCTAACGTTATAATAATTACCTATCTAGTTACGCCTAAATAAACTACGACTTAATTTGTCCTAATGGCCGAATATATTGACAAACTATAATAACGACATAGTCCGTCAAACTCGATGTAAATGTCAACGCCCGCCCACAGTTTAGGCGTCGCGTCGTGTAGTGTCTGTGACTATATATAGCTCTGGCCACGTAATTACAATGTCAACTTTTTAGGGTCATTTCACTCTATGCGGTAGTTAAGACTGAGCTCGTTTTATATTGATAATAGACTTGTTATTGTATGTTTTCGTTTTATTTAAAGTTTGATTTAGTTTGTATTGTTATTTTTATTAAGTATTTTTATTGTTATCTGTCGCGCACATGCTTGTGAGTTTGATAAGTTGATCCTCGTTAGAAAAATAGATTGTACTGGCTATTGCTTTCGAAAAATATATAAAAATCCTTGTTACTACAATAGATTTGTTGCTATTTTGAAGAATATGAATTTTTAGGGGTACTAAAAATCCTATTATTATTACTGGCTCACACTCCTCGATTTCTGGACATAGGTCTTGTTCGACTTCACTACGACACACTATAATGACTTTTGCTTCACTTGTATAGGGTTTATTTGAATAGATCAACTGCCTTTTCCTTTTATCTGTAAAAAGTGGTCTCATATTAACATACTCTTGTTTTGTTGTACAGAAATCTACAGGATCGTATCTCAGAAGCAGATGCGCGACCCGCCGGAGGGCGACGTGATCCGGCCCGACGCGGAGCCGGCGGACGTGCGGACCTCGCACACCGACAACGTGCGCAAGCAGTGCTGCCAGTAGTCCACGCCACTCACTAGTTAGTACTTACCCACACTACTTACATACCTTAAACTAGAACAATTTACGGTATAAACTTGCACACCTGGATAATAAACGTAAGAAACAAGAATCAGGGTTTATACGGCTAATAAGTTGCAATTTTACTATGTGGTAAGTTTTAATTCAAAAAATTTGCTTCTGGACCTATGCTCTTTCGAATCCTGGAGCCTGGAGCAGATTAATAGACCAACGTAGTCCATAGAAATCAAATATTCAGATAAGTGTAGTGCTACCTGGGCATGAGGTGTGTTATGTATTATGTAACTTAAATTTTATTGTTATTCCTTTGAGTAGCAATTCCTTGTATGTCAAGTTTATCGCGGTTTTATTTAAAACAAAACTCAGGCTAAACATACACTATAGATTGGTTCTCCTTTTCAGATTGTCCAGTTTTCGTCGGAGCCGAAGAGAGAGATGCGGCTGGAAATATAAATGCAATCATTACGAATCATTCCCAGACAATGGTGTTTACCAACATAATAACTAGGTTGCCAGTACGAGAATATAGTCCTACACAGAGATGAAATCTTATTATACATGAAGTTTGCCATACATTGTCTATGGCCACGACTTATTTGAGTCTGGTAACACTAACACAAAACGGTTAAGAGTGGCTCATGTAGATAGCTTTGTGTAATTATTGATATTTAGTGTCCGAACGAATAAAGATTAAAAAAAAATATAATAATTATCGTTACGTGAAGAGACGATTCAATATAACACAATTTAGTAAAGGAACCATGCTTCGGTTATAGAAAGCACCCGAGTTTATTAATTTTGGCGCTAGACACACTATACCTGTGTAATTTATACCTGAATTTAACTTTTTTTATTTAGGGTTAAACCATATTTTCGTTAGTAGATAATTCATGTTATATGCTATTTATTTAGTGAAATAAATAATGATGAAAAGTTAACTAAAACCCGTTATAATTTATATATTTTCTTCCATAGTATTAGGCGTAAATTCCTTTTAATGAAAAATGAGCAATAATTGGACTGGTAAACGGAATTCGCGTAAAAGTTCACTGTTTGATAGCACACAAATCATAGCTTCATAATTAAAGTATGTCTAATTGTTTTGTAATACACTAGCTGGTAGTTTTTACTAAGTAACAGAATAGCTTTTTTAAAAAGGGAATCCTTTTTTCTTTTATGAATACGTGCCTTCTATGGAAACGGCGTGACATGTACATTTTATTGAAGCTTTTATTGTTTATTTTTGCGTCATTTTGAAGTTATCGTGTCGGACGCCGCGGCCGCTCGGGGTGGTTACTGTTGCGTTGCGAGCGCCGCGCGTCGCACGCTCGCTTAGTGTTCGCTGTCTCGTTGGGATTAAATCATTGTTAGCCGCCGTCGCCGATTCGCTATAGGGACACAATACTCATTTAGTGTTCTAGGCCCCGTGCCATCACTCTTTATGGTCAGCGAATGTTAAAACCATCGGTACTAAGGCCTCTGGCCGTTTTTTTCTCAGGAGAGGATGCGGTGTTTGTTGTATCTAAGAAATATGTTATTGTATTATGGTCTTCAATATGCATGATTATTTTTTTAGTGCCTACCTGTAATTACTTTATTAAAGACAAAGATAATAAAATATAATGTAAATTTCTTGGCGTTTTGTTTCTGTTATCCTAACATTTAGAACCTATCAAATATTGGAGTTGATGTTAGCTAACGACCCTTTGTAGGCAACCGACGGCTGTTAGTTGAGCAAGTTTAAACATTATCAAACATGACCGGCATATTTCAAAGCATGAATATAACAGATAAAAAATAATTATCACATTATGGTTAAAAAATATTTTAAATTTAGGTACCTATTCTAAGCTAGAACTTTAACATGTCTAAGCAGTACTTAATTACCATTTTCCACTATATCCTTCAGCAACAATGTAATATAATTATATATATATACTAAGAAGAGTTTATTATACCTATGTGAAGAAACCTAGTTAACTGCTATTAAACGCGTTAGATAATATAAAAAAAGCAATACATCATTTTACCCAGGTAGTGCTGCGAATAGGCTAATTTCCACAGAGCAAAGTAATAAGTAGTGTACTAGTTTCTTAATATACTAGGTACACTACACAACTTGATTGTCGTTTAACCGTGATAACCATATTCAACACTTCATTATTTCAATAAATGTTTAGCCGGTGATAAGAATTTAAATATTGCGCAACTCTTGATATTAGGTTTATACCCTGTGTATGATCAAGTTCTTCTTTTCGCGTGTCATTAATCCAACTCAAACTATCGCTGACCAATAAGTTGCCACCTGGATGGCACGGTCGCTGCTCTCCATCACGTTCTGATGATCAAGTATAGGTCATGTCTCCTATACAATACCAGTTGAGTTTAATACGGCGTTTGCCCTACCCCATATTTTGACATCTAATAAGTAGATGAGATTACTTGCTGGTTTCAGTTACAATCCTATTGACAAGATCTTGCATCTTTTGTTGTAGTTATAACTAACTCATGGCTATACGAAGAAGACTATTAGGTGTAAGTACTCAATCAAAAAGTAGGACCGGTCATTTCGCAAAGCCTTGGGGGAGATCTTTATCCAGCAATGGACGTCTTTCGGCTGAGATGATGATGATGGCCCAATCGAACTATAAACCCTTACTTATGTACACAGCAATTCTTAATAGAGGTCCCATGGATCTAAAGCTTCCATAACCGTGCAAAAAGACTTGCATGACGCAGCAAGACCCTTATACCTATTCTATGAAAAAAAAAATGAAACAGAAATGTTACCGGTGTACCAAGGTATAGTTCTATCTGATAAGTTAAAATCAAAAGAGATAAAAACTTAAGTATTTGTGCACCAAAGGCTCCACAATATAATATACCTAGCTACCTATTTCAGTTAACTTGCGCACTGTTATACAAAAATTCGACAAATTTGAAAACGTTTAAGTTCTACAGTATTTGTATACGTGGCAGGACTTTATCAATGGTGTATGTAATTTGGTCGGTTTGCGAGACAATAACACACAACCAAGGTTACCGGTGTTCTGTGAGTTGTTTGGTTATCTGAGTTATCTCTGGCCAACAGTCGATTCCCACATAGATTACGGCCCACACGTACCTAAGGTAGGTGTATAAATTGTTGCTCAAAATAAATTGTGCATTCAGTCATTTGTGAGTGCAGCAGTGATAAGTGAAAGTAGATAAACTTTTTAAAATTTGCTTTTAAAAGCTTAGCTCCCTCCTTCAATTTAGTAGGTGCATATTAATAAGTTTATCAAACATATTCCTTATTTCTCTTTATTTATTATCTAGGGTCTTAATTGTTTTTTTTTTAATCAAAATTCTATACCTACTTCATATTTAGTAGATGTACCTACCATTTTACATATAGCTATGTGAAGTTAATTAGTTATTTGAGTGCATACCGTAGGAAGGTTAATTTGTTTATTTGCCACGCTCTGTTGCCTAAATATCTTGAAAGGTGTCGTTAGGTTCGTCGCAACTGTGAGAGTGATCTCTAAATAAGAATACCTATTTTATTTGTATTTAAAATTCCCATTAAGTAAGTAGGTATAGCGAATTTTATATCACATATTATTATCCCCAGAATCAAAATGGCCATAGATCTGTATTATACTCCTGGATCTGCTCCGTGCAGATTTGTGTCACTGGTAGCAGCGGCGCTGGACGTCAAGTTAAACCTCAAAGAGCTCAACTTAAGGGCTGGAGACCAACTCAAGCCGGAATTCTTGAAGGTAAATACTTAATTTTGATAAATTACCTTTAGACTTTTTGATATGATTTTCGGTATTCATATTGTTTATTTGTCGGGTCATTTATCATGTCGTACTATGTACACTAGGCGAAATATGAAGACCTCGAACAACTTAAAAAATCTTAAATAATATAATATATTATTTAAATATTTATTTGCTTGAAATATTATTTCAAGCAAATAAATATTTCTATTTTACAACGTTGACACGACCTATGAGATTTCCTTAACACTATGTTTATTGTCCCTGGTCAGTATCAATTCCAATCGTTACTAAAAAGTAAGAAAATATAATTTTTGAACAAATTAAATAACCACAAATCATCAGTTTAGAATTTCCTCTCATCTGTCGGCTGTTCGTAACAAAGGGTGTCGTGAGTCAAAGGGCGGCCCATGTTACTACATAGTGTATTCAAGCAAAGATAAATAAGGCTAAACTGCTGCTCTTATTTCATTGTTTTTTTTTTATATAATCTGAAAATACTACCTACAATTTGTAGTAGGTATAAAGAAAATAACGTTGGTCGTCTGAACCGTCATACAATCGTCAACACTTATCCAAGGCTGCAGGATATACATTATTTTGTCATGGTTTTCCAATAATATAATCGCATCTTACCATGAAATCATTGTTTCCGTTGTCTCTCATCCACAACGGCAACAGTCCTGCCTTCTCTTCAGTATAAAATTTGTCTTGCTGATCAATTTGTGTAAAAGTTTGTAAGTTTGCAGAAAGACTAAAGTCTGCATAGCAACACAGACGTACTAACGGAATATCAGATACACCTATATCAAAACAGTTCCGATTACTCATTCTTATATCTTAAGCTATCTTTAAACATTTACTTTTATTCGTCCATGATGTAATGCCACTAATCTTTACGCAACAGTACCTACACATAATTAGTAACACAAATCACACTTAAAAAATAACTTTAACATTATGTACTTAAAGTACCACCTTGTAAAAAATCGATAAAAAATTGCCTTATAAGCATGAGTAAAATCATTTCGAGGACCACATAGGTATAACTTATCAAAGTCGAAAAAACAATCCCGATCAGTTAGGAAGTACAACACAAACACTTTTATCTTCGTGATAGCGTTCACAATTTTTCCACGGTTCAAATTCACTAAAGTACAACCCATGCATAGCAACATGAGTAGGTACTTTTGGACTTTGACTTCCAAAGATTCAAAGGAAAGACAAAAATACTGGCTATTAGAAATTTTATCTTCTTCTTCTAACAAGAGAAGGTCGACACTCATCACTACATGTTTATAGATTCTTTTTACGAACATTATATTTTTTTTATGTAGCTTAACCCCCAACACGTCGTGCCAACTTTAGTGGATGACGGGTTCGCTCTAACCGAGTCCCAAGCCATCGCCAGGTACCTCGTCAACAAGTACGGCAAAGACAGCACCCTGTACCCATCGGATGTCAAACTAAGAGCCCTAGTCGACCAGAGGCTAGACTTCAACTTGTCTACCCTGTATCCCAGATTTGGAAATTATGCCGTATGTATATTTTTGGCAGCATTATATCTTTTGAGTTTTAGGGGAAATCTAGCAGAGGCAGTGAAACTTTAACAACGCTTTTAAGTAGTAAAACGGTGTTGAATTTTCTGTATCCAGAAAATTCTATCGAAAAGAATGTGGGTGTTTTACCTTAGCTTTGAATTCCCGCATTTCCCGCCCTACGATTTTTTTATGATTCGTAATTCGTACCAACTAAGTTAACTATTAAATTTTTGCATTGTCATTGTCGTCGTGTTGGTTTCTATGACGCATATAAAGTTATAATTTTTAAATTAACTTGTACTTTTTTGCGATGTCATTGTCCGTTGTTATTTATGGCATATTTCTCAATACTAATGACTAATACCGTAATCTAAATCCACAGTACCCTCAAATATTCGGCGGCGCGCCTGCTGACGAAGGTCTATTAAAGAAGCTACATGAGGCCCTAGGGTTCCTGAACTCTTTCTTAGAGGGCCACGTGTACGCAGTTGGCAAGCACCTCACTATTGCGGACCTGGGTCTTGTCGCTTCCGTGTCTACAATCGATGCTGCAGAAATCAGCTTGAAAGATTATCCTAATGTTTTGAAGTAAGTTGTTTTTTATAAAAATGTTTTCGTTTTAGGAGAGACAGTTTTATATTGTTATCATTTTAGCCTAGAACACTTAGTACTGGGCATAGACCTCCTTCATCTGCCATTTTTCCCTGTCCTGCATTTTTAACTCATGATGTTTCAATATCTGGAATGTCGAGGACCTCCTTCGGATTTAAGCTAACATAATCTAGCAGAAACTGAAGGTCTTTTCAGGTAGGATGTACAATATGAAATGATGATAAATAAATTTATTTTTTTCTAGGTGGTTCGATCTTGTAAAATCCACAGCACCACAGTATGAAGAGAAGAATGACATGAAATCAGTGATAGCGATGGTCGGAATATTGAAGGCTAAGCAGGAGTTGTGAAGTTCTACTATTATACATTTAGTTATTTAAGTTTAATTTGTTTGTTTTCAGTCGTCTACCTTAAATAGGTATATAAATAAACACTGTTGATTTTTAGACAGCTTAAATATATGTGCCTTATTATTTACCCATAAAAAGAGGATACATCCTACTCTATGAAAAGAGGTTTTTAAAGAATCATAAGGGGGTTCGGAGAAAATACTAGCTGTTGCCTGAATTTAAATGTCCAGTTAGTAGTTAAAAAGTATTTTACTGCTACATAAATACTTTTTATATGAACACTAGAATTAATTCTACAATACGAATAAGTAGCCACCTTTTGTTTCTACCGGCAATATTAATTAATTTTAGAACACAAAAGCTCTATAATATTTATTAGATCCTCGAGGACTAAACTTATGTGTTTAACGACCTCACTGGTCGAGTGGCGTACGCACCGGTTTCAAGGTGTCCCTAGCTCTGAGGTCCCGGTTTCGATCCCCGAACGGGTCAATGTAGAAACCAACTTTCCTACATTGCCTCAGGTCTGGGTGTTTGTGGTACGTTCGTTGATTCTGAATTCCATAACACAAGTGCTTTAGCTACTTACTTTGGGTTTAGAGCAATTTATGTGATGTTGTCCCCATTTATGTATTTATTTATTTATGTGTAGTTAATAATAAGTAATAAGTTTAATCTTGACATGTAAGTACGTAATAGTTTATTTAACAAACTTAATTTGAGCCGAAATTTTGTAAAGTTCCTCTATACCAGGAGATCTCTTCTCACCCCTTTTGGATTGACATACCCTTTCGGTAACACCCTGTATAGCATATTGTTACTTCCTTATAATTTAACATTCAGAGCTTATTTGGTACAAAAAATAATCTCCTATCTAAATGTATATCACAAGGCTTCCACTGCCGCCACTTAGTGATATTTTATGGGATTTTTCACGCACAATCTGTAGAAGTGAAAATTCTGTACATTGAAAATATCAAAAAAAATAATGGCGGGGGTTGTTACTAGACTGACACCGAACAGAAAAATGTGATTAAAAAAATTTTTGCCGACAATGTAATATTCTAAGAAGAGCTTATTATACCTATGTGAAGAACCCTAGTTAACTGCCAATTAAACACGAGGTTGGATAATTTAAAAAAGCAATACACCATTTACCCATGTAGTGGTGCGAATAGGCTAATTTCCACAGAGCAAAGTAATAGGTAGGGTACTAGTTTCCAAAATATACTACACAACTTGATTGTCGTTTAACCGTGATAACCATATTCAACACTTCATTATTTCAATAAATGTTTTGCCGGTGATAAGAATTAAAATATTGCGCAACTCTTGATAACGTTGTTATTTAATTAATCATCATCATAGAGTACCTAAGTAAATATTTTGTTGCTTTTATGTTGTGTCTAAAACTATAGCTTCTCCCTGTTTATACATAGGTACTTAAATGATCAAGTTCTTCTTTTCGTGTCATTGACCCAACTCAAACTGTCGCAGACCAATAAGTTGCCACCTGGATGGCACGATCGCTGCTCTCCATCACGTCCTGATGATCAAGTATAGGTCATGTCTCCTATGCAATACCAGTTGACTTAAATACGGCGTTTGCCCTACCCCATATTTTGACATCTAACAGATGAGATTACTTGCTGGTTTCAGTTACAATCCTATTGACAAGATCTTGCATCTTATCTTCCACCGAGTAACTTACCTAAGGCAAAACAGTACAATAGAAGGTAGGTACTTTTACCTATAGTGTGTCCGACGTACCTTGAACGTTGAACCCAATCGAATACTTGACTTGTCTGCATAAATCCTCCATCACGGAATGAGCTGCGCTGTGCCCTGTGGTAAAAAACAACTCATGGCCACACAGAAAAGACTATTAGGTCTCAGTATCTACTCAATCGTAGCGCAAGACCGGTCATTTTGGAAATCCTTGAGGAGGGCTTTGTCCTGTTGTGGATGTCTTTCGGCTGAGATGATGTTGAGAATGACCTAATCGAACTATGAAACCTTACTTAAGTCATAAACATAGCAATTCTTAATAGGCGTCTGAGGTGTCATGGATCTAAAAGCTGCCATAACAGTACAAAAAGACTTGCATGACGCAGCAGGACCCAAATAGATATTCTATGAAAAAAAAGATAGAACAGAAATGTAACCGGTGTACCAAGGTATAGTTAGATATCTATATAATAAGTTCAAATCAAAATAGATAAAAACTCAAGTACCTATTTGTGCACCAAAGACACTATAATATACCTACTTACATAATTTCAGTTAACTTGCGCATCGTTACACAAAAATACGGCAAATATGAAAACGTTTAAGTTCTACAGTATTTGTGTACGTGATAGGGGTTTATCAATGGTGTATGTAATTTGGTCGGGTGACGAGACAATAACACAACCAAGGTTACCGGTGTTCTGTTAGTTGTTTGGTTATCTCTGGCCAACAGTCGATTCCCAGATAGATTACGGACCACACGTACCTAAGGTAGGAGTATAAATCGTTGCTCAAAATAAATTGTGCTAGTCATTTGTGAGCAGTGATCAGTGAAGGTAGATAAACATTTTTTTAATTAGCTTTTAAAAGCTTAGCTCTCTCCTTTTATGTTACGTACTTAAGTTTTTAAAATACCCTTTTTTTATATAGTAACTAGGGATTTAACATATTACCGGACATTTTTGTGTACATACCTACCCAGATGAGCCCCGATCTATCTTAATTTCGATTCGACTGCATTTTATTTGTTTGTTATCTTCTGCAAAGGGGATCAATTTCAAATAATATTTTTTATTATCGATAGGGTTCATATAATATATAGGTACTTCATAAGTTCTAGAGATACCTTTTAATATTTATGTGAAGCTCATCAACTATTCGAGTGTGTACCGTAGGTGGTATGTCGGTAGTCACTTATATTTCTTAGCCACGCTCTGTTGCCTAAATAGCTTGAGAGGTATCGTTAGAATTCTCTTAACTGTGAGAGTGACCTCTAAATTAGGATACATATTTTTATGTATTTAAAATTCCCATGAAGGTAAGTATAGCGAATTTTATATCATATTTTTTATTCCAGAATCAAGATGGCCATAGATCTGTATTATACTCCTGGATCTGCTCCGTGCAGATTTGTTTTACTGGTAGCAGCGGCGCTGGACGTCAATTTGAACCTAAAAGAGCTCAACTTAAGGGCTGGAGACCAACTCAAGCCGGAATTTGTGAAGGTAATGATTAACTTTGTTAAATTAACTTAAGACTTGTTGATATGATTTTCGGTTTTAATATTGTTTATTTGTGGGGTCATTTATCATGTCGAACTATGTACCTACCTAGGCGAAATATGAAGACCTCGAACAACTTAAAAAAAAAGAAAAATTCAAGCAAATTAATATTTCCATTCTACAGGGTTGATACGACGTATGAGATTTCCATAACACTATGTTTATTGTTCCTGGTCAGCATCAATTCCAATCGTTATATATGTAAGAAAATATATTTTTACATAACATAACATACCATCACGCCTGTATCCCCGAAGGGTTAGGCAGTGGTGTACCAATGTACACCCACAGTTCGCCGGTATGTTTAGGTTCCATGTAATAGGGGGTGAGTTTTTATTGCCACTTACCGGGCACAAATCCAAACTCCGACTTGCTACTGAGAATTTCATAGAAAAACCCAATAACACCTTGTTCGACTTGGGAATCGAACCCAAGACCTCTAGCGTAGCAGTCGCGCTTAGCACCACTAGGCCAACGAGGCAGTCTAATATATTTTTAATAGACATTAAATAGCTAAAAATTATCAGTTTAGAAGTTCCACTCATCTGTCGGCTGTAGGTAACAAAGGGGCAACTTCGTGCGTCAAAGGGCGGCCCATTTTGCTACACAGTGTAATTAAAACTAAAATAAATTAGGATAAATTAGTGCTCCTATTTCATTGTTTCTTTTTTTGTGTATAGCTTGAAAACGGTACAAAGAAAAATTCATCGGTCTTATCAACCCTGAACAATTGTCAACACTTATCCAAGGCTGCAGCATATAGACATTATTATTTTGTCATGGTTTGTGTAAAATCGTGCAAATCTGCAGCAAGACTAAAGTCTCCATAGTAACATAGATATGCCAACGGAATAACAAATATATACCATTATCAAAAGAGTTCCGATTAGTCATTCTTATATCTTAAGCTATCTTTAAACATAATTTACTTTTATTCGTCCATGTTGTAATGCCACTAATCTTTATGCAATAGTACACGTAATTTGGAACACAAATCACCATTATATAAAAAGATAACTTTAACTATAAGTATGTAAAGTACCACCTTGTAAGAAATCGATAAAAAAATTGCCTTGTAAGCATGAGTACAATCATTTCGAGGATATACTCATACGAGGTATTACTTATCAAAGTCGAAAATACAATCCCTATCAGTTAGGAAGTACAACACAAACACTTTTATCTTCGTGATAGCGTTCACAATTTTTCCACGGTTCAAATTCACTAAAGTACAACCTATGCATAGCAACAAAGGCACTTTTCGACCTTGACTTCCAAAAAGACAAAAATTCTACATAGCCATATGTAGAAATATTATCTTCTTCTTCCAACTAGCCAAGGTTGACAGTCATCACTACATATTTATTGTTTTTCTTTATGTAGCTCAACCCCCAACACGCCGTGCCAACAATAGTGGATGATGGATTCGCTCTGTCCGAGTCCCAGGCCATCGCCAGGTACCTCGTCAACAAGTACGGCAAAGACAGCACCCTGTACCCATCGGATGTCAAACTGCGAGCGCTAGTCGACCAGAGGCTAGACTTCAACTTGGCAACCCTGTATCCCAGATTTGCAAATTATGTCGTAAGTATATTTTTGGCAGCATTATATTATATCTTTTGAGTTTTTAGGGGAAATCTAGCAGAGGCAGTGAAAGGTCAACAACGCTTTTAAGTTGCAAAACGGTGTTGAACTTTCTGGATAGAAAAGAACGTGGGTGTTTTACCTTAGCTTTGAATTCCCGCCTTACGATTTTGTTATGATTCGTACCTACCAAGTTAACTATTAAATTTTTGCATTGTCATTGTCGTTGTGTTGGTTTCTATGACGCATATAAAGTTATAATTTTTAAATTAACTTGTACGTTTTAGCGTTGTAATTGTCGATTGTTACTTATGGCATATTTCTCAATACTAATGACTAATACCATAATCTAAATCCACAGTACCCTCAAATATTAGGCGGCGCGCCTGCTGACGAAGGTCTATTAAAGAAGATACATGAAGCCCTAGGGTTCCTGAACTCTTTCATAGAGGGCCACGTGTACGCCGTTGGCAAGCACCTCACTATTGCGGACCTGGGTCTTGTCGCTTCCGTGTCTACAATCGATGCTGCACAAATCAGCTTGAAAGATTATCCTAATGTTTTGAAGTAAGTTGGTTTTTATAAAAATGTTTTCGTTTTAGGAGAGACAGTTTTATATTGTTATCATTTTAGCCTGGAACACTTAGTACTGGGCATAGTCCTTCTTCATCTGACATTTTTTCCTGTCCTGCATTTTTAACTCATGATGTTTCAATATCTGGAATGTCGAGGACCTCCTTGTGTTAAAAAATCGGATTAAAGCTAACATAATCTAGCAGAAACTGAAGGTCTTTTCAGGTAGGATGTACAATATGAAATGATGATAAATAAATTTATTTTTTTCTAGGTGGTTCGATCTAGTAAAATCCACAGCACCACAGTATGAAGAGAAGAATGACTTGAAATCAGTGATAGCAATGGTCGCACAATTGAAGGCTAAGCAGGAGTTGTGAAGTTCTACTATTATACATTTAGTTATTTAAGTTTAATTTGTTTGTTTTCAGTCGTCTACCTTAAATAGGTATATAAATAAACACTGTTGATTTTTAGACAGCTTAAATATAATAATATGTGCCTTATTATTTACCCATAAAAAGAGGATACATCCTACTCTATGAAAAGAGGTTTTTAAAGAATCATAAGGGGGTTCGGAGAAAATACTAGCTGTTGCCTGAATTTAAATGTCCAGTTAGTAGTTAAAAAGTATTTTACTGCTACATAAATAATTTTTATTTGAACACTAGAATTAATTCTACAATACGAATAAGTAGCCATCTTTTGTTTCTACCGGCGATATTAATTAATTTTAGAACACAAAGGCTCTATAATGTTTAGATATTATGTCCTCGAGGACTTATGTGTTTGACGACCTCCCTGGTTGAGTGGCGTACGCACCGGTTTCAAGGTGTCCCTAGCTATGAGGTCCCAGGTCCGATTCCTGGACGTCCCAATGTAGAAACCAACTTTTCTACTTTGCTTCGGGTCTGGGTGTTTGTACTTACTTTGGGTTCAGAGCAATTTATGTTTTGTTGTCCCGATAATAAGAAAATTGTTGTGAAGATAATAATAAGTAGATAATAAAGTACGTAGCTAATAGTATTTTGAGCGCAATAATAATTTCTATAGGGAACATTTTGCTACATTTTACTGTATTGAAAATAATGCAAGAAGCTGGATTTCAATTATTTATTTAACAAACTTAATTTGTGCTGAAATTTTGTAAAGTTACTCTATACCAGGAGTTCTCTTCTCACCCTTTTCGGATTGATATACCCTTTAGGTTACACTCTGTATAGCATATTGTTACTTCCTTTGAATTTAACATTCAGAGCTTATTTGGTACAAAAAAAAACTCCTATCTAAATGTATATCACAAGGCTTCCACTGCCGCCACTTAGTGATAGTTTATGGGGTAGGTATATATTTATTTGTGTCAAAAACTTTTTAACGTGATTTGGGATGTGAGGGAAGGCTAGTTTGATTCCTAGCCACGGAGCTAATGCTCCGTGTTCCTGGCCATGTATTCTCTTTCGGTGAGATTTAAATATTTCCTAAGAGACAAGGACACCTTAATGTGGACGATCGATAAACAAGTATAAATAAAATCTCAAAATTTGTTTTATCTTTTATTCGTGCCTTACAAACTAAGTCTTATATGAAATTAATTTGAGAATGTAAAACGGTGTAACATGAAAAAACAACAGTTTGTGAAAGTGACAGCATAGTACTGTGTATCAGAAATACAATAAGCTCCTTTCATTTATCCTAAAACTTATTTGCGACGAAAATAATTTAAAGGTTTAAAGTTCCAAAAAACAAATGAAACTAGAAAATTCTGGTAGTCTATGTGACAAGTTTGAGAAGGAATGTGGTGTGAACCACAAGATTCTTGTCACCGAGGTATTTGTGTGTCAAAGTCATCGGTATAAATAATTGGAGCGAATGCCACGGTACGGGGGCGCGTCGGTTACTTTTTCAACATGCTGGCCACCAGACCTTTGAAAGCGTCGAGTCCCTTCTCGTTGGCCTCCTGGTAGCCGGGCGCGGAGGACTTCACTGTTTCGTACCATCTGTAGAACGGAAAATATGGTGAGACCAAAAAAAAGAATTTAAAATCAAATGAGGGTAGTGTAATTAAATAAATCCTTATCAAATGTCAGGATATAGCAGATGTAGCAGTTGTCAATACATATCTACCTATAATCGTGATCATCTTCCAGCCTCGTGCTTCAAGGAACAATAAATATTATCTTCATTTAATTGCTTTATCCATTACTCAGTCAAGAAACCGAATTTTCCAATCGATGACACATCTTTAGGAAATGCAATTTTTTATTGACAGTGTCTTTATCGCAAAGGATTCCGATATCTATTATCATGAAATCTTTCGAACTACGGACCTGAACATAATATATAATTATTCTCATTTACTCTACACAGCAAGGTTTAGGGTGATCCCGCATTAGGGAGAGATGGGACTGATGTCGACATAGCCCTATGGCTTAACCCACCAAATGCAATGTTTAGTGCCATATGGCTTTTCAACCAGATAAAAAAAACGGGTTTCATTTTACCTCTTAACGTTAGAGTACTTCTTGAAGTCGATATCGGAGGCCTCGAAGCTAGAGACGCTGGCGATGAGGCTGAGGTCGGCGACGGTCAGGTTGGGGCCCGCCGCGAACTTCTGGCCCTCGAGGAACGTGTTCAGCAGGTTCAGGGCATCCTCGATCTTGGCCAGCTTGTCCTTGTCGGCAGGCGCGCCGGCGAACAGTTGTGGGTACTGGAAAAGAGGATAAAATTATAAAACTTTGTTTTTTTAAATGTAAGGTTTACATTCTCAAAGATAAAACTCAATATAAAACTGAATTGAGGAAAATCTTTCTGAATTATAGACGTTTAAAATACCAGGTAAATACCTCATGGAATTTATTGGTAATCGATATTTCATGTGTCGTACAATGCGTTAAATTATGAGGCATTAATAAATTTCATTCTCTTCATGTTTTTTAAGTAGGCAGGTACATTAAGTGCTCCGTGTTGCGTTGTAAATAGACAAAAAAGTTTTTGTTCATAACTCGCATTTATATCTGACCTTGTAGACACTCGACTAGATAAGGCAATATTTTTTACTCCCACATAAATAATGTAATTGACTACTTATTCATAAATAATAACTCACGAAGTAATCAGCGAATCTCTGGTACAAGGTGCCGATGTCGAAGTAGAGACGCTGGTCGACGAGGGCTCGTGCCTTCGGCTCCTCAGGGTAGAGGTTGCTGCCCTTGCCGTATTTGTTCACCAAGTATGTGATGATAGCGCGCGACTCCCAGATCGAGAAGCCGTCGTCGACTAGGGTAGGCACTGTGTGTTGGGGGTTGAGCTGCGAAAAAAGGATACAATTCGTAAGAAAAGGGTATATCCATTTGGGTAATGTATTGTGGAGGTCAAGGAGGCAGTCTAACACGTTCAATGCTGGTATTCAATTGAATACGGTGAAACCAGAAGTGAACTCCAACATAAAAGGGGTAAAAGCTAGCCAGAGGAAAAGGGAGCGCCATCTATCCGTGTGATGAACTTATGAATACTTATGGTTGCATCCTAAAGTCTAGGATGCACCCATAGGACCTAGACTAACCTATATGATTTTAAAAGGTGAAATAAAAATTGCCGTATAGGTTCACAAAATTACCTACTTTTATATTTGATACGTCATCAGTCATGAATAGCGTAGGTTAAAATTATCCGCATAGCGTTTTACTCCAACACGAGATGATGGCAAAGCTTGTCATGTGAACATAAATTTTGGTTTCTACAAAACTTGCTCACAACATGCTGAGTCTAAACCTGTGGTCACTCAATCATAACAAACCTGTTTAAAAGTAATTACGTTTCGAGAACCAGATTTATTTCGGCTGCCTTACCTGACAAGGTAAGTAGCCGTTGCTTCGTCCGATATGGTTTTTTATTTGTATAAAAGTCGTATACGTTTTTGATTCGCGCTCTACCTGCGCGTAAAGCTCTAATGAACCTACCTAATATAAGGCAGAAATAACACCACCTGTTATAGGCTACTGTGATAAGCAGAAACATAATGTTAGTTCTATAGCTAAGTCACATTATGACTTGGATCAACACATGTTATTTGCCTAAGAAATTTTTACAGCAAACAAGTCTGTCTTGATAAGTAATTATCTTGTTTGATAATAAAGATTGCAAAACAATAGTAAAATCTACATTCAATGGAAACACACTGTGTCCCCTTAAAAGTTCAATGCTCATTCAAATTCCTACTGCAGAATTACATCATTTACTGTCTATATTCGACCTTCAACTGCTTATAAGGTATATTGCACTTTACAGTGTTTGTTTTAGAGTATAAAGTGGCATGAATGCAGTATATAACTAGTAGTGTGAGTACCCACGATAGGAAATGCTGGCCGCATGCCATGGGTTCCAAGCCATCTAACAGTTTTGAAATTAGATTAGGAAATTGTTCGCGAATAGACTGACAGTTGGTTATATAGCCAACGAAGACTTTATTAGTAGGAATATCCAAAATTTCGGATGTAGCAGAGTTTAGGACACTATTCAAAATTATCCTGCGGTCCTCTTATTTTTGTCGATTTGATTAAGGACCTATTTATAATGGCCAGCATAAATCAGCTTGGTACTAACAATTTTAATAGTCTTGCTGAATCAAACTTTGAGCCAATTGATTTTGTAAGATTCCTTTACAGATTACGAGAATCGTACAAATAAAATCCTAAAAATGGATTATATGCCAAGACTAAAAGATTTTGTTAATAGTTATCCTCATAGAAACAAATAATAGATTTTTCCTAATGAACAAACAAAGCAAACTAGAATCTTCTATTATTATTGATAAACAAATGTTCTATAGTAACAATAACCAATTAATTTTAATCAGTTTGTACAGGAAACTGTTCGTTATTAAGTATATTTGTTTACCATTATTATCACATAGACTGTGTATATAACAACAAGGTTTTATAACGACCATAGCCTGTCACATGTATTGACGGGTAAAAGAGACCCAGCCTTCTAATTTAAGTCTGTATATCATCGCTTAAATTTATCACCCTCTGCGTCTGAGACTAGCACTGGTATAGAATCAGGATGTCGTCTGTCGGTAGACGACCTACTTTTAGGATCCTACTTTGTGCATTAACATCTTGTTTTCAGCGATTTGGTGTATTTATATAGCCCCTGAGAAATTGAAGTTATCAAGCACTAGAGGAAATAGAAAACTGTTTGAAGAAAATGAAGGAGTATTTGACAAATTAATAAGCGAAAAGCCATTTTTTTTTCTCAGACATCCTAAAGGTAAATACATAGAGATGTCTTCTTCAAATAAATTAGCAAAAAGAACAGGAAGAAGGAAGGCCAAAGTCAATGATTTTCATACAGGCACTTGCTACTCTTATACCACATATTCAACCTAAGCGCCTATTGTAAAATGTTATCAACTTTAACTTATATTACCTTGATATATTCAGGCTTGAGGTGCTCCCCGTGGTGGAGGTCCACCAGCTTGAGGTTGAGGTTCAGGTTGAGCGCCTTCGCGGTGAGCAGCACGGCGCGGCAGGGCGCGGACCCGGGCACGTAGTACAGGTCTATGGGCATGGTTCTGTGGACAACATACAGAACATATTAGCTGAAAGTCGTAAAAAAGTAAACTAGTTGGAATCGAATATCATTTCCTAGGTTAATATTCGGAGCTCCATTTTTGTCCGCGGTGCTTGGCGACTGAGCCTGTCAGTTGAGGGTTCTTTATTTCGCCAATGCCTTGATTTTCTTTTTGTGTTTCATTTGCCAACATATTTAAGAACATATTAGCTGATAGTTGGAAAACTTGCTAATTGGAGTCAAAATATGAAAAACTTACTAATTGGAGACAAAATATCAGTTCGGTAAATAAGGACAACAATACTTAGCCCAGTTAGAGAGCCTTTATTTTGTGTACCTATGCCTTGGTTATCTTTTTGTGACCCGTTTGAATACGAAGGAAGTGGAAACGATTTTTCAAATGTCGTCCTAGTCATTTCATGATTCATTGTGTTGCAGGTTTCATGATAGTAAATCATTTCTATATTCAATATTGTCAAATGTTAGTCATTTAGACATAGTTCTTATCAATTTCGGGCAAACATGAGTGGCAGTAAAAGCCGGTAAAATTCAAAAGAGATTTTATCACGATAAGGTTGCTAATATAGAAATACATTTCGGAGTACATTATGACCTTCGTATACTTTATATAACATCAAGGCTACCTTTGTCCCGAAAATGTGACCCAACCCTCACCATAATTAAGTTTGATGAACCCATTGTATGTTATGGTAATTATCAAACTGCTACCTATGCTATCTATCTACTTACTTAGCTATGATTAAACTACAGCACGTGCGATAGATTAAGTATATATATTTAAGTCAGTCTAGGTGACCTGTGACATTTCATGTTCTGAAAGCAAGCGCGTTTTAACAATTCTGAGACAAAGTTTAATAACCGAAATTTCAGAACCTGTTGCGATATATTTTTGGCAAAATGTAAGCGATTATAAGAAAACTCGATAAACTAGTTTTTAACGACAACTTTTTTCAAAAGAAGATAGCAAAACACTTAATTACTTATTTTATTTGAAGAAATAATTCTATTCTATAAATTCGAAAATTAAATATAACCACTGAAATACGGTACTAGTTAGCGTAAACTGGAAATAAAGTATTGATTAATAAGAAGTTTTCAACTTTTCCAGGGCCTACTTAGCTAGTTGTAATACGAGTAATACTCTTGAGAATTTTATATTTTTCTACACCTGTCGCTCTACTTCCTTTAAACGTATAATTTATTAATTTTCAGGATTACTAAATGAAATACATTTGTTATTGTATTGTTGGCTTTTGCATGCTTTAGCCTTCGACTAGACAAAGGAAAAGCAATCGCACTGAAATAAATTGAACAGATACGAAGGCTTCGGTATACGGAAGCCGTTCACCAAATCAATGTGACAAAGGGAAGGTCAGGTCAAACTATCGAGGAAATTGCTTTACCTACTGTAAAAAATGGTATTTTAAACTTTCAATTACTTTTGAGTTGAAGGTTCTTTTCTATTTCGTTTTATTTTTCTGTCCTACGATACCTTTTATGAAATTCCAATTTTTTTTTCTTCTTTACTCAAAATAAAGGTTTAGCTAAATAAATACAACGTTAAGTGTTATGTATGATGCATGTTACATTGGTATCTTTATCAATTTCATGCGCTAAAAAGCATCGGATGTTTCAAGATTACAATGTGTAACATTGTGTCAAAAGTAATTATAGATAACAACTGATACTGAAATAGATAGTTGACACACACGTTGATTAATTTTAAATCCAATGGAAACAACAATATTGTTATAAATAATAGTCAGCTTGTAATACACAATATTACCGATAAAATAAATATAGGGTAGTTCAAAAACGATTTCACGATTGGTCTAATATTATACGGTGAAAAATTTATTTTGATATTCACGTTTAATAATGTCCGTAATCGTTTTATGGTATTTTCACTGTACTGTGAGTACCAACGGCCCTATCCTATGTAAGTAACATAAGTATGCCGTGATAATATAGACACTCCCCTTGAGTCACGAAATTGTTCAAAAGAATAGGTTTGGTTCAAAAACTGCTGAGTAATGATAACGAATAAAATTGTAGGCTATACGAAAAAGATTATTAGTCTTGATAAGAGTTCCATTCTTGGTAAATGTTTGCATGTTTAGGGCAGGTCATGACAAAATTGTTAGGTAACTTTTCAGCATACCTCGCGTGGGGTAACAAAGGGCAATCTAGGTCAGCTCTACCACCTAAACAAAATTTTTCAATAAAAATACAACCTTATAACATTTTCTGATTCGCCTGCCATAGCTAATATTTATTATTCGATTTTAATCAATTAAAGTTCACCAAATAAAGCCTTTAGACTCTTTAGACGTCAATCAACTTGTGACAAATTTCTTACTAAGCTTGTCATAATTATATTTTTTATTTCTCGAACTATGGATAAGCAATTTTCAGCGAATAAGGTTTTGTTGAGTGTAAAATACTATATAAAATACACATCGGCGGGTGTATGGGTAGTTACCACTATACATATTTAAGTTACAGTTGTTTAGTTAAGTACTTAATATTATCTTAAGCAAAATAAAAGGTATTATAAAAATTACGAGTACATTATGAAAGCTACGACCTACTGGAACATGTAATAGATATGTAATAGGTATCCATTACGGAATGAATTCCATATCCGGAATATTACGTAAATTGATTTGAAAATGGTATTGCTTTTTTTTAAACAACAACGTGAAAACAGACACCATTTTCTTTCGGCTTGAAATAAAGTAGTTATTCACATGGTTTAATTAAAGCGCTGACAGAGTCGGCACATACAAGTATTAGCTTTTAAATTAATGGGTCAAAGTGATTACCCGTTACCCACATGTTTTCAGCCGTAGAGTGTTTTATTAAAGTTACCTACCTGAAAACAGAAGTACCTACCGAAGACAATATTTTAGCTAGAATTAGGTGGGTATCGGTTGCAGCAAAACAAGAATATCTCTTGCACACGCTTGAATTTAAAAATGCTGTAATCAACTAGTTTACTCCTTTTTACTCAAATATTCAACATCTGTAACATTAACTGACTCATTTGTGTTTGTAATAAGAAAAAAAAATTGTGCTAAAATAGCCAAGCTTACAATCCGACATATCGGATTGTTTCCAGTCAGAATGACTAAGCAAAAATACGACTTGTTTTTCTAAAGCTCGTGTGTGTCTGTGTGAGTATTAAATATACCGATCACTGGCGTCTAGAAACTATGTCCGGCCGATGTGACCTTGTCCGCGGGAACTATTATGAATATTATACAATCATGATGTTATAAGGCTTAATGATCGCAATAATAATTACTAGCACAATGTTTTATTCCATTACCTGTGAATCTAATAAGAATGGCAAATGTCAGGGATATTAATAACTTACCAAGAGTGTTAATTGAAACAAATTCTTTGGAACATAAATAGATTCTTTGCTAGACGCTAATTAATCTATTCGTGAATTTTGCACGACAAAAAGGGGTATTGGCCATAGAATTATTGATGTAGACTACTATTTACATATATGTGTTAAGAACACCTGACAAAATAGCAAATACTTGATAATTTGCATTAAACGTGAATGGCATATTACAGACATTGGGTAAATCCATTTTCGATGCGATAATTATTACACAAGTACGTGTTTACTCTTTTCAGAAACGCCGGACCGGCCGGCGCGCGCGGTGGCGGCACGGTGTCGGGGCGGGTCGGCATTCTGGATCATGTCTTCAGGAAGAGTTTATTTGATTTTCTTATTTATTGGGCGTTGTTCAAATATCAGTCATAATATGATAAAAAGGAGTTCAGTAGAAAATCACAGATGATGCGATCATGCGAGACTAACGACCCTAGTAGAAATTTGAATCGCGGTAGCTCCCAATTACCTGATAGCATTTACTCCCATTATTTAAAAATAAACCCAATTCAATTGACAAAACTAAACAGAACATCGGCGCCCTATTAAAATGTTAGATTTTTTTTCGACTCGTTCTATATTTTCTGGTTTTAAAGTTTTAGATATTAAATGAATAAATAAATGCGGACAACATCACATACATTGTTCTGAACCCAAAGTAAGTTGCTAAAGCACTTGTGTTATGGAATTCAGATACGTACAACGAAGGTACCACAAACACCCAGACCCGAGACGATGTAGAAAAGTGATTTTCTACATTGTCCGGGGATCGAACCCGGGACCTCAGAGCTAGCGACACCTTGAAACCGGTGCGTACGCCACTCGACCACGGAGGTCGTCAAATATTGGTTCCTATGTACGTTGAAAATATTTTTAAAAGAGTTAATACATAATGGGTAGAGGATTATAATGCACCATCAAAATAAGCTAGCTAATCCGATGAATATTACCAGAGCTTACCTATTTATTTATCACCAACCAGTACCAGATAAATAGCACAGCATAACAAATAGGACTTTATTTAAGTCCCTATATCGAATGTTTACTTGGTAGGAAGAGTCCCTTTCAATTCACTTATTTGTTTAGAAGGCCTTTCCACACCCCAAACAAACAATAATAGACTATGGCTATTGGTTTTGTCTATGTTCAAATACTAGTTGCTACAGTCGCTCTTTTTCTATCTACCTACCTAGATTATATTGTTATTCTAATGATGTAGCTATACAATACTATGCATATAAATAATTATGTTAAATGCTAAAATTATTCCACAAGACTCCTCGTTAGCAAGTACAATGCATGGTTATACGTTTTATCTTCCGTTTAATTGAATTAAAATAAAACGTGAGAAGTTTTTATCAGTTTTCTTCGTGACCAATCAACTGAACTGGTTTACTTTAGACCTTTCACTAAGGAAATGATAGTAATTTTGCGTGTGGGCGCAGTAACCATAAAATATTATTGTTACATAATAATTATATCTACTTATTACAGTAAAAAGAAACTTAGTTTATGTTAGTTGCTGGCGTTAAAGAATGGCGTGCAGAATAAAAATATTGTATTTTAAATGCTAATTGTTTAATTAAGCGAATAAATAAACTGTTTGATGCCTATTAAATAAGGATAATTAATAAATAACTTACTATACGAACACGCAAAAAATAGATAAGTATGTAGGCACCTAATTAATAAAAAATCTTGCTGGTGGTTTGTTAGTTATTTAACAACATTTTTTGTTTAAATTGTATAGTTTACATAAAAAGCTTCTAGCAAGTATAGAAATAAAAAATACTAATTTTAATAATTAGATACTTCTTAATGATTTCAACAATAAACTAAAACGACTTATTTATTTAAAGACGTTGCGATTGATAATACGAAAAACCGGTTTTCTAGCTACAGCACTAAAAAAGAGTATAGGAAAACTACTTACGTTTTTTTTAACTTGTTATTTTAGGTAAACACAACACGACGTACAGCCGTTGTGGAACAGTGGGACTGAATAACTGAGAGAGGAGGGAGGTCAACTATTTTATAGTTGCGTCGAACGCATGACGCATGTCGAGGACAAAACAGATCTCCCTCCAACCAATGGGTTTATTATTTACCTTTTAGTTTACTTACGATACATTTTTGTAATTAGTTAACAGATGATATGAACGCTTAGGTACCGCTGATATAGCAACAACAGTGTTTAGAATTTTAGACCTTTGTTTTCAGGAATAACCGTCAATACTTACTTAATACTACAATCTTCAGTACATTCTATAAAATTATCCATAGTAGCCTATTTTATAGTCTATTATTATTTCCTGTATAAGCCGACAGTAGAAAATGGTGCGACAGTCAATTGAAAAAAATTACAAATTTTCATTGAAAAATTAAGTTCCATTTTGGTATATTCCACTTTGTTCACCTGGGTGATATCACCCAGGTGAACAAAGTAGACTTTTTTGTCTCCTCATTTCACCTCGGACTCAATTCACCCAGGTGATATCACCTGGGTGAAATGAGTCGACTTTTTATGTGTAATTTGTTCACCTTGGAATTGTATCACCCAGGTGAACAAACGCGACTTTTTGAATTATTCTAGTCGACTTATATCACCCGCATACAAAGTGGCAAGAAATTCATTAAATTATATTTGTATTTTACTGATTGTTCTTATAATAAATACAAGAAAATATTTTATGTACAAAGTATAAAAAATAGTAACAATTAAATCAAAATATGCCAAAAATTAAAAATAAATAGGTGTTTTCAACAGACATTGGAGTTTTTTATAGGAGTGATAATGTGTCCAAAAATATTTCCTCATTTTTTTATTAAAAATGATTAAAGTATTTATTAGCAATAAAACCCGATTTATTTTAATTTTATTGACATGGAATATCGTTTTTGTACTTAAAGATTTTCTTGTATTTAGTAAAGGAACAATCAGTAAAATAAAAATATAATTTAATGAACTTTTTGCCACTTTGTATGCGGGTGATATAAGTCGACTAGAATAATTCAAAAAGTCGCGTTTGTTCACCTGGGTGATACAATTCCAAGGTGAACAAATTACACATAAAAAGTCGACTCATTTCACCCAGGTGATATCACCTGGGTGAATTGAGTCCGAGGTGAAATGAGGAGACAAAAAAGTCTACTTTGTTCACCTGGGTGATATCACCCAGGTGAACAAAGTGGAATATACCTCCATTTTGGCCTGATATACCCATACCAAAATTTTATTTCCTGTTTGCGTTAAGAACCTCAGGAAGGGTTGCTTAAGTTAAAAAAAAAACAATAGATAATATTATATTTCTGATTGACCACCTGACCATTGACAACGTACTTACTTTAGGTAGATCGGTTTTCTCAAAACATTCTAGAAAAAGATGACGTGTGTGACACATTCACACATACCTTTAAGTAGTAATCTGTCAAGTCACAATAAAGATGACCAGATGAATTAGCCCTTATCTGCGCTAACCGTTACATACAGAATCATTCTTCTGTCTTGTAAACAATGATAAACATTGTAAAAAAAAATGGGATAGTTTGTTCACAGTGAATACAAAAATGCCTACTCACGGTCAGTTACGTGGTCAGTTTGACACAGTGACTGTTAAAATTCATAGTTGACTCATTTAAACTAATTCAGATGATTTTTGGTGTAACAATCTTTAAGTCATCGTATAGGTGACCCGCTGTGAGAAAATTTGCAAAGTAATCCTTAAACGTCACAGCTCACAGTTTAAAACATGAAAACGTAGTATACTTATTAAATTAAGAATAATTATTGATAAACAATACATGTACCTTAGGTTGTGTATTATTTTATGGTAAAAATGAAATGCTCAAGAGCCTTTAGCCCCCCTGGACCCCCCTTTTTATCCTGTGCTTTCAAAAGGGTTAGAATTTGGACAAATCCCAACTTTTTCAAACAGTTTTAAATCATAGCTGTTATTGAGGCCTTCTATCGGGATCAAATTAGTCAATACTGTCTTATGCTGAAACTTTCGTGACTTTCATCTATTATTGTTTATTTATATTTTAACTCACGCGATTTTTTCAGGAAACGCCCAAATAGCGCACATATTATTGTATAAGATACTTTATGTAATTGAAAGTTTAATTATCGTATTTAAATTCGAAGTTATACTATTATTGAAGGCTGCCAAATTGAAATGGGACTGGGCCGGACACGTGTGCCGAATGTCAGAAGGACCGTGGGCGAAAGCCTCTACAAATTGGGTTCCTAATAGACGGAGGCCGCGTGGGAGACCCAGGCGGAGATGGAGGGATGAACTAGACGCATACAAAAAAGAGTGGCAACAAATAGCAAACAATAGAGACCTGTGGAAGGAAGGAAGGGAGGCCTTTGCCCTGCAGTGGGACAGTTCAGGCTTTAAATAATAATAATAATAACTATTATTGGCCAGGAATTGAACCTGCACCCAAGACTCCGCTCAATAAATTCTGATCTGATACAAAAGCAATTCTACAAGCTTTAGATAAGATTGTGTTTCACATTTTCAATATTTTGCGTTAGTTATTTGCAGGAACAAATTCTGACCTAAGTATATGTATACTTATTTGTATTTAATTATTGCAGTCATTGTTGCTATAACCTTGTAGAATCTCGCTGTTACTCGGTGACCTAAATGTATCAGTGTTAGACTTGCTGTCTGGCTCATGTGAAGCCACCAGGAACTTTTACCAATTGATTGCTAGTGATATCGTAAATTGCTGTAATCGCAAATATTTTCTTCCTTTATGTCGATCCAGACAAACATATTTCATATATTTTATTTGCTTTCCACAATGTTTTGACAGGTGTTACAATGGCTTATAGCTATAGGAACAATCATGGACCCACCCTGTTAGGGCACAGCAATATCAGGCATTTAATGCCAGTAGGTTACATACTGATCTATCAACTATTTATTTATAATTATAATATTAGGTATTTTAGTTAAAATATTATGGCAACAGGAACAGTTTTGTAACATTAGTTAAATTAATATTAAATTATTGTAATGTGTGTACAATATACATAGGTACTTATCTATTGACTATTCATTACTATATAATTTTAGGATATTATTAATGTAATGTAATATACTATTAGTTAGAATTTATATTATTTATTATCTACATAAATTTAACATTACAAGTACAAGATTGGAAACTTCTAGAATTTAATAACTAGAATCCTGAAATAAAAGTTCAGGCTCTGTAACAGGTTGCGACGGCCTTCCCGATAGGCCAATGCCTTCAGGATCTCAGGTGTCAGGTGACCTCAGCTGCAAGGATGGCACGAGGCCGCCATATTGTTAGGGTTGGTGGCGCATGCGTACACCGTAACGGGAACAATATAGAATAAGGCCTTTAAAAAAAGGTGTCAACAGTCAACTGTTTTGATTGTCTATTATTTTAAATTATGAACATAATGTAGAGCTGCTTTTGTTTTTTAAGTTCTTTTGTAGCTTTGGAACTTGTTATGAAGACGATGGTATAATAACTTCGCAGCCGATTTCAGGTATGGTGACTACTGCTAATTATTAGCAACGGACCTAGGGTGATCAGTTCGCGCATGTGCCCCAAGTACAGTGGTAAGGTATTCTATGAAGGTTGGTAGAAGTGGGCCACGAAATCGGCTGGGACCGACAAAGACAAATTGTTTCATTATGTACCCACATCATTCTATTAATTCTTACTATCAGTCTATTTAGCTGAACACTTATTTCCTTACTTTGATAATATTGGCATCGTTAGCGTAAGCTTAATGTCGATTCAATCGTTTTCTCGTGTACTTTTTACCACAATTGAAGTTATATCGACTTCTTATTGAGGTTTTTTTATTTAATTAATTAGGAAAGACGCAACCTTCGCCTGGCTTCCTGATTTTTTTTAAAGTTTCTTAGAACCTACTTATCTAGCGGCTAAAGCTGAAAATGAAAATTACTTTAGATTATAATTATAAGTAAAAAACATATTAACCCCCGACGAATAGAAAATAACGATATTTTTAAAAATGCTGATTAGATCTTTATTAATTATAACACTAAGAACCATCCGAATAACGTCAGCTTCTAAACAAAAAATACCGCATCATAATCGGTCCATTTATTGAGGAGTTACGATGATCCAGACAGGCAGACACACTTATATAACACTCGTCAACGCGTCGTGAGGTAGTAGTAGCAATAAATGATTTAAATGTTTCTAATGTATTGTACTTAGATTAGATTTTTATAAAATTTTTACAGTTATTGTTCAAGAGCACTTTAGAAATATCCTACAGTCTTTAAAAGGACTACCTATAGGTGGGTTTGTGTGAATCATGTGTGTTTTAAACCAAACTTTGTTGTTACGTCACACATCATTTCGCAGTGTCATTTGACACGCAAAAAACCCATTTTCTTAATGACCCTCTTGAATAATGTTTCCAAGAGTTTTGTGGCCTGTGTTGACCGGATACGTAGATTTATGGAAGTAACTCTGGTTATAGCAAGTAAATAGCTAAAGCACTTGTGTTATGGAATTCAGAAACAACGAAAGTACCACAAACACCCAGACCCGAGGCAATGTGGAAAAGTTGGTTTCTACATTGACCCGTCTGGGGATCGAACCCGGGACCTTAGAGCTAGCGACACCTAGTAAACGGTGCGTGCGCCGCGTCGTCAATAATAAGCGGTTATATTGTTAGTAAAGTTTTAAATTAACGCACCTTACTATTTATGAAGAAAAAGAAATAATTTAGACATATTAGTTAAAGGTATTATAGACAATGAATGTAAAGATAAGAATATGTAAATATAAGATAAAGATTAACTGATTGATTGGTTGATTGTAGCGTGGCGTTTTGAGCAGGTAGGTATTGGAAGATACGTTTAGAGCAGATCCTTTTTTTTTAATTGAGTAAGCAAGACTAAATTAAACGAAACTAATAGACTCAAGTTAGATATAAAGTTCACCGATGAACAATAGTGCCTGCTTAAACTCTTAGAGCAAATACGGTAATAATATACATCAGACAAATATCAGCGACGGCCGACGAGACTTCAGTAAAATATAAAGTATTGTGTTAGGTATCGTATCCTTTCTATTGAAACTAGGAGCAACTACTTGATGTAATACTGGACACAACGTGGTGTATTTGAATGTCACTATTTCTAAACCTTTTTAGATGTAATCAATAAGTGCTATGTGCTACAGTTAGGTAGCTGGGGACGTGAATTCGTTGATTCTAAACTTTTCATAAGTTAAGTAAATATTTGTAATAGCCGTTTCCAAGATTAATAATACTGTTTAAGTAAAAACAACATATTTTATTACCTATCCTAGCTAACTTAATAAATATGGGTACGGTCAGCACATCAGCGGTCAATGAAAATACACCCTACTCGGTTGAAATAAAGGCGCTGTCAATGTCAAAGACACAGAGCGTACAAGGTTTGTTAATGCAGTCTGAAATAACATAAAAATAGAACATCTTATTTTCATAAATATTAAAATAAATCGTTAAAGTATAAAGTAAAACTAAAGTTAGCACTTGTCTTGTTCCAGCATGTGAATAATATCGTGTTATAGAACTCTACATATTTTGCTCTCGTTCATTTGATAGCTAATAGACAGAGACAATACATTATAATGTTTGATATTCTACAGCATACTGGAAAGTCGCCAAGTTACAAAGTGCAAGCAAGAGCCAATCATCAGCTGTCACAACTGACTCACAACTGTCAAACTCAAATGGATAGTTGAGTGATTGAGGCCCTAACTTTTTTAATTTATAAAACAATATTGTTTTAATCAATGATCATGTAAATATTTTTACTTTATATTGTGATTTGTAAGTGCTGTTACCCAAAATCCGGTTCGCAATGGGTGACAGCAGTGATTCCGAGGAGTTTTATGACGCTGAAGAGTTCACACCCATTAAAGGTTCTAAGTAAGTGGAGAAAACGTTAATAATTCATGTTTTTGTTGATGTATAAACATTAGACAGACATCGAAGGCGTGTCAGGTATTTTAGTGCTATTATAAAGTGTCTTAATCCATTACTTTCAAACTTTAAAATGCAATGTTTGTGTGTTGAAAATAGATGATCTATCATTGAAACAGATGTTTCGATTTGCATTGACGAACGTCCTTGGCGCTAGCGACTGGTAGTTCAAACAAAAACAGTGATCCATCGATGCGAGTCTTACTTGTTAGTGTAGTGTGACTAAACAATGAGTTAATAGACCAAATCATGGTTAGCCAATAAGTTAATGCTTTACATATTTAATTACGAATTTGCCCCACTTATGGTACCAGTATTGACAATGTTTTTGCTTACATTTTGATGTTAGTAGTGAGACTGAATGTTTGATGATTTCAGACTCAACACCCATTGTTTTTTGTTACATTGTTAGATAATCTTGAAATGAATATTCCCACAGTATTTGGTAGTATGCTTCCTACGAGGCTGAGTCTGTAAATATATTATGCAATCATAACTATATCTTGTATTTTACTTGTCTCTTCAGTGTTAAATCATGTACATTTCTTCCAGAAGATCCTCACTATGCAAGAACTTAAACATATCGGAGAGTGGGGATGCCCCGGAGAAGGAGAAAGCTCTGTTGGGGAAGGAGTCTGCAGCTGCTTCTGGCACCACAAGTACCGCAGAAGGTGCTGTGCAAGATGACAGGACTACAGTCAAAAGTGTAAGTTACAATCATTTAAAATTGAAAGTGAAAATATGATAGTTATTTACAGTTATCACATTCCATTGTGTTGTTATTTCTATAGATTGAAATAACATTACAAATGTTATGTTTCACTTTTGCATGTGATATTGTCATTTCTGCATGCAACATTATGGTAATTTACTTGAATGCATCTCTAATAAAGATAATACTTGTCTTGGGCAGCATTGTGATTAATGGTGTGTTAGAGAAATCTTCATATTGTGTATACAATGTTATTTTAACCATCCTTCTTAGTTCTCCAGAGAAAGATTGTTTAATAAACAGTATTTATTAATAAACAATAAATAAGAAACAAAAATATAAACATAAATAAAAAAGACCTTCTGGCCGGCTTACTAGGAGATGGCAGGACAAGCTTGACTCCTATTCAATATTATGGACAACAATACCCCAATAGAGAATTGGAAGAAGGAAAGGGAGGCCCTTACCTTGCACTAGGATAATATTGGCTTTAAATAATAATAATAATGAGAGGCAGCAACTCCTTGCTATAATTTCAGCTAATATCAAATTTTTCCTTTTTTTTTGTGTAACCTAGATTATATTTATATTTTCTCAATCCAGGTGGTGCAAGGCCGTCTGCGGTTCCAGGAGCTCCGTCGCTGCATGCAGACAGAGGAGGAGGATGAGGGGGTGACTGATGCCACTGGGTCTGTTGACCAGCAGGCATTCGCATTAGAACAGCCTTTTAAGTGAGTGAGCTGTTATTGTCTATACTTATTTGTTTTTTATGTATTTTTATAGTGGTGTTTGTCTTTTATGTCTGAATGTGTTAAGATTGTTTTAAATGGATTTGATCTGGAATAAACTTCATCATAAAAATCTTTTATAAGAGAGTCATTTTGAGAGCCATTGTAGTAAATCATGCGGCTATGATCATATGGTTGTATTGCCGACCCTTAAAAAAAATGATGTCATGGAATATTATTTTAAAATAATATTATGTTTTATAGAGAAAGGGCTTATAGCCAAATATGGAACCTGTTTTTGTAACCTTAGTATGGCTCGTGTTTTTGTAACTTCATTTTTTACCAGGGACATTGAAATCAACATGTGTGTTTGTTGTGATCTATAACTTACGTATGATTGTGTTATTGTTACAGAATAATAGCACACGATACAATGAGTTTGCAGAGTATGACGTCACTCGGAAGGATCGGTAGAATACTGAGCGGGGCCTCGGAGTCTCACCGTAAGAAATATGTGTTTTAGTAACATAATATAGATACACTTTAAATAGGTATATGGCGGTGGTATACTTCCACAAAATCTAGCCACAATGCCATTTATTGATATATTTATTTATTTAAATTTTCATGTGCACTTGTATTACATAAGGCGGACTTAATTCCGCAAGGCATTATCTACCAGTAAACCTTTGATAAATATATAAAAGAAGAACTGGTATAGTTTTATGTGGCACTTTTCAATTTATTACTAAAATAAAGAACCAATAAGAAAAGTAAACACTACACTATAAAATGTGAATACATACATTAGCCATGAGATAGTCTTAACATAAGATAACTTTTCTGATTTTTAACCTTTAACTGATTGACTGTAAAGGTCATTAGTCTAATAGGTGTCAAGCACACATTACATTTAAAAACCGACCTTATGAATCAGTACATAATGTTTATTTTTGTATGTACAGCGAACATCCGTGATACCGCGCCGGTACCATCGGTTTCGTCGAGGGAGCCCTCTACTATATCTGATGAACAACTCGCTGAATCCAGAACACAAAACGGTAAATTATAATTTTAAATTCTGTAGGATGTATCTTTTGTCAACTTTCATTAATTATGGTTTCTGGTTTTCATTGTGTCTATATTTCAATGTATTAGGTTAATTTTGGTAATGCGTTGAGGTGCTGTTAAGTATATTTAGTCAAATATCATCAGGATGTGTCTGTTCTTGTAATCATTATTGTTATTTGGTCTGCTTAGTAAACATACTTTAGTAAGTCTTTACTTACGAGACGAAACATAAGAAACTGTTCTTAACATGGATAATAGAAATAACCTCTATAATAAATCGTATCCCTAAGTTTAATTGACATTTCTTCTCAAGGCAGTTAAAGAAAAAGGTAACATGCAACTTAACATATTGATCCTATTTACTTCAGAAATAAAAACTTTATTTTTTTATTTAATGTTTTAGTGTTAGCGATGGCCGAGCCGGACGTGATAGCGAGTACGAAGGCGAACAGCCTGAAGCAGAACCGAAGCGGTGGGGCCATCGTCGCCGTGTCGGGGTCGGCCGAGCCGCGACCCGCCTCGCTGCCTGGGCCCATAGCGCCGCCTAGGAAGAAGAAACGAAGTATGTATGCAATATTTGTTACAAAAAAATACCAACTTCAAATAAGTCTTATATTTCTTCTTATGGATCCCACTGTCACCGACACTGGACCAAATTGAAATAGGGCCACACTGAAAGCACCAGCTTTCGAATAAAAAAGGAATTATCAAAATCGGTTCACCCAGTCAAAACTTATAAGGTAGTAACGTAAAAAAATAAAAAATACAGTCGAATTGAGTACCTCCTCCCTTTTTGCAGTCGGTTAGGGTTGCTAGTGTGTCATTCTTTGTTAGGTCACGTGCGGGGCAGGCTGCATGCTGGATAGCGACTGGCGCAATTTAACTAGTCGTTATCCCGTACACGATCTGCCTGTCCGCTTTATAACGCCCGGTGAAAATGAGCCAATACGAATATCAACACGTATATTTTCTGTTTTAGATAAACTGCACGGCTCTCAGTCGCTGTCGACGACAGACGGCGACAACCTGAGCATCTGCACCACGGACACGGACGAGTACCGGTACATCGGGCGGCGTGAGATGCGCAGCGAGAAGCCGCAGCTAGAGTCGCTCATAGTGGAGGTTTGTTACACAACATGCTACAGCAACATAGATGGTGGAACTGTAGAAAGCTAGGAACAAACTGCACGCGCTTAATCGCTGTCGACGATGGACAGTGACAACCTGAGCATCTCATCATATAGGTCGTTGCGGCCACTGGTATTGGTCGTTGCAGCCATTAGTATGAGTCGTTGCGGCCACTAGTATGGGTTTTGCGGTCACTAGTATGAGTCGTTGCGGCCACTGGTATTGGTCGTTGCAGCCACTAGTATGAGCCGTTGCGGCCACTGGTATTGGTCGTTGCAGCCACTAGTATGAGTCGTTGCGGCCACTAGTATGGGTCGATGCGGTCACTAGTATGAGCCGTTGCAGCCACTAGTATGGGTTGTTGCGGTCACTAGTATGAGCCGTTGCGGCCACTGGTATTGGTCGTTGCAGCCACTAGTATGAGTCGTTGCGGCCACTAGTATGGGTCGTTGCGGTCACAAGTATGAGCCGTTGCTGCCACTAGTATAGTCGTTGCAGCCCTAAGCTCTAAAAGGCCTATACTAACATGTGTTGTTACAGCCACCGCCACCGTGCTCGCTGAACCAGTCGATGGCGCTGCCGAGCCCCGCTAGCACCATAGAGTCTCTCACCAGAGAGTTCCAAGACTCGCTGGAGCTGTCGCATTCAAAATACGGTGAGTTTTATTCTAATGAGGAAGATGTAAATAAAAAAAAACCGCATTTTTATTGGCTTATCGAAAAATATAGGTGAATAAAAAAATAACTGCGAAAAAATTATGTCGATATCTCAAATAGTTATTTTTTTATAAATTTTTCAATTTCGTATCTCCCGATAAATTTTTGAGCCGGCCGAGAATCTGTCGTGACGTCACATCACCCTACCGCAGGCGACGGGCGCTCGGGCCGGCCGGTAGTTATTTTAATATAAAATTATGATACCTCCTAAGATGTTGATTGAAATCAAGTAATGTCGAAGACAATTTTGTTCACAATTAAATACTTGTGATTAATATCACATTTATTTGTATAAGGATTAATATTATTTTGAGAAAACGTCTTCGCAAATAATTCATTAATTTAAAACTTTGATTTCCATAAAAATACGGTTATAGTAAGTAAATCTTGAAAGATAGCCATATGTCGTCCCTGACTTTTTTTTTAACTTTTAAAGAGGAACAATTTCGTCATACATGATTTTTGCCTAACTTTAACTGTTTACGCTGCGCACGCAACGGAAGTTCACAAATAGGGATATTTTTCCGTTTTTGTTACATTTTCCGTTGATGCTTCGCCCTATTGGGTGCAGCGTAGTGTTATAAAGTCTGAATCAGTAGTTCCTAAGATTAGCAAGTTCAATCAAACAAACATACTCTTCAGCTTTATAATATCAGTATAGATAGGTAGATTTCTCATGTTGAACATTTTGCTCATGTTCGAGAACATGAAAAGCAGCGGATTGCTAAATATTCAGTAGTATATGTGCCCCAATGTTTTACAATTAAATTAAAATCCCCTTTTAAAATAAATAAAATTTAAACTTCCTATTGCATTATCTATCTGTGACTGAAAGTTCTGTCAAAATCGGTCCAGCCGTTTCAGAGTTTACCCGGATCAGGCAGACAGCCAAACAAAAAAAAATAAAACATGTTTTTTTACGTAAGTATGTAGGTACCGTATTTGTAGTTAGTGTAATGCTGTTAATATGAAATTACAAACACACTTCAGGTTAAGATATCTATGATAATATAAGAAAGAGGCAAGATTTATTGATTGTTTCTTTGTTTGCATTGAATAGGCTCCGAAATTATTATACCTACCGATTTAAAAAAATATTTCATCGTTGATTAGCTACACTATCGTTGAGTGAAGTAGCCTATATTATATTAAAATAAAAATAGGGATCCTTACTAAAACTCCAATAATGCAACCCGAGGTGCAAATAAATACCTTAATTTTTTTTTACATCGCGCGCGCTCCTAACACTATTGATGATAGAACAAAATAATGTACTACGATTTTACAGAACACATCATTATATACAAAAAATGTCGCGACAGCATCTAGACACACGGCAGTGTGTCCGCCAAGTTCGAGCAAAAAAAAGCGACACACCGGCCGTGGGTTATATTACACGAACCATTTCGGGCCAATTTCGACCACCCTATAACTCAAAACATATTTTATCTACGCATATGAAATTTCGAGTGTCTGTTGACATCCCCTTAATTGTCTAGAATACAAAATTTCATTATTCTACCTATAGCAGTTCTTGAGATATTGACGTCAGAAAATCGCTATTTTTACTATACACTCACTGACTCACTGACTCACTGACTCATCAAAAACCTAGACCACTTCCAATGGTCGTACTGACTTGAAATTTGGCATGGAGATAGGTCTTAAGGTCAAAGTAAAGGGAAAAATCTGAAAACGGCCAAGTGTGAGTTAGTTTTAAAAATAGCGAAGGTGTAACTTTGTTCTACTATGAAGTCGTAATGAACTAAATGGTTCTATCTTCCAATGGTCGTACCGACCTGAAATTTGGCTCGAAGGTTGTCTTTAGGTCGAAATAAAGTAAAAATCTGAAAACGGCCAAGTGTGAGTCAGTTTCGAAAACAACGAATGTGTAATTTTGTTCTACTATAAGTAGGTATGAGGTGGGAATGAGATAAGACTTATTTAAATTTAGATACATACCAATTTAAGACAATACATGTTTGTCTTAAAGACAAGAACAATAAAATTGTTCACCACTCTGTGTGTGTCTGTTGCGGGAACCGAACCCACGATTTACGAAGTGCAAAGCAGGTCACTAGGTACACTAGGTGCGCTAAATCAGTCAAACAAAAATGAAAAGACTATTTTTTCTCGCATAGTCTAAATAATTTCTAATTTTACAACTAAGTGGAATGAGACATTTCCTAAAGCAAAAGTGATAAAATATAATAAAGAACCTACACCTAACAAAAATAAATGAAATCCCATCAAAAACATAAATGTGAAAGGCTGCCAAGTTCGATACTATGGGAATGCTTCGCCTATAAAAGAAGTGAGATCTGAATAAGTACCAAGTTCCATAAAATACCTCAAATCATAAATAGTTATAGGAATGCACACTTGATTTCCAGCAGTTTTTAAGGTACATTTTGAATAAGTATCACGTTACATAGAAATACCTAAAATTATAATAGTCAGAGAAACGCACACCGGTTTTTTTAGCAGTTTCCTGATAACATTTATTATTTTCAGTACTTTTTAATGATGTTACTTGGCAAGTTTTAATAGAAAATTATATACTTGACACATTGCAGTCCAAAGGTGTCGATTCATTGCATTGAAAAGGCGAAAAGGTGTGTGGTGTGTGAAAACTTGCCAAGTAACATCATTAAAAAGTGCTGAAAATAATAAATGTTATCAGGAAACTGCTAAAAAAACCGGTGTGCGTTTCTCTGACTATTATAATTTTAGGTATTTCTATGTAACGTGATACTTATTCAAAATGTACCTTAAAAACTGCTGGAAATCAAGTGTGCATTCCTATAACTATTTATGATTTGAGGTATTTTATGGAACTTGGTACTTATTCAGATCTCACTTCTTTTATAGGCGAAGCATTCCCATAGTATCGAACTTGGCAGCCTTTCACATTTATGTTTTTGATGGGATATGTCTAACTATTATACTTATGACACAATAAGTGTTCTTTCATTTAAAAAAAATTGCAGTGACGTCGCTGGAAATGGCATACCTTGTGTTTGACCTTGGTATTAATCCTTATCAAAATAATTTGCTTTATATTTCAAGACTGCTTTAATACCATTATATAACTTGAATTTTTCAATTCGGACATTACATTCGAAAGATAACACGAGTTCAAAAGTGTAAGTATTAGAAAAAAGTCGCTTGGTTAATGGTGGCCGCTCTCTCCGCTCGGCTAACTATGCGATGTAGACGTCACTGGAATACGGGAAGGGAGTAAACGTTAAGAAATAATAAAATGTAATAGAAAGATACATAAACAATAATAAAAAAAAACAATAATAATCCAATTTTCTTTATAATGAAATTTAATGTACCTACTCTTTTTTTGAACCCCATTCAAAAAGGTGTTTGTGTGTGTGTGTATTAAAATTAATATATTTTAAAATGTTTGTTAAATACTCGTGCGAAGCCGGGACGGGTCGCTATAGATAGAAATAAAGTTTTAGCATTATTTTTGACATTGAAACGATCTTTGCAACAATGACGACTTGTTCTTCCTTTTCATTAATTTACAACACGTACACATACGTACACGAGCACATACTTTTTTTTTGTCATTTCGGGCACAAATCGGTATTCAGTTTCTAATATACTTAAATTAATTTTAAACACAAGCTTCAAATTTAGCTAAGCTCACAGTAATAGTGTAGACTTATGAAACAAGCCCAAACGCGATGCGATTACGTCATTTAGTTAGAGAGTTCCTCTGGCCACCTTCTGGCGCCATCATCAGATCAGCTCGAAAGTACTATCAAATTATATTGTCATCCAAACTTAACAGATATACAAAATTTCAGCTCAATCGGTTAAAGATATCTGTTTCAAAATTAAGTTGCAAGATTCCACTCGTAGCTGTAGGTACAAACGTATACATTGAATGTTAAATAAAAGCTTGTTTTTTGGCGTGCTAACTGTTGTAAAAACTAAAAGAAGACTATTCAGTAACTATACGCTAGTCTTTTTTCCATATTTTGCAAAATCTAGAAAAATATGCGAGTAACATAAAAATACTGCACGAGATCGTATGTACGGGAGCGGAGGACGGGCGTTGTGACGTCATGCGTTGATCGGGCGAACCAAAACTAAATTTAGGAATGCCCGACTTTAAAAATTCGTAAAAAATAGAGTTTTTGAGATATCGCTAAAATTTTTTCACCATTGTTTTTCTAATTTTTAGTTTGATTTTTCTAGATGATCAAAAAAACATGCTCATCTTCCTCATTCCTACAATAAGTTCAAGTTTAAGTGTAACTTAGCTATCAATCTACAAATATTAGTAGTATTGAGGAAACTTATTTAGGCCCTAAAAGTGTTTTTTTTTTGCCTTTTATCATGGTGAGAATTTTCATGTATATATTTAATATACATGATAATTATGATCATTCATAATGACTACGGTACGGACGGTCGTCGGTGTGTCAGCTAATTGTCTCTTTAAAAACCGATGTGCGTAAATATTTGGTTTCCTACGATTTTAGTTTCTACAGACAAAATCTTGGCATCGAAAATTTGTGCACCCTTGTACAATACTACTTACCATCTAAGCCAACCTGTTCTACCCTCCAGCGAGTGACAGATCCTCGCTGAGTATCCACGAGTCGCGGTCGAGCGAGCGAGCCAGCGAGTCCTCCCGCAGCAGCACGGCGGCTTCCGTACGTCCGCGTGTCGCTGATACCAATGTTGACAGACATAAAGGTAACTAGTTATACCGTACTTTATGTAAATACTAGCTTTTGATCGCGACTTTCTCTGCGTTAACTTTAAAATTGGGTCCAGAGAAAAAAATATTGCTAGTTTGAAATGAGTAAAATCTTTAAATATAGAATGCCTAAGCTGCTCATATAACATCGCGTAAGCTGTTTACCTAAATAAAAGAAGTAAAAAAAACGAATCAGACGTATTTAGTCATCATTTAAATCACCAAGGAGAAATATTTGACAGCGTCGTTCCAATAAAAGGTTTATTATATCATGACAAACCGTTTCCATGGTTACCCTTTTATTTACGTTTTATTATTGTCTGTAGCAGAGGAGGCAGCCCGCAGTGAAGACGACCGCGGCGTGCGCACGCACAGCGAGGGTCGCGCCACGCTGCATGCTGCTCGCCCCGCCCGCCCACACGGGGCCAGGTACTACACCTATATCTTACAAATTAACTGCACTTTACTATATAATTTAGTATATTATAGAGTATGCTAAATAGAGTATGAACTGTGAGCACCAGTATGAACGAGCGTCGTCTTCTAATTAAGTGTCAAAACAAAGCGCGCCGTTTTATTAACACTTTCTTAAAATAGCTTTATAAGCGTTCAGTCGTATAAATATAAATATTAAATACACATTTCACAAAAACTCATTCGTTAACTCATAATTAACGAAAACATTGTACCATTGTAATATTATGTAACGGAAATTAGCGCGTACATGCTTAAATACTTTTTTGGCCCTTCACGTTTTGACCGGGTTACGCCAACCGTGGTCGCAAGCAAACTCTAATTCTATACTGACTCGTAAATATCCAAAATACACGATTTGTAAAAGGGCCATGCATAACATATACGCCTATATCTCGCGATGAACCAATTAACCGACTACCAAAAAGGAGGTTTTATGTTCGACTCTGTTTTTTTGTACCTAATGCTCATAACGTCCAGACGCAGCAACTCGGACTCGATGAGCGCGTCTCGCCGCCGCTCGGCGGGCGACGAGCAGCAGCTGGGGCTGGCGCTGCGCACGCGCACCACGTCCGGCCACCAGCTCACCGACATCGAGATCCTGGAGCAGGTCACCGTGCTCAACCTCGATACAGGTCGCTACACTTACTGCTCCTACTGTAGGTATACCCATCCTCTACCTCTAGTCTCTACCAAGCATAAGGCTCACGTCTTATATGCTACGCTTAACAGGTAACATGCACTACTGCGCTTTTTGTTAGGAACCTCCCACACAAACGTCTTTCGAGTCTGTGTCATGACGACGCTCGAACGACGCTGGTGTGCAGGTAGCCTAAAATTTATGTCAAATAAACCATGTCGAGTATTGCTACGAGTACGCTAACAGAAGCCAATTCAAATTGCGCTAATTAACGTTATTATATAAATATGAACAATATAAGTCCCATAATAAGCTAAGCCAAAACCCGCCAGGTATTCTCGCCCCATGACAGCAGGTCACGAAATTGATCTATGTCATTTGCTGTGTAATGAACTTTTCTGTTTGTGAATGTGTCGTGACGTGGTTTAGAAAAGAGAATACCTGGCGAAATGTTTTAACCCAGATTAATCCTAGCCTTATGTAACAGCTGTATATGTTGAATTTTGGCATAAAAAAAACCACCAAACGCCAAATTTCTCTCTGGAATTTCGCTCTTATCGCGGCAAAAAATCTTAAGGCAGTCCTTGTTATACAGGTGAACGCGTGCCATTAAGCGTGGCAGAACACAAACTGCCTCAATGCATCAATCCTCTTAGTCTGCATATAATGCGACTCACCTCTGAATACATCGGGAGGGCCAACGATGACGAAATTACCAGGTAAAAACAAAACTATAATATTCATTATATTCTTATAGCGTCATATTAGGTATACTCTATTTTTTTTTTCTATTAACTATCCTACCCCTTGTTTCTAATACCTAATTCTTACAAACTAATCTATCCATTACTCTTCATTTTCGGTCTTTATTTCATGTCAAGATTATCGCTCATACGCAGTTGTGGAGGGAAATCAACAAAGACGGTGGTGTGCGTAAGAATGCCATATTTATTAGAGAGGCAACAGCTTAACACAATTAAATACAACCTAAATCTTAGTACCTACTGTTAAATTATCATACGAAAACACACGAAATACTGATGAATAAACGCTCCACATTATAGACCCATTATACCCAGTAGGACCTCAAATAGGAATTCCTGTCCTAACCCCTTCTTTCCAGCACCATCGAGAAGATATATAACCATTCCTCTATTCCCCTAAAATATGCAGTGATGTTCCCTATTAGTAGCCTAATCTAAGTAACTAGGTGGCAACGACGTAACGAGTTTTCGAGAAAAACAAGCAAAACTGAGTAACTTTTCAGGCCTGACGTACATCGCAGGCTGTCGTGGCGGCGTCGCCTGAACATATCCACTCTAAACCTCGCGTGGAAGTCCTCCGCGCACTCCTCTAACCTCAGTCTAGAGACTAGGTTAATAAATATTCTATTATAAGGGTAGTGGGGCACAGTGAAACAGGTGTAATCCTCCTATTATAATTAATTAACTAATTTTTATTTGACTAGAAAGTCGCCACTTGAATAGCTTTAACCGCTATTAAGTCCATTTAAAATAGGGATGATGACTAATTTTTATTTTTATGTCCATCTTTTAGATAAGAAAAAAATATTAGACACGTATTTTTTGTTTAGTCCCGTAAACAAAGAATTACGAAGATACAGCGAGTACAATTCTTGCGTGACGTCACGTTTGAGTACAAATTGTACCTAGCCGTGACGTCACAAGCCCCCACTCCTGAACTTTACAGCGGTTTATCTTCGTATTTTGTAATTTATTTGAGAAAAGAAAAAATATGTGTCTATTATATTTTGATTATCTAAATGGCGGACTAAATAAATTTTGACTTTTCATACCTAGTCATCTACCCTATTGTCTTAGTTAAAATAATCTATTGATAATTTTAACCAAGTATAATATATAAAATAATAATATTCTGGGACAACTCACACACGGTTATCTGATCCCAAGCTAAGCGGAGCTTGTGTTATGGTAACCAGACAACTGATAAACATACTTATATATTTCTAAATACATACATATTATAGATAAATTACACCTAGACACAGAACAAATGATCGTGCTCATCACACAAAGATTTGTCCTGAGTGGGAATCGAACCCACGACCTCCGGTATAGCAGTCAGGGTCACTAACCACTACTTAGACCAACAGGCCCGTCAAGTATTTTGAACTTATACGGCTAGGACCGATTTCACGAGTGTAGATAAACGCGATCGGGAGCTAATCACACTCACTTAACTGCTCTGAAAACACTATTAGAAAACTCGACCACAGATAACAAATTTTATCGGAACTCAGTGACTTTAAGTATTCCTATTGCAATTTTTTTTATTTAATTTCGTTTTGAATCTGGCTTGTTGTATCTCTAAAATGAAAATGACAATTTCGTTTCACTGTGCCCCACTTTTCCCTACACTTGTTATGTAAAAGCTTCAGAGTTGGCGCTTGAATTTGGTTAGCATTGCCAGTGGAGTATAAGCTTTGTTTTACAAACTTGATCTATAGTTTGGTAACTAAGTAAGAATGAATAATCGAGTAAAATTGTTTTAATCTTTAGTTTATTATTAATCGAGTAAAAAATACGAGATTTTAACTAAATGTTAACTAGCGACTTATCGTTTGTTTACACTTTGTTAATTACTAAAAGAGTTGAGTAATTATTTGTATAATGTGTTATTTAATATGCCACGCTAATTGTTCTTATAACGCGTTTTGGCTTACATATCAAAAATTATTTGCGTTTGAAGGCTAAGCTTTACGTGATGTCTTTGTCTGTTAAATTAAATGAACCTAAGTTCAATTTAGCTCGGCACTTGACATGACACAAAAGTGTGTGTGTTTATGCAAAGGCAAAGTCTCTAATTTTAAGCACTCACACAGATACACAAATTCAATGTTAAGGTGTTTAACTAAATGAATAAATCCCTCATAATTTCTATGTTAGTTACACTCTTAACACTACATATTTAGCTAAATCACCTAAATTATGAATTTAATTATTTTTTATGAAAAAAATTCAATTATTTTATCTAAATTGGCCGATTGCTGTTTGTTGAGTTTTTATAACTGTTTTTGGCTTGGTTTGATGTTATGCGTCTAAATTATTAATCTTTTTTTCGTATTTTGTTTAAACTATGTGTTTTAAATAACCTTGCTCAAAAACCTAAACTTTATTTACTCATGTCTGTAAGTAAAGTTTATTATACAGTATTAATTAGATAACCAACTTTATTGATTATGAGTGATATATTACAGAGAAACTGACGAAGAAAGCGAGAGTGTGTGCGCAGGCGGCGCTGAGGACGAAGCTAAAGAGATGAAACGAGAGTCTACGGACAGACAGACGACTGGCATCAAGAGAAAGACAGAGAAGTAAGTCATATACATTGACTCGGTAGAACTATTTTAGAATTGTGAAGAGCACATTTTTTAGATACACACGAAGGAGTTACTTAAGAGGAAAGGGGAGCGGACATACTTTTGAAAATTCGGTTTTTTAAAGAAAGTATTGCTGTCGCTCTAATTCCCCCCGCCCTCTAATTCGTGCGATAAGGACAACTGCAGCTCAGACCGAAAAACTGACGAAAAATCGAGGTTTGCCTCTCGTCTTTTTTCTCCCCCAATTCTTAACCAATTTTAAAGATATTACATATACTGCATAAGAAAAGAATAATCTGTGCCTCTATTTTTTCCTTTTATCAATAATCGTTGCCAAATTTGAAAAAAAAACGCCTCTGAAAACTGCGGTCAAAATCGGCACTATTTAGAAGGTTCTAGTTTCTTTAAATATAACTTATTTTAAAAAAGGAGAAAATAGGGGCATAGATCTAGTTCATATTTATATTACTGCAAAAAATCATAGCCCTAAGTTCAGAAACCAGCAAGAAAACAGACGAGAACGTTTGTATGGAGAAAAGTCCACTCCCCTTTCCTCTTAAGCTTGTACTGGCTATTGAAAGTGCCAATTTTATATACGAAATAAAGGTAAAAAATTAATTTATCTGATTCGATATTGAACAAAACTTTTTTTTACTAAATAATATTTTTCTATGATTCAGGAACTCTAGGAACGTAGAAATAATATGGGATATAGAAATATCTTCGAAGCGCATTATTTTTATGCAGAATTTGATGTTTTTTCAGTAATATTAAAAATCTCTTACATTGTAGTGTCCACGTTTAAACAGTTTCAATTTCCAACTCTAGGACACCCGCTAGCATAGTGAAAAGCCATTCACAGGACAACATAAACAAGAAGTTAACACACGATATGAATTTCAGGTGACAGTTTGACGACTAACACGCTCTCCAAGCGTTGTCCGAATTTGCAAGCTAACCTGTATACAATAAAGCGCAATTTCGAGTGGAGAACGGTTTTGTGTGTGCCAATTCTCACAGGGATACCTAATGCTTGTGTGCTTTGTTTAACGATCCAACCAACATAATTTTAGGCATTCAAAAATGAACTCTATCTCTTCCAGATTAAAGCGCTTCTTCGGTAGCACGGTAAAGAAGACAGTAGATGCGGCCAAGTCTTTAGCGCAGGAAGTGTCTCACGCTCGACATAAAGAGGATGTGGCGGATATAGCTGATGACGTCAGAGGCGAACATAATATCAAATTAAAAGCCTCCAACTCGCATAAAGGACCGTACGACTTCGATGGCTGTGTTAGACATGTTCAGGTTTGTTGAAAACAAAAGTATATCTTATTTTCAAACCTATTATTGGGTTGTGATTTCTGTGGCTCCTAAGGAAAAGGATCGATTGCGAAGCTGTTTTCTTTGTTTGCAAGTTGACGTGATCGAGATGTGTCTTAGCTATAATTTATAGTTATAGAGATCTTTGAAAGAAGATTTTGAATGAAGAGAACATTTTGAAACTATTCATAGCTGTTTTCTGGTTTGTATTCATGTGACTGTAATGAACAGGAGATGGGCTCGGGTCACTGCGGCGCGGTGTGGTGCTGCAAGTTCAGCGTGTGCGGGCGCCTGCTGGCCACGGCCGGCCAGGACAAGCTGCTGCGGGTGTGGGTCACCCGGGACGCGTACCACATGTTCCAGGTACCTGCAACGCTATGTATTTCTGCGGAACTGGCCTATAAATGTGTAAAAATGTCCCACTGCTAGGTAAAAGCCCTTACACACGTAGAAAAGCATCTGATCATCGAGGTTGGTAACCTACTTAATGAAAATGCGAGCCTGTACAGCTAGTATTACTCACATACTGACCATCTGCACAAAAAAAATTGTCTTACGTCTGTAACTACCAGTGACAGTCGCCATGTCGGTCAATTTTCTCATCTGCGTGATATTACTCTTCATAATCTTATCACAATTTTTTTCTTTTAGGACATGAGAACAAAATACAACGCGGAAACGAAGTCCTCCCCCACTCCTTCACAGGAGTCCCTCGCGTCACTCTCCGCCCCTCCCCCCAGCCCCGAGGACCAGCCCCCGCTCGGGCCCTCCGCGCCCTTCTGTCCCAAGCCCTTCTGCGTCTACTCCGGACACACCTCCGACCTACTGGACGTCTCCTGGTCTAAGAACTACTTCATACTATCGAGCTCCATGGACAAGACGGTCAGGTTGTGGCATATATCGCGAGGCGAGTGCCTCTGCTGCTTCCAACATATTGACTTTGTTACGGCGATTGTGTTCCATCCGAGAGATGACCGGTACTTTTTGTCTGGTAGTCTGGATGGAAAGCTGAGGCTCTGGAATATTCCTGATAAGAAGGTACGTGATATTTTTAATATCCTTGATTTCTAGTTAAAGAAATACATGTACAATCGGTACAGAAGCATACATTTATTAGAATTCCACATTACAATTAAGTTTTAAACAAATAATTTTACTAGTTTCATATTACAAATTCCTAGGTCGCAGTCTGGAACGAAGTAGACGGTAAAACGAAACTAATAACAGCCGCGAACTTCTGTCAAAACGGGAAATTCGCCGTTGTGGGCACATACGACGGTCGCTGCATATTCTACACTACAGACCAACTGAAATACCATACGCAGATCGACGTGCGATCTACACGGGGAAAGAACTCTACGGGCAGGAAGATCAGTGGTATCGAACCCATGCCAAACGATGATAAAATCCTTGTCACGTCTAACGACAGTAGAATAAGGCTGTACGACCTCAGAGATCTAAACCTCTCCTGCAAATACAAAGGCTACGTCAACGTCTCAAGCCAAATAAAGGCCTCGTTTTCCCACGACGGGAAATACATAGTCAGTGGGTCAGAAAATCAATGTATCTACATATGGAAGACGTACCACGATTATTCTAAGTTTACGTCGGTCAGAAGGGATAGGAACGACTTCTGGGAAGGCATTAAGGCCCATAATGCGTTGGTCACGTGTGCCGTGTTCGCGCCGAACCCGGATCATATGATTCGGATGATTAATGAAAGGGAAGAGGAGGCGAAACTAGCGAATAAGGATGGAGAGGAGAAAGATGAAGTGGTATGTATTTCTTTAAGTTATTCTAGTAGTATTCTCGTTAAAATATTTAGGTAAATTAGTAAATAAACAGAGGATTTATAAAACTGCTCAGAAACAGAAGAATGATTTAAATTAGTTCTAGAAGTATATTCTCGACTGGGAACTTTTAGTTCAGTTCTTTATGTTTGTGAATCCTACGAAACTTACAAATAACTATTTGTAAAAACAGGTGCTTGTGCTTGAATCCAATATCTCTCGAAATCAATACGACTAAATTAAAGATTGTTCGTAATGGTTCATAAAATTATTATTCTATCACAGAAGGGTGCAGAAGGCGGTATGGTAGCCTCCTCCCAGACGGGACACGTGCTAGTCAGCGCCGACTTCAACGGCTGCATCAAGGTGTTCGTGCACAAGGCCAAGCCCAAGCACAGCTCGCTGCCCGCCTCCGCCCTCGCCTAAGCTAACATGTGATACAAGTAAGTTCCGCTGCTAAGTCATAGATGGCGCTTATACCAATGTTATATTATACATGTATGTCGGCAAAAACGTCTAACGTCAGTTTTTATGTAAGGTTGTTCTGCCTTTTGATATTTTGTATTTGCTGAGGTATATACGATATTTGATATTGATTGGGATAAATAGTATCTTATTTATGATCAAAAAAACTTAAATGGTTGTAATCTCAGCAATTTATTGACTAATCTCATTTTGGTTAGTTGTATTGGCTTAAAGTACTTGAAACAGTATATTCTAAATGCCGGTTATTATGCCCTGCATAGTAAACCATTTCATAGACGCGATGGAAAGGCCAAACCTATTAAAAGAAAAAGGTAAACTATAGACTATTATTTACGAAAATTTTGCCGACACATTAGCAAAGAAAGTAAATGTAATGGTGCATGGAAATATAGATGTCCTGATTATCTACTGCCAGATAACATACCCATATTAAATAATTAAAAGGACAAACAATACTTGTATTAAGACAACAGATAAACAACCTGAACACTATTACCAAATCGATGCAAGCGTGACGCGCAAAAATGAAACCTGACATATAATGCCAAAATGTAAACGATGATTTTAAACTATGCTTACGACTATAATAAACTGTTTTAACAGTGTGTGTACTGTATAACCACCTGTATATAGTGGTGGAAACCAGGCTTAACCTCGGATTCTAAAAGGCTTATCTATTCAAACTATTGTCAAATCAACTAAACACGTTTGATTGACCAAAAGACTAACAACCAATCAGCAGCGCTTGACCGATGATTAATGTTTTGACAGGTGATTAATGTTTGTTTTCATCAGCCTTTCAGGAACCAGGTGTAAGAAAGGAAGTTTATAAAACTATGACGAGACGATAAATAGAATACAACTATCAAGGTTAGTTATGTTGAATTTAGTGTTGCTATATAAAATAATCATTTTGGATTTAGTTAGATGTTCACGTAAAGCAGTCTAGAGCCTGTATTTTATGTATGTTAGGTATTTGTTCGTAGACTGTAATTACCTGATCAAAAATATATAAAAAAAATAGTATGCAAGACTCTCCTTACCTAAAATAGTCAAAGATATTGAGGGTAGTTCAAAACATAATTAAATGTTTACAGCCTTAGTTTGGTACTATTATTATAGAATATTTATAATTTTTTCATTGAATCACACATTATATTGTTCGGAAAGCCTATGATATTATTTAAAGATATAGAAATCAACGTAATTATATTATATAATTAATAAACGTCATAGGCGAACAGACAGACATTGCATCACAATGTTTTTAAGATATTTGTTGATACCGGACAGTTCTGCAAACTTATTTTGCCGATGACAGCTGTCAAAAACCAATCATTTTGGCATTTGTTTTTTTTTAATATTTGAATATTTATTAGTTGTAATTTTCACCATGCGCACGTTGTAAGATTGTCGTGCAAAATCACAATGTGTTAACTCTTTTAGTTTGTAAAATATTTGTGCAATTGTTTGTGTTAACGTAGAACCTTCACATTTATGTATCAAAGTGTTATGGTAATGTAACTTATTTAGAGGTCTGATTGCAGCTAGAAATGTGTCAAGGGTTGTTTAAAGTCTGTATTGTAAAAATCTGTTGCAATCGGTTATAGTTTGTATAGTTGTCACACTACCATTATTTGTATAAATATTGTATATTAGTTATAACCTAATACGAGTTTAATCTGTTAAAAGTATTTTTCGTATACTATCTACTGACAACTTTTATTTCAAACTATTTAAATGTAGGTAGGTAGGTATCAAAAATGTTAATAAATCGCCAGTATGATTTTTCAATTATATAATCGACCGTATGTCACTGGTACCTATTTGATATTAACAGCCTTGTTTCAAAGTAGTAAGGTTGATTCTTTAGATTCGTAGCCACAGACGTGCGGTCGACCTTCTTTATATGTTGTTATCTAAACATTAATTTATTAGTGATGAAATAACTTAAATCATATTATCCACTGTATGTAGCTTGTTTAATCTGTCTGTCGTTTGAAGAATATCAATAATAATACGCGTATATTCATCGGTTAAGAAACTCATATTCTATAGTCTTATACTAAATTACTATTTTTTTACATTACGTTTGTCTTGATCTCAAAGGACTTTTTAGGTTAAACGGAAACCGGTTAGGTTTAACGGTTTTGGTTAGTAACATGTTTGTAAGTGTAGGACTCTAAAAAATACATGTATTCAAAATCACCTGTTGAAATGAATCATATACAGGGTGTTAAGAAACCCCTGTCCGATCCGTTAAGGTGTTGTTAGGTATCGATATATGATTACAAAAATGTGGAAAAAAATTGAAAAAAAAGTAAATAAAATATAACATAAAAATATTTTTTTTCTCAAATGTCGAGAGAGAGCGTCGGCGTCATCACAGATGCTACCTTATAACCAAACAAAAGGCCCCCAAAAATACCGACGAAATTGGTGTTATAGTTTTAGGGAACAAATTTAGGGAATTTCGGGGCAAAAAATGGTTATTTCAAAATCCATTATTATTGTTTCTATGATGAATTTTCCAAATTTGATATTTTATTTGGGCATGTGATTGTGAACCCTCTATCACCCTTTCGGGTCGGACAGGGGTTTCTTAACACCCTGTATTTTACATGGCTTTTTCCGAGTGGACGTTTGAAAGTGATTCCATCTTCTTTCTGGTCGTTCCCTCAATGCTGAGGATCGTGACTGTATGTCAATCTTCTCCACTCGGTCTGGTTCTGCGCCATATGTACCGCTCCCCATATCTGGCCTCCAGTCACCTCCTTGAGTTGGTCCACCCATCTAGCTGGCGCTCTTTCTCTTCCTTCCATCTAAAAAGCTCTATAAATGTTGCCTCCACTGTTATTTTCATCTATAGATCTAAACCTTTCTTTGTTGATCTGTAATTTATACTTACTGCTACTTATTTAATAAATTTCCCTTCTTAACCGATAAATATACTTATCATATCACTATAATATAAATATCCTTAGAATACTTATTGTATTTACGTTTTAGGCTGTGTTTCATTTAATATTTTATTTTTAATTCTAAACAAAATTATTTTCGTTAAGTTCTTGCCTTGTGTGAATGAAGTATTGTTTTATATGTAATAAGTGTACATTTAGTGTTGTAAAAAGATCATGATGCCATCGTAATTAAAATTGGAATATATTTTTAAATCGCATTTACCTTCATAAATAAATAATCGTTACATAGGTTCGTGTTTGATTTTCTTAGATTCTAATTTACCTTATTTGTATAATAATCTCCAAAATGTTGGTAAGATGATTTATAAACTTTCTTGTAAAATTATAACAGGTTTGTGTATATTTGTCACGAGAAATAGGACTTATTTCAAAGTTTGTTCTAAATAAAACTCAGATATAAAAAAAAATATAATTTAATCAGTAACATCAAAAATATGGAGTGCGCTCGGAATGTATTAACTTCATAACAATATTGAATACAAAATTAGCATATACAGTCTTATATTAAAGTTTACATACAAATAACGATACTTTCTACATAACTATAAACAAAGAACCTTAAAAAAACTACAAATACAAACTTACGATAGTATTCTTGCGAGTTTTATGCTCCTATCAAATGTGTTGAACAAATTAGTATTTTGTTTGAATACAAAGAGACAATTGTAACTTGTAATTGAGATTCGTATTTGGGACATAATAATGTAATATCGAGTAACGGTGGGTATGTAAGTACATCATAATAATATAAAAACTTCAACCTCACAACTTTGCAAACCTTTTAATTTAGCAAGTCCGAGGGGCCTTGCCGTACTTTAGGTGGTCTAACTTGCTCTAATTCTTGTTGACTATAAAGGCTCATGTCAACAAGTTCCTTCAATGTGTTGTATATCTTTAAATAATGCTTAATCAAGTGTAATATCATCAGTCTTGAAATGGCACTGAAAATTACGATCAACATCTCAAAATTGGTAAGTAGTGGCTTCATTACAATTTTGATATAAAATTAGTTATTAATAAGAATGGGAATGTTTGAATAGATATTTTGTTCAATAACTGCTATTGTTGATTATTTCGTAATTTAAATATACTTTTGAACACACAACATAGTACATATACACATAACACACTTTGTTTTGTAACACCAACAACAAATTAACAGTATTAATATTTCAATAAAAATTTGTACTACAACATCAAATTTTGATCAATTTTATTTGTGACATTCAATGACGGTCCGAAATCTTTTAAAATGATTATTATACCACTGACCCAGGGGAAATTCATATACTGAGACATTTGAATAAGAATGGGTTATAAAGCATGGGGACAATGTTTTCCAAACTGAGTTTTACGGCAGCTCTTCCGTGCTATAGAGATGACAAACTTGCTACAGATAAGTACTTTCTGTTGTTTTCGTTATTGGACCATGTAGGTACTTGGACAATGTTCAGTAATTTTACCATGTTTGCGGGTGTGTTAGGCCTTCCAGGGCGGCTTGTTGTGCAAGCTCCGCTTCGCGCGGCGGTCGCTCCGGTCGTGCGTGTCGTGCGGGTCGTGCCTGTCGGGTCGGTCGCTCGTCGGCTCCTCGTTCACGTCCCGGCTCGGCTCCGTCGCGTTGTCGCCGCTGCCGTCAAAGTTCGGGGGCTTGGTTAGAAGCTGTGGAGTAGTTCGTATTTATTGTTTCATGTTTTGGGGGTAGGTGTGTCAAAAGAAACACGTTTTTTTTCGTCCTGTATATCGACAATATTAGATTTGGAATTAGTTTTATTTATAATATTTAACTTACTAAAATATATGCAATTGTTTATTCAGTATGTTACTGACAAAAGATTTCAATTTAGGTTCTCACAATTATCAAATTTCTCAGACTATAATTATAGTTGTACTAGATTACCGTCAGTTAGTAACATAAATTAAGTACATACTTGCATATTCGAAAAAAAAAACTAAAAAAACATTATACAATTACCAGTTTAACGTACTGTTGCAGTTCGTTGTCCGTGATTCCATCTAAGTTGAGTCGGTCGCGTCGCTCATCGCTGCGGACCAACTCGCGCGCAGGTAATGCTGCTGGCTGCGGCGGGATTAGCGGTGGGACTGGGGGATAAGATAGATATTATCTTTGTTCTCTGGTTCATGAAAGGAGCTAACAGTAAAAGAAAGCTAACGGGGAGTGATGATTGCAGATTATATACCAGGTAGTGGGTGATTGACTTTACTAATACTGTTAGAACTTTAAGGTTATAATGCCAGTCAATTAAAAACAACTTGGCATGGTTCAGAGGTTAGAATGATTATGTTGAAGGATTTGCCAAAGAGCGCATGTTGATCGGGAAACTTATCACTATAAAAATTAAAGTGCATACATCATCCAATCTACAACGCACTCGTGTATCTGTTGTCTTGCTGTAAAACTTGTCAATTTTCTTAATCTTTGCTAGGTTAAACAGTAAATACTTTAAGTAAACACAAAAATGACTCCTAACCCTATACACAATATAACCCAATTTATTTTAACATACCACTATCAGGCCTGCTGAGATCCAGCGCGGACACGTTGGTATTGCCGTTGGTGAGGATGAGCAGTGCTTGCCGCCACTGCGACTCCATCACGCTGTGTAACTGTGACGCGATCTGCCCGCGACGGCGGCGGTACGATTCTACCTTGCTCTAAAATACAATGATATACGACTGTTTATGAACAATTGGATGGGAAACGTAAGGAGCTGGTCTGATGGTGGAGATCTTTTTAGTGTGTGTGAAACATTGGTCCTGCTTAATCCATTCAGCGAGCCTATTTTACTATATACATGCTGTATACTTTTATTTATTTTAGAAAAGGTTACAGGCTAATAATAACTTAGAGATAACAAACAAATTAACATCTAATTACAATCTCGCACAATTGACAACTCAATCAAAATCAAAATCAAAATGTTTTTATTTCTTATAAACCAAATAAAAAAGGCGCTCAAGAAACGTTACGTTAAATCTACTGACTCTAGTTGCTCGGTTCCAAAGTGTCCTTCCTATGGAGAAGAGCCGGCAAGAAACTCCATAGGTTACTCTTTTAAAAAATAAATTGTTACAATTATTTGTACATTATTGGTTAAATATATGCGTCAACAACGCAATAAAACTACGTTAATAAAATAAAGAAAAAATACTAATAATAAATTAAGATAAAGAAAAAATACTAATAATAATTTAAAGCAATCAATCCGTTATAATGAATAATAAAAAACCACGCTGTTGACGCATTCACATGAAAAAAGTACAAAAAAATAAAATTGTATATAAAATAAAAAAGAAAGCAATTTTACATACAATATATATGTAGTCACACAAAAAGAAATAAAATAAATAAAGAAATACCCTAACAGGAATGTCAAGGCATGTCCAGTGCCTTCAGGAAATACAGGCGGCTTAAGAACTAATTTACAGTAAACAAGCAAATCTTGAGGACCGCCAGGGAGGCCACATGTGCAGATATTAAATACTCCACGCCCTTTTGTCTTCCACGTAGTCTTTAACTTTATAATACGCTTTCTTTAAAAGAATAGATTTGACACAAGATTTGAATTTCTTACCGGGCAGGTTACTAACTTACTACACCTTAAAGTTTATCTTTACTTAATGAAGAAACATTGCTTAAAATTAGATATGAGTTCCATAGTAGTTAGTGACGAGTTTATACTGTAAGACTGTGCATACTGTCATCATTAATTATTAAGGAAAAGGTGGCTTATACAGTATTGTAAATAATAATTACCTCAAGAAGTCCTATTTTCTCGCTAGCTTGAGCTAGCTGTAGCCTGTACAGTTTTATTTCTTCTCTCTGTTTCTCTTCTAGAACATTGATTTCTAGTTTATGCCTGTAAATAAAAATACAGCACACAATTATCATCACAGCTGTATCCTTGTATTTCAATAATTTCCTGTTACATGGATCCTTTACAGATATTGGTATTTCCCAAATTTAGATATGGTGCGCTCAATAGTTGGCCATCCTTACTGTATACTGCTATATGTAATTACATACCTAGAATTTAGATATAAGGTTGCAGAAAATGTCTCAAACTCCTATCAAGTGTCTTATTTTGGTTGTGGTAACTCCACAAATACTTGATCAATACTCACTGTTCCTCAATCCTAGAGATCTGCTTATTGTAAGTATCAACAAGCGCATTCTCTTTACTGTTTGCATCTGCTTCCATCTCCCTCTCAGCCAGGTCCAGCTGCTGCTGGAACTCCTGCAGCTTGGCCAACACCGCGTCTTCTAACTGCTTCTGGTAGTGGGACTTCAGTTCCGTCTTCTGCAGGTCCAGTTGCTTGCGGAGGGTGCGCATTTCACTTTCTAAGTGGTCCTGGAATTAGTTTTAGTTGTAATTTATGAAATAGCTTAAGAAGGGCTATATGATATATGAGTAAAAGGATAGAAAAAGTAGGACATTATAAAAAAAAGCATCAAAAGAAAAATATAGTAAGCATGTAAATACTATGTATGAAACTTGTCAATAATAGGCGGAAGGCACAGATACAAGAATATTTAATAAGAGCACATAAACTGTTTACGGGTGGGCCCATATCTAATACTAGTGCCGTTCGGGCGATGCTCGCGAACAGTTTTCGAACAGATCGCGAGCTGCTCATTCGTCAGATCTGGACGCACCCTTATAAGAACATGTAAAACTTTTTATAATACCTATAGGCGCAAAAGGTTAATTTCAGACTAGACGTCGGCAGTTAGGGCAAGGCCTAAGCAGAAACTCAAACAAAATACCTTTTATAGGTAAGAATGTAACCTCACAAGTTCACAACAAACCATATTATATTTAAACTCACGCATTTCTTCACCAGCTCAGCACTTTGGTTCTCTTTATCGCCCAACTGCCTCTCGAGGACGTTGCACCGCGACCGTTCCTCATTGACCTTCATCTTTAAGTGGTCCCGCTCCTCAGACATGAGAGAGAGCTCGTCATCCAAAGTGAGGATCTTACGGTCCAAATCGTTTGCTTTTCGTTTTGTTTCCTCGTGTTCCAATCTTTCCTATGTAATTTAACGGGTATACTTGTAAATGGAAGTATGAAGATAATGTTTATAAATAATAATAATAATATCCTAGGACAACTCACACACGGTTATCTGATCCCAAGCTAAATAGAGCTTGTGTTATGGTAACCAGACAACTGATAAACTTACTTATATATTTCTAAATACATACATATTATAGATAAATTACACCCAGACACCAGAACAAATGATCGTGCTCATCACACAACATTTGTCCTGGGCGGGAATCGAACCCACGACCTCCGGTATAGCAGTCAGGGTCACTAACCACTAGACCAACAGGCCCGTCGAAAATAGCTCATATATCATAGGTAGAACTTTGATAGCGCATTAACTACTAGACAGAAAAATTGCGCTTCAAACAGGTTGTCTAACAATACGTACCCACCATACAAAACGAAAAGTAATGTTGTAAAAAAATCAAAAATTATATCGTGGAATTTGCGACTCGGGCTATAGAGCCACTTATCAAGCGTTTTATTTAATTCACATTATCATTATATATTTTTTGATCACTGAATTAAGATAAACAAGCAGTATTAACTTATGTTAGTATCTACCAGTTGTCAAAACGATATAGTAGTAGTACTTTTATCCTACCTTTTCCAAAGCATCTTCTATATTCTTGACACAATCAGCAGACTGCTTGTTAAGTCTCATGATAGTCTCGTAGTTCTCCTTCAACACTTCCATATCTCTCTCTTTGTTCTTGATGACGTCATCTCTGTCTGCTAAAGCTTTCTCCATTCTCTCTTCAACTTCTTTCTTGTCTGCCGCCATTTGCTTGCACTTTTCTTGGTAGTCGTGAGCCAAGTCTAACGCCTTGTACAGTTCTGCTTCGAAGTGATTGGTTTTCTGCAATTAAGTTGTAATTGTTATTTACCATAGAAAACCTATAATATAATTTTGTTAAAGGATTTGTTTTGCCATCAGTGTAATCGCGATATGCGACTACGATTACCACTTTATAAGCTTATAAGCTACCAGTTTCTTAAAACTAAGCAAAATCTGTAAAATGCTGTATGACACAAGTCCATGGTGTTTATTTATTACAAGCATATGAGATGTTTTTAATAAACATAAAATATTAGTGTTAGATTGGTAGTGCCAAAAATTTGCAATCAACTGTTAAAGATACTACTTAATATTTAGGTACAATAAATTCTAAGAAAAAGCTGTTATTAACTCAGCATACCTTCTGTGCATCATCAGCCACCACCCTAAAGTTCTCCACCTCTCTGACCATCTTCTCCAGGGCTGCTCTATGCCTCTCCTCAGCCTTATCTAGGTTGCCCGTGAGTTTCAACCAAGCCTCCCGCAGCTTGGCAATGGCCGCATCTTTAGCTCGGTCCACTTTGACTGCTACGGCTAACTTCTCTTGCTGTTCTAGTAATTTCTTTTGCAGTTGTTGTATCATTGATTCGCAATGCTGAGGAGGAAGATATTTTTATTTTATAAAGTAAATTTTAAATTAGGTATTAGAGAGAACAGAGAAGTATGTTGAAAAGAAACACCAGTGAAAGAAGTAAATTTTAATACCTATTTACTTTTTTTTTAATACATACATTTCACCAAACATTAAATCATTCTACATCTAGTGTATGTGAAACATTATTATTTATTGACTCAATTTAAATGTAAATGTTGATAAACTTATTCATTCTTCCTTACCTCTCTTTTAAGTCTCTCTTCCTCCAACTTGACACTGTCATATTTGTCGCCCCTGTCTCCCCTCTCCCCCCAGAGTTCACTCAAACTCAACAGATCTGTATCTACAGACTCCATGAATTTGTTTGCCATTGGCTTCCCATCCTTAGGTTCTGGGTAAAAAGGTCTCATTTGCGGCATCTTGAATTCATCCTTCTTTGGGGACAAGTAGCTATCTGTCATTGAGCCCTGATTATTTCTACTGTAGCTCTGAGACTTGTACTGTTCTAACACTTTTGATGCCCTATCATATATCTTGTTTGAAGATGGCCTGAAGGTATCCAAGTAACTGGTCTGTGGTCTCTTCGGAGTAGATGTTGGTTGAACATCTTTTTCAGAGAAGTTAAGTTTCCTAACACTAGGGGACCTTCCATCTTGTTTGGAAGTTTCTGCTTTTGAAGTACTTTCTAGCTGGCTTGTAGATTCTTCATTGTTACTTTTGTAGTTGGATGATGAAGGTTTCTCTTCTCTTGATGAAGAACTGTTACTTTTCACTAAATAAATATATTTATCTAGTATGCTACTAGACACAATGCGCCCACTAGGCAGTCTTACTTCATCGGCACTATTCTTTGAGCCTAATTTATGAGAAATATAATCCCCAGTAGCCTTAATCACATTTTCTGGGCTTATTGATGCTTCTTGATCCTTGTACTTTGTGTCTGGAGTCTCATAATTTTCAACTTTAGTCAGAAACTCATCTATTTCATGCAAAAGTAACTTGTCATTATTTTTACTGGGAGTTGAGACTATGCTGCTTATATCTCCATCCATACTTTGAATATCATTTAAGATTTCAGCAGGCTTTGGGCAATAGCGTTCTAATTGGTTAAGTTTTAGAGGAGGAACTGATTTTCCGCGAGTGCTGATGGAGTCTAAGCTCGTCAAAGACAAATCATCACGACTACGTTGTCTCTTTGACTTTCTCTTACGTCTTCGCGGGAATGTAAAGCTTTTCCTATCTAAGCTCCGGCTATCAATACTATCAGTTGTATTCCAAGTCTTAGGCCTTCTTATCGTGCCGAGACTGGAAACATCACTGTTTAGCTCCAAACTTTCTAACCTAGTTTCTAAGGTGTGTACCTGGCCTACTAGTTTGCCGAGCACTTGCGCTGTGCACGATGTGGGTTTATGTACAACAGTCCTAGAAGACTCCAGAAGAGATTCGTCTGACCCAGAGCTTTGCACTAGGAAGAAATTAGGTGGAATCAGCAACAGAACATCGGTGTCGTCGGTCTCACTCATCACAACAAACAATTCGTTTCACTTTTACAGAATCTCGAGCCATTATACGAATTTAACAACCAATGTTATCGTAATTATTTAGTTTTCACGAAATAATTTACCAAAGCTTTAAAGTTACGAACGAAACAACCGTTTCCGTTTGTTTTGTTTGCAGATTATGTATGTATGTCAGACGTTAGTTGTCAAGCGTCAACAAGTAAACGTCAGTGCCGAAATGGTTTGCTCGTTTGCTCTATGCCATAAATTGACATAGTCATCAGGTATTTTTTTAGTTTTGATTTGTTAGTATTTTTATTTAATTTCTTAGATGTTCAAATGTATGATAATATAAAATACGAAATCCATTGGCTTATTTGAGATCTGCTATTTGAACTTATTATTTAAAAATATGACTTAACTTATTATTAAAATTTATAAAACTAAACAGTTGACTAGCTAAATCTAAATAAGTTTTGTCTTGGTGGACACTTCATTTAAATAAAGAGGTAGGTACTATTTTACGCTCGATTTTATTATGATACTTACTCAAATATTTGTGGTAAAAATAAAACAATGTTTTTTCTTGCATTAGGTATACATATATAATTTAAATATATTTCTTAAACTTATAAATACTACATTAACATAAAAGCTTAAAACAAATAATTATTTAACTTAATTTCAAGACTGTATCACTTTGTGGAATAGCAATAAAGTATTGAGTATATAACAATTTATCAGGAGGCTCTGACATGTATAGGTGTTTGCTTGACAAAGGCATCAAGTTTATTTTTAAATAATTCACTATTGATGGGCTCTCCAATGCCACAGAGCGGATTCCTTATAGCATACTTGACATATATTTCTCCATAAATCTTTTTTAATAGTTCTCTTACTCCTTGTGCTTGGTTATCTGTATTCATAACAAATTTCAAGCCTGACGGGGTTTCCAAGCAATGGAGAGTGTATTTTGATGTCTTGTAGTTCATAAACCCATCTTTTGGATCCAATGGAGATATTTTAGCTACAAAGGACTTGATGGAAAATAGCATACCATACATTAATTTTCCTTCCTGAAACAAAATTAAATAAGATTAATATCTCAAGTAAAAATAGATTATGTTAATAATTATTATCAATAAACTAATTTCATGATTACTATAGCCACATTGTTCTTTTAAAGAGGCATTAAATTAGGCATGTGTAAGTTTTAACTAGCTATGTTGTGTTAATTAAAGACAATATTATTAATGTGCACATCTTAGCATGTCAACCAATGGCTGTTACTATACACTAAATAAATTATTGGTTTAATAAACAGAACAACTTATATCCTTAGTGCACAAAAACTTTAACAGGATGATAACACACTGAAGGTTGGAGATAACATAGCACTTTATGTGTTTAGGCTTATTGTAATGACATATGTATCATGTTTTTATATTTAATTCAATTCAATTCTTTATTGCATACCATAATGTTACATAGGTGGTCAATACAGTAAGTTAACAGATCATTATGGACCCTGTCGGGCACAGCAAAAGTAGGAGAGAGGAGGAATATGCTATTTATTTTATGTATTATGTTCTAAGTTCTTTATAATATCTTCTTTAGTGTGTTATCATCCTGTTAAAGCTTTTGTACAGTTTTACAACATTATTTTATATATAAGAGATTTAGGTTGATATGATAGTATATTCTGTCATGTTAAAACGACTATTGTAAATGTATGAGAATGCTAGGGCAGAGATAGGTTTGATGTTAATATTGATGATCAAAAGAACATTATTTTTGAACGGAATGTAAAAGGTATTAAGTTATATTTACAAACCTCCTCCCTTGACATTCCAGATTGTTTTGATCTGTTCCACTCGCCATAATAAAGCAGCGTGCCGTAGCGGTCAAAGATATATAAATTGTGTATAGTCATTGCTTATAATCAGAAAAATATATCAATATCGCAATTAATGAAAACTAGAAATTATCGTATTAGAAGATTAACAACAAAACTTTGATTTAACAAGACAGCAAATGACATGACAGTGACAGCAATGACATAAGTCTAGTCATGGAAACTCAGAGGAACCATTTAACTAGAGCAAGTCTAACGTTCTTTGATCCGAGAGCACAGGTATGATCTCACACCAATTTCAATGTCACGTCCAATTAGTGTCAAAACTGAGCGCGCCGCGTTTGTATCTCCCGGTATAAATGACAAACATTTTAAACAAAAATGGTGAATTGCGTGGTGCTCAATTGTAAAAACGATTCAAGAAAGAACAATAAACAAAACAGTGACATTTCCGTTCATCGGTTAGTAGTATGTTTAAAGAAATTTACGTATTTTTATCATTATTTAGTAGGGCGAACGAGGGGTGCGGGGGTTCGCGAGGGGGGGAGTACGCTTCAGTCCCCCCTCTCATAAATTCCATGCGACGAGATAGTGCGATGCATTTACGTTTAATTTTTCGATAGTTATTTTTTGTCGCAAGCATTTTGTTTAAAATTAAATTTGTGTTTCTTGCAGCTCCTGTATGTTCATGACATCATGTAAATATAGGATAATAAAACTTGTACTTACACTATTGCGAATTACCAGCATTTACAAAAAAATGTGATAACAGGATAATTTAAATATGAATAAAATTAGAATAATAATAACAAAATCTGATTGATAAACAATATTGTTCAAAAGTTTTTAGAATTCTACAAAGACCTTTTGGAATTATTTAGTTTTATGTTTTTGATTGGTAAGTATGCTTGTATGGACTTTTTCGGTAACTTTTAATTAATTAATTTGACGCTGGTATCGGCTACATTAATTTATAAAGTTATATTTTCAGTTCATTTGTTTTTTTTTATATTATCTCAAAACCTAAAATCCATTTAATGACTCTGTTAATATTCACAACTATCGATATTTACACATGAATGTCTATCGTCGCACGGAACATCCCTAAGCGAGCGGGAACTGACAGCTCATGAAGTGCTTTCGTTTGTAGTGTTTGTACCTTAGAGGTTTGTACCAATAGAAAACTAGCGATAGAATAGTTTAGAGTAGCATAGTAGCAGTCTATACTCTATAGAATGATACGTCAATGCATGGAAACAGGAAAAGACAACAGTTTTTTTTTATAATATTGCCAGTACATACATTGCAGATGGTTGTTTTTAGTCGATTTTCGTATGTTTTTTTTTATCTGTTGCTCCGCTTGTCTAATGTGAACTTCCAGATAACAAAAGTCGAAAATGTCCTTTATAAAAAATCATTCTTCATGATAGAACGTGAGAACCATGGTGCAACAATCGTGATAATTTTAAACCAAAATTTGTGATTTCGGTGTATTTACATACCACATCAAATCTCCCCAGTGTTCAGTGCGTACTTGTGATATTATGTGGAACTCATGCCAGTTCTTGTAAGTTTAGAGGTTAAGATTCTTACCTAATAGGTACCTATTATTGCAGAACAAAATCAATAAAACATAAGGCATGGATGAGTACACAAGAGAACCATGCCCATGGCGTATCCTCGATGATTCTGGCGGTGCTTTTATAATGGGAGCTATCGGTGGCGGCATATTTCATTCGATAAAGGGTTTCAGGAATGCGCCTGTGGGGTTCAGTAGGAAAATGGTGAGTATTTGTATCATTATGAATAAAGTCATCAAACTTTTCAATTGCCTTTTGTTTACGTATGTTATGTTTACAGTATGGCAGTTTAGCAGCAATGAAAGAGCGTTCTCCTATTGTGGGAGGTAACTTCGCGGTTTGGGGTGGTATGTTCTCTACTATCGACTGCTCACTAGTATACTTGAGACAGAAGGAAGATCCATGGAACTCTATAATGAGTGGAGCACTTACTGGTGGAATACTAGCAGCTAGAAATGGTAAGCTACTTGCAACCTTTGAAGATGTCATTATTGTACAGAAGTCTATGCTAGAATATTGTAAGATACTTCTTGATGATTTTTAGAGATACATTAAGAATAATCTATATTCTGTTATGTTTCAGGTGTACCTGCAATGGCTGGCAGTGCCCTAGTAGGTGGCATTCTTCTTGCCTTAATAGAAGGCATAGGTATAATGTTCTCCAGGATCACAGCTGAGCAGTTCAAACCACAGCAACCTATATTTGAGGACCCGTCAGTGTTAGGGAACCAAGGACAACCACAGAGTCAACCGTTTTAGTAGTTTAGATGTTAAGTATATTCTGCATGTGATTGTACAGCCTGGCTTGGCTCTTCAGAGTTACCTTCGCCTAGAAGTATAAATTCAAGTCATTTATGGTTTTGATTAAAGCTCTGGAAATTAAGCTTAGTTTTAATATTGAGTGGTTTGATAATTTTCTAGTGTATGGAAACAATGTACCTAACTAGATTTGGGTAGAACTGGTTTACAGATTATTTCTGTATTAGCACAAATACTTTTTAATAACAATACTTTTTAAAGTATTTATAAATATATTGACATAAATAATAAAACAAAAGGTAGGCTGTACAATCTAAATTGAAAAACAAATCTCTTGCCACCATGGCGCTGTATCATAAACCAGAGTTTAGAATCATTTTTGTTTTCTCTATGAGTGAATTATTTGCATCTGTGATATTTTCAGTCCTGTACTGATTGTTTATAATTTCACTCAAAAATGGTTTTGTTTCATATCCCTTTGTTATTGTTTCAATAACACTAATTTTGTTCAATGCAAAGCACAATGCAACAATTATTTGTCATTATTAATTTGGTATTTCACAGAATATTACCTGCTAGGGTTACCCCAACTTAATTATTTGTTCCCATATAGTTGAGGGTTCCAATGGACGGCATCAGTTTATTATTGGCTGATTACGAAGATTATTTGTGCCATCTTCCAATTAGCTACTCCCATACTGATTCTGTTACTTAAAATTGTTTTACAAACAAATGATTGCAGGCAATTTTCTTTGAAATGTTTCTTGAAGATTGAATTTATTTAAAAATAAAGACTTTTTTTAAATAATCTTGTTTTATTTTTTTGTATGTTGTCATGCAATAATCCTAAGTACTACATTAATGGTAAAAATATTTACATTTATCAATGAAATTACTATTTTATTAATGTTTTACAATAATCTTGGGGCATCATTTCATACTTACATTAACAATGTGTGTTCATAATACATAACATTCAAACTGAAACATTTTTCTTTTTTTATCTTTCTTCACAATACTTATCAATTATTGTGATTCTTTTATTTTAAAACAGTGAATTTTAATTTCCATTACTTAACATGTCAGGTTAACGGTTAACACTATTGGATACAAAATTTAAAGTAAAGAAGTTGAGAAAATTAAATGGTACTCATTTCTAAATAAAGGTTATTACTTAATTCATTTGAAATAATATCTTACCTTTTTGTGTGATGTGTTTTCATTTAAATACTATTGATGAATATTATATAAATTTAGGTAATTTGAAAATGAGAAACAATCACTAATCATGTGGACCCATTTTTGGCCTAAATCTTATGATACAATAGCAAAATATGTCAATATTAATACCAAAATACAATATAAATTCTAGTTTTTATCATTTCATTGGGGCAAATGAGGAAGTATACTTTAAAAATTTTGAATCAAGGAACTGTAAGGTTATTTTTATGGTTGTAAATTAACAGGTCTGTTCTGTGCAGCACTGTCACCCATTTTCCTGATTTCCTTGATAACATGGGCGAGCACTTCGGGGTCCACGCCTAGCTCGCAGAGTCTGATACATATAGACAGGGTTTCAGCATCGAGCCCAGTACATAGCAGCTGCGATATTTGGTACATAGTTTGAAAAGCTTCACGAGCTTGTCCAACTTGGGCGTTCTTTTCTGATGTCATTTTGATTGTCTGAAAAACCAGAAAGCTATAGTAGGAGTAGTTTGTAAATGTATACGTTAAACATGGTGAAATAATGACTTACCGTACGAAGAGTTTGTAGAAATTGATCTCGATAAAGAATATATTAATTAATATTTATTTAAGCAACTTTAGTTATTGTTTTCGGTTAAAATAACTTCGAATTTAACATCAAAACAAAATTGCGTCCGTGCCGTTAGCACTGTCACTTTTCAGTCAAAGTCAATCTGTCAATGTCATGTTTAGTTTGACAGGTTTGACAGGGTTTGACAGACTTGTTTAGTTTTTGGTCAGACTTGTTTAGTTTTTGGTCAAGTTTGCCACTACAAAATTGGAGCATTATTAATTCATTGGGACATTCGAGGCTCAAACACAAGTCGAAAACATATTATAATATTGAACAAAAATCTACTCGTTTAGTTTATTGTTTTTCATTAATTTAAATAGTCTCAGTATAATATGTGTAAATCACTATCAACACCAACTAAACATAAAATGGATCTCATGCTTTGTAGATCAATAAAATTATTGAACGTCGACTTTTAATGTATTTAATTATTTCGATAAAATTACGTACCTACATACTCGAAATAATACAGAAACCTACAAACCAACATACAATCAGGAACATGTTTGCATTTTTAGGCAAGCAATCTTTTATTGTTGGTGAAACAGGTTTTTTTTACAAACAATGAAAGACATATTCTTAAATGTTATTATACCCTCACTAAATCAAGCGGAAAATGAATCGCACGTATCGTTATTTAAAATATAAAATGTCGAGGCAATCTTATTTCTTCTTTATAATTAAATTTACTTAAGCACAGTCACCACATACATTAGGGATACACGTTACGCAGTTATCCACTGGGATGGAGCTCCGCGTAATTTATTTTATTCAGCAAACATCTACAAATCAATTTTATTATTCATGAGTATTATCAGCAATTGAAACACGCGCGGGAAAGTTTTACAAATTTCACGCCGCTCAGTATTTTCTATTTTTGTATCGGTGCGTCTGCACTCCCAAAAATAGACGTTTTGAACATAGTATATTCTCCATTCTCTTGAGTTGAGTACGTTAATCCTTTGCTTGTGGTATTAAAAATAAGAAAATAAAAAACAGTAGAAATGGTAAGTGAAACTTTTTACTCCGCAATAATAATTAAAAAAACGATTGATTCGTGTCAGTTGATCTCATTCTTGATTCTTGTCAAAATTCTTTCACGTGGAACTGTTCTCGATGATCCGGAGGGAAAAAAGATCTGAAATTGATAGTTTAGATTGTCACGAAGGATCCAATATGAGATCTATATGGACTAGGGTCCGTGGCTACGAGGAAGAGACAAGGGTAATTTCGTTCATAGACATATATTAGTATGCGAAGAAGCGCGAACAATTTGTGCTTCTTTCATTGCAGGCTTTGTAGGTCGGTTATTGCTTGTAAGCATTAGTTAAATTTAGATTTATTTTGACGTAGTTACAACGTACGTATCTGCCGTTGCAGTTTTTTGTTGGTCATCTTGCAATCATGGCTTTATTGATGTTATGTCGTGGATATTCATTCCCACATGTTATTGCGATACTTTAGTATAGAGTATGTGGCAAAACATTATGTGTATCATCTCCTATACATATTTAGAAATGTTACTTTCCCTGTCGTTTTACACGTAAACAGTGCCTAGATCGGTAGTCGGTAATTTGTTGATTTTTTTTACGATATGTAGTCTGAAAAACCTTTCGGTGATAATAGTTCAGTAAATACAATGGAAACTACTACTGTACCTAACCCGTTGTTCAAATCCCCTAAGTTACCATAACGTATTTGCGTGCAGCAGCTGGCAGTTCCTAAATATTATATCTACGCACTTTCAGTGTTTAGTAATAACACGCGTTCGAAGTCGAACTACAGTGAGTTGCAGGACAGTTCTGTCACGCACATAGGTAGTTCCAATCAGGCATTTATGCAGATGAAACTACAGAGTCATTTTTCGTATTCTTAGTGTATAATTATTTGTCTCTTGGTCTTAGCTTTCGCAAAGAAAGTTATTTACTTTCGTCATGTACCTAGGTACCTATTCCCAAATGTAATAAAATGATATAATACGTAATGTATATGTGTAGAAGAAAAAGGAGATTCATTTTGATATATTAAGATGGTTTGTTATGATTGGAACGATGTAAGAATAATGTCCTGAAACGTTTTGTAAATTAGGCTCTCTTAAACAATATTCCCTAGACCGAATCTATACCTAGTCGCAAAGTGACAATTTCTTGCTCAATTTCCATCTGTTAATATATTTTGCTGACGGTATATCGCTTGAGCGATTTTATTCTGAGCACCAGATGGTTGGCATTCATCTTGTAAAGCCTCGGGATCTTTAATACGATCGTGTTAAAGATTTTTTAGGGTCACCCTTAGGAGGTAGCTATTTGTTTATTTTGTCACGTCTTCGTATTATAGCTAGCCTTGCTATTGTGCAGGTGTCCTATTCAAGAGGCTTTTCAGACCTCATTTTATCAGATTACATTCCTTTTTTCTTTTCGTTGAGTTGGTTTTGATCTTCGTTCTTTTATCTAGAGGTTCCATATGTATATTTATTGGAAAGTACTCATTGTATGTAGTGTGGTCCATATCGCGTGTTGATTTCGCAATAAAATTAAAGTATTTAATTTGACGTTTTTCTAGAATAAATGTAAAACAAAGTAAACTATAAAATAAAATAACTCAGACTATTCTAGTTTATTAACAAATCGATAACATTTTGTTTAAATTTGTTGGCGCATGCAAAACTCTGTTCAAATGATGCTCACAGTTGCAACTTACTTCATTACTTCGTCACAGACCCTTTCTTAATTGCCAGATTGATAAAACTTTGTTTTATTTTCTCCCAAGTCCTACAAAAAGTTTTAATTAACTGTTTTAAGTATTTCGAATATAAATTAGGAGTGTCCTCGGACAGTAGACCGTATACATAAGTTTACGAGTACTTCAAAGAATTTGTAACTTTGAAGTAAGTACTTGGCAAAACAAACGAAAATAATGTAACATCTAGAAGGTACTTCATTAAATTTCTGTGGATCAATAATGTTGACAGAACAAGTATTCTTTCAGATTTTACTTGCTGATGAGTTTTCACGCCAATTATGTATAAGAATAACGAGTCTATTGGTAGATATTTAATAATTTCTTCGTCGTGTAGGTAATATCAGTTATTATTAATAAGTGATTTAAAAAAAAAAAAAATACGACGTTTGCACCCTAAAAATACTTGTTACGTTTCATTCAGATCAAAATCTTTACAGTTGTATCATACATAATGTAGTAGTGTTTAAAAATATCTGTAATCTGTAAAAAAAAAAAATATATACAATAATTTTTACCAGCTACATTTGTCGATTTCGCAAACAAGATTGTCAATTATAGTTTCGTAAGCTAGGTGATAACTAATACTTAGGTACAAACTACTTAGGTAGTTTCTAGCCCTTCGAGACCAACGTGCCATCCTTAAATATAATTTAAGTCTACAACGTACTTCATGGAAATCTCTGACAGTAACAAGATTCACTATCTAAATATTTCGAACAGACAAAGTATTTAATTATTCAAAGTTGTTCCAAACTTACCACTCGTGTAAATACTAACTGTTAACTATTAGTAAGTTTGATTACTTTGTAATTTGGCTTAGGTATTAGGGCTGTACTAAGAAAATTCATAACTGTCCCGCGGTAAGGCGAAGGCCGAAAGGCTATTACTTATACCTTGCTATTATTTACTTGTTATGTACGTATAAGTTGTGATTGATCGATTATACTCGAGAACCTAAATAAATTTAATCTTACTGGCTTAAAGCAAAAGACCTTACGGAAAACTATTTAACAATTCAATTTTACTGTGTAGTACACCTACAGAAAATCTATCTATCTCAAACATTTCCTTCACGAATTTATCCCTGCCTCGTGGGTGTATGAACCCAATTGCTTTTCCCATTTCCCCAAAAATATTGCGTCCATATCCTATGACCAGTCGATTTATAATTTACTTAAGCCGTCAATAGCCGACGGAAACTGTCGACGTCCGGTCTCGAGGCATCGGACACGAGTAACATCGAGGGCTCCATACTCAAAGCACAATGGTCCCAAAGCTAAAAGGTAGATGCATAGTGCCGTTCAATGGGAATGTTCGAATCGCTTTAACAACGCCACTTGTAAATGACAAAGCGAAAACCTCTAGATTTGAGTGCTTTGTACGTGAAATATTATAAGAATTGTAGGATTTCCATGAAACGTTTATCGAGTCGTCATAGTTCAAAAGAGCAAGCTGAAATACATTTTTAATGTCGTTTGTGGTAAGGTTTTGTAACTTAGGTATTACTAATCCAAAAAAACAGTTATTCCCTGCGATCAGTTATAATGCTATTGGTATAAGGGTAGTATTGATAACTTTTTTTAAAACTGCAGAGAGAGCTCTGATGAATTTCGCAGCATTAATTGCGGTTTGATTTCCAGGCAGATCAAGTCCAGCCTCAGGAGTCGGGCGGCGGTGAGGGAGTCGCTGCAGCACAGCCCATCCCCATCCAGCCAGTCGCTGAAGACGTTAAAGTTGTAAGTTATACTAAAATAAGTAGCCGCCATTGCACGACACGACGTATAGGAAGGAGTAATACGTAGGCATGACATCATTAGATTATAGCGTGTGGTATATGCAATTGATATAATAGCATCTGACTGGGAAGGATTGAGCGTTAAGAAAATAAACAAGAAGAAAAAGTATTTACGTAGTTCTAATACTTTTATAAGTTTATTCTTCTTTTATTTTTATTTGCAGTAAATAAATCGTCTAGTACATAATACATATTAATAATATGTTCCTCTTCTCAGGCCGACCCCGTGATTACACCAAGCGAAACCGAAGTAAAACCAGAAGAAGTAAAAGAGGTGAAGTCAGAAGACACAGTAGCAGTCAAGCCTGATGAGCCGAACGTACCAGAACCGACGCCTAATGGCAATCAAGTCGTCGAGGGCAATGCTAAAGACACCGTAAGTCGTGACTTCGAACTAAACCCAAAAGGAAAACTAATTTTAGCTTTTGTGATCATGTGGTTGATTTCAATATGGAATCAGTTGATGTTCTGTACGGTATTTTTTTGTGATTTATATGTTTCCAATAGTCGAAATGTGTAGTGACAATCGTACTCTCAAAATATAGCTGGGGACAGTAAACAACTAAACATTGTAGTCCTATGCACGTCTCTTATTTTACAGTTTAAGCTAATTTTATCATAATTCACTAACGCTGAATTATGATCTGATGTAGGATAAATTAATTGATTCAATTGTAAAACGTTTTTATAATAATGATATTTTGTATAAACAGGGTGATTGGGCACAAAGGGAACAAGAGCTCCTCAAAAAGATTGAAGAATTGGAGAAGGTTAAGAACGAAAGGACTGAAGATGGATTTAAATTGGAATTGAAGGTATTGTACAAACTTCCATTACTTAACACGAAAAATGGAACACATAACTCTTTTGGCATGAAAAGATCGGGGATACTGTGCTATAAGTTCATATCCGGGGTAGAAAAATTTACATTTCTTTATTGTTATAAATCAGTACAATTAGGACTATTCATAAACTATCTAATGTATATAAGATGTAGCTAGTGGTTCTTGACGTCGTAAAATTAACTTACCATCGTCACTAAAACAGTGGCGTGTAATGGGCACCAGTTCTGCATCTTGTACTTCGCTCAACGATGAAACTGCTGAGCAAGACCTTATTTGCCACAGTTGGGAACCTTCGACCACGGTAGAAATTACTTTGTTTTTTTTTTTACTATATGCGTAGGACGTAGGTAATAGTAGTATTAGGTATATAGGAATTTCTAGAATTCATTTTCATTTTAGAATACGAGAATCCTTAAATAGAAAATTTTGTTTGTTATGTAGGTTCGTGAAGAAGAGATTGACCTTCTCAAAGCTAGGGTCAAGAATTTGGAGACGGAACTACAGGCTGCCTTGTCAAAACCAACCGGAAAGAACCACGAGATGATTGAAAATATTAAACAGCAGCACGAAGAGGTTTGTAAAGAAATATGTATTATTAATCCAGTTTAATGAAAATCCAAGGTCAGTAAAGGAATATGAGGGGAAATTGAACACATTTTATGAACGTCATTCTGAATTTCAGCGTTCAATTTTCCGACATTTTAAAATGACAGAACATAAATTCCAACGAATTCCGGATCAAAAAGCTTTTAGTTGCAAATTCCAGTGAAATGTCATCGTTGTTCTGAATGACAGTGAATTGTAGGCAACTATTCAGCCTTTTCATAAATCAGGATTTATTGATTTTTGTTTGAATAAATGCATTTTCTTGCCCCGCTCGTATTTTTTTGTTTTGTTGAAGGATTTTGTAGTTAATAGTCTATTTTCAACCGATTTAAAAAAGAGGAGGTTCTCGCTTCGTACGTTTTTTTTTCTTCATATTGTTTTTGTATTTTTGTTATGCGGAGTGCACGGAAATTATGTATCGATTTCAAAAAAATATTTTTATAGTCGTTATACATTTTAGTGCGATCAAGTAAAATTATTCCAATTGCCTGTAATGTTGATATTTTCAGTTGTTAAGCAAAGCCCGTGGCATGATCTTCGACAAGACCAAGATGGTGAAGAACCAGGAGCTGCAAATCGAAGCGTTGACGACACAAGTACAGTCGCTCAAGGATATCAACGTTATCACTAAGGACCTGCTGGAGATTAGGAACTCTGAAGTAAAAGCTATGGAGGTAAGAGATCATTCAAGTTTTTGGGAAGTAGATGTCAGTTAAATACTCGATTTGATTGCTATTTGATGTGCAGAAGACATTTCCAGACCACTCGTTATACTAATTCCTAAAATTATTTACTTTATATGAGTAGGTAAGATAAGAGCTTTTTGGGTCTACCATCGTGGTGAAAGGATTAGTCAGCTAGACTCTGCGTTACCGAGTGCTATATACATGGTGCGCCGGATGTTTGGAAATCGCAATATGATTTGTATTAACACCGCTCGTGGAGGCTCCTTTCATGCACCCCAATATTATATGAGTAGGTATATATATTACTTAAACCACTGCTGATCTTCAAAATCGTCCTTATAGGTTGAGTCAAGTGTTATTCCAAAATTGTAGATTACACAGGTTGACATTTAAGAAAATAATGTGATATTTTCAAGCATCGAATTCTACAGCTATATAAATTTTAGGATCGTTTCCAAGCCATGGAGGCTCGGTTCAAGGCGGAGAAGGACAGGTACGGGTTAGTGCTGCAGCGAGCTCAGACCAGCACCACTCTCAACGACGACCTGAAGAAGGAGTATGAAACACAACTCGCTATATTTAAGGTACATGAGGTCTTATTACTATTTTTATTAAGGATATTTTTTGTGAAATCTATCGTTAGTCCAAAAACTTTATCTTAAGGTCATTATCATCTGAAACTTGATTAATATTTTTTTATGTATTTTGGACGTAAATTTTGTATAAACGCATTGATGAGGATCAAAATTCAGGAAAATTTCAGGTACTTATATTATTCCTTTAGGGTGGGTTCATAGCTGATGATAGATATATTCCGACATTCACACCTGTAAAGCTTAAATAAAACGAAGCATAGAGTTAATTATTCCATTACAAACTTTATGTATCACAAGAATTATGATACTAGGTACCTACAAGTATTCATACAATATTCTTATGACCAATTTTCCAACAGGAATTAAGACAGAAGTACGAACAAAGGGTGCAAGCGTTACAAGCCGAGAATGCTAAACTCAAGGAGTTAGCGGACTACAAGGCACAGAACAGCACGAGCAGCACCTCTGGGTAATTCCCGCCGTTGCAGTACTTCGTAGTGTCAGCCATTGCGAATATCAAAACACTCATATCATTTATCAACCCATTTCGTCTGCATTTTGTTTTAGTATTAGTTTGAATTTGTTGTAATGTATTTTGACTTTTGAATTCTTACACTCGATATTGATAATGTATCTATGATGATTTTTGAGGTTTACGTGAATGGTTACCGGTAAGCTGACATGAACTTGAAAAAATGTCGATATGTCAGAAAGTAAAAAAGAAACAAAATAATGAGGGCGATAACTTCCGTTCACGATAGTTTTATTTAGAAATAAGCTATTTGTATTGGCATTCAATTAAATATTCTATCCGTCGATTGGAAAATCTTTTACGGAAACTTTATAAATATTGGGTGTAATTGCATAGAACTGTTCTTCTTGATTATTTAGGATGGTACCGAAAATGTCTCTACTTATTTCCCAAATAGTTTATTATTATTTTATGGTTTTCTCCTTACGTGTTTGGTTGTAAGCCAGTTAAATTTATTTTTGTTGCAGATTGTACATTGCTCTATTGTCCGTTGTGTTTTTTTATTGTCTTTATTACAGTGGCGAGTGGCTTTTCTAGTCGTTTGAAATAAAGTTGTTAATTTTAATAAAGCTTTTACATACAGCTTCATTTTATTATGTTGATATTGATCGAGTCTGTATCCTGTCCAATATAATATGACAATTCCAAATATATTGTACAAAAATTTACACAACAAGAAAAATACATAATTTTGAATCTGTTTGTTTTCTACATAATTATAATGATTTATATTTGGTTTACGTTCAAGGCTTTTGGTCCCAAAACATAGCTCCTCCAAAAGAATAGTAACTATGCCGCTTAACGAGCGTCATTCATGTGTAAAGAACTCTCTGGTCATTACGCCATTGACTGTCATTACCATCACAATAAATTCTGCCCAAATTACGTGCTTCTGGACTTGTCATCTTACAAATAATATCTCGGACAAGGCTACAAGACTCGATTAACTTATACCATCATCTTCTTTCGGTTTATTATGGTAAAATATTGTATTATCAACTCTATGGTTCAAATATGTTTTTTTATTAATCATCTAACGCCATAGACAAATTAATGGCACATTAAGACTGTTTTAAAAAGTTTGGCGCGTTTTTTCATACATTTTTGTAAGTTTAGATAATATATAATTATGTACTATTAAAAGTATAGACTCTTATAATAATATTTGTAATAAATGTTTTGAATTATTTGTAATTTTATTTTTTGTTTTTGTAATATAGTTTTTTTCACTAATTCGTACTTGTATTGCATGAATATATTTTTTACAATATTTGTGGTGTTTGCATCTTTATGTTGTTAGAATCTTGAATCAGTTGTTGTTTTTACTTCCCATTACAATTTATATTTTACGACTGTTGGTTCTACTTTTCAATTAGTGTCTATATTTTGTTAAGTTGGCTAATCAGTCCGTACCTACTTTATACACTATAGGTAACCTACCCGATTCAACGTATCTACATTTGATAATAATTATGTAACTGAAACCTACAATATAGTACACAACCAAAGAACATAAAACTTGATTATTTCATTATTCAACTCGCATCATTTAAAATATACCAACACGCCTGTTTTAACAGTTCAAAAAAAGAATGGTCCAACAAAAAATGCTCAAAACCATGTTTTCGTTTCAAGTAATAAAGTGATGTGTACCATGCACCAACGAGAGCGTATAACATCAACCAGCAACAAAGGTCAGATGAATGGCCGCTCGTAACGAGCCCCGAAATGCCGGGATTTATACCGCTTGCCACACGAATAATATTCTTGCTGGAATTGTTTGCTATGGTGGATTAAGCTATCTGGATATAATATGAGTAGAAATGTTATTGCAATATTACTTAATTTAACAATTTTTTTGGTGTTAATTAATATTCTCACAACTAAATACAAATAAGGGGTAACATTATTTGTATTTGTAAATTTTCCAATAAATTGTACACCAAATAGTACCTATAAAGACAATTTTTACAACAACGTATATTACTTTTCTCTATGAGTACTACTATCAAGAAACCGTGATTTAACAAAATATTCGATACTAGTTAAAATATGAGAATAGAACGGAACAAAACTACTTTTTCTCTGCTCGTTCTACCTTCATATTTTATACATTCGTCATCTACTGTCTGTCAAGACGAATACCTCAGTCTGCCCGCGACCATGACACCTGCAAAGGGGTCAAAACGCCATGATCTAAAATCTAAAGTAAATCGCGACAAAATCCGTAAAAAGTAGTTTGATTTTAATGTCTGTCTGTTTACATTCGCGTAAACCTAAGAAACCAATAGGATAGAACGAACTACATAAACAGGCAAGACGGACACCACTTCAGTCTACCCTCAGTGTTTGGAACGGATTCTATCACAATTAATTATTTAGATTTTATTAAATAATAAACTGTAATCGTATCTGTACAAATAGTTTTACATAATTTTAATTTAGTATAAATAATTTGAAAAAATAAATAACAAGTAAATTTCTAATGGATTAAATATCCTGCGAAAAAGATGTCAAAAAATCCTTGGCGGGTATCTTTGCCTAGCAATCAGAGCATGGGAATTCTAAATTCTAAACCGTGTTAAAATCCGTTAGTGACAGTGTTGCCTATGTATTTGTGGTCCTGTGTATCTAGTCTAAAAACGTTTTTTTACGAAGGTATTAACTATATTTCCAAACAACAATAAATCTGCTACACGTCGAAGTCAAGTGCAAAAAGATTTATTATTTCACTCACTCTCCCAGACTTAATAAAAGTCAGACGAAACTATAACTTTGTTATGTGTTACTTTTTCACCGGGAAAACCTTTAGGACAGTATTTAAAGACCAATATCGTCCGAACGTCATACCTTATGTTAACACATTATATTGATTACATCATAAAAGTTATTTAAGAGCATAATATTAAAATATCTTCGGTAATTATAACTTAGGGTCCAAATATTCACCTGTTAGAGGGCCGAACCAGTCAGGGTACTGCGCATGCCGTATTTGTAAATGTCAGGCAGTATTGTGTTAGCGATCGGGCGGCGAGGGTGTTTCAACCCCCGGCTCAACTAACACGACACGCGATCTAACATCAACGACTCGATTATGAATAAGAACATCATCAATTAAATTGAATTCCTTATTCCAATCGAATTGAATACTTTTTAAATAATAATACTGAGCAGAAAAACTCTTTTCCGGCTTAAATTGTGATTTTAAAACTTCGAATTTCAAAATACGACTTGTTGAAAAAATAATATTGTAAATAGCAGTTAACTATCGTGTTAATAACTTTATCGATTAAATAGATTGATCCCAGTAACATTTTATTATATTGAAAGTAATTAAACAGCAATTTTCACGAAAATGTGGTGGATTCTCCGTCGGGCCCGGCTCACCGGCGCGTCGCTGTTCAGCCAGGCTTCGGGGACCAACAACAACAACAATGTTAAAACAGGTATTTATAAATTATTTTATTAGTTTAAAAAAATGTTTATGGTATTTGTTTTTTTTTCAGATAAGTTACTATTGTATTTGTAGTTTAGTGGATTAGATTTGTTTTTGACAGTTATTAGGCACATGTTTATAATGTAGGTAGCTAAATATTTAGTAGCGTGTTGCGTTCATCAATAAAATAAATACGGTTATTCGTAATGAAATGGACATGGTTTAAAAGTTATTAAACTTTTATCAATATTATTTAGCACGGCCGCGGCGGCCAGTTAACAATGCAATTATTTTATAAATCGAAGTAATTACTTATTTAAATGTCAGAATAAATGACATATATTCTGTAAATATATCATGGTTTCTCGCCAATATTAACGTGGTTTGAAAGAACTTTTGTATCATTAGTAAGTAGTAAGATAATTTGTAACTGCGTGAAAACAATAATGAGAAGGTACCTACTCTCTATAAGATCAAGGATATTATAACCATTAATTGAACTATCAAATTACAGAAGTAGTAAGGAAACTATGAAGATATTATCACAGAGTTAAATCGGAAACGTGACAATCTCAAACTATTATATTTGTAATAGTTTAGTGTTTTAAGGTATTTTGAGACTAATATGTGTGAAAAAGTAAGTGGGACTAGAAGAGTAATTAGCAAGTAATGAATACGAGAGATTCCAACTGTTTTAGGGTTTCTTCTAGTTTTACAGGACAGCTAAAAACTAGTATTTTAAACCGAGGCTATCTAACAATATACTCGACAAATCTCAATTACATGGTTTTACCGTACTTTGGACGTAACAAGATGTGGAAATCTGGGAACTGTTCAACTATAAACTATTTTCTACTTGCCACCCGCAATTTTCTCTCAGACTAAGTATGCATTTTGGCGGTAAACACTCCTTAGTTCTAAATATAGGAGTACATACAGAAAGTAAAACGTTGTCAGTTTTGCCGCCAAATCCCTTGTCATAAGAAGCCATAGAGCTCTGAACCAGATTAGTTTAGTGAAAAGACATCGTCATCATGTTCCGCTCCTTATTAGGTTATTGTAGCGAAATAGCTGACTCTTACAATATTCTTATATTTTTATGGTATCGCAAGCTAGGTATATACTCAACGCAAGAAAAAAAAATACATTCTATATCACGTCGGTTACTTTTATATTTTTAAAATATAGGTTTCGGCCCTTTTGTGTAGAGGTTTAATATAGGCCTAGAGCAAATATTTAATTAATCTATACTTATAATAAATCTGTAGAAGTGAAAATTCTGTACATTGAAAATATCAAAAAAAAAAATGGCGGGGGGTGTTACTAGACCGACACCGAACAGAAAAGTGTGAAAAAAAAATTTTTTGTCTGTCTGTCTGTCTGTTTGTTCAGGTATCACGCAAAAACTACCGGTTCGATTACGATGAAACTTGGTATAATTATTCTTTATTATCCTGGGCACCACACTGGGTAGTTTTTATCCCGGAAAAGTATAAACAATAAAAAACAAACTTAATTTTGCGGTTAAAAACTCATTGATAAGCTTCGTCATCCACGCGAACGAAGTCGCAGGCACAGCTAGTATATAATAAAATAACATAAAAATTCTTCTGTGTTTTAACAGGATCCGAAAAACCAATTAAATTGTTCTTTCATAGTAATTCTTTTGTTAAAAAGATGACTTTTTTTTAGAATAAATTAAATCTTTTGTTCACATTAAAAAGAAGGTAATGACATTTTGTAAAATTATTTCATCCTCGCCTACGGCTTCGTTTTATATTCGACGTAGGCGAGAATAAACGAACATTGTTCTTTATCAAAGAACATAGAAAATATTTTGGTTTGCAAATCTTCGGGCATTTTTTAAGTATTCTTTTTTAAAGTAGATTCGGATTTAGCCCACTTATCTTGTTGTCACCCACACAAATACCAGCCCCGGATCTTCAAATTTTTTTAGGCGGGGCAAAAACTGAAAAATGCCGCCCCCGCCCACTTATATTATTATTTTTACCTTTATCATCCATATAATTTCAGCTATCAGATGTCCACTAATTGATTGAAATTTGGACATAGCCTACATAGGCCTTCCGGAAATAATGCATCCATCGCTGTTCTTTTTGTGTTAAGCCTATTTATTTACAAATAAATAGACATGAACGTGTAGGATATATATTATATATATACACCGCACAGGATAGGATTTAAAATAAAAATATGTATAATTAAAATAAAAATCAAATATTATTGCATTTGTGAATTGAAATTACAATTTTACTCTTAGAGCGTTTTGTTCAGCAAATAAATCTATGGCCTTGTCATAATTTAACTCGTGTGCAATTCGATTTTCTATCGCTAAGATTGCAAGACTCGATAAGCGTTCCTGGCTCATAGAAGATCGCAAATAATTTTTAATTAGTTTTAGCTTGCTAAATGCTAAATTCACAGCAACATGTTTCGCCGACCATCTCGTCTGACAACTTCCTTTTAAGTTTGTTTTAACGTATTTTTTCATAATGTCCCACCTAGTAGTGGAGCCAACAAAAAAAGCAATATACTTTTTGAATTAGTCCGAATAGGTTAATAGCTTCCTGGCATGATGAGGCAGAATGAACACCTACAAGATTTAAGGAGTGAGCCAAGCACGGTACGACTCGGCCAGCTCATTCCTTTCTGCAATCCTGGCTTGTACTCCTTTATGGATGCTGGCCATATTGGACCCATTATCATAAGTGTCCAATATCTAAATCATCAACTGCCAATTTTTACTATAATGTAAATACTACTTCTTGAGAAGTGAAAATTACTCCATACTCTAGTATGGTTTACCTCCCAGACTAGTATTATTGTTACCACGGAATAGTAGTAGCTTTTACTCCTAAGAATAGTCATCCATATATTGAGTGAATTGACCAGGCACTGGAGTAGAAGCTACCACGCTAGAAGTAGAATTTATTCCTCATTTTTCTCCGTGCAAGCGGGCGCGTATTTTGAACTATGCCTACGCGCCTCGCGAATAATAAATGTTCGTGCAGCACGTCTCACTCCGCGCTCTGGGTATCGGTCGAGTTGATATGGCCATGAAATTTCTGTACTTGTACTATTATTTATTCCGTGGTCAAAGTTAAGTAAATGATGAGTTGTCCATTCGTCTGTAAAGTGTGAATTTGGCCGCCCTCTGAACTTGCCGCCCGGGGCATAGGCCCCGGCTTGCCCCCCCCTAGATCCGGGGCTGACAAATACAAATTCTTGTCTTGCCGTTCTGCATTCAAATTTCCAAGCACGCGCTAATTTTGATGTCGCGACGCTGTCACCTATGCAAAGATGCAAAGGGAATGATTTTATTTAGCCGTTCTTTCTGGCCTCTCTGATAGTATCTAATAAATTGTCCGTCACCTGGCAATTGTAACTAAGTAAGCACGTTTAAACAATGTGATAAAAAACGGAAAGCTTTTCTTTGCGAAATAAGGTTTTCTTGTTCAAAGTTATAATTTAAAAGCAAACTTGGCTTACGCAGTTAACAAGCGAGCCAGATGTTGCATAAACCAAAATCAAATTATTTACCAGAATTAAAAACTCTTTAGGAGAATTGGGAATACAATATTCTGTAATAAAATATAAATAAATTAGATTTATTAATCCTAGTGTTTGTTCTTTAACTTGCATTAAAAATATTTGAGAATTAAACGGCCGTAGGCAATTTCATTTTACGGTAAGTTTAATGTGCTTATAATAATTTCGTAATTATAATTAATGCCGCTTCAGGGCTTTGTGTATTTTGGTTAACTAACGTTGTTGTCGATAATGATAGTGTACCTACGAGTACATAGCTAGTTATAAGTAAATAGAGCGTTGTAAGCATATTTCTATTGCTAAGTAGGTAATCCTACATGTAAACATTGCGGGATAAGTTTATAATTCATGCTCGTACTATTAAGTTAATCCGAGTTTATGCGGAGTTGTTCATAAATCATGTTAATTATCATTTAAACATTATGAATGTGTCAAACATAAGGGTTGTTGGAAGTTTAGTTTTTAATGTTATTGTGCTGTTTCGCCTTACAACTACAAAACAAACAGTGTTTAGTTAAAGCCAAATAAAAAGTGACCCGCGTTCTAGTACATACATAAATATGCTATGCCTTTTTTTTATTTATGATATCGTTGCAGAATGTAGTAATTTATAATTACAAACATCATCAAACATTTATCGTTACTCATCAACTTTAAAGTTGAACTATCTTCTCCTGTGGTTAATCCCGGATATAGTTTTAACTGCACTGAGTTTCATAAATGCAGTTTATAGGTTATTTAATAACAGACATCTTCATAAACTTTCACATTCAAAATGTTAATGGAATATAATACGAGCACGTTTATATGTTAAAATAAAATGGCCATAAATGATGTTATGACAGTGTTTTCAGGAAAAGAGGATTGCAGTTCAACTTCGACATTATATCGCATTAACTATGATGTTTCAATAAACATTAAAGTTCTTTATTGTATCTACATCAAAAGATTGATATGAAGAAAGTAACGAATAAATATGTATTTTCACAAATAAGCAAAAAACTCATTTGAAGAGATCTACTAACAAGTTTCTCGCATATTTTTTGGTTGTAACAAAATAAAGTTTCGAAGAAAGATAAACATCTTTCGATGTTTAAAAATATTAAGTATTGACTTCTTTAGTATGTACCAAATATTATACTTGACTAATTCGCGACATCTTAACCGACTGATTCTATTTCAGATCTTTGCTGTAAAGGACGCAAATTTTCATGTATCTCTCCAACATTCATTCAAATTCGTGAAACCATTAATATTCATGCGGAAAAATATGAACTTTTCACGCATGCGCGCCTCGCTCTGAAGCGAATTAAACGAACGCTTAGCACTCGCGAGTCTGCACTAAAATATGCTGAACAAACTTTATGACTCCATTCCGGTAATAACTTAAAACTACACTGCAATGGTCGTAGGAGTTTTATTTATGTAATAGTAGTGAAGTAGATGCCTCAAGCCGCTCCCAGCGCGACTCCATATTGAAATGATACAAGTTACACCAACTACTTAATTAACCCTGATTGTAGTAGTTTCTATATTGTGTTTTGGTGCAAACTGTTGAAGACAATATTGGTTGGTTATTTTGGACAATTTATACTTACTCAATGATAAGTTTTTATAGGAATTACTTTGCTTTTCCTTGAAGAAAATCATATGCACTTATGATGAACGATGAAATGATATTCGGGTTACCACGACACTACATTAACAAAGCTTTTAACCTTTCTACGTAATACATTTACGCATTCTTTCGACTGTTTGATAAGGTTTCTTTATTTCTACTAAACTAACCTGCTGATTTATAGTTAGTATCGGTATTTTTCCAAAGCTTTACTTTTCAGCTTCCTTGTTATATAAAACTACGTTGTCCGAAATAAATGAATACCAAATAAATACTACTAAGTACATTTGAGCACTTTAGCACGTATTGGAGATCTCGATCGTTTTTCCTGACAGTAGTGTTTGTCAAGAACCGGCGCGAAGCACCTTTAATCCCAAGACGTGTCTCGCGATAGAAGATTACGCAAGAACAATGTGCGCCATCTTTACTTATCTACTTCCATTTTAAGATTTACTCTCGACTGTAGAGTAATCGTTACGATTATCTGTCCTCTTAATTTTGATAGGCGGATGAGATGAAATCATTTCTTTTTGTATAAAACTTGAGAACGGGAAAAGATAGTAGAATTTTGCTCGACGTTTTGACTAAATGTAGGCTGAAATGACTTACATTCGTGGTTCATCTACAAAACTGGTGTTAAGCCTCATGTTTGAAACTCAATATGACTTCTAGCCGCGCGATTTTGAAATTGTTGTTATGTTTTGTAAAGATAATATTTGAATCACAGTTTCGTAGTTTGAAAAAGCGGTACGCAAAAATTATGAGGGACAACTCACTCGGAGAAACACGTGCGTAAAAATAATAAAATAATAATTAAAAAAATAAAAAACACGCCTGCCATGTCAAAAAAAAACTAAAAACAAGTCAAATATTTGCAGTCGGGGGACCTGTAATGAATTGTTCCAAGTAACCGACCCCGACTGCAAATATTTGACTTGTTTTTAGTTTTTTTTTGACATGGCAGGCGTGTTTTTTATTTTTTTAATTTTTTTTTTTATTTAATACCTTTTAGTGAACAACAAAAAAACTTGACACAACACAAAAAAGAATATCATTCGGAACACTTTGTAGGCGATTTCGACTCACACTTGACCATTTTTTAATGTCCACATAGCCTATGTCACTCGGGATAACTCAAAGCTTCTAATGATACCACAAACATTGAAATCGGTCAAGCCTTTTAGAAGTTATGGTGGAATAAAGAAACTCACAAACATACATACATACATACATATACATGAACCCTGAAAACATAACACTCCTTTTTGGGCAGTCGTGTAAAAATAACAATATCCAGGAAAGAAATATTAATAATTCAACAAGTATGACATCTACCCGTGGCAGGTTTAGCGCTAAAGAGCACCAGTTATAAAGAATTCAGTCGTCGTTAACTCCTCCCCCGGGATCACCTCGACATTCCACTTCCTGTTAGAAGGGTTACCCAGAGATTACTAAAACAATGAGAAACACACTAAATACTTTTATAAAACAACGTATTTTTGGGGAAGCTGTTTTGCTTTTACTACATCCATATTTTCTAAGGTTTGTGTTGAAAAACAAGGAAGTAAGTATAAACAAAACAGAAAAATATGAAGTAGAAACTCTATTTAATCTGTGGATTGATTTGATTGCTTGTAAGTTACAAAGGTAAGGTTGTGCTTTTACTTTTTAATTTTAACTGTCATCCACAGAGTTGTTTGTAATAAAATTGTACTTTGCGTTTCTCATCTAAGATATGATTCTGACTTGTCGGTGTTCCGGTAAAAAAAAACGAAGACAAGGAAATTAAAAGATTTTTTAACACGTGTGTTTATCATTCATACTCAAGGAAGCTACGTAAAGTATAACAAATATTTACTTTGCATTTATCCCGGGGGAAATCTGAATGCAGCTTTGTTCATTGCAACAACATGCATACGCTTGGCTTACAATGTGTTAACATGGTACGATAACACGGGGAAAACAACATGGAAAATTGTGAAGTTCCTTCTGAATAGTTAGTAAAGACTTTCGAGATTTTTTTAAGCTTTGTATGACTACAAAGCTTAAAACAAATACAGTTTTATTATTTGGATATCTTCCAATGGATTTCAAAGGATATTAATATGAGATCCATGTTTCATGCTTCACCAGCTTACTTTGTTTGTCTTACCTTATTTAATTGACCATTGTTTTCATTGATGTGACTTAAAACTTGTATGCGGTATAGATATAACAGCAATATAGATGACGTACTCGGCATTTTTTTATAAGTGTTAGCATTTTATAGTAAACGTAATCTTCTGTGATGTTAGACCCGTTTTAAGGTTTCATAATCCAAAGAATGTCTGTCAACCAATTTTACGTAAAGTTATTACAGACTTTTCTGTTTCTTTTCGATCTATAAAATTCTGCCTACTTGACGCTAAATTGTCCATCGCTTTGGCAACTCTTCATTTTATCACAACAACTTTAACAGAATAACAAGTCTTGTATCAAACCGTAACATACAAAAAATAGTTGTACATAAGTTATAGGTAACTATTATCACTAAAACACAAACGTGAAACAGTAAAAATACCAGTGCATCTGCCAACTTTATCATTCCGTTCCAAAAACTAAACCAATCACCTTCTCCTCTTCGAACTCATTATCAGTCCCTAAAGTTGTAGCCTTGAGTCTTCACAGCTCACGAAATAAAAAGAAATAACCCAGCTCTTAATAGGTATCAGTGTGGCGCCAATTTGCCCGTAAATTGAGATGCTGGTATCGGCGAACACCTGTTGAAGTTACATTTTTCGCTTCATATCCTTTCCTTACGTATCACTTTTATTTTCTTAGTTTTATCCCGAAGCCTCGCGAATGTTGGGCTTATTGTATCGCGTAGTCTTCATATTTGGATTGCTTTTTTTTCTTGAGTAAGATATATTCGTCTCTTTGTTAGATTACGTGAGCGTAATGTGCCTATGTGTAGGATAAGAAAATTCATTTTTTGTATACATGTATTGTGTGGCAGTAGAACTGACTTTATTCTATCGATTAACGATAATTTACTTATTCTGTTATGTTTAAGATACGTTTTTAAATGTGATGTAGATTTAGGTTTCAAAATATACTTGTAAACCAACCACAAATTCTAATAGAAAGGACCTATTCAAAATATTAGGAAATCAGAAAGTCATAAAGTTAATACCTCAAAGTTTTTATGATACGAATAAAATTACGGCTTGCAACAGATTGTTGACTCGTGGGCTGTAAAATATTACTACAGTTGAAATTACTTCGCTAAGGGTCAAGTTCGGAACAACTGAAATTGCCTAACTTTAGTCAGTACTTTTGAATACAAAGTAATAGTGTATTGTAATATTTTAATGTCGTATCTTCTGACTAAACACTAAATGCGCCCACGTGGGAATGTCATACCCAATTTCTGGAATTTAAATATCATCAGAAGTTAAAGCACAGGTTTATGTATGTACTTATTAGTTTAACGGGAAACTAAAAGATTTATATAGAATACCAGGAAAACTTTATCTACTAGCTTCCACGAGCAAGTAACACAAACAATTGACGGGCAAAATATGTAAAATACATTTACCAGAACGGTTAAATACATGAGCGAACCAATGACTTATACAATGCCTTACTTATTGTCTCTGGTATTATTAAACACCATCAATTCCAATTTGTAATTAATAAATTTCCATTTCCATTTACCAGGGAATGGATTACAATGTCACGGGAAATGTGTGTGGAAAAAGGATACCACCCTATATCATCAGCCTTATAAGTCTGTTGATGTACTTGTAACATATCAAACGATCGTTCTTCTTGTAGTCAAATTCGTGTTGTACTCACTGTCTTCCAAAATCTTAAGCTGCTTAGATGCTTGACTTAGCATGCCGAGATTTATTCCTTAGGCCTAAACAGTATACATAGACCATGTATATATTCTTCTACATTTTCAATCTAGATAAAACATACACAACAGCTCTGTCTGTTAACATGTACAACAGAAGCGTATCTAATACCTTCACGAGTTTTTGTAATTTGTTCTTCGTATGCGAAGATAATTTAGCCCCGCTCACAGTTTCACGTTGTTAGTAAATTACTGAAGAAACTACGAACATTAATCATGAGCGCAGTCTAACAACTCAAACTACAAACTACGCCAATTTAATTATGTATAAAATGTACTAAAGAGTTCTCATTTGTCATGCGCAACAAACAACTGCTAACAATACACAATCGTGTGACGTCACTTACTTAGCGAAATAATACTAGTTGCGGTCCGCGGGTTTACCAGCGTAGTTCCTACTTCCGTTGACACATCGGTGTCTCCTGTTATTTGGGTTATTATAATATATATTCATCGCAGTTATTAGCAATTGTAATCTCGTTTGATCTTTGATAAAGTACTCTCCGGGGTTGTAGCTGGTTGGGATCGAACATACTTTTATCTTTTTGAGGGTGTATGACTTTTTCAGTCATGTCGGAATACCGAATAAAGGGTTCCATACTATTTTATGTATTTTTTACAGAAATAAACTTAATTGCTAAATTCATCCGTCCATATCACGGTTCATGAGCTACAGCCCACTGACCGACATATAGACAAACAGAAGGTCTTACTTTTAGGGTCCCGTTGGCACCCTTCTGGAACATTTTTAGGTAATAAACGTTTAAAGTATTAAACGTTTCCATCCTTACAAACTTTCGGCCTAATCATATCCAAAGGATAATAAACTCTAATCATATTGAAATTAGGATTGTATTTGTTATGTGTAGTTTATATCGTCTCTAGCCAGGTCTCTCAACCAAGGGGGGTTGTTGAAGTCTAGGGCTGCCGCTGACTCGCCCCTTCATAGTCGCTGATACCGCGCTTGTGAAGTCGATTCCTATGCGACACTTCACATACTCGATGTTAGTCGAGTGTTGTCGATATTCCAATTGACACTTTCGTTGGTAAGTTAAATTAGTTTGGTACTTAGAGCAGGTTTTAACATATACATACAGTTAAAGGTGACATAATTTTGCTTACTACAGTAATATTTTATGAATATAGGGTATTGTTTTATATATTGTATAAGGATATAGGCATAGTACATAATTTTAGTATATAACAAAAGACTCAGGATACTGTTATATCCCTAAAATCCCGGTAAGTACAGTTTATAGTTTCCATTAAATAACAATCAAAACTTTTTGTAAATCCTCTCCTCTCATACTGTTTCCAAAAATTTCACACTTAAAAAGGTCTCAGCACATTAACTGTCAACAGGGATCATTATTCTGAGATCCACTTCTTGGAACCCTAAACACTTTGTACGGGTCATTGACAATCAAAGAAACAATCCGAGACGTGACCCTACGTCTTGAAGGTTGTTCATCGACCATCCATTAAGCCATAATACCCTCGGCCATGACCCATATAAAGGTTAAAGGATTTGCACCAAACGCAACAATTCACACATTTCTAAAGATTTCTTTCCAAACACTTTGATCTTTATTCTTCACATCAAACACATGAACTCCAATCAACAATAGCCTTTATTTCAATGCACATAAAATTTAGTTTCGATGAAACCTTGTAATCCGATTAATCTTTTGTCAGGTTTCCCTTTGTTTTAGAAAGTAACTTATATGTCGTCTGTTCTGGATAATGAACCCATTTTATTACCTATGTCGAATTTCAAAAGCCTTTGTACGAGTATATAATACTAGATCTTTTGGTCTACTCGGCAGTAAAGGTTTAAAAAAGGATCCATATGTGTATTTATGGTAGTGGAAAATGCTAAGGAATGGATGTTGTGCTCCGAATATGCATAAAAAACCGGTCAAGTGCGAGTCGACTCGCGCATTAAGGGTTCCGTACCACTATCAGAAAGAAGTGTTTTAAAATTACACAAAACATGATACGATGCTTCTAATACTAAACGCCTGACATTTATAACATAATTATCAATTTGTTTAACTGTGTGCAATGTCTTTATAAATTATAAGGCAATTCATTTGCGGTTTGAATACATTAATGCAATGGGGCCCACCTCTTAGATTTTAAGTTTTCAATGATTTTAGTATTTGTTGTGATAGCGGCCATAGTAACAAGTATTTGTGTAAATTTCAGCTGTCTAATCATTACCGTTTGGTCTGTAGAGACCTGTGACAGACAGACAGACATCGTAGGCTTAGTAATAGGGTCCCGTTGGTACCCTTTGGGTACGGAACCTTAAAAATGGGCGATTGTTTAAAACATAATTTGTATTGAGGTGGTATTAAGAATATGAAATTGTTTTTACAAATAGATACATACAAAGACGAAGAACAGGTAACCGTAAACCGAGTTATCTTATAAGTCCTGGAGTCTCTTTTCCGCTGACTTAGTAACGTAGCAGATATTCATGACCTTTCTAAAAGCTTCAGAGTTGATTACTGTTTAAATATGTATACAGACAGAGATTTTAATGTGTACTTATTTTTAATATTCAATTGACGTTCCGTTGAAAAGTTCTTTCTACAAATTCATTTATGTAAGGGTGACTGTACGAAAATCTTATATATAAAATTCTCGTGTCACAATGTTAGTTACCATACTCCTCCGAAACGGCTTGACCGATTTTTATGAAATTTTATATGCATAATTAGTAGGTCTGAGAATCGGCTACTATCTATTTTTCATACCCCTAAGTGGTAGTAGGTAGGTAGTAGGCAGGTAGGTAGTAGGTAGGTAGTTGGCAGGTGAGGGGTAGAAAAAATTGCATTGTAACGCATGCCGGGTACAGCTAGTGAAATATAAAAGATTTAACATAATCCATTTTTATAGTTATCAAAATGGACATTGAATGGATAATGTATTTTGCTTGTAGCTTTACAATATAAACAGTTTCCTTTTTGGACCTGCGTCATAAATTGTCATTTCAATATTCGCTTGTCAACGAAGTAAATTACAGTTAACATTCTGAGGTCAGGCAACGGTGGGAATGACACTTTTGGATAGACGTAAATACATTTGAGAGCATTGTACCTATTGTATTATTTCGTGAAAAATGTCTTTAGCCTGTAGTGTGACAGCTACAGGCTGGTACGTTAAATTTCGCTCTCCGTCAAGCCGAAAATGGGTTGTCATACTATAAACACATTTTCGTAGTCGAGCTTTACTTATTTAAATGTGTATCAAAGATCAAAGGTCCTTGTCAGCGTGATACTAAGGCATCAAACATTTCCTGTTATCATTACTCCACTTATAATATAAAAAAATCCTATTTCGGAGTGACATAGAATATATTATGATGATTACGTATAAAATATATTTACGTTATATTTTGAAGATAAATTTTTGTCATTAACTTTGCGCCATTTTACACAACAGAGTTGTTTAAAATGAGGGTTGATAAAACTTAGCTTATATAGAAGCTTAGATTTAATTACAAAGACTTTTTGCAGAGCTAATTGAAGAAAATTAGATATTTTCTCATGGCTATAGCTAATACAATTATAACACGTTAGCAAACAAAATAAAAAGTAAGTTAGCTTTTATGTCAACCTAACACTTTTCTGCCACAGCACTGTTATTACATTTCCAAGCGAAACAACGTCGTTAGAGCGGCCAACAGTTTATATTTCATTATAACTACACACCGTAAAATTCTCTCTCGTCCGCTTCCGCCTCGTGTTAAAAGCTTTTACGATGTTACAAAGTCATAGCGTCCGGTTCGTGTAGACAAACTACTAGGTTTCGAAAATCGAACTTGTCGAGGTGCCAGTTTCTATGCACTATCAAACATGGCAGTTCAGTGTTCGGGCTTGGTTCCAAAGGAGGTTGGTACCATAGTATAACACTCTATACTCAAAATATGAATTATGTTCGAACAATGTTCCTTTTTTAAATATTCACACATAGTTATATTATTTTTAATACTGGCAGCATATAAAATTGTATTTCTTGTGTTCTTTCTGTCATTAATGAAATGTCAGTATAAATGCCTACTGAAAAAAAATGGAAGAGGTAAATGCGAATAAAATGATTCTTGTAAATAATTTAATAGAGAAACACACGCTTTTTACTTATCAGTAAATGATAAGAAAATAAATGGAAGGACAAATAAGGTATGTGTCTTTGTGTAGCTATCAGTAGCTATTTGTAAGCTCAAAAATGAAAAAGAATAGGCCATTCAAAATTGAATTTTAACTTCTTTCTTTATTAATTAATCACTTATGTCCTGTCAACATATTTTTGCTGGTAATTGCTTGTTTTCGTCATTAATATTGTACAATACACACAATACTCTCAAAATGACTGCGTGTTATTCGTTCGCTTTATGCAGTAAATTAATTGGAAAACCGCTAACTATTCAGTAGATTTATTAAAAATATTGCCTCGTTTTGTTAAATAACTTGTTTGTTATTCATATTAATTGTTACTTATTTTTATTGTTACACTCAGCATTATATAAAATTGGGTGTGATTTTAGTATAATTTGTTTTTTCTAAATCCCTATGTGCTAAAACAAATACTGACATAGGTAGGAGGCTCAAGGAAAAGTCCCGTGTTGGGCGCCAATAGTTTTTGAATAGAATCCTACCTAGACTAGAACACGTCATCATTTATTCTTGATTCTTCAACACTCTCATAAAGGTTAAGAATATCATAAGTTATTTTACGATCGCTGAAGTAGATTTTTCAGCAAGTTAAGTAGATAACTTTACAGTACTTGAAAAGTGAGGACGCCTCATTTTGGGTAGTATCGGGTCGCGCACTTATATTTGATTTATATCAGTTCGAGTTACGAAGCTACTTTACATTTATGCTGAAATTTTAGCTTCAATAAGGTAGATATTATAGTATGGATCTGAATTTCAATCAATAGTGTTGATATAATTTTATGATGCTAGTGGATACCCTGGACCCCGGACCTTGTGAGTAAATCACCTCTAATCCAATGGACATACGATGAAATAAAATCTGATTTGATATATTTTTTTTCTGTTTTTATAGTTTACCATTTCAAATACCCTCCAAAACCTTAATTTTCATACAAAAATATCTATGTCTAGACTTGAAACATCTTTTGAGCCTTTTCAATTTTTTTTGATCAGGTCCCTTCTTGGCTTTCTATAAAATAACCGGTAAAAGTGTTTCTTAAGATAACAAATTATTAATTCATTTATGTGCTTCTATTTCCTTAGTGATGAATATAATTTTGACTGAGGATTCTCGGAAATCACTATATATCTTGCCTTTCAGAACAAGTTCTAAGAAGCCATATTGGACGTGAAAGGGTTTTCCTAAATCTCAAATTTCGACGAAATTTAATTGAATTAAGCGGTTTTTACTGAACATATCTTACACGTGTGTGAGCCATAATATAATTTAATTATTCGTTAATTAAATATAAGCTATGTAAGCATATGATGTAAAATCATTAAAAAGAAAAAAACAAGACCTACATTCTGACCTAATCAAATAGACCAGGGTACCCGTTGGTTTGCTTCTAAAAATGTATTATAAAAATTCATAAAAGTATGTATGGAAAATCCATTCAAGGAAATAAAACCTGTTTCCACAATCTTTACCCAATTTAGGCCGACACTAATGAAGTCGTTTTCTCTTGTATATAAAACATAAAACAACCTCGTTTGTCTTTCTCTAAGGTTAAGAATAATAAATCAGTTTTTATCGCTGTAATTTGGGGCTGAATTCGGCTCTCCATTTTGTTTTTTAAAGTCATGAATAAAGATGGTATTAGGGGCCTTTAATTTAAGCGAAGATCAAAGGGAATATTTTTATAACGGCGTGTATTCGAAACATATTTGAAATTGTTACATTATTATTCATGTAGAATGAAATCTGAGCTAAAGGTTTTCGCGGTAAAAAATAAGCTTTATTTTTTTTTGGGTTAAAATAAACATTTGTCATCATTATTAATTCTTTTGAGGTGCACTCCAAAAATGTGGATCGTAAAGAAGATTTTATAATAATTCAAACATTTAAAATCATTCGAATATCGTGTGGACATTAGCATTTACTAAGGAGGAGAATATGGCTACTTATGTTACATGTTTACTTACATAAAACATAGTAAGTCTACTCCTTTTCTACTATTTCCTATACAAATGTTACAATATCTATTTACGGGTTAAACAACGCCCACTGTTTGGCAAACAATATGTACACTTTTCTAATTTAAGATATACAAGATATTTTGCATTTCGTGTTCGTTTAAATCCTTAAAGACTTTTAACATAAGCAAAACAAACCAGACAAAAAAATCGTCTATGCTAAATGATCCCGCTCTTTTCTCAGATGATAAACACTCGCATTTTATAGTTCAGTAGCAGCCGCAAAAGTAATATTCCTAAAGAAAAAAACAAATGAACACTAACACTCGCTCTCGACTGTCATTTTGAGAAAAGTTTTTGCCGTAATAAAATAGGCTTCGAACCGCTTCCGACCAATATAGGCTCTAATACAATCCCCAATGAATTGTTCGCCGGCACGTATTTCAAGATCAGATAGTTTCTGAAGTAGGCCGGCCTAGATGCGGTTACTTAGCAAAACTTCCACGGTAGCTTGCGTGCCTTAAGTTATTCAATAAAGTTATTTCTATAAACGTGGTTTGCGATTTATACTAGTGGTTCTGTTGAGCTATAACAAACACGTAGCGTCGCGTTTGTAAAGGTAATTGTTGTCTCTGAGACTATATTTAAGTTCGATTTTGTCGCGAATAGTACCTGTTCAACTAGATTTATGGCGCCCGGAAATAACTTGGTTACTATAGATCTAAGTAGGTGACATAAAATTTTCAGCTATAATGTGCCCACTTTGACTTTGTGTCTGATCTACATAGACAATATTTTCACAAAAATAATTGGCTACTCTTCTAAATTCTTTAACAAAAAGTATAGGTACCTATTTCCTTTTTTCTACAAACACAGAAACATTATCTATTTATATACATTAGAGATTTCCGACATCTACATTCTATACCGTAGCACCTGGTACGTTCCTTAGAGACCCCAATGGCACTATCCGGGTACCATCCCATCCATTAAAGTGTCACCGAATTAAGTGCCGCGTTTCACAGTATTCGGTAGCGTTTCGTTAATTGTCACGTCGATAACGGTTACGAACTTACGATGTTAATTCAATTAATTTATTTCAGTTAATTGCTTTATAAAATGTGCAAGTTTCACAGTACATCGTGTAAATTTTGTCGGGTGTTAAACTAATTAATTTATATTTAACCTGAACTTCATGAATGCAGTAATTGCTTTAGGAGTTTTTGATGACAAGTGGAAAAAGCAGTTCCTGGATTTGCGTGAAATATGTGTTGTATGAAACGAAGAGTGTGAATCCATATCATCATCTCCCGAGCCTTTTCCCAACTATGTTGGGGTCGGCTACCAGTCTTACTGGATTCAGCTGAATACCGTATTTTACATGGAGCGACTGCCTATCTGACCTCCACAACCCATTTTACTGGGAAACACAGTATCCCACAGTAAGACTGGTTGTCAGAATTGACTTAATGACTGCCAAAGATCATCGTATGACAGTCGGAACCAACGGCTTAACGTGCTTTCCGAGGCACGGAGGGGTCTCGGTATGTTTACAAATGGTCACCCATCCACGGACCGACCGCGGCGAGCGCGGCTTAACCTGTATTATCGGTCAAACCGCACGGCTTACACTTAGCCACGAGCCCCTCCGACGAGTGTGAATCCATATATGACAGTATAAAATCCAGAGCTCATTTATACAGTTTGAAATGTAAATACAAAATACATATTTTTATCTTATCTTCTTTTTATTATCAAGGACTTTTTATAACTTTCTACCGATAGTATGAGAGTTGCCTATATTCATTAAAATGTCTACATTAATATTATAAAGTGGTAAAGTTAGTAAGTTTGGATTACATTTACTTTATCCAGCGCCATTCTCTATCTATCGAATTTATTACTTTCTACAGAACCCCGAGCCATTAAATATTCCTTTTTTATTATTTTCTCAGATTGTACGTTTCCTCACTTTATTCGTGTCCAGTGGAGTGTAACATAGAATTTTACCAGTTCCTCGCTCCGCAAACATTTCTTGAGGGAGCTGTGAACGTGAGGCAGTTTACTCACCTCACTGTCCCAAAGGACGAATACCGCTTGATTGGATTTAAAACTTCCCAAGAACATGTCGCCAATGAAATTCTACAAAAATCGGCTTACAACAGTTAAGTGAATAAAATTGCCACTCTTTTCGTCGAGCGTCGAAATTATTATTGACGTTCAACTTTTGTCACGAACGCCATTCTGAAGTTTCGACGTTCAACTGACGAGACAAAATTATGATTGACTTGAAATTGTATTTTGCTAATATACTTATTTCAATTTTTAAACAGCGTTGAGTTATTATCTTCTTATTCTTTTATTCAGGAGGAGATAAAATTAGATCGCTTTATACATTTCGTGTAATTTCGACCTGAATTTTTGAAGACAAAATACATCAATCAATTGTTGATGTAGGTAGTACAGTGTCGTATGCGGAAAAATGGATTTTGGTTGGGAAATGGAGTTAATTAGATCAAAGCTGACCTGAAAACGAAACTAAACAATATACCATCCAGTTTTGCATAGACCATGTCATAAAACCAAGTAATAGTGAAACTTGTAGAAGTACGGTTAAGAAGTTAGTGTAACTTGTATCATTTCAATATGGAGTCGCGCTGGGAGCGGCATGAAGGCATCTACTTCACTGCTATTACATAAATAAAACTCCTACGACCATTGCACAGTAGTTTTAAGTTATTACTGGAATGGAGTCATAAAGTTTGTTTCTTCATGATATTTTAGTGGAGAATTGAGAACTTATTCTATTTCAAATTCACGTTAAGTTAATATTTTTTTTTGATAAAAGTTAGGTCTGTTAATTCAGCGTAAATTCTATCTCTGCATCAAATCCGTACAGCCATTATATCGTAATTGAGTAATAAAACAAATCATGCTGAATGAGAATTTTTCTCGGCCTTATATTTTTATTTCAGCGCCAAATGATGAACAAAATAACGGCTGACGGGTTTTGTTCAAATATTAACAAATGTAATAAGAGTGGTTTGATAAAGAATTCTGTTATACAATTAAAGTTTATTTTTTGGTCTTAATTTTGGACATTAACCATTATTGTAGTTGTAAGTCAAGAAAATGAGGCAAATAAATTTAATTTTGGCTAGATATTCCACTAATTTCTAGCCAGAAATAAATAGAAAAATATAATCTCAAATAACTGTTATTTCTTAAAATAGATATGAAAAAGTAAAGCATCAAGAATTGGCGGGAGCCCGAAGAACTTGTACAACGCCATAGAGTGTAAAAAATGCCCTCTTATAAAAAGTAAGACCCGTGGGAAATTGAGCAACAGAACCTCAGGTCATACTAGTCTATATAAATATTCTTTAAGTGCTTATAAATTCAGAATAGTAATTAAAGCAACATTTTGCTAGAACACGACCACTCTGAAGACCGCCTAGCCCCGTGTCGTCACTCCTGATATTGTCTCTAACAAAAACTGTGTATAATGGAGTCCTTTGGGCATCCGCTTTCTAGATTTTAATTTGAGTGTGGTACAATACCTTTGTATGGGATTCCAATTTTATGGTTTTTGTTAAGTGTTTTATTCGGTAGGAATATTTACCTTAGCTTTTCCACGACGCAAAACCCTAAAATAAATTAATAACAAAAAAAAGTGTCCTATACAGCGAGACGCCTTCTTAGTATCAGAATAAAACAATGTACTATTCACACATTATGTGCTAAGTTTAAGTTGGTAAAAGTCCTACTAACGCTGCTTAATGACTTGTGTAACTAACCCATAATCATTAAATAGTAAATCTGAATTGATAAACGACATAAACCTGTAAGAAATTTGCCAATACTACCCAATTATGTTATAACAGATTTAAATCAAAGTAGTTTTAATGTCTTGAAAATGAACATGTGCTGCTTTATTTTACAAAACTAAGTAATGTCAATGGGAGCTTTCGTTAATGCCTAGTACAGTTCTGAAGAAATCAGCAGAGTCGTAATGTAAGGATAAAACAGGATTTATTCAAAAGGTAAATAACGTTTAAGAGCCCTCAAGACGGAAACGAAAAGGTGAAATGCTTAAAGATTTCCATGCGTGGATAGCCCAGTAATTTTCTTAAGGAAATTTCTTCACTAGAATTTCTAGAACTTTTTCATCAGGTTAATGGCACTGGCCGCATGAAGTGTATGCTTTAACGAATGCACTTCGGTATATTTCTTTAAAAGATTGCGGTTTTATTACGTTTTGTTTACCGTAATGGCGTTTAGAAATAGGTTACGGCTTTGACTGTAATGTGTAATTAATGTTTTAAAACTGGTTTAACGTTGCTGACGTTATTTCTTGCACTGTAGTTATTAGTTTGAAAATAACGCTACCTATGTTTACTTAAAAGTTTTTTGCTCCTAGCCTTTTGTATAGATACCTTTAAATACTTATTTAAAAATATATTTTTCTCCAAAATTTTCGGACTTAAAAAAATTGTGTCCTTAATAGGATTATGATTTTAACATAAATAGCAGGAGATGTAAGACGGGTCGCATTAGCCGGTCGAACGATCTCAATTGATGGGGCTCGATGGACCAAGATGATTGATACATTCAATACTCATCTATAAGACCTTTTTACTCGAAAAGCAGTACACAATTTACAAGTATATAATTTTCTATTTGCTATATACATAACACATATAAATGCCTCTTTAAATCACAAAAGTTTTCAAGCCATTTCAATAAATAATTTAAATGCACAACGATATTTTTTTTTCTTAATATGTATTATACGTAGTATAGTATCAGGTACATATAGATGCCAATGTTAGTCTCCTGAGACCAATCCCATACATTAAAGTTAACGATATTAGATTTCATAGGGTTTGTCCCATGGGAGGTGCTTATCTCACTCGGTTCATCTGCGTTGGTCATATTACTTATAACTTTATAAGTAGTGCGTTGGTATTTAAAACAGTATATAATAATAACATATCTTCTATTCTCTACTTTTTTTTGCATATATGTATTATTTATCTAGAAAACGATTCAAGCGCAACCATTCTATGTTAAATGAAAGCTTATAAATGACGTCACAGCTTAGTATTTAAAAGCTCATCTACGTAACTCTTCTATATACTATCTCTCAAGTGTAATATACCCACACATACATCGCTATACACACACAAACGTGCACATATACATCGACTCCAAAAAGGTTAAAATATAAGGTTTCAATAATGTAAAAGTCAAGTACCAAGTAAAGAACAAAATTCAACGTCAACTTTTCTAGGGACTGAGATTGAAAACATTTCAGTTTTTAGTGGAGATAGAAATAAAGTTACGTAAATAAATGTTGCAAGTTTTACACTGCTGAGATAAAACTAAGTCTTAACTTTAAGTTTTCTATATAAAATGCTATGGAAGTTAATAATGTGTTATTTTCATGACTTCGTACTAAATGTCGTTGTTATTTAATAGTGAGTGACTAGATGCATGAAATATGCAAAAGGACACATATGTACTAGTTATTAAGTAAAACGGAATTAAAACTAATTACAATATTGAAATACAAGTATTTCTACGAATTCTACCACGTTTTATTTTCGTATTCCTGTTTTATTTCTCCACATAGCTGCATAAAGTTATTAGGTTTCTTCTTAAGATAACTAATTAGGAAAAGAGCCAGTATTTTTTACAAGGACACATTTCCTGTTTGCCAGTGGTCACAGTTTGTCGATAATGGCTCTCGTATTAGATTCCGGCTATTAACCGAACATGATGCCGATTGGGTGTGGCGAGAGCAATCCCAAGGCTGGGGCCGTATGTCTTTTTATATTTATGTCCAAAGGCCAACCCTTTTTTATTTATAAAATATCTTTATATGTCGTGGTGGCCTAGCGGTTCAATGAACGGATTTGTATGCACAAGGTTGCAGGTTCGAACCCAGGCAAGTACCAATGTGGCTTTTTCAAAGTTATATGTACTTTCTTAATTATTCTAAGACACTACTGACAAACGGTGAAATAACATCGTGAGGAAACCTGGATTCCAAAATTTGGGATCTGAAATCGCCAATCCGCAGAGAGCAAGCGTGGTGATCAATGCTCGTGCCTTCTCTACATGGGAAGAGGCCTGTGCCTGTATACGTTTATAGGCTGGATTATTATTATATTATTATTATCTTTATATACTATCTAACTGCCTCGTTGACCTAGTGGTTCTAAGCGCGACTGCTACGCTAGAGGTCTTGGGTTCGATTCCCAAGTCGACCAAGGTGTTATTGGGTTTTTCTATGAAATTCTCAGTAGCAGGTCGGAGTTTGGATTTGTGCCCGGTTAGTGGCAATAGGCTCGCCCCCTATTACATGGGACCTAAACATACCGGCGAACTGTGGGTGTACATTGGTACACCTCTGCCTAACCCTTCGGGGATACAGGCGTGATGGTATGTTATGTTATGTTATGTTATGTTATGTTTATATACTATATGATGTTTATACCACCATGCTCATATGTACACCTGACGTAAATGATGACGAGCTTGATAATAATTTTATGTAGTTTTCAACTTTTTCGATTCTTTTTTCAAATGTTACCCGTGTTTTTTAAGTAACATTTTTATTTGTGGTATGATTATGTAATGATTCTATAGTGTCTTAAGAAAATGACGCAACCTGCGATGGCTGCAAACGGAGGCGAAGGAATTTTATACAAAAAATTAAGTCGAGTCCAATTCCCTAGCCCATAAACCTTTTTGGACACATCTTCATAAAATAGGAAGGTGATATTTTAGCGATCGATTCCAAAGATATATCTACGTAAAGTAGTGAGGTCGCAAGTTTTACGCCCGCTTTACTAGGTGCAAAGGTCACATATAGAGGGACAAGTCCTGGGGGGATTCGTAAATGCTCTCATATTCAAATGAACACTCTCCCGCGCGATTACGCCTCTTTCGTGATATATAGCTGTATTTTGTGACAGCCAGTAAAAATGGTATTGGATATTTATGGACTATCTTGCTTTTACGTAAAAGATTGAAGTGTTTATAAATGATCTTTTAAGTTTTTACTACCTTACTGAACAGCAATAAATTAGACTACAGGGCAAATTACTACTTTTAGTATAACATTTTTCTTAACAACTCTTCGAATAAATTACATCATTGTATGTCCCACGTTGGGCGTCATTAAGCACGTAAACTTAAATACTTTTAAAAGTATATACAAATATATCATTTAGATGAATTTTGGTTTAGTACTCTTTTAAAACAAAACCTTACTACCCAAGGTTACCCATTGTAATTTCTTCGTTCACCTTTCACGTCATTTTCGTACGCTCACATTACATGGGTCAGTTGTGCCCAGCGCCCTCGGGGCCTGTCCACAGAGAAAGAGTACATGTAATATAGCCTTTACCTTCAGCTAAACGTATATTACATGCTGATGCCATAGGGAGGGTAGTTCAGCAAACTTGTATTGAAGTTGGATGCTGTTGTTAATATAGTTTTATGGCATTTAAGTTACACGTGTCCGTTTTAGTGTTGATTAGTATTTCTAGTCGTGTCTCTCTCTAGAGTACAGTTTATGATGCGGTAGTAGGTAGTGAATGTGATGATTACACACTTATTATAGATACTGGTATTATCTACGGGCTGTTTTTTTGGTGAATAGTAAGTAGAGGACAGCGATTTTGTATAGTGTATAATTTCATAATAATAATATGTATAGTATGCTCTTTAAAACAAACTACAATATACTGAAAACTTAACCAAAATTGGTTTTGTCTAGAATTGTAAGTCGTCAGCCCGGTGTTAGTCTAAATTTTAACATAATTAAAAACTTAACTGAAATATTATCTTTAAGATACTCTTTTAACAAGTTTTACGCCTTATTATAATTTACACTTTTCCCAACTTAATTTAACTAATTTGTTGATTTAATAATGATGAAACGCGATTACCTTTTTAAAGTAGATTAAGTTAAATCTATTTTGTTACCAAAAATGTCGGTAAGAATAGTTCAATTTTGAAATTAGTCTTGCAAAGCTATGGAGTGGGTCACTTATATTCATTAATGATATTTATCTAATGGATGACCACAATCCGCGACCCATTAGCCACTTACAACAAAGCCAGAAAATGAATAAAATATATTCGAAGAAAAAACTTTGCCAGTGTCATAAGATATTCAAAAGAAAAATTGTGGGTAACGACGTCCAAACTTGGTCGTGTTTAGAATGTTTTGGGAAATTGTAAAACTCTGGGCTTATTCTAGGCACAATTTCTTTGGAGTTTGCAAACAATTTTCTTAAAAAAAACTGCTAATTTGCCTCTTGAGACGCGGCGTAGAAGTTGCCCAATTACCGGTTTCAAACGATAAGTATTTTGACTGGCTATTCATAATAATATATTTTTAAGTGATTGTATTTTGTTTTTGGTTAACCTAAATAAATATTTGATTAACTAAAAAGTTCTTTTCACAGTATCTGTGATCTTGTAATCAGTCTGACTCCATGAAGCGTACAAAATAAGATAAAGTCAAAGACGAATGGCCGAAATACTAAAAGATATTAAGAAGGTATTTCAGTTTAAAAAATCGTTCAAGAAACCTTTTTTCATGGCGATTGTAATCAGTTCAGGAAAATTTTTACATAGTTTAAAGATTTTTCCTTCACACAGCGATTGTAACAGTTAACTTATTCCTACAATGTTACTAAATAAGAATATTAACTAAATATTTCAATCAAGGGAGATAAAGATCGGATAGTACTTGCATTGATTTGCTGAATCAGGAATTTACATATTAACGGCCATTGTTTATTATGAATACAATAATATGTGTATTATAGATACACAATGCATTACATATATTGTTTTGACGGGGGAACTAGGTCATTGAACGGTTTGGTTGAGGGTTAAGTCTAACAAATGACTTTGTTACGAGTTTGGAACTATGTTGCTCACATATACATGAAGCTTTTCTCTAACAGTGGCTATTATTTAATCTAATCCAAATTTAATAGAACGTGAGTAGTACGGAAAAGCCTATAAAAGCATATAAATGTGACACAAAACAAGCATACAACAAGTAAGCCATGAAAAAAGCTAAAATGACATAAGAAAAATAAATTACAAATGTTGCTAAAAAGAAGAAAATTTGGGATGACAAATTTTGAATAAAACACGCCAGTTAAATAATACACTACTGTAATAAGAGTGTGTTTTGAACATCCATATAAGCAGATAAAGAGATAAAGCAATTAGGGAGATCACGAAATTAAATACCTTCGCAATTACGGTATCTTAACTACGGTACTTTAAATAATAAGGGCGTATTACGTCAGACACTTGAGCTGTGTACACGATTCTGTTAAGCGATTTCAGAGATTCAAATTTCCAACAACTCACTTCGAGGAAGCTATCCATTTCACATCGAGATATATTTCTCAAGGTCGGTCTGGCGTTTTGTTTTCTACATATTTCTTTTTCTGGTCTAATTGGTATCGGAATTGTGTTCGAAGTTTGGTATCGAGAAAGGTAATTGGCAATAGTCTGGCCCTATTCTTTATCTTTGAAACAAAAGGTTGCTATACCAAGGATATTTTCGTCTGTAAAAGCACTTATAGCCTGTTGTTTTGTGGTTTTATCCTTCAATAGTTAAGATATTTTGGTAGATTCTATTATAGTAGTTAGAGAAGTGTTTCGCAAATTAATTGATACTTATAGTCACTTGATATATCGTAGGTTATTTACCTACGATGTATAAAATGGTTCAGGTTTTCATCAAAACAACATTTGTGTGTAACACAGTAACACTTAAGGACGTTAAACATTGACAGTGTTTGTACCTACATGTCAGTTGAATGTTGGATAATTATCAGGTCGGCTGAAAAGTTAATTAGTACCAACATGATAATTTACCGTCGAGCCAGACTAATAATTTCCACCTAATATTTACTGTGGCCTTCAAAATTACACACATTTTACAAACAAAGCAAAACGATTTAGAACTAATTCTGTATCTAATAGATGTCTGTCTGTTGATATTTTATTATATTGTGTAAAAGACTGATAAAGCTACTGACTATCTATTGTTGTCAATATACAAAATTTAATAGGTTGAGTATTTGTACTATTTTGATAATTCCTTTAGTTACAATAAGAACAGGCTTTTCATTCTTCCCCGATTTTAACCACTGAATATTAGATTATAGGATCTCTCTTTCACTTGAGTAACTTGAAAGTATGCTGTGTCTGTCAGCGCAGAGTACTGAAACTCAATTTTCTGTCACAAAGCTGCTCCGGATGTGAAGTATTACAGTCACACATGTAGTTCCAGTCTCGTACTATTACAAAGTAAAACATTAAGTTTAGCGAGATAGAGACGGATATTGTCTTTGTTAAGGCCCGTAATTCAAACTATCCTTATTGTTTTCCGGAAACTAAAATACATTTAAACGAGCTGGTAAGGTATGTTTAATATAACCGCAGGCAATTTTTTCCTGCAGAAGCCGCGGGCGGCGCTTGTTCATATTTCTTCGTAAATAAACATCAAAATTGCTTCGGAGTATTTCGAGTGAATACCCGGGGTATGCGATAAATTATAATTGTAGAAATGTAGACCTTTTTTCATTGCTGTCGAATTAATTCAGAGGTTTTTGTTGTCGTTCCTCATTTACATATTAAGAGCCTGTTAATGGTCTCTCACATTTTTGTTGGAATATAATTTGTGATCTGATTGGAGCTTTGTATAGATTTTAACTTTTAGGAGTTTGTTCTTTTGGTGCAGAGAGGTATCTTTATTATGTTCTGTGAAATTGTCAGAGCTGAAATAATTAAAGTACACTATTAGAGAGATGATTTATGAAATTCTCTCGTTTTATCAACAACTAGCTGATCCCCGCGACTTCGTCCGCGTCAATTTCTGTTATTATGACCACGATTAAGAAGTTAAAAAAAAAGTATTTCTGCGTAAGTGATAATTATATATAATTAGTATAGATTATGTTGATAAAACTCTGTAGCAAATAATTGGCAATAATGCATTAATTTCGACCAAATGATTACCTTAAAAAAGGTTATAGTGAGTCAATTTTAAAAGATAGACATATACTGTCGCAGACATTTTTTTAGATCATTCAAAGAGGAACAATTCTTTCATACATATATTTTGGGTACCTCGAACCGTTTACGCAGCGCACGCAACGGAAGCTTTCAAGTATGAATATTTTCCCCCGTTTTTGTGACATTTTTCACTGCTGCTTCGCTCCTATTGGTCGCAGCGTGATGTTATATATCCTAAAGCCTTCCTCGATAAATGGACTATCTAACACAAAAAGATTTTTTCAATTCTAACCAGTACTTCCTGAGATTAGCGCGTTCAACCAAACAAACAAACAAACAAACAAACAAACTCTTCAGCTTTATAATATTAGTATAGATAATGCATTAATTTCGACCAAATGATTACCTTAAAAAAGGTTATAGTGAGTCAATTTTAAAAGATAGACATATACTGTCGCAGACATTTTTTTAGATCTTTCAAACAGGAACAATTCTCTCATACATATATTTTGGGTACCTCGAACCGTTTACGCAGCGCACGCAACGGAAGCTTTCAAGTATGAATATTTTCCCCCGTTTTTGTGACATTTTTCACTGCTGCTTCGCTCCTATTGGTCGCAGCGTGATGTTATATATCCTAAAGCCTTCCTCGATAAATGGACTATCTAACACAAAAAGATTTTTTCAATTCTAACCAGTACTTCCTGAGATTAGCGCGTTCAACCAAACAAACAAACAAACAAACAAACAAACTCTTCAGCTTTATAATATTAGTATAGATAATGCATTAATTTCGACCAAATGATTACCTTAAAAAAGGTTATAGTGAGTCAATTTTAAAAGATAGACATATACTGTCGCAGACATTTTTTTAGATCTTTCAAACAGGAACAATTCTCTCATACATATATTTTGGGTACCTCGAACCGTTTACGCAGCGCACGCAACGGAAGCTTTCAAGTATGAATATTTTCCCCCGTTTTTGTGACATTTTTCACTGCTGCTTCGCTCCTATTGGTCGCAGCGTGATGTTATATATCCTAAAGCCTTCCTCGATAAATGGACTATCTAACACAAAAAGATTTTTTCAATTCTAACCAGTACTTCCTGAGATTAGCGCGTTCAACCAAACAAACAAACAAACAAACAAACAAACAAACTCTTCAGCTTTATAATATTAGTATAGATAATGCATTAATTTCGACCAAATGATTACCTTAAAAAAGGTTATAGTGAGTCAATTTTAAAAGATAGACATATACTGTCGCAGACATTTTTTTAGATCATTCATAGAGGAACAATTCTCTCATACATATATTTTGGGTACCTCGAACCGTTTACGCAGCGCACGCAACGGAAGCTTTCAAGTATGAATATTTTCCCCCGTTTTTGTGACATTTTTCACTGCTGCTTCGCTCCTATTGGTCGCAGCGTGATGTTATATATCCTAAAGCCTTCCTCGATAAATGGACTATCTAACACAAAAAGATTTTTTCAATTCTAACCAGTACTTCCTGAGATTAGCGCGTTCAACCAAACAAACAAACAAACTCTTCAGCTTTATAATATTAGTATAGATGATAAGCGAATCACAAAAGCAGTTGCTTCTGTGAATCACCTCAATAAGGGTATAAGTATTTACTCAAAGAAAACATAATCCGGGTTATTTCCCAACGCGCAGACAACGAACATTCAAAAACTTTTTCAATAACTCATTCAGTTCCTAAGTAGAAAATTAAAGAGAAATTATCGCAGAATATCTTGCCGCGAACAAAACGTAGACAAAGAAAAGTTTACAGCAACTTGCTCCGTTTTCAGTTCGTGAGGAACTTTAAGTGTTATTTCTTGATTGTACATAATTATATACAGAAGTCCGTCTTTATATAGTTTTTGAAATTTGTGCATATATTTTATGTGGTATAGAAATAATAACTTTGTCTCGCGGTGTGTGTATCTATTGTATTTTTCTCATTGAAAATATGGTCCTTTTTATGATCTGTCTGTGGCTTTTTTTCAGTGAACTTACAAGTCTGAAAGAATTATAAAAAAAAAAAAAAAAAAATTTCTAAACCTGATTGATGACCCATTATGTCATCTTTATTTTCTAAATGCTTCATGAACTCGGTCAGCAACTAATTTGCTCGCCTACATTATTTTCATTATTCCTTCTGCAACTTATTTGTATCGCGGTCAATGTGAACTGTCAATTGTGATTAATATCTGGACCGACGACCGACGTCTAACAAGATTAAAATAAATTATTTTGTCTACTCCATGTTATTCGATAACTGTGTTTTCGATCACTTGTTTTCTATGTTAATGAAGTTTGCTTGTTACCAGCTGCCTAACGGAATTGTTTAATTTACACAGAATGCGGCCTCTAATACACAAATTAAGGAGTTTTTCTTTCTTTTCCTGAGTGTCGTAGCAACTTAACTTGGAGGGAGACTAATGTTTGTAATTTAGTGGAACAACTATTTTAAATTACTAGCTACATAATTAATGCGGAGTTCGTGAGAGGAAGCCAAGGTTTTTTGCTATCAGATAGAATCTTGTTTCTATCAGGATTGTGACAACTTTGGACGATGGTCATTTCTGCTGTCGTTGACGTTATTTAAACTGATATACAATCTACTGAAACAGTAATAAGTGATGCATGTAAATGACAGCTTTTATATAGCTGCAGTTAATAATTATGTAATCCTGTTGATATTTTTGTTTGAGAGAATTATTTTGTGTCAGACTTTGCGGTCTTATTAAAAGTTTTTCAATATCTTTTAGAAGCCAAATAATAACCTTTATAAATGCACATATTGCTTCTGAACTTCAATAGTTTAGCTACCTGAAAGCCAGAGGACCAAGTTTACAATTTACGGCACGATATTAACATAGTTGGTGATATATTTCCCTATTGAGGCGCTCGGCGCCCGGCGCGCGGCGTTCGGCGCGTGGTGGCCAGGCCCTAAGCCGCAGACCCAGTGCGCGTCTTTACATCAAATATGCACATATTTCGGGGTACAGTCTAGGTATAACACCTGGTTTTAATACTTTTTCAGTTTAGTATTGTTTCTATAATTATCAGGTTAGTAGATTTATTTTTTCCTACTTTAAAAAATGTAACGTTTAACTTTTTTCTTGAGGAAGCTGGCAGAGTTACCTATATCATTTTGAAGTGTGTTTTAACTAAGATTAAAAAATAATGTAGGTTTGAGATATTTTGAAGTGGCACATGATAAAGACGTTACATACGTCTTTAATAAATTTTGGTCTTTTATCATCAGTGAGACAGTATGAGCTAAGAGAAAACATACACAACTTAACTGTCCCGCCAGTAGACACAATAGTTGAAGGATGAAAATGTTCATATGTGACTCACGGGACAGGGAAATGGTTAAAATACCTACCTGGTTATGACACTGATGTGCCTTAACTGTACATAGCTGTCCAAAATTTGTACCGCAATAATGTTGAGGAGTGGCACGTCTACACGTCGTCGGTGGCAGGACGATATTGCATAGCAATGGATGAATTTCAAAGCGGCTAAGGATTCCTTTAGGTCCCGTCTCCGGTGCGAGCTTAATGAGGCGATTTTTGTGGTATCTGCTTTATTAAATTGCTGTCGAGTTTCGACTTTAAATATATTTTACTAGACTATGTAATGGCTAGAGTATATTAAATTCACAATAGATAAAATATTGGGTAGAAATGTTAACACATTTTCTAAATCAAACATTTCGCATGTGATCATCGAATTTCAATACATTGACATTTATACGGTTGAATAGAACTTTAAAATACGATCTCTCAGATTGCATTAAAACAGTTCACCAAAGTAGATTATAATGTTAAAGTGGGCAGACAAAAGACGGTCTATTTTATTATGCATTTAAAACTAAGATTTGCTAATTATTTAGTATCTAATAAGATTGAGAGATTTGACTTTTAGTTAACTGATGCTTGTAGTCAATATTTTCTTATGAAATAAAATATTTTTCAATTTGATGTATTTCGGACGACTAGTTTTAATGAATATACTAACTTCGATTTTTTTTATTTACAGGTAAGGCACCACACACATTTAAAAGCATGCAGTACGTCAGGAACCAAAAGGTAAGTGATATACTTTTTTCATTTATAATTGCTATTTACATTCAAATTATTCAACAATTACAGTGACATGTCAAAATGCTTACAATTAATTTACAAATCACACTTATTACTCAAGAAATAAAGGCATTTTCAAGGTTAAAGTATTACTAATGTGTCGTCTACGTAACTATAATAAAAGTCTGTTGTAAAAAAGGTCAGAAAGCGTAATAATAGACTTTTCACTTTATTCTTGAAAACTTTTTCTATTTTCTTTCCATTCGATAGATTGTAGTTTTTCTTATACTTTCTCAGGTAATAGAATCGTGTTTTCATTATACCTTTATTGGCACTGTTTCAACACAATTTTGTTTTCTTTTTGCTATTTGGCAACTCCTTTTGTGGAATTAATTTACTTTTTCATGAGAAGTAGAAACAGCGAACAAAAATTAACCCTTAGTATATTGTAAAGTATTAGACCTTGTTAGTGGTTTTAGCCTTTTTTCTCTTCTTATGACACATATGTTTATAATTGCCTATTATACCGCTAGAGTATATTTAATCGACAACTTAACGTAATTAAACTTGGTTTATATACATTTCTACATCACTTTATACATTTGATAGAAATTAGTGAACATTTACGGCTGGTTCAGCCAGATTAGAATAAATGGCTTTAGCTAACGCTATTAGCAGAACACAGCCTAGCTGTATTAACACACTGATCACTGGATTCACTTCAATTTGACATTTGAAACATTAACCTTTGATAATGGGCGTATACATTCGATGTATTAAAGAGATAAATCTTTATTAAGAGCAGGTATATTAAATGACGAATGAGTTATAATGTTAAAATATCATGGATATAATATTATGAAGACAGAGATAGACTTACCTACGTTTAATAATAACTTATTGTACTTGGCTTCACTTGAAATAATACATTTATTGGAAGGACGTATCATTTAACTACAAATGTCTAACGTCTTGTGACAGCAAAATCATAAAAAATAAATGATCAAATCGAGCAGTCTTTGTTTCGAGTAGAATTGATTTCACTGTCACTTCGTGATTGGACATAGACGTGTAATTAAGATGTCTCGGCACTTTCGATTGGAAATAACCTTTAGAAATAAGTTCTTACGTATGAAAGTAACGTGTTGACCTCCTAACCTTTGGGCTTTGAATGTTCTAATTGACTTAGTAACTTGTATTGTTTACGCAGAAAAGAGAAAATAATTCAATAGGCTTGGGACCGCCATGTGGCGGAGTTAGGGTTGCCACTGCGACAGGTTTAGCTGGTTTTTTAATAATCGTAATTGTAAAATAACTTGTTATGTTTCTTGTTTGTATAAATTTGTAACCTAACTGTATATTGTAATAGAACAGGTATTTAGATTAAACTAAGTCCCTAATTAAAAGGTTTTTAATTTATAAAGGATAGTTTGACGATTGTTTGATTTATATTTTATTTAGAAACCGTTCATTTGACTATAGGTTTTTAATTAAATATTTACGTACATTTATTACCTACGTCTGGTCAAACAAATAACAGCGTAACTCTCCTTAAGTTAGTTACCAAACTATTACCTTCCATTACGGGCCGCATTTATCATTCATGTAGTTGACGCATCAAGCAAGCCGCGCCGCCGCGCGGTCGCGCGGTTTCCGAGGTGGTGTCTTGCCGCGGCCGCGGTATTTCCGTAAGGTACGCAGATACTGTAATATGTAGTGTAATAGATACTGCATTAGTATTTTTACCTTTTTTGAGTTTCGTTGCATTGATTAAGACTTGTTTTTGGATGATATTGGCTTATGTAAGTTAGGAACCTGATGCATTACATTCAGTTTCGAATTTAGTACTCGTAAATATAGAAATAAACAAACGCCAATTTTAAATGTAGCCTTACCGTAGATCATCATAAATTATACATAAAAGTTATACAACAATCGGAAGCCACAATAAGTTTTGTAAGTATCATCAATCATGAACTATCGCGATGATTTCCGATACACATCGTAAATCATGTCCGCTCCCAGCAGGGGTCAAGGTCAGGACCGGGGACCAATATAAGAAACGTCGGGACAGTCATGTGGAAAATGCTTGGTTATGAAAAACGATGCATGACATTTCCGTGTTATTTATTGTGGCTATTTATATACAAGGAAAAAAGTTTCGTGTTTTTTGTTATGGGTCTTATATTTTTATAAAATTAATTACTATGTCATGTTTAGTACTTTGTTTTAGGACTACAAAGTAGATAAAAATAGTTTATGTAACACAGATAAAGGAAAATAGCAAGTCTTTTCTTAAAATAAGAGAACAAAAATATATTTTAGCAGTCTATTTAAAACATCTGTTGTATTTATATTCTTTTTGTAGTATTTTATGTATTTGAAATGATATTTTTTTATGATCATAAATATAACATTTTGTGGCGTTTACCAGCCCTACTTTAGTTACGAGAAAGTCATGTCACGTAAACTGATAGTAATAAAACTAAAAGTGTATGAAAAACTTTTACGAGTTCAATTGAATTCACAATGGGCGCTGTTCAGGAGTTACAGACCATATTTTATGTGTTTTTCTTAGTTTTTATTCGTTTTAGAAGTTGAAGTGACATGGTTTTATTCAAGAAATGTATATTTAAAGTTCCGGGTATTAGTAGTCGATTTACTTCAATATATATATAATCAAGAAGCCGAAGATAGAACTAAGTGGCGTGCGATTGGAGACACCTATGTCGAGAAGTGGACTGCTATAGGCTGATGATGATGATGGTGATATAATCAAGAGTAATAATTGTTATAAAATTGAGTCACAATAATGTAGTTTCTTAATAACATTTGTAGCCACCTAAACTCATTTGTTTACACAACACTGCCTTGTAGTCATTAGGATAACTATAAAATTCAATTGATTTTCAGAACTGTTTTTTGCGATTTGATTTATGTAATACAATGAATTATTAGATTATGTGTCGATCACAATCGTAATTAAATTTTAATTAAAGTTTTGAAACTGTAATAAAATAATTACTTTAAAATTTTTAAGATGCTTATCTGTTATGCAATCAATATTACATTATGTAGTGGTGGTACCTGATGTTCCTAAGTCATTGAAGCATTATTAGTCAGGTATATTGTTGAGAATCTAATATCTCAAATATATATACCACCACACCATAAATATTCAAACTACGTGGACTCAACATGCCTGTGTACTTGGTTGAGGTCGGTTCAGTGCCTTGCAATAATGTGACCCTCATCTGCATTGAGACAACAAGATCATCCTATCTACCTACCTCATTTACCTAGGAAAGGACGTATGTAGGTACCATAAGAATGTTGTTTTAATTTATTCCGAAACCTACTCTATCTATTATTTAACACCTTCGTTAAATAAATAAAAATGCAAGAATGTAAATGAACTTCTGAATAGGTGTTGGTAGTTTTGGGAACGTCGTGCTGGGAACGAGAATCATTGGTGAAACCAAAATAAACTATAAAAAAATATCTGCCAGGGTAGGTGACTACCTACTCCGCTAGCTTGATCAAATGGATTTCTGCGAGAATTGTCAAAGAGTACTTAAATATATTTAAAGCTTTAAACTATTTTATTGTTGTTGTATATAAACTACTTCTTAGGATACATAAAATATATTCATGCAATGTCTTTTGACTCTCTCTTAATACATAATAGTCCTTTTATACCAAAATAAGTAGCACCGAAACCGCGACTTGCAATACAGTCGCTCATAAAACTAAGGTATTTCGGCGTTCAGGCTGTTAGTATAAGAAAAAGGTTTTCGTTGGCCGAGCTCATTATCATTAGAAGGGTTTATGTGTAGTAGTGCTATTAAAGTGTTAAGATAACTCTTGTCTATAAGTGCTCATTATATATTATTGGCTAGAACATTGTCTAGACGGCCTCAAATTGTACTTGCTTTTTATTGGCATTTTGTATTTTATGCTGGTACCTATTCTATGCGAATAATTTTAACATATAATATATAGTATAATACGCTAATAAGGGTAGATTAATATAATATTCCGGGACAACTCACACACGGTCATCTGATCCCAAGCTAAGCAGAGCTTGTGTTATGGTAACCAGACAACTGATAAACATACTTATATATTTCTAGATACATACATATTATAGATAAATTACACCCAGACACAGAACAAATGATCGTGCTCATCACACAAACATTTGTCCTTGGTGGGAATCGAACCCACGACCTCCGGTACAGCAGTCAGGGTCACTAACCACACGACCAACTGGCCAGTATATATTATGATTTGTGTTAGCATAATAATTTATAATGTGATTGCCACTCATAGACGTGAATCATTGCTTACCATGTTTGTACTGCAAACTAATAAATGATTTGTTTTGTACTATTCTTAGGATGCGACTTTTTATCATTATCATAATTTTTGTTTGATAATAATCGTTTCAGATTTCCAGTACACCAGTCACGTTTTTAGCGAAAATTTGGTAAAAAAGTGTCTCCATGCAAATAAAAATGTATGAATAAAATATTTCCGCTAGTATTTCGAGGTATCGAATGCCTAATGGCAATCTTTTCCGTAAAGGCAGTGGGGTCGGTATCATAAATCTAGTAGATAAGGTCACTCGGTGTCAAGGACATAGTCAGCAAAAAAGTCCCCTACATGAGCTCGAATGCGATGCCTCACTTAGGTACTAGATAATATATGGATAGAAAAACGTATGTTCTGATCTACATAGGTTGTAGCACTTTGTCTTTTTGTGTGACCCATGTAATTCAAGAACATCGCATAAGACTTGTCATTCTAACTAATAATTATGTATCCTTAAATTTTATTTTTTTTAAACGATTCTCTGGAAATCCCGTAATCTGTACAAATATAATTATAAAATTTACATTTCTCCAAAATACAGGCACCCAATTTTAAGCGTTCCAAATAAAATCCCAAAAAGAAAAACGTGAATTATAAAGTTAAATATTTGCATCTGAGATTGGAAAGGCCGTAATAAATATCCGAAAACATTACTTACACGTTGTATCGGGTCGTTCGGCGCAACTGTTGATAAACGGTCCCCAAACAACTGGTTGCGGCCGGGACCACGATTTATGGGACCAGTGGGTACCAACTGGGACCGCGTGTGTGCTCCTAGTGGAAGATATCGTTATACTGACGAGATAGATACACTGCATGCTAAACAAAGTACTCTGTGTAACCAAGCAATGTGGACTGTGATTGTGTTTTTTTTTTGTGATGGTAAATCTGAATGATTGATTTTCCATTTTGAGAGTTGGCATTAAAGGATTGCTATGTTTACCCGAGCACATGAAGACTATCTGTCGGCGGTGAATAGTTCCTATATGTATTAAAAGTCCGTAGGTTTAATACTTTGGGAGTTTCATAAATAACCCTTTCTCCGGATGTGATGAGAACAAACTGTATTTACAGGGTAACTTTTATACCATATGCTACAAGAGCGATTGTTCTCATTAGATGTTTTGTTTTGCAATATGTTGTCCTACGTTTAATTGTCTGAGTAGGGTTATATTAATTCCAGACATTGAAATGTACAATTATACACTACGCATCAATTGTTCGGTTCTAATTCGCGGTTTCTTCTGAAAGTAGTTCAAAATATATGGAAATCTGTACAGCTTTGCTTCAAAAAAAAAAAAAAAAAATCTCATTAGGAGACTGTGTGTACTATATTTTTGCATTTTCTCCATACCTCAGGGCACGTTACCGATTACGGGTTTGTTTATTTTCCGTGTGACTGGCCGGTCCAGCCCTCCCGTGAGACCGGCAAAGCAAAATGATTTTACCCCGAAATTGTGTATCGATCGGGCGCGGTATTGTTACCGAGGGCTGAGTGCCGTCTATTGAATTTGTATCTATTAATTACGCCTTTCGTCGCTAATCTGTTGTGGGTAGGAAGTCCCCGGGTAATTAACACGTGTGCTAATGTATGGTTGGCCTTGGATTGTTTCCTATCTCCGCTTTTGTCTTATAGAGTAGCCCTGTTTCTCTAGAGATTCGGGGCGTATTGTTTCGCAAACATACTTTACAGACATTAAGTTTTATGTTCTTATCGTATGAAGTAGGCACATTGCTAGTAAATAAGTAAAAATGTTTCTTGTATTCTAGAACTATAGAAGTAGGTAAAAGGTGTGCATACAATAGCAATTTTCTACAATAAAAACAATTCAAATCAAATCAAATCAAAATATTTTTATTTCTTGTAAACCAAAAAAAGGCGCTTAAGAAACGTTAGGTACGTTAAAAACTACTGACTCTAGTTGCTCGGTTCCAAAGTGTCATTCCTATAGAGAAGAGCCGGCAAGAAACTCTATAGGTTACTCTTTTAAAAAAAAAAAGGTTAACATCGATGTTAAGATTACATTGATTTTAAGATATGCGACAACAACGTAAACAGCAGAATGTTTAGATTAGTGTAAACTAAGACATCCAAAATGGAAGAAAATAGAATCGAACATTCAGCTAGATTTACATTGTCGTCACATTTACAAGGGACGAACATGGAAAAGACAAATCTAAAGAAATTATAGAAATAATAAAAATATACTTTACATACAATCAATATGTAGTCCTAATAAAATCCCTAACAGGAATGTCAAGGCATGTCAAGAGCCTTCTTTATATAGAGGCTATGGGGCAGCTAACTGTAGTAAATAAGCTAAAACAAGAAAATTAGCAGACCGCCAGGGAGGCCACATATGCAGATGATCTAATTCCACGCGCGCTTATCCTCTACGTAGTCCTTAACCGTATAATACGCCTTCTTTATTAGTTTTGATTTAATGCACGTCTTAAACCTTTTATTAGACAAACTCGTTATCTCTTCCGGTATTTTATTATAAAATCGAATTGAATTTCCTAGGAAAGATTTAGTATTTGTTTTAGTTAGTCTAAATCTTGGGACTACTAGCTTATTTTTATTTCTTGTATTTATATTGTGGTGATCACTATTAACACTAAAATTCTGTATATTTTTGCGAATGTACATTATATTTTCCAAGATATAGAGAGCTGGCAACGTTAGGATATTAATTTCTTTAAATATATTCCTTAGAGACTCGCGAGGGCTCATGCAGTAGATTGCACGAATTGCTCGTTTTTGCAAAATAAATATAGACTCCACATCCGCTGCAGAGCCCCATAGCAGAATGCCGTATGACATTATGCTGTGAAAATACGCGTAATAAACTAATTTAGCAGTGGGAACGTCTGTTAATTGCCTAATTTTTCGAACTGCAAATGCAGCGGAACTAAGCCTTTTAGATAAAGTTGTTATGTGAGCACCCCACTGTAACCTAGAGTCTATTGTAATACCAAGAAATACAGTATCGTTAATAAAATCGAGTTTTTCGCCGTCAAGCATGAGATTTAAATCTGACTGAGACCGCACATTTGGAAGTGAGAATTTAAGACATTTTGTTTTGGACGTGTTTAAAAGCAGGTTATTCGTTGAAAACCAATCAGATAATTTTTCAAGGCCACCATTTAAATAACTAAGATCCTTCGTTTTCCTATCTATTTTGAAAATGAGTGAGGTATCGTCAGCAAATAAAATAATGTCAGTTAAGTCCTCCATCATATAGGGGAGATCATTAATATATGCTAAAAATAGAAAGGGGCCTAGAATTGAACCCTGAGGCACGCCCATTCTTATTAAGGAACCCGACGAAGTTACTCCGTTTACGCCTACTTTTTGCTGTCTAGTTGAGAGATATGACAATACAAGTTCTGATGATTGTCCTCGTAATCCGTAATGTTTTAGTTTAAGAATTAGAGTATCATGATCAACGCAATCAAAAGCCTTGGAAAGATCACAAAAAATGCCGATGGCGTCCTGTGAACCCTCCCAAGCTTCTAAAATGTGAGACACTAATTTGGCCCCGGCGCCCCATAAATCTTCTGTGGTCTTTACTTTAATACAATTAAATGATTTCTTAACTATGGTAGGAGATACATGATTAAAATTAAAATTTGGAATATTCCTATCAACGAATTTTTTAAGTAACAATTCTGCTTTTATGGAAGAAGAAGGAAGAGATTTTGTTACTTCCACAGGTATATTCGAAAAGAAATCTTCAAACGCTTTAGCAACTTCTGTCTTATTTGAAATGATTTTGTTATTTATTTTCAAAGACAGGTCTGTATCTCTCTGTTTACTATTACCAGTTTCAGAATTGATGATCTTCCATACTGTTTTTATCTTGTTATCTGATTTATCTATACGCCTACTAATAAGTTTAGACTTGGCCGCTAAACAAACTTTTTTAAATATTTTGGAATAGTTTCTAACATAATTTTGAAAATCAGGATTAATGTTAAAAGATTTTTTATCATAAAGACTATAAAGTATGTCCCTACTTATTCTAATGCCTTTAGTAGCCCACTCATTAAATTGTAATTTAAAATTAATTTTTATGTTCTTTAAAGGACACATTTTCTGAAACGATTTATGTATAATTAAAAACAATTGATTAAAATCCTTATTTGGGGCTCCAGAAAATGAGTATTTATGATTAAGATTTAAAGTAGCATTATTTTTAAATGAATTTAATACATTGTTAGTTAAGGGCCTGATTGTAATAACTTTAGTTAAAGGCAATTTACTTTTAGCTTTGATTGATACTAATTGACCCATATGGTCAGATCTTACACCAGGAATCACATTAAAGTTAAGAACCCCACCATTTGTAAAAATATTGTCTATGCAAGTAAGAGAGGTTGAAGTTATTCTAGTTGGCTCGTTAAAAATACAGTTCAAATTAAATGACTTAAATAAAGACAACAGTTTACATTTATCAATAGAATCTACCAAAATATTAACATTAAAGTCACCACAAATATATATTGATTTGTTATTACTACATAATTTACTAAGTATTTCTTCCATAACATTTAAAAAAGACAATAAATGAGACGCGGGAGGTCTGTATACACAAAGAATAATAAGACTTTCTATCTCTGCACATGCTACCTCACATATGCGGTCAACAGAGAAAGAGGTGATGTCTTGACGTTCCTTAAATTTAAGATAGTTTTTACATAAAATCACAGACCCACCCCCCTCAGCTGATAATCTGTTGAACGCACTGGCTACTGCAAAATTATTAACATGAAAATTCATCTTATCTGGTTTTAACCAAGTTTCACAAAAACAAAGAATATCAATTGAATATTTATCTACTAACAGTTCAGCATCTAAAATTTTGCCAGAAAAGCGATTTATATTCTGATGGTAAAGCAGAATGCTATCAGAATGCTTCTCTATTGTCGGCAATTGACGACCGTTAAAGGTAATTTATTCGCGACACACGCGAAACATACATTAGATACAATAAAGCTACATAATTGGTTTTATAATAGATACAGCTTTCCATTTACTTTACTTACAATAAAGTTATTTCAAAACGGATTCAACTCAAGCACAGGGTTAACCCGACTGAATAGAGTATTGGATTCACTCAGAAATCTGAAGCATGGATTCTTTATGCAAAGTGTGTTGGGTCTAAATCTCTGCGTGACACCGGTCAGGAAACAGTCTGGTGCGATCCCTCGCAGAAGACTGGATCAAATTCAATTTACTGAGTTTTACTCCGAGTGTTTTCTGATCTATGAGAAGGATTGACAGGTAAAATGATATAGGTTTCGCTTTGAAATGGGACACTGCTGTATTGAATCCGTGTTGTGTTATTGGTTGTAACGTTTAGGTTCTATATTTGCTTCAGTAGCGATAAAAGTAGGTACAAAGTTGTTTTGGTAAGTTTCTTTGAGCGGTGTAGTAATGATAACAGTTTGTAACAGTGTCTGAAAATGAAATTGAAGGAGTACTAAACTTCTTTCTTAGTTTACTTTATGTTGGTTATTTTTGTTTAGTTTTCTTTTCCCTGCTAGTACTTTGTGTTTGAAAGTTTTTATATATTGAAATAAAACTACTTTTACGGATTTTATCGCGGTTTGTATTTGGATTTTAGTTCCCGACGTTTCGACACCTTTGCAGGTATCATGGTCACGGGCAGACTGAGGTGGTGTTCGTCTTGACGGTTGTTGTTGCTCGTTCTACCTTCATATTTTTATTTATTATTTGTGTTCCGGCCTAAGCAATATGAGCTCACGGTGTCTTGAGGTCTTGCAGCGCTGCTCTTGGGTTTGATTTTAAGTTTGTTAATTATCGGATCCCAAGTAGGTGATATCTTCCAGCCGTCTTCTCTATTGAAATTAGGGTGTTTTTTAATCTCAATAGCCTCGCGAAACATCCTAGGTAGGAATTTAGGTTCTTTAGTGAGGATCTGTGGCTTATCAAATCTAATGTAATGGCTGGAGCCTTCAGCATGATCGGCGACTGCAGACTTCGTTGAGCGGCGGTGTTTCACGTCAGCTATGTGTTCTTTTACGCGGGTCCCTATACTGCGTTTTGTTTGTCCGATGTAAGAGAGCCCACAGTCACAATCTAGTTTGTAAACTCCTGCATCTTGTAGAGGTATGTGACACTTGACAGATGGTAAAGACTGACTAATCTTCTTAGGCGGCTTGAAGTATGTTTTGATTGAAGCTCGCTTCAGGATGTAGCCGATCTTGTCAGTGACTCCTCTGACATATGGTAGTACAGCAGGTAGACGGTCGACTGTGGTTGGCTTCACTCGGTTTCTGTGACGGGGCCGTGGAATTTGGAGCTTGTTGTCTCGCAGTACTTGCTTGACATGTTGAAGCTCAGCGGCAAGGTGTCTGTCATCACAGAGTCCGTGTGCTCTCTGAAACAAAGATTTTCCCACGGTAGCTAACTGTTTAGGATGGTGGTGAGATTCACCGTTTAGGTACCTATCTGTATGGGTCTTCTTGCGATACACTGTGTGACTTATTGTCTGATCAGGATTACGTTGGACTAGTACATCTAAGAATGCAAGAGATTTATTCAAGTCAAGCAAGTACTGCGAGACAACAAGCTCCAAATTCCACGGCCCCGTCACAGAAACCGAGTGAAGCCAACCACAGTCGACCGTCTACCTGCTGTACTACCATATGTCAGAGGAGTCACTGACAAGATCGGCTACATCCTGAAGCGAGCTTCAATCAAAACATACTTCAAGCCGCCTAAGAAGATTAGTCAGTCTTTACCATCTGTCAAGTGTCACATACCTCTACAAGATGCAGGAGTTTACAAACTAGATTGTGACTGTGGGCTCTCTTACATCGGACAAACAAAACGCAGTATAGGGACCCGCGTAAAAGAACACATAGCTGACGTGAAACACCGCCGCTCAACGAAGTCTGCAGTCGCCGATCATGCTGAAGGCTCCAGCCATTACATTAGATTTGATAAGCCACAGATCCTCACTAAAGAACCTAAATTCCTACCTAGGATGTTTCGCGAGGCTATTGAGATTAAAAAACACCCTAATTTCAATAGAGAAGACGGCTGGAAGATATCACCTACTTGGGATCCGATAATTAACAAACTTAAAATCAAACCCAAGAGCAGCGCTGCAAGACCTCAAGACACCGTGAGCTCATATTGCTTAGGCCGGAACACAAATAATAAATAAAAATATGAAGGTAGAACGAGCAACAACAACCGTCAAGACGAACACCACCTCAGTCTGCCCGTGACCATGATACCTGCAAAGGTGTCGAAACGTCGGGAACTAAAATCCAAATACAAACCGCGATAAAATCCGTAAAAGTAGTTTTATTTCAATGTCTAACATTCGCGTAAACCTCAGAACTCAAAGTTTTTATATATTGTACGCTGAACGGTGTTCAACGTAATATTTTAGCAAATATCTATCAAAATGTTTTAATATTTGAACGTCCATGTTTGTGTAACTTTTGGCAATTCGCGTTTCAATTTCGTCAGGTGATAATGTTTACCAGTTTACATGTACACACATGAGACATACATAAATATTAATGGATTTTAAAAATTTTCATTATACTTACTTATCGTGTGTATAATTATTATGTGACCTTGTCAGGTGAAAATCTACCTTTGTTTCTTTGGTGTTTAGAAGTCATTTTTTTGTGTCATCTAATCTAATATACCAGAAATTCAGAATTTCTGGTATATTAGATTAGATGACACAAAAAATGACTAGTATGAGTAGTATGTAGAATTTCAAATTCTACATACTATCCTTCATTTTCATTTAATGTGATAATAGAAAACTTAATAAGACTCTGTAAACACAGTCTATCGTCGTTTTGATATCCTTTGCATTTTATTCATAAGTCATAAATAAAAATCTCAAAGTGAGAGCCCAAAGTTTACAAATATCTCCACAAAACAAATTAAAGGAACGAAAACAATAGAAGAATCGACATTTACCTACTTCTATGTATTTACAAAAGGGATAAAAGTAATACGTATGAGAAAACTTTGATAAAGTTCTCCAATACTCAATACTTTTGATGTCAGGATTATTTCGGCTCAGAGGAGTTCATTCGTTCAGTGAACGAGCTGAGCTGGACTGGTTCACTCTTTTCGTTAAGTGAACGAGCTAAGCTTGGCTTGGATAGATTGTGTTTATCGCATCGCAATAGCTTAACGATTTTTAAAGCTTCAAACGGATTTGTTTCACGATATTTCGTTTGGATCTGCAAAGATTTGAATGAAAATATTTTTTTTTATTTTTGTAGACTTTTCACAAGGCTCAGTGACGTGCTGTTATTAGTGCTATTCAATTTGTGGATACTTTTTGACAGATTTTCCAAAACATGTTGATAAAGTCATTCATAAGCATCACATTCACTTATTTCTATGGATTTATTTGATAGTTTAATAATGTATGTTTATTCATATCCATTTTATGGAACTTTGAGGGTATTCCTTGCTATATTTTAGAATATGGAATTATAAGTAAATAAACGTTATATTCTTCCTTGTCAGCTTATTTTTTGCTTCCCTAGTTATTTTATAAAATTCACTCAAACGGGCGCTTTAAAAACAAGAATTACATATAACTCCTAGTTGAGGGTCGTCATAATCCTGCCGAAGAGCCTTCGATTTTCGGCTGAGCAGGTCCTAAGCAAACGTTGATGTATAACATGCAGATAGGTACGCAGCGAGGCGGAGATTACAAGCACCGTCTGCTTAACATAATATGGCCGATAGAACAACAATATTATGATTGATAGGACATTTTGTTAGGTAGTGACAGGAATAATAATGACACGTTAAATTAACTACGTTGAACGATAGAGACAACTCCAAAAAAAAAATACTTTTCTGCTTTGAAATAGGCGTGCTGTTGATGACAAAGACTGATTTACCGATCATGCACTGGTTTATGGACGACTGCCCTTTATCCTGCACTTGATCTAATTTAACGTATTGCTAACATACCTACATAAATAATTATATAATAATAATATTCCGGGACAACTTACACACGGTTATCTGATCCCAAACTAAGCAGAGCTTGTGTTATGGAAACCAGACAACTGATAAACATACTTATATATTTCTAAATACATACATATTATAGATAAATTACACCCAGACATTATAATTATTTTATATTATTATTATAATAGTTATAAATGCAAACATTACTTGAATACTTTGAAAATTATTGCTGCATACAAGGAAATGTCAAACATTTTTAATTTTTAACTGCATAAGTTACGGTGAAATACTATCGTGTTAAGACAATGGCGGTCAAAAGTACTTCCATATCAATTTCAACAATAAACGACTTTCTAAGAATCAATTTGTGAATACTTGCATAAAAGCAATCAGTATTTCGATTACTCACCGCAGAAGTAGGTGACCTAAGTCTAGAAAACTATAAACCATGCACTAAACTTGTTGGTAATTACTGCAGTCTACCTGGCTAGCCAGCCTAATAGTAATATACCAGAAGGCTCAAAAAGCATTGGTCGGTATTGAAGGTACAAAGTGCACCAATTTTTGTTTTTTAATAATGTACCGTACATAATTAATTTTACTCTCTAACATACTAACTGGTATTACTAAAAACATGTGAGAGTAATAAATAAGCCGGTTTTATAATTCAAATAAACTGTTCCTCCATGTAAAGCGATGCAAAAATAATAAGGAATCTGCTGTATGAACGCAACACAGTTCGAAATGGGAGTATATAGAAAAGTAATAACCATTGTCGATCCACGCTTTATAACTTTTTGAGTGTCATTTGTTGTGGACCTTCTGTATACATCTGTATTGTGGCTCAGCTTTCTTACTAGATCGTTATTGTTTCCGAGTCGCGTGAGTCCACGAAAAGTCATTACTGTAATGAACTTAGTCACCTATACTAGCTGGTAGCATGCCATTTTAACTCTATAGTCTATTGTACTTTAAAGTTCTTGCCAGACAAAAATGTAAATAAAGTTTGGTCTATTTTAAAGATATGCAGTACTTAAATCCGGTTTTCCAACCCTCAATAAACGAAAAAAAGTTTTGTAGCCTCATTAAGAAATTATTATTAGTGATATAGTGCGGTGCTCTGAAGCAATTCACATAATTAACATATTATAACAATCACTTTAAGCGTATAAGATATTAGGGACTTTAATTTCACCAGTAATAAAAATAGTGGTACAAGATAACACAAATCAAACCTCAATTTAAGATCTACATTAAAATAAAAATCGTGTTCTAACAAGATTAAGATAAAGGTAAGAGAACAGGAAATAAGCTCTTAAATGTAAGAAGAAGTAATTAAAAATCGTGGGAGAGCTGTTATCATACAATTTGGGTGTCGTCCGCTTTCCCTGCAAATAGTCTTTAGCCACTTATTTAAGTAATTCCATCTCGACTGTATTAAGAAATTAATTTTGTTCTTTACTGAGGCTTTGAACAATGGCCGCAGACGACTTCTTCAAGTCGTTTTGCTTTTGTTCCGACTGTAATTAATGTTGTGTAAGTAGGCCCTTGAATTAAATTTGAGAGGAGATTAGAATTTTAGTTTATGCTTTGTTCATATTTTGGACTGTGGCGGTTCTTTTGTGGTTTTGCGGATGTAAATGTGACTTTTGATTAAGTTCTGAGGAAACATTTTTTTATTGAGATTTTGTACTGTTTCTGAGCAGTTAAATGTATGAAGATATATTTACGTCTTGTATATTTGCTCTTTATATTTAAGTTAATTCCATACAACGTGGCAATGCTGCCAGCCTTTTGGGCACACTCCCAGTCGACAGCGATGTGGATGAATTTTTTGATGCCTTGTTTTAGTTCTTAGTTTCATTTAGTTTATAATTCTTCTTATTTCTTGTGTAAATATTTTATTAATGAAATTAAACTTAAAATATTTACAATATTATAAAAACTAAGCCAGTTTTTATAATATTGTAAATATTTTAAGTTTAATTTCATTAATAAAATATTTTGGTAATTCCTCCGATAACTTCTGAATTATAACCAACCAATACTATGATGATGACTTAGTCGCATACCGGTGGTTTGAGGTGGCGCGGGATAAGGTTGAATGGAAGGAGTTGGGGGAGGCCTTTGCCCAGTAGTGGGACAGTATAGGCTAGGGAAAAAATCCGATGTTCCTTATTCTTGTCGAAGCCTGAGGATAATAATTTTATCATCTGTTTCATCAATTTAGATGATCGGATTAAATCTTAAATGTTGTGTACAATCCATCAAACCTCTGTCCCAACCCTCTTCTAAACTCTGTGAGCAGAATATTAAATATTATTCGACAGACTCAAATAGAATTAAATCAAATCGCACAACTTTCAATCCTGTTATTTGAAGCCACTGATATTCACAAAATTTGTTCTTAAGACGCTTTTGTTTTCCAAACTTTGATGGGCTTCGATTGAATGAAAGGGAAAATGGTTTTGTACTTTCTTGTTTTCTCTAAGATTTTGACAGACTTTGCAATGATCTTTGGAAGTAAGCGATCAATGGTATAAATTTCACGTAAGTTTTTCAGGCGTAAGTATACATAAAATATGTTCAATTAAAATAGGGTTTGATAGAATAACAAACATATAACATAATTGTCTGAACAGCAATATTAATTGTTCTTAAATTATTTGGTGTTCAAAAATTCAGGTATTTTAGTAATAGAATAAACATAACCTTTACATTTGAATATTACGACGCAAATATGAAAGAAAGAAAGCAAGAACTTCTGAAGAATTTCCCGGTAAACAGAAAAGTTCCGCCATGTTGGAGTTGGTCCGAAGAATTCCAACAAGCTGCAATTTTAAATTCAGAATTCCTTATTGAATTAGACAGTTGCAAATACTTGTAAACTTGTGATGTTCGTTTGCCGTAAGAAGTGGACTTGTTAGCGTAGATTCGGTAAAAGCGTGTAGATTAGGTAAAAGCGAAAATTTTGAAATGCTTAGTGCTTGTAGGAGATTATAATTTAATAGTAGCCTATTAAACAGCAAAGTCGTTTCAAACAGAGATGTATGTATTTGGTAAATGAAAACTGTTAAGCAAATGTTTAAGAATCTTGTTATTTGCATTATTTATGCATAAATACTTGATCCGCAGCATCTAATCAACATAAAAAACATTGTATTTTACTTAAAAAAAATTTATGTGTATTAGGTTACATCGAAGCCGGTTTACATTTCTCTTTCTAGAAAATATGTCTCTGGATACAAAATAGTCCCAAATATATGAAGGTTTAGCTAAAATAAAATACGGTAGATACAGCGAAATATAGAAATAAAACTCGGACATATGTGTTGGCTATCAAATTTCGGCCAACGTTTGACCACTTTATTTTACGCGATATGACGTAATATGACATATCTATTTAGCTGCAAACGAACCCATTGTGATCACATAAAATATTACGGTTTAGTGCGGCGGTTGTAATACTGATGTCATCGTAAATCTGCGACGTAACCACTTAGGGGCAGATGAGTGTAACTTATACTAATCTATACAGTATCATGTATCCTAAAATTATGAAATAATATTTACCTTAACTTTCGCGGCATAAAAAGTGAGTTAGGTATTTCTAAAAGCTTGCAAAGTAATAGAAAAACCTACTTTCCTATTGGGAAACTTTATTGTGTCGCGGTGCGTTTCAAAAAGTTACATAAATAATAAAAATTATATCCAGATTTTCAAGTGATAAATATTAAATGTGCGGATGATAATATTTTTTTGCCACGCGCGGATTGAAACCGCAGCACGTACAGCGGTTGTCAGTTGACGAGGTTTACTATACCACTCTTTGTGGTCAATAGTAATAGGTACCTACTTACCTATATCTACTCTCTGACACTTTTTGGTTGCTACCGAAATTAAAGTGTCACAAAAACAAACAGTCGAGACTCACGCACTTTCTTCAAACAAATATCATCCTCGCCAATGAAGAACAACTATCTTCGACCAAAGTCCAATGACACGTAATTAAGAAGTATTCGATAGGAGGTCAACCGTTCGGACGTGGTTCGCAAGTACCAGGGGGGCAGGAAGGGGAGAGGGTTTGCCTCGAAGTTTGCTAATTAAGTACTTATCTGTAGCGACGGTGTTGGTCTTGGATCGGGTTCAGGATTAAGTGAGGAAGTTGCCCTGGTTCAGCTGTGCGGCTCAGATTAAGCATTGAAAGTGGAGGTAGTGGAGGTACTTGGTATTTTAAGCTGTATCTAAAGGGAATATTTGCGTGGTGAGTAAAAGCTTTCCTAGTTCTTTAAGGACACTTTTTACGTATGGTAATGATGATGATGAATTTCTAATCAAGATGGGAGAGTTCTGAGATTGCAATGGGTACCGTCACATATAGGTATAGCAGGCAACGAAGAGGCTGACCGGCTTGCAAAACTAGCAACGACTGAAGGTATACCAAAATCGGTAAATCCGTATAATTCTGAGTTGTTACCGAAGGTCAAATCTATAACTTACGATCACTGGAAAGAATACTTTGATATACGTAGCAAAGAAAAAGGAATATGGTATAAAAGTTTACAAAGTGAACCTCCTCGAGTGCCTTGGTTCGTAATCACTACGCTAAATAGATCTATGTTGAAATTAGCTTTTAGACTTCGTTCGGGACACTATCCATCGGCAAAGTTTGCACATCTAATGAGAAAAGCTGACACACCGAATTGTCCGACTTGTGGAAAGATTGAGGATGTGCAACATTTGCTGATGGAGTGTGTCCGGAATAATGTGGAACGGGAATCGTTGCTGAGAAAGTATGGCATTGCAAAGATGAACGTAGGTATCATACAGAGTGTTTTAAGTGAGCCTGCATCAGAAATAGCACAAGCGTTTTACTTGCTAGTGCCGCAGACCCAGCACCGACCCTCGTAATTATTTATAAACATGCTAGGATAAGTACTATGTGTTAATAGTTATAAGGAACAATGGGTTTGATATGTTAGTTTTAACCAAAAACCCTAAATAAAATTAAATAAAAAAAAAAAAAAAAAAAAACGTATGGTAATGAAAAGAATCGTTAATCAAAAAAGTGTGCTTACAATCTTTTCCGTTTTCCAGAGTACTTTATTTATCTACAGTACAGGTGTGTAAGTTCAAATAGATAGAAAGTTAAAACTTCCTCATTACTGACTTAATGCTCTAAGTTTCTAACTAGTTTTGTGAATACACTTAGTGTATAGTGCACCTACTGCATCCGGGAGTTTGCAAGTTTGTAAAACATTTGCATCTGCTTCGATTTAACCATGTTTGTGTTCGGGTTCTTTTAAAATACTGAAAAAGTCGTTTTGCATGTAGTAGATAGTTTGCGGTACCTATAGATAATTCGCACTATTTATACCGTTAGATACAACAATTTTCTGTCATGGTTCGGCAAATTGTGATGAAATATAACGTGCTAAATGCTCACTACAACACATCGTCTCCAGCAAACGGCATCAATTTGTAAAACAGCATATCGCCATATTTCAATCCTTAAAAAAATCAAAACAGTCCCTCCGCCTGTACGGCCTTGGTCGTATAAAACACATTCGTGCGAAATTTATTTACCTTACCCTCCTGCCCTCCAGGGAAGAATTTCTGGTAAGGAGAATTTATATCAACCGATTCATTTAAATGCTAATGGGATTGCGAGAAATATACTGACCATTTTTTATTATATACAATGGAAAACTCGTGTTCTAATAACATCGAGAACGATAACTGCTGAAGGAAGAATAAAGTAGGAACACATTTTCATAAACCAGAACTTTTGACGGGCCTGTTGGTCTAGTGGTTAGTGACCCTGACTGCTATACCGGAGGTCGTGGGTTCGATTACCGCCCAGGACAAATGTTGTGTGATGAGTATGATCATTTGTTCTGGTGTCTGGGTGTAATTTATCTATAATATGTATGTATTTAGAAATATATAAGTAAGTTTATCAGTTGTCTGGTTACCATGACACAAGCTCTGCTTAGCTTGGGATCAGATAACCGTGTGTGAGTTGTCCCAGGATATATTATATATATATTATTATATTTTTATTGATATATTATAATTCAAATAAATAATATCGACGAAAGCCCGAGGTATCACGACGCATATATTTTTCGAACACCTATTTAGCTTACAGAATACTTGTCAAATTGCAATTGTACAACTGCACTGCAAAGGCCTTCTCATATAGGGTAGAAACAAGGTTTTCATCACCAGGCTCACATGCAGGTTAAAGTTTAATTTTGGAATTCTAGATTCTCCTCAAATTACTACGTACCCTATTTTTTATCAAATCAGACTACTCACTGGAACCCTGTGTTACGTAATGCCCCATCCAGACTCTCCACGAGGCTACACGAGGGAACGCGAGTACGAGAGTGTGGACGGTGCGCTCGTGTCCCCTCGTCTTCCCTCGCCTCGCCTCGCTATCGCTCCGTCTTGTGTCGGTTTTTCGGACGCGAGTCAAAGAACGCGAGGGGCGAGGCGAGGGAACCAACCACACTCTCGCGCTCGCTCACTTTGTTGTAAACTGCTGCAGAGTAAGGACGCGCGCGTTTTTTTAGAATGACGGAGTGGACCAACGATTTGTGTTGCACTTTTATGGAGTTGTATCAAATGGAACCAATTATTTGGAATCCGAAAAATCCCTATCACAAAGATTAAATAAAGTGAATGACGCGTGGGATCGAATTAGCAAGGAATTGAATATACCTATACAGGAATTAAAAACTAAAAAAATATCATTAATGGCAACGTTTAGAGGGCACCTGAGAAAAAAAAAGGCTTCCATTAAATCCATAAAGTTGCTAACGCAGTCACTTCAATCACGTCCATCTTGTAGTAGACGTAGCGGGCAAGTGAATAAATCGAGAGTGTGGATTGCTAGCACTCGTGCAGCCTCCACTCGCCAAGCCTCGTGCCGAGAGCCTCTAGGAGGCGCCTCGCGAGAGTCTGGATGGGGCATAACATACATTTTAGATATATAGTACCTACTAAGTTAAGGATCTAAAATATTTTTACGAACGGCTGAAATTCACAAAAAGTTCTACGTTTTTCCAGTTCACCAGTCTATAAAACCAAGTTACATTATTACACTTTTTATGCCACCGATTGAGTTTCAAGTGAGTAAAAAATTGACAGTCGAAATAATATCTAAAAAGGTTACGTTTCTATCAGATTTTATTGATTGCCATCAGCTTTAACGGAGTGATTGACGAAAATACTTACGTAATGGTATCAATAAATGGGCAACCTTGTAATTTTACGTACTTTACTTTTCTGTATAGAGCAAAAAACAATTTATAAATAAGGTCGTCTTTGGGGGCGTTGATTTTCTATGGAGTGACGATTTTAAATTATTTGAACCGTACAATTTTTTTAAAGTATGTATATTACCTTTACTTTATACGTCTTGTATTTACAATTTTTATACTTACGAAACACACGTAACGCATGTCAATACATATTGAATAGTGTTCTATTTTATTTTAAAGATTTTGTTAAAATATAATTTCATGTAATATACAACCCAAACGGTACTTTGGAAACTTAACAAGGAATATTTTATGAACTGCTGTGTACACCTGCCGTTAGTAGATAAAAATAATACATTGAAGGTAAGCTACAAAAAGTACCGCATTAAATCTCAATATTCCGGCTGACGGTTGATTCTAGTCGTGTTTTATTTCAACAAAACATCAAAGCTGGTCGTTTAATATCTGCGCTCTGATCGCGTGGGCGGCGCCGGCCTACAATATTATACCATCGAAGAACAAAGGCTTCGATACTTTCATCAGGCTTGTATAGGTCAGTTCTTTATCAGATTTACTTAAAAATACAATAAACTTTCACTAAATAAAAAAATGTAGCTGTGTCTGATAAGATTGGAAAATAATCCCATCATACTTTAGGATAAAAGTACATCATATTTTACAGTTTATTTGTTTTATCTTTTCAGAGTAGATGCAAGTTCAAATTACATAATATTATAACTCTTATCAATCTTGATAAAATTTCAAACTATGTAGGTCCTCTTAGTTTCATTGCTTAATTTATCAATCTAGAAGTAAATTCTTTACATCATCGTAAAATTCCTTGCCATTGTTTAAAGCCTTTAAAAATCCTAACAAACGAGCAACATTGTTAGAGAGCGTGCTGTTATTTTGGATTCAGAAAACCAATACCGATCAATTAATTTCTCATGAAATATGTCACAGGTTGTTAGGCAAAATTTTCGTAGCCTGCGGCCGCTCCAAAATGTGATGTCAAACTGTGGCAACATTTTTATAACAAACCAATTTATTACATACTAGCTGTGCCTGCGACTTCGTTCGCGTGGATGACGAAACTTATCAATGAGTTCTTAACCGCAAAATTAAGTTTTGTTTTTTTCCGGGATAAAAACTACCCAGTGTGGTGCCCAGGATAATAAAGAATAATTATACCAAGTTTCATCGTAATCGAACCGGTAGTTTTTGCGTGATACTTGAACAAACAGACAAATTTTTTTTTTTTCACACTTTTGGTTCGATGTCGGTCTAATAACAGCCCCCGCCATTTTTTTTTTTATATTTTCAATGTACAGAATTTTCACTTCTACAGATTTATTATAAGTATAGATATTCGATATACAGCTAACATAATTATAAATACACGTGAATATATTTTTATACATAATTTAATTATAATATTCATTGCATAGACTAACAAATTTGATGACTTTTCTTGAAGTGCATTTTGTTTACGTATAGCAATAGAATTTTGTTAATAAGACACTCACTCTTGCATATACCTACTGTTTGTTACACCAACAACCATGTAAAAGTCTACAAATAAATCTTCATTGTATCTTGAATATTAAATATGGATATTTTAATCTTTCTTGGTCTTCAACCGTTTATCGAATTTAGAAAGAAAAGGATCAGAAATTTATAAATCTCTGGAATTTTCAAAGTTGTGTCTCGCCAAATCAAGCGTGGCAGCCAGTGAAAGGACAAAGTTAGGACTTTAACAGTTCACTGAAGATCCCAGACAATACTGATTTAATTCTTCGTGACCTCAAGCTTAATTTGAAAACTTAGGAATAAACCGCGCTGTGTCTATGTTTCTTAATTATCGTATTGTTAGAAATCAAAAATTTCCATTATAAAATCTAAATGGTTTTACATTTAGGTGTACAAATATGATTTTGTAAGTAGACATTCATGTAAAATATGTAACTACTACTGAAACATATACTTCGATAACGATTCTCTGCGTCTTTCTTAGTATCCCCTTAAACGTTCGGCCTCTATGGCGCAACTCCGCGGAGCTGTCAGAGTGCGCCCGGCCGAAATCGTGAATTTCTCCGCGTTCACTAATACTACGATAGCTCTGAAATTAAAGAGCGCAGCTCGACACACCCTATGTCACTGAAATCGTTATGAAATAAGCTATCTGATTTTCTAGTTTTGTACAGTTTTATCGTGGAATCGATTGTTGATTCGAAATTGAAAGTAGGGTTAGCTACTTTTATTAGGCCCACATACTTATATTAGGCCCACATACTGACATCTATTTAATCAACACAGTGTGACATTAAAACTATTTGTCCTATTGTCTAACTCAACAAAAGTTGATTTCGATAGCGACAAGTTTTGTTTGTCCTGAAATAACTGGAACTGTTGCCGGCCCAAACAAAGCGAAGTTAGCAGTTTGTTACATTAAGTCCAAATGTCACCGGTAAGTAAACCATCAGCTGATTAGATATTAATAGCTTTATTTGAAGGTTACTTACGAACAGTTCGAAAGGTCCACACTATACGACTTTTGATCCTGATCAGATGGCAAGTTTGTTTACTGTGTTAAGGTAATGTGGTTCCGGATAAAGTTTGCTGGAACTTAGAAGACATCTAGCCCTCCTCCTGTCTATTGTCAATCTTGTATGATCGTGTAAGTAGTTTAACTTTTTTATTAGTGTGTAAGCTCGGTGAAATCATTTTGCTACGACAGTCATATTAAAATGTTTCATAATGTTGTGCGTTATTGTATTAATAAAAAAGATATTTAATCAAATAGATCGATAGCTACTATAGTCCAAACAGCTAGAATATGTGCTAGCGGTACCTATATAGTATACATGCTAATTAAACTGTAGTATTTTGTAGGCAAACATAAGCTTTAAGATCCACTCGGCCTAGATAGTTTCAGTTTCAAAGTATAGTAGATAGGTACTTAGCTCGTAGATTTAGCGTTTCTGTAGTCTGTAGTGTAGCTTTAAAGCGAGGCGGTCAGTGCCGACCGCGGGCGCTGCCTCGCATACCACGCGACCACGTGACCGCGTTGGTCAGACTCCCTCTGTTCCCTTGCGCTAACCAAGGTGGATGGTTAGCCTCGTACAATATACGGGATGCAGTGCTTAAGATGCATGTACACATACATTGCATGATAGCGGCAGAACTAAAGAAGCGATTTTCTTTTGTAACTACATAGCTTCCCGTGAGTGAGATATAATTTTCCAGTTTTGATTTATATTCTGCCTTTTTCCTATAAATAAGAAGAAGTTTTAAGTTTGTGTATTAAACTATGTTACATATATTTTTATACGAGATAAGAGTAACAAAATCTAAGCCAATACTTTAACACAGTTTCGGAAACTTAAAGTGCAATTTAAAACCCGTCAACATCATAACTACGGTTTAATGCTAGTTTAAAAACGTTTAACTGCTGCGTTTCTTAACCGTTTGTTCTGTTATCTTCTCGCTATTAAAGTTAATAGTTCACCAAAAGTCTTCAAGTGTTTTCGCTCCGGAGCTCTCAAAGTTAAATTACAGTAATATCGCCGCTCTGTGTAGCTAACCTTGGCTATGTTGATATTGAAGTAGGCTTCTGAGTATTGATGAATAGAGTAATATGAGGAATAAGTCACTGTAAAATAGTAAGGATGAGGAGTACGCTAGTCTGCTATAAAACTCATCATCTCCCGAGCCTTTTCCCAACTATGTTGGGGTCGGCTACCAGTCTTACCGGATTCAGCTGAATACCGTATTTTACATGGAGCGACTGCCTATCTGACCTCCACAACCCATTTTACTGGGAAACACAGTATCCCATAGAAGAATGGTTGTCAGAATTGACTTAACGACTGCCAAAGATCTATGTTTGACAGCCGGGACCTACTGTTTAACGTGCTTTCCGAAACACGCTTTGCTATAAAACTAATAATATAAATATTTTCCTTGTCTCTACGAGATTATTTTCGTTAGAGACAAGGAAAATATATAAGTACTGATGTATTTATTATGTTTCTAGTTCAACTAGTTGCTATGCTGTATAAACTTTTTAATCTTGATAAGATTTTGGTTGGTAATTGGTCTGCGCATAGAATAGACTAAACTTCAGCGCATAGAATAGACTAAAACTAAAAAAATATTTTAAAAATAATTCGGTCGTGTTGGTTTTGTATTGAAATAATATAAAAGTTTTAAACGAGGTTTAAAGCAGTTTGTTTGATTTCTAATGTTTTAACACACCGTTTAAAAAATCAGTCTGAAAACATAAGCATAGTTCGTATTTTACAAGTACATTACAGTCAAAATATTATTTGGTAAAACTGACACGACTCAAATCTACATTTTAAAATAAATTTGGAAATGATCCAATATTCATGATACTTTTTCAGAATTCACAATACTGAGCAACGTTGTATACTCCCTGAATAACATACAAGTATAATATACACAAAGAAACCTATATACATACATGTAATATAAAACTTGTAGGTGTATATCAAAACCTAATTCTGCCCGTATTACGTAGGAAACCGTAGGCATGTAATTTCACGCATAATTGCATTGAATCGCCGACATCGTACATTCACGCTCGTCTCCCCTGGGAGCGGCGCAGGGCACGTACCTACATCAACTGGCCTTTATCGATGGACGGCCCGAACAGATTATGTTGTAGCACAAGTGACGGTGCGGGCGGGGTGCTAGTCGACGTTGATAGCGATTGTAATACCTTATTTATTTTAGTTTGTTAATCAAGACAAAGAGAGGTAACACTTCTCTTAGCTACCTGTTTATATAAGTTTGTCCAGTGTATCTGTTACTGTTTTTCTCAAAACGACGGATATGAATGCAGTTTATTTGTTGACGTGATTCAGATTTCATTCGGTAATGCAGCTCTGCCCCCAGATTTAAAATACAAAGACGTAACTAAATTTTTCCAAGCCTTATTTACTTGAGATGTTTCTCAAATTTTGGCTAGGGTAGGCAGTTTACAAATAGAAGCTAATGTAAAAATATTTTTTAGGAAATTAAAAATATGTCATTCTAAGAAGATCTGAGCCACTTCGATTAAGAGTTTATTGATTATATTGAGCACGGTTTTTTGCAAACACAATTTCCCGAAAGATTGATGGAGTCTGATTTTGTCGTTTGATGATTTATTATGATAAGTATTTTGTCAATATCCATTAAATTAATTTGACTTATAACATAACTTTAATATTTTCGAAAAACAGAACAGAACAGTATCTCTTTTGTAGCATCGAAAAATTGACCCAAAAATATAAATTCCAATCTAAAATTCGTGTCAGTCAGTGGCACCACTCCTCCTGACTCCTAACGGAAGTCGGGCCTCGTCTCCTGCGAACAATGGAGTGCAGGTACAGCCTCTCACTAAGCACATATCACGTCGACGCCTGAATCTCAAAGGAATCCTATCCAACATATATTTACAGCCTACTTTATCAAAAGTAGGGTTGTGAACCGTTTTATCGATAAATTTATTGCGCACCAATTTAAGCGTTTTATTGTTTTCTTTTTTTGTGAGCAATCAACTCGAAACTTGATTAAAGTTTTGACTGCTTATAACTTTGGTCGGTCTGAGTTTTTGATTATACATTTCGAGCTACGCTGGTTAATTAAAAAATGCCTCTAAGCTTTGTGTGTTCTATTCGGTAATTAAGCAGTTGCATAGTTTAGTTTACTTTGTTCACTACTACGTACTTTGTAACTTTTAAATAGACCAAAGTTACCTTTTTTGTATCAAGAACATATTTGTTTAGAAATGTTAAAGACTTCTCTATATTAAAAAGTAAAAAACCTTAACTAGAACTTGCTTTAGTTACCTATAAATGTATAACGTAAGAACTGAAAATATCTCATAATACTTTTCCAGTACATTTCATTTGCTGTAGTTAAGAACCGTGGCGAAGCGTTACTGCGAGTGTTCAAATAAATTATACAAACTACCGTTTAATGGGAGTTCCGTATATTTAAAAAAATTGAAACATTTTCCCGCTTCTAAAGGTTCGTTTCGGTATTTTCCTCTGTAGAAAAAACCGTTGAAAATTCAACGGGGCTCCGCTCTACAAAAAAGGGTCCTTTACATAAATAGGAATTCTTTTCTAGGTTATATTGTTGAAACGTACCTTACCTAACGTACCTAGGATTACCGGCTTGTTTCGTCCCTCGAGTGGATCTAGGCGTCAAGTACACTACTCTAACACAAAAAGCAAACACATAAATAAAAAGGACTCGACGTTTAGGGTTCCGTGATGTTTATCAGAAGTCCGCACAAAGAGTTCGGATAACGATTTATTTGAACTCTCAATCATAGCAGATCGGAAAACTTCTTTCATGAATTGCTTACTCCTAAGCGAAGCCTATTCTTAAACGGGTTAGAGGAAGCTTAATAAAATTACTGCTTATTTTTTTTGACGACCTCCGTGGTCGAGTGGCGTACGCACCGGTTTTCAAGGTGTCGCCAGCTCTGAGGTCCCGGGTTCGATCCCCGGACGGGTCAATGTAGAAAACCACTTTTCTACATTGTTCCGGGTCTGGGTGTTTGTGCCTTGTGGTACCTTCGTTGTTTCTGAATTCCATAACACAAGTGCTTTAGCAACTTACTTTGGGTTCAGAGCAATGTATGTGATGTTGTCTGCATTTATTTATTTTGAATGAAAAAAATATTTTGTTTTTTTTTACAGAATTGCAATTATGTTAAATGTTTCGTTTGTCCTTTTTCGAACTGATTTATTAACGTCCACAGTCCCAAGTACATTTCATTGATGTTTTAGCCTTAGATATAAGCTCAAAAAATCACAGCAAGATGACTTGTTTACGTTACTATTTTAATTTAAATCCAGGCAATAATTCTTATTTTACTTTTTACACGGAACCCTTGAAATCTACAGATTTGAGTCGGTAATCGCGTTTACTCAACAAATATTTGTAGTACAAAAGTTTGAGCAATTGTTGTGGAACTAACTTCCCGCCAACATGTTAACGGATGGACGGATTTGTAATTAGTAAAAACAACTGGATTAATTCTAAATAGTGCGGGTTAGCAAATATAAATATTAATGAAAATAATTATGTAGCGCTGATTTTCAAAGTAAATAAGTTATTCTTGTGTAAATAATTTGTGACGAAGAAAATAGAGTCGAACATCGATCTTTATATTATTTATTTATTTATTCAGTATGAATTTAAATGTGCAATCAAATTTACAATATTTAATTTACAAAATAACACAGGTCAAGAAATGTATGCCGAAAGCTTTGTCTATTTATTTATTTAACCGTTTAATTAATTTGTTAAGTTTTCATTTATCAGAAAAATAACTTATGCAAATAGAATAATATTATAAAGTATCTATTTAATTCTGTTTAAAACTTGCTAAAATTAAATAAAATTTAAGTTATTTTATGAAAGTTAAACATAATTTTCCTACAAATAAATACTTTTAGAGATCAAATGCAAAAGGTTTTGTTAATAAACAAGTTGGTTTAACTTTATCAAATATAAAGTGGTTCGGAGTAAGCTTTTTAAGTTAAGGCGATTAAATACAAAGTCAGACAGTTATTGTGAGGGGCAAAGGCCTCTTCACTAACGTTTGTATTGCTGTAAACTTATACTAAATGTGAAAACCACAAAATGAGCATTTTGCACGTGACAGTTTATATCGTCACGAGAACCTTTTTCCTTGCATATAACTCATCTCTGACATACACACAGAAAAGCCAATCGCGTAGCAGGCATCGCATATACATAATTATAACGATTATAACATTATTGTGAAATAATAATTTATTTTGGGGCCTGTTGGTCTAGTGGTTAGACCCTGACTGCTATACCGGAGGTTCGATTCCCACCCAGGACAAATCTTTGTGTGATGAGCACGATCATTTGTTCTGTGTCTGGGTGTAATTTATCTATAATATGTATGTATTTAGAAATATATAAGTATGTTTATCAGTTGTTTGGTTACCATAACACAAGCTCTGCTTAGCTTGGGATCAGATAACCGTGTGTGAGTTGTCCCGGAATATTATGATTATTATATGTATACTTATTATACATAAGTATTGTATAATGGACACTGGTATTTAAGTGTACTCTGCCTTTTTTAGTACCTGTACAAAAAAGATAAATATAAAGCACGTAAAAAAACAAGCCATCCTGTGTGTCCCATTATAGAAGCCTTAAATCCCATTCTAATTCAGCCACAACTTCTTTAACAATAATCCGGAAACCTTTTTAAGCGCAATTACATCCGTGTATAAATATTTCGGCTTCCCACTGCAACATTTGACAGACCTCAGACCCGGATAAGATTGCCCGGATCCGGTATTACCCGGACATAAAGGAGGATCGCTTCAGGATAACGAGTGTGCCCGGAGTTCGTTTTAAGTGACGCCCGAGTTTCTTTTACGCTTTGTGCGTGCTCGGGAGCGAACGTTCGGTAAAACGTGCTTATTTAGTAAGAGTTTTTATAGTATTATATCGACAAAACGATTTACTTCTTATGTGCGTAATGTAAGGAACAAGTTTTAGAAGAAATTAGGCCGTTTCATATCAAAATGTGAAATGATCAAACAATGTTTTTTGTTAGTCGTGTAAGGCACACAAACCTTGATTTCGCGCGTCGTGAATCTAGAGCCATGCCAATTTTTCTCTAGTAGATACATGACATGTCTATCCTGACGCCTATTGTTCGCAAAATTTAGACAGGGATGAGAAGCAATAAAACAATATCACTTGTGTATCAAGAAAATCTTTTGACGCAATCGCTTACCTACTAATTCTCTTATCTTACTTATTTCACAAAATTACTTACACTTTTTCACTTTTCACATATCCCACTGCGCTGAAAAACTATCCTGACAAATGAAAACTTCGGTGCTGCAACAGAAAATCTAATAATAGAACTATGCTCGCGTAAAACAAATTCCCCCTAACAAGGTGAACACGTTTCGAACTAATGAGGTGTACAATTTACGTTTGCCTAACAAGTTGAAAATAAATTCATAACTTATGTAATTCGTGAGAGTTGCAGACTTAATACACTCTACATTGGTTGAAATATTACTCTCGCGGTTACCGAATGAACTTTGTATGAGAATAAGTAGTATTTTTAGCTGGAGTTTCGTATTTAGAAGAGAATGCATTAGTTTGGTGCGCCGTCACAGCGAAGTTTCATATTATTATTCTTTATGCTTGATTCAAATCTTTTATAGTTTTGAAATGAGGTTGTAAGTTAATTAGCGTGGTGTTTTTATGAATATTATGTATTTCAGTACCTCATTGAAACGTGTGAGCATAGTTTTATATTGAGTCGAAAAGGCAGTGAATGTATGTGTAATGAAGTTTGCTGTAAATATTTTTTTCTTTGAATATCTTGTCCTATTTATTAATGGATTGATGTTTAAAAATAACATTCAATTCAAAATCATACTGTTTTTGGCATTGACTTTAACAAAATGGAAATACATAAAACAAATAGGAAACTGGTAAAAAAAATATGGTTTAGTACTTAAAAACTTTATTCATCCGAGTGCTATGAAACTACATTGAGTCGCCTCGAATATTCAATGAATAAACTTTTCATTGAATATTCGTTCATTTAAAGTAACCGGCTAGTTCGTGCGGTAGTGTAAATTATTCGGTGGGCACAGGTGGACATGTCGCAATATAAATTGTGCTGTTACACTGCCGTTGATTACTCTGTGCGGTTAGCGTTTAGGGCTTATTTCTGCTAAATGTATGTGTAAATATTTTATGTTTTAATTAGTCGCGTATGTAGTAGTTCTAAAATGCTTATTAAATTTATTTCTTGTTTATTTAATGCTTTGGACTTTATGAAAATTACAGATAGGTACAGAATAGGTTCCTTAGACAACAGACGGGTTAGCTTTTGTAAATTTTACTACGAGCGGTTTACTGTTTTAGCCATGGTATTTAAACTGCCTTTTCCGTATTTTTGATAGCATGAGTGTAGGTTATTTTATATTATTATAATGATGATATATAATAGAACATTGTATATTCATTTCACGGCTTCATTATTTTATATGCTTTAGGTATTATTGTTAGGGTACCTAAAAGGCCAGATATCCATTACATTCTATTCAAACAGAATTGTGTAGTAAGGACTAATTGATGTTTAAATGTTTAATCAGATAATAAACCTAAATATCATATTCATAGACAGATTTATCAAAAGTATTAGTTTAACTAAAGTTGTTTAGTGACCTATATGTCGTTTTAATGCCAAACAAAATTTTCCAAATAGTCGAATGTATGAAATGTATCCATATAAGTGTAGTTACTTATATGGATTATTTAATTTCCTTTTCATCTGTAGTGCTTTTTAATAACTGGGTTGTTTTTGTAAAGATCTAGTTAAAAACTTTTAATTTTGTAAATCATTTGTATCAAACGAACTTTTACGAATATCCACCTACAGAGAGACCTACCATGGTCAGATATATCCTGCATTTAAACAAATGATTTTAACTACAGCCTTATTATTCTAAACTAATACCTACTTTAGTAGATTTTTGTGAGTCAACAATATTATTTGTAAATATTTTTTTTATTGAAATAATGGTATACTTTACCAAACAGTCAACTTCCCATTATTAAATGATATCGTTTCCAAATATAATGTCCTCTTGACCGAATTTCGGTCATGGCGGCCAATCTTAAGAGACTTATGGTATTATAAGGGTTGATAGGAAGACAAGGACTGCATTAAAAAGTTTTGCTTTAATGAAAGAAATGACAATGTTTAATTGCCTGAGTAATGGGATTTTTTTTATTTATTTAAACTGTGGTACTTTTTGAAGAGTGAGTAAATAAGATCTATGAAATAAAAATAAAATGTACTTATAGGTTCATTTTTTTTATTTGTAGACCTTGTATAACTAGGTTTAACCGGCAAATAAATCTCTTATTTTGTTAAATATAAAGATATATTTGAAAGTTTTTTTACCAAATAAGTTCCAAAAACCTTCCAAACACTGACTTTTAACAACTGTAATTACACAGCCATACCAACAAAACGGATATTAAACCTCCAAAATCCTAAGCGTAGCTTTATTAATAGAAAGTACTTAAAACCCAACTTTAGAATAGATAATGAAGTACTACTCAATTATTAAACAATGAGCTGAAATGCTAAGTAATAGCATAAATTATTCAAGCCTTTGTTAATTTAGTGAAACAGACGCCAACGTGTATTCTGCGTTGGTATGTTAACAATGTTAGTTCTGGGCTGAGCAGGACTTTTAATAAAATAGGTACTACATTTATTTTGACGACCTCCGTGGTCGAGTGGCGTACGCACCGGTTTTCAAGGTGTCGCTAGCTCTGAGGTCCCGGGTTCGATCCCCGGACGGGTCAATGTAGAAACTCACTTTTCTACATTGCTTCGGGTCTGGGTGTTTGTGGTACCTTCGTTGTTTCTGAATTCCATAACACAAGTGGCATAGCTACTTACTTTGGGTTCAGAGTAATGTATGTGATGTTGTCCGCATTTATTTATTTATTAGTGTACCTATCTTAATAGTAAATTATTTTTTGTTAACACATTTGTTTATCGCAGTTACTTGCTTACCAGTTATATAAATCTGCATAACAATAGGTAGAGCTATTTAGATACAATTTTCTTTCAAGGATTTTATTTGTAGTAAAATCTGCGTTTCTAATTAATCGTTTTATATAAAATTGGGTTGAATGACTCCTCAGTAATATTGGGTAAACCGGCATATTAAAATGCAGCATATAAAAAGAGTTTTGACGGGCCTGTTGGTCTAGTGGTTAGTGACCCTGACTGCTATACCGGAGGTCGTGGGTTCGATTCCCACCCAGGACAAATGTTTGTGTGATGAGCACGATCATTTGTTCTGGTTGTCTGGGTGTAAATTATCTATAATATGTATGTATTTAGAAATATATAAGTATGTTTATCAGTTGCCTGGTTACAATAACACAAGCTCTGCTTAGCTTGGGATCAGATAACCGTGTGTGAGTTGTCCCGGAATATTATTATTATTAGTTACATTATAACCTAGCAAATGCAGAAAACCGGTGTTTTTTTGGTGTCTATACCATCCCGTCCTACTTCTGAGTAAAGACATTGCTCATCGCATAAGCCTGGCTTAGTTACTTCTTATACAAGATAAATTGTAGGATTCTAATAGAACATAGCACCATACTTAATCATAATTTGTCAGCAGTCTTAATCATTGGAAGATATAAAGGTTTTTTTTTGTTAACATTGGACCGTGTATAACTATAAATCGCTTTCGCAAAAAATCCTCTCATCTTTTCCCTGTTCATTAGAACCCTATAATCTAATTAAACCTACTTTACTTTAAGTTAAAGTCTAGAAATACTGCTTTACAAGCATCAACTTTATTTGTTCATTAAAATACTCATTTGCCTAGAGTTTAGATTTATAATTATCTATTGTAAGACGTGCTTGATCTTATCTTTTAAGATGAAACTTCAGTGATTACCTTTTACGTTATAAAGTGGAAGAGGTAAAGGTTTTCTCCTATGTTTAATGACCTTATATAAGGGCAGTGGGTTGACATGAAGCTGGCTTAGTCGCCGGCCTTAATCCACATACTGCAGAAATAATAAACAGACTGGCTAACGGTGCCTGCAAGCTTAACATTCTCATGGATACGATATAATTTGCTGACATAAGATATTTTATAAACCTTTGATTCGTAGCTTATCGTTTAAGATATTTACTTTGTGTTCCATCTTTGTAGACTTTAAAGAACATTTGGTCCCTTATATTTTTGTAATCTGTTTGAAATTTACATACTATTTAGAAGCAGCTCAAACTCTTCAAAGTTACTAGAACATGAATATAACGTTTACCACCAGCATACGTAATGTTAAAGATGACATCGTCATTAGTGATGGTTAGGAGCTTACCTACTTACAAACTTCGCTCGGGTCTGTGTCAAACTTAACGTTTCCTACACAGATTGCTTTAGTTATTTTTTGCGCGTGAGAAACGTAATGATGATGATTTTTTATATTCAACATTATAATTAATGCAAAAGTTACTTGGTCTCTTTATATTGCTTTAACGGCTAAACAAAAAAAGAAAATTAATAAAACCCAACAGATAGAGCTAAATATTTAAGTAGGTATTTATTTTATACACATGTACCCACTAAGTTTCAGGTGTACATGACCTAATAAATCATGTTTTTGTCTTCAATCAAATCAACTTGCGACGACGCTGGTCTTTAGATTTAGTAATGAACGCTAAAAGTCTCCAGTTTTTGGTCAGGATTTGATTAGTGATGCGACCAGGTCTTACTCGGTAGAGCTTACGGCACGTGACGTCATTAACTTGGGTCTAAACGAAGTAAGTTTGAAGTATGGCCTAAGTAAAATTGAACCCTTTGAACTTTATACATTTATCTGTATATCTACTTACTGTAAGGTTCTTTGTGATTACCTTCGTTGTAAGTTACTTTACGGCTGTCCTTAAAGTTTCGTCAATTTAAGAATTAATGTTTTAAGCCACATAAATAAGTATTAAAGTATGTAGCAAAAATAAGTAAGTCTTTTAGTTAAATCGAAAAACCAAGAACGGAAATGAAAGAATCGGCAGGAAATAGATTATTGAAGTTAATAAAAGATTTAAAAATTGCTAATTGCTTTCTCAATGGATGCTAACAGGTCCTAAAGGATCTGTACGACCATTTTAACCTTTCTAGGTATAAGCTTACCGATATTCATTTTTGGTGTTAAGCATAACGAAAATACACGGTATTTACGATACTTAAACCAACACAGATACCTACCTACATAAAATAATAAAGTTTAAGAGAATTTTGTTCGTTACCAGTAAATATTTAAAACATTGCAAAGTTAAAGAAATATTCGTTTGACGCAGAGGGCTTTAAATACAGGTCATTTTGCCCAGCTTTTGACAAAAGGAGGTTTGTCTTTGACATCAAAGGACAATTTGATAAGTAAAAGTAATCGCCCACGCACTTTGTCTTAATTACTTAAGGTTTTATTTTGGAATAGTTTTTTGTCTTGAGAGCTTTTGAAATAACACAAATAAATACGTATCCATCAAATACATGAACGCTATATAAAATAACTACTGATTCAATCAAATATTAAATATAGCTTGAGAATAATTCTTCGTACTATTAACTAAATAATAGTCCGAATTGTTTTTATTATTTTAAGTAATTAAGAAACAAGATCGCCATTCCAGTATAATATGTGCATAGCGTACAAAATGCTAAATAAACAAGAATTAGTATGTGATACACAATACACATATGTACCTACGAGTAACAACGCAATGATAAATATAACCAAACATTAAAAAATATAATTAAAAAAAATAAAAAACACGCCAGCCATGTCAAAAAAAATTAAAAACAAGTCAAATATTTGCAGTCGGGGTCGGTTACTTGGAACAATTCATTACAGGTCCCCCGACTGCAAATATTTGACTTGTTTTTAATTTTTTTTGACATGGCAGGCGTGTTTTTTATTTTTTTTAATTATATTTTTTTTATTTAATACCTTTTAGTGATCAACAAAAAATATGACAACACAAAAAAAAATATCGTTCGGAACCCTTTGCAGGCGATTTCGACTCACACTTGACCATTTTTTAATGTCCACATAGCCTATGTCACTCGGGATAACTCAAAGCTTCTAATGATACCACAAACATTGAAATCGGTCAAGCCTTTTAGAAGTTATGGTGGAATAAAGAAACTCACAAACTTACATACATACATACATACATACATACATACATGAACCCTGAAAACATAACACTCCTTTTTGGGCAGTCGTGTAAAAAGTCCGGCGCATAGGTTTGCAGCTTACAGCAGCACTAGTAGAATCACGTTGCGATATTTTGCTGTTATTTTGTTTTTATTTTGCCTACTCGTTTACTGTCGTTGTTACTTTTATTTTGTTTGTTTGTGTTTTGTTTTTATCACAGCAAGTGGATATCCATGTAGCTGACTAGCAATCGGGTAAACCCAAGGGATGTATACAGCAGTACACCCATTTACGCGATGTAAATAAATTGCGTTTTAGTCTAGAGCAATAAAATCATTTCAGACATTAATATAATCTCGTTTCTGTTTACTATTTTAGTTAACAAGAGATATTTCAAAAGTGTAAGACTATTTCACATATGTGTTGGTCATTATTTACTATGCTAGCTCTTTCTTGTACTCATATATGCATTGGGTTAAAGTGTAGATAAGACAACCTCAAGAAGACGACATATACAGGTCAGAGATATCCTTAAGCCGTCGTTGTGAACTTACGCCCAGTTAAACGAAATACATTTGCGGTATCAAATGGAAGGTAAGCCTCGGTAAATTTATCAGGGAGAAGGCGCGCCCGCACTGAGCTGTGGATTACCAACAGACAACTTACTGTTGAAGGGTATTGGCAGTAGGTTCAGTCTGAACAATCTTTGTTCTCATTCTCATAAAAATGGTTTAGGCTAGTTTTTTAAAGTATCCTTTTCGCGTAAAGGCGGATGCTTTTCACGTAATGCTTTTTGATGGGTACGGTAAAGAAAAATAACTTTATGTAATATGTTATATATTCACCAATACAGCTGCCTAAATGGTTCATATCATAATTTAAGAATACTCTAATATTTTTACGTAACCTGTTAGTGCACTAGCACTTCTGCATATTACTACTCTGTGTCCCCAGCTAGTGTTGTCCACTGATCTTATTCTCTCGCATATGTGAATTTAGTTTTGTCGTGATACTGAAATAAGGTTAAGGACGATGAAGGTTGAAAGGGTTAATCGATTATAAACCGAATTGAGAGATTGGAATTTACGCTCCGCTGCTTGAATTTTAGCGACCGATACTTTAAGTACAAAGTTTGATCACATTTAATCAGCTTGCAGAGAAGGTTAACGTAGTTTTGCCCATTACAGTCAAATTCTGATAACGTTGTTGTCTGTTACGTTACAAAGTCTGTTACGTTGACAACATCAATGTATTCCTGAATATACGGTCGATTATCATATGGAGGGTGATTTCCGGCTGTACTGATAATGATGATTATCAACATATTTGAGGAAACACGATGTACCAAGATCCATAGTCTTCAATTTTATCTTTCTCTAGTCGTGTTATCCATTTATTAGGACACTGGAACAACGACATATATATATGCATATACATAGGTTTACTAACGTGTGTGTAATTAATTGATCTGTATCTACACAATCTAGCCAAGGGCGAGTTTAGCTGCTATGTTCCTAATTAGGTCACGAGGATTTTGTAAGTAAGAGTCGTGATTAATTACTTTTTAATCTCCTTTCAGGTCATTACCGAAGGCTTCGTTGGTTTTAAAAGAAAACTCATAATTTGTTTTGCTTCTTTCGCGTAAATCATGTTTGCTAAAAATATGTACCTACCTACCATGTTTTTGGGTTGTAATACTTTGATACCTATAGTCTAGACTGTATTTCTTTTGTTTTAGTATTTTCCTCGTATTTTCATAATGTATGTTTCTAGATCTTACGTCACATCGTTTGCCAAGCCTCAGATCTGGCCTACTTATGAAGCTTGCATTCTGCTCGAGTCTGTAACTTGGACTTTTATCGCACTTGTATTAGATTAAGATACAACTATTATATTAATGTTTCTAACTTTCTAAACAATTTGCATTATCACTTCAGCTAGGTATATATTTTCTTGTACCTGAAATCCAATTCGTTGTTAAGCAATATATTCCAATACATCAATATTTATTCAATGGCTTTCATTCACTACATGAAAATGTGTATTTAATAAAACGTGTAACTGATAGACTTTCCAAAGACAATTTATTTGTCAATCATTTGAACAAGAAGAAAAAACTCACAAACTCGCTTATAACTACGTTCTTAAACCCTTAATACGTGGTACATAGCATATGTGTATAGTTGTATCCTACACTCTACAAATTTATTAGAGCCTCCGCACATTTTTGCGGCACCCTTATCTAACCCGCATTCTGGACCACTGAACATGTCTATTGCCGATATACTCGTTAAAACCTTCGCTTTCTCACATAATGGAATACTATAGTACGTAGTCTATGTTGAATGAAGATTAAAAATATGTTTAAGTAAGACTTTTTTTAAGAAATGGTTTTGTGTTAAGAAGGAAAAAGTTAATTTACATATTAATTAGTCGACTGTGCAAGCAAAACATGATTTCTGCTTGTGTCGCAAAACTGTTAAACGTAAACTTAACTGATGATGACTGATGACTGTTTCAAGTCAATTATTTTACCATCCAAATATCTCTTCCTAAAACATTTGAGTATTTAAAAATAAATTAAATTAACTTCATGTATAAATTACTTATTATTTTTGTACAATATAATATTATGGTAGAATGCCAGTAAATAATAATCACAATACATAGTTAAAAGTGTACCTATTGTTCGATCCGGATTGAAACCCACAATCTTCGCGTAGAAGGTAAGCATAGAACCACTGAACGTGAAGTCCTCATAAGTCTTGCAGACCATGATCAAAGTAATTCCGTGTTATCCGCGTCGACTCGTGGAAGTAATAAATCCTTTAAATTCGTCTCGTTCCAGGGATTGCGCCATTAGTTTGATTAATTTATAAAGTTTTATCCGAAGTAATTTGCGGGTCATTATTAAAGGTGAGACCGCCTAAATCTGTACCCGTGTACCGGGTCTCAAGGATCCCATTTTCAAGGTTATTTTATTGGGTCTTTAATATCAGGATTTTTTTTTATATTAGTATCTCACTCTTAGATACATGAGGTAAGACTAAACTCAGCACTGAAACAGTACCTACCATGACGGCTGATAATCAGAAATACAACAAAAATGTTTAATTTTCTTTATTACGCTGCCCGCCCACATCAGACTTTTTGTAGGTCAGATAATCGGTCCGATTTTCCGTCGATTCTTAGTACCGAATTCTGACCTACTTTCGTAGGACGTGTGCGTTGCACTATTGCTATCAGTGTGTTCTATTTTTCTCCTACAAAAAATCGGTCTCCGATTATCGAACATGGGCAGGCAGCCTTACACAAAACATTCAAATTATTGTAATTACCTCTACTTCTACAATGCATAGTTTACTAACAGCATAAAAAAATCTATTTATTTGAATCTAGCTCATAAATAATAGCAAAATAACGTCCTACTATTATCTACTGCTGCTTAACATTTCTCTGACCTTTGATATTTATTCTGAGTCTGGACGATGTATTGTATTCATGAGTTAACACCAATGTCTAAAAAGTCAAAAACATAGGACCTTTATGAGAAACAAAACATACAACATGACGTTTTTTTATAAGACACTGCCATTTGTTTTTTTTTTTACATTATTTTTAGCAATTTCGGCAAGATTTAGCTTCGCAGAGGATATTATTTTTCCCAAATCGTATTTCATAGTTCTATTACAATTCAAAACACGTAAGTGATCTAGTTTGACGTAAACGATTTGGATGATTGAAACCCAATCTCACTGAAGCGTAAAAACCTAAGCTATTCATATTCATAACTATAACATATATTATAGATATTCATAACTACAATATAACATTAATAACATATTTCTTAACTGTATCATAACTATTTTCCATATAGAACAACTTTACAAATCGATCAATATAACATTTACACGTGTTAAGAAAAAACTAGTTGTTGTCTTGCTAGCGGCAAAGTATATCTTCGCTGTCATACTTAAATATTCCCTCCCAGTATTTTATTCTTGCGAAAAACACAAAATTTTCTGCTTTCGAAACTAAAGCAACTGTGAGAGAATAATGTAGCGATTCATTTTCAAACTAAGTTCAGGATTATAAAATAGCTTGTTTTTGCTCAACAATATTTTAATAAATTATTGTTTCAGCATATAAAGACTTATAATATAGGATAAAATATGGCTAGTTATAAAAAAATACATTCAAGGTAAAAAACTATAATGGTTATCATATTTTGTGTCTTCCAACTCTGTAGACAAAAAATATTTAATCATCAACTTTTTATTTTTTTACGGTCGGGATCACTGCCCATAATTCTCATCTCTTTGCCGCCATTTTTCTTTGTTCTGCACTTTCCTCATCTAAGCGTTTCCGGAGATTTTTCAACGGGTTCTTTTTACACCCCTTAAAATAACAATAGATTTGAAAAACATTTTTAAAACTGTTTCGTCTTTAAAATCTTTTCCATTAAATTCCTTGATCAAACTAAAAACACATTTTGTGTAATCATGTGTTCAGAAGTTTGTGTTGAAGAATTAAATGAAAACAGAGTGCACTTTCCCTAAGTTTTCTTAGCTGAGTGAGTGAACTTTGTCGTTCAAGATGGTTCGTAACGACTTCACGCTTTCTTGAATAGTTCAAAGCGGTTTACTAAATGTTGTTCACGTTCAAAATCTTTGTTTATTGTTCGTTCATTTTCTCAGGGGATTAATATGCTAAACGAACAAGCGCAACATGTGTGATGAGAATTAATGAAGTAAAAGTAACGAATTAATATAGTCTGTTCATTATGTCCGTTTGTTTATTTTAAAGCTTAAATTTAGTAAATTAAAAACGTTACATGTAGTTCTTTCTTTATTTTTTTTTCCCTAGAAGCCGACTAAATTATTTTTTAATATAAAAAGATTAATACATGCAAACTATTTGCAATCTGTATTATTTACTCTTGAAAGTAAAGATATAGTTCATTTATTTATATTCGTGTTCCCTCTTTATATCTACCCTCTTACGAAAAATATAAACCATGTTTACAAAATACATATTATCCACATTGTTGCTATGATTGGCGGGAAATCGGAATAAATCTCACCGACCCTCAATAAAATGTTTTGTCAGACCTTATACATAAAAACATGTTTATGTTTAACGTCCATTAACCTCAACACTGGACGTAATTATGTCTGGTTTGCTTCATAAAAGAATAATAAAGATGATCATTTGTGACACAAAACATTGCTGACTCTTTTTTAATACATGAATTATTTAGCTTACTGAATAACTAAATTTAACAATGGAAATATTATTCTTTAATGTAACACGTGGCATCGTTTATCGATATGGTGGAAAAACAAAATTCAATTCGGTTACGTTGGTTTAAATGTATTGATTTTCCATTAGTGTAGGTTTCCAAAAAGACGTACAATGTACATTTATCTTCCATCCGACAAACGTCAGGTCTAGTGTGCTAAGTCAATTAAGAAGCTTAGGCATGCCTGTATGTATTGAGCACCACTGTGAGGTGCACTTAGATTTAGTAGCCAAACTTTAAGTTGCTCAGGATGAATAAGTAAAGTAACTATGCTTAGGCAATTACCTGTAGGACGATTCTTTATAACTAAGCGTGTTATAATTTTTCCTGGATATATGCTTATATTGCATATGCTCAAGAATATTGAAACTATAAAATTCAGATTTTAAAAATGATTTTTCATTACTAGTTGACCAACTGGTTGCTCGACTGGTCCAACAACTTCCGTTGCCTAATAAATACAGTTATTCTTGAAAGGTCTCGATTTTACGATTTGAAACTCGCCCTCAATAAGGAATTGTTTTAGAAACCTTATAATTACTTCGCCGAGCGAAATTAAATATTTAAATATTTCTATTTGCACAAATTGAAATGCCCGCCATTGAATTTGATAGCGAGGGTGCAAGTTCAAAATTAAGATTTGTTTGTAAAGATATTCTTGTTTCAATTTCACACGCTTTTTGTTGCCGTTTCATTATCTTGTATCTTCTACCGCATAGCCTTTTCCAAGCCACATTGTGCTTGGCTTCCAGTTATACCAAATTATTTCCATTTGCGTTGAATTGAATACATTTTTGAAGTCCGATTATATTGTCTCTGACTCATATTGTTAAATATCTGACACGTCTACGGAAAATTGAAGGAGGTACTTATTATGTATTTAGTATAAAAGTTATATTAAATTTTGGTTAGACCTACCCCCAAACACATGAATAACAGACAAGAAGTCTAAATTTTTTCATAAGAATAGTAACAGCATCGTATGACAGTTTAAGCTAACGTAGGTTATGTTCATACACAGAGGTCGCGGCATACATTACGGAGGCTGCGGTGATCAATCATGGCGGGAACTTACACCTGAATGTTTTCAGGACGTAGGACGGGAGCAGGGTCGCGTTCTGTAAGTTTGTCCTTGGTACATAGGGTTAAATATATTCAGCTACTTGATAGCCTAGTTTCTGGGTATACCTTTTTACATTTTGTGTTAAAACTACGAAATAAAAGGATATGTTCAAGACGTTATAATTATATCTTTTTTCGAGCTAGCCGCACGTGAGTGGTGTCGTTAGAAGCGCCTCGGCGAGGGCTAGCTAACCGTGTAATAAACTAGGGTAGATGTAATATAAAAAATTAAAGTTATGGTCTAAAAACTACTTTTTCAGTACAAAATTTAATTTACTTTCTCAAAGACGTTTTAACTAAAAAAAGTCAAACAACTTTTATGTTACCTACGAGTTCATTAGAGCCAAGATAATTCTAAGCAGGTGTCCCAAAAATAAAGTAGATACCTACCTACCACAACATTTTTGTTCGGAACGACCAAGATAAACATTACTTCAAAACTTCACGACTGAGTAACATCGAATACCAAATTAAAATTATTTACTAAACCGAAAACCTATAAATATACATCCAAAATCACGTATAAATAAATTACCACCTAGTTTCCCACAACTTAACACACTTCCTACCTCCATCACGTTTGCACTACTTGGTTACCCAGTAAACAGTGTACCCGTTATATATATTGGTCCCTATTCCGGACCGCAGCACCGCACCGTCGCCGCCGGCTCCTTGCGACACATTAGTGCGGGATGAGCGCCCGAACGTGCCCAACTCCCTCAATTAATGCTCCAGCAATCAATTTGCTCCACAATGGACGGTTGCAATCACTAACCTATGAAGATGAACGGACTGTATATATTATATGTATGGAATTGATTAAGGTTATGTTGAGGATGTCGTGTTAAAGACACTGTTTTAAAGTGTTTTGGGAACTCTGCCGTAGTCTTAAAGTGGATCGGTATTGAGTTGATTGATTGATTACACGTTCCATTAATTATGAAAACATGATATTTGGTATATCGATTAATAAAATATATGGACCCCATATCTATTATTATATTATTATAATTATCTAGTCATGCTTATAAAATTCATAATCTTGTAAATTATTCACGTCTTCATTAAGATAGGCTGTACTAAATTACATCAAACGATTCATACGTGTTTAAGGTTCTTCACGAACCGGCTTGGTTACATAAATATATTAACGTAAACTCTTCCTTAATTAGTTTGTAAGCCTTTTGATACTCCTCGGGGATAATGTGCGTAACGATCGTATCATGGTTGTGTAATGTACTTACATTATGACACGTTCCGCTATGTTTTAAAATACTGGCTTGATACATCTTAAAAAATGTTAAAAGCGTTGTTCCTCCTGTAGTGACTGTAGTTTGTGTATAACTATTTATAAACTTCACAATTCGTGACCAAAGCTACACTTGTTGCTCATTGTCTAACAGGTAACCCAACCATAATGTACCATGTGTTTATTGTATCCTATAGTATGAGGCCCTACTTAGTATAAATAGAAAACACAAACATAATAAAGCACATATTTCTATAAATATTTTAAATAAATAGATATTCGTAATACATAAAACAGAAATGTAAATCTCGCAACGCTTTGAAGGGTGACGACTCGCCCACTTAGTAAATACCTTTGAGCGATTTAGTAAACTTCTGAGTTCAGAATATTCTCTCGAGTGCATCGCAGACGTGACGTGACGTGACGATAACACTACTGCAGATATATCTTATGTCACTTATGTTGGCAAAGTTAGGTATATAAAGCTGAAGTTATATATAAATGCTTCTTCATTCGAACTTTACATAAATTTTAACAGCATGATATCTTACTAGCTACTTTGTAACGACATCATATTTTGCTATTTGGAGCCATGTAACAAAAAATATTTTACTAACAAATGTGAAAGTGTGAATTACTTATTATTATAAGCAATAGTGGCAGTGGTCTGGCCATGTCTGTCGCAGAACCGACGAGAGGTGGAGTAGGAAGGTTCTCGAATGGAGACCACGTCTAGGCAAACGTAGTGTAGGACGCCCCCCGGCTAGATGGACCGATGACCTGAAGAAGGCAGCTGGCAGTGACTGGATGCAAAGGGCGGGAGATCGTGCGCTGTGGCGTTCCTTGGGGGAGGCCTATGTCCAGCAGTGGACTGCAACAGGCTGATATGATGATAAGCAATAGGAATCCAAAATATATATACGTAAATGATAAAAAGAGAATGATAAAATAAATAATTATTGAGTCCCTAAGTGTTTTAGAAATGTTTGAATATTTAACTTTTATAAGTACGAACAGTAAATACAATCCAAAATGGTGTGTAAATAACCTCTGAGATGGGAACTCGAGGAAGTTCTTATGAAAAGCTTTTACTTGATGTAATTTGAGGAATCTCGTCGCCATTCATCTGGCCGGTCATGATTGTGCATAATTACCTCCCGACGTTCAATGTTTGTCGAAGCGAACGCCCTGACAAGTAGCACCACGTTTAGATACTGTTTTTAGAATCCAGTATTTTCACTACTAAGTAATGTCTACAATAATTCAACTATTCTGTCTTGGAGACCATTAGAAAACGAATATTAATCTGATCTTAAATATTATTTTTAACAGATTTCAAAAAAACGAGAAGGTTCTATGTTCGTCTATTTGTATTATTTAATCCAAACTCAAAGTCTTTATCAAATAGAAATCCAGTTATATTGGCTATCAGTTTTATAAAACAGAGATATTATTTAGCAAATTCTTCATTTAATAACCTCTTCACCGTATCGACAATCACACCCACTATATCTAAACCGTAATTAACATAAACTACTCCCGAAGAAGTCCTCCTAACCACAGTATTAACACAAGCTCTAAGAAAATAATAAGCCCGTATGTAAGACGATCACACAGCATCCTTATCTCGCGCTAACGTAGAGAGAAATATTTTATCAGCGGTTAGCAAGGTCGGCCTTATCAAGGCTGTGTCGGTGAAGTACAAGGGCGGTGTAACCTTGACTCTGTGCCTAGGTAGTGTTCCTGTACAATTAAGTATGTCGGGTTTAATAAGGTTTTTGATAATTTACTGTTTCTATAATGTGAAAAAATAATGTCTAATTAAGATTTTAAAAACAATTTTTTTTTTGCATAAAACATACAATGTTGTTGTAACATAACAATTTTTGACATGGCAAAAAATTTATGTATTTGTTTCAACTGATTCTGCGTAAGGCACGGAAATCACGTATCATCTCATGTAGGTAAGATTTGATTACCTTAACAACCATAAAACAATATTTCCTTTAATAAGCTTTTTTACCTAAACCCTAGCTTCTCATAATGCTGATCAGCTGCACGTCGCGTGTCGCCAACACTTGCCTCCCTTGCAGCCGTTAAAGGAATTACCTTTGGATAACTCAATAGACACCGCTCACTGCTACGGCTCCTTCGTATCGAGCAAACATATAACACTTTGTATACTATGTATGTACTCACACATAGTATACTAGTGTTGGTGATAGAAATATTTGCCTCACGTGTGAAGCATTTACTGTAGATACATGTGTAAAGAGGGTACCCGTCTGGTACAGATCACCACGCCACCTACCAATATACACATTTGTTTAATCCACAAATGTTTGTTGCATGTTTGCTTGATATTTACGAGATTGTTTTTTACTAACAATATCACTTATAAATGTGTTTTTGTTACAGGTATGTGATTGTGACAGCTTATTGGTAAGCATTGACGATTAGAGAAAATCGTTACCATAATTTATGTTCATTGCCACATGTAAAAAAATGCTACATGTTTCTTTTTAAACTGAAAATTAACTCAATACAATCTAATTATTTCCATCCCTTCAATAAGTAAGGTATCTATCTAATTTGGTAATTAAACCAAATTTAATTTAGTCTAATAGAGTAGTTATACAATACGTGAAATTTTGCGTAGCACTGTTAACCCGTAGCAGGTTAACGTAGCGTGTGGTGTAGCGCTTTATTGCCGTAGCAATGCAGCAATGGCGCTAGTTTATTCAGTCCTATTGGAAGTAACAAAAAAATTACTTTAAACTATTGTTTGATTTCTTTTTTTACCCTTTTTAACAATAATTCGTGCGCTTAACACATTAGCTCACAATGTCGATATTTTTTCGTGTACACTAAACGAATTCACACGGGCTGCTTACTGTTTATTTAGTTAAGTTGTTTGTCTAGTGTAGTTTATTATTTAAGCTAATTGTTAATATTGAGTTTTGTTTTTGTTGTTATTAATTTTTTTTTTGCATTGGCTATTGAATTAGGTTGTTACCTGTAATAATAGTTATATGTATGGATGTAAATAAATAAATAAAATAAATAAATAAAGCTTAGATGTAATAATATTCATTTATAACACTTATTAAATCCATTTTTACTAAGTGGCTAATTAATTCATCACGCAATGTCACGTCACACTTAATGTGATTGTAATCACGCGTATTGTTTACGTTTACGTCTGTTTACGTGATCCAAGGTCAAACTATTCAAGGTTAGTTATACAAAAAACGTCTAAGTTGGAATGTGTGACCTAGATGTCACCTAGTTATTTATGCTAGTTAGGTTCTAAGGTATCAAGGCCTAGGGTCTATAAATGGTACTAAAGTTATTTTTAAGTTATTTTATTATAGCTATTTTTAGATGAATTAAAGAAATGGACGTAAGCCACGAAATTGTTTTAATTAAGTTTAACGGGTATAAAGGCTAAAAACATTTATCTTGAAATTGGGGTAGTTAGCTTATAAAAAATACAACTCGAAATTAAAAAAAAATCCCGAAACAGCAAAAAAAACCTGCTGCTGTAGTCAAAACAAAATTCTAAATGTTCTTTTGTGATTTGATTTGTATACGATGTAACATGTATACATTTTATTCTTGGTCTTGTAGTTTTTTTTTTATTAAAATATGTTTTTTAAAACATGGTTTATATTAACATTTAAGCTTAATTAAAAAAAGCTAAAACGTGAACATAATATTTCAAATTATATTATTAGATACCTACTCGAGCAATTAAATTTTGCGTAAGAGTAATAAAGGCACTGTAATTAAAATTTAAGTGCATCATAAAGTTAGTAGAAAATACCTGGTAGTTAAGTTAAAATTATGGTATTATATGATCATAACCAAACCTTTTTAATTGCATTTTACATTGACATTCGCAAAGTCAATTATTTTGGGGTTTACATCATTTATGGATGAAATTAAACTTAAAATATTTACAATATTATAAAAACTAAGCCTACACAAGAAATAAGAAGAATTATAAAATGGCAATGCTGCCAGCCTTTTGGGCACACTCTCAGTCGACAGCGATGTGGATGAATTTTTTGATGCCTTGTTTTAGTTCTTAGTTTTATTTAGTTTATAATTCTTCTTATTTCTGGTTTACATTATATTTGTTAACTTAGGCTATGAAAGTAAAGTTACGTTAACCTTGCTTACAACCTGTGCTCACAACTATATAACGTTTAAACTAAGTTATCTTAGTTCATACCAAATCGAAAAAAATGCGTTGGTTTTGAGCTAAATGCGCTTTTTAATAATGAGTTCGAAGTTATTTTGATATTTATAATTTGGTTAATTATAATTACCTGACAGTACTTAATTGTAACGTTATGTTTCCCTTCCTACACTTCCCGAATTAATTCCAATAGAAGGACCAGTGTCAAATCATAACATACAAGTCTATGTAGACCGTTTCTTAAACTGCCACATGTAATTGCTCAATCACAATCCACCGCTCAAGAACTACATTCCCTGGTCATTACAAACACATTCCGTACAAAACCTTTTATATTTATTACGAGAATATCCTACAATATAATATCGTTATTCCCCCAATTAATCACAACAGTCGGTGACGTCACGCCCCTGCTAACGACAATCTGTGTCTTTTGTGACGGCCTCTTGTTTACAATACAATGGCGTTCTCTTGTTAGATGAATTAAATTTAAGACAATCTGTACAGTACGGGGTTTCTTGCAGATAGGGATAACTAGAACTAATTCTAAGGAATCTATGGGGTTTAAATTAGAAAATTTGTAGTACTAATTACTGTCACGTTTTATATGAGGTATTTTTGTATTAGTGCAGCATTCTAGGTTTGACAGTAGTATTAATACTTTATTTTTATTTATTACAAAACTGTTTTGCTTAGCGACAACACCGTTCAATATAATTAACAAATATATAAAAATAGCACAATATACATCTGTTCTTGTCTTCTAAATTTGACAGTCATTAAGCCGACTTATTAGTATCAAGGCTTATTTATTTGATGGTTTATTTAAATAAAATCAATGTCACTTAGTAATTACGTATACCAACTTACATATTATCAACGATATAAAATAGCCTCAGCAACTGCGAAGCTTCAAGAAATCTATTACGGCTAGAAAAGTAGAAAGTCTGCATTATAAGGAGACGTGTTACAATTCCTTTACGTCTGTTTAATCTAGGTCAGGACATCGAGGCAAAATGGAGCCGCTCCATTCCGTTCTTTGACAATTTAATCTCCGAGACCTTTAATAGTTTTTGTGGAGTAGAAAAGGTTTTTTCTTTTTAAGTAGATAAAACATTAGGGCATTGTTATGTGATTAGACACACATAATTTATTATTTTTTGTTGTAATTACAAAAATAAACTTTATTTAAATTGGCACTTAAAATTATGTCAAAACATAATTTTTTGTTAATCAACAATGTATCTTTTTTTTATTACGGAACGAAAGTATCTATTTTGTGTTCTTGACCCAACGAAAGTAAAATTAATAACAATATGCTTTAATTATTTCATCTCAGATACTTCATTCCCCAACAACAAGCGACCTACATACATAAGTAGTATATCTTTATGAAAATAATACTTTACAGTGTAATAACACACACAATAAAAAGGCCCTATTTTTATTGTTAAGTTATAGACAGGATATAAATTACAACTACTACTACTACTTACTTGGTGACGTGGACTTGGTCACCAAATTATGACAAAACCACTTCAACTTTCATTTAGCCTCATTTCGTTACACTTACCGTTACTACCATAATTTGGCAACAAATTGCCAATACTTGAGCCTTGGCTAAAACAGGACATCTAATAATAGAGCCTATTTTGACGGTCCGAAGGCTAACAGGCAATCACCAGATGACGTCAGCGCATTGAACGAGCGTTATATTAGAGCCTTCCTTAATGAAGAATAAAGCCTTTTACTGCTTTTTCTAGATTACCGTCTAGGAAAAGAATTCTTGAGAACGGCGTAAGGTACTCATTACTGAAGATAGGTCTTTACTTATTTTAAAGTTAGCAAAGCAAGCAAGCTTATGCTTACTACACTTTTGCCAGTATATGTTCCAAAAACCAAAATACATATATATTTGTTTTGTTTAATATCCTATATCTATATCAATGTCTTTTAAAATACGCGTCTAAAATAAATGGCTACTATTATTTTTCATACACTATTTTAGTTACATCAATTCAGGTTCCCTGGAAACCTGAATTAATGTACTGGTAGTGTGTTATTCTTCCAAACATAGGTTCTCCTTGAATTCTCTCCACAGTTGATCGCGGAGAAACAACTTCAGCACAACAATTATGGAATAAATAAATATATTTTCCTCCTTACAACAATACATGCGAACGATTATTTTAAATGAGATACGTGACATCTCGGAATGAATAAAAACCTTTCCTTTTCCTCGTTCAGCTAAATAACTTGATATATTTTGTTAAAGGAGGTTGCATGGTGTGTCCACAAGGCAATTCAATCCTGGCTACAATTCGATCGCGTTTGTTTACTTTACCTGCATTGTGGTATAGAAAAGAGAATTGAAATACACACAGGCAGCACTGTTATAGTTTTGCACATGATTACGTCCACGTTGTTACGTTAAGTGACTTTGCACTGCAAATAACAAAGAATTGAATTAATGAATATTACAATATTTATTTAAACAACTATAATAATACAACGTCACGTAAGAAGGTAGCTCAACGACTCATATATTTATTTTTTAAAGTACATCATGACAATGAACATCAATAGACAACCATAGACAACATGTCTTATATTTTAGATATACATTACAACACTCCCACTATATCTAACAATATAAGTACACTTAAACTTAAACAATTTGTACACCTAGCTTATCTAAAAATTTATAATGTTTGATAGAACATAAGCTTTTAGTGAATAGATCAGCAGGCATTTCAGCCGTTGGCAAATACACAACATTAACAATATTGTTTGCTACATACTCTCTACAAAAATGGTATTTGATGTCAATGTGTTTGGTTCTTTTGTGAAAGACTGGATTTACTGTTAACTTCTGTGCACTCTGATTGTCATTGAAAAGATCAATAGTGTACATTTCCTGAGTTATTTCATACTGTAAATTCCTCAAATAAACTGCTTCTTTACAAGCTTCAGTAATTGCCATATATTTGGCTTCACTACTGGACAAAGCAACAGTTTTTTGCTTTTTTGTTTCCCAAGATATGACACAACCAGATAAAGTGAAGCAAACTCCAGTATATGACTTCCTATCAATTATGTTTCCACCCCAATCAGCATCAACAAACCCTTCTATTAATGAACCTCCCTCAGCAGAATATTTTAAACCAAAATCTCTGGTACATTTTAAATATCTCAATAACCGCTTGACATATGCACAGTGTTCATTAGAATAACAATTGTTAAATTGACTTAAATACCCAACAGGATATGCAATATCCGGTCTGGTTAAAACTGCCAAATACATAAGAGATCCAATTATTTGCTGATATGGAAAATTTACTACACTTTGCTCATGTTTAGATACATGCAACTTAGCTTCCATTGGAGTCTTGACAGGTTTACACTGACTCATATTAAATCTATGCAGTAGCTGATCTACATAATCTTTCTGATTTAATGTTACTGATCGTTTAGATTTATCAATAGTTACGTTTACACCAAGACATTTCCTTATTTCTCCTAGATCCTTAATTTTGAACTGACTAGCCATTACACGCTTTAAATGTTCAGTTTCACTACTATTATTAGAAAAAATAAAGAAATCATCCACAAACAATGTTACAATAGTTTTTAAATTATTTTGCATTTTCGTGTACATACATGGCTCTATTTTTGATCTACTATAACCCATGTTTAATAAACAATCATCTACTCTTTTATTCCATGCCCTGGAAGACTGTTTAAGTCCATAAATAGCCTTTTTTAACTTAAGTACTTGGCCACTATGTATACTTTCAGAAAAACCTTCCGGTATCTGCATATAAATTGTTTCTTTTAGAGTACCATTCAAGAAAGCAGTAGTTACATCGAGATGCGTTGTATTCAAACCCAGTTTTACTGACAATGCAAAAAGTAACCGTAAAGTAGTGTGTCTAACTACTGGTGAAAATGTTTCTGTGTAATCTATACCTTCAACTTGCGAAAATCCTTTAGCCACTAGACGAGCACGAAAACGAACTTTATTTTCGCAGTCATACTTTTTTCGTAGAACCCATTTGCATTGTACTACTCTGCCACCTTTTGGAGCATCACTTAACTCCCACGCATCATTTTCTTTAAAACACTGCAACTCTTCTTTGACAGCCGACTCCCACTGCTCCTTCTCTGGTCCATTTAATGCATCGCGCAGAGACAGACCAGCCGCATCATCATATGTGTCACTGCCGACACACAGGTTTGAGAAACCATATCTTTCTGGAGCTTTCCTTATCCGCATGGGTTGGCACTGCGGACTATCTTTCTCTCCATCATTCATAGTGCAGTCTGTGTCTTCATAGTCACTAGAAACATATGTCTCGTCATCACTTTGAAAACTCTCTTTATAACTTTCAGAGTCACTTTGACTTGACAGTGGTTCAATCTGTTGTTGCTGTGTATCATCATGTTTCATACTATCCCCCACTGAATCAATATTCTGACCTTGAACTTCAATGAGTTGTTCAGATTTTGATTCCTTCTCGATGATGATCACGTCTCTACTTGTTGTTACAGTCCTAGTTTCTGGATTGTACACCCTATATCCTTTAATGTTATCTGGATATCCTATGAGAATATTTTTGGTCGCCTTCTTGTCCCACTTCTTTCTCTTTTCTTTTGCTACATGAACCATAACAATGCTTCCAAAGATTCTTATATGGCTAATGTCAGGTTTGGAACCTGTCCACAGCTCGTATGGAGTTTTGTTATCCAACGCTGCTGCCACAATTCGATTCTGCAGATATACCGCCGTATTGGTGGCTTCGCCCCAGAATTCTTTACCTAGATTGGCATCAAAAAGTAGACATCTTGCCTTTTCTACAATGGTGCGGTTGAACCTTTCACATAATCCATTTTGTTCTGGAGTGTATGGATTTGTTTTCTGATGAATCACACCAGCACGGTCCAGGTAATCATCAAACTCTTTGTTGCAATATTCTAGCCCATTATCACTTCTTAATACTTTGATTGTTTGGTTTGTTTGATTTTCCACCTGAGCTTTAAAACTTTTGAAATACTTCAAGGCCTCATTTTTATGTTTCAAAAAATAAACAAATGTCATCCGGCTATAATCATCCACAAACAACAAGAAGTATCTGGACCCCCCTATAGAAGTTGTCTCCATAGGTCCACAGATGTCTGTGTGCACAATATCTAGTAGATCACAACTTCGCTGACCAGTGCTTTTAAATGGTAATCTGCATTGTTTTGCTTCGCAACATGTGGTACATGAGGACTTGCTAATATTAACTTTTTCATCAAGTGACATGCCGAGCACACCATTCTTCATCTGATTTAAATAATCTTTATTTATGTGTCCTAATCTGCGATGCCATGTTATTCCTGTCACAACTGGTGCTGCTAACCATTCTTGTTTTAACAGATTCACCTTGTAAACTCCATTGACCAATACTGCTGTAAGAACCAGCTCATTCTTCTGATTATAAACTGAACAACCATTTTCCGTGAAAGAAACACTGTTTCCCTTCATAATCAGTTGGCTGACAGATAGCAAATTTGTGGTCAGGCTTGGTACACAAAACACGTCTTTCACTACTATATCCCACTCATGTTTATCAGTTGTAGTAGTGATTTCTACATCGCCAGAACATAATACTGACACCTTATCACTGTTAGCAACAACAATTTCTCTGTTTTGTTCATACTTTGCATTCATAACCCAACTTTCGTTTACTGTTAGGTGTACACTCGCACCGGAGTCGATGTACCATTCATCCTTATTGAATGTTCCGCTCAGGAAAACTGCGCTAAAAGCGTTTGACTGCATTCTTTCCTTATTCTTCGCATTAGATGAGATGTTTTCGTTGTTTTTCTGGTTATTTGTACATTGATTCTTGTAATGCCCGATTTGTTTACATCGGTAGCACTTAATCTGCTTGACGTTTGACTTTGACAAGCTAGTGTTACCAACTTCATGTTTTCCGGTCATAGACAAGTTGTTTTGTTTTCCTCTGTACTTCGAACGAACAGCGAAAGCACTGCTAACTTCACTCTCATCATTACTTGCTAAATCCATGTCCAACAATTTAGTTTTGATGGAATCTGATGTAATAGGAATACCCGAATGCTCGATTGCCATGATCATAGGAGAGAAACGATCTGGCAATCCCGCTAACAGCAGTGATCCAGTCCATTGGTCGTTAATTTCGAATCCTGTTCCACTGAGTTTCTGTGCTGTATCAATAATCTGCGTTACATATGACGTCATTGAACTGCAACTCTCTCGACGAATCGAAATCAAATTCCTTAGGAGGCTTATTCTTCGTGAAAACCCGTTGTCGTCGAATAATTGTTTCAGCTTTTCCCATAATTCTTTTGAAGATTTAACATTTTTCACGTGTACGTATAATGACGGATCTATTGTCATAATCAATTTAGCTTTTGTTTTTTCATCATCAGTAGGTTTAATTTCTTTTGCTGGATCTGGCTTCACACAATGATTCATTCCTTCTAGAATCAGGAAATTCTCCGCAGCAAAACACCATTCGCTGTAATTATCACGTCCCGTGAGCTTGGGAACGTTGATGAGATAGTTCGTTGACATTTTGAATTTTCAACTGCGATGTTACTAAAACCACTAAATATAACAATCCTTCCACAATACAATCTATTAATCTTCAAACACGGTTTTTTTGAAATAGTCTTTTAACACTTGCGAATACTGCAAAAACTGGTTAAAATTTTTTAAAATTTAAGCGAGCGGCCCATAACCTATAATAATACAACGTCACGTAAGAAGGTAGCTCAACGACTAATTTATTTTTTAAAGTACATCATGACAATGAACATCAATAGACAACCATAGACAACATGTCTTATATTTTAGATATACATTACAACAACAACAAATCCAATTTGAGTCTAACATTGAGATGGTTTCTTATTGTAAACGGTTTGTTTATTTTTTTATGGATTTTCAATATTGATTACCAATATTATGAAAGAATAACTTTATTATTTTGATAAAGTTTAGTTGGAATTCAATAATAAGTATTGTCAATGTGACATTGACTATGTTATGTGGTACCCTGAGTAGACTAGAGATATGTCGTATTTCATCAAGATAACTGTTCACATTAGACACAAATTTGTATACGAAAGAAATTGTTCCTTTCGCGGTACCTGTAGGTATCTTTTTTTTCTTTAATTAAACCATTCGATTCGTTCTTGTTTCTTCTTAGAGCTCGCACGTGCAAAGACGCTCCTATTTCCCTTCGTTGAATTGAATTGTTGTTTTTTAATTCAGACGCGGTTTGCAATTGCTTCGAAATTGATTCTGTGAGCTCATTTGCTATTATTACTGTAAAACTCTTTCAATTAGTTTCAAGGATGAGCCTGAGTGAAGATGAGACGAGAATTTGTATTACCTTGATATGTTACCATTAAGAAATATGCGTATTAAATAAATGGCATAGTATGTATTCAAAACCAAAAACTCAAGATTAAATAGGTTAATTAATAGCCAATAAGCTCTTTTGAATCAAAACAAAAGCCACCTTTGTGAAAAATCCTTTATAAACCAATCCAAAAGGTTGTGCTATAGTCAGCTTGTGTTAAGTCGTACCCGACTTGACACTTCACTTTATTCGCTCGGATCGCTCCCCAGTAGGTACGGGTTCGGGTTCAGGCTGCAATACAGTGCGCTACAAACAGTAACAATAAAGAAAATCTGCTTCTGAATTCTCGAGTCGCGTCGGCACGTAGGTTCCTGAAAAATATAGCTTAAGCGGTGAGAAATGTTAATCAGAAGTAGGGAATAGTGGAACTTTAACGTAAACTTTTTTAAGTTATAAATGCAGTTTACGTAATATAGTGTTTTAGATTGAAGAGTGTTATTAAAAAGAATAGCAATGATCATTATTTAAAATAAGCATTGCGATTTTATACTTATACCTAAAATGGTTTGTTTTTATTTACATTTCTCGGTGGGGTATCACACCAAAAGTGCTACGGAAGAGAAAAAACATGCAAATACATGTTTAAAGCTTGGATTATTATTTAATTTAATTATTTTTCATTCAGAACAAACAGTCTTAAACAGAAACACATTCGTTAATTCTGAAACACCTCTCTGCTTTATTCTATTAAGCTCATGTTACACACATTCGTGTATCCATATAATATCCACTAATTGCACTATACCGCAGCCCGACTAACTACAGTGTAAGTATCAACTCGATGGGTCTAGACTCTAGAAGCTCTGCATCGGAGGTGCACGAGATAACGAGCTCTCGAGGCTCTACGTACAGCGGTGTAACTGTTTCGTAGCGGTGTCGTAGCAGTGGCGTAGTGGTGTCGTAGAGCGCACTCTACGTGTTTGTGTCCACACCACTTTATGCCTCGCGACAACTAAATGTTGTCCTCTTTACAGGTGTTATATTGTTTCAATTCTTACACAACAGCTGTGGTAGAGATTGAGTTGTTGATAGTATAAGTACGAAAGCCATTTTATGAGGATTTAGAGCCAAGGTTGTTTGAATAACAGAAGGTAGATCAACACAGACAGATAGATTGATGTTGGCTCACAAAACGCTTATGTATCAAGAGTTTTTGATGAGAGCCTGAAAACTTTTACAAATATTCTTGCGCGATACATTCACTGAAACTAAAATCTTTAGTTTCTAATAACAAAACATAACGATCTGAAGTCAAACCAAACAACAATACTTAATTCAGAAAGCCAAATACATAAGCACTGAAACATTTGAGTCTACGCAATGTAAGTTAATGGAGCTGAATGGTAAATAAAACACTATTTGTAACATAACAATGTGCCGCTGTTATGTATTCTGCGACAACCGAGCGAAACAACAAATAAACAATTTATTATAACGTCACATTAAAAATACATGCCCAAATACACAACAAACCAATTACGACCTTATGTCCGAGCACTTAAGTCTGGAACAGAATGACTGCCCATCTACATTGGATGTAGCAATTTTTTGTATAGGCTTTAACTGGTCGTATTCTTTGTCATTTTGATGAACAAAAAAAGTATTTTATGATCTCAATCCAGATTCGTTTTGTCGAATGTAATATAAACTGAAACAGAAAAGTAATAAAGTACTTTTTCGTATGGACAGAGAGCCGATAATATTGTAAAAACAAACTGTCATTGACGGGAATGGATCATTTGATAAATTGCTTTGTTTTTAAAGTATGATGAATTATTCTTTCTTGGCATAATTTGCATTGATAACGTTCAATAAAACTTGAAACTGGCATCTCTGTTTCATAGATTATTTGACCTTAGGAGTGAAATAACAACCTTCATTCAAAGGGTAATTCGAGGCTTCAGGAGTTTTAAACTGTCGCGTTTTAACAAGATCGGTATGCCGTACAAACTCCTTCGTATTTCCCAGTAATATTCTAATATCAACATTCAAGAATCTCCAACAAACGTGAAACAAGATTCAACTTTACAATTTATTTGTTAACTCCTGATTTAAAGCTCCTATCTCCAGGGCATTTTCCATCAATTTAGATTCTAAGCACGCCACGATATTACCTAAATCCATTACTTACAGGGTTTACTGAACAATGTATTAACATATTTATATAAGTATTTGACTTTTTACCTACTTTACATAATTTAATATTCGATATCAACAAATTTAAAGCGCTTTCCAAGCTATTGCGTAAGATTAATCTTTTAACAAAATGTTTTTTAAAGCTAACAGTAATTTCTGCTATAAAATCTCAATTACTAGATTCAGAAATGCATTGAAGACCTCACAACCTTGCGACAAAAGCAAAGAGTCAGCGCACCGCGATATTGCAATAATATTGCATTCTCAAAGCATTCGAGTAAACAAAAACGTAAAAGAATTAGAAATTCTCGGTATTCAATAGTCATTTTTAATTACAAGTTTGTACCAAGCCAGTGAAGCGTAACAAATTGAGTCGTTCCTTAGGTTTCTATGTAAATTTACACTAGAGATATTAATTTATCAGTGTTGCCAACCTGGGCCAGCGTGGAAAAGCGTGGAAAAGCATTAGTAGTGTAGGACGAACATCAATCAAAGCAAGTTAAAACAAGTGTAACTTTCGAACAGTGGGCTAATTTGCCTATCTCAGTATCTCGCGCCACCATTAGTGTTTGTTTACGATAGTAAATTATGATACCGGCTGGAAATTGATGATCTTCGAGTTTTGTTATAACTATGTCACGATGATAGCTGAGTCAGCAGTTTAAGATCAACTCGAACACAAATCACAAAGATGAAATTAAGAAAAAAAAATACCAAAGCTTATAGTTTCGCAGTAGCGTAAAATTATTAATAGCAGAAATAAATTAGAAATGTTAAACAATAAATCCTTGTAAATGTGCAACGGAATCACAAATAACGTTCTTATTCATATTGTAATCAATTTTTAGAAAATAAACTTTGATGATCCGAATGATCGTCTGAAAATTTTTCACAAAGAAATATAATCTGTCATTCTAAAACAAAAAAAAAACAAACTTGCCATTGATATTCATACCATTTAAAGTATCAAAACAAAATAAAACTTCAGCCTTTTACAAAGAAACCCTAAAGTATACAAAACTAATATACTTATAAAATAAATAAGGTATAATATAAAGAAAACTCGAAGTCTAATACAGAAGTTATAACAAGTTTCACAACAAACATCGCGAGAGCAAACGAACAGAAACAATACTATCGATAAAGGTACCAATGTCATTTTGGTTCAATAAACCTAAATATGTTGTCTGAAAAGTTATGGGACTAAAGACCAAACCTTAGAATAGGTATCGATGAGCAAAAATGGAGCGCGTGTATCACTAGTGACTTGTTGTGCCGATCGTTTTGGCTGTTACCTACTGGCTCGTTTAGTGATGCTATGTGCCACAATATACGTTCATGTTTAAAGAATGATGGTTCTGAAATTAATAGAGTAATTAAATGTATATTAGGTTTAGAGATAAAATAAACAAAACTTCGCGCTCTGTTTATACACATTTTTATCGTGACCTTGAAGATGACGCTTGTTCATACCTGTGCTTACTGTTCATACTCTGTTAGGCGCACTCTATAGTTTACCTATTTATGCTCTAAGGACCACACTAAATACTCAAGCGAGAGTGAGCACTTACTGCAAACACGGTGCTCGATTGAAGCGTCGGTACACGGAAGGGACTGGGTATTGTATGTTTTTGCTGGTCCTTTGCGCGTGAAAGGGCCAACAGTACTTTTCGGATTTTATTCATGGTCTTTTGTTCCGTGTTTGATTTCAGTCTTTTTAAATAGTATTTTTGTTCCACTGTTCCATTTGGTCAGGAACCCCTAAGGACTCTAGTCATTATAAATGTAGTTTAGGTAGGTGGTATGTAAGGTGATATTTGTATACTATTTATACCTCTTAAAATTTATTACGAAAACGATGATTTTACAATAATGTTTATTGCAGTTAACTATCTAAAGAAAATATTATGAATATCATAAAACAAAGTACAAAATAAACCCACGATCTTACCTCATATACCTAAAACACAATTTTCGCTTCCATTCCGAACTTTTGGCCTAGATCCGTTCGCTCGGCTGCACCTGCCGTAAAATGTAAAAATGTAAGTAAAATATGAGTTGGGTAGTAGATAGGGTATGTAGGTAGGTAGGTAGTAGAGATAGGTAGCGGGTTTTACTACCGCTTCGAGTCACGCGTCGGGCATATCTCCGGCGCCGGGGGTATTCGGGGAAAATGGCACACCACACTGCAACTGCATCTTTGAGAATATGCTAGAATATCTATTTAGTTTTTTTTTTTTATCATATTTGTGTTCAAAGAAAAGAGTTGCAGTAGGTAGTTATAAAATAGTACTCGTGTGGAAGGTTTCGTCTATAACTACTTTTCGGGACATATTATTTTAGCAACAGGTATCAAAAATGTACATTTAATACCAAAATACGGTTTTCATATAATTTAATTTTGATCAACATAAAAAAGTTAGTTCGTATACAGAGTTCATACATTATTCAAGAATGTTTTCTATCTCCACATTAATCAGGCAGCTCTACTACACTTATAAAGGAACCAAGCCTTCATCAACACAATCTCGCTGCTCATTAAACCCGTGAAACACCGAAAATAAATTAAACCAAGTCTGAAATTCATGCAGCATTTTCGTAAGAGAAGCAAACATATCTCGTAATAAAAAAGGTTTAACAAGGCTGATATTCATAATTCAGTGCTACATGGATGCTGGCAGCTGGCTCGCGGATGAAGAAAATCGAGCAAAACATTCGGAACATAACATAGGGAGGTATAACATAACAGATGTCGAGGGCGAGTAGGGATGACGTTAAAGGCACGTGCGAGTCAACAAATTATATTAAAGGAAATAAAGAAATACTAACTAAAACAAAGAAATTAATTTTCTAAATGTTAAACCTGTAAATAAACATATAAATTAATTATTTGGATAAAATTCTTACGTTTTCTTTATACCATAACAGCACTAAGAAAAGTAGCGATACACTTTCTGGCGATATACTCACTTTGCCTCTTTATACTGTATACTGATAGAAAATGTCTAATAAAATTAATTACGCCAATGTAAAACAGCTTTTTGTTTTATTTGACTAAACAGAATTTATTCTGTACTGATTCTGATGACTTACTCAGCGTAGCCTTTCATCGAACATAAATTAAGCCACGACATACTTTTTTGGTAATCTTATCATCATCATAATGACATAAAGATCAATAAAACGATTAATCAGAGGCAGAGAAACGAGATTACTGGGAATCATGCTCAGTAATCATAATTTAATTTCCATCCAAAAATGTTAAAGCCTATTTTTATATTTTTCAGAGAATTTTATCAAAAACGTTATATTTTCGCGTTCGCAGTTTCATGTTCGTTTCGATACGAATCGAAATTGATATTTTATTAAATTTGTCGCGTTACTTTTTTTGGTGAAACCCAATATGGCGTAGTTACCTACGTGGTGGAAATAAACTGTGAATTTTGTTTAATCCATTTACTGTAAATATAATTAAAGTTTAGGCTTCAAAAATCAAGTTTGACAGGATTGTTTTTAAAACGAATAAATAACTAATTTTGCTCGATTTTTGAGACTCAACATCTGAGTAGTCTAATTATTGCCACTCAGCGATGATATAGAATTTAAGTTCATAGCAAAATACGTAAAATTAATAACATAGCACCTTAGAAATTACAACACGCTTACTTAAACTTTATTTGTAAAGCATAAGTAGGTGTTGGTTACAGGGTGTTAATGTATAATAGTTGAGCACTATGTTTCACCACACAGCAATGTAAATTACACATTTAGATTGACTTTGTTATAGTTCAGTCATACGAGTTGGAGACCGAAAAATAAAAGTTTATTTTGGCAAGTAAAAAGATACTAAGATAATAATATTAAGACAAAAGCTTCACAACACCTAGTGTTTGTATCCCTGTTAATTGCGGTGATACCGTGATGCATTATGTTAATTGCGACTCGTTGGCAGGCCTACACGACACCCTCGCCAGAATAGGGCTGGCAGATGGCCAGACTTGATGTTACGATCTCGAATCCCGAACGAATTTCCTGATGACAATCAATTCGCGAAAAATCACATTTAAAAATAGAACAAGTTTGAAGATTTTTATTTATAAAAGATATTGATGTTATAATTTACAATTCAATACTTAATTTATAAAAGTGTTTAAAGTATTTTTAACCGACTTCAAAAAAAAGGAGGTTCTCAGTTCGACCTGTATGTATACGTATATATGTATGTATGTTTGTCAGCGATTATCCCGCGTTTGGCTGAACCGATGTTGATGCGGTTTTCAGAAAATAGTTTGTTAGGTCAAGGAGAAGGTAAAAAAATAACAATAATTGTGCTTGAAGTATAATTATACTTATTATCCTAATATTTTGGTTCTTTGATTTAAAATTATTTCATACTTTTCAGTGAATCGGCTGTTTGAAGGCGGTTCTCTTTTAAAAAAAAAGAAATTAAATAGTTATCATTTTTATTTCTATTTTTTTATTTAATTTTTTTATTATGTATCTATTTTATTGTCATGTAATGTTAACCTTTAAGAATGAGTGACAGAGTAAAGACTTCATTGAGTACGGAACACGAAACTGGTCCATGAAAGATTCATGGCATTTAGTAAACCGGGATAAAATTGGTCGTCGGGAGCAAAGTGACATACGTGAGGAGAGACAGCTAACAAGCGGGACGATGCCAAACCATGCCTCGATTGAGTTACCGTTGAACCGTGAAATAAAATCCCACGTACATTTTTTCTTTTCAGATTTTCTTGACTTTGAACTAATTGTAAACATAAACAAATGAATAAAAGGTAAACAAATAGACATTATATTCGATCGAAAAATATAGTAGACTTAATATTTTAAAAAAATTACTATGTACTAAAATTGTGCTTACCCTAAATATTATAAATTACATCTTTGTTTACGATCAGAGTAGCTAATATTGCAAAAGTTCTGCGTAAACATCTACAGATAAAACTTTTCGATACACAGTTTCCTTTCAACAAAACTATTGAACAAGAATTTCAATACGAGAAACAGGGTTTTTATTTCAAAATTCAATATTTGCAGCAGCCCTATTAAAACCGCGTCCACATTTTGCTGCAGCGGGCCTCGCCAAATGCACTCAGTTATATAAGCCGATGGTAAGTGGCTTTCCCGATATCCCACAGCGCAGTAAAGCGCTTTACTTCGGATTTGTTATAGACCACGTTGGTTTCTATTCTTACATGATGGCATTTAGGCTTAGCTTAAGATTGGCTAACATGTAACTGAAATGTCAAGCGCTTTTTACAATCATTTTCTTGATTTCCTAGGTTCTAGTTCAGTTCTAGACGTCTGAGACTTTTAGTAGACATCGATTAGGCACTCTACGACACTTTATAGACATGTAGTCGACACTCTAGGACGCTCAACTGACATTCAGTTGCTACTCTATTGAAATCAAATCGGCTATCCACGGCACTCTTGTGACACCCGGTCGACACTCCACGAAGCTCGGTGACACCTAGCAGGAAGTCATTGGCATCAAATCTTTACTCTACAACACTAAATCGGCTTAGACTCGACAATCTACAGTACCTTTCTCAATACAATAAATCCTTTTCTTTTGAAATTTAGTGACAGCATATACTACGCGAACCTCATTAAGTCATTACTTTATATGAACATCCCTTTCGTCTGTCTTGTAGTCAAACCAAACAAACAAAGTCCCTTTGCAAAGTTCGCTATATTAATATGGACTCAGTTGTGTGTAAGTTTGAAGTTATCTTCCTCGAGACGCAGGTAACTTTATTATTGCAGTCCTTAGGCCAACTTGGCATCGGTCTACCAAGTAGTAACTAATTAGTTTATATGTTAATAATTACTTACAAGTAGTATATTTGTTGAAGGTTGTTTAAATGTAATGAATATGCAATCGTTGCAAGTGACTATTCAATTTTAAAGAAACACAAAACCTAAATAATCGCCCTTTGAAATATAATGATAAAAGTATAATTATTACAAAAGTACAGAAAATTCTAGTCCCGGACAACTTTTCAAAGTAAATTAATTATTCTCTTACATTTCCACAGCTCACAGCTGAAACAGACGGAGAGTGAAAAAAGTAAAAAATTAATAAGTCTATCCATTTCTACTGAAATACGTTGCATTAAACTAATTAAATATTACTACAATAAGTTCCCCATAGTATCTACAGTTAGTTATCTATAGTATATATCCGTAGTATTTTTCTAAGGACGAAGTTCTTTAGTACCTAGAATATTATAATAATAGCGTCTTTACAACATAAAATAGCATGTCATAAGTCTATGAAAATTTTAAATAATAATAATAATAAAACTTTATTTTCAGACCATAGTCCATACAATGTTACACGAAATTATTATAGTAAAATAAACTCAAAAATAGAATAAAATCATAACCAAAGTAAATATTAAGTAAAAACAAATCAAAACAAAAATTTAACAAAATTACTTGATTTTTTCAATCAGTTTCTACCTCCCACTTACATTTACGGCTACACATCGTACGTTTCTTATTAGCGCTTTAAGGTTTCATAATTAAACACACGGAACCATACAACTCCTAAGTTTTCAGAAGCGCTGTAAGCGCTTCACAATTGATTTACAAGTACAACTGTGAGCAACATTGTATTACGTTACTTTCAAACAAAGTTATTCGTCGAGCGCTTTAGGATTTATGTACAAATGCGTCAGCTTAGGTTTTTGCAGCTCACTCGGGTGAAACAACTTAATGGATTTGTTGAGGTGCTGTATGTAATCTAGATTACAGGGGAGTGGGTTTAGTTCTTTTAAAGTAGTATATTTTCACGCTTTACGACCTATATTTCTTATTTTTTCTCTCTACAACATGGTAATTTCTCTCTAACACATATGTACAAGCTTTCTATTTTGGGCTGCATGTGTTGTTTGTGTCACGGATGTTTGTACGAAGGATTAAAAATATAGGTTTGTTTATTGCGCACCCACATTGCGCTACCACCTACTACCTTGAACCCCGGTTCACATGAAAATATAACCTTGGTAAAGATAAATCTGATTGAATTAGTTACTCAAACATGATCAATTTGTTACGGTCGGAAAATCCCTGAATATTAAAATTTATTTAACAATTTACTGTAAATAAAATAGAGAAAGCACGTAAATCTTTACCTATTTTATTAAACAAAACCCAAAACAAGTCTAACAATCGCGTCCAACATTATAATAACCAAAACGTAAACATGTGTAGTTAATTAAAATTCCCAATTACTCGCCTTGTTTGAAAAACAAATTATGGGCGTAACCTAACGGGCTTACAAAAACTCTATTATACATGGTGTAATAAATTTGAGTTATTCTGCGGTTACTCGACCCTCCTTTGCATAAAGATATCCAGGGTGTTCACAAAGTGGACGACGGAAAGGTCGCACTGATAAGGCGCTAGCTTCACTTTTATCTAATTTTGTAATGAATATTCTCTTTAAAAAGATAACGGCAAAGATAATTGTTTGACCTTTTAATATGTTGCTTAAGGAAATGATAAATCGGTATTATGTTTTTTTTTTTATAATATAGTAGTAGTTTTTTTATAACTTAGTACTATTGAAGAGTTAGTGATTAACAAAATTCAGGTAAAAAATAATAAAAGTAAAAAAATCAAAATGCCAACTAAAAGTTTATCCGTCACACTATGCACGTTTTACAGCCTTAAATCCTACAAGTTTGGAATAAATCGAGTTTATATTTCTTATACTTTTTACTTATACTTTAAAACAGAAAATACAATTTCTATAAAACAAAGTTTCCATAATAAAGGTAAGGATATCGTCATATAGTTCACTTACAATTTGGGTTACCCACGGTGAAGCCTAGCGAATCCTTTACAACTAACGCTTTCAAATAAAGACATCAAAATGTTAGTAGTAGTAATTTAGTAGTTGTGTTTACATCTTTTCAGCAGTTTAATAATCAACGGTCTAACACACACCCACCGGTCTCAATCCGTCGCAATATTGTTCGTTGACGTGACTTTATTGATACAAATGTCCTCAGTCCTGACGCTGTCGACTCCGAATTAAAAGACATCTGAAGCTTTATGGAAAATGTATTGACTTATTGCCTCTGCACGAAGTTTTAATAATGTGGAGGTAGGATGGAGGCTGCATGTTGATACGCATATGCAAAAATAGATTTGTCCTTTTTGAAAGTAGGTATATTTTCATGTTTCATGTATGTGACCACCATATTATATTATAACTTTGCTAAATAAAACTAATTATCAATGATATATTGTCGGAGCAAGTTTTTAATAAATACTTATGATCCTTAAGGAAGTATAAAAACACAAATAAAAAATATTACTAGCTTAAATTAGAAAAATAATTAAGTTTAGTAAAAATAATTAAGCAAATTTATTTATAGTACTAACCAAGGTAGGTACGTACTATAAATAAATACAAAATCAAACCTAAGACCACACAAGGAACACAAACTATGAAAAATCAAAACCGACTGTACCGACTACGCAGTTGCCTCATGTAAGCGGATACTACCTAACAAACAATTACAATAGCCGACGTTCCCTTCTCTCCGAAATCCGTTAAAGGAATTACGTTAAGTTTGTAATGCTATTAGTTCTACTCTTCAGTTTTAATAACAAGCTTTACAGAGTCTCTTACGATTCCCTAATTTATTCAGAGAGGTCAAAGAGAGGTGGACGCTTTCTGAAAACTGTCAACTAATTCTAAGCTCTAATTAAAACAATTTACACTAACTTCTATTGTTTATTGTTGAAGGTAATGACTGGTTGTTAAAATACTTTGATGTTCAGCTTAATATTTTCAAATAAGGGGCCAATTAATATTTCCCAAACAAAATTATTTTTTAAAAGGTGCGTCTAGATTAGGCGAACGCGCACCGAAGGACCAGCACGCAAGCAGGACGCACCCTAAGGATTGCCCAAGAGACAAATTTTTTTTTTGTTATTTATCCCATTTTTTTTTTTATTAAATGCAAATTATTTCGTGTATAAACTATATACTAATCGTTTGTATATGTTTATGTATGATTAGCTTTTAAATATTGCTTTTATTTATATCACAGGTAATCTAAATACCTAAGTAACCAAACATTACGAAATTTAACCAAACATAGCTGTATAGGTACATAGTATCATTAGTACCTCAGTCCACTGACACACGGTCTCTATTCGTAGAAACCTTTTGACATGCCTTGACATTCCTGTTAGGGTTTAGTTAGGACTACATATATATTGTATGTAAAGCTATTTACTTATTTAACTAGATATTTTTTCGCATACGCGACCTTTGTAAATGTGACGGCAATGTAAATTTAGTTGCGTGTACTACTTCATTTTTATTCCATTTTGAATGACATCGTTTACATCAATCTAAACATTATGCTATTTACGTTGATGTCGCATATTTGTATATTTTTTAAAATAATTGTTATTTTAACATTGATGTTAACCTTTTTTTCAAAAGAGTAATCTATGGAATTTCTTGCCGGTTCTTCTCCATTGGAATGACATTTTGAAACCTGCAACTAGAGCCAGTAATTTAACGTTTTAAGAGAACTAAAAAAGGCCTACTTGAAATAAAAATATTTTGAATTTTTTTTTTGACACGTTCCACCTACATGGTCAAAGATTCGCAGTAATGAGATTGGTCTGATCTCGCCGCTGGCCTGCCGATGTGTGAACGTCGAGAAAACCTGTCTTTCACAGTCATGCACACACTGGTTAGTGGATATACTTTGACATCGATAGCCTATTTCAAGTGACTGATTTTCGCATCACATTTCACGGACGTGTTGGTGAAATGGTGACTGTATAATTGCATCATAAATTTTTATTAAAAAGAAAAATGGTTTGAATGTAATGTGACTTCAAAATCATCAAAATCAAAAAGTTTTTATTTCTCATAAACCAAAAAAAGGCGCTTAAGAAACGTTACGTTAAAAACTACTGACTCTAGTTGCTCGGTTCCAAAGTGTCCTTCTAATGGCTCCTACACACAGTGCCGGCGGCAGTGCCGCCGGGCGAGCCGCCGGCCAAGCCGCCGTGCGCCCGGCGGCATTCAAAGCCGCACAAAGGAGCCGCCGGCATTTTTTTGTGTGACGACGCGCGACGGCTTGGCCGGCGGCGGCTCGCCCGGCGGCACTGCCGCCGGCACTGTGTGTAGGAGCCATAATGGAGAAGAGCCGGCAAGAAACTCCATAGGTGACTCTTTTAAAAAATAAATTGTTACAATTATTTGTACATTATTGTTAAAATATATGCGTCAACAACGCAGTACAAACTACGTTGTAAAAAAGAAAATTTAAAATAATTTAATCTGTAATAGAAATTATCACTTTGACAACCGAAGAAGTCAAAGCAACCAATCCGTTATTTAATGAATAATAAAAACTACGCTGTTGACGCATTCACATGAAAAAGAAAGTAGAAAAAATGAAAATTATAAAAAATAAAATAATAAAAAGTAATAATAATAAAAGGTAAAACAATTTTACATACAATACACAATATGTAGTCTTCGTACTTCAAGTAAGGATGAATCTCTGTTAGTCAGTTCACAACACTTATATTTAAGCAAGACAGATGGTAATAGGCCTGACCTCTTTCACATTAAACTTATAAGGATATAGGCAATAAAACCGAAGTCTATTACCATGTATCGGGGCGACATTTATCACTATTATCTCTGTCTAAAAGATTTTTCACCGATGCACATGAACGCGATTTGGATTCACGCTTTGAAACGATTTCAGCTTTATTATACACATTTAAGAGTAAACAGTTTAGGCAGCAACACATTTTTTAATCTGATTACAATAAATAGCCCGTCATCCGGCTGAGGCAGTTTATGGTTCTTATATGCAAAGTTTATACAAACCCCTTACGTGATACATACTCTCTATGTAATACATACTGCCTTATGTGACACATATCTTCTATGTAATACATACTGCTTTATGAAATACACACCCCTTATGTAATAAGTACTGCCTTATATACAACATACCCCTTATGTAATACATACTGCCTTAGGTAAAACATGCCCCTTAGGAAAACATACCCCTTATATTATACATACTGCCTTATGTACAATTTATGTCCTATGTAATACATACTACTTTGTGTAAAACGTACCCCTTTTGTTATACATTCTGATACATGTCTTCTATGTCATACAAACTGATTTATTTGATATATAGCTATGTAATAAGACATACCAGACTATCAAAGGATCTCATAATTTGCACAAAATATTGAAAAAATAGGGTGGAACTTATTTTGTTTTTAATAGTGTACTTTGCCAGGGGTGTCGTATAGATAGTAGAAGCGTCTCGTCAATATACTTTTGTTATCTCGGATCCTCATGTATTTGCGTGAATACTTAAGTTAAAAAGTAATTTTATCACTGTTGATGACCATAAAAAATTAGTAAATAAAATAGCTATGAATCATTTCATGAATTACTAGCCTAGCAATAAAAAAACAAAAGTTACAGAACAACAATAAAGCGATTAGGTAATTATTGTCGGCGCGAGAATGAAGCACGTCGTTATGTGACGTCACGTAAACCGTGGCCATTATACCGAGTCACGGCGACTCCACGTTACACAGGCTTAACACGTCGCCTTCTGTAATCATAGAGGAGTTATCCTTAATGAGGCACTTTGATTTTTAACTGCTTTAGGGATGAGTCATAATTTTACGGTATTAAATTCCTTAATGAATAGAGTTCCTAAGGCTCGGCGCAAATGGGCCACCGAGGACAGCCACCGGTATTTTGTGTAGACTCGGCGTAGTGTCTGCTACAGCAGAAAATATATGAAAAAGGTTGTTGGTGGCCACTGGTGGCCCATGTGGTCGGTTACCCGTTTACACCAAACCTTTATGTATTCTTTAATCATTAGTAAAGAAGCTGTCTGCGTGGTTAGGATTTTCGTACTTAACATTGATTAACACGCTAAGAAGACTAGTAAACATACAGTAATCCTTATTGTGTTTGTTTAAATTTTTAATAAAAACATTTCACTCCGAGTTCTGGCGTGTTTTTCGTTTAATATTTTCTTTGGTTTCCAAGCACCAAGTTAGGCATAATATACATACCTTCAGGCCCCTTAGATACAGTATAACATTTGTGACCTTTTGTCTCCGTGACCTATCAAAATAAATTATAAGTAATATCCCCTGTAGGGCTTCTCAGTAATCCCAACTATTTAATCGTACAGCGATCGCCGCGGGGTAGCGTGTCTTTTTGAATTAATTTTAGATTGCCCAGGCCCAGGTCTGAGATATATTATTGAAAGAATATATGTCTACTTATTTTTCCCTCCCGATAATTGTCAACCGACCTGTTATTTTTTTATTATTTTGATGTAGATGAATTGAATACTCTTAACATACATACTCAGTAGTTGTTACAACAACAAAAAATGAATCAATTCTTTAAAATGTAAACATAATTCAAATCCATTCCACTCAGAAACCAAACAAAAAAAAACAGTTTTCACTGGTTTTCACCTTGTATAACTAATAGTCATAGTTTAGCGGGCAGTACCAGCTCGTGACAGCCGCGGCTTGAAGCTTGAAGGCCAGACATGTTTCGTGCAGACTGGAACTTAGGCTTTATTGATAACATGTTCAGGAGCCTAGGTTATTTATGAGTGTGTATAACGGCAATAGGCATAACTTTGATGTTTTGACTGCTTCGTGCGCTAAGTTATTCAGGTATTTTGATTTGTTTCAAGATACCAAATTACGTATCGGTCGGTCTCTGATAGGCTCGCATGAGTAAAGTTGGTCAGTTTTAAAGATCATAGAAACTCAATAAAAAGAAACTCCTTTTAACCCTTTAACCGCCCAAGTCGTATAGTTATATGCGACAAATATTTCCGTGCCCCTACCGCCCGTGTGGTATTTATGCGACAGAGAATATTCACGATTTTTGTTGTTTTGTTCGATTTTATTGCATCTATTCTATATCTCTCTACACCATGATATTTTACAAATCGGACCTTAAGAGGAGCAGAAAGAGAGGAGAAAAGTGTAAAGTTTCTAAGCCGAAAGCCCAATTTCATTACCCTCCACCTTGCAGTTTTTACGTCCTGTCTAAATACATTGACTTGTAATCTCATGAATTCTAAACCGTCTCGTGCTAAAACTGGTATTAAATCCAGACCACCTTTCCCCGCGGCCAAACTTAACCAATACCTAATCCTACGATACTTTAGATTCAAGTATAATCTAAAGTTAAAGGTTTAATTCCCGAAGTTTCCAGAAACTTCAAGTTTACAGCCCAACGGCTACAGAAATCCTAAATCAAACGTAATTCGAGGAGAATCATCCAATTAAATATGTATTTAGATACTTGCTTTATCTAGAACTTGAGGTTTGATACAATAAATGAATTGGAGAGAAAATTAAGTTCGTATTATTATAAGACTGCTTCAGTTACGGTTGAGGGCTTGTAGTGATTGGTGTGAGGTTTGGAGAAATAAGTTTACTATTTAACTGACAAGATCACTGAAGGACAAGTCAAAGACCTCGAGAATGGTTATTTTAGTAAGAGTTTAATAAACTTTAATATTGTTATCAATGACAGTTCCAAAATTAAAAAAAAAAACTATGATTTTTTTAATAGATTTTCTTCTTCTAAACATTTTTAGATCTAATCCTATAATTGTCCCACTACTGGGAAAAGTCTTCCCCAAGCTATTTCGTCTATTTTTTATCTGTATTTAAAATATTTGACTAAATATTTAAGGACTACATTTATCTACAAACATTCCTATACCATCATAAATACATTCTGTGTCAAGGTCACTAATAACCGTATGACGTCACAAGCAATCGATGTAAATGAATAATAAAGTTGTTGTGTTTCAGGCGTCATTCGTCGAGTGTTTATAATCACGCCTAAACCTGACAGGTCATACGATCGGTCTGGGTTTTGAATACTTAAGTACTATTTGTTTTATTGTGTCATTTTAATGAACATTAATAGTCAGTCCATAGGGAGCCATTTTTAATTGCAATGGTTTGATCAATATGCGTGGTATTTAAATTGTTGTGCTCGTAGAACAGGTATAATTCAAGTTTAATAGGTCTAATGTGTTTCGGCACTTTAATAACGTATTTAATATTTTTTTATATATTAAACAAAATATACATTTGACATGGTTGATCACACTAACATACCACACAAACCATCGTGGGTTTAACAGTGGTATGTCAGACACAACATCTCGGTACATAATTATACATATAGGTTTAGTTAGCCTGATAAATGTTTTTTTAATACAGTTTTACACATAATTTTACAATTTTCTGCATTTATAGCGTTGCATATTTCTCGTTGCGGATTTTGGGGTTGTTTTAAATAGGTGCAAAGTAGGCAGCATGCATTGCCACGTTCGTGCTCCATAAACATTGTTGTAATGAGGTACCTTGTATGTTGGCAAATATGAGAGATAACGTAACGACTTTGGCCTTATAATTTTTTCCACATTTTACAAAATTATGGCAATCCTCGCTAAGTACACAAATACTGACCTTGTCGAAAACATTTACAATTTGACAGTATTTGAATAGTCCAGATTCATCGTCATGAAACTGTAATCTTATTTTTTTGGGTTCGATTGTTTTTAAGTTTTAACTTTTAATTCTGATCGTACTACATGTATATATTCGATACACTTATGTGGCGACATGTCAATATAATTCCTATGCTCTATACACTCTCTCACAGCGCGTTTCAGATATACAGGACTAAAATAAATAAAAGGTAAATAAATCTACATAAGTATCAAAACATGTATCTCAAAGCAAAAACGCTGGTTCGATTCAAACAGGTGATAACCTTTATCTCAAACACAAGTCCTTGACATCCAATAAATCTGGATCTAAAACATTATATAACAAAAGAAAGCTTCAACAGACCAGTGGTTTGTACATCAGTCAGCTTATCAGCGCTCCTCCGCCATTCTTCACGGGATCTCCGGCTTATCTCTGCCTAACACGTGTCGTATTCAACACAACACACTTTATCTTGTACACGTGTAATTTGTACAATAATACCCCCATGTATTGTAATTTTTGTATGAAAAAGGTATGAGTATTTATTGTTCTTTCTGGGATGAGCGGCTCAAAATATGTCGTGTATTCCGAGAAACTGTTTAGGTATTTATTATTAAGAAAATTTTAGAGAAATTATAAAAAAAATATACTGGTGTTCTATTGTTTTTTCATGATTTTTGTGCTCAAATGTTTCGAAAAACCCGACATTCTATACGGCTTTGGCTGGGTGACCTTTACGTTTTTGACTTACCGGATATCGAGACTGCTTTCTACGACAAAGAAAGACAAAACGAAAAAGTTATTACAGTAGATATCTACAGTTTCAAAGTTAAACTTTCACTGCGAAATATTAATTAAATTTAATTAAGACACAGGTGCGACATGGCCTTGCGAAACCAATTCTCAGAACTTCAAGAAGTTACAGATATCGTATGAAATAGCGTAATATACGCACGAATTACGACTTTATTCAAACTTTTATAGCCGGCTGTAACAAAACTTATTTTCGATAAAAAATCGAATTTGCAATTCTTTTCACGGATGGCACTCACGGCCGAATTTAATAACCTTAATCTATTTATAGTTTCCCTTACGTGACATGAATTTATAACTTTATTTACTCCTGTTCTTTTTGAGGTATTCCAAAACAATTTTGGACTATATTGAGTGCTTTATCATGAAGCGAATACTCTACCTTGCGTCATTTACTCATTTTGACAATTTCATATCCCTAGTAGAGCAGATTAATGCTTGAAATCAGTCATGTATCTATCTACTGATACTGACTGATTTCAAGCATAAACAATACAAATCTATCGGTACACTGATGTATTATATCTGATAGCCCTAGTGCAGTTTATAGGCGTTATAGATAGGAGTCCACGGCACGCGTATCATTCATCAATTTGTATCGCAGTATCGCTCGCTCAATTAAGGCGATATCGTGTGGCAACCGCTGCCCGAGTTAAATAAATGTGGGCTCGTGTAACTGTAGGCCGTAATACCTTTGTTATGGCACTAGTTATCAGTTTCGTGATTTTATGTACGCAATTAGGGCCGTTAGCGTTAATTAACATATTTTTATTTTGATGTGTCTACTTTGTCGGCTTTATTTTTTGGACTTTTTAATCAAACTCAAAGCAAATAAAATTTGCCAAAACACATCATCATGTGTTTTGGCATGTTTTATTTGCTTTAATTCCAATTTGTGAGCTACCATAATACTGCCCTAATTTTCCTTATTTATTTCTGTCAAATTAAACCCAATATCTCAAGAAATAGGTACCTATAGCTATACACACGTGTTCCGTATCTCGAAGCTCCCCACAACACAGTTTATTGGCTGAGCATGAGATATGCGCGCGGCGTCGCCCGCTCTCCGTGCAGCGTATCACGACCTTTTCTAAGCTTATTACGTTTTTATTACAAACATTCACTCACTTCCCTGGAAGAAATTGTGGCGACGCCGGGATCCGACGCCTTCTCAAATATGAAATATTTCATTATTTTTTACACAATACACTCACTTAGGAAGAATGAATGAACGTAATTTTGCAGTGCGGCAAAGAACGGGCTCAATTTTTTCGTTTCATTTCGTTCTATTCGGTTTTACCAAAAAATTTTTTTAAATATTAGTGCATCATTCATTTAAAAAAATACCTCGTTTTGGGTTTACCCGGATTTTTAATCCCCTTTTAAATTATGTAGCTGGTTTTAACAGATCTTCATGATAAAAGTTTTCTTGAGAATATTTACTGAAATAATAATCTTTTGACATCATATCTTGTCGGCTGCCTATAACGCCCACACAAAGACATAGTCTTTCTTTCAGGAGCAATTATGAAAAAATAAACAATAAATTTATCCTTTGATCTTATTTCAATATGTCAGTCAAAATTTGTCTTTTGTAGATACTCGTGTATTCTTGCTGGGGAATTTCATGTTTTTAAGTATACGTTTTCGTCATTAATTTGCGTGATCAACAACGTACATTTACAAAATATTTACCATCCTCATAGTTTTGATTTCATCCATTATTTTGATTTTGTAATCACACTAACACCGCTCTTATGGTAACTTATTTAATTTAGCCTCAATATTATCATCATAAAAGTACCTTGGTTAGCTTGTTACGGAACTCATTGGAGACTAAGCAAGGTCCTGATAGTACGATATACAGGTTCTATTATCCTTTATAGTCACAATTACATGACTATGTCTGTATAATCTCCCGCCATGTTCTCTGGTAAACAAAGAGGTTCTATCTCCATTTGAAAGCCTCCGGATTTCGTCTTTGAGCCCACGAAGGACGTCGCTTATTTCACTGTGTAATAAATATCCTATTCTTTAAAGGGCCCTTTAATTTCCGCTTTTGAAGCCCAAATGATGGCCAGTCCCTTTTATTTTTTAAAAGGAACTAATTGGAATTTTGCAAGCGTACGATAAGTTTACACGGATTTGGGAAGATAAATTGTGAAAATAGTGTTTTGTTGTTATAACATAACACTTTATTTTTACAAGTTACTCAACATTTAGAACAGTGGCACTTAACAGCTCTAGTCTACCTGCAGTCCTAACCAGCACTAAACTACAATCTTAGCTGATTTTCGTTAAATGCAAGTCAGAATAAGTACTCTAAAATATCAATATCAAGCAGTCCTCTCCATTACATGTATACTTGTTGTCATAGTGACAAATTAGTGTTTTTTGACACTAACCAATTTATTACTGGGTTTCAACTAACCCATGAAACTATGTATCTTCCTAGAAGATATAAATTTTTAGTTGCTAGTTTAATAGCTTTTAATATTAACCCAGTTATAGGAGATATAACACAGAGTAGGTTAAGTGTAGATTTAAGTAACAATGTAGATTGTTTAAACTTTCACTGCCGACAATAGAGAAGCATTCCGATAGCATTCTGCTTTACCATCAGAATATAAATCGCTTTTCTGGCAAAATTCTAGATGCTGAACTGTTAGTAGATAAATATTCAATTGATATTCTTTGTTTTTGTGAAACCTGGTTAAAACCAGATAAGATGAATTTTCATGTTAATAATTTTGCAGTAGCCAGTGCGTTCAGCAGATTATCAGCTGAGGGGGGTGGGTCTATGATTCTATGTAAAAACTATCTTAAATTTAAGGAACGTCAAGACATCACCTCTTTCTCTGTTGACCGCATATGTGAGGTAGCATGTGCAGAGATAGAAAGTCTTATTATTCTTTGTGTATACAGACCTCCCGCGTCTCATTTATTGTCTTTTTTAAATATTATGGAAGAAATACTTAGTAAATTATGTTTATTTATTTATTTATTGTTCACAAAATCCACAGCTCTTTGAAAAACACATACAACTGATCTTATAAACTAATCTTACAGCCAATTACGGATTTATAATTTAATAACCAAACATTATTATGCAACAGATAAACACCTACAAAGTTGAAAATATGATTAACATACTATGCTAGCACCAGCTAAATACATAAAAATTAATAATTTTTTATTATAATATATAAGTGTCTGTATATGTGTGAAGTGTGTAGGATTGTGGTTGGGAGTGTTATGAGTGTGTATGTGTTGTGTAAGAGTAATTGTGTAAGAAATGTCCATATTACTATATGTATGTACATATTTTATTTTTTATTTAATATTATCCTTAGCTTATCATCATCACAGATCGTAGTCAGTAGCAGTCTTCTGAACATACCTTTATTACAGTGAAATATATCGATGTGTGAGAATTTTTTGTTATAATTATGTAATATCCTACCAACAACCGAATTTTGCGCATAATTGGTACCACTATGAGGAACGTCAAATAACTGGGTGTGCCTAGTTCGACGAGATGGAGCTTTTAATTTAAGAAACGAGTTATTTAGGACAATACTATCAATGGTACCATTACAGATGTTATATAGAAAGGTTAAGTCCAAAAACATTCGTCTGCTCTCAAGTGGGAGTATATTATGATGTTTGCAAGATAGAAGGTAATCCTTAGATTTACAATTTGTGCGATAATTTATATATTTGAGGAATTTAGACTGTATAGATTCAATTTGTTGTATATAAATAAGGTAGTGTGGATTCCAGATACAGCTGCAGTACTCTAAAGTACTGCGTACGTATGCGAAATAAAGAATTTTTATGCAGTCTATATCAGTAAAAATTTTACATGCACGCATTATAAAACCCAGATGTTTGTATGCCTTGCCTACAGCATAGGCGACATGCTCCGCAAACAGAAGTTTTGAGTCAAGGATAACACCAAGATCCTTGACACTATAGCAACGGTTGATATGGCCACCATTGAGGCTATAATTGTGAAAAAATATATTTCGCTTTCTGGTGAAAGTTATAATGTGACATTTACTTACATTTACATTAATTTTGTTGGAGCTATAATATGCAGATAAGCTGTTTAAATCGGCTTGGAGTTTTCCACAGTCATGTTTATTTCTAATAGTCATGTAAATCCTGGTATCGTCTGCGTACATCAGAAACCTTGCATTCAAGACATGCTCTCCTATGTCGTACAGATAGGCTGAGTATAATAAAGGAGCTAAAATAGAGCCCTGCGGCACTCCGGAAGGAATTATAACACGGTTCGATCTTGCTCCACCTACTGTAACAACTTGGGAACGATTTCTGAGGTACGAATCAAGCCACTTGAGCAAGTTACCACGAATTCCGAGCTCATGTAGCTTGCGCAGAAGGATAACATGATCCACACGGTCGAACGCTTTTTCGAAGTCCGTGTAGATCACGTCAACCTGCCCCCCACCATCCATATCACGAAGCACGTCTTCCAGAAAAACTGCTAAATTCGTATGAGTTGATCGACCCTTAATGAAACCGTGCTGTTGCTGCGGAATAAATTTAGAAATGGTGGGGTAAATAAAACCGTGTACTATCCTCTCTTTTAACTTTCCTAAGACGTTTAAAATAGAAATAGGACGATAATTTTCAATAGATTTCCTACAACTTTTCTTATGAATGGGCACAATGTGTGCGGTTTTCCATAATGTGGGACAATATCCTTCTCTAAAACATCTATTAAAAATATAAGTAATTGGCAAGGACAAGGGCTTAGCACATTTAACGAAAAATAGCGGGGGTATTGTGTCACTACCGGGACCCTTCGATGTGTCTAGACCCTTCAGCAACTTTAAGATATGCTTTTTGTCAATTGTTAAGTTATGTAATGTGTCGCCAAATGTTTCACGGCCAGTGGAGAATGGAGGGTAAACGATGCTGTTATTACTAAAATTCTTAAAGAAGAAATCATTACAGATTTCGGACTCACTAGTAAGGTTATTATCGCCATATGTCATGTATTTAGGATAACTATTTTTATTATTCTTCTTAGCTTTAACATATCCCCAAAAAAGTTTTGGCGAGGCTTTTATTTTTTCTTGAGATCTGCTAAGGTAATTTTTACGACATTCTATTTGCAACTTTTTCTGCCGATCCCTTAATAAAGCGAAAGTCGCGTAATCCTGTGGATTTTCATATTTTTTCCATTGTTTATGTGCTTTAGATTTTTCTTTAATAACATTGATTAGTATGCGATTATACCAAATTGGATAGTTATAAGTCCCCCCAACCGTAACTTTTGGTACATATTTATCAATAATTGTGTTAATTACCGAGTAGAACATTCCAATTGTACATTCAAGCGGTATGCTATTATTAAAGAGTAATTCCCAGTCATAACCTAGTAGTTCATTATTAATGGCCTCGTAGTTTGCTTTTCTAAACAAGTGTTTTTGGAATGATTTCAATTTTAAGGGAGGAATTAGGATGTCTACGGCATTGATAAATAATGCAGGATGAAACGCGTCCTCCGGTACCAATGGACAGTCAGATCTTAAAATAGTAGCAGGAAAATTTGCGAATATCAAATCTAAAGTGTGACCATGAGATGTTGTAACATGAGATGTTGTAACAACAAATCAATATATATTTGTGGTGACTTTAATATTAATATTTTGGTTGATTCTATTGATAAATGTAAACTGCTGTCGTTATTTAAGTCATTCAATTTGAATTATATCTTTAATGAGCCAACTAGAATAACTTCATCCTCTGTTACTTGCATAGACAATATTTTTACAAATGGTGAGGTGCTTAACTTTAATGTCATTCCTGGTGTAAGATCTGACCATATGGGTCAATTAGTATCAATCAAAGCTAAAAGTAAATTGCCTTTAACTAAAGTTATAACAATCAGGCCCTTAACTAACCATGTATTAAATTCTTTTAAAAATAATACTACTTCAAATCTTTATAGTAAGTACTCTTTTTCTGGAGCCCCAAATAAGGATTATAATCAATTGTTTTTAATTATACATAATTTGTTTCAGGAAATGTGTCCTTTAAAAGACATTAAAATTAATTTTAAATTACAATTTAATGAGTGGGCTACTAAAGGCATTAGAATAAGTAGGGACATACTTTATAGTCTTTATGATAAAAAATCTTTTAACGTTAATCCTGATTTTCAAAATTATGTTAGAAAATATTCCAAAATATTTAAAAAAGTTTGTTTAGTGCCCAAGTCAAAACTTATTAGTAGGCGTATAGATAAATCAGATAACAAAATAAAAACAGTATGGAAGATCATCAATTCTGAAACTGGGAATAGTAAACAGAGAGATACTGACCTGTCTTTGAAAATAAATAATAAAATCATTTCAAATAAGACAGAAGTTGCTAAAGCGTTTGAAGATTTCTTTTCGAATATACCTGTGGAAGTAACAAAATCTCTTCCTTCTTCTTCAATAAAAGCTGAATTATTACTTACGAAATTCGTTGATAGGAGTATTCCAAATTTTAATTTTAATCATGTATCTCCTACCACTGTTAAGAAATCATTTAATTGGATTAAAGTAAAGACCACAGAAGATTTATGGGGAATATCTGTCAAAGTAATTGAATCCATAATTGACACTATTGCCCCGATTCTTGCAAAGATATTTAATGACTGTGTTGACTGTGGCACTTTTCCTGATTTAATGAAACACAGTAAAATAATTCCTATTTTTAAATCTGGTTGCAAGAATGATCCATCTAATTATAGACCAGTTTCAGTACTTCCTGCTTTAAGTAAAATATTTGAAAGAATGGTACTTGACCAGATGATGTCACATTTTAGTAGACATAAGATTTTTCACCCTCGTCAATTTGGTTTCACTAGGGGAAGGTCCACCACCGACGCCGGGGCCAAATTAGTGTCTCACATTCTAGAAGCTTGGGAGGGTTCACAGGATGCCATCGGCATTTTTTGTGATCTCTCCAAGGCTTTTGATTGCGTTGATCATGATACTCTAATTCTTAAACTAAAACATTACGGATTACGAGGACAATCCTCAGAACTTGTATTGTCATATCTCTCAACTAGGCAGCAAAAAGTAGGCGTAAACGGAGTAACTTCGACGGGTTCCTTAATAAGAATGGGCGTGCCTCAGGGTTCAATTCTAGGCCCCTTTCTATTTTTAGCATATATTTATGATCTCCCCTATATGATGGACGACTTAACTGACATTATTTTATTTGCTGACGATACCTCACTCATTTTCAAATTGGATAGGAAAACGAGGGATCTTAGTTATTTAAATGGTGGCCTTCAAAAATTATCTGATTGGTTTTCAACGAATAACCTGCTTTTAAACACATCCAAAACCAAATGTCTTAAATTCACACTTCCAAATGTGCGGTCTCAGTCAGATTTAAATCTCATGCTCGACGGCGATAAACTCGATTTTATTAACGATACTGTATTTCTTGGTATTACAATAGACTCTAAGTTACAGTGGGGTGCTCACATAACAACTTTATCTAAAAGGCTTAGTTCGGCTGCATTTGCAGTTCGGAAAATTAGGCAATTAACAGACGTTCCCACTGCTAAATTAGTTTATTACGCGTATTTTCACAGCATAATGTCATACGGCATTCTGCTGTGGGGCTCTGCGGCGGATGTGGAGTCTATATTTATTTTGCAAAAACGAGCAATTCGTGCCATCTACTGCATGAGCCCTCGCGAGTCTCTAAGGAATACATTTAAAGAAATTAACATCCTAACGTTGCCAGCTCTATATATCTTGGAAAATATAATGTACATTCGCAAAAATATACTGAGTTTTAGTGTTAATAGTGATCACCACAATATAAATACAAGAAATAAAAATAAGCTAGTAGTTCCAAGATTTAGACTAACTAAAACTAATACTAAATCTTTTCTAGGAAATTCAATTCGATTTTATAATAAATTACCGAAAGAGATAACAAGCTTGTCTAATAAAAAGTTTAAAACATGTATTAAATCAAAACTAATAAAGAAGGCGTATTATTCGGTTAGGGACTACGTAGAGGATAAGCGCGCGTGGAATTAGTATCATCTGCATATGTGGCCTCCCTGGCGGTCTGCTAATAATATTGTTTTAGCTTATTACTACAGTTAGCTGCCCCCATAGCCTCTATTTTCAGAAGGCTCTTGACATTCCTTGACATTCTTGTTAGGGATTTGAGTAGGACTACATATTGATGGTATGTAAAGTTATATTTTTTATCTTCTATAATTTTTTTGAGTTGTTTTTCTTTATATTTTCATCCTTTGTAAATGTGACGCCAATGTAAATTTAGCTGGATATTCGATTTCAATTTTTTCTTCCATTTGGATGCCTTAGTTTATATTAATCTAAACATTCTGCTGTTTACATTGTTGTCGCATATCTTAAAATCAGTGTAATCTTAACCTCGATGTTAACCTTTTTTTTAAAAGAGTAACCTATGGAGTTTCTTGCCGGCTCTTCTCCATAGGAAGGACACTTTGGAACCGTGCAACTAGAGTCAGTAGTTTTTAACGTAACGTTTCTTGAGTGCCTTTTTTTTGGTTTATAAGAAATAAAAACATTTTGATTTTGATTTTGATTTTGATTATATCCAGACATTGTATTTTCTTTACGCCCAAAAATAATATAATACGTTTTTTAAATGTAATACAAATGCTGACAAGAATGAATTCAACAGCTGCATTAGGTGGTATATGAATTCTAACACACACTTATAACTAGTACAACGTCTATCAATATGTATCGGGCCCATATGCCGCACTTGAGCATCGCTGACGCAGCGCCTTTGCGACCGCGTCGAGGGCTCATTCATGAAGCTCCGATTGATTCCGAAACTAGGCGAGCGCACCCGAAGAGTGCTCATAGATCTAAGGGCTTCTAGATCGGTAGACAAAATGCTAGACATTGATATTGAAAAATGTAATTTGTATCTACAAATACCCTCTTTGCCTACATTTTCGCAGCTCTACATATCTATCTGTTCTGTAACCCTGAAAATTAATCTTCTCTCCTTTCTTATTCGTTTTCTTGGTAATAAATTTAATAGTTCATTCATTTTAAGCTTAAAAATATATTTTTGTACTACAAAAATATTCATCGCCTTTTGCCTGTTAAATAACTTTGAAGTACCAAAGTTTTCTTCAACTTTTTTGGAATAAATATGTATAAGCCATAAATACTCGTATTTTAAGTAGTCTTTACTGTCTGGTAAAATATAAAAAAACTTTACATTTTCGAAAATCATGGTATAAATTTAGTAAACCTTTTTTGTTCGCTTTGGTTTAACAAATGATCTCAGTAAGCGACAGTTTCTATTGGTTCAGTATTTCCTCGGAAGTTCAATTGTTGAATGAAGACCAAGCGGAAGACACCAGCCAATAAATCTCCGTCCCGGGTAATTGATTCGTCGCGGATGCGGCCACCAAACTTATCAGAACTAAATAGAATCTAAGACCATCGTTTAAATGTACGAACTATTTAAGTTTCTACATTTAAATGTAGACCAGAATATTGTTATAGCTTTTGCATTTAAATAAACAAAAGATATTTTTATCCATTATAACACTATATCTATCGGTGTCTAGACAGTTAATCCGTATTTGCATGCTCTTTAAATGAAAAAGAAAATGGATTGATAGTATTATGTAGACTATATTATATTATGTTTAGAGAGCTTTGTCATTTTAAGTAAAAAAAACAATTTTTGGACATTCATACCTAAACTATTTTTTTTTTTTTTATATTGAAAATTAACGCAAATAACAACATAAATAGTAAATAATATTGAAAAAATATGGCACAAATTTCCCGCGTTGCGTTATTTTTTTAAACAGGCCAAGGTATTCGCATTCGGCCGCAAATAAGGTGTTTTTTCGCGCGGCCTACCGTAGGGATGTGCCGATATAACAGACTAATGAAATCAATCTAGCGCAGGCGATATGAGCCGTGATTGCTTTTTATACGCATTTCTCTTGCCTCGAGTAACCTACAGGAATTCTTCGGTATTTCGTAACTCGTGTAATTTATGATCTGTGGTTATTGCGTTATACGGAACTTTTTGCTGACGTGATACAGCTTTTTTTCGACTTGCTTGTTGGTATTACCTTACATAACAGACCCTTATATGAAAATACCTAGTTATTTGATACTTACAGTTTTGGAACTATTTTTAATGATTACAAGCCCATCGTTAAATTATTTACAACTTTACCTAAAAGTATAAACCTACTAAAGATATTTTTTGGACACTTTAATAATTTGATAGTTCTAACCAATTTTAATTTATGCGCGGTACAGTCTAGGTAAATAAATATTAAGCTGTTTTAAATCAAACTACTCACAAGTGTTAAACATACTTTATCAAACCCAGGCATTTTGAAAAGACTATTGTAGGTAATAAAACGACAAAGGGCAAATTCGGCATTTGACTGATCTATAATAACCATCCCTCTAAGACACCGATCAATTAAAGACAAGATTACGAAAGCATTATCAACAAAATCTCAAAAATGTAACCTTCTCAACATAGTAACAATTAAAAATATACTTTTATTACTCGTCACGTTCCATGCGATATCTTTCGCAAATCCACTTAAGCAAAGCTTAGTCACCTAGTTTATATTCATAATTTCAACTGGCCTACCTCCAAGTGAAACATTTTCGAGTGTTTACAGAATTAAGCTCGGAGCTGGCGACCGAAATTACGCTCAAGATTAAGCCGGGCTTAACTGTGTCGCAACTGTTCGCGTGAATAAAGAAAATAGAAAATATCGAATTCTGTCTGTTAATTTACGTACCATGGAGGATATAAATATACTGGTGAAAACTAAAGATAACTTGGCTTCCTCAGTGTTCACCACACAAAATTTTTATTCTTTAAAATGCTAACTTATTCTTATTTTGTAAAATAAATACGTATATTTAATACTTTCCGTTCCATTCAAAATTATCAAACAAAATAACTGACATTGTGTTTACAAAATACGTCTCAAGCATTTATCAGGAAATTGCATTCCTTTATATTTTAGTACCTATATCAATCAACTCTATTCCGCTCAGAATTTGAAAATGGAAATAAATAATTGGAATTTAGTCTTGATACCGTTACTGGTCCGTTTTGTGCCAAACACCGTGGATTGATCCCCCCCCCCTTCTTCCCCCCTCCTGCTAGCAACACAAAGCGCTGTAATACTGCCTGCCTTTGTCCAAAAAGGCAGCATCCAAGACCCCGCTGTTTCAGCTGTCTTTATGTCGACGTGTATTTCGTCAGTTGAGAGGATTAATAACGTCGCGTCGGCAGGAACAGAGTATGTAAAGAATACAATTTTGTTATGTTGTGTAGAGATAAAGGACGGATGTGTGTGTTGCTTGTTCCCAAGCCAAGGTAGGTTGTACGCGTAAAAAGGGAAACTAAACGTCAGCTTTTTTGGTTTGTTGTGATGTAGGATTTGGTTTACTAGAGGAAGGAATAAGAAAGGAGTAGGATATCTATTTCAAGTAAAACGTTTAACAGCTGACATTCTGAATTTATTCAGTGTGTTAATAGATTGAGAATGAACGACTTTTCTTAATGACCTCTAGACACATTTTAAAGGGACGTTAACGATCAAATCAATTGAGGCAGTTAACACACAATAAATGATTATATTCATCGTCATTACTGAGACTCAGTCTGGTATAAAGCCAGAGCCAGACAATCGCAAGCAATCTACATAATCCAAATTACTACACGACGGAAAAATCACGTGTGAGCGCCGCGCGGCAAATAATAGCTCTCTGCTTGGAGGTGACTGTCAATATTACTTATTTATATTGACGGACTAGTTAATCGCTACAAAAAGGGCTATTGGTAGAATAATTTTTACTTATGTCTGAATAACTGTCGACAAATATTACAACAATGGAATAACTATTTGTTTTATATCTGGTTTACGAAACTCAGACTTACTATGTACATATAGTGCTAAATTTTACTAATTTCTCTCTTCGATAAGAGAAGGTAAGGCACAAAACACTGTCCTATCCCTGTACTAAACAAACTTGCACAACTCCGTAAAGAGACCACGATAAGAAGAAATTTGGAAGTAACTCTACTTTATGTAAGCGGTCCGTTGCAAAGCGCGTTTGGTACAAGTTTAAAACGTAATATCAGGAACGGCAGATTTGATCGCGGAGATAGGCAATCGTCGGAGATTGGAGCAAGTAATAAAATACGACAGAGATTTACAGATCGTAATCGCGTCGGGATCGATGTTGTTTATACCAAGCGACCGCCGTTTGACTTTTCATCCCGATTGGTTGGGTACGAGAAGCGTTTCATAGTTTTAGTAACATTGCAGGAGTATTGGTGATGTATCGTTGCGGAAATATGAAATTGTGATACAATGGTCACATCTGTAATCATTTTATTTTCAAAGTTGTATATACAGATGTTGGAGCAGACGAGTCCTAGAATGGAGACCGCGACTCGGCAAGCGTAAGGTAGGACGCCCCCCCGCCAGGTGGACTGACGACCTGAAAAAGGTCGCTGGAGGGGACTGGATGCGGAGGGCGGAGGACCGGGTGTTGTGGCGCAAATTGGGAGAGGCCTATGTCCAGCAGTGGACTATGATTGGCTGAATGATGATATACAGATATTATATAGATGGAAGAACGGAAGAAGGATATTTTATTAAGATTATTATGTTAGGTATTCGTGGACGTATCTTTACTTTACAGGTATGTTATAAATAGAAGTACCATTACATTCCATAGTTACAAAACTGATAAAACTATTATATAATATACAAGTACTCTATTTTGTTAGTCTTGACGGCCTGCGTAGTCGAGTGGCGTACGCACCGGTTTTCAAGGTGTCGCTAGCTCTGAGGTCCCGGGTTCGATCCGCGGACGGGTCAATGCAGAAACTCACTTTTCTACATTGTCTCGGGTCTGGGTGTTTGTGGTACCTTCGTTGTTTCTGAATTCCATAACACAAGTGCTTTATAGCTACTTACTTTGGGTTCAGAGCAATGTATGTGATGTTGTCCGCATTTATTTATTTTATTTGTTAGTTAAAAAATAAACACAAAACAGTAAGAAGATTTACAATTATTATTAAACCATTTATGGATCAGTCTTGGACAAGTTAATAATTTTACATTTGGTTGTCTGAAGTATTTAAACAATTTTAATTTTATCAATAAAATCCCGTCTGATAAATAAATGGAATTCTGTTATGTTTAATGTTTCAAAATCAATTTGTTAAAAATAGTTTTTAGAATGTTCAGTAATTTTTTTTAATTAAATTAAATTAATAGAATAATTCGTGGAAAAGCCGGTTTATTAAAAACAAAAAGCTTAATAGTATTTTAGTTGTGAGTTCATTACATTGCAGTTCAGTAACCGCTTACAATCCCAGTGAGTAGGGATTACGACGTCCAATATTAAGCTCAACAAACAAGTGTTATTACACACTAGCACTGGTATTATTTACTTGTTTGTTTGCTTAAGTTTGTGGTATTAATATTATAATGTTGTAGACAATATTTAACATAATGCATACGGTTATAGAAGGGGTTAGCAGATGTTTGTTATTGCATGCCATATTGCACTAACGATTTTATAATACTAAGTCGAATTTCAGTCTATTCTTTCTAGAAATTTTAAACTGCGACACGAGAAGAATCATATAAGTTAGATCAAACAGAATTTTCTAAAATATTGCTAGATGATGTATATTTAAAAAAAAAGATGATTGAAAGTATATTCATTGAATATTTGAGCTGCTACTATATTTCTTGTATTCGAAAAACAATAAATTATGTGTACCAGATTGTAAGGATTTCCACATAAAATCATAGTTGTGGGAAAACCTCTAGAAAGATAACACTACGATCTTTGCTGGTGATCTCACGACGGTCGTGAAGTATAAACTGTATCCATTGAAGGAAAGATTCAGTGACATAAAATATATTTTGATAGCTGTCATAACTCGGGTACAAGCCCGCACCGGAATGCTAGCGATATTACCTGCGCGAAACGAAACGCCTTCCAAGGTGTTCCTGAATTAACGGATATTAAATGTGGGAGACTGAATTTGATGTCCGTCATCTATTTTAATGGTTACCTGGATAAAAAATAATATAAGTCTTAAATAAATTTTTGTCTTTACGTCTAAAATCACTGTCGACATCCTTATAATAATTGTCAGCCCTCGTCACCCCACTGCTGGACATATGCCTCTTTTTATATGTGCACTACTCTCATGTTGACATGAAGTATGAGAATTTAAACATAAAACAAGCAACATTTAACGTCCAAACTATTTTCTAAAGTAAAAAGCTTTTACAAAGTTCTCATCAAAATAAATCATATTCCAAAAGCTCATCTGCGTCTCGCCGGCCACATGCTTCACAAAGGATACACGACACATCCCTGATTACAAAACAAAAGATAAACCGAAATTCAACGATATAAGCCTTTGTTGTTGTACCCTCGAAAATTAATTACTGCGTCGTGATTGGGCAAAAAGAAGCAAGGCTGTCTTCATTTCAAAAAATGTAATAAAGCGACTATTCGTATCGGTTCTCTTTTCTTTTTGTGGATCTGTTTCTTGTCAACTTTCTTTTAATAAATTGTTACTATTCGTACAATAAAAATGACGCAAATCACAACATATCTCACAGACAATCGATCAAAACGTCACACATCAATACAAAAGCCTAATTAATGAAAGCGGCCATTGCAATATTTTGACGGGGAAATTTAATTAAACCGCTCGCATCCGGCCCGCGCTGGCTACAGCCGGTTTGGACCGGTTCAAAGCCATTTAAACCTGTATCGGTGTGTATATTTCGCTAGTGACGTGACAATATCACTGTTGTAGGTTTAATTAAACGGCAAATTTACGAGCTGGAATTAAATAGTTTGTTGTAGCTAAAGTATCATTTTATAAATGATCTAAGGTAAAATTACACAGAACATTAAACAAAACTCCTTTCTGAAATGGAAATTCCTTAAATTGTTATAGAATTTACTTTATATATACGAGTAGTGTCTTCATCCCGGAATAAAGTTGCTAAGCCACTGTTAAGAGCCGATTAAATCCTCAGAAATTTATATTCAATACATTTGATCATCATAACTGACCTCCATAATCGTACTATTTGGAATCGCGGTGCTGTCATGGTATTTTACATGATAAATTCTTTATAAACACAATAAACGACTATTGTTTGCTTATTTATAACAAAGAAAATAAGTTCTATGATATGTTTACTTCAAATAAAATTCTGATGATGTTTATGAACAATCGATGGCTGAATTATTATTGAGTCGGAGATCAGTTGTTATAAGTACTCTATATACTTGTAATAACAGCTGTATATAATGTGATATTACCAGTAATTAATTATCTAAGTCCACTACACGCACTCGCACAGTAGGTCTATATCATGTGCATTCTACATACAGTACCTAGTCGTCAGGATTAGCTATAATTGAGAACATCGAAGTATTATACAAACTAGACATTTTACACAGGCTTCAAACCCTCAAGTAATCGGGAGGTATATAAAAAGTCTTCACAAAACGGAAATAGAAACAAACTATTCAGCGTAGCGTTTCGTAGCTGTACGTAGCGTCGCAGATCGTAGCAGATCGTAGACAAACTTTTTGCTAAAAAACTACAATACAATATTTTTTGATAGGCCTGTTGGTCTAGTGGTTAGTGACCCTGACTGCTATACCGGAGGTCGTGGGTTCGATTCCCACTCAGGACAAATCTTTGTGTGATGAGCACGATCATTTGTTCTGTGTCTGGGTGTAATTTATCTATAATATGTATGTATTCAGAAATATATAAGTATGTTTATCAGTTGTCTGGTTACGATAACACAAGCTCTGCTTAGCTTGGGATCAGATAACCGTGTGTGAGTTGTCCCGGAATATTATTATTAATATTAATTCCCTATGAGATTGAAGCCGTCGCGTTGATACGAGGTTCACTGTTATATATGTATAAGTTGTCACATTACAGTGTTTATACTTTATAAACTAAACCAAACTATTTCATCTCTACGGTAAAGCTCATTGAAATACAACCCGTTTACCGAATAATATGCAAAATACCGAACATTTACTTGTGCGTGTAATTAAAGAGAATTGAGTCTCCGGAATGATGTAGGAAGAGAACTGAATAGAATTATTGAGAACACGCACCACTGTATTGATACAAAGGAGGTCTCACTGTAACCATGGTTACGGGTATCGGGACCTTTCTATAGAACCCAAATTGGAACGAACGTTTCCGATACAGATATGAAAATTAAAAAATAATATGAGCGGTTGTTTTTGTGCCTCTTTACGATTGGGGTCACAGAAGGCAATTATTAAGTACCATGCGTATCCCAGTGTAATCATTTTGAATGTTTCCTTTTCGTAATTTGCCTACCATATTCATCGACTTTGATAACTTATTCATTAGGATCAGGTTTAAATAATTGTGTCGCACGTGTAGTCTTACTCAGGAACTAATTTCGAACACAGACCCCCTAGTCTTTGCAATTTAGTTAATTGTCTGCACATTCAACTGCGTTATTATGAAAGCACATTATTTCGGTAACGACACATGAAAAGCAGACAGGTGTCTTGAATCTTGACCTTAACTATTGCGTGTCCTACTGCCTTCTATATTAGAATATAGATAATTGAACCAAAATCGTAATAACAATACTCACAGAGCGAGTAACAATATACAATCAAACAACATCTATCAAAACTCCACATGATGACTATAACACGTGTCACATCTCAATAAGACATGTCTAACATCTCAATAAGTTAATTTCTCAAGCTTTACGGTCCATCCTATCTGTCGCGAGCAGATGGGACAAAGGACCCCCCCTCCCCTCCCCTCTCCGCCTCACCTTCCCTTGTCCCTACGAAGGCTGCAATTCTCACGTAGAGAGAGATATCTCGATCAACGACCTTCGAAAACTTTGTTATTTGAAAGACGTACAGTGAACAAGAAAAGTGACAACACACAAGATTTTTTAATAAACAGATGAAAGACACGGCTAATGGATCGGTGAATAAAATATACGCTAGAGTTATGATTCCATTGACATTTACTTTCAGCATAAACTTTAGTGCTTGCCTGTACGAGTTCCACGAATTTATAACATCTCTGTTTAAATATTGAAAGTGTAATATTAATGAAAGGGGCTAAAAGTTTCGGAGTATTCAGGTATTTAGTGAAATTTCAAAATGCTTCTCTTTACATATTTATCGTGAATAGTTTAACAAAAAGGTATTAGTGGGTTTAAATATTTTCATTAGTTTTAATCAACTAAAATTATAATTTATTATGTTCTTATGCTTCTACCAAAATTCTGCAACTCCTTCCGCGTTAAGTAATAGGCATTGTATTCCCTGCTTTGATACTGTGTCTTTTATTGAAACTAAAACGTAGCATATTTACTAAAATTTAAAAAAATAGAAGTAATTAAATATTATATTACCTATTTACATTGAGTGGTTTAGTTTTTACAAAAATATAAATAGGTTTCCTTCCTTCCATAAGGATAGTTTCGGGCTAGTATTACTACTTAGTCTGGTTACCCTTCTGTGCTTGCCCACACAGTTGGTTGACTCTAAGTTAATCAAAATAGCTCCGGATACGGCGACCTCAATCAAACGGAACCCAATTGTGAGCATGAAACTCACATCTCTTAGTTGATTACATTCGTATATCATACTGGACACCTGACAGCCAGGATGTTTTACTTAAGCTTTATATAAATCACAATGGTTGTTTTTATTTATTTTTCGGTTCACGAAAGTTACTATGAAGAAATTGTGTGTTCAATATGAAGACAAGCAGGTCATTCTTGAATCATATAGGATAAAATAGAAATAAAATAAAGTTAGAATGTAAGAGAATAGACTTTTGAAATTCAAAAAAAGCGTGATACGCTACGCAGCAATTTCGATCGATTTCCAAATCATTTCAAAGGTTAAATAATATCTGCCTATAATCATAAAATTATAGCAAAGTAAACCCTAACCCCCTGTGGTAAAATAATTGAATCAATGTATTGGTCTGCGGTATGGGGCTTTATTAAAAACGATAGCACATGGCGACGTAATGCGGCGAGCTCACTAATGAAGCCGCCGCTACAGCCTACATCAATTATGCCGACAATGTCACCAGGTTTTAATGTGTACACCATTCGTAATTTCAAGGACCAGTGTATTATTATGCTAAATGAAAAAGTATTTATTCTATATATTAAATTGACACTTTAGTCTGAATGTGCCTGAAAGAGTACTTAGCCACTTAGGCAAAGGTATCGTCAATGTCTTTTAAAATATTAATAAGTAAAGCGAGTGTAACCAAAAGTTAAGTGTTGTTTATAATAATGTTTAAGACGTCGTTAGTCTGGCTCGAGCCAGTAGTCCAACCTACTTAATATTTAAGAATATTTAACGTTGCCAAAAGTAATAAAAAACCTTTTTACTTCTTAAATGTAGAAAAACTTAAAAAATACTTAAGTCTCATTTTTATTTTAAAGCTGCTGAAGTGGGTGGGAATTTCGCAACGCAGACAATTTGCTAATAATATAAAGTATGTCTGGTTTTAAATTGTTTGTTATTTTATTAACCGAAGGCTTTTTCTTTCCAGGTATGTACTACCCAAATAGCTACACTTGAACCAGTGAAAATATTTTCTTCAATATGATATTGGTAAGACTTAAGAATTATATTTTTCTTAACTATTATTTACCTTATATAGATAAATAAAACTAACACGCGTCAAAATACTCATCGTCATCCTTGTCAATGGCGGGAAAGGTGCCCAGAAGGCTGGCAGCATTGCCACGTTGAATGGCTATGCCGATTCTCTGTGCAAGGAACAAACCAGCTCTCTGGTCACGAGTAGAGTCTACCAAACGTTTTGACAGTTCTTTAAAAAGATTTCGTGCACTCGGACCCCATGACCCGAGCGTTTCAACCCCAAACGGCTCGAAAATATAATTACCCATTAGGTTATTATACTTTCGCCGTTTAAGGGTCTCCGCTGCTCCAGCAGCAGCGCCAGGAGAGGCCGCCGAACTTAGAACGTGGGATGGCGCAAGGGTGTCGACGCACGTTGCGTCCCACACCAAAGGCCGACCCAATTTCCAAGGCAACAATGACATACCGTCAGGTCTCTTACCATCGCTGCGCACCAAACCATTGGGTTCCAAAACAGCTGGTACACCGGCAATGACAAGAGCACGACGGATAATGTCATTAATATTTGCGTGACGGGATATACGTCCTGCGCTCCTGCTGCAGGACAAGCCATGGTGACCGAGGCAATCGACTGTTTCACCGCATTGACACCGATGACATGCGACACAAGGTATACCTAAACGTAAACTGATGGCGAGCCGGAAAGTATTGTCATCCAAAATCGTACCAAGAGTGGTTGACGGAAGTGCCTGTAACCAGAGGCCCGATTCCCATTCTCCCACAGCCAGGAGACGCGCGCGCTCTGCAGTGTTGATTGACGTATTAATTAATTCTTTCCGTATCAAACTGCAAAGCGGCTCGTCCCACTGCCTCTGAGAAGAACGTTGCTCGGGTAGATCTGTGCCCGGGCAGGACAATTCCCAACTATTTACTGCCTCAGTCATGCACAGAATCTGAAAATCAACCAGAGAAGACCCTAAGATTTGCCTGGTTAATTTTTCAGTGCTGTGGACCGAAGACAAAAATGCTGGTAAGCCTAGACTGGAAACTTTACGTACACCAAGCCCACCAAATCGGATCGGCAGCGTGGCTTGGGTCCAAGCTCGGTCATCCAACGTTACGTTAAAAATGGACGTTAACGTGGACCGAATAATTTTATCGACTTTTTCCAAAAGCGGCAAATTTTTCCACAATCGTGAAGAACGAAGAAAATATGTAAATTTTGGACCAAAACAACAAAAACGAATTAAAGTAATAGCAGAATGTAAAGAGATTTTGAAAAGTCTGTTCGAAATTGATTGAAAATTTTCAATTTTATCATCTATAAAATTTTCATATGATTCTTCTAAAATTGGGGACCCTAGAAGGCGAAGAGAGGAGTTATTGACTATGTTAATTTCAGGGGCTATTGTTTGGATTTTTTGTAAAGCTAATTTTTTATCTAAATGTGTATCTGGAATATATATTTCACACTTACTTGTGTTTAAATCAAGACCAATTTTTTGTAAATTTGTTTTAAGGGATATATAATCATCTGCTACAGTGTTGACATCGCCTCCTAGAGTTCCGTCATCCAGATACCAAATATTAAATTTTGATTTCAATTCCTTAATAATGGGATGGATGGCTAAACTGAATATGACCGGCCCGAGAGGATCTCCTTGTTGGCAACCTACAGCCGAATTTAAAACATTGTCTTTATAGACTAATTTTGAAGGGTTTCGGTAGCATTGCCAAAGGCTCGTGACCAGAGAGCTGGTTTGTTCCTTGCACAGAGAATCGGCATAGCCATTCAACGTGGCAATGCTGCCAGCCTTCTGGGCACCTTTCCCGCCATTGACAAGGATGACGATGAGTATTTTGACGCGTGTTAGTTTTATTTATCTATATAAGATTTAATTTTAGTCTTTGTTTGTTCTTGTATTAGAATTATGTAAATATTAGATAATAAACAGTTTATTTACCACAAATCAGTAGAGTCTTGTGTACAAATTAACTTTACAAGGATAGTAGCAAAGTTAAGCAAACCATCTATAATATTTAGTCTATTCAAACAGTTAAAAGTTAGAGCGAGTCAGCATTTCTCGAACAAAAGGGGTAAGTTAAACCAAGAGGAATGTATTATCTGAATATCGAGTTCCTTTGTTTGTGGGTACCAAGATAACGACTACGTAGAGCGTATTTCTGGTTTGTAGCTAAGATTTACATGATCGCCCAAGTACCTAAATAAATCAGTGCTACATAAAAATGTTCATGAGACATACAGAGAAATAACTCGTTTGGACCGTGATCAATATAGGAATGATTTTGAAATTGGACACCGACTACGTTTATATTTCTATCTATACTTATTTCTAATCTGACAAAAATAAAACCAGCTGATAACAACACATCAAGATTTGAACCTCCAAGAGAACTCTCTCATTTTACGTCACATTTATTGCAGTTGACTGTCCCCATCCAATAGTTGAATACTTTCAGCATCTACTAAGTTTCCTCGACTCTCCTCAACTCGTGGAAACTCGTCAAAGATTAAGCCACAGAAGCGTCAATACATTAATTCCGCGCCGTTTCCCTAACACGCTTGAGCAGCATTCTGATTGGTCCCCACGGGCGCCGATGTCATTATATATCTAAACTTTCCCGATGGAACTTTGAGGCGTTCAACCCAGTAGCACCTCGAGGGAAACTACTAACTAGCAACTGCAGAAGTACTACTTACAACTAAGAGTTCACTGAAATGAACACCATGTTTTAAAAATAGGCTAAAATTCCACTGGCTACATTTTTCTCAGTAAAACTTTTCTTTTCATTCTACCTAGCCTTTTCCCAAACTATGTTGTGGTCGGCTTCCAGTGACGTAGGAATCTCAATTCATACATTAGTAAAAGTTAGCAGTTATTATTGGTAACCAATGAATCAACATACCTTTCAAAAATCAAAAATAAACCAGGTAAGAATACTCGTTACATTACATAGTGTTTGTTATACCTATCCAACAAACATTCCTTTTTTTTTTAAATACTTTAGACATTTCTGCACAACCGTGTAAAGTGTTCCTTCTGTGTATACACTGTACACTGTCGGTCCCTTAGGGACTCGCGCTGCGTGGAATCTTCATTCCGTTGTCCAATTTACGTCTAAACTCAGTTTGATAGTTGTGATGCAACTTCCAATGAGTTTACAAGTTATCTTGTATTTATGCTAAAGTTTTAATTGTTTCTAGAATAAGATTGTTTTCAACGTGGAAACGTTTATTTCTAGGAAATGTCGATACCAATTAATAGTGTCAAAGGAAATATAAACATTTAACTAACAACGGAAGTTCTTTTGACACTTAAAATATATTTAACAGTTTGTAGATACTAAGTGGGCAATAAACCATTACCATTTAACTAGACTTCTTTAACATATAATATAATGGAAAACTTACCCCGAAATAGTTTTCGTTTTGTTTTTTCGTTTGAATATACCTTTCTTTAAAAGGGGGCACGGAGACACATCGAAAGACCATCGCGTATGACTAGGGAAGGACAATTTAAATTCCATTATAATATCGATCGATAATTAAATCCATCCCAATAATATAGGAGAGATTAAAACAAAAGAAGAGGTGTCAGAATATTGATGGGCGCAGTTTTTCACTCACACGCGCCGCGGTCGAGCGCGCGCTCACAATGGCTGGCTAATAGGATTCCTGAACCCCCGGTGGATAACCGACAGACGAAAGATTTAATATACCCCACCAATACCCTAGGTACATGGGAGCTGATAGATTATTTAAATATTGTGTTCACAAATGTAAAAAACTAGTCTGCAAGTAAAACACAACCTATTGCTGGACATTCCTGTTATTTTATTATGATCTTGATTTGAAAACCTTAAATATTACCTTGGAATTTTAACGTTATGTACTATATAGGTATATACATAGTATATAGGATAAATATATGGGAATACTTCTTAAGTATATTCCTATCGACTACAAAAATAATTTCGATATCGATTCGCAATATCCCGAGATATCGCGCAACAAACCTAAAAAATACATACTCATAAGTGCTTGTCCGTTCTAAGTAATGAACAACCTGCAGATATGTTAACTAAGGTTTTAAGTAAGGAACTGTTAGTGAAACATTTGAATGAATGTGGTGTAACAAATTTGAGTATAAATTAATGCTAAACTTTTATATGAATGTATCTCATAGAAAATATATTGTGTTGAGAAGGGGTGTTGGATTAATAGGGCAACACAAATATTATTCTTAGGTTGGTAACATTGTTTCTTAGGTTGGTAATATTGTTTCTTACGGTTGGCTTTTGTTACTGCAAAATGTGTGAGACATACTAGTTAATAAAACAACGTTCTGTGCAGATAAAAACAGTTTTTCATTCATTAGTTTGTACAGAAAGCATAAAAGGTAATCTAATATACAATAGACAACTATGCAAGTTGTAATACTAAACATTCACATTAACGTTAATTATAACTGTAATTAACTTAAAGCGGTCTGTGATCATTTAACATAATGAGATTTATCTCGAATAGTTTGTCGCTGCATTAATTAGTCGCCAAAATATTGTGCTCGTTTATATATTCACGTAAAATATCAATGTTTTGGTAATTAGTTTAGGAATTTATTAGTATATATAGTATAATAGTTTCAGCAAAAGCCAAATGTTTCAGAGTTTTTCTCTGTAATTTAAATTTAGCTGAAAAATAATTTCCAAAATAAACATGATAAAACGTATAAAAAAATGAATATAAAAAATTGTCTAGTACAAAAATATGTGACTTATATCATACACGTAACGTAACATTCTATAAAATTCGAGGTAGCTAAATATAAGAGTCTGAAAGCATATTAATATGCAAATACTGGAGTGACAGTATGCTACAGCCTCTCGAATGGCGTCAACAAATAATCTTTTTGTATAAAAAGCCTCCCTAAATCGGGCCTGACGGAAAAGGGTAGTTGCCTTTTCTCTCCGAGGTCAAATTTTCCGGCCCAGTTATTAAATGTCTTGCGTTCGCCCCCTTTCGAATATAATAGCTTTGAAAGTGTCATCAATATTACTTCTATACAGGTACGCATTTTGTTGTCATACTTCGGAACTTATAATTCAAGCTATTATAGCACAAGACTTTCATTTTGTTACACGATGAAAAAAACAAGTTACGAGCATAGATCACCACGCTCTTGCTTATTTTTAACCGACTTTAAAAAAAAGGAGGAGGTTCTCAATTCGGATGTTTGTATGTTTTTTTTTTTTTATGTTTGTTCGCGCATAACTCCGTTGCTTTCCAACCGATTTGAAATATTTTTTCTTTGTTGGAAAGGGTATACTGCCCAAATGGTCCCATAGTCACCAAGTTGGGATCTGATGATGGAATCTTGGCGAAATCGAGGGAACTCTTCAAATTTTATAGGAAAACGTATAGCGATTTTGGTATTTTCTACAACAAGTGAAGCATTTACGTTCAATAAGAACCATTCTACTATCAGATCTGATGATGAAGCCAAGATGACCTTGTGAATGTAGCGGGAATTCGTTGGATGTGAGATGCGGGGCACTGGATTTCGTTTGATGGAAATTATCATGAGGATGATGAAAGGGTGTCAGCTGAAGGCCTACCCATATTATCTAAGATTAAAAATATGACACTAAAAATAAACAAATAAAAAATTTTTTGAAAAAAAATAACCGACTTCAAAAATCGATAAAAGCACTAAAAAGTTAAAAATAATTCTATAACCTACCTATATTAATAAACCTTACCTAAACTACGATTAACCAATAATACAATTTAAAATTTTTTTGGAGTCGGGGCCAAGCAATATACAAAACTTACAGCTTCTAAATATTAATTCTAATCGGAAAACAACAAAAATACTTTAACAATACACATCAATATACTCAGGAATTACCAGTCGTTTCATTTCTTAGCTTGGCCCCGACTCCAAAAAAATGTTAAATTGTATTATTGGTTAATCGTAGTTTAGGTGAGGTTTAATCATATAGGTAGGTTATAGAATTATTTTTAACTTTTTAGTGCTTTTATCGATTTTTGAAGTCGGTTTTTTTTTTTTCAAAAATTTTTTTATGTTACTTAAGGTGTTGATAATATTAAGTTTATTTAACATACAATTTTCAATTAATTAATTTCAACATAAATAAAGTAATTGACCTGTCAATACCCAAACTTGCCGCTTCTTTAATCCATGCTTGACAAAGAAAGACTTTCTATAGCAGCTAATCAAACAAATTACAGTACGACATGAGGCAAAACAATACACGTACATCTTCTTCTTATCCGTGAACCTGCTCACTTGTATCCGGCACCAGACGCACTCAGCCATGTCTGACGCGGTCACTCTGAAGGCTCCGATACATCCAAATAGATAACAGATGGAGATAGCTAAGTCTGTGCGTGACATCACCTACTGTCACTGAGGCAAACCGTACTCAATGTTTTTTTTTGTTTGAGAAAAAAGAACTGTTAGTTACCAGTGCCCAAATAGTTTATTTATTCATTCAGAAAATGAGAAAACTTAAATTAATATATTTAAATTTTTTCTACACATACATGTTTTAGGTGAAATAATATATACAGAAAACGAAATATACAACAAAATCTGACATTAATTATTCTTCCTCGATCCTGGACCTTTTTAAGATTGTACTGGTTATTTTCTGTTGTTGTCTGCATGGATATGGAAAAACCATAAACAGAAAAGATAATTATTAATATCGTAACAAGGGATATCAATTCAGCATAAGACTAACCGCTTTTCACACTTTCCGATGCTCAAAAAATAAACCGTTGCTTCGGTGGAACTATTTTCAACTTTTACAACTATAACACACATATGTACAGTTCCATAAACTTCTATACACAGGTCCCTTTCCTAAATGTTCTAGAAAATACGTTTCCTCCAAGCCGCCGCCGCGCCGGGGGCGACCTATCTCCAAACCCTTACATCTGTATGTGACGGCATTGACAGGTGTCTATCGCTATAATACCGGTAATACTACCTCTAAGTAAACATAATATTACAGTAAATACTCAGTAATCCCCATTTACTTTACCAATGTTTGCTACCTAATTATTAAACTAGTTAACTAGTAATGTTCATGTTTAACAGTACCTAATTATGTTTGAGGAGGCTTAGTGGATTATTGTGTCTGACTAATTTTCAATTATCATGTTAGGTTTACCGCATAGTTATAGATTCAGTAATATTCAGAAACGCAAAACATTTCGCCTAAAAAGTTGGCAATTACAACGAATGATTGAAAAAGTTTTATTAAAAATGTGTTACTTGGAACAAGCCATTATTGAATTAGTATAAAAAGATTTATCTGTCATAACAAGTTTTACTGTTTTATTTCTTTTAGATTTTAAGCACAAGAATACAATAATAAAAAGACTGCCACCGCATCAATTATCGTGAAAATAAACCGCAATAGAATCTATTGAATATATATTACAACGATTAAGCACAAACATGTAGGTCTTACGAGATATTAACAGCATGACCTCTATATCATGCATTTCATTGCATGTACGTACGTATTCTAATTAGTAACAAGCAGAATTCCCACAATGCACTCACTGGAGGGTTGCCAACAAATGACAAGCACAGATTAATCCTCTCGTACTAACACAGGCCATGAATGCAACACGCTGCATTACATGTTACTGGTAACTGTTAACACATGAAGCTGTTTGTGATGTATAAAGCATGCCTCGGAGGATTTAAGTGGTTGTTTCCTAGAATTACATAATGAACTGTTTCCAGAATCATAGCAGATGTTTGAGGGTTGATAGCTTTTATACCTACCATTAACTGCGGTTTTTTTTTATATGACATCAACACACAATATTATTGCATTGAAATTTGTAGTTAAAAAATTATAAGGATTTGATTGAAGTCAACTCTACTCAAATGACTTATTCTATTATGTGAAAATAAGCTCATACCGACGAAGACGTGTCATTCCTAGTAGTACGTTTGTAAGATATCAATCAACAAGCTTGTTCGGCAGTGGACATGTTGACGAGTTTCTACATAATTAGCAAACGTCGCGCGCGCGAGACAAGCGCCGTGTTTGCACTTACTGGCTAGAATAATGTAACGCTGAGTGCTGGTAATGTGTATATCACGCCTAATGGCCAAACCATAAGAGGTGTAGGCTAAAGAAGTTGCTACATACTTATGGTAGATAGGCCGGTTTATTTCGTGCATATCAAGTCAAAAAATGTTTAAAATCTTTTACGGTACCTAATATATACTTATTAACATGCAGCTTTACACGTCGAAATCCTGTTATAAGCCTGCACAGCGATTCGCTTATTATTGTTAAATAATTATGATACGAAAAATGAAAGGACTTAAATTTCTCTTGCTCAAAACAGTAAAGCGTGCGCCAATGGTTTGTCATTTACGGACTGATCGGCTTTCCGTTTTTTCAGTATCATCAAATACTCGTAAAAATCTGCCTTCTCAACAATTTTACTGATCGGGGTTTACTCGAACATTTCTTATTTAAACAGAATATGTTCTACGAGCCGAAGTGAAGTGTTGAGATGACAAATCTCGAGATAAATTGATTTTTATTGATCGAAGTTTAATTTATAAACGCACATGCGCCCCCGAGCCGCAATATTTCAATTATTTAAATTGACAGTTGCTATAATTCATAAATCTGGTGTGATAATAGGCGTAGCAGTTTGGACTTTGCTACAACCGTAGCGAGTGTAGCAGTTACGAGCTTTTATCGTAGACCATTACGTAGGCTTTTTCAGTCTATGCAATAAAGGTCAACTTCGTTTAAAACTGATCTAATCCATTTAATTACAAGCCTCATAAATTTATCCTTTAAACACGACCAGGACACAACCTTTTTCCATGTCACAGATTTAAAAATTCATTCAAAGTTCAGGAAAATAAAACTTTGTTGCTAACAATTTGTATTTCAAAACAATTAACCAAAACATAAAATCTTCAAATACTGAAAATGTTACATTAATTTTCCATTATCCTAAACTCGACCATGTTTAAGAGATAAAAGATTTATATTTCAAATGGATTTTCGCAAACCTTTTTTGAACGTCAATGTTAAGTGAAAACAATATGAAGGTAGAACGAGCCTGTATTTCTCTGCGAAGTATTTTCTCGGCGCTATTTAGTTTGCGAGGCGCAAACAAGATGTCTGATCGGTAGGGACGTGATCTGCGAACTCGTTTAGCCTTGAATTTAATTAATACAAGGAGATCAATTTACATCAACCACGCCTTTTATTTGCTTTAGGGCGGATACAAGGGGCTTGTGAAATTAGAATTTTAATTTACTAGTGTTTAATAACGAATACTTAATTATAAGAAATATATTTTATTGTTAGAAAACTACCTATTGGTAGGTGCATTAACATTTTAATACCTATATACAACACTTTTACTGTGTAGATTATTTATCTTCATTTTAATTACTTGTGCATAATTGATAAAACTAATCACAGAAAATATGCATTCTTCGTTTCTATATATTTTACAGAAACTAAGACGGCAACTTTCTGATATTATTATATCATATGATACTTTACAAAGTATCTGATCACAGTTAAATAATCTATTCAAAATCAGTCACAAGTCTTTATCAACGTCTGAATATTTACGAAGCAAACAAATTGAAACCCGACATCCACACTTCTTAGATTAATCCGATACAAACAGGTACAATCACGAGCAAAATATGTATACTCCAAGCATTTTTAATTGATTTGCTGTTCAATTCTATATAAGAATTGTAAAACACGTTATGCTGAAATTATTGAAAACATTATGTACAAACTAGCTGTGCCCCGCGGTTTCACCCGCGTGAATGACAATTCTTACACTATCTTTATAAATTATAGCCTATGTGTTATTCCGATGTATAAGCTACAATATTGGAAAGTTTCAATAAAATCCATTCAGTAGTTTTTCCGTGAAAGAGTAACAAATATCCACACATCCATTCTCACAAACTTTCACATTTATAATATTAGTAGGATTTTTCTTTTTGAGTTTTAATATAAATCTTGCTAAATTTGTTTTACAATTTCACCGTGTGTATACATATTTTTGCCCGTGACTGTACAAACAGGTGCATTACACTCCTGCAAGTGAAATGGGAACGTGGTCAGCATCGCAGTCGCACAGATTGCAATCCAAACAGTTTTCTACAAACTTCTCTCGCGGAATTAATTTAACAGGAACTCTATCAAAACTTGCATTAATTTGTTCACTGGTTAGAATCGTTCAGCTAACCGAATTACTGAATAAACAGCTGTTTAAAATACAGTTTTAGGTTTTGTTTGTTTGTTATTATAATTCAGTTCTGGTTCAGTTCATCTATGTTAACGCCTGTTTGCTAACCATTTAGGTTTGGACTTTATCTAAACTTTAGATAAATGCGGAAAATATTTTTTTTGTTTATTTAGACTCTGTAATCTCTGGAACTAGCAGTCGGATTGCAAAAAAACTTGTATGTGATAGCCTGATTCATGCGAAAAAGTAAGAGATACCGTTATCCCATTAAATAAAATACATACCTTATTAAATAAATGCAAGGAAACCAGTGGTAGATACCGCATTGTGAATTCAACTTATGCTACAACTGCATAAGTTGTATTCACAATGCATTTTCTCTCATTCTCTCATCTCTTCTCATTCCATTCCACCTTTATGGATGTTCAAATTCAAATAATTAAAGCATTAATCAATTAATAACAACCATAATTACTTTAATAGCTAATGCAACCTCATTATTTTGTAGTCACGTACCTCATTCTAAATTCATTAGGTAATAATTTATCTGATTTTATTCAAGGCAATCATCTCTTATTAATTGTAATTAATTAAAAACCACGCTTATTAATTAATTTGATTCCATTTTAGAATTATCAGCTAAGATAATATTTGAAGATTTATAATGTTTCAAATAATGTAATATTTATTATTAAGACTTAATGTGTATCTGTTTGTTTTCCCGAAATAAATAAATAAATAAATAAATAAATAAATAAATAAATAAATAAATAAATAAATAAATAAATAAATAAATAAATAAATAAATAAATAAATAAATAAATAAATAAATGTTAATTAAAAACTTAAGTAAAATTTACATAGGCTAATAGTGTATTCAAATCAGATTAGTTTTAATTTACAATTTGGAACCCACAACACTAAAGTCTTTAGTTTTGGATATTTTTTAAATTAGATTTTTAACTTATTTTTAGTATTAAAACTTGATGAAGTTTTTAGTGTGAGTGACTATGATACTTATGTAAAAAACTATACTCAATTTGAAGTATAAATACAAACACCCAAACTATCGCATACATTCTCCATACACTACCTGTTATATTGTATAATAATATGGAATTCCATCCAGCAGTGTCCAGCAATTAGTTACAAGTCTCCAATTAACCCCGGCTTATCACTAATTATGCTAATTGCTTTGCATGCTCGGCATTCACTTATCTCGCTACTACATTATCAATAATATATTCATCTACCCACTAGTGGGCGTTACTACTTGTTTATTTTCTGCATCGCTCCGTTTCAAATATTTATTTAAAATAGTACAAGTGCAAAGTAATAATATTTTCTTGATCTAAGTGAAAGCCTAGACGTTGCTTGGCGTAATATTGTGTCAACCGTGTAATAATTCACCAAAGAAGAGAATTTGACTGTGTGAAGTGAATAACTGTGTTAGCCTACCATAGCGAGAAAACAATCATATTTCGGATGGTGAATTACTGGTGTTGGTCTAGAGGCACCCTATGCACCCGATTTCCAGTGTATATGTGATACTGCAGTGTAGTGATTATTCGCATTTAAAAATCCAAGGACACTCAAAACTACCAAGTCATTGACAAGTAGTTGCTGTTGTTGATCACAGCGCCATCTATTGATCTTTTAAGGAAGCTCGTGGTCTTCTACTTGACACGACATAGTAATAATTGATCAACACTGTCTAACGATCGATAGTGAACTTAGTTGCGGTGAATCAGCAGAGAGGGCGCTTGTAACACCTGTCAAAATAACAAACAACTTTTATTTAACGAACTGAGTACTTAAATCAACTTCAATCATGATGAAGTGCTGTAATGATACCTCGGCCTCGTCTACAAACATTCTTCAGTGCGCTGTGTGTGGTGGAAATTACCACTCCGAGTGCTTGAGTTTGACTTCGAACCAGTTTGCAGGTCTAAAAGACGGATTCAAGGCTACTTGGAAGTGTCCTTCATGTTGTAACGTAACTAGGCGGGCCCGGTCGAATTTAAACACTCCTGTGCGCAGCTACACCGAGCTTCCGGCTGAGGACCACACAATGGATATGTCCTGTGATATCTTAGTCCACAGTCGTCTCAGTTCGTCCACCAGCTATGGCGGTGAAAGGACAATGATCACAGATAAGTCACCTTCATACTCAACAGACTTTGAGGCGTTCTCTTTACACCTGCAAGCGACTCTTAGCCAATGGCGATCTGATATGAACAAGGATATGCTTCAAATACGTGACGATATCAGGTCAACCTTGACTGGTATCCAGAAGGATATGCAAGTACTACGTACAGAGCAAACCCTCTTAAAACAACAAGTGTCCACCCTTCGTAGTGACTTTAATGACCTGCAATCCAGTTCTCAGAACCAGTCAGCAGAGCACGACGCCCTTATGAAGCGTGTTAATGAATTGACCTGTAACACCTCGTCGGCCGAGTTTGAGTCAACGATTGGTAACCTGGAGACTAAGGTTGACGTTCTTGAGCAGCAAGCTCGGCAATGTAATGTCGAGATATGTAACCTGCCAGAGAGGCGTAATGAAAACTTGCCTACCATCATTGAAGCCATAGGAAACGCCCTTAAGTTTCCAATATTACTCAATAGCATTGTTGCTGTACATAGAGTGCCTCATGCTCATCAGCAGAGCACAAGGCCGAAGAATATTATTTTAAAGTTCACCTCTCGCCTGCAGAGAGACAATTTGCTCAGCGCGTATCGTAAAACTAACTCGTTAAAGACTGACCAAATTGGTATCTCAGGTACTGCTACATCTGTTTATATTAATGAACACATAACATTAAAGAGAAAGCAGTTGTTTCGTAGAGCCAGAGAAGTTGCAAACAACCATAATTACAAATACGTATGGATCAGAAATGGTACCATACTGGTCCGCGAGCGTGATGGCGCAACCGCCTTCGCGATACGTGGAGACAGTGATCTTAATAAAATTAATAAAAAGAAGACTACAGATTAACTGCTTTCTCTTTATCTTCAACACTATAACCATGAATTGTTACTTGCATGAGTACGTGTGCTCATGTCTTCAACCTAATTTTCGTATTAATTGTATTCTATTGCATGCTCGACCTTTAAATATTTTAAAATTATTATTTTTCAACCATTTAGTTACCAAATTAATTGCTACACAGTGGAATTCGAAAATGCACTATTGTTTACTTTCCTTTGTAATGTATTTTTCTGACATCGTTATGGTTATCTCCCTTTGTGAGTACGATATGGTATACTTATATATAAATATGTTTACAATCTTCTATCATTCTATACTACGGCTGAACCTTGTGCGAAAAAAACCTGATGCCTTATACGTATTTATTTTAATACTTTTATTGAATGGATAATAAGGACCTAACTATTTACTACCAAAATTGCAGAGGGGTGAGAACCAAATTGCACACCTTGTACCTCAGTATTCTGTCGTTTTCTTACGATATAATCATTTTGACCGAGACATGGCTTATATCTGATATTGCTAGCGGTGAGTTTGTGGATCCTCGATACGTTGTGTACCGTTGCGACAGAGATCGCGACTCAACTTCCAAACGCGATGGTGGTGGGGTTCTGATCGCGGTGTTGCGTGGACTACGGTCTTGTTTGCTTGACATGTCTGCTCGACCGACATGCATTGAACATCTTATGGTTGGTATACCGAGCAAAGAAAATAGCTCTAAAATGCATGTCGTTAGTGCTGTATACATACCACCTTGGGCAACTACCGATATATATACAACCCACTTTGATATACTGCAGGACATGTTAAACGAACCGTTTGTCGAAAATATATTCATTGTTGGTGATTATAATCTTCCAGAAATTACATGGAAGTCTGGACAGTCTACCGGGTCGCAACAGCTTACTGGTACGTCATGCTCAAGAACGTCCCCTGTGTGTTTTCAATTGGCACAGCTTATGTCAACCCTGAATGTGTCCCAATTTAACGACATACTTAATACTGGTGGGAAAATCTTAGATTTATTTATTTCTAACACCCTTTGTACCATTAGCCCCCCATTAGACTCACTACTACCTATTGACACACATCATCCTCCATTTGTTGCTACTACTCCCATAAGTATCTACACACAAGCTGTGAAAAGAAAACCGATGTCTAAATATAATTTTCGCAAAGCAAACTACGATGGCATTAATGAACAGATCAGCGAGGTTGAATGGGTTAACCTGCTGGAGCGCCTTCCATCACAAGAAGCCGTGCAACGCTTTTATGATGTTCTTGGTGGCATTACTGAACGTAACGTGCCCCGTGTTATGTCCCGCTCACTTGACTTTCCGGTTTGGTTCTCAGCACAATTAATTAAAATTTACAAGAGAAAACAACGTCTTTGGATCAAATGGAAAAAATATAAGAACACTAAAGATTACAATGAGTTTTCTGAATATAGAGTTAACTTTAAGGAAGCGTGTAAGACCTGCTACTCAAACTATATTAAATCGGTTGAAGATAATATTACCACAAATGTTAAGCACTTCTGGACATATATATCCAATCGCAAAAATAGTTCAAGTATTCCATCCTCTATGCACTATGATAACTTTACATCTAGTGCCCCGGAAGAGATTTGTGGTATGTTTTCAGATTTTTTCCAGTCTGCGTTTGAACCTAGTTCGCCCTCATTGTCCGTCTGGACTCCGCCGACACACTGTAATGCCAATGCTAGCTTGATAGATAACTTACATATTGAAGAAGAAAAAATAATTAGAGAGTTAAAATTACTAGATCCAACAAAGGGAGCAGGTCCCGATGGGTACCCAGCTCTATTCTTTAAGGCCACCGCTGGCAGTATATGTAAGCCACTCTTTATTATTTACAATAAATGCTTAAGCGAGGGTGTTTTCCCGGATGAGTGGAAACAAGCCAACATCACGCCTGTGCACAAAAGCGGCTCAAAACATGACGTTGAGCAGTACCGGCCTATCTCCATTTTGTCGGCCTTGTCAAAACTTTTTGAGAGACTCGTACACAATGAAATCTATCCAATCTTACACACCGTCATAATCCCAGAGCAACATGGTTTTGTTCAGCGACGCTCAACTGTGTCAAATCTGTTAGTATTTTCCAATTATCTATTTGAAAACATGGACAGGCGATTACAAGTTGACGCGGTCTACACAGATTTCAAAAAGGCCTTTGACAAGGTCGACTATGAACTTCTACTGAACAAGATCGCATTCAATGGTATACGGGGAAATTTGCTTCGCTGGTTCTCATCCTATATCAAAAATAGAACTCAAAAGGTTGTCGTTAACGGTCATCAGTCTGATGCTGTGCAAATAACATCAGGAGTTCCACAGGGTTCAATCTTGGGACCGTTATTGTTTATTTTGTATATAAATGACATAGATAAATGTTTTAAACATACTAAATTTCTTGTATACGCTGATGATCTAAAAGCTTATAGGTCTATACAGACTGAAGAGGATTGTCAACTGGTCCAACAAGATCTGGACAGTCTTGCTGACTACTGCCTAATAAATAAACTACACCTTAGTCTCTCTAAGTGCAATTGCATCAATTTCACGAAGAATAAAACAATTATTAACTTTAAATACTCTTTGCACGGCACAGCACTTAGCAATGTATCCACTGTGAGAGATCTTGGTGTGTTAATTGACGATAAGTTGTCCCTAAACCTACATGTGGAAAAAATTGTAAATCAAGCTTTTAAAATGTATGGTTTTGTCATGAGATCGTCCACTGAGTTCAAGCGGGTCGCCACATACCTGTATCTATATAATACCCTTGTACGATCGCAATTAGAATATGCCGTCCCTATCTGGAACCCGTTTTACCAGAAATACATAGACGAGATTGAAAAGGTCCAGCGAAAGTTTCTTCGAGCCATGCATTACAGATGTCACAAAACGTATTTGTCGTACTCACAATTACTAGATAAATATAGACAGGTCAACCTAGAGTCTAGACGTAAGTATCTAGAGGCTTCTGTATTATATGGTATTGTTCGTGGTGATTTTGACTGTATCGATCTCACCAAAAAACTATGTTATGTAGTTCCACGCACTGCTAATATACGTAGTAACCGTGCAGGTACTCTGTTTGCTGTCAATACATGTCGAACTAATTCTGGCTTACGCTGCCCTATCCGTCGAATGGTAGAATCTTATAATTGTAATTTTGTTAATGTTGATATTTTTGTATGCTCAAAATCCAAATTTAAATGTAATGTTTTAAAAATTATTTCTAACCAATAAGATTATTAAGGGATTTAATGAAGGATGTAAATTGGTCTAAATTATATATTCTACTCTAATTATTACTTAATCTGTTGTTACTTAATTATTATGTAATATTTTTATTACCAAGCGATAAATTATGTTTTGTTATAATCGATATTTTGCATGATGTAATATATATATTTCTTTTTATTATTGTTACTAATATGATGTAATTAGTTATTACCTATCTAGTGGCACTAATTGTTATATTTTTTGTTAATATGCGGATAATGTAGTGGGCTGCAATATTGTTTATATTTTGTATTATCTTCTCTCTGTTCCAATACATATTGTAGCTGTTTATTGTCCCTGAATAAATAAAATAAAAAAATAAAAATACATCAATGCGTATCGACGATAACATAATCACACAATAATTTAATTATTTAGGTATTCAAGAGTTTGTATCTAATAATCTTGAATTTAAATCATGATTGGATTTTTTTCTTGAATGGAATGAATTGAGGTGTACTTTTATGAGTTAATTCAATAGTCTGTTGCATACGCTCATAAGTGTATGTAAAACTAAATTTAATTTTACTTTAGTTTATTATGAAAACAGACAGCGTAAAGTTGACAATGATAAAACAGGGAATTACCCCTTATTCTACCCAAATGTAAAAGCAAAACTTTTCCTACTCTATTAGTTATTACCAAAATTAAAACCGACCTGCAAATTTTTCTCTTCATCTCCACCGTGTCAATAATTTATAATTGACGAGATGGAAGATATACAATAGTTTATACATTGGCATTGATGAACCGGGTGAAGGCTGGCTTGCGGTTTCAGCGCTCGGACGTGTACACGTACCTGCAGGCAGTATCTCGTCCTGATTAATTACATATACGACGTAGTTACCGAGCCAAAGCACGTGTAAATGTTATGTGTATCAACATTAGACTAAGCTATAACTAGCCCAAAACAGAACTGCATTATGATCTTAAATGAATGATTTACAAAACCTTCGTTTACTATACAGAAAATTAATGGTCAAAGGTAATGTTATGTTTATTGTATTAAACATTCGACAAAACACTATTATAAACATTTCAAAAACTAAACTGGTTCTCTCTTTCTGCAGTTTGATGATAGATTAATACGGACTCTACACGAATATACACTCAATTTTTTTTGCCAAATTGAATAAACTGTCTGTAGGCCTAAACGTTTTTATTAACGCACGCAGTTAACTGATATATGTCCAACAGTAAACTGTTCACTAATCCCAATAGTGCATTATCACCGACAGGAAACAAGCTGAAATTATTACCGGCTTCTATCGGCTTGTAGCCACGAGGGATAGCCGAATACACGCCTCTAATTTATAGCCGGCCGAGCTCTCAACAGCTAGCCGAAAAATACGAGCGCGCCTGAGTTTACCGGCGGTAACCTTCGTAAGGATAGGCAACGCATATTTCTAGGTAACTTAACTATTATCGTTACTATTTTTACGCAAATATTGAAAAAAAGAGAAAATGTTTATTTGTTTACTAAAATCAAATATAAAAGACGATTTTAAAAATGGAGTGGTTAAATATAATTATTTAAAGCAATTTTTTATTTCTTTCACCAAACATGAAATATTTTCGGCGAAATAATGTCTAATCGTAATAGGCTTAAGTAAGAAAAACAGCATTTTCTAATTTAATAAGGCTTAAGACTGTATGTGGGTGGGCGGTCTGTCAAAGTCACGTGAATATATAAAAATAGAATAAAGTGCTTTCATGTAGGAGGAAGAAATAATCTTTATTGTAGATACACAGAAGAAACAGCATTTAAGGACGCAAAAATAAATAGTATCTTGAAATACTTTAGAGGTTTTAAAGGCTCGCACAGAGTGGAAAAGTTATTATATCAATTTTGGCATTGCTAAGTGCTGCATTTGATGCTAAACGTTTACCCTAGTACTAAGTAATTTGAGAATTGCTTCGAGTCTGAAAAATAAGTGCCGATTATTTTTTTTAACATTTAATTTCAATACCAAATACCTACTTGAATAAATTCATATAAAGGCAGATGTAATATGATAGAAGTATTACAAAAACATAATCGAATTAAATTCCCGATGATATTCGAATAATCGCTGCTCGCTTTAATTTTGAAGATACATTCAGCGTACGCTACAACAACCTGTATTTATTATTTATTAATCGTAGTCTCCAGTCTGCATTAATTAAATAACTTTAGGCTTTAGTACGTAACTAGACTAAGCAGTTACGTCATCTGTGTTTTATCTAATAAAAATCATTCTCTAAATATCCCAATGTCGCATTCGCATCACTCTCAGCAAAAGTAAATGATTACTAATTACAGAAGAAACATGATGAACGTGTGCAAACAAATTACACGAGCACTTTCAATTGTCGTGGCGCAACCTAAACATGTCGGTCGCACCGGTCGACTGTAATTGAAGTGAGTCAGCGAGTCATCTCTCCGTATTAACTTAAAGTATGGCGATATTATTTTTGCGTTCCCTGGGTTTCTTGAGACCTTTGAATTTGGTAAACCGAATTATTATTGCTCTTAAATACGATTATGGGCGCATTTTCTTATTCAATTAAGCTCAATTTAAAAGACTTCCTTGGAGAATATTAAGGAAGATTATTTTCGGAATCGGAATGTACTTAGATGTTTATTTTGAAAACTTGGCGTATTGGATGGTGAACGTTAAAGTTGTTATTTTTATTGGTCCTAAGGGTCGTGCTCTCGCTTCCTAGGACAGTCCAATTTAGTTTTTGCGGGTCACGGATATTAGTTTCGGGCTTAGGTATTAGTGTCGGGAGCGTGGGAAGCGAACATTATTACTGACAAATACGTTTACACTTTAGCTAAGCGTCCAACTTGCTATAAATATTGAAGAACTGGTTCGTGATCTAGTAAAATATTGATATCACTTGCTATTTTATGGATAACTAGTTGATTTTTGGAAGTCCTATATTTGTTATGTTTAGTTACAATTTCCTACTTGGAAACATGTATCTAACGACAATAATATTATTATTAAGATTAAATCAATCACTCAATTGACGACCATAAACAACAGTATAATCTACTTGTTTCTCTACCTTACAATATTCAAAACATCTGTTCCTTTCACACAAATTCCAGCATGTCAGTACTATTCTCAGCTCAAACCCGGCTACTGCAACTGTCAGTCGTGTTACCTTAACCGTGTCCGAGCCGTGTCCGAGCCGTGGCCAGGTGTATGCGGTTGCTAACATGACACGTGTCTGGCCTGCTCCGTTAGCCTGTCGACTGGCTTAAATGTAAGACTTGGCTTACAGGGAAATTGGAATAAGAAATATTTTTTGGGTACTAATAGTTTTGTGTTTTAGTGTTGAATTCTAATTGAAATAAAAGTAAAAGAAAAATGTAATTGATCATTGGGTTATTTACTAATTCAGCGTAATTTTGAGTTACTTTTATCATAGACCCAAATACATTAAGTTTTTGTGCAGTTAAGTAGTATTAAATCTAGACTGTTAATCTTCCACCGAAATGTTCACTCATCCGCAGCCTCAAATCATTGCTGGCTCACAATGCTCACCTTGTGTTATATACACCATACATATTATTATTTTAACTCATACAAAAATCACAAAGTCAGAGTAGATATTACTAGGTAAGGAAAATGTTTCTTTAAAAAGCACGTCTGCCAAAACGTTACAAAATCCAGAAGCGTTGTAACAGTATGATTTTTACGTCCATTTATTTCGGCAACTCGCAACATTCGCTAATTGAATTTTGACGCCGTTTTCACAATACGAAAGCTCCGATCCTAACTCGAATACAACAACAAAACAAACAAAATTGAAGCAACATGGAATGACAAATGAAAACCGTACATAAATGTCTTTGGGATGTAACGAAGTTATGTAGGTACCTGCGCAATCCCTAAGATGTTGGCGTGTAGGTCATAAATAATTCACACTCGTATTTAGACATCGGTTAGGGTATTTGAATCTTAGGCATATAAAAACATATAAATTGTTTTAATTTTAAAATTTTAATTTAATTTATTTTTTTTTATTTTAGAAAAATTAGGCATATAAAAGGCATATAAATTGTAATTGCACTAATAATTAATACTGTGGACTTCGGTAAACAATTTCTATTATCGAAATAAGAAAGTCATCGTGGAACCTTTAAGCAGTTTAATTCTTTGCTGAACAAGAAGTAAGTCAGTTGGTCTATCGTTTAGAGATAGGAAGTCATAATTTGTCAACAGAATAATCGAATATTGTTCTCAATCATACGGTGTCATACGAAGGTACACAGGTACGACACCTTGACGAGCTTCACCACTGAATGTTAAACACTGATTGTGTCGTCATCTCAGTTTAGTAAGCAACACAAGCAACAAAGTTTAAAGAAACAATCTCGTAATGCACCTGAATTACCCATAAACCTGTCTTACATTTATTTGTAGTGACGGTAACAGTCAGATTTACTGCTCCGCCATTTTCTTTATTGACCATTCGTGACGTTTGTTCCACCAATTGAAAAATGGACGTTTATTTTTTGTTTTATGGTCCAACCTTCCATCTGGTCCGCGTTGATTAATTTATCTAGATTTATACGTGTAAAGTTCCTTTTTTTTATTTCTACAATGCTCAGTCAGAGACTGAAGGATAACTAGATAAGCGACAGAGCTTAATTAGAATGAAAAAAAGTTATTTTTTTTTCTTTAACTTTTTGCTTCTTAGAGTTTTTTATTTGTTAATTTACTTACCTGCTTTCTTGCCTTTCTCCAATTCCTTCATACCTTATATTATTAGTTTGGTGGGAATGTGTTAGTGAGTTGATACTCGGATCAATTCGCCAGTTGCCCCGGTCCCATGAATGTCACAAGCGCGGTAATTGCATGCATATTTCAACGGCGCAGAGCTGAGCTCACACAGTTTTTCACACGAGGAAAGATAACAGTGTTCCCGTCAGTTAAATCCTGATGGTATGCATATTTTATATCTTTTTACGGTTTACCTTTCTCTTCTTTTTCCGTGGTTTGTGCTTACCTTGAAATAACTAAATTTGTTTTTTTGTAACAAGTGGTAGGCAGGTAATAACCTTGACTTAATATAGTACGACTGGCTCTCCATCATAAACTTAAAGTAGCTTATGTAATTTATAGTAAACATGCACGTACATACAAAAAAAAAATGTTTAGCATGCTACTACATATTTTTTGAATCTTCAAATCCATTTCCTAAACTGTGTACAGGCTAAGTTACAACACTAGACTTTCCCAATCAATAATCCTTGTCGCTTCGAAAACTCATTAGCAAGCATCAACCCATAACGTATCACTTTCACCTGAAAAAAACTAACACAATTATATCATAAAACGAACACCTCTATAAACACTAATTCCTTTCCTGATTACCTCACAAACATCCACCCTAGCTGGACCCCATTGGGACATAAAACCGACTCTATTGCCTCCACTTAAAAAGCAGTATAAAGGTCGAGAGGTATCTCGTTAAAATGGCCTTTAACATGGAACGGTAATGAAGTCTTCCACTATTAAAAATGGTTGTCAAACAATTTTGTACCTTTTGTCGTAGTGCTTTAGACTTAGTTTCTCTCGACTGAGGTTAACCAGGATTAATTAGAACAAAACAGCTCCTATCGTCCCTGATCTCCTAGTAGCGGGAGACAAGTCAGGCTAATTGTATAAATTAAAAAGTCTTTGTTTATACAATTTTAGTTTGAACGGACTTTTTAGCTTTTATATTAAACTTAATTTTGTGACTTATTACGTATCAAATATTTGAGCATTTATAAAAAATCGAAAACAGGTATTACAAAGTTATGAAAGTAAAAAACATCTAAATAATTAATCCTGTAATTAAGTAATATGACACGTTTTATTTACCTCACAAATATTTGAGAAACATATGGCCTTGATTTTGTGTCGAAATACCTGACAATCCTGTCATTCATGATTGATTACTTCGCTTTTCCTCTAGCTTATAATATTACTACCTACCATTTTGTGATTTTCTTATATACTCCTACATTTAGTGAATTACATGTTTACGGAAACCTAACAGCCTATCATTTTTCTTCATTTGTATGCCTCATTTGAACATGCTAGCTTTGAAAATGTCAATGGTTGTGAGTAGAGGTTTAAAACCATGTGAAATAAATGAAGAATTTTTAAATCAATCAATCAATAAAAATATTTTAATTCTACTAAACCTACAGGTGCTTTCCAAACATAAACACATAAATCTAAGTAATTGCACATTTATAAAATGAAGACAAATCGACATGAACTTACAACACCAGTTACATTTATGATCCAACTAATAAATATAAAAGGTTGGGTCCCGCAATATTATCCCAAGTGTAACGCAAAAACAAAAGACAGCGTAACAGATTGACACATCGGTGTCACGTCAGATTAGGACTCGCGCACACTCGATCAATCACGTTTATCCCCTAAACCATGCGTACTTACCTTTACCGCGGTATTACCGGGGATAATTACCATGCTTATGATACTGTGTCATTTACATAATGATCTAATATTTGTTGAGATATTACAAATAGATTGGATTCCAGATTAGAATTGCTTACGCATAGCTAGGTAGGAGTATACAGGAATAATGAGTTATTCTGTGTGTTAGATAAATACTTAATTAATCTCGAGAAGCGATATGTTTTTGTTAATTCCTGGATTTAGAGGAAACATTTGTCCAGCTGTTGAGAACATAATTGAAAGGGAAATACTCTCGTAAGAAGATATTTGAGTGGGCGCAGTATACAGTGGGCTTCCTATACAAAAGTAAAATGTGGGCTGTAATGTGGGCGTATTAGTATCTAATACAATACATACATGATATTCCTTAATTAACACAACTGTGATTGTAGACATATGTCCATAATATTGTATCTTCAAAAATATTGCTACGTATATCTTGACTACTTCAGGGGCTCAGTGTATCAGAAACATCTGCAGCAAGATGTAAATAACAAAGAAAACAAGTCCAAAAAAGTGTAATTAAAATATGTAGAGTGGCAACAAACAACTGCGTTGATTACAGTACTTTTCCCGGGAGCTTAAAACCCCCCGCCGCGCCGCGGTAATCTGGTTTTTGCGCTCTCAAAACGGCGAATGTCGATGAGCGTGCAATTAGTACGCCACTTAATGGATTAAAATAAAATTGTTCCGACAGCAGTAATTAGTTTTATTTCGCGTGAATTTCGAAGTTTTTATGTAGGTATACGAGTACCTAAGTTTACAGGTACAGGACGGTACATAACCTATTTATTATTTATGTAGGTCCATATAACCTACATAACTCGTTGTTTAATTTAAAACTATGTAGCAGGTACATAGATAGTTCATAAATTATAAATTACACAGTATCTACATAAAGTTGAGAAGATTTTATTTATTTAGGCGTTGTTTTTATATTTTATAAACAATGTTTCGTCTGCTCTAAAGTAACTAGATATTAACCAAACATAATTGTGATTTTATTATATCAATGTTGTTGAACATTAATACGTCTTCGACAAAGCGGTTAGTAGATTATAGTATCTATCGTCATGTTTTTGTTTTAATCAACTGTTATTTCATAACATTAGGAATCTCCCCAACAACATAAACTGATGAAACATTTTATTTCTGTTTGGAAATCAACTTCACACTGTGTAGTTTAATTAATATCAATATTTTATAAAAATATATATTTACTAGCTGTGCCTGCGACTTCGTTCGCGTGGATGACAAAACTTATCATTGAGTTTTTAACCGCAAAATTAAGTTTGTTTTCCGGGATAAAAACTACCCAGTGTGGTGCCCAGGATAATAAAGAATAATTATATCAAGTTTCATCGTAATCGAACCGGTAGTTTTTGCGTGATACCTGAACAAACAGACAGACAGACAGACAAAAAATTTTTATTTACACTTTTGGGTTCATTGTCGGTCTAGTAACACCCCCCGCCATTTATTTTTTTGATATTTTCAATGTACAGAATTTTCACTTCTACAGATTTATTATAAGTATAGATTAAGCGTAACCGTCCTCTGGTGAGGAAAAGCTAAATTTTTACAGGAAATGAATAACCATTAAATTACGATCTGCTCAATGTCTTTTGCCTACTTCGGATTGTTAATTCGATGTTTCATTGTGGGAGTATTCCCAGGACGTGAATCATTAGGTCACTATCTAATAAGGCTGAGGAACAAGATAATTCCTTGTCTGGAAAAAACATTAGAAAACTCTAATCAACTTAATATACTCATTAACGGCGGTAATTTAAGTATATTATCATTTCATTGCTCGTTCCCGTCGTGTCTCGGATCAAGTTTGCCCATTAAGACGGCAATGATTGCGGTGTTTGTCGTTAACTTTAATATGTCGCCGCATATTCGCGGGATTAGGGCTGAACACAAACAGCTGTGGTTAAGACCTAATTTAGTTTTATTCCTGTCTAACTGTCGTGATTTATAAATGAGTTTAAATGTCATGACACTTGTAGAAGTTATTCTCCATTAATTTTGTATGAAGACTTTAACTATATTGAATGGGAACTTTGTTGAAATGGAGAAAGTAATATTGCCAATGAACTAGAAATAACAACTTTTTGGATTCAGTAGCTAACGCTTGAACGGCTACTAATACTTAGGTACATAATTTTTACACGCTTGTTTTTAAAAGCAGTCTGTTTAAGAATTAGCGATTATACCGACATTATTAAATATCCAAGTTTCTTATATATTGTTTTTTAAATATTATTAATCTCCTAGAATAACGCAAGAATGACTAAGATAAACGCGAGAAATACCCAGCGTATTTACACTGCCGAAATCTTCAGCGGCGCGTGTAAGGGGTTTATTACGCACCTGTGTGCCTAATATTTTTTATCTACTAAACTGTATCATTCTCTACCATCTCGAGTCACGTAATGTGATCAATATAGCACATGATCGATAAAAAGATCTATTAATAGCTACAGACTGATAATAATTATTTTACTATCGAATGTTTGTCTATGACTTGACAATAGAATTTAAAGTTATTTTGATGTAGGAACAGGTTTAAAAACTTAAAGGCAAGTTTAATCAGGCCGAAGTATTCCCGGCGGGTTGTTTCCAATCCGCATCGACGCGAAACTTGGATGAAACTCAACCCTTCCGCCGCCGATGAAACTCGCAAAAAGGTTTGTTTAATAACTTGTTTGTGAAATGCTTTTCTTCTGAGGGTTATTTGAGATCAAATTGGATGTTTGAGGGTTAGATTAAAACTGAGCTCGTTTTGCAAGGGTTTATATTTCCTTTTGATTATTTTCGGAAATGTCTATTGTGGACGGCTTGTCTTGAATTTACGCTTGAAAACGTTTAATATGACGTGTAAATTTTAAACATGGGATCAAAAGGTGCCTTTGAACCGTATAAGACAAGACCTCGTAGTTCTTCTTTGTTAGTTTACCTTTTCAAAATAAACATCAAACTGACTAGGTAAAGAGATAACTCAAATATTCCAACCGTAATATTAAAAAAATGTACCCGATTTTTTTTAATAGATTAGCCATATTTTTTTTTCAACATGATTTTAACCCTTTCCCTGTCCCATGAGTCACATATTATGAACATTTCCATTGTTTAACTATTGTTAAAATTTAAACTCTTATTATTTTTTTAACCATAACTTGTTATCGGCTGTAGGTACCTATTGCCACTGCAACTCCCTAAGGTATTCCTTTACTATAAGTAATTTCAATCCAACCCTAGAAAAACAATTGTCGAGTTTCAATCCAAAAGGTTATCCTTGACCAGTGGGACCTTTAGGCCAGCGCATACAATACGAATGTTGAATACAACAGGATTTGTTGAAACAACGCGGCCTTACTTTAATAACTTTGAAACTGTGGGCAGACCAATAGTTTGTTTGGGACTCGGACCTTTCTCCGGGGTAATGAGTTTTTCTTACATTTTCATAGAAAAATCACTCGGCGGAAACAAAGGTCGAAACAAGAAAAATATTAAGGAAATGGATCTAAGAAAATTTGTTTTGTTTTTACTTTAAATAGTGGGAATAATGAAATAACTAACTTACTTTGAACTATAGGTACCTTTCGACGATTTTTTATATATATATAATTATAATTGTAAATATCTTATATCTATTATATATAAAAAAAATAGGAGGCGTTTTATTGATAACAAAGAGATGTTAACAACATTGTTAAGACATCAAAAAAAATGAAACTGAGTAGCTTCAGGATGCATCATTCTTAAACCAGTCCCGTAGTTTTAAAAGTAATTATAGTTCATCATGATTTTATTACTTACTTATATTACTAAAGAACCGTGACAGTTGTTTAAATTATTCACGTTATCATTCACAAATACTAGACAAAACAACATAAAATCAAAGGAACCTTTATAGTATGACAACTAGTGCCAACAACAAATCCTGGATCCAGTGTCAGTGGAGCCAAGTTTGTCACGCACGTGCCGAGCCAATGCCGAGCCAACACCGAGCCACCGCCGAGCCATCGCCGAGCCACCGCCGAGCTACGCGGAGACGATACAATTACCGCTGACACCTACACCCGCTGCAACGTAATTAAATGAAAAACGGAGTCTCCGGATAATAGGAAAACGAAGATATTAACACTAACGACGAATACTTTTAAATTAAAAAGTTCGAACTTATTTTGTTCGTTTATTTTCTTTCCATTCTTTCTATTTAACAATATTTCCTTTACAATTTAGTTTCTTAATAATAGTTATTTTACCTCTCGGTATATAAAGATTTTACTCATGTATTCTGCATCATAAAGTTCCCTTTAATTTTACTGTCATGTGATTATGGGTGAAGCTTTGATGTTAGACATTAAAAAAGTACTATTATGCCCTGTGTATTATACATAAGACAAATAGGATTATGTATGTAATGTTTACAGAGTTCCTATTATAATAATTACTTAAAACATTACCAACATTTAAAATGGTTTCATTCATAGATGATGTATTTACATACAAGCTCATTACATTTTCTGTATGTCCTTGTATAATATACCCATCGTTTAATGTTAATTTAAAAGCCGTATACTACATGAAGATAAATCGTTCCATTATGTCTCATCCGAAAACCGGCGATAATTAACTGATATTGAACATGCGTACGACGCTATATTATATTTTGTACAGAATATTATACTTCCTTTGAAGAGGTATTCTGGGACTACAGGCTTTATGTCCTACACTTATTATACTTACGTTGGGAATATACCTTCTTGAATTATAATGTTGGCTCTTTACAAATTGTAGCACCTGTATATTTTAGCAAACCTATTGACATAGATAGCAACTAAGAAATCTTTATCACCACGCCAGAATTTCCTACCTTATATTAAATTCAAAACGTTTTTATTTCTTATAAACCTAAAATAGGCGCTTAACAAACGTTACGTTATAGACTACTGAGTCTAGACTCAGTAGTCTATAACGTAACGTTCGTTTCCTGGTTTCTGGCTTTTAACGTTCGTTGCACGGTTTCTAAGTGTCCCCAGAAACTCTACAGGTTACTCTTTTAAAAATTACTTTTTTACAATGATTTTTTAATAATATTTTTTTTACCAAGAGCCGCATTAGTTACTTATAGTTTCATCAAAATTCGTTAATTTATATTATTTAGCATAAAAGAGTAACAATCGAATATCTATCCGTACATTTATCCATTCTCACAAACTTTCACGTATGTAATATTGTTAGTACTGTTAAAACAGCTGCGAGCCAATTACAAACAATTATACAATATGTAACGAACACTAATTATGTTGACCTTTGTTTGCTGTCAGTTATTCTAAAAAACTGATTAGCTTTGTATAATAATGATAATTCAGAAATTAGTAACATTTAACACATCTCAAAGTCTTCATTAAAGTAATTGTTTATTAATTTCTTTTCTGTTCGATTTATTATTATTGTTGGTTTAAAAGGAGACTTCATCAAGATTAATATTATTGTGCTTATAATAACTTGATTAAAATATATAATAATATAAACCCCTCGGGGCAAGTCGTTACCTCATCATGAGAATAACGCAATACCTGAGGGCATATTAACTTGCTTTTTCCAACCTTGAGATATAAATAAAAACTGTATCTGAAGGTATATGTAGGAGCATACATCCGCAGGGCAGCTTGTGGCGAGCTGTTTGTGAGTAGCGACACAACGGACCTGATTGCCTCAGGGGGCCACTCCTTAGGAGGGCTCCCAGCTCTTTCTTGCCTTAACTGGCTGGCTAGAGAGGGGCCGCTAGAGCTATATGCTCGGGGGTGGAAGTGTCTAATGGCATAATAGCGAGGAAACCCGCTCTGGGATGCTTCTGTGACCCGTGATGGCGAAATCGGGGCCGCACCGCTCGACACCCCTAGCCGCTCGCACTGGTGTTGCCCCTCGCTGCCTATCATGGCGGCTGTTTCGGGGGGCCCATCTGGTGAGCTGGCGAGTCACCACCTGCCTATTTAATTGCATATACATGTATTGAAAGGCAGGTGCCATAGTATCCGATTTTATTTAAATATCCAATCCACTTAACATGCACCTACCCATAACCATATTAGTTTTATCACCACAATTCACAATAGTTCTGTAGCTACCTTGGGCCGTTCATGTCTGTTCTCCCATAGGGCAGGGATGAATGGCCTCTGGTAGATGCCCCATCCCATATTAGAGTAAAGTTCTCAACAAGGCCGCTGCGTGTTGGATCTGTATCCCCACGTAAGCCTTTCAAAGGACCAGGTCTCTTCTTCTGAAGATATCCCGTGAATGTAAAGAGATACATAATAATAATAATATCCCGGGACATCTCACACACGGTTATTTGATCCCAAGCTAAGCAGAGCTTGTGTTATGGTAACCAGACAACTGATAAACTTACTTATATATTTCTAAATACATACATATTATAGATAAATTACACCCAGACACCAGAACAAATGATCGTGCTCATCACACAAACATTAGTCTAGTAGTATACCGGAGGCCGTGGGTTCGATTCCCACCCAGGGGAATCGAACCCACGGCCTCCGGTATAGCAGTCAGGGTCACTAACCACTAGACCAACAGGCCCGTCGTATATATATTCAGCCGATTAAAAAAAAAAAACATTCTAAATATACATGACATTTTGTAAATTTAATATTAAATATTTTTATAAATTTATCAAAATGTGGTTGGGAAATGGTTTGTTAAATAATGGCCGTCTCAACATCATCAGTCATTATATTGTGGTCGCATGTCAGTCTGTCACCTGACGGGCTTTGTGACGTCACACTCGAATGCACACAGACAAACTACTGGGGGCCAAATACAGGGAGGGACTTCGTTATGACGAGATGCATTTTATATCACATTGATATGAGTCTTCTGTAATACTTATATTTGGGGTAACGAAGATTAAAATCTGGAAGTAAATAATATATTATTATACGGCCCTGTCGTACAATTTTTTTAGAAGTTCTGAGAAGTTCTTCTGAGAAGTACAATTTTTTGCTGGTCATCCCCTCGTCCGATGCTCAACCACAAATGTAGTTCTTTGATACTGTAGTGTTGTGTTACATGTTTTTTTCCAGATACTCGAGTACCTAAACATTTTAAATATATGGAACTAAAATACATACATTTTTCGTAGCCTGTTGATTAATGGTACGTATCTTGTAATTGAGTTTCAATTTTAAATAACGTTAATACTATCATATTATAAATTAATTTGTCTTTGCTAGATGGTTTGACTTATGTCTCATCATTGTACTTATTTAAGTAAAGTCTAGCCATTTAACTTTGTTGTACTAAAGGACGGCAACGGAGGGTGATTAACATCTAGGTTTATAGATAAGTAAATAAATAATGTATAATTGTGTTTTACCTGAACACATAATATATTTAAATCTTTGAAACAATAATTAATATGTTTATTTGCATTCTAGTATCTACACAAAACAAACTACCGATAAAAGTTTATTACTCAATATAAAAATGAAATTTCGTTTAACTAACAAAGCTTATAATTTGTTTATTACAAGAGAAATAAAGGAATTACGTTTCTGTAATTACCTGTAAACTGATCAATTTAGCTCCCAACTCTGATTGCTCTCCATTTCGTAGAAACGTTAATTAATATTGGTACAGTATAAGTCACAGAATTATAATATTAAATGTTATATGGAAATTCATTGTAAGTCTCATCTTATTATATTTCGAAAATCTATTTATTCTTGGAAATATTCGATTTTTGTTCTAATATATTTTATTCCACAAAATTTAGTTCAAAAAATCTAATTTAATATTGGTCGTAAAAAAAAATGTAAGTTACACCTGAGTTTGACTATGTCGTTCTATTGTCAAGTATAAAGTGATTTAAAGAAAAAACAAATTATTTGAATTGAAAGTTAAGTTATTTGGTTTTCCAGAAAAAATAGCTGTATAAGTATAGACAGAATGTTTATGTTTACTATGAATCACCTATTTCTAGCTTCAAAGTTCAAACATAATCTAAATACCTGAATATAAGTGACACCGCTACTGAGAATTACCAAGAGATACCTAATACATGGCGTGAGAGATCGTTTCCAACTTAACGCTGGTTATTATATATTTATGACAGACATTAAACAGCTCCGGAACTTTAACTACAAACATTAAATCTATGATAACAATCATTATTATGATATACATCGAGCCTATAGACAAAGAAAATAATTTCTCAGACACTATGATAGACACTATTAAACAAGGTGTGGTTTACGTCATTCATTAGAATTGTTTCCATGATTCTATAACATTTCTGTGTTCCTATCATAATATTATCGTCGTCATAATACCGCATTTGTTCTCTCTTATTCATTATGTGACCGGAAGCATTCTTCAACATATGGACCATTATTATATATTCTAGACACACTGCGATATACTGGTCTATATACTATATACACTAGATTCTGTAGAGTCCATCTCTGTTGCTATGCAAATCCGGTGTTGCTGGCTTGTGTAAAGTGACACCTTGTTAGAATTACAAATTTCGATCCGAGTTGAAATATGAACACCGTCCGCTTGCTATGACCCATATTTTAGGGGATTTAGACAGTGTTAGGTAAGGTCAAGCGAGGAGCCTGCTTCGTGATTATTGTAATTCCAAAGGCAAATCCGTCTTCCTACCGATGTGAGAGTAGTATCTTGGGTCATGCTTCCAAACGAAAGTTATTATTTCGGTTCGGGAGGAAAGTGTCTTGTATTTATATTTTTTTAATAGTTTATTTTTCATCTAAAGTAATCAATCTCTGCCCATTATAATATGCTTGTATTGTATTTGTATTATATTGTATTTTATCTTGTTCTTAGGTTAATTTCCACTCTACGTATATGAGTAAATATTAATTTAATATGTGATCTTGTATGTAAATACATAATGTACATGATATCAAAAAGATCTTAATTTGAAAATCAAAAAGCCGTCGTTACAAGGCTCGTTTATCAGAACAAAATAGATTTTATATTTAACTCAACTAATTTGCCTCTTTCAAATAAAACGATCTCAAAGATATTAGCTTACACGAGTTTGTGTAATGACGTAGTAATTTAAATTCAGCTTCGAAGGTTGTAAGACAAGCAATATCATGTCGCTTTATTGATATTACGCCGATGTGTTCTCGCCGAGATTGGGAAAAATTTTAGCTTTGATGGCTGACATAATGTTTGATAGCTAAATGAAAATAATAATGAGTCTGTTGCGGCAGCGGGTAAGTGCTTATAAAGTTTAAGGGATTTTCTTTTAGAAATAAGATTTTCATTCGTTTTAAAAGATAAACGTATCTTCACTAAACGCTTATTAGGTCACGGACACGGAGAGTATATCTGTTATATTTGAAACTGATCGTCCACAATATTATTCAAAGCCCGCTATTCATAATACACACTTGTATGTATTTTTATTGGAATAGGCATCATTTTATTTCGCACTGATTTTTTTCATCCCATGGAAGTAGGTCGTTATTTCAATACATTAACACATGTGATCTAGATCCGCGGGCTTACTGCGGATCATGCATTTTTATAATGGCATCATATTATCTCTATATACAACTATAAGCTTGTGCTTTTACAGCTGTTATTATAGACTATAGATGTATTAAACAAATTACGATAAAATATTATATTTGTTTGTTTATGATGATAACAGTCGATCAAAAAACTTTCAAGACGATAACAAATTTGTTGCGTCATCAAAATATAATTTAAACATTATATTTTAAACTAGTTGAATCACAATAAGCCCAGCTAATGTAAATGTTCTGTAATTGTTAAGACAGCAGTCAGATCGCATGAACGTACCCACATCAAGATGGATAAATTAATTCATATCAGAAATTATTTGAAAGGTCTTCATCTCATAAACATACATTTGAATGAGCAGGTTTTACTTTAATCTTTATAATTAAATTAATTTTAGCGCATTTTTTTCTTACCCATGTGCCTACTTTTATTAACTGAGCACTGATCCTCCGGGATGGTACTCATTATTATTTGCTTTAGGAAAACATATTAACAGGCTTCGAATTTCATAAGGAGTTAATATCTAGACTTAGTTACATGTGAGGATTGGTTACACAGTGCTGTTTTTCGTAAATTTCTTTTGAAAAAAACATACTTCTTAAAAGTAAACTCCATTTTTACTACTAAAACTCTACTAAATGTCCTGGAAAATATATTTAGCCATATTAATCAAAACTTAAAAATGTCATATGTAAGTCTACAGAGCCACGTCTTGTTACAAAACCCAGAACATTATTTTCTACTTAACTCTACAATGACATTTACATTGGCTGAGGTATAATGTCAAGGATGACTGTCATGGCGGAGACAAATGAGTGTCGCCGATAGAGGGGCGGGGGGTAGATGTGTGCCTGGTAGCTAATGGTGCGTCGCTCTATTGTGATAACAACAGTAACAAAGGTTACTATCATAATGCGATGTTTACACTTAAACACTATCGGTCTAGTGTTAGGTATGATAAATAGTGTAGGTCTCGAAGCAGCATAGGTATATTATAACTATTTATGTACAAAAGCTAGATTAGTCTAGCGGTCGCGTGCCTATCTAACTTAGCACCTATTTGTGTGATTCACATCATATCTAAGTCTGAATGTGCTTTGTGGAAGTGATTTAAAACTTCTCACCCCCGACACAAGAATAAAATTTCCGAGTGCGAAAGACATTTTTATATAAAAAATAGTTCACACCTACATATGGGGCCCAAACTCTTCTATATGCGTCGTTAACTTATCTGTATAATTAATAATGTTAGGTTTGTCTCTATCATAGCCCTGTTTTGCACAAATTATTTCATAATATTTAACACGTAAAAACCAACAAAGATTGCGGTAGATAATCCTAAATTTATCTATCTAGATTCGCCCACCTGCAGAAGGGTTATCAATGCTTCTTTCTTATCTACAAAACATATTTATTTTAACGCCGGTATAATTTACGCTGATAGACACCTGCTAAGACATTAAAACTACATAAAAAATATTATTGCCACACCTAGCAAAATTGTCATGCTATTCATTCTTGGCCTCGTCTTACAAAATAATGTTAACACTAAGTCGTAGCACTTTCAGGTGCGTATGCTAGGCAGCCGTGTGCGTAGGTGTTACAGCTACGGAATTATTTATCTATCGCTACGAGTACGACCTGTTCGTATTTCTTTCTATATTTTCACATATCCTAGGTTGGGGAACTTTTACTGCTATTTATCGATGTAGGTTCATGCCGCGTATGGGCCATTTATATTTTGCCAGGTTGTACCTTCCTGTAAAAATAGTTTTTTATTGTCTCACAAAAATACATTAGATAACACAATTTAACTATACTTGACATACACATTGCATGTATATTGTAATGCTTCATAGTCAAATAACACATTAAGAATCCTGTTATACACATAAACTTTAGCAGTTGTTGCTCTTTGACCCTTCTAAAAATAGCCACACTTGTTCTCTTCAAGTACTAGCTAAACAGTTATATAGTAAGACACTAAGTGATTGGATGCAGTCACATGTGTTGAACAGACTGTCAACATGTTACTGCGATTGCTGAGCATATATAGGGTACTCGCTATAGAACTATATTCCTGATGTAATTCATGTAATGGTATGGAATACACTACTGTAAGTCAACGAGAGTACGATCGGAATAGGAGTGGAAAAGAGAAAATAGTAAAAATAGAACATATAAATATTGTTTTTTGTAATTTGATTTTTTTTATTATTAGGCATGTATAGCTATATTAACCATTACCCTGTAGAAAGAGTCGCATATGTTATATATTCCTATTAATATATTCCTATAACTATCGTGGCTACTAGCTGTATAGTTAGTTCTTAATGTTCGGTCACAATGAAAACCATTTTGTTTATCAAACATATTAAACTTACCAACTTTTAAATAATAAATATTGTATATTAAATATTGAGTACATATTTTAATAAAGAAATCTTTGATGCCTAAACAAGTGAATTAGGAGTATATTCACGCGAGGTAACGCGCTCGTCTCAGGTGCGAGGCTGGGTTAATTTGATACAACCTCCGAACGACGTTAACTGCCTCTTGCTATTAAACTCCCTTCTTTGAGCTCGGCTTGTCGAAACAATCACATCTGTTCGATATCTGTCGAATATTTGATATGACAGATACCTATTTCGTAAAAAAATAAGTAGGTACAAGAAACAATCAACGAAATAATTTCCATTATTTGTTCCATCCTCCGTACCACATTTTAAGGAAAGTAAAGATATTTAAATGGTTCGAAAAATTACCAATAAACGTACCTAATTAAACTAATTTATTAAGGATTAAAAAATAATCAGTATTTGTACTTACGTCACATATTTCTTATCGATTTGTTAAGTTTATTAAGTAATTCACAATTTCATAACTGCTGTTTATGTGATGATTACCGATATTTCTTTATAATTATACTTCGTTCATTTTAATGGCAAGTATACGGAGTAATATGAGACAGAAGAGACTATCCACACATATCTCCTCACGTTTATAATTCTTACTTAAATAGGTATGGTAGGTAAAACCATACAAAAATATTAGTGATCCGCCAAAATAGTTGTATGACAATAAAGCCTCCGCGTGATCTATCAGAACATACCTAGTAGTAATAACCTGTTTAACTGGAATATCTTAAACCGGTGCGCAATGTTTACGACGGTAAATATAGCACAGGATATTTGTTTATATAGCTTCATGGCTCTGTCCAATTTATTAATCTGTCTCATAGTATGTACATTGGTTATCTGCGAAACATAATTAAAGTTCCCTTTTTTTTATTTAAGAAATGGCTTGGTTTTAGTACACCTTTAACATATCTATAGGGGATTGTTTCTCGTTATGTAGACTAATCGTGTGGCGCAGTCAGGCTCACGGGATGCGAGAAGCCACACAACTAAATATCATCAATTACAAAAAGTCTAATTATATGGTTGACCTTATTTACGCACATAAGTCTTAATTAGGAGGCCACAGATTAATTAATTGAACGAATGAATAACTGCTTCTGCTTCCACAGTTAACTAATGTGCTGTCGCGAACACAGAACTGAATTAATAAGTTCATTTGTTGTGGGACAATAAGATACGCATTACCGAGACAATGCCTAGTTTTAAATAAACTAGAGGTTTGCAAACGAGTTTTGAAGACGTAAATCTTCAGAATGTCGGTAAAGGCTGTATGAAATACGACCTTTGCGTAATATCAAAGCTTTATGGCACACAGTTTTGTGAGAGTTCTATCCGCTCAGGTAGTTGGTAGTTTATTTTATTGCTCTTACATAATAGCCTTATTCGTATACGGTGAAAAGCGTAGAGTTAAACTGTATGTAAGTATATAGCCTTAATATTATACATTTTAAAGGTACCTAAAGAGTTTTAAGGTAATAATCAATGGGTTTTCGGTTTAAAGATTTTTTATTTATTCTAAAAGAACATACATTAACGAATAAATACATAACTAAGATAAGTGTAGTCCAGTAGAAAACAGGTTTTTTTTTTTCCTTAATATAGGTACAACGAACGACAAAATTATTGTGCGTAATTTATAGCGCTAGCTTAATATAATAGTTTTGTATTGTAATAGTGACGTACTCCTTGAGTTTGGCTTTAAATATGTTAAAAAAAAGATGTGCTCCTAATGTCTGGCGGTAGGTTATTATAAAGTTGAACGCCTTCGTACTTCATATTTCTCTTGCCATATTGCGTTGTTTTAATTATTTAACAGTGAGTGATTGAATATGGTACCCGATTAAACACTAAGCCGGTACCTATATTGATTGATTACTGTTTATGGTTTTATTTAAATTTAAATCCCTATAAACTACCTACACTTAAATTATTTCGTCGGTAATTAGTTAGTACCTAGATAAGAATTTTATAATTTCGCAATAAATAAATATATTTCACACAGCAACAACTGCCGATTAAAGAAACATAAATAGAAATTAAAACTGTAGTACGTTATCTACAGTATGGGATATCCTTTATGAGATAGTATCAAATGACTAGCAATAAAATTGTTTGGAAACACCTGCAGGTGACGAAGCAAATTTACGAGATAATTCTAAATTAATATCTGAATACTAAAATACTATACTATCAATACGATATGTGATATAATAATTATTGTTATTAGTTATTATTCTCTACGTTTTCCTTATTTTATTCCCGATTGCTTCATGATAGTTCCATTGGAACTGCTTAGCATGGTTTTAAAACGCCATAATACTTAAACTGGCATTATTTAAGTAATTCTTAATATAGAATAATGTGTCTTATACGTAGTTCAGAACGCAAGGATAACCTGTAATCTACAGAGATGTTGAATAAGTAATTTTATTCTGTCACCCATTCCTGTAGCGAGCGATAATCCTTTCACGGCATTAATATGTAATTAGTATGTGTAGTAAGACTCCGAAAGCCTAAATCTCAAGGAGCTCCAATAATTAAACACTATATATTAGTCTCGATATATTACTGAGCTACTCTGATGAATCCACAATGAGTTTCATATATTTTAATTGTATTCCAGTCTTAACGAGCAAAGATCTTCGTTTCACCCGCGTGAGTCGTCCCCGTTGTCGTATCTCTTTGTTTTTACTTTCTGAGATAAATCTAAGTAATCAAGGAACATGAAAATCAGTCCACCCGTTCTTGAGTAATAAATGGTGTAACCAAACCGACTTCGCTTTTATAAATTTATTTAATTGATAGTGTCCATGATTTGTCTTTTGAATTTGTTTCAAGCATGTTGTAATCAAGTGTGGTAAGAAATGGTGGCATCGTTCCTGCAGTGTCAAATATCGCAAATTACGAATTTATATCTGCTGATAACACACATTGTTAGTGAGTGAGTGAGTTAACCCATAAGGTCATTCTAGTTCTCTTATCGATGTAACAAATATACGATATTTTATTATGATATAATATTGTTATTATAATACTACACGAGTGTTATGAGGCGTTAGAGACTTAATCAAAAGTCAACAGGTCTCTAAATCATTATCATCATCATCTGCCTAGCCTTTTCCTAAACTATTGTGAGGTCGGCTCCCAGGTTTATCTGAATATTGATTTAAAATACTTATACCTTCATATGCTAATAAGAAAATGAAGAGTAGAATAAATCTTAGATTGTTCTGAAAAGAAGAAATTTGTTGAGAGTTTAAAATTCTTCAACGATACATAACTATAACATAATTATACATAAATAAGTATTTTCATAAATATGTAAAAGCAAGATACACCAAACAAACCTCTCAATATTTTTAATAACACAACTTTCTAGATAACAATTATATCTAATTCTGCAACCAAGTTGTTTTAAAATTCAAGTTGATTAGCTTGCTGTATCCAACTCACGTTTAATGTAAGAGTACTTGCACTAGTTAATTAGAAAATAAATCATTCTGCCAACACGAACAAGCTGCGTAAATTACCTATTAAAATAAGTTATAAAGTAGCACCGGGACCAAACTCTAGGTGGCGCGAGTGGCGAGTCGTAATTACTCCAATGATACGTACTTACACACTCGGTTTGATAACACTCTTATTTGTGGCACTTTTGGTGTTAACCTTGAGATCTTTTTATAGAACTAGCTCGTGCCCTCTACTTTGCCTACGTAGTAATATTGCAAATAGAAGCAATCATACAGTTTTACCTGTGTTTAATATTTATTTAAGTACTTTTAACTAATGAGTGCAAAACTTACTGTTTAAAGTCCAAGAAACAATCTTACTTGTTAATTTAAATAGTATCTACCCATAATGTAGGTGCAGTTATACCTTAACACGCATGTAAATTCGTCCATTTTTGCCTGTGTTAATATTAGTCCCACAGAGGCTTCAGATCACCGAATGTAACTGAGATTATTCCCTCCCCTAGAATCAGTGTATTGAACCTTTTAAACTTATAACTTTTACTTGTTTACTTTACATTACTTTGTGTGAAAAAGAAAACAAATAAATATGTCATATAATGTTTAATTCTTATTATTATAAACTATGAACAAAATCCAAGTTTATGATGGAAAGAAGTTTATGATGGAATTAGGTTTATATTCTCATAAATAGCATGACAGCTCAACTGTTAATAAAAAAAAGTTATCTAAATAGCCATTACTGCAATTGTCTTTAGCAGACTCGGGCCCGTTGTTTGTTGTTAAACAACTTCTGGATGTTTCCATTGTAGGAAGGATTACAATATGTAGTTGCATTTACCACAAACGAATATTAAGACGAACGCGATACTCGCTTACAATTTGTTCTTGGTGGAAGTACGCAACAGTTGTATTCCTTTCTGTACAGCATCGATAGCAGTGCCCGGAGCGGTCATCACGCCGTAGCCACCGTGTCCGTAGCAGTGCACCACCTTCACTCCATTGACAAGTTCGGCTTCGACGCGGACCGGAGCCCTGTGAGGTCTAAGACCCACCATGTTGGCCAAAACTTCACTATTCTTTAAGTCTGGTAGTATTTCACAACAGCGCTCCAAAATTGCGGCGGCATCATATTTACAGTAGTTCAGGTTGTAACTGTCATACTGCCTCGTCCCACCTAATGTGACTACTCCATTCAGTCCGGGAATGATGTATGTGTCGTAATCTCCATAGAATGCAGTCTTCACCCACGGAGCTTTCACCTTCAACACTTGACCTCTGATGGGTACCAAATCGTGATCATTGCATAAATATTTAGCGCCTAAACCTGCGCAATTAAATACTAGATCAAATTCGGACAGAGATGCAAAGTTTTCAATCTTTTTATTTACTAGCTTGCCGCCTCTCTCAACTATTATTTTCTCCGTAAACGGCAAATAGTGTCCGCATTCAACTTTCAAAGTAGTGAAAAAGGAACCATGCTTAGTGCCCTTAGGTCCTAGTTTTAATTCGTCTAGCGTGATAGGTCTGTATGTTGGGACCAAATCTTCAATTAGATGGTTCTTGGTAACATGGTAGTTAGCATCAGAAAATATATAAGCTGAAACTTCCATGATACCCATTTCAGGAGCCTCGGGTGTCTTGAGTAAATCTTGCCAGAAGTACCAAGAGTCGTCAATCCATTTCTTAGTTATTTCCGGAGTCGGTCCTTTAAAACTTGTTCCTGGTCTAAATATGCCGGCGGCTATGTGGCTCGTGGTGTCCTTTTCAAATTTATCTGCGAAGACTGTTACTTCCACATTTTTAAGTTTGTCTTGCAGTACTTTGGCCACAGTGATGCCCACCACACCTCCTCCAATTACTGCTACTTTTGGCTTGTTACTCATCTTGAATATTAATTAACGTATCTGATGGGCAAATAAAGTTATTACTTATTGAACGTTATTTTTATTATTAACGCGAACGTCCATTTACACTTGTCCACGCTACTTCAAAATATGTGGCAACTTTTGATGTATAAAACATTTATATAACACAAATAATAGAGCGCATCAAACCTGCACAAACAATAGTTGCACTAATTGACTAATGTGACCGTAATGTATGAAGGGCGACCCACGGCACGAGTTGCAGGGCAGGCGGCGTGGGGACACAGCGGACCGTTTCAATGAACTGACACCAACTGCGTATATTGCGCCAAATTTAATGGAACTATTATGTCGCCGCTGTAACCTTGGAGTTCTCCAAAATGGTGTGGCAAAAGTAAAATTAAAAAATCGACAATTACTGCCAAGTTTATATCGATATCGTATCGATATAAACTTTTTTATTATTTTTTAAAACATTTATTTACTATTTTATTTATTTATCATTTATTTATCTTTCCCGATAAAAACAAGTAGTCTCGGATTTTTTTATATATTTTTTTCTTACTAGTTCTTAATAAGCGTCGTCAGTAGAATATATATGCATTTTTTTATGATATTTACTATAACGAAACATGACATAATTCGCACTTAGATTAAATGGGGAAAAAACCGTGATCATAATATAATCATTTGGCTCCTAAACTTTTGCAATTAAACACTTCGACAGTACGAGATTAAACTTCGAAAGTAGCTAATACAAAAATTTCAAATTTATTCGAGAAAATGTAGTCCTGCGCTTCCGTTGTCTTGTCTTTTAGACACACTGATGGTAGTTACTGTTTGCTACTTTTGCGTGTCTTTCTATGAACAAGCTTTTTATTTTATGAATAAAAATATTTAAATAGATCTCACATTCGATATGTAGAAGATATAGAAAGCTTTGGTATCTTTGGCGAATAATATTAACTCTTGTTCTTTGTTCGGCAACGTGTGGTTGTCTGGGTGTCCTCGGTGCAGCGACAATTCTTTTTGCAAACTGGTTTAGGTCAAAGTTGATCTTGCATCAACTTAAGTATCGAGAGGCCCACCACTCCCCCTCATATTAATGTTACTGATAGTACTAACCTAAACTAACAGTCACACCAATATTAGGGGTTAGGTCGGTTACGCATCTTGTTACAGCCGTTTGAATCTGAAATTAAGAAAGAATATACATGTAATCTTTAAGTATCATGGTTTTATGGTGTAAGTATCTGAAACTTTAACAACGGACTGTAAGGCCGTGTTCAAACCAAACGTCTAGCTGCCGAATGCGAGCAGGCTCACTGTGAGCCCCAGTATCAACGTGAAACTATTACAGACGGTATTAATTACGGACAGTAATGTGTGGTTGGTTATGTGTGGACGAAAAGTGTTATATGTATGGAAATACAGTAAACTGCGTAACGCTCTTGGTCGGTGGCTGACGTTTGGTTTGAACACGGTCTAAGTGCCTATAATTAGTCCAATAATTGTGTATCTAACTACAAAGCAGATATTTATTGCATTCACAAAAAAAAATACTAAATAAGTATGTAGCTACAGACTGTACGATATTTGATCAAACATTGCAATAATTATGTGAACAATTGCAAGAACATACTAAATATTTGTAAATAAAGACAAAAATACCTGTGTAGTAATCTCTTGCTCGTGTTTGTTTACAGAATCCAGACCTCCACGGAAGAATTACAACCAATTATCATCAAATGAAAAGCTCGACAACAGACAGACTGATGATATTCACATCGAGGAAGCGGAAATAGAATCAGACGCGAGCAGCACTGACGATGAACGAGACACGCGCGGCGTCTGCCCGCCTTGTGCGCATGACCGATATAACAATAACGTTCGTCGACATGCCCATGACGACTTCAGCGATGATACAGATTACGGTGAGTTTCAAACTACTTACTTCATATAATAATATAATAAGAATAATTCCTTCTTTATGAATTATATTTTTAATTTAACGATAATGTCTGATCGAGTTGTACTTTGCCCAAATCGATACCATTCTCGAGCATGCGCATCACTCGACCATCGAGCATCGACCAAAAAATTATCTATCTGTCTATGGTACACCCAGTTGCCAAAGTTTCAATGTTGACGTTTCTTATTTGTCATGTTGACTTACGTTTTTTGTTCATCACAAAGTGGGCAGTCTATATTTTGAAATTAATCAAAGAATTTAAAAGTACTGCTGTGATTGTTTATGTGGCTATACTTTAAATCGTAATACATTCGACTTCGATAAAAAATGGCTAACTTGAAGACAGATTTGGATCAATACCTTCTTAAAAGTGAAACTCGACGGAGTTATAATTTTAGTTTACCATCATTTTCCACTCCGAGTTTTATGACACGGAGTAATGACGAAACTCCAAGTACCACCAGTACTACTGCGTCCTGGTTTGAAAATGTTCAGAAGGAGTACTGCACGTTGGTAAGTGATGAAACTATGTCTTAATTGGTGCATGAATCACTGTAAGGTATGTTCCAATTACTTGTTTGCGATGCAAAACAATACGATTTAATAACACAGCTATCAATTACATCATTCTGTAACTTGTTTGTGTTCTAGTATGAAAATTTGAACTTATTGTTCTGACAAATAAATAGTACTCATTTGAGTCAGCTTTAGCAAGTGTAGAATGCAATAGTAATGAATGTACTATTAGCCCTAATAGTATATTTAGCCATTATTTATTTACATTAATATGTTTTCAGAGCAGAACGCAGAGATTTATGGGATTTGGCATATGTTTATTTTTTGGAGTACTATGTTTCATCTTGTCTTTCCTCTACATACCCATATTACTGCTGCAAGCAAGGAAGTTTGCCTTACTCTTCACCTTGGGCAGCATGTTCTTTATAACCAGGTAACTCAAGAACAAACTATAGAACAACTATCTTTAACTTACGGCATTACATGTGGAACTGTTGTTTATTGAAAAAAAAAAGCAGTCCTTTCTTAAAGACCAAGCCACCTCCCTACCAAATTCTATTACAGTCGGTTATTTGGTTTAGATGATAATATTAGAAAAACTGAAAACAAGAGTTACTTTCTCTTTTATAATATTTAGTATGGATTGCGGCAATCAAGCTGTTATATTAAAAATTATTTATTGCCAATAAGTTTTTATGTACTTGATTACTTGTTGAATGTATTTTGTAGTCAACACTTAACACCAACTTGCTTGTCTGTGTATGATTGTAATCCCTCATTTTTTTCATGGTATGCCTTCAGTAATCCTCAATTACCTTGTAAACTAATTAAATGATTACAATGTGTACACACAAATTCAATTTACTAAGTGTATTATATCATTTATTCTAACCTTTTTAAAACAGTTTCAGTTTCCTATATGGCCCCTGGAACCACCTTAAGTCAATGTTCAGCAGAGAAAGAGCTCTGACTACATCTTTGTATGGACTGACACTTGTTGCTACATTGTACTGTGCGCTACACTTGCAAAGTACACCGTGGACCATTGTGTGTGCGGTCATGCAAGTAGTGGCCCTGCTATGGATGATGATGGGCTCCATCCCTGGAGGCTCTTCCGGAATGAGGTTCTTCGGCAGCATGTTCAAGTCATCTGTATCTAACACATTACCTATATAACATTACATGTGTGTATGGACTAGAACCATTTAATATACTTGTATGAACATACTTGGATATAAGTTTTGATATGAGTAATTAAGATTGTTATTTTTATATTGATAGGTAGTGAAATGGTGATGAGGTTGAATGTTTTTAAAGAGTGATTCTAGTTGAAAGTTAACTGGAATTAGATATCATGTTGTAACAACAATTATAGGTCGCGTCACGTAAAAAGAACGCTAGCTGTCAAGATGCGCAGAACGCGATTTATCGGTCTCTTTGGTGGTATGAAGTGCGGGGGGCCAAGAGCCGCATGTTTGCCGGTGCGCTATTGCTTCGTTAGTAGACGACCTTCGCCTTCCGAATTGTATACTCATGCGCAAACATTACCCTCTCCACTTACTGCCAGCGTTCTTTTTACGTGACGCGACCTATACTATTCTTTAATGTATTAAAAAACTACTGTTCTACAATGTATCACAAACAGGAATAATGATAATATATATATGTATAATACCATGTAAATCTAATTTAAATAGTATGATGATAACTGTTAGCGCAAATATATGTTATTTCAAAACAATGTCTACCATTGCACTTAAATTCTCATGGAATAAAATTACATGTTTCTAATAAAAAGTTAGTTTATATAAAGTTATAATCTCGATGTTACGTTATCGTTTCCACTATGCTATTTGGTGATTCTTAATTTAAATTATTTATAAGTGATGTCTTGCCTCAAGGTTTTGGTAATTATACCTCTTCTTTTTTTCTATATGCATTTATTTCCAAAATACATACATATCATTTTAATTGTGTATTTTTATCTTGAGATTGACATTTATGGAAATACCTAGTAATTAAATTCTACACTAAAATTATTCTTATTTATACTGCCTTTCGAACGAATAGCTTATTATACATATAGTTATGCTCAAACTTAAAAAAAAAACAAAATACCTATTTTTTGTAAGAGGATTTATTCAAATAAACTTTGAAATTTTGCCATTGTTTTATTTAGATTGTGTACATTTAAGACCTCATATTTTAAGTTATATAAGTACATTAACCTAACTACAGTATTCATTCGACATATCAAAATGGACAATAAATAAAACCACCGTGCAAATCTGTGCGTGGTTCTATTCAGGTATTTACTTTAATAAAAACAGTAGTGTTTGAGTAAAAATTAGTTTTCAAGTATTAATTGGTCAGTACTTCACATTCTTTGTTTACAATTCAATAGGTACTTAAATACTTAATACAATAAATAAACCGGCAAAGTGCGAGTCGGACTCGCGCACCGAGGGTTCCGTACAAACCTGTAGGTATCTATTTCTTTTGATTGCGTTGACATAAAAGTTTGATTTTCTTACAGCTTAAAGGTATTATAGAACTGAGTATTTGATATGAATTTCAATTTAATACCTCTACGCGTTCATTTGAAAAGAAGTAGTAACTTTAAAATTTTCAAAAATATTTTTATTTTAAGATGTAACAAAAAATTTACGGTTTTCGCTATTTTTCTTTTATCTGTACTATAAGACGTTACTTCGTACCAAGTTTCAAGATTCTAAGTTCACGGGAAGTACCCGGTAGGTTTTGATTCCCGAGTTTCAAAAATTTGCGACATAAACGGCTGTATCTTTTGATTGCTTTGGCTTAGACGTTTGATTTTTTTACAGCTCCAAGGGACCGTAGACCTGAGTATTAGATATAAATTTCATACCTCCACGCGTTCCTGAGATAAACGGTCTTGACAGACGGACGGACGGACAACGAAGTATCCTATAAGGGTTACGTTTTTTCCTTTTGAGGTACGGAACCCTAAAAACAAACACTTACAATTATATGTACTAAAATTAAATCTATCAGAGTATCAGTAAGTGAATTAATTCTAAACATTGGAAAGCGACGTAACCACACAATCAAAAACTAGCTACCTATCTTTACATGGTATAAAATGAAGTAACTTCCGCAGTCTAGTTTCCTTAGGTCTTTTAAACTACTCACCAGATTTTGATGTAGTATTCAGCAATAGATAGTGGTTCTAAACCCAAAAAATTGCTTTCAAAATGCTGGACAGGCCTTTATATATTTTAGTGAAGACCAATCTCGTCAGCTAAAAAAATGCATCTAATACATCAGGGGCCCGATGCCGCTATTTTAAGTCAGTGAGTGGTGGGTTAATAAACGTTCCAGTCTACTTGTTATTGTGCCTAATTTTCGTATTCACAAGTACACTGGAACGTTTATTAACCCGCCACTCACTGACTTAAAATAGCGGACTCGGGCCCCAGTCCATTTGTTTAGGACCTACGATACCACAAACCGACACGTTAAACTTATCACACCCCTACTCTTAATGCCGGAGGCTAAAAAATTTTAAATCAATATTATTACCTATGTAATCTAAATATTGTTCATATCGTGATTAAATCCATTTTTTAACCGACGAAAAAAACGGAGGAGGTTCTCAATTCGACGCGTATATTTATTTTTTTTATGTGGGACCACGCATAACTTTTTACAGAGTAGTCCGATTTTGATCATTCTTATTATACTTATTGGAAAGGGTATACTCCAAAGTTGGTCCCATATAAATTTGGAAAAAGAATGGAGGGTTTTTCCCACCCTAAGGGTAGGAAAACAGGGGTTGATTGATTGTTCACTCACTGATTGGAATGTATTACCACGCTTAACTTTTTACAGAGTAGTTCGTTTTTTTATTGAATAGGCTATAGGTACCTAGAAGTTGGCCACATATAAATTTGGAAAAAATATTCCAATCCTAAGGGTAGAAAAACAGGGATATATTGATTGTTCACTAACTGATTGTAATATATGACCACGCGTAACTTATTACAGAGTAGTCCGATTTTGATAATTCGTAGTAATTAGTAGATTATAGCCACAAAAAAATATGAAATAAAAACTTTTTAACAAAAAAAATAAACCGCCGAAAAAACTGAAAAGTTAGTTATTAAGATTAAATAAAAAAAGGTTTGTTATTTTTTGCTTTTCAGTTTTTTCGGCGGTTTAATTTTTTTGTTCAAAAGTTTTTATTTATTGACTGAGCTGCTACGGAACTCCGATTTCAATTTTACCGAATCACGAAATCACTCAATACCGAATATCGCAACCACGAAATCACGCGAGTACGAATATAATGATAAATAAAACATGGTTGTTTTAATACAGACCTACCTACCATACATATATTTTAGAATATTATAAGTGTACGAAGCATGTTCATAAATGAAAATTATGTAGCCATTCTTTTATTTGCTTAGAGACAGGGCAAGTGTCAACAAAACTATTGGTCTAGCATTAGTCTTAACCAGTGGCGTAACTATACCATCTGGGGCCCGTGGCAAATTCTTTTGATGGGGCCCTTTTAGTACATTTTTTACGTTGTACTTAATTAAATTTTAATAAACTACTAAAGTATTTTTCCAACACGAATAACAATTTTATTTTCAAGAGCATGGATTTATCTCTATATTACAGTTCTTTTTTTAATCATATTAGATCTTATTTTTGGTCTAGAACACGGGAAGTATAGGAAAACTAAAAAAAAACTGATAGTAATAGACTAAAATATTTGGGCTATATCGAGGAAATGGTAAAACAGTCCAGATACCACTTCTTTGTCCTCATCTTTATTTTTTACTTTCCCAGGAATGAGTCGAGCAAATCGACTCTACCCATAATAATATACTGATTGCAGTTGCGTATAATTTGAGGGAAATATATTTCTTTTGTTTTATTATAAAACCTCCTTACGTTGTGAATCTTCCTCTTTCGTTTCTCGCTCCCACTTAAACAATTTTCTGGAACTAGACATTTTAATATCTAACTTTCACAATCAACTTTACTTTCAAAGTGCCTACTTTATTTCTTTAAATCAAATACGAAAAATCAAAGATTAAAATAATGAAGATCGTTTAGGATGTGTTGAAATGCATAACCAAATTTGAAATTGTGTTATGGTCTTTAGTTGACTTACTTTACTTGATTTTAAGCAGAACGTTTTCATGGAAAATAAAATCAGGGGCATAGCTAGGTACCGCCGTATCTGCCGTAACAATTATACGGGGCCATGGACAACAGGGGCTCCCGTCGTACGTAAACCAAAATTTACAAAATGTAAATAAGAATAAAATATAACTGATAAAAAATATATAATTTTGAACTTTAATGGGACATGAACACCTGACAGACCTGTGACTATTGTCCATTGAGGCAAAACTTAAGAAAAACTAAAGTCCTCATCAGCTATAAATTATACAATAAATAAGTTTGCCGAAAAAAGGCAAGGACGTGTTACATATTTAATTTAAATTGCTTGTAATTTTTTTTGAAAAGGGACAAAGAGAAAATTATGATAATTAACTATTTCTTTTAATTTTATGCAATTTTTTCTTTCTTTTGTGAGAATTCTTTACCCTTCATAAGGGCCCCAAAACAAATTTGTATGCGGGGCACCACCAAGTCACGCTACGCCACTGAATAAAATACTCAGGTACCTATAAACTTAAAAAAAATAACTGAGCTCGCGGCCTCTTGGGCGGGGCCCTCTTGGGTCGGGGGCCCGTGGCATTTTGCCAGTCCTGCCACCCTGTAGTTACGCCACTGGTCTTAACCTTTTGGACGCCACGGTCGGCTATAGACGACAAACGAAATCGTGCCAAACACGCCACGGTCGGGTATGGCCGACAAGAAAACGACATTTTTTAAGTACAAAATAAATATACTTAATTAAGTTGTCTGTGTTTCTTTTTCCTATTATTTAATACTACATAAATTAAATATTGTATAATGACACAAATATATATTCATTACTTACATTTCACTAGAAAAAACAATAATCAAAAATTGGTAATCGAAATCCGTAAAAAAGTGTGCCCCCACACGCCACAGTCGGCAATACACGACAGCTAGTGATGGGTAAGTAAGATAAGTTATTATTCAAATTTATTTTAAATTTATGAAATATTTTATTAAAAGTAGCTTACTATTACTTTGAAAATTACTTTTATTGAAATCTATTTGTATTTATGAATATTCCTAATGCATAAAATTTATAAAATTGTGGAAAAAAATCATTAATCGGCATTAATATTGTGCGAGTATAAGTAATTAATAATAAAAATGGTTGACAGTCCAATGACTACTGAAGAACTCCTGTGTGTTAGAAAATTTAGAAGAGAATGATGAATTTTCCGATGCAATATCTCTATACGAGGATGATTTAGAGGTAAGTTTTATTTTTAACCAAACATTTTCATATGGATGTAATTTTTATTTAATTTTAAATGATGCGTTAGGGAAACATAATCGATAATATAAAATATTTAAATGTCCCACATTATCACATCCCTATTCGCATGCGAGGAAATTGTCAAAAGTCGTGCCAGTCACGCCACGGTCGGGTATAGCCTTAGAGAAATTACTAAAGCATAGAGGGAGCGTCAAATTTTACTATAGTTGTACTCTTTTAACCTATGACCCATTCACTGTGAAAAACAAGGATAGATGTATAGTTATAAGGGTTGCCTGCAGCAATATTGTCCACTATTTTTGCCTCGATAGTGATGTGCCGTATTTGGTAGAGGTATCGAAATAAATTTAGTTCTTGACAGAAAATGTACTTCTATTGAATTTAATGTACATTATTTTCATTTTACATCTTTATAAAACATACATCACCAAGGCATCAAGATAAATTTGGTCTCAAATTTACGAATTATCAAGGGTTTAAAATAAAACAAATAGGTAACGGGTTGACAAAAAGATTTATTGCAACACAACTCAGCCAATCACAGAACTTGATATGAAACATTTCATAAATGAATGGCTTTATGTTGATCGGCCTTTAGAAACTGGGAGTAAAAGTCGAAAAATACATAACTTTAGTAGTTAGTAAATATTTAATAAATAAAAACAATAAAATAAACATTTTTTTTTATAATCTATCTGTTCACCGCGTTGTCACCCGCGTGAGTACCGTGAAGTGTCGTTCACGAAATCACGATGTCTTTGTAGTTATTCTGTTATTCGGGGCTGAGACGAAGACATTTTTTTACGTCTATGCTTAGTCCAACAATTTCTGGCTCTTGTAAGCACTTTACACCAGTTTTTCTATCATTTGGAGGCATACTGTAAAATAAAAAGACATTATCGTATCGAATAATATCGATGAAAAATATCTACTTCACTAGCATAACATAACCTCTCAAATAAACAAATTACTTTTTCAAAGATTAATTCGCTTATACGATATAATTAGTAAAAATGATAGTCTGAAGGGATCAGTATCAATCTAATGTGTATGTTATAAGTAATCGCATACAAAAGATACGCATGATATTATTAGGAAATTGCAAAAAAAACACTTACCGTTGAACGCTTACATATTCATTGATATCTTTCCGAGATGAATATGATTTACACGATAAAACAAAACAAGCCATATTAAACGCTTATTTATCTGTCCTTTGCACCTTTTGTACACAATCAAATTGCTTATATTATGCTAAAAAATAATATAATTTGTAAAATAAACAATGACCAGCAACGACTGACATTCACAACGTATGATACGACTAAATCAAATACTTTGTACAGTTTACCGTGTAGAAAAGGTTCTACTAAGCAACTATGTGCTCTTTTAATTGGTCGTGTAGTAAGAGACCAAAGATGACCGTTTGACAATTTCGGAGCGTCCATTTAGCTTTAAGCATATATGAGTCCATATATGTTTGTCTCTTTTATATATATAATCTGCACCATAAGAGAGAGGAGCTTAGATTCATCGTAATTTGTGTCTATTTTGTTCGCTCCCTCTATGCTTTAGTAATTTCTCTAAGGGTATAGCCGACAGCGGAAGACGTCAAAACAAGATTAGTGATGTAGCTTATTATTATTTGATTGACTCGTTTGTCGTTCTAATGTCTGCTTTTAGGTTGTTTAGAACATTGTAACTGGTGTTTAATGATATTGTGATACCAAATAAGGTTAAATTAAATAAAAGAATTATGCAACGAGTAGTATTTTATTTAAAAAATATGGCACGAAAAGCAATGATTAATTGGTTATCGATAAGATGTTGGAATCCCTATTTTTTTTGTAGGTATTTGCGCTGAATTTGTGGCTTGGCGTGGGAGGCACGCCGATGCATTTACGCTCTGGCGGTCAAAGGGACCATCCTGGTCCAGGGGCCCGAGTCTGCTATTCACACTCCGTGTCAGTGTGCTCATAGTGGGACGATTTTACGATAATTGGCATTCTACTAAGTTAGTAGAATGCCAATGATCGTGAAAACCTAAACGCTGTATGCACAGAGCAAAGTAATAAGTAGGGTATGTATAGAAATCCGATAGGTAGATAAATCTGGTTGCCTTATCCCATACTTTTTGCATTACAGACGAAGCTCTAACCTGCAACGTTTGCGACCGGTCGTTCCCGTCGCGTCGCCAACTTGGAGATCACCAACAAAAGAAACGACATTTTGGGTGAGTAAATAGATCCTTAAAACGCAAAGAAATATGAACCAGTAAAATAAAAAGTAATATAAAATAACTTTTTGGTGGTTTGTTAGCCAGTAAGCTTCTTACAAAAGTAAAATTAAGAAATAGGTAGGTACATAATTACTTTTTTTAACTTAGTTTTGTTGGCCAGTTAAAAACATAGTAAATAAATACCTAGTACTTACCCAAAAAATATACACTTGGAAAACAAATCGCATAGCAAACATTAATGAGCTTGTTTATATTTGACAGATGCAGCGCCTGCGACAGCCTGTTCCCCTCGCTGATGGCGCTGGAGCACCACAAAGAGGAGTTCCAGCACTGGAGCGACTCCTCCTACTGCTCGCACTCGGACTCCGAGGACAGCGACCTCGAGACGTGTCACGAGGACAAGCATCGACTACTCTAATGCCACCATCTCATTATTGCCGGGGAAAAGCCTACTAAATTAGGCACTTTTGTGTAAAACGCTCTGTACAATACTTCTGGAATAATAGTGCGCGTAGTTCTGTAACAAAAATCTGGCAGAATCGTTGACCTTACTAGTTGAAAAAGGTGCTACCTAGCTACATGGTAGCCTTTTTGACCAGGGGACATTTTTTAAGTTCATTTATTGTATTATGAGTTAGAACATTTCTGCATATGGTGTAGACCATGAGATATACCAAGGCCACAGTAAGATAACGAGTAAGTTAGCGTTTCCGTTATTCTAGTCAGTATAAAGGCAATGTTATACATATGCACAAGCATTAAATAGAGCATTAAGGATGTAAAGCACTAGAGACTAGAGCTCTACACTATTCTTTGTTTTTATCTTACTGTGGAAAATACTGCACTGGAATCTTGCTCAAGTTAGTTCATTTGCCCTGGGCATTTCTATGACCAAGCTATTGAAGCTATCCTAACTGCAGGTTGTAACATGAAGTTCCATCCAACATATTGAAATTTTTCTCAAGTAAATTGCTCTAATTATAGCAAATATACTGTGCATATCAATAGACTTACTACTTTTCATTTTAAAATAAATCGCTTGAGCAGCATTCCACAAGTGATGTTACAATCTACGCGCATTCTGGACTGTAACTTTTCTATTAAAGGTCTGACGAACCTCAGGAAAATTTTATAAGGATGTCTTACAACGTCCTCCACATCAGTCGGACTATAATAAAGGTATTAAAAACAACAAATCAGTAAAAAACGCATATATTTTATGCCATGAATCAAATTATATCTGGGTCTTTAAGACTTCAGTGTTTACTTAAAAAGTATACAATGTTAATGAATTTACAAAAACATATTGATTTTCTCATAATACTAGTCTCCAATGCGACTATTAAAGAAATTTATAATAGGAAAGAATTACAGTATTCCTAAGTATGTAATACTCTAAATATACTGAAGCCTAATTATTGTACAGTGTAGACACATATCATTTTGTACAAGCATACGTACCTACTACGTAAGGGAGACGAACGATGTGAAGTGAATATAAATTATGCAATAATTCATAACCAGAATGTTTTAAATGAATTATTCTTGAGTCTAATAATAACTACAGTTACATTATATAAGTCTAAGTACTTAAAACAAAGACAACCATTTTAGAAGACTTGGGTATAGGTAACACAATTTATGTTTCTAGTAAATCCACAATAGGGGTTATTTCTCTACACTGTTTCATTGTAAAATTTGTGTTTCCACAAAATGTAAACTTGGTTAAATGCAACAAAAAGATTAATATATTTCCTGTCCATGTTTTTATGTTCGGTACACATTAGTCTTGTTTTTCATTGATTCACTTACGTTGTGTAGGTATTCAATGTTATGTTACTCTGTATGAAATCAATTTGATAAAACATAGCATATAGATAGACAAACACTAAATACTAGTTCGAAATGCAAATATAAAAAATAATAATTTTAAAGGGGAAACTTATATAACACAATCTTTTTTTTACATGTTTATTATCAGTTGTAACAGAGGTCATGTTATTATGTAAATTTTGAAATAGATCGATTCGATTTAGACATTCAATATTTTTCAAGATTCCATATTCTCAAAGTTTCATGTGATTAAAACAACACTCACAGAGTCCTTATTTGATGTCATATTTATGTAACAATAACAAAAAAGCCTGTTCACAAAAGCAGTCGGTAAATTAGAAATAAAGTCGTTTTTATTTATGTCCCAATATTTTTGCATCGAATAATGTGTTGTCGTTTCTGTGTCCTCTGCTCTTGTGAACACGCTTTCCTTTCGCTTCACATTAGTTTAGTGTTCTCGACTCTTACCTGACGTCATATCTCTTTGTAAATACTTCCTAGTGATATCCCGGCAATAATGCATATCACGGTACTGTTATATGACTGATATATTAGTCTAGATTTGTAAATATTTGTTAAATATAGGTCTGTGTCATCAGAATCACATTTAGAATTTTAAATTCTTAGTGTCACACCAAAATATTTGTATGTATCCCGCCCCCTTCCCTACCGAGGTACCTTTCCAGTTTTTAGTATTACTAATTAAGTATTAATAAATTGTAACATTCCAACTAGTCATACTATTTTTATAAAGCATTAATTGTATTTCGACATTGTAATGTGAAAATGTAACTTTGTAAGGTCGCCTACGCTCTGTAATTTAGACAGGGAGGAGACGGCGAAACGATCTATTCGTACAAATAAAAATACGATTGAAAATATGTACAGAAATGTTTATTTTATAGGAAATCACATAACCACAGAGTACAGGCTACGAACACGTATGTACTGCGCTATGTCCGATCTCCCATAAAGGTACCGAAAGGCCGCGATCGGCGCGTATCGTCCGGGGAGCGACGTACACATCTTTAATTTTCATATTATCGAGTAATCAGGAATACAAATCACGAATCTCTTACAAAAGCATAATACGAGTAAGTCTAGTGACGGCGGGCCCCCGGCGGCGGCGGGGGCCGGGGCCATACATGTTACGTTACGTTAGGATATAATGTGCGGCCGCGGCGTCGGCCGCGGGCAGAGCCGGTCCGGGCGCGCCTACGCGGTGCCGTTCAGCAGCGGCTCGGCCTTCGCCTTGCTCAGCGGCGAGCGCCGCTTGGCCGCCGCCGCGCGGGCTCCCCCCTCGCCCGCCGCGCCACCCGCACCCGCGCCTCCCGCGCCCGCGCCTACCGCAGCGCCCGCCGCAGCACCCGCGCCCAGCCCGTTCTTCCACCCGCCTCCTGCAACACGCCCACGTCAGCCCACGCCCGCACTACGTCGTACTCAATGCGACCGCAACCGGCGGCGGTCGAATTATGTGTTTCCGACAACTCGGGACTCAATGAGTCTTAAATCTGAAAATGTTACGTCATGTGGAGCAGTGATGTAAGCCATGCAAGTGATAAGTGATGCGTGATGCGTGCGGCGGCTGGCATGCGGCCGTACCTGTCCTCCGGCGACGGCGGCGACGCGCGGCGGGCGGGCGCTCGCGACGCTCGTCGCTGGTGTCGGAGTCTGACAACATGCCAAGCCTACAGCCGCCGCCACTACGCGCCGCTCGCGCCCACTCACGCCCACCCATTCATGCCGCACCTTCTGCACTTGTCGCACGCTCCTCTACTTTACTCGCGAGCGCATGCCGGATTAAAACCACAGGAATATATCTAGCGGACTCAAGTAACAGATGCTATTTCGGATCACGACTAAACCCCCACCAAAGTATTAGTGATCGTGCCGATCGACCCTTAGCATAAAGCGAGAATAACAAACGAATCATCTGTGAGTCGCAACCGCCTATTCACCCTGCGTTTCTAACATCAAAAATAAATAGCTATAACTGCCCAATCATCCTTCTACAAATTATGTACTAATTAAAATGTAAAACCGGGGTGCACAAAAAAAATAAACGTATAAAGACTATAATGCATAAATACGAAATAAAAAACACTACACTACATTTTAACTAGCACATTCAGTAATATTTTCAGATTTACATTACAGCAGAATTTGATCACATCATTTAAAAATATAAACAAAAATGGCTCAATAGTACAGGCGATCGACAAACTCCTGGTTATTGCATCTTTCATTGCAACTTGTGAAAATATTTATAAAAAACATCCATTTTGTAAGATAGGTAGTATGTATAACATGGTAAGTTTTAATGTTATTAAAATGGAAAACCTCATGTTTATTCAGTCATAGGGCATTACAAAATACGACATAAAATATCATATTAACTTACGCCTGTTAAGACTAACCACACAATAGTAAATTAGAATGCATATTTCGTACAATTACTTCCGTAAAAAAAAATACCATACCCACTGGGCTTTAGGTAATTGTGTTTATTATTATCAATTCATTAGTGTGCTTTGCTCAGAGTAAAAATTAAACCCTGACTAATGAAACTCTTATGAAAATTTGTCTATTGTGTTTCTGAGGCTCCTGTTTGAATGTATTAAATCTCTAAATACATTAGAAAACATCAAAATCCAGTTACAGTCTTAAAATATTTATTTCAACATGAAACTTTACACCTTTCTACTCAATTATTTCTAGGAACTTTGGTTGCAGTACACAACTGCGTCAGAGTGCAGGTCACAAAATGCAAACATAGAAAATAGTGTAACACATAAGTTACCAAATTACTTAATAATGGGCAAAACATATTCATACGATATCGTAAATTAGTTGTATCGCTAATTGTACTTATAATCCTGAGCCTTTAGCTCTCTAAATATAAAGGAAAGCTTAGTAAAGTGCATGGTATGTGAGCCGCACTCCGGCAGCGGGTAGTGCCCTACAGCCCGGTGTCTGTCGAGCGCCCATGTACGGAGATGTAAGGAACCAGATAAGTAGCTAAGCACGTTATGTCGTACCTCTGTCCGCACTCGACACGTCCTGGCTGTCTAGCACAGAGCTCTCGTCATCGGTTTGCCTCCGTCGGTCCTCGCGTCGTCTGCCACTCTGCAAACAATTACAATAATATCATTGACATTGTAATTTGGATGTTTGGTATGTATGAGAAGGATTTGGTATTCATTTGAAGAGAACAATAGGTAAATTAAATAAACAATTGGTAAATATTGGAACATAACAACATTATTGGCACAATGTGCAATATTAAAAAGAAGAAATATTTTAGGTAGGCCTTTCAAAGTTCTTTTAAAATGTTAAAAGACGAGTTGCAGGTTCCAAAATGTAAATACATACATATTATAGATAAATTACACTCAGACACCAGAACAAATGATCATGCTCATCACACAACATTTGTCCTGGGCGGGAATCGAACCCACGACCTCCGGTATAGCAGTCAGGGTCACTAACCACTAGACCAACAGGCCAGTCATATAGTAATCATTAATGTTTATATTAAAATTCTATTAAAATATGCGGCAATTAGGTATAGTAACAAACAAAATGAAAAGGTGTGTGTAGGGCTTGGTGTGCATACCTGGCGCGGCGCGGGCACGTGCGCGCGCCCGTTCTCCAGCGGCACGCGCCGCTCCGCACGCTCGCCGCGCTCCCCGCCGCGCTCGCCGCCCCGCTCCCCGCCCCGCTCCCCGCCGCGCTCGCCACCGCGCTCCCCGCCGCGCTGCTCGCCGCGGTCGCTCGACCTGCGCAACACATTGCTATACACACCCACATATGCTACAGATTTTATCTCAACGATTACAACACATATCTCAAGCAATAGATTACTCTTATTTGGTATCTAATCCAGTACTATGATGACCAAAAATACTATATGATTATAACTTCCTAAACATTCAAGAACAAAGCACAGGAACCAAGAATAGACTGACAAACAGAAAGATCTAGCTAAGAAAGAAGTACCTAAGTGGTCACCGTCGTCTATGGACATTTCGAATACCATTAGAATTTAATCTTTACCATCTAATATGTTGATGATGAGGTACTAAAAAGTAGTCACTGTTCTATCAGCATAAAGTAGGTGTAAACAACTCCCCCTACTGCTAGCACAACTTATAGATTACCTGGCCTCTGTCAAAACTCAATAAAAATAGCTAGTTTGATTGTAATAAAAAAAATAACAAGATAACAAGATGAAATCTGTGGAAATGTTTCGTCAAAAGAATCGCTTTTTACAACTAATGCAATTCAAAACTACGACAAAATGCGGAGAATTATTAAAAATAAAATACTGTATTTAAAAGTACCTTAATCATACTTTATAAGATATATTACATTGTGGCACAATATATTTGATAATGATACTAAGTGCCATAGTCACTTGGTCATTCTCCTTTTAGTATTCGAATATTGTTTTTCAAACAATCATAGATGAAAGATGTCATTACATACAGGGTGTTAAGAAACCCCTGTCCGACCCGTGAAGATGTTGTTAGGTATCGAGATATATATATCTGATTACAAAAAATGTGAAAAAAAAATGGAAAAAAAAAGAAAAAAAATATAACCTAAAAATATTTTTTTTTGTTGAGAGAGAATCGGCGTCGTCACAGATGCTACCTAATTACCAAACAAAAGACCCCCCAAAAATACCGACGAAATTGGTGTTGTAGTTTTTGTTTTAATCTAAAATTAAGGGGATTTCGGGGCAAAAAATGGTCATTTCAAAATCCATTATTACTGTTTCTATCATGAATTTTCCAAATTTGATATTTTATTTGGGCATGTGATTGTAAACCCTATATCACCCTTACGGGTCGGACAGGGGTTTCTTAACACCCTGTATAATAAACGTGTGAAAAATACCGACGAAATTGGTGTTGTAGTTTTTGTTTTAATCTAAAATTAAGGGGATTTCGGGGCAAAAAAATGGTCATTTCAAAATCCATTATTACTGTTTCTATCATGAATTTTCCAAATTTGATATTTTATTTGGGCATGTGATTGTAAACCCTATATCACCCTTACGGGTCGGACAGGGGTTTCTTAACACCCTGTATAATAAACGTGTTTATGATGATACTTTTCATTATGTTAAAGAATAATTATTGTGTTTACGAGGAATTTTTTAATGCTTTATTTCTTAATAAAACAAAATTAAAAACATACAACATTACTAATTAAATATAATATAATAATGAAGATGATCAATAAATGCATCTTTTTATATAAAGGAGATAGTTGGTGTTGTATATGGGAATAGTATACATAGTGTACATAATATGGCGGTACCTGTTGGTCCGTGGCGGGCGCGGGCCGCGGCCGCGGTAGGCGGCGCTGTCGCTGCGCTCGTCGCCCAGCTCCGGCGTCATGCGGCGTCCGCCCGCTGACATACACAAACATTACATTTTATTATGATATTGTCATTATGACTATAATTATTGACGCCTCATGTTTAGGACCTGTTGATTTTCTAACCAATAGTTTTAGGGGCTAGGAAATACATGACTATGCATATTGGGAATTCATTTATGCTATTATTCAAAAATTTGTAGGTTTGTTGCAGTCGTTTCATTGACTTCAACAATATTGATCAACAAAATATATAGTAGTGATATATCAGGCGTGTAGTATGTATACTAAAGCCAATATGGAAAGAGAATTAAACGTTATTACTAATTACGCAATTATCAACTTTGACAACATGTGTTTAAGATCATTTTAGAATGACAAATATTATCGAAAAGGGCCTAAAAGTAATTTGAATGTGATGGAAAGTGAACTATTAGTATTTGAATTAAGGTTCATAATCCCAAAGCACGTTAATGATTTCTTGGGTGATGTATAGTGTGTAGTGTAGTCAGGTACCGGTGGGGTAGCGGTGGTGCGGCGGGCGCGTGCGGCGCGCGCGGGCGAGCGGGGCGCCGCGCGTGGCGGAGTAGGCGGTGGCGCCGCCGGACATGACGACGCGCAGCTGCTGGTCGATCTCCAGCTTCTCCGCGCGCAGCTGCTCCACCTCCTGCACACGAGTGTAACACTTTACATGACACCGTTCACTACTGCTCCACTACTCTGCTTACGCTTTACGTATAACATCATTAATTACATATTATTTAACCCCAAAAAAAACATAATACTCAATCCAGCACTATGCTTTTTAACTACATGGTACTTTGTAAGTAAAATAAAATTACTACATTTATAACATATCTATACAACGTAAATACTAATAGAACAAGTCAATGCCCCAACCTTCTGTGAAGGCCACCACATAGACGATTAGTTTGTGAGAGTGTATAAGAACATATTGAGATGTGTGAGAGCGTACCTTGAGATGCGCGACGTGGTACTCGACGAGCACCTTGGCGTTGGCGATGTTCTCGCGCGTGCCGACGAACACGAAGCTGACGAGCCCCTCCTCGCGCGGCGCGGACGGCTGCGGCTCGTTGTCGCCCTCCACCTTGGCCTGCACCACATAAAACTTTGTAAACTACAGTAAACAACTGACTACGTCGCCGGTTATACACAATTGTAACATCTTATCATAAAATAACAACAGTCACATCATAAAATATTAAATTGGTTTCAACTAAATGAGTAAATATCTTAAAAAATCATCTTTTATGTCTTGTTCAGAATCAAATAATATAAATCAAATGAAGATGCAACTTTCAGTAAAAATCAATACAAAAAGTATACTGAATTAAACATTGAAAATTTGCAGCAAACCTGAAAAATAAACATATTTAAATAGAAACATAAAGCCAATTTCAAATTTTAGATCAACAACACATACAGAAAGTATTTTGCTTTAGAGTTTTTTTCCCACCCTTTTATTTTTTTCAAATACAGTATTTTAATTTCATACTGTCTGGGCATATTATCAGGTTTGCGGCAGTGGGAAGGCAAACTAGTTATTCTGTAGATGGTAAAGCAATCAGAAGCACTAATGTAACTCACGCGCACTACTCCGCTCTTGTCGACGATCTCCTGTATGATCTTGCCGTTCTTGCCGATGACCTTGCCGACGAGCTCGCGCGGCACCTTCAGCGACTCCTCAGCGTACTCCAGCAGTGACCGGGCCTGCCGGACTGCATCCATTGACTGCAAAAAAAAGAAACTACCTGATATTAAACCAGTCAACATAAGCATTAGTTAGATAAACGGTTGAAACTGTTGGATTGCCATTGAAAAGCAATCTACAACTTTGTTGTAGATTTAATTTTTTTACTAAAATATATATTCCTAGAAAGTTAGATGTGAATAAAAAGAAAGGAACTTCACAGGAACACATTGTCATGTCTAACTCTCTTACAAGTAAATGATAATATTTTCATTATAAATATCACTCCATGACAGAATTAAAATGTTTATGTTATATTAGCTGTGATAACAACTAATAACAAACTAACAAAAAATGAATTAGGATTTAATAAATGATTTGTTACTGATAACACAATTCTTATGTTATCAATGTGACAATAATAATAACAATAATGGTTTAAATAGTTACTTAACTATATTTTTAGTGTAAACATTTAGATTTAACCTGGTAAGAAGCTTATATATATTGTGTTCTGTGATCGTTTTTGTAAAGAATTCTCATCTAAAATGTTACATGTTTATATTAACAATATACTGAGGTTTAACTGATAAACATTGCATTTCATTCTCAAATATGTGTGATAAAGAATAAGCTAGTGGCGTGCGTACCTCTCCGCAAATCTTGAAGGTGCATGAGACCTCCTCCAGCTCGATGTTGGTGACGCCGGCGACCTTGCGTGCCTGCTGGATGTTGGCGCCGTGCGTGCCGATGGCGAGCCCCATCAGGTCCTCGCGCACCGAGAACTCATCTGTGTAGCTGGAACACACATACTATGCTTCATTCTGGCCTTAAGTGCACTGGTTATTTACAACTATATTCTAAGTACATATCAATAACCTGAATACTACAAGTTCATTTTACAGCATATGAATTAATACCGATGCTTAAAATACACTTTAAATTAATTACGTATGTATAAGCTGTTTTTATTTTATAGACTGTCTTCATTCGAGCCATAAGCTGTTTAATGTTATGTTATAAATTCAGAAGAGAGGATTAGAATGATGCAGTAACAGAAACAAGTTTTATTTACCTTCTTAATCTAGTTAATCAATAAATGAAGAAAGAAGGTCAATGGACTCGAGATAAAAATATAATCTTCAAGTAAAAATAGAACTCTGTGAACAGATTTTTCATTAGTTAACAAGCTGCCTACAAGTAACGCAGTTTTTTCTGTCTTATGAGCATAAATGATTACAGAAGCATCCAACACGTTCGCAATCAGCGATAAGTGGGGTACGCTCCACGCAAGAATGCGTCCACGAAGCTTTAATTTGTTGCATGCGTGCCACTTTTGTCGTTATGGCATGCGGAAATCGTGTCACCTAAACTAAAATAGCATGAAAAATACTATAATTCGTTATACTAATTTACGTTATTAATTAAGTCTTTAAAGGAAGTAAATCGTCGTCATCGTCATGTATGTAATTTCGCTTTTACCTAACTTATAAAGAATTGCATAAGCGATAGTCAACTTTCTGTATATTCTGTTCCGTACCTCAAGTAAATTATGTATGGAATATGCAAATAATGTGTTTTATTTATTTCAACCTTACTCTTATATTAAAGTGCTAAGACTTATATATTAGTATATATAAGACTTAGCACTTTAGAAGACACTGATAAATGATGTACTTAGGTTTTCTAAAACGAAACCAAAGTATTTGAGTGATAAAATAGACTTTATCTAGCAATAATCAAGACAGGAGGACAGCAAAAACAATTGTGTAGTTTGAATCACAAGTCGAGTCAGACAGTGACGTTATCTTATTTTAACTTATTATTCTAAATGAATGATGCGTAGGGCAATCCTTTAAAAGAGACATCTAAGCTAAAAATACTAATTTTCGTTTAAATATTTGGATTTATACGGATATATATCGGTCTTTGTAACATAAAGGAGAAAGTTATATGAAGCCTCACAATTCCTGAATAATGAAAGCAACAGTAATAAACAATAATTATGTGATGATGACATCACCGCGTCGCCAATCATTTTTTTAATAATTACTGTATTATCAAGTAACTAAATAGAGCATAATCGCGTTTGTTTTATGAACTGTTATAATCAAACCATATTTTCTCGATTATTATGTCGTCTAGCCGTAAATCGAAATGTGTGGAAAGGAAGGAATTTGACAGGATATAGGACAGTTTAGGCTAAAAATAAAATCTCATACTAACATTATAAATGCGAAGGTGACTTTGTCTTTACGCTTTCAAGGCTAAACCGTAGAACTGATTTTGATGGAACTTGGTATGGGGTGAGCGAAGATCCCAACCAAGTACATACATAGGTTAGTTTTTGCCGCGATAACGATACAAACACGGGCGCAAGCAACAGCTAATAAACAATACTAACTTCGTCAGAGGTGACAACACTGAATTCTAGTTACGCATCATAAGAGTCTAAAAATGAATAATGACAGAATCTTATTCATAAAATGCTAAGCATCAAACACATTAATTTAAACAAAAGATCAACTGACGCTAATGGAAAAATTAAAAAATATTAATTGAAAAGCAATTCATTGGTAAAAATAAAATATTTTTTATGATTATTTAGTGGTTCTGCAGTGATATGTGAATGTTATAATCCTTATACTACCATATGGCAAGTATCTCACTACCATTGGCCCTGTGGTTTATGTTAATATGAGCACAGTTTTGTTGAGACAGTGAGTCGGCTGTCTCTACAAACAGGACCTCAAATGATCATCTTACAAATAAGATCCAGTTTTTGTGCTAGGAGATAGTACAAAACTAAAATTACATATTTGGTACTTTTTGCCAAACTACATTGCAGTTTGCGCAAACCTAAATGTTAGTACAAATCACAATGTTAAATAAAGCTTCATCTGGGAAAATTTAGAAGAAACCTAAGTTTGTACTGACAACAAAATTTCGTAAAAAAAATTCAATTATATTACTTACCCGCCCTGATTGTGTATTTTAGTAGATTCTAATTGTCTGGCTGCCTCTTCAGTCTTTTTCATCAATAACAACTTTTGAGTTAGATTCCTGAAAATAAATTTATATTGTCAAAACTAATTTTATTGAATCTCATTAGATATGTATGATACACTCTATACCTTAACATAATGAGAATGTATAAGCCTCTAAGTTACTATGCAGCAGGTAATTCATTGCTGTAAGTTAGTTAAAACTTAAATGTTAATGTTAGCACAGTTTTGTTGAGACAGTGAGTCAGCTGCTGCAACAAATTGGACCTCAAGATATGCTTAAAACAAGAGATCCAATTGAAGTGCTGATAAAAACTACTGTTTACACTAAATACATTTAAATTGAAGAAAACAACAAAATTTAATGTGAGCTAGACAATAGCTTTTAATTTACAGTAAATTCGAACACAATACGAAAACATCCCCCTTAAGTGTAACTTTTGTTCCATGCTGGTTTCGAACCCGCGGTACGGCGCATAATTAGAGTTGCGGTATCGACCTCTATACCTATATTATGTTTATAACAAGTAGGTAAAGCAAATATAAAAATAACAATAGTCATGGGTTTGGCTGAGATTTTTTTCATTGTTGCATATTCATGTATAACTTTAACGTTCTTAGATTCTTCTTCATTTGAAAAATGATTGCATATTGTATGATGTATGATGTATGAAGTTATAGTGTGTACCTAAAGTGCATGTCCTGCAGCATCTGGGCGCGTTTCTGCGAGGTCTCGCAGCGCGACACGACGGCGAGCACGCCGCGCTCGGGCACGTACCACACGAGCGCCGCGCCTATCGCCTTCTGGAACTCCTTGTGAGCATTCTCCACCTTCGCACTGCGGAACAACACCCTTATTAACACCAATCACGAACTCATTTGCTGGTAAGCTTGCTTGCTCTTTGGTAAGCTCACATCATTAGTTATTTTCACTAAATGTAACCTCATTGCTAAATATACTTATGTACTTTAACTTTGTGGAAGTCAAAGATGTAAAAAGCATACACTTTACAAGAAAATCAAATACAGACAGACAACCCAGATTGTTATTTGTTTTAAACACTTTTTAGCCATCGAATAGTACCACAACTTTTATGTATCGACCCACGCACTACGGTCGTAAGCCTCGATTTTAGAGAGCAGAGAAAATATATTTAAAAGAACTGTTTAATCAGCAGCATAGCATGAAAAAAAAAAAATGTCGTGGTGGCCTAGCGGTACAATGAACGGATTTGTATGCACGAGGTTGCAGGTTCGAACCCAGGCAAGTACCAATGTCACTTTTCAAAGTTATATGTACTTTCTTAATTATTCTAAGACACTTCTGACAAACGGTGAAGGAAAACATCGTGAGGAAACCTGGATTCCAAAATTTGGGATCTGAAATCGCCAATCCGCAGAGAGCAAGCGTGGTGATCAATGCTCGTGCCTTCTCTATATGGGAAGAGGCCTGTGCCCAGCAGTGGGACGTGTATAGGCTGGATTATTATAGCATGAAAAATAAACTTTTTTTGCACATGCATACAGAATCACTCCTAATCTGAAGGGTTTCAACTACAATAGTATCTTGATTTACTTTATCTATTTGTTATTTTGATTTTGTAACAGTGAGATTGTTTCTAATAAGTATTATTTACTCAACTGGTTGCCAATGATGCTGTGTTGTATTTTCGGCAACTGTGTACCGTATTAGGACACTATTAATTTGGACTTGCCTGTCTACAGTATCAGCACCAGCATTGTAATGTATCCCATTCCTCCCTACAACAAAACAAGTGTCATGAAAGAGAAGTGTACTTACTAGTCCTTGAGATCATCAGGTACGGCAATTTCGAACTTGTGGAAGGTGTTCTTGTCAATGGGTGTCTTGGGAGTCTTGACCCGGAGGCGATCCTTTGGCACTATTTCTGTGTAGCAGTTGTCCCACTCCAAGTATTCTATTACCAGGAATTCGCCCCTCATCATCTGTAAAGAATGTTAGTGTTCAATTAAAAGTATATGCTGTTACTTATCGCCTTAACAATAAATTATAAATAAAAAAAGAAAGGTGTAGGAAGTAAACAAGGGATAGCCGCTTCAATAAGATTTTCAATTAGATAAGGAAATACATAAAATTCTTCATAGGTCTTTTTTTTTGCTTTCCTTATACTTATAATACATTGATAATAAAGTACCTAATTCTATAAAGTTTAGCTACAATATTAACTGGTTGCCGAGCAACTATAGATGAACCAAACTGAATGTAGAATAACTCTAATTGCACATGATTATGTGAAGTGGCTGCCTACTAATAGACCTTAAGCTCATAACTAGATTTCTTTATGTAGAAATAGGTTCAGTTCAGTGATTATACTGTTATATGAAATGCGTTAATACCCGGAAGTATATCGACGGCATTGAAGCATAATATGCACTATTGATCCTATTTACATTCCCGAAGAAATGAAAAATCCCACCAAAAACATTCAATGTAAAAAAAAGCCAAGTCTCTCTATGCAATTCTTCCATCGTAAAAAGTTTTGAGATCGCATAGGAGCCAAGTCCTGTTCAACTTAATTTGTAATAATAAATCAATATTTTGTGACTATATCAATAGTTTTGTTCACATTACAATAACAGTGACTTGGCCATGAGCACAAGTTAAAGGTCGTTTGCTCCTTGTAATTACGTGCAAATACCGTTGAATTTATATATTATATGTAGGTATTATGGACACGATTTTGTAACTGATTGGAATTTGAGATCACTATGGACTAAACATGCGCCATAGTGCATGTGCAGTTCACTGATCTTGGATGATACCGACTGTCGGTTAAGGTGTCCTGATATTATTTATTATTTACTTGCAACTCCTCCAAATATGCTGTTTTATATTTGTATCTTATTGTGCTCATGGCCAAGTCACTATTATTGTAATGTAAACAAAACTATTGATATAGTCACAAAATATTGATTTATTATTACAAATTAAGTTGAACAGGACTTGGCTCCTATGCGATCTCAAAACTTTTTACGATGGAAGAATTGCATAGAGAGACTTGGCTTTTTTTTACATTGAATGTTTTTGGTGGGATCTCATTTATTTTTTGTAGGTCTCTTTCTTTTCTTTTTATAAATAAACAAAATTGCTATAAAAAATATTTGCTTATTGTACATAAACAAAGAACAAAGTTAACAATGCAGTCAAAATTCATATACCATGTTCTTGTAAAACCGCAAATATAAATTTGTTTCATATTATTTATTAAGGTATATAATTTATTACCGTTTTTATAATTTTCCCTTTACATGTAGCTAAAAACCTATCTTGGTGCCAAATTTGAAGGTTCTAAGTTTGCTAGAAGTACCTTAGATTTTTGATGATCGGTCAGTGAGTGAGTCAGTGAGTGACAAAATGGTGTAACTTTGATCGCTCATAACTCGTAAACTATTAGTTCAAATGTCATGTAATTTTGAGGCTGAGCTTGTTTTAATACTTACTCTAGGTCATCGAAAATCTAAACCCCTAGCTTTGTCCGTATCGATGATACAGGGGGGGTGAAATAGCCGCGAAACGCTTCGAGAAAAGAATGGTACGGCCGTGCCCGTTTTGCTCGAGACTTGGCTGGGGCACTGCCGTGCCCCCAGAAAATGCGCAATGCGACATTATATGGAATTGTTAGTAATAATAACATTCCAACATGTTAGAACTGAATAAAATAACTGAAATGCATAATAATGACTATGCAATATTTATGAATTTATTTTAAGTAGCTCGAATAAATATAATTGGAAAATTTCATGTGCAGCATCTAAATTGTACAATTCTTTATGTTAAATGATTTAGGTATACATAAAACAATAAACTTAAAAAAAAAAACACAATATATGTGTTTTTTTTACGTTTATTGGTACCCAGACCCAAAGTAGGAAAAGCACTTGTGTTTGTGTTATTAATCAAAAGCACACCACTAACAGCAAGACTAGAGACAATGTAGAAAAGTGTGATGCAAGACGTTTCCAAGGTCAAAAATGAAAATGCAGTAAGATGATAGCAGCAAAAGAATGTTTCTATTTAAAATCAAAGAGATCTAATTTTCATGGAACACAAATGAAATGTTTTGATGAAAATTCATCTAAATATTAATTCTGAAGTAAATTAAAAAAAAAAACAATTTCAAATTAATGTATAATATGTGACTAACTAACCTGAGACCAGAAATGACATACAAAATAATAAAAACAAGTCTAATCAAGCACCTCCTATTAAAGTTGGTTAATTAAATTTCAACTTATACAAATTAAGAATTTTAAATAACAATTGGAATAAAAATCAGCTATGGTTCACATTTTTATAAGTATTTATGATTTCCAAGGAATCTGGAAGACACCTAATATTAATCAAGTTAATAACAGTACACAATTACAGTATGCTGTTATGCTTGAGTGAAAGTGCAAATTTAAGTAGGGTGTACAATGTTCTGTTAAAAATGCATGTCATCATACAAAATTCTGATAAATGCTGTTACTTTACAATACAAAACATCACTAGTCAATTAATATGTTTACTTAGTATATTATTTGAGAGTAAGAGCAAATCTATAAAAAGTAGAAAAAATAAATGTCTTTGTTTAGGTTATAATTTAGGAAAGTTCTGCAAAATGAAATTAAACTAATATTCTTAAGAGAAACATATAAAATTTGAAGTAATTATAGAATTAATATAATATAATAATAATCATGTCTTTGTTAGAAGTATGTAAATGTACCAGATACTAATGACACCACAGATACTTAAAAATACCTATAAACAAATTTTATCATTGTTTCAATATACTAATTGACCTGTTGACCCCTGCAATACACAATATGATCAGCTTTATGTTAAGCATCACCTGGCTGGGATGAAATTGAAGGGTCATACAAATTATTCAGGTCTTTACACAAAGAACTTATTTTATGAATATCTCTGAATACATAAAAAGCAATTATACAGGGCATATCTGATTGCTAAACAAGTTTAAAATATATTCATGACAAAATCAACAAAGGCTTATGTTGCTAAATTGTTGATTTGATTGGCTTAAGAAGGATAATATTATAGGTGCATTATATTGCAATACTAATAATGCTATGCTAGTTATTTAATAACACTGATTTGCGATACTAATGAAAACCCTGAGGGTAGAGTTAAATAAATTAATTCTAGAATAATGAAAAATATATGTAATTCAATACCTTAATGTTTGCAGTCCACCACCCACATGCTTCCTTCTCATTGGACCTTGCATATACCTCCACCTCTTGGTTTTCCACGAACTCTGTGTGTTTGCCGGTGTCTTTAGGTGGTAAGAACACTTGGGAGAACGGGAATTTTGACTCCGGCTGCCAGCTACAATGCAAAATATTAGTGTAAATAATATTACCCACAATATTTTATTCAGAATTTATATATTAATAAATTATTATACTCACTCATTCTCAAAGGCTACGAGAACCTCGTTGTCGAGCACGTCGGTGACAATGGCCTAAAAATAAAGAGATTTTTAGAACATTCCGATGGTACACCAACTTGGTGATGCGCTAGAAATAAGATATCTAGGTCATTTATGTGTATATGCGCAAATATAAAAATGCGTCATTTGTCATCCTCATCTCATAACATCCAAATCAATGCTAAAATTACAAAAAGCAACATAATTATTACAACACATGGAAAAATCACGCCCTGACAGGCGGACATGGCGTCCATTCCAGCCGTGATGATCTTCCCGGAAAAATATTTTTGTAAGTATGAGAACTACCTAGGTATTAATCGGTGGAAATAACGAAATAAACATTACACTAATCAAAATAATACTTGATGTGCAGAATTTTAACGTACTTCACAATTTACAAACCTTATAATAAGCACCATTATCACCGTACACCTCGACCGACAGATCCTCCATTTTGGTTTGAAAGCGTATTTGGCGTTTTCGGAGCGAGAACGAATGTTCGTAGAGAATTGACGGGCCAATCGTTAACCAGTATTCCTGCATAGACAAGAATGGATTTGTTTTTTTATAGTGCGGCTACGCTGCGGTTTCGTTTATGAGTCATTGACTTTTTTGAATTTGGAATCCCCTGCTAAAAAGTAATTGCTTTGGATCATCATCCGTGGTTTTTTTGTATTTTATTATAGTTTAAGCTGTAAAAACTTAATGCAGCATTGTTTTATAGTAAAATTAACCGAATATTATTCTCATCATCCTACGAACAAAATGAATATAATTTAAGTAACTAAAGTTCATAATAAACATAATTTGATAATACTGTTTAAACTTAAAAGTACAGACATTTTTTTTAAATATAACCTACTACTTAGCTTTGATTATTATAATGTCTAGATGGAGCGTCTAATCATAACAAAGAAAACGAGACAACAATTTCAATTGTGTGTGCGTGCAGGCGTCGTTTTACACTATACATCAAGCTTCTGTGTGCGTAAATAATGATACCAGCTATTACAATTTCTCCCATAAATCACATTAAAAAAAAGACTAATTAATAATAAAATAAAATTTAGTTGTATGTACTCATGTGGTATTATATTATTCAGTTTAAGTGTATTTTTAGTAAGTAGTTACTTTTTTAAATAAATAAAAAAAAAACAAATTTAGAGTTGTGCGTGTGAATGGAGTATTAAATCAACCAAGTTAGTATTATGTACAAGTAAATTATTTACCTAACCAAAATAATAAAGAACTATTTTTCCTTGGCATCGGCTTCAAAATCATGTAAAGAAAGACCTAATAAGTTAATGTTATTAAATTACTCTGGGCACTTTTAAATCCGTTTAATAGACCCAAGCAAATGTATAATCATTAAAATGGGGTCTTAAACAGACAACATTATTATAAAAAAGAGAAACGAATTGAAAATCTCCTTTCTTGAATTCCCCTTTTATAAAAAAGTACATCAACGAAATTTTATAAACGTAACGATAAAGTATAAACCAACAAATTTACCCTCAAAAATGACGTTAAGTTGGGAGAATGAAAAACAGAAATTGGCAACACTGATAAAACATGGCGTAATTTTGGTAATCATAAAAACAAAAAATAAATGTGAAGTTTCTTTAGTAGTGCATAGTAGTGTGCAGTAGTTATAGTGTTAAGTGATGTGTGTTGGTATTTTTTACCATTTCTTTATAATTTCGGCACACTTTAAAAGAACATACTGTAATTTTATCGCTGCATTTGAGTGGATGACCACGGCACTAGCTAGAGAGAGATGGAAGGAGGGTAGAGAGGCCTTTGCCCTGGGACAGAAACGACTAGAAAAAAAAAATTGCTTACTACAGAGCGCGAAAAACGTAGTGACACGAAAGCGGCACGATATGCGTAGCATCTCTACTAATCTCTAGTTAACTCTAGTACGTCTGTGGGCACGATCTATACTGATCGGCGCGGCGGGTAAGTACCAGCCAACAATTGGCTAATATTTTTTGACACGTTTCCGCGCACTTGACACTCCAACTAAACATTATAAAATAAAGCTACTTAGTTAAAAAAAATATTTATGTTAATGTTTTGCATGCCGAATGGCAAAATATGGCTGACCTTGATTAAGTATATTTTAAGAACATTTGTAACCCATAATTTCTAAAATAAAAATTCTATTCTGTACACCATTTTACAAATCGAGCTATTTGAATAAGATTTAGTTTAATGCTCAGAGGACAAGTTGCTAAACAACAGTTTTTAAGGTGATCAAAAAATGCATTGTTTTTACCAATAAATAAAAGGATTATACCTTAGATGAATGATTGGTCTCGCGCGCTCGACTAGATACCGCTGTCGTACTCGTTAAATGCGGCATAAAATAGTACGCCCAAATAGGCGTACCCGTGCCAGTCACGTTGACAGCTTTGTTTGACTTAGACGTCCGGAACATTTTATTATATTTTGGTCGCAATTCGAAGTAAAATGGCGGTTTGCGTATTAAAACTGTTTAAAAACAACACTACAAATAATAATAAGGGCACTGGGATCACATAGCATCAGTAAGTATCGTATAATTTCGAAATTTCAACATAAAATAATACGTACTCTGAAAGTCTGAACGTCATTCATTGTTGCCATATATGCAAGAATCAATTTTCCCATGGTTAAGATATTAATAATGTGAATTTATTGTAATTGTATTTTTATATAACCTTTATTCTAACCTAACCTTCCTGTTTAATTTATACATAACCCATTTCTTGAATATTTTAAGTTAATATATGTTATCTACTTTGATTATATAATGTCGATAACTATTGTATACATAGGTGAGAAAATGGTGTAAAATTATTTTTTTTTTTTTATATTTTTTGCATTTTTTGAGCTACATTTATAATAATAACAAATAACATTTAACAATTAAATAATAAAAAAATTACCAATTGTTGATATTAGCTAAATGACGAGAAAAAGATTTAATTTTATTAAAACACACTAGGTACATAATTTTCGCTTCGGACATAAATAAAGCAAAATTTTTATTACCTTTATTTATTCATGCGTCTTTTTTTTGGATAGTTGTCCTTTTATCATTTCTAATTTTTGGTTAGCAAATAAAAAACGTTTTTTGAGAGTAAATAATATGTTCCTTGGTTTTTCGTCAGTGTCAGTCATTAATTATAGACACAGACAATTAGAGTAAATTTCTCAACAAGGCCGCTGCGTGTTGGACCTGTGTCCCCACGTAAGCATTTCAAAGGACCGGGTATTCTCATTGCTGAGGATAACCCTTAGGGATAACCCGTGAAAGATAAGAAAAAAAAAAACCACTAACTATAGAGTTACACTAAGAACCCATTGCATCGTGCCGAGCGCAGGCAATTTCTTGGCTGTATTTAGTACATTACTTTACTGATTTGAGGTTTTTTCCGTGCAACGACAGACGTTATGTTGATTGACGTTATATTGAATGTTCCGATCTTTACTTTAAGGTTCCGATATTATTAGGTTTCAAAATAATATATAATAATAATAATATTCCGGGACAACTCACACACGGTTATCTGATCCCAAGCTAAGCAGAGCTTGTGTTATGGTAACCAGACAACTGATAAACATACTTATATATTACTACTAAAATAGTTTTGTTACCTTTTTTGGGACAAAACTAGTTCACGCTAAGGCTGGTTCATACCCGGATTTGCGTTCTCTGTATTTTCTTGTCTATCCGCTAAGTATTTGCTTAGAGAAATTACCTTAGAGAAATTACTAAAGCATAGAGGGAGCGTCAAATTTCACTATAGTTATACTCTTTTAACCTATGACACATTCATTGTGAAAAAGAAGGATAGATATATAGTTTTAAGGGTTGCTTGCAGCAATACTGTCCACTTTTTTTGCCTCGGTAGTGATGTGCCGTATTTGGTAGAGGTATCGAAATAAATTTAGTTCTTGACAGAAAATGTACTTCTATTGAATGTACGTTATTTTCATGTTACATCTTTATAAAACAACTACACTAAAATTAAATCTTATATAAATAAATAATACTAACACGCGTCAAAAAACTCATCATCATCCTTGTCAATGGCGAGAGACGTGCCTAGAAGGCTGGCAGCATTGCCACGTTGAATGGCTATGTCGATTGCCGATTCTCTGTGCAAGGAACAAACCAGCCCTCTGATCACGAGTAGAATCTACCAAAAGTTCATTAAAAATATTTCGTGCACTAAGACCCCATGACCCGAGCGTTTCAAAGTTTCAAACCCAAACGGCTCGAAAATATAATAACCTATTAGGTTATTATACTTTCGCCGCTTAAGGGTCTCCGCAGCTCCAGCAGCAACGCCAAGAGAGGCCGCCGAACTTAGAACGTGGGATAGCGCAAGGGTGTCGACGCACGTTGCGTCCCACACCAAATGCCTTTTTATAAAACATACATCACCAAGGCAATCAATATAAATTTAGTCCCAAATTTACGAATTATCATTAAAATTAAATCATCGTTTAAAATTAAAACAAATACGTGATAGGTTGACTAAAAGATCTATTGCAACACAACTCCGCCAGCCAATCACAGTACTTGATATGAAATATTTGATAAATGAATGTCTAATCTTTATGTTGATCGGCCTTTAGAAACTGGGAGTAAAAGTAAAAACATATATAAATTATGTAAATTTTTATTACATAAAAACAGTGAAAATACATTATTTTTTTATCTCTCTGTGCCCCGTGGTTTCACCCGCGTGAATACCTGATGTCTTTGTAGTTTTTCTGTTATTCGGGGCGGAGACGAAGTAATTTTTTCGGCTATGCTTAGTCCAACAATTTCGGGCTCGAAAGCACTTTACAGTTTACACCAGTTCTTCTATCATTTTTTGAGGCATACTGTAAAATAAAACGACATTTGCTACATTATAATGACATAAAGTTAATTCTCGTATCGAATAGTATCGATGAAAAATATCTACTTCACTATCATAACATAACCTCACAAATAAACAAATTACTTTTTTTAAGATTAATTCGTTTACACGATATTATTAGTAAAAAAGATAGTCTGAAGGTATCATTATCAATCTAATGTGTATGTTATAAGTGACCGCATACAAAAATTACGCATGATTTTATTAGAAAATTGCAAAAAAACACTTACCGTTGAACGCTTACATATTCATTGATATCTTTCCGTAATGAATATGATTTACACGATTTAACAAAACGAGTCATATTAAACGCTTATTTATCTGTCCTTTGCACCTTTTGTACACAATCAAGTTGCTTATATTACGCAAAAAATAATATTATTTGTAAAATAAACAATGACCAGCAACGACTGACATTCACAACGTATGATACGACTAAATCAAATGCTTTGTACAGTTTACCGTGTAGAAAAGGTTCTACTAAGCAACTATGTGCTCTTTTAATTGGTCGTGTAGTAAGAGACCAAATATGACCATTTGACAATTTCGGAGCGTCCATTTAGCTTTAAGCATATATGAGTCCATATATGTTTGTCTCTTTTATATATATAATCTGCACCATAAGAGAGAGGAGCTTGGATTCATCGTAATTTGTGTCTATTTTGTTCGCTCCCTCTATGCTTTAGTAATTTCTCTAAGGAAATTACTAAAGCATAGAGGGAGCGTCAAATTTCACTATAGTTGTACTCTTTTTACCTATGACACATTCAATATGAAAAAAAGGATAGATATATAGTTATATGGGTTGTTTGTAGCTAATACTGTCCACTATTTTTGCCTCGATAGTGATGTGCCGTATTTGGTAGAGATATCGAAATAAATTTAGTTCTTGACAGAAAATGTACTTCTATTGAATGTACGTTATATTCATGTTACATACTTATAAAACATACATCACCAAGGCATCAATATAAATTTAGTCCCAAATTTACGAATTATCAAGTAAGGGTTTAAATTAAAACAAATAGGTTGACTAAAAGATTTATTGCAAGACAAACAAAAGATATATAAATTTTGAACATTTTTAATAAATAAAAACTATAACTAAATACATTTTTTTTTTATAAAAGAGCTGTGCCCCGCGGTTTCACCCGCGTGAATACCTTAGTGTGGTTACACTTTTTTTAATTTTTCTCTCCGTAAGAACCGTTCGTCATGTTGGTCCGTCTGTCTGTCCGTCCGTATGTCACAGCCACTTTTTTCCGTATAATAAACATACAACTCAAATACAAAAACCTAGTCAATCATACGGAACCCTGTGTGCTAGAGTCCGACTCGCACTTGGTCAGTATTGTTTATATTATAGATTTACTGTCCTTTAAATATTACAGTTTTTGTCAAATGTGACCTAATTTTTTCTTGTGTATCCCCAGTTTTCTTGGTTATGTAATGAATTCTTATATTTAAATAGTTCTGCGTGATAGTTTTAATTAACAGTGCTCTGTGATTTTCTGTGAAGACATTCTCCAAACCGTGTTCAATTAAATCAGCAAAAACTTGTGTAGTTAAAAGAAGATTGCTTACTTTTAAAATCATACTAGTCATGTGTTTTGGCAATCCTAATATTCTTGTTCCATGTTTTAATTGATACTCGCGGAGTACCTTCTCACTCACTCTACAAACTTTAGCAGTGCTTGAGGATGGTTTTATTAACCCACCTCGATCTTTAACACAAATTAACAAATAAGTACTCTCTTTGATTTCGAGGCTTTGTAAACATACTTCACAAACAATTTTTTTTTTTAATGATCGCACCACACTTCCTGCTATATAATTTGCAATATCTCTGGCGTATTCTGTAAGAACACATGGATCATACACGTAGTCATGTTCGTTTGTTTCCAACAGCCATTCTTCACATTCTAATATGCGGCCACTAGAGGTACTGTTGTTAAGGATTCTGCAGAATTTTTGCGGACTATAATTTAGAATTTTAATTTCTTCTAATGGTAAGCAATTCCCAGTAGCACTTACCTTGAACTCAGCGTGTACAATTAATTTTTTGTAAGCAGCCCGAAACATTTTGGCAGAAGGATTGTTGTTGAACCCACACATTGATCTAATCGCACCAAAAAATATTTCAAGATGATCTTGGGTCATCTTATAACTACAAAGGTACTTCATTGGAGAGTCTTTTCCTTGAATTAATTTTTCATATAAATACAGCAAAGATTTCATACATATAATGAAGCCAATGAATCCCGTTGATCTGTTGGTATGTATAATTTTAGTTTCATTATATTTTAATTCGGAGATATAAATTATAGCCGTTTCAAAAAACAACTTTGTTTCTTCAAAGTTAAAACTTGTTGTGGCTCGCTTCCACCCCTTAGATCGCATCGACCTGCTATTAAGGACATCAAAAATATTGTTAAATGTTCGAATGAAGCAAATGGTGCCATCACAATCAGAAAAGCCTGGAATCCCTTTTCTTTTACAGTACTCCAGGGCGTCAGCTACTGAATTACTCAATAACTGAGTAGCTAAGCGCACTTTCATTTTCTGTTTTATGAAATGTATGTGCTCATTTTTTAATTTATTTGCTAAATGTAGCCCTTCTTCATTTTGGAGTTGATTAAGGAGTTCAACATACTTCCAATCAACATTCCTGCCTTGTATATCAGTAAATTTTTTCTTGTCGGCGAGTGTATTTCTTACTAATTTAATGTTATGGCAGGGATCAGGCCAAATGCATATAGTAGATCCATTGCTTTCAAACCTGTACAGTTGTGTTGAAAGGTCACAACCCAAAGCTGTGCACATCGTCTTATTTGTGGCTGCACCATCAAATGTTAGTGTTATAACATTTATGCCAGTTTCATTAGCTAATGTTAAACATTGCTGGACCAGGGTTGCTTTTTCATTTGCTGTAATGGAATCGATCAAAAAATATCCCACCGGAATCTTCCAGGTGTCGTTGACAGCTGTTAACATAAAAGTAAGCGCTTGTCTAGCTAACGGAACTGCATCGGAGTCCAGTTCACACCCCATGTTAACATAGCCAAAGTAATTAGTGCCGTCCCACTCTACTATTTTGCGTATTGCCATTTCATCAATGCTCAATGCGCAAAATATTGGTTTTGTATTGTTAGCTTCTACGCGTAACTTTAATGCATTAAATGCTTCTGTGGTAAAACCTGGATTACAGTCAATGCCTTGATACCACTTACAGATAGTTTTGGGATGTGGCAACACATTATCCAACTCTTGCCGTACAAAGTTGTAAGCACGTGGTGATAAATAATGTAATGTCACGGCAAATTTTTTTAATTCTAGGTCATATGTTCTATCTACATCGCCTTGTTTTTTTGTTAAATACCTCTCTATAACTTTATTATTTTTTACTGCATCCAACATCAAACGCTTATCTTGTTCTAAGTTTTCTTCGATGAGTATATCTTGGAGTCTATCTTGCAGGGTATTATTTTTCTGTTTCAAACGTTTTGTTTGTCGTCTAAGCGCATTAATCTTCAAAAGACGCTTCCTGCAGAGTTTATTTGCTTTTTCCAAATCCTGTTCAAGCTTTCTCATTTTGTTTGTTAGTACCGAACAACTCGACGAGCTCGAAATTGGCATTTCATTTTCATCTATTTCCATAGCTTGTGAAGAAACCTTCAATAAAAAGAATACCTAATTATAACAAACGAGAACAGTCACACAATACGGCGTACTTTATTTCTGCCGAATTGTAATCCGACTGAACGTCAGGTCGCTCCATTATATTACGGCTAAATTTTGTAATCCGGCGCACCATTTTGTAAAACGGCGCGTAATACAATATGGCTGCGAATTATGTATTGTGGTGGTCTAAACTTTTATACTTGAAATGGACAAATTGTACTGTATTTACTTGGTTATCAGCACGATCTTGAATATGAGAATTATGATCATCTTGTATAGTTTGCAATGGCTGTCGTCCTGGATTTTGGTGTAAATTCTCATCATCATGAATATCCTGAAATTGTAAATGTTAAGGTTTCGGGTCAAGGAATTTTAGGGCATGGGACTGTGAAGGTATGAGAGGTAGGTTATGAATCAAGGCAAATCGAAAACTAAATGAGGGCACGTAAAGATGTCTTTATTAACCAATAACAGGGATGGTATGGCGCCAGGTTTAAGTCTTCTCCATTTATCGCTACATACAAAGCAGTCATCCGTAAAATGTTTAGAACATATTCGGCTATGCTTAGTCCAACACTGTCTGGCTCTTGGAAGCACTTTACACCAGTTCTCTTTATCATTTGGAGGCATACTGTAAAATAAAACGATATTTGCTACAATTCAATGACATAAAATTAATGGTTAAACTTTCCTTTATGGGCTGGGGAGGAGGGGGGGGAAGGGGGAGAGGCTACCCCCTATACCATCCCCACCCCGCGGAGCCCCATGGTTATGGAGATATCCATGGTTAAAGTTTTGAGGTTAGGATCGGTAAAAACACTAATTACGGCAAAAATGATATTACTTCTGGGTGGTTTAAAAAAAAAACAACCACGAAGGAGGTTTTCGCCACCTCTTTCTAACCTAACCTATCCGAGTCGGGGTGCGCAAAAATTCAGAGCTCGCTTCGCTCGCTCCTGGACTGACTATCCTGATGACGTAACTTCCTGCCAAGATACATAAGCTACTACTGGGTTGTTTAAAAAAAAACAAGCACGAAGGAGGTGGCGGGGTCAGAGTCACTCGCTTCGCTCGCTCACTCAGACCCCGCCACCTCCTTCTGACCTAACCTATCCGAGTCGGGGTGCGAAAAATTCCGAGGTCGCTTCGCTCCCTCCTGGACTAATACATTGTTGATTACAAAGTGTCACAACAACAAAACGGCGTTCCGTTCCACAGTAAAATTAAATATTCGTTATTTTGTATGTAAAAATTTAATGTAATTGCATAGTACAGCGCGTTTTTAGTGCGCATTAATTACAAATTAAGTTTGCATTTATTTTTTTCATTTAAGTTTTAATTAACTAAGTGAAAATATGATTTTATTTAAAGACATAATATGATAAAATTGAATAAACATACCTCCACCGTCGAACGGAACGTAAAATTCGTCAAATTTCACATCTACGATGACGATATAATATTATCAAATTATATGGAAACTTTAAAAATTTATATCTCGTAAACCGTGAGTCTCGCAACTTAAAAATTTGTAAAAAGCCTTCTGATTATGAGTGCTATATACAAAAAAAAAACCTCCAACTCGACAGCCCATAAAGGAAAGTTTATCCAAATTAATTATCGTATCGAATAGTATCGATGAAAAATATCTACTTCACTACCATAACATAACCACACAAATAAGCAAATTACTTTTTTTAAATTAATTTGTTTACACGATATTATTAGTAAAAAAAGAGAGTCTGAAGGGATTATTATCGATCTAATGTGTATTTTATAAGTGATCACATACAAAAATTACGCATGATTTTTTAAAAAATAGCAAAAAAACACTTACCGATGAAAGCTTACTAATTTATTGTTATTTTTCCGTGATGAATGTGATTTACACGACAATACAAAACACGCCATATTAATCGCTTAATAATCTGTCCTTTGCACCTTTTTTTACACAATCAAGTTGTAAAAAATAATATTATTTTTGAAATAAACAAGAAATAAACAATGACCAGCAACGACTGACATTCACAACGTATGATACGACTAAATCAAATACTTTGTACAAGTTACCGTGTAGAAAAGGTTCTAATAAGCAACTATGTGCTCTTTTAATTGGTCGTGTAGTAAGAGACCAAAGATGACCGTTTGACAATTTCGGAGCGTCCATTTAGCTTTAAGCATATATGAGTCCATATATGTTTGTCTCTTTTGTATATATAATCTGCACCATAAGAGTGAGGAGCTTAGATTCATCGTAATTTGTGTCTATTTTGTTCGCTCCCTCTATGCTTTAGTAATTTCTCTAAGAGTATTTGTCATCAACAGGTCATCAACCTTAGACTATAGATAACTATAGACCGATAGTATCGCTAGTTTTCCTTCGTGCCAAGTGAGAGCACTTTTTGTCTGTATCTAGTACGTATTCGTTTACTGATTTAAAGTTATTTTTCGCGCAACGACAGACTTATATGCGAAAATATCGATGGTTTCGACATTGTTAGGATAATATTAGGGTTTTAGATAGTTTTATTAAAACGGCGCGCTCCGTCTTGATACAAAATTTACGATAACACTAGTTCATACTAGTGCTCACGGTTCATGCACTGGTAGGCTCACTCTATAATTTCTTATCTATACTCTAAGCTCACATCTGACACTGACGTTAAAGCTTATTTTCATTTTGTTGATGTCAAAGCAAAGTCAAATATTTTAAACTCAAAACAGTGAACAGTGCCACTGCCACATAACCAAAAGCCAAACAACGAACAATAACTATTTTAAAAGTAAGTTGTTAGCTTTCACGAGAAACTAATAATAAAGCAAAAAATATCTTACTTTATTTTGCGAACGCAGATCGGATATGCGACTCTATTTGCCATATATTTCAGATGAGTGAGCACAAAAGTGTTATCTTGGTGACCGGAGGAACCGGCCTTGTAGGCCAGGCTATCAAAACCGTGATAGAAGAAGAAAAACTACAAGAAAAATCTAACAATGAAACATGGATTTTCTGTGGATCTAAGGATGCTGATCTGAGGTAAAGGTTGAGAAATCATTTATGCTTGTATAATAAAGTTTGACAAACTTGATTTAGAAAGGTTTTGAGATATTTGTATTGGAGTTAATAAAATTATCTATGTTTGTCATGCTAACATTGTCAGTAAGACTTATGGGCTTGGAGAATCTATTACATTCTAGATTTAAAGTTTATGTAAATGGTGTTAGTAGTTTCAAAGTTACATTGGTCACATCTGACAGGTCAATTAATTGAAGTCTATAATTTTTTGATCACATGCCAACATTATGTTAAGTATCAAAATTAAATAACAAAGCAGGTGGGTTAAATAGGCAAACCCTTCAGTACCCTATTTAAAGATTGTAAAATGATTTTACTTTAGATCAGACTATGGTGCAATGAGTCTAATAAACAGTAAGTAGCCTTAACCCAGTGGTGTTAAGTAAATTGGTGCAGCCATACAAAACTTAAGCCATGCATTTATGTGCATATATTTAACTAACACAACTCAAGGGATACATTAGGGCCATTGCATAGTAAAATAAAAGTCCATTTACCTAATAGATAAGCAATGAATAGAGAATGCTGAAATTTAAATGCCATTTTCTGTATCAATTGACTAAAAGTTTTGAATTCGGGTACTTCAATGTTTCTGAAAATGTGGTAAATGTAAATTAAGACATAAACTATGATTTTGTCAAGTAAATAATTAAAATAAATAATTTAATATATTGATAGTATTTTATAGAGAACTTTAATTTCACACAAAGTTTTGGTTTTCAGAGATAAGGCCCAAACCGAGGCTTTCTTTGAGAAACACAAGCCCACTCATGTGATACATTTAGCTGCAATGGTTGGAGGGTTGTTTCACAATATGGCTCACAATTTAGATTTCTTTGTAAGTATGTAAATATTAATAACTGAATAAATTTCTGATGTTACAATACCTTGACAACTTACAAAATCAAATCTTTAAATGAAGGTCCCTCATTTAAAGATTTGATTTTGTAAATATTATTACTGCTTCTGCTGTTCTCTCTGAGCCACCAATGTTTTATTTATACAATTTCCAAGAATTATTTAATTCCATTTAAATACAAATAGAAAACAACCCTGTCTTCCACATGTGTAAATTATACAATTTATTATTTCCAGAGAGAGAACATGGCAATAAATGACAATGTGTTGAACGCCAGCTACAAACAAAATGTCAAGAAAGTGGTGTCTTGCTTATCAACATGTATCTTCCCTGACAAAACTACATATCCTATTGATGAGACTATGGTAAGTGCTAACAACAAATAAACCGCTTTTGTTACACCTACTTTATGCCTTACAGGTATATTATATTGCAGCCATGTGATTATGTCTTTGAGATCTTGTTGGGTTCCTTTTCTAAGAACAGTTAGGTAGTGTATTGCTTGATAACTTTAAGTGATCTTTCCCTACAAAACTTTTTGTACTGCTGTAGCCACCATTATGTCCATTATGCATTTAGTTAGATGGTGCTGTCTATAAGTAAATTTTATCCCACTGTGTCACTGATAGATCAACCATATTTAGTATCTACTTATACTAAAGCCAATATGGAAAGAGAATTAAACGTTATTACTAATTACGCAATTATCAACTTTGACAACATGTGTTTTTAAGTTCATTTTAGAATGACAAATATTACCGAAAAGGGCCTAAAAGTAATTTGAATGTGATGGAAACTTAACTGTTAGTCATTGAATTAAGGTTCATAATCCCAAAGCACGTTCATTATTTCTTTAAAGTGGCTGATGTATAGTACAGCCTTGACTGTCGGTTAGGACTGCTCAAATGAGCTCAAGCTATTGCAAATATGAAAATACTTGTATTTTAAGTATGTAAAGCGGGTGCATGCCTAACTTTATAAATCACTTGCGCGACGACGTTCACTGTAGTTTCACAATAGGAAGGCTTTGGAACTTATAGCTAATGTGATTCTTACAAGCAATTCTTAATTTATTAAAGTACACCTTATGAGATTAATAAATAAAAGACGTAATTTTTAAACACGTTTATTTGATTCCAGGTCCACAATGGGCCCCCTCACACATCTAATTATGGTTACAGCTATGCAAAAAGGATGATTGATATTCTGAACAGGTAAATATTCTTCACGATGTTTATTAACTAATATTAGAGAAATGGTATTTACATTTATACAATAGTTTTAACACAGTCAATTGAGGGTAATTCTTACTTATATTAAAAATGTGAAAGTTACGAAAAAACTACTGAATGGGTTTTAATGAAAGTCAACAATGATATAGCTTATACATCAGAATAACACATAGGCTATAATTTCTACAGATAGTGAGTGAATTGTCAAAAATAATAATATAGCATATTCACGCGGGGGTAACCGCGGGGCACAAATAGTTAAGTATAATTATAGCAGGATATGATTATGGTATGATGACATATATCTAAGGGGTTTTCTGTAGGAAAAGAAAACAATGATAGATTTGCAGTTCTGATTTAGTTCATGAGCAGGGTTATACAGATCGCATAATTTCTCAGAGGCTACCACGAGATGCACGGATGTATGTACACGTCGGTGATACCATGCAACGTATTCGGCCCTCACGATAATTTCAACTTGGAGTCCAGTCACGTCATACCCGCGCTTATTCGCAGGATGGACGACGCTATGCAGAAAGGCAAGTATACTTTTCTGAAAATTACGTTATTTTTTTAAATCGGTTCAGTGTTCCGTAGGATATCATAAATAGAATAGTTCAAGCTGAGGTGTGAAATATCTATCGTATTTTTTTTTACAATTACGGTCATAAACATTTGCAAGAATACGTGGCCCCAAAAGTGCGTTTTTACGCAAAACCACAAAACGGTTAAACACGTTACATGAAGAATTCATTAATTGCAATATCGCAAATAAGTAACTGGGTTGTCATTGTACCACAGGTGACGCAACATTCACGGTGATGGGTAGCGGCAAGCCACTGCGGCAGTTCATATACTCACTGGACTTGGCGCGGCTCTTCATATGGGTGCTGAGGAACTACAACAGTGTGGAGCCTATTGTGTTATCAGGTGAGGAAATAGATCCTTTTATAGATCGCTGAATGTTCAATGAATGTATGCTTAGCACAGACGCCGCGACAATGCGTTTAATGTGAAAGTTTGTATGTTTGTGTGTCCGCTATTTGCTCGTAAACTACTTACTTAACGGTCGACACAGAGCTAATTCACAGCCTAGATTAAAATAATGTGAAATTTCAGTCGACGAGGAAGATGAAGTAACTATCAGCACGGTAGCGGAAATGATAAAGAAGGCGCACAGTTACCCAGGAGAGATAGTGTACGACACCACCAAAGCTGACGGCCAATACAAGAAGACGGCTTCCAACCACAAATTAAGGAGCCTGTACAAAGACTTCAAATTCACGCCTTTTGAGACAGCGATACACGACACTGTAGCCTGGTTTAAGCAGAATAGGGATCATGCTAGACTATAAGTGATAATATATTATAGTCCAAAAATTTATAGCTGTAAATATTTTTTCTAATGTATAAATTATAAATATTAACAACGCACATTAATTATGACCTTGACTGAGTCAGTATGCTCGCAACCTTGGAAGTAAATAAAAGTGGCGCAGAAACTTGTTTGTATTTTAAATTTCTATATCTATACCGCGATATTGTTGGCTCGCGGGTAAATATTGGCTCGTCGATCTTCTCAGGGTGCGTCCACATCTGACGAACGAGCACTACACGAGCAGCCCGCGAGCCGTGGCGTGCTCTCGCTCGCCGCTCGCGAGCATGCCGCGAACGCACTAGTGTCAATTACTCCGTCTGACAGAGGTGCGCGCGCCGCTCGCGGCATGCTCGCGAGCTGCTCGTGTAGTGCTCGTTATGTGTTTATATCTAGCGGGGCCCCCTTAGCTAGAGCGATGAAAGTGATAAGAGCGGTTAGCTCGTTTAATGTACCTACCAAATATAATGAAATGGTCCAATGTACCTCCGTTGTGTCCACAGAAATGACCTCTGAAGTTTATGTCCATCCAGCGGGGCCCTTCGTCGTTATCAGGCAGGGATACCTAAAAGTGATGTCAGACGAAACTTGGCCCAATGTACCTTTCTAGTAATGTATTTGTTCTTAAAAGTTTGTGATCATATACCAGAAATTAAGTTTCAAAGTTTTGTCTAGCCAGCAGGGTCCTTTGTTATTTGAATTTACATATGCATAAAATGCAGACCATTCTTATGTCTTCCCAATGTACCTCACAGTTATTCATTATTTACCAATTTTTTCGCGATTTTTCTACCTAAACAAAAAAATAAACTTTTCATACAAAATAGTCTGTTTGTGCAACACGGGGCAACCACAAAAGTATGGTCAACAAATTCAAAATTAATTGTTATTTGGTATATCAGTAGCAATGGTATGTAAACAGAAAAATCTTTTTTTGATATTAGGAACATAACGTTTTTATTATTTCGGAACATGTTGTGAAATTTCAGATCCCACCAAAAACATTCTGTAAAAAACTAGCCAAGTCGCGATGGAGCTGCTTGTTTATCTCTAAAAAGTTATGAAATCTAGACAAAGTCGTACCAAGTCTAAGGTTCCTTACTGCGATTTCTTTATTATTCTAGTTAATGTTGTGTGACTTGGCTATATAATATGAAACAGACTATTTTGTATTATTTATTTTTTTGTTGGCCAACCAAAGTGTCTCGACTCTGCCTGATGGAAAGCAGTATGTAGAGTCCAAAAATGGTAACCACCATCGCATACCGGTAACACAGCCTGCATGCCATGGTGGCCACCACTATGGCGGCCTCAAGTTCGTGCGCGTCCCTTCCCCATCTCCATCGATTGATGGAGATGGGGAAGGGACGAGGAGAGTAGGCGTCCGGCATCCTCACTCACCGAACGAAACACAGCAGTAGCAATACTGCTATTTTACGTCGATCTTCTGTGAGTATTATTATATTTAAGTTTATTTTTTTGTTTAGGTAGAAAAACCGCGAAAATTTGGTAAATAGTGAATAACTGTGAGGTACATTGGGAAGACATAAGAATGGTCTGCATTTTATGCATATGTAAATTCAAATAACAAAGGACCCTGCTGGCTAGACAAAACTTTGAAACTTAATTTCTGGTATATGATCACAAACTTTTAAGAACAAATACATTACTAGAAAGGTACATTGGGCCAAGTTTCGTCTGACATCACTTTTAGGTATCCCTGCCTGATAACGACGAAGGGCCCCGCTGGATGGACATAAACTTCAGAGGTCATTTCTGTGGACACAACGGAGGTACATTGGACCATTTCATTATATTTGGTAGGTACATTAAACGAGCTAACCGCTCTTATCACTTTCATCGCTCTAGCTAAGGGGGCCCCGCTAGATATAAACACATGTGCTCGTTCGTCAGATGTGGACGCATCCGCGGTTTTATTTGGTGACAGCCAGGCCTGTGACTAGTTGTATATGGGCGAAGATACCAATGTATGGGCGTCGACATTTCAAAGCTGTGCTTAGATTAGTAGGTAATCATTTTTCACTGAACACTGATAAATAGTAATGAAAACTTGAGTAGGTAAATGAGTGTAGGTAAATTAATCACTTGGAGACCTTGTGCAAATAAAGATCAACGTTTAAAATAGTCATTTTATTTAAATAAAAATAAACAAAGCTGTTCACGACATGAACATTAATTCTAAAAAAACGTAAATAATGTTAATTATACATTAAAATTATCAAATCGTGACACACTCGCATCGCTCGTATGCCAATAAAGACAAATACAAATAAATTAAGAATATCTTAATATCAAGTAACAAAATAATAGTAACTATAAAATAAAATTAATAACAAACAACAAAATAGTAAATATAGTTACGATTCCTGTGTGGTTAGGTTTATTCTGTGAAGCTATTGGTATATAGTTTTCGAAATGTGTAAATGCGCCGGAAGCAACATCAAGCGGGACACTCGTATCTAGTATTTCATGACGAAGCTAACATCTTCTGTAACTGTAACTGGCTGTTTAGTATCGACCGTTGGACGTCGAGACTCGTGTTACGTGGCAGTAGACTAGCTCCTCTACTCTAGTGATCATTATTATTTCAGAGGCGCATTAGTTAATCGAGATTTATGTTTTCAAGTTTTTAATCTCGAGTTACCACCAAGCACCCTGATATATTTTGATGGAGCTATTGAACAAGTGTACCTACTAATTAGAACAACGTAAAGTTTAAGAAAGTCGGTACTCAAAGGTAGACCGTTGTCTAGTTTTTGGCCTACTTTGGGTATCCGACAGATCTTGATAAGTCCGTTGTCTGGAGCAGGTACGACTTACAACTCTATTACATGTGTGAGGGGGATAGATATAAACATTTGATCATATTAACACTATCAGGTATCAAACTGACAATGGTCGCTTGAGTGGTCTACCAGTCAACAAGACGCCGAGTGTCCTTTTCCACTCGATCTTGTTATAAAATACTAGTTACGTTGTATGAACGTCACCTTATCCTTATTGCTTTCTAATCCGTAAAAAATACAGTTTTTGTTTAGAAAGCCAAGCCGTGCTCGTCGTATGTGACGAATATTTTCTCGATGGCGGTAATGTATGCGGCCGTCCTCATGTCCAGACCTAAGTTGTGAGTCTTCGCCGCTGCTATTATATTCTGAAACATTATCAGTTATCACGTAATTAGTCGTCTAAACAAATTGTTTTCAGCAATTTTCTTAATGCGTCTTAAGGGATCATTTCATGTCCTTCCACGTCGCCGGGACCAAAGTTTATTTTTAAGAATTATAATATAAAGAAGAGAGAGAGAGTGACATACCGCGCAAGTATTGCCCATGGAGTACTCGAGGCCGGTGCTGACGATGTGCTTCTCGCTGGCGCCGGACATCATGGATGCGAACGCCGCGGTCGGCACGATCCGAGCGTCAACTTTGGCACACTTTAGTGACGTCTCCACCGAATCTATCAATAATATCATATCAACAATTAGTTAATTTGTTTTAATCAAAAAACTGTCGAGTTTTAGAATTTCCTGAGGGTTACGTCTCTCCCGTGACGTCATTAGCGACCTACCGAAAAGAAGCACCTAAGTTGATTTTCGAACGAATTTAAACTACAGTTTAAGTATTATAAAAAACTAAACAGATAAATGCTTTTTTATTCAAGGAAGTATGAGAGACTGAACAAAGTGCTCCAGTAATTAAATAACCTGAAGCGTGTTCCTAAAGCTACCTTAGCATATTATGGTCATTTACCTAAAAGTGCAGTGTTCGAATCTCTCCAGAACTTAATGCTCAGCTTTCCGAAACTGACGTGGTTGAGATTCTTGAGGAACTCAAAGTATGACACGGTCACGCCTCCTGCATTGACCAGCAAATCGGGCAGCACTAGGATATTTTTTTTGAGTAAAATGGCATGGGCAGACGGCGTTGTAGGTCCATTCGCTCCTTCAGCTATTACCTACAAAGTTAAAGAATGTATAATTTGTAATGTGTATAATTTGTAGTGTGTATTTGGTTTTAGATTATTAGCATTTGTGTAAAGCCTGTGACTAATACGAAATTTTTCATAAATAAACTTAAACCATCAGTGGAAAGTACTGGTTGAAGTATTTCGTTACTAGAATAATAACTAGAATCACACAACCAATGTAACTTACTTTGGCTTGTACATTGCCAGCATTATCACCAGTCAACGTCTTTTCCATAGCCGCTAACAGAAGTATGTCGCATTTTTCGAACATTAATTCCGGCCCGACTTCTTTTGCGTTCGGGTATCCTTTGGCGCTCTTTTTATTTCCGTCCATATATTTCATTAATTCCTGGTGGAAATTGAGGTTCAGATATAATATATATAGAAAAGTTATATGTTCAACTGGTTAAGTTATAATTGTCCGCAATAATCCCACTTAATTGTCGTTCTGGTCTTACCGTGGGGTTAATCCCTTCCGGGCTACTCAAGCAGGTGTCAAACTCGAGCACTCCAATAATTTTGACTCCCTGTTTGGCAAGAAATATTGACGAAAAACTGCCCACATTTCCAAATCCTTGGATGATTGCAGTCTTGCCCTGCGGAAAATAATAATGAATTAAATAAATAATTTCTTTTCTTTTTTCTTTCTTTCAAAAAAAATTAAAATAAAGCTCCTCAAACCATTATAAAACTGTATTAGAACCTACGTATGTTACTCACTACTGTTTAGTGTTTACTTCCTTAATGTCAGATAGTAAAACTCACTAAACCTCGCCTATGCCTTACTTCTAGATAGTTCCTTGCTTAATTTTCATCAAAGTTAGATTGCAATCTAACGGAATCTAAAAAAGGAAAGCTTATCACTTAAGTCACTTTCGAACTTGTAAGAATAGCATGTACAGACCTTGAGACCGGGTTCAATGCCGACCTGCTTCATAATGGTCGGGTCGTTTATGAAGTGGTTGAGCGTCATGTAGGCGCCGAGGCCAGTGGCTTCCACACGACCGTTGATGCCGCCTCCGTTGATGGGCTTGCCGGTCACGCACGCAGCCGCGTTCAAGTCATGGTATCCTATGAAAAATTAAGTAAAGAATAGTTATTTATAATTATACTAGCTATCATTGTGCATTATAAAATAGGCCGTGTAACGTGCTTACAAGTTAAACTGCATCTTACACGATAGCCGAGTGGTATACTTTGAAAGACGTATCGCGGCTTTCAAGTCAGCGGGCGGTCAAGCATTTGTGTTATCCACATAAGCTTGTTTCTATTTTGCGTGATAAGTATTTGTGTATGTGAAATTCCTCGCGATAACGTAGTAGTATTTTACTAAAACTATTTTATTATTGCATTTACCTAAGGTTTTGATGTAGGTGTCCACAATCCAAGACATTTCCCTGCCAGAAGTGTTGACATCGGGGGCTGGCACGTCAATACCAGCGCCTAAAAAAATAATCTTTTAAATGTCTGTCAAGTTGGTTATCTATAGGAAATCTTGTATGGATCTCCTTGATTCGGCGCCTCCATGTTCTATCGTCCTGTAAGTACACACCATGTTTTGACACTATTTTGTAGAGATTACAAGAATCTTAATACTTAATAGGTACCTACTAATTTCTAATATCGTTTAAAATACTTAACAGATCTAAAATAGATTATAGCTAAGAAAGCATCTCTATCATTGAATGCTGCAAACACAAAATACTGCATCACAATCGGTCCATTCATTAAGGAGCTACGATGCCCCAGATAGAACGACAAGTTCCCTTTATTTTGCGCTGGGGTTTAAAAAAACGGGTTATTGTTACCGATATAATTCTTCTTTGCTAGTTCCAGTGTGTAACGCCTTGTAATTCTTTGTAGCTCAGCCACGGTATATTTCTTAGGGTTTATGGCTACACCTGAAAGATACCTTTACGTTTAAAATCATTGGTTATATGAATATTGCTATTTCAGTAAGTCGGTAAGTAAGCAAGTTTTTTTTACTAGCGACGGAGGAGTTTTTGGTCTGGTAAGTGGTAGGTAATAATTATATGACGAATTTAAGACTTTCAATTTATTGCTTTAGGCTAAGGCCGCATTACGATTTTTTTCCGCAAGCGGTAAACCGTGAAACCGCAAAACCGCCCCAGACGCACACACTACGGTTAAAAACCGCGAAAGTAGCCACGATTTACCCAGTAGCTACTACAAATTTTGACGCAGTTTTTCCCCGCTAGCAATTCTGTAACAAAACTGTTTAAAAAAAATGTCAGTGCGGCCGCTTCCATTAGTTTCCTTTACTCACAAAACCAGGCGGTTAAAATCCGCGGCGGTTTAGCCATAGTGCGGCCTTAGTCTGAGGTAGGTACCTATGGCATTTTTGCCTGGGACGTTTTGAGGGTTGATTTAATACAAGAGCGAACTCATATTATTATTTTCCAATTACACTTTACGAATGAATGCGATATTTGCGTAGTTGAGTTGTGGTGAACTTGTCATATGCTTAGAGTTGATTCTTGTGATAAGATAGATGCTTGGATTCGCCAAGGGCGGATCCAGCATTGGTGCCAGGGGGTGGTCACATAGTCGTGGCCAAGTCCCAAGAAGCAAGGATGCCCCCAGCTTTTGGTCCAAAAATCAGATTTTTTTTTAATAAGATTTAACTTAGCCATATTTTATTAAGCCGACACAAAAGCTTTTCAATCATTATTTCTCACAATGCAATGCTCGTTCATTTTTCCAAAAAAATTGTTGTTCTAAGTTAGGTAGCAATCGGCCGTTAACAAATGAGCCTAAAATAGGTAGCTAATTTCCTTCTGCACCATGACATTGGCCGCGCAGCGCGATTTTTTTCTACATCATTACATATTTTGTTGTTATATTTGGGTTTGTTACTGAACTGCTCGGGATCCAGCTGATCTTCTGACCTCTTTTAGAAATAGGTAACAATTTAAGTAGTGGTCCACCTAGTTCCTAGACCTAGCCCAGGGGGTGGTCATGACCCCATGACCACCCCCTTGGATCCGCGCTTGGAATTCGCGCGAATGTGAGAGCCCTAATCTGCGTTAGTCTTGTTTTGCATTGGGATTTCTTTATCTTAGAAGAAATTTATGACTAATTGAGTACAGAGTAGTGTTAAAGGGTTAATGTTTCTAATAACTGAATACTATTTTAATTAAGACGTACCTCCTTTGGAGCCACCGAAAGGAATATTGGAACAAGCGCACTTGAATGTCATCAAAGAAGCTAAAGCCTTCACCTCGTCTAAGTTCACCTGATCAGAGAATCGAATACCTGGAGAAAAGTTTTATTATATATTATTCTATTTTAAATATAAATAAATTTTCACTGTCTCTATAGTTACCCTCCTTTTGCGCTGCACTTAACGAATTACGTCAGTTGAAGTAGTGGATCACTTTTTTTCCCACCGTTGCATCAATGGAATATTATGCACAAACTCTTTTCATAAACCTTTGACTAGTAAGTGCCTACGTAAAAGTAACTACATATTTAGAAATGATATGATGTAATCAATTGGCTGTATCGTATATGGTAAAATTGAGTTTCACTGTACCTCCTTTACAGGGGAGGCGATGGACGCTATGTTGACAGCGGTAGGCCTGAATAATTTCGTATTGGCCAGTTTTACGTTGAAGCGGAAACTCGAACTGTAAACTGCTGTTGGTCGAACCCATCACCTGAAAATATTAAGTTAGTATCAGTCAACTGAAGATGGGTGGAACTAACCGGAAGCACCTAAGAAACTGCAGCCTCCCGCTCTCCCTGCACCCATTGCCCATAACCCTCTTTGGCAAGCTTATCAAGCAAGCCAAATACCTAGGTTATACCTTACCTACTTGCCTTGATCATGCATGAGACCTAGCATGACTTACGACGGCGCTGTCTTCGTACCCGATTATACGTTTAAAGGGATGCAAGCTCTCAAACTGCGAGGAGCTACGTGACCCTAGACAGGCAAGACAGACCGATACGTCAAACTTACAAAACCCATCTTTTTGCGTGCCGGGCTAAAAATGACGAATTGTAGAGTTTATTAAACAAGCCCGTCTCCCCTTGGTACCTCTGTGCGCTTTGCATGTAGTTTGTCAAACCACACAAAATTACAGCGATACTCAACGTAACGCTGTACGATATACGACAATTGTGGCTGTGATTCGACTATTACAAACGATTCTCACCTTCAAGATACCAGCAACTCTCTGCTTCTTCTTCTTGTCCGACAAGTGGGTGTGCTTGTTCAAGTGCTCATGCAGCGCTGGCTCGACCACGCGCACGGCATTGTGGTAGAAGTACTCCACCATCCTGAAGAAGCTGGGGTTGGGGCTGCTGGGAACTTCCTTCAAATGCTCAGGAATATCATAATTCCGGACCGTGATCTGCAGCGGGGTCATATACTTAAGAAATTTAGGAAACTTTGACCTCAAAAAAGATCTAGTTGCAGGAATCATATTTGTAGACAAATATATTTACTAGCTCACAAAACAAACGTTGTCACAAGAATGTCAAGAAGTAACTGTGCTGCTATTTTGTTTTTGTCGTCGAATTATTTTGTTTCTTTTTCTCGATGACATTGATTTAAAAGTGCCATAATTGCAAGGTTGTATATTTCTTAGTTCAATGGCCAGTAACAGTCAGCATTTAGTACGTAATATTTATTAAAAAGAAATTCTATATTATTCTTATATTATGTTATTATTATATTATATATTTACACACTCGAATGCCTCGTCACAGATTACTAAATAGTTACTACGTAAGCCTCGTCGCCTAACTGTAAAGGTCGAAAGAGACGTGTCGTTGTCAAATCCCGTGTCGGGCCAACATACTCTGGTACTGGGTTTATCTGTAGGTACAATTCGAAGTCAGGAAGTAGACGTGTGTAAACACGCCTTGATAATCACGTATATTTTTTATATGGTCGCTTGTAGCCAATACTTGTAAAACGTGATCCTCGAGTCACGACACAGGACACTTTTACAACAAACAGGTTAAATGCGTAAGATACAATAGACAACAAATAAATAAAACAACTGAACCCTTTCTGCAAATATTATATTATTAAATATTAGAAATTTACAAACATTTACTTATCAAGCCTGCAAATGGGATTGTTTTGCACCATCTGCAGGTCAACTTTGGGGCCTACTAAGTCCCGAATATTGTTGAGTCCATATTTAATCATAGTGGGTCGTTCCAGGGACAGGCCCCACGCGATAACGTTGACATCTTCAGGCAGACCCATCGGTAACAACATCTCAGGTCTGAATACTCCAGAATTGCCGATTTCGATCCATTTTCCGAGACCTGTAACAAATCAGAACAGTGTATTTACTCACAAGCTTAATTATAACCAGGGGAAATTAACACCGCAGTTTGTGTAAGGCTAAGGCCGCACTACGGTTTTTTTCCGCAAGCGGTAAACCGTGTAACCGCAAAACCGCCCGACACGCACCACTGCGGTAAAAAATCAGTCGCGGAAAATAACCGTCAGTGAGGCCGCTTCTATTAGTTTCCTTTACTCACAAAATCAGGCGGTTAGAATCCGCGGCGGTTTAGCCGTAGTGCGGCCTTAGCCTAAGTTCGGCCGGCGTGCCCGGGTGGTTTATTCCACTTTGTTGATATCACCCAGGTGAACAAAGAAAGTAAGTAAAGTAACGACGCGTGCCTATGTACAACCTGTATCTATGAATTTTAATGGCGGGATTGTATTATTTATATCACAATTTATTCTCAATAATGACTTCTCAAGTAAAGTTAGGTAGGTACTGTTTTATTTTATTTATTATTAAAAGTACAGCCACATCACATACTTTTAACATTAAAATTTACAATTTACAATTAAAGTGGTCTGATGCACGTGACAATAATGGCGTACATAACATTTACAATTCTTCGGCTCTACTGTTAATTTAAAATTAAAATATGTTAAAGGGATTCCACAGTAAAAAACTTAAAACTATTCACAATAAAACGGAAAGGGCAAAACTGACCATTGTGGTAAGCAAAGATCTCCATGCTGGGTTCAGTGTAGGGGTTGTAGGCGGGTTTGAACTGCAGCTTGTCGAAGCCAAGGCGCTTGAAGAAGGCGTCGAGCACGCTGATGAGGTCGGCCAGGCCGAGCCCGCGGTCCGCGATCACGCCCTCCACCTGGTGGAACTCGGCCAGGTGCGTCGCGTCCAATGTTTCATTTCTGAACACCTGAAATATAATTTATTTGAAGCTAGCTATTGCACATGCATGGTTATATTTTATAGAATAACTGATTTACTTATAGACGAAGGCCGCGTAGAAGACCCAGGCGGAGATGGAAGCATGAACTGGACGAATACAAATCAAAGAAAACAAAGCAATCAATAGAAACCGATATATCGATACGCTAAGAAGAAAATAAACCTGTAGAAAGAGGAAAGGGAGGCCTTTGAACTGCACTGGGACAGTAGGCTAGTTGACTAATTTTGAAACACTGTTTAATTCCTTACCATGGTACCTGATCTGAACAAAAAACAATACGAATGCAAGAAAAACCATCATTTACATTATGTATTTTCGTTTTCAAAAAGTTGGATTTAAATTTAGCTCAAAAATGCTTAAAACTGTCATGGCGTCTTGGATGACGTTACGCTGTGCAAAATATTCCTATTATTTAGCTAAAATGTTAACAACACAAATTACGACGTTTAAGACATGTTTCGAACTTTGTGACGTCACGTATCTGATTGGTGTTTTCTGTCACGTGACTGAACACCTAATTTTGCTGAATTTATTTTACGATTAATAACAACTGTGTTGTTTATAATTTTCACATCAAAAGTAATCCATGGAAACTCTTAACCATCCAATTTGCTTCTAATGGAAACAAGCCTGTTCTGGCTGTAAATAATAATAAATAAATTGATTTACCAGACTTTTGGCTATTTTATTTTATTTGGTAGCTTAATGGGATCTTGTTGGAATGACCTTGAAGTAATAAATACAAAACATCTCGTATATACCTTATCTATACTGAAGTATTTCTGTGGTGTGAATTCCTTTTGTTGTGCCAGTTTGTACAGCATACGCGCACTGACTGCAGTTGTGTGAGTGCGGAGCAAATTCTTCTGGGCTTCTTCTACCTTCCAATCATATCTGTAGCCCTGTAAATGGTTGATATTTAGATATTTAGGTAAACAAAAATTTCACTGATTCATTTTGTAAGGCAGTTAAGGTTTTAACTCATTGGATGCGATAGGACAAAGTGTTGGTATAGTGATGCAATACTTAGGATTGGCCTCCTAGAGATATTCTATAGAAAAGCTTAATTTATAAACATATTTAACCACAATGTTTAATAAAAAAATATGGGCAAAAGCATTACTAACCTGTGATCCATAGCCACCTTCACTGTGAACTTTCTTGACCCTCTCCAAGTAGTCCATTGGGAAGTCGGTGGTGCTCGTCGGCGAGGCCATGAAGAAAGTGTCGTGAGCATCTCTGGCTGGATGCTGCTGAGGTTGGAACAGCGCATCAAAGTTCCAGAAGGAGCTCTCAATGTATTGGTTAGTTGGCATCTCAGTGAAGCCCATTTCTAAGAAGATTTCTCGGAATTCAGAGCGAACTTTGAGGAGGGGGTGTAAGTGACCGCATTCTGGTGGTTGTCCTGCAAATAAATTTGTTGGTGTACATTAAAAGATACAAATCTAAACTGTATTTGTTGAATGTGAATAATTAATTATCCATCCATGTATGTTTGTAATATTGTCTATGTACTTTAAAACCATAATACTGTAAAATATACAAGATATTATATATTAAATTATAACTCACTTACCTAGAGCATCAAAATTGTATGGCTTGAACTGTAAGGTTTTCCATGAGCCAGTCAATAACATTTCACTAGTTAAATCTGTCTCAAGCTTTTTAATAGTTGTTGCAAACTGAGGTCCCTTTGATAATAAGAAGCTTTTTACAGTCACTTCTTGGAGGAGTTTCCTTTTTTTATAATCATTCCGGACATTATCCGGTAGGTTATCAATTCCTTTTTTAATTTCATTCAAATGATCTTGTACAGTGTCCGTAATGCTCTCCACTTTACGTTTGACTAGTGGGGCCCCTCCTGATTTGTCTATGAATATCCAGCCAGCAGACATTGCTTTACTAAAGCCCACTTTTGCATTTGGAACAGTCTGTAATTAAGAAATAGACACTTCATTTAAAATCAAAAATCTAAGGTTTTGCTCAAAACTCAGTTGGAAATTAAAATGTCAATGAAAACATGTTAAATAAAAGACTTTTTCGATACTTCAGGCATGTATGTATATACATATAAGCAAAAAGTGTCTGATAATGCTATCTGAATGTTATCATTAGCTTTAAACTTCATGCAAGTACCTTCATAACTTCAGCTTGTGGTATGCCATTCTCAGGAATAGTGTTGTACAATACAGCTTCGTGGCTACCCTTATCAGAGACCAACTGACCCTCTCCAGTCAGCTCCCACCTCGTACTCTTAGTAGCTTCAGAAACAACCATTTCTAGAGCTTCTAAACTCTTAACGGCCCCCACAACTTTCTGATGGTCCTCATTGAATTCACTAGCTAATGTAATTGTGTCTGCTTTACCACTTTTGTCTAGGTAATGTAAGATTTTTTCAGTCAGTTCCATATTTTTAGTTTAATTTTGATTTCCAGGTTTAGGTTAGCCACGAATAATTCTCGGGAAGTGGAACTGACAGACCACAGCTGTCACTTATCCACACGTCAGGGCTTAGACTATAGATAACTATAGACCGATACTATCGCTAGTTTTCCTTCGTGCCAAGCGAGAGCACTTTTTGTCTGTATCTTCGTTTACTGATTTAAAGTTATTTTTCGCGCAACGACAGACTTATATGCGAAAATATCGATGGTTTCGACATTGTTAGGATAATATTAGGGTTTTAGATAGTTTTATTAAAACGGCGCGCTCCGTCTTGATACAAAATTTACGATAAAACTAGTTCATACTAGTGCTCACGGTTCATACACTGATAGGCTCACTCTTTGGTTTCTTATCTATACTCTAAGCGTCAGGGTCATCTGTGATTTGTCAAAAACGTTTTGTTATTTAAATAGAGCATCAGATAAGTTATGATAATGATGTCAAGTATTTTATTATATATTATTTTTGTAACATTATTAATTCTATAAATAATTTTAATTCAGTTTAAGTACAAAACAAACCATTTAAATAAAAAGCAGATTATTTCTCAACTCGATTAACTCTTCTGTCAAAACGTCAACGAACAGCTGTCACTCATGCATGCAAATTGCGATACGATTTTAAATTTAGATGTCGACGAAGTTTGATTGCTGAGTGGTGTGTAATTGGTTTGAAAAATATTTTTTCTTGTTTTTTTGTAGAATATTTCGTTATTTGTGCTACAAGTTTATCACACTAATATACGGTAAGAATTTTTATACTTTAAAAAGTTCACTTAATGTCGGAGGTAACGTACCTACTGTGTTTACAGTAAGTAAAGCAATAAGCCGACCGGCCGGTGTCGTGCATCTACAGTATTAAAGTGGTGCATTGCTGTATATGTATACTTTTCAAATGGTAAATTGGTTGAATGACGATTTACAAAAAAATAATAATATATAGTACCTACCTAGAACGGAAATATTTTTATACTTAGATTGTTTTAGAGACTCAATTTAAAACGTCAGTTAAATCTGAATTAGCCCAGTTAAAAAATCTACGTCCTAAGATACCTTTCATACCCTTGGCTCCACTTTGACCAAATCTGTTCTGTATGTTCTATTTTCTTTTTGTTGGAGTTTCTTTATTACACGACTGCCCAAAAATGAGTGTTATTTTTAAAATTTATGATCATAATTTGTCAGTTATGTAGGTAAAGATTTGTTAAAGTGGAAGATTTTCCCAACTTTATTTGGATATGTAGGTAACCATAAGTTGCATAACTTAAAGTATAATAGCATTTAATAGTGTGAACAGCTAGATAAAAGTAAACTGTTACATACCTACATAGAGTAAAGTACACACATCTCCCACATAAATAAGTAAATAGTTTATTATGTAATGCAAGATGACTTTGCTCATTCCATATATGTATAACAACTTAGTTTTGATTACACATCTATACTTAGATTTACCTTGTTTGTCATGATTAAAACACTTCATTTTTTTTATGTTATGAAAATGATACCTATTATTTATTGATGAAATTAAACTTAAAAAATTTACAAAAATAAAATAAACACTTCATTAAATTCAATCTGTTGGTGGTCTACAAAGGTACATTTAATTTTGCTTTATTTTTATTATTTGAACCTTAAATAAAACACCTAATTAATAACATGATTACCTTTATCACTGACAATCTTTACCTCGAACCTCTATTGTATTTTATTTTCCTCATAATGTAAGTTTTTGTGACTGGATAAATAAATGATGTAGGTAGACAATACAATGTCTGTGTGGGTATTATGCTCATTAAGCAGCAACATAAGATAGCCCAAAATACCTATGTTAAATTCTATAGATTTTTATCTGTTCCTCCACATTAACTTGTAAAATATTTGGTAAATAATTAAAAGTATTTGTGTACCAGATGTCGCGGCTGGACCTGGTAATATTCGGCGCGACCGGCTTCACCGGCAAGCAGGCGGTGATCCACATGGTCAAGTTCGCGAAGAAGTACGAGCTCGGCGCATGGGGAGTCGCCGGCCGCTCCGAGAAGAAACTCGACGCGTTGATGGCAGACGTCGCGGCAAAGACAGGTACCTAATATACAAACGAACTTTACCAAATACCTACTTCCTCACCTTTTTAACTATTCGGGATTCATAGGTGCCGAATGCATAGGACAAGAAGAAGACGATTATAACTGCTTGTAAAAACGTTTGTAAAGTGCATAGGTACTCCGCTGCTGTAGGGATATTCAGCACGTATAACCCAGTTTTTGTCATATATGACTTCTTTGCAAGTTCGCTGCATGATCTCGAAAAAGAAAACACATTTTACGTATTGACTGCGTATTTACTAGACTGAAACAACATTTGATGGTAAGTAGTAGGGCATTTAATAAGTATGTAAAAATAAACGTATTCACCTAGGTAATGATAAATTTAGGCGCTAAATACCATCGTTTTTACCCATGCACCTGCAGACCTACTAAGGTGTAGACAGGCAAACCAGCCTCATAAATGTGGTGCAGCCGGGCCTAACCCCCTTTATTTGACTGGATGCACGTTCTCAGCGGTCAAACGAGTCGAGCCCCTTTCAAGGCTAACATAACGTACTTTTAGAGGTCGTAGGTCCCGAGGGCTTTACGTCATGCAGACTAGGTACATGCGGGTATCGCCTAGTATCCAATTGACTGTGGATTATTTTATAAGTTATATAATAATTATTTATTTATTGAAAAATCTATCTTCTTTAATGATAGGTAGATAGGTACATACCTATCTTAAGAGATTAAATTATGAGTAAGTAATACAAATAAATTGACCTCTTCACTGTGATAAAACACGTTACGCAAGTAGATTAAAAGAAGTTGTACTTAGCAATAAACACAGGTACTTTATTGTATAACCTCATGTACTTAATATGTAAATAGTCTTATTTCATTTAATGTTATCATTGCGAAGTAGGTAACATAATAAATATAAAAAAAAACAACTACCTGTATGAAAATATTTAATCATCATAATAATCTTCTTAAAACTATTTACGTCCCAGCTTATTGCAAAATGTATACAAAACAAATTAAGTTAGTACCTAATAAATAATAATTATGGTAAGCGTCACCTAGTAACACTTGTTTTTGTACCTAATTAAAATATAAGTAGATAGGTATATCTTAGTTATATTACTATTTTAATGTGTCTGGTAAATAAATATTGTTTATGAAGAAACATCTGAAAAGGACCTTTGTTCTTTGAACCTCATAAAGTTCAAAGAACTTTGTTGCTTAAAGGTCATTTAACTTGTGTGTCGTCGGCTATTGATGTTCTATTCATAGACGATAGTGAGTTATCAACACAGACACGATAACACCGCAACGTCCTCAACCCTTTGGAACATTCCAGAATTTTATTTTTAGGATTCAGTACCCAAAGGGTAAAAACGGAACCCTATAACTATTTACTTGCTATTACTAAGACTTCGCTGTCCGTCCGTCCGTCTGTCAGGCTGTATCTCAAAAACCGCGATAGACAGTTGAAATTTTCACAAATTATGTATTTCTGTTGCCGCTAAAACAACAAATACTAAAAACAAAATAAAATAAATATTTAAGACTCGATATCAATAAATGGTGACAGATAGGCACTTGAAATATAGGTATTTCAAGTGCCTATGTGCGTGTGCCTACTGACTAGGGTCAATGGTACGGAACGTGCGCGAGTCCGACTCGCACTTGGCCGGTTTTTTTTCTATAGGTACACATATGACTTTGTTCAGGAGGTTGAATAAACTAAAGGTGAGAAATTCGTAAGTACATAATTAATTATGTAACCCAGTAACCCCGGTCACAAGACATGATGACAACGCATTTTGATGACATCACTTGCTTCAACCATCATTCATTCCCATAACCATTTGATCGTCCCACACTTGTTGGTTCGCGTATAATAATATGTATTCGTGCGAACATTTATAAGATAAATGGACGGCATTGTCTAGAAGGAAATGATGCAAACAAACACAACTTACATGGGTGAAACAAACCCATTTAGTCCATCAGTTAAATAAAAAATATTGGACACTTTATTTTTTGCTTTTTCAAAATGAAATAACAAAGTAGTTGCTTGTGCACAAATGCACGAATTTGTGACGTCATGATATTAAAAATCAATTTATCGTTATTATTTTGGACTTGAGATGGTTTTCGGTTACGTAAAATAAGATAAAAACTTTGTAATATATTTTTTCAACGTATGTGACTTTTGTACGTGACGTAAGTTAAAAAATAGTGGAGAAGATCCCGCTATACATTATGTATGTTATAAATCAGTAAAAATCACACGCTTCTATTTAACGACCATAAAATATTTTCCGTGATGATGATACCTATTACATAGGCATTAGTGATAGGTATGACCTAACCTCTTTAGGCCACACATCAGTAGTTAGTAGGTAGGTACCTAACTATGAATGATGCTAACAACATGTTTACTTCAATGTTGTAAGGTAGTGGATTTTTTTGTGAACCACAGACTTTTTTTGATACAAATGAGTTGTTGACGACTTTCAGAGGACCGGCATTATAGGTAGGTAGTTAAGAGGTCAATATTTTTTAAATAAATATCAACATTTATTACAACCCACGTTAGTGTTTACGTTGTTTTGTATGAGTACCTAATGCTTGAATTATTATGATAAGATGAGATAAGTAGGTATTATTAGATTATTGGATCATTATGTAGGTGACTAGTAGGTAAGCTATAATTCATCAGTTAGTGACACCATTGTTTGTTTATTCACGTTATATTAATTAAAAAGCGATTCTTTTTTAAAAAGACGCAGTCAGGATTCTTTAGCTTTCGCGGGGCAGATTTTTTCCCTCCACGGGGCATCCTCAGGAGTGGAGAGTGTCGAGTCAACATCTCCTGAGGATGCCCCGTGGAGGGGCGAAACACGTGTCGAGTTTTGGTTTGGTTGCATGGCATGCTACCCCCTTATGTCTCACTTTTCGTGTATTTTTGCGTATGCATGCGGGCGGGAGGGCGGGCTTTCCTGCATGCGCATATTGCATTAGGGCGGGAGGGTGGGACTGCATCCTGCTTCCAAGCTTGGATTTTATTAGCGGAATTAAAGCTAAATATCTTTTATAACATTTAATACTAATTATGTTAATAAAGTGAGTTTGAAACCGCAATAACTGAGGTAATAATTAAACCTACAGTATCTACATAAAGTCCCCGTCACGAGAAGCTATAAATTTTGTAAACACAAATTCAGGGGTTTACAATCTTTGGGTATAATAAAATAAAAACAGTTTTGTACTGTATAGTTTATAGTTTTAACTAGTGACTTTATTCCATCCTCGGATATGTACTCTCTTAAAATATTATACGCAGACGCTATGCCAATTCCAAGAATATTTGCTGTTTTTTTAGTAATTTCTGTTTTGTACGGATAGTGATCAGACGGCCAAGTTTCTTTCACATACTTATATACGTTAATAACCATGTTTTTTTTATTAACTGTAAAGCTCGTTACCTGTTAAAAATATAATACAAATGTAAAAATAATAAAATTCATACACTCGAAAAACCATTACTCTCTTTTTGACGCAATCAGTCAAATAAACACATACCTACCTTTTGACGTTTTTTTCGAGGCGAAATAATTTCCTTGGACGTACTGGGTCCTGGATCCATTATAGGTAGTAAAAAAATAACAATTCCTTATACAATAATTAACAATAACAAACAATATAACCTAATCCGCGAAAACACCACAAACAAACAGACGCATTCAAAACTCGAAAGACAGCAAGGACAACGTCAGCGTGAACTTACTTCAAAATCGTGGCCCAAATGTTTACGTTCCATGAATCAGATGCGTTCCAGTACCACAAAACCTTAGACGACATATCGCTAAAATATAACCCGATCAAGTAAAATTGCTCATTAGTTTCGTATAACACGTACGTTACTTTGACTTCATTGAATTTGGGTTATTTGTTGTTGATTAAATTGTCGCTACGTAACTTGGTAGAAGTTCTTTATTTACAAAAATTATAGCTTCTCGTGACGGGGACTTTAGTATTATGCAATAGGTATACACTGTAATCATTTTAATTTTAATTTGTTCAAAAGTCGTGACCATCGGTCGTGACTAATAATAAATTGTTGATGACTGCCGTAAGTCGTTATACCCTACAATGCCCTACATACATTGCCCGAGTCTATTTCTAGGGTATGGCCGCTGCGCACACAACAACTACTTGGAGCCATTCATGGAGAGTTTATGGGGATTCCAGTATAGATAGAAACTGTTGCTTACCACTGCAGGCGGCCATACCCTGGAAAACCACGCCGACCCGTGGACTAAACCTGACGGACAGGACTATGTCTGTATACAGACATAGTCCCGTGGGCGGGCACCGTCGTCACTGTAACCTACCCGGCTTACTGCGGCGGAGAAGCAAGGTGTATGTGAAACACCTAGGTCGCATGTAAGGGTTTTAAAATTACATGCGGCCATTCACTGTATCCACTGTATACCGTCAGTCGTATTGTAGATATCTCGTATAGTATTCTAGTCGTATAGTCGTATCTCCAATCCACTGACAATGGTATGCTTAGGACGAGAGAGTGGACCTATGGATGCGCAACTGTTCATCCACTATAATATATTCACAGGCTGATGGCCTGACCTGACCTGAGTCTATTTCTTCTAGACTCTTCTTACCCTAATGTAAGAATAATGATTCATTTAAAAAAAGTAGAGGTAATAGCTGCTAACGAGAATCGGATAGCTACCGTTAATATACTTGGAATTATATTGCATTGTGCTAAGAGAAGCGTATCTTTAACAGATGATTGAACGGTCACGTGATTCAGCCTAATGAGTCAGTTTTTTTTTCATTTCTACAGAATAAGCTTACGGAAGTATCATATTGTTTACATATTTTTTAATCTATCTGTAGCAAAGATAAATATGTATGTATGTATGTATCTAAGGTGATTATTTATTGCAATTAATAGAATATGCTTTTCCCGTTTGGTTCCTGTTATAGGGAAGAATGGACTCCTAGTACAAAAAGCCCCTTAGCCTTTCCTGAGCTGGAAGTAGATTTATCTACTTCCAGCTCAGGAAAATTATATATTATATATAAGGTGCTATAAAAATATCTGCCACGGCTTTAATGGGAGGTAGTATTGTGTTTATAGATTACAATAGTGAAGAACTTTCGTACCCCGGAACAGTTAATTAAATTTGAGAACATAAAATAGTTAAATTAACATTGACTCTATTCTGCGTAACGTGGTTCACAAATTACGCGCAATGTGACGCTTCGTCAATGAAAACAACTGCTATCTCTTTCCATCTTTTCTGTGAATGAAAACTGTAATCAGCTGACTAGCTCGTCACTACATATCACACATCGTCACTACAAATGTTTGAATTCGGTGCGGAGCGGCAACAGCTTATGACACGGGATGGTTTTATACTAATAAATCAATTCAAATTTATACGTTATTTTTTTTGTATGAAAAAAAATATGATAAATAATCAATAATTTATCTTTACTATTGTAATCTATAAACACAATACTACCTCCCATTAAAGCCGTGGCAGATGTTTTTATAGCACCTTATATATATATATTATATTATATATATAAATTATAAATAATTCCAATACAATAAACAGTCCCATTCCAATATAAATTATAAGCGTTTTCGCACATTCCCAGACTGATTTATAAATAGATCCTTTTATAATACTAAATACGTTCGTATTTTACTGATGGGATTATGGTATCGATCAAGCGCTATGTGCGTAGCGTATCGCTTTCTGATAAATGTACATTGTGTCGGTGTTCACTGTTCAGTTAATCCTACCTTTGGACATTGACTTAACACAGTCGGTGTAGAGTGCGAATTAATTAAAATAATCTAGACACGCGGCCGCGTGTCAAGCCAAGTTCAAGCAACTGGCTAGACAGCGGCAAGTGTATCATTACACGAACCACTTGGTGCCACTTTTGACCCTTCCATAACTCAAAAAATCTTTAACGTAAACACATAAAACTACGTGTGTTTTATTATATCCATAAGGACATCTAGAAGCCCAAATTTCATGAAGCTAGCTCAAACGGTTATAAAGATGTGAAGGTCTAAAAGTCGTAAATTTTAATAATGACTGACTGACATATAGTACCTAAACCTAACCTACTTCCAGATGACCTAGAAAGATGAAATTTGGAATCCAGCTCGGTAATTGTGTGTAACCTAAGGAAAAAGACTAAAAATAAAAAAAAATAAAAAATAGGGGGGGTCACCATACAAAATTTAGTTTTTTTTTTAATTGTAGCCTTGGACCCGTTACAAGCTGCTATTTGAAACTATCCCAAGATATGTATTAATATATCTTCTATATAACAGAAATATAAAAATAAATTTAAGTAAAAAAATAAGTGATATCCCTATACAAAAAACTTGTAATACGCAAAAGTCAAATCTAACCTACTTTAGGATCTCACATTTTTAAATGACAGCAATTTTTATAGGTATCCAATAAAGCAAAGAAATAGAGTTTAATACTTGTTCATAATGTTATTTTGTTCCTATAAATACATATTTGGATTTTGCATAGAACTTAGCACTAATTTAGATCTCCATTCTTTTTGTGTATTGAACTTGGCTTTCCTTTTTTACATTTATGTTTTTGGTGGGATATTGCTCAACACTATTACTTGCATTAAATCCACACACAGTTCTTATGTATTATTGGGAACGAATTATATGGTCAGTGGTTTCTATGTAGGAGGTAGTAGCCAAAAGATATCTATTTACTGTTATATTTTAGAATTCGAGTTTTATTCTTAATACGCATCAACAACATATAGGTACTGGGAACAAGACAAAGACACAGTCCCCAATTGATCAATTCTGTTTTTGCTGGACTAGCGCCGATTTTAGGTTTTTAATTTCTAATTATTCGTCATGATTCTGAATGAAACCACTTGTCTCAGACTATGTTCTTTATGTACTCCCATATGTTATAAATATAGACTTAATAATTTGTCGTCATTTAAAAAAAAAAAAATCATTTTCACATATATATGTCCTGTCTGATCTTCCAGGTGCAGATGTCTCCGGTGTCAAGGTTATAATAGCAGATGTAGACAACGAGAAGTCTTTACAAGAGATGTGCGCTCAAACCAAGGTGGTGGTCAACTGCTGCGGGCCTTACCGCTTGTATGGCGAGCCCGTGGTCAAGGCGGCCGTGGAGAACAAGACCAACTATGTGGATGTCAGTGGAGAGCCACAGGTAAGACTTACGAATACAAGGTTATACCCGCGTAGTTCCCGTTTCCGTGACACATTGCTGACCACGGGTCATACTGACAGCTACCAAAAATTATGCGGTTTAATTTTTGGTAGAGCTATCAATATGACCGTAAAAGTTAATGTTAAACAGGCACACTCTAACATAAAACATACTAGAAAGAGTGGTACGAATTGATCCTTCAATTCGTACGTTGTAAAAATATTCGAACGTTGATGGCTCAGTTTTTAATGAGCCAAGAATAAATTTTGATTGCTTCTGGTGATTACATATCCGGAATCAAAATGTACCAGATGGCGTTCAAAAATAGCTGAAATACGCAAGCTTTTTCGAGTGCAAAAATAACCTTGCTCTCTTGACCTGTAAAGTAATGTCGAGACTTATATCTCAGCAGGAAAAATGCGCATAAATAACTACAACATGATGCCTATAAAACATGCACTTTTCATGCGGCCTTTTTGGAAGGGCATAAATTTTTACTCACTAATCCTTACTAGTGACATAAATTGTTGCAAGTTTCAAGATTATTACCTCTATTATACAAGGTTAGTTTCAAATGCGAACTGAAGGCACAGTTTAAATATTATTGTCGAATGAAATAATAATCCAGCCTATAAACGTCCCACTGCTGGGCACAGGCCTCTTCCCATATTGAGAAGGCACGAGCATTAATCACCACGCTTGCTCTCTGCGGATTGGCGATTTCAGATCCCAAATTTTGGAATCCAGGTTTCCTCACGATGTTTTCCTTCACCGTTTGTCAGAAGTGTCTTAGAATAATTAAGAAAGTACATATAACTTTGAAAAGTTACATTGGTACTTGCCCGGGTTTGAACCTGCAACCTCGTGCATACAAATCCGTTCATTGAACCGCTAGGTCACCACGACAATAATACGAATGAAATACTAGCATTAATTTAAAAATGTCATAATAAACCTTAAAACATAAACATTCGATAAGTTCAACGACTTCGCTCGCGCTGCCGGCTCGTGCCTATTGTGAATCAGTGTACTTGTGTACGTACGCGCACCGCCACATTTATGTGTGTCTATTGCTACTTCTTTAGGTTGCTAAACTGAGTTGCACTGTTGTAATAGCCACGCGTAAGATTGGTCGTGGGTGACAGGAACGAAATATAATTAATTGAATAGTTTATTCATCATATCGAAAATACTATCGATTCAGAACCAGCTCTGGAAATTTGGACGGTTATCGAAAACTAACTCTGTAATGTACAGTTCATGGAGACGATGCAGCTGCGGTACGACGCGTTGGCGCGCGAGGCTGGCGTGTTCGTGGTGAGCGCGTGCGGCTGGGACAGCGTGCCCGCGGACATGGGCGTCGTCTTCCTCAAGCAGCACTTTGATGGTAACTTTACTGCACACACCTTCATTGCTGTATCATCCGGCCGCTGAGAGAATGCGTTTCTGACACCTGTCAGTTGGTCTTGCTTTGTATGGGGAAATAAAAAACTGTTTTAAGGTGCGTCCAGATTGGGCGATCGCGCACCGATTGAGCAGATCGCGAACAGTTTGCGAGCCAACTACAAGCAGCTCGTGAACAGCGCGCGAACGGCTCGCGAATAGTTTTGCCACATTATAGTTATATCTTCCTGTTGACCTCGTATTGTCAGGGACGCATTCTCTGAGCGGCCGGAACATGGGTCCACCTAACAGTGGACTTTATTGTTACTAAACCATCGCATTAGGAAATAAACCCTGTGTCGTTGGCGGGTTGACAAACATCCAAATAACATGTAAATGTAGAGACCGAACCTGTTGCAATGACCGCTGTGGTTTTGATCGTGGTGTAGGCTCACTGGTATATTGCGTTAGTAATTTTTATTCCAGACATGTAAAATAGAACACGCTTATAAGCTTGCGTATAAGGTTCAGTTTGCGCTACACGTCATATCAGTCGAAAATTAACTGCAATTGTTTTACATTTTTTTTTACCAAATGTTCCATACATCTAAACAGATATGTATTTCTTGTTACAGGAACACTTAACTCCGTGGAGTCATACCTGGACTCGTACTTAGATCCGAAGTACCAGGCCGAGTCCAAAGAGAGAGGCGTTATCAACTACGGCACCTGGGAGTCACTAGTCTATGGGTAATATACTTACATTGGTTTAAGAAATAAATTAGTTTTCCTTTTCTGAACGGACTGAAGAGTCTCTTGATAAATTGTTGTCAACCAGTCTTACTATGGGGAAACTGTGTTACTCAGTAAAAAAAATGGGTTGTGGAGGTCGGCTGATAGGCAGCCGCTCCATCTAAAAACGGTATTCAGCTGAATCCAGTAAGGCTGGATCCGACCCCAACATAGGAAAAGGCTCGGCAGAAAATATACATTGTTTACTTTGTTGGTAATTATGGTATTAAATAAATACGAAAACTTACCTGTTTATTTATTCATTATTACACACGTACAAGGTCATAACTAAGTCGTGGTGTAGTAAGAATTTATATATGTATTTAGCATGACTTAGCTTATCTTATGATGCATTAGCATAGTAATAGACAAGTTGTTATTGTATTTTTTACTGATATTAATTATCTGATATTTTAGGATTGCCAACGCTGGTGAGCTGGCGCCGCTTAGAAAGCAACTGTACACCGAGCCCTTACCTCGATGCAAGCCCAAACTGGAGAGACAGTGAGAACCTACATTATAAATTAATTATATTTATCTTATACTTTATATATAAGCAGAATTAAAGATTGATGAAAACAAACGTGTTAAATAATAACAATGCCTGATAATTTTGTGGGATGTTAATGATGTCTGTATTAATTATGAGTTTATTTCAATGGAATTTATAATTAGTACCTATATTTTTAATTTTTATCATATAATAATATTATTTTAAAATAAGGAAAAACACATACTGAATAATATTCGTAAACTTATATTATATGGATACTATGCATATAATTCTTCAATTCAAGGCCTTTTTTGTGTATGACGTACGATGGCGTATCTTTCATGGACCATCTACCTCTATACGCACAACTATTTTACTTTCATGTAATAGTTTAACTTTCTTTTTTTTAATTTTTCTGTTTAGTTGTTCTATTTTTGAGGCAAAAAACGATACATTTTTGACAGGCTGACCTCTGGTTTTTGAAAGGCTGATCAAATCGACCGAAAGTGATTGGTTGACCAAAATACTATCAGCCAATCACAGCGCTTAACATGAGATGATCAACGTTTCGGAAACTGTTTAAAACACGTGTTTTTTTTTCAGGAAAATGCAGAAGATCGGGTCCTCCTGGTACCTGCCGTTCCCGGGCGCGGACGAGTCCGTGGTGTACCGCACGCAGCGGCACGAGCACGCGACCGCACACGCGCGCCCCGTACAGTTCCGCGCATACTTCAAGGCCGGATCCTTCACCAAATCCATACTCACTATCTTCGCAGCCACCCTCCTATACTTCATGACCAAAACTAAGTTCACGAGAAACATTCTACTGCAGTATCCAAAGCTGTGCTCGTTAGGCATGGTGACTAAGGAAGGCCCTGCTGATAACGTAATGAATAACACGCATTTCACTTTCGAACTGGTTGGTAGGGGATGGAAGACTGGCGCTGATATTGATAATACTGAACCTGATAAGAAAATTGTTGCGAGGGTATGTTGTTAATGTTTTAGTTGGTAAATGATGCAATATTAACAGTACGGCTAATGTATTTTGGTAAGTCTGAAAAGTACAACAAGACAGTTTGAGTAAGATGCTAGTGCATACACGTAAATGTAGAAGATATGGTGACATTTTGTATCAATTTTTATACTTGCCAAGTTACTTCGGCTGAACAAAAAGATTATTTCTTTTTTCATGATAAGATAAGGCTTTTATGAATGTAATGTAAGATAATAGAATATAATCTATATGAATTGAGTTGAATGTTTACAGGTGAGCGGAACTAACCCTGGGTATGGCGCCACTGTCGTAGCGTTGCTGATGACTGCCACTACACTGCTTAAGGAACGCGAGAAGTTGCCGGGACCGTAAGTACCTTATGGGCTCATACCCACATAAAATATATATTTATTTATCTCAACAAGTTTTATAAAAACATATTTCTTAGAACAGTGTTCCACAAAACCGTTTACACGGTTTGTCGGTTGGAACAGAACAAACTGTTGTAACAAAGTATGTTAGAAGTGCACTTCTAATTACCTTAACTTACTACCACTCTACATACTAGTCTACAAAATCCTGAGAAAGAACTACTCTACTAATTTGGAAAATTCATATTTATTTTATATAGAACATCATCATCTCCCAAGCCTTTTTCCCAACTATGTTGGGGTCGGCTACCAGTCTTACCGGATTCAGCTGAATACCGTATTTTACATGGAGCGACTGCCTATCTGACCTCCACAACCCATTTTACTGGGAAACACAGTATCCCATAGTTAGACTGGTTGTCAGAATTGACTTAACGACTGCCAAAGATCTATGTATGACAGCCGGGACCTACTGTTTAACGTGCTTTCCGAAACACGGAGGGGTCTCGGTATGTTATAAATGGTCACCCATCCACGGACCAACCGCGGCGAGCGCGGCTTAACCTGTATTATCGGTCAAGCCGTACGGCTTACACTTAGCCACGAGCCCCTCCTCATTTTATATAGAACATAAATAGGAAATACAGTAATTTACAAAAATCGGTAAGTCCGAATAATATAATATTTTTAGCATATCTACTTTTTTTATAGTGGTGGAGTTTCCACACCGGGTGCTGTTTTCAAGAATACTTCTCTCATCCAGAAACTAATTGAAAATGACCTGAAATACGAAATTATTGAAAACAAATAACTTTAAAGTCTCTAAAAAGTTAAATGTTATTGAATGTTTTAATAAGCAACTTGTATAAGATTTATATAATTATACACTTATGTCATTCTATTGGTGTTAATTTCCTAGTGTTACATTTCATTTGCCATCTGATGGTCAGTGTCGATATGCACACCATAAATATTTATATAATAATATAATAATAATAATCCAGCCTATAAACGTCCCACTGCTGGGCACAGGCCTCTTCCCATATAGAGAAGGCACGAGCATTGATCACCACGCTTGCTCTCTGCGGATTGGCGATTTCAGATCCCAATTTTGGAATCCAGGTTTCCTCACGATGTTTTCCTTCACCGTTTGTCAGAAGTTAATATTTATATGAAATAACAAAATCATAGTTGTAGTAATATTAAACGTAGAGCTTATTTATACTAATGCTTTAGTATTAGCCTTTATTATTTTATTATTTTGCGTTCTATTGGGATAAAAGATACAAAGTTACAATATAATATTGTAACATACTCTTCATAAAGTACAACAATAATATTTCATTTTATTTTTATAAATGTCACACATTGCACAACTTTTGTCCACTTTTGTCGCTTATTAGCAGATAACTTAAGAATTTTAATCATGCTCCTGTGCTACGACTAGAAGCTGTGTATGCCAGCAAAATATAGATGTCGCTAGTAACAACACTGAACAGTTGAATTGTCCAGACAATAGATGGCGTCAGTAGGCCAGTAGAAGCTTGTTGTGAAACCAGCTAAAAAAGCTTTTATTGGGCGTAACTAAGTTTTATGGTTTCGTATAAGTACGGATTAAAATGATGTAATGCAAGAGGTATATGTTCAGCAGTTGACGCAAGCATCCTGAGAAGAAAATGCAGTATAACTGATGTTATTAATAGCACTAATAAATAGGTTCTTTGCTAATAGCTAATAACTAATAGAACGCAAGTCATGATATCTATTTTGTAATATTTTATATACCTAAATAAATTACTGAAAAAAATATTTTTAGTTGTTACATTGTGTTTTATTTTTTCTACGTATATTTTAAATTTATTCGAGGGTGGCTAATTTGTTTATTAGATCCAAAATATACTCTCTCAAACTGCTTAGAATCGTACATAAGACATGACAAACATACCTACAGGACACAGGTCACTTTATTTTTCCTGGCTTTGTTGCGATTAACCATTTGGCCATCTCCACTGCCAGCAGCACTCCGACGGTTGACAACTATTCTGTGAGCATATAGGTAATTTAAGTTGCTCGGTTGCTCATCAACTTCAGGTACCTACACAATAACTACCCTTATCCCAGGTGTATGCAGTTACCGGGACAAGTGATTGTCGGTTTTGGCTTTCTAGCAGCGAATGTACCTACACACTTACCTCTGAAAAAATCACAGAGTGTGTCGAATCGTACAACAGAGTTTTACAGCGGTTTCGCACTACGTCCGATCCGAATCTGATCTGGACCCCTGGCAGTGCGAAAAGGCGATTAGGTACCTCGTATTATAGACAGAAAAAATACAGCATTTGGGCCAAGTCAATTGCACAGAAAGAAACAATCAGAAACGTTCCTGGGGTCAAGTAAAGTTGAAATAAAGTAAAATTTTTTTTTTTTTTAGAGTAGGTAAACTATTCTTTATTTTACATCAGAAATTAAACTCATTATGAGTTTAATTTCTGATTATTTACATTAATATAAAAACTAAGCCCACAATAAATAAGAAAAATTATAAACTTTATAAAACTAGTAGGTAATTAGTATGAAATAAGGAAATTAATTGAATTAATATGATAAAAAAAATGCCAAGCACCTGAATGGTGTCAGGTTCCTCGTTACGAATTTTATTATTGAAAGGACCTAGATGACGATAACGCAGAATTTTTGACGTGGATTATGAAAATAGTTTTGTTGATTTGCACAAAAACTTTTTTTTCTATATTATTTTAGTTAGTAGGTAACAGGTCTGTATATTACTTACCTATGCACCCGCAAATCAAATCAAATCAAAATTATTTATTAGCAAGAATATGGTTCAGCATTCTAAATTTAAATTATTTTAAATGTTGCTTGCGTTTCGGCCGCGGCATCACGCGGCATCATGGAACTACCTATATAATAACCAAAACTACACTAATTTCGAATTAATTTCAGTCTTTTTCAGTGTTTAATTTAGTGTTTAATAATATAGGTCTTGTAGTGTAAGATAGTGCAATTTGCAGACTCTTAAAGAATTGAAGATTGTGTGGAAAGGTGGTTGCTTGTTGTGTCGTTCCTTATTTCTAGTAGTGACTTAAAGTTGTTATTGAGAATGAAGAGCTTGTCCTAAATTCCGAGAGTTTTACCTTCTTGTTCATTACTGGAAATAAGGAACAGCGCAACGATTGAGACTCCAGTGTTAGTGAAGTGTGTGTTTCTGGAGCAAGCCGTAACCGTAAGCAGTCTGTATTCTCCATCACGTAAGTAGGTAAGTATCTTCCCAGTTATTGCACTATGTAAACACCTACTAAGTAATGGATAGTGTGGCTCATATTCTGGAGTGGTGGCGCTAAACTAGGTTTCTAATGTTTTCGATTAATCATAATAATGAGAGACCCGTAGTAATGTTAAGCCCGATCGAGGACAAAGGTGAAGCTGTAGGTACTTGCTACGCTTGGTCAGTGCTCGGATGGCCAGATTATTAAAAAAAATCATTTAGACCTTTTGTACCCCGGATGGCATGGAGGTCTTCATCTTTGATCCTGCGCCTGCTCTTTTCTAATCGTGGCCGCTTCCTGTCCTATCGGCCTAAGCAGAAAATACACACACGATGTGTGCGCAAAATGGTAAGAATACTTACTTATATGAAATATGTTTTACGCAGATAACTAAACTCTGTTGAGAGTAGCGTGACCGCAATTTGGACTCATTTGTTTTTGTTATATTTTCGTTGCATTAGAGACTTGTAGAGCGCTTGAATTACGTGTCCTGATGTCATCTGATAGAATTATGAGAGTGCATTTTTTCCTACTTGAAAACTTATTGTCATTTAGGCTCTCAATGACGCATACAAAGGTATCATAAGAATAAAACTTCAATAATGAAAATAGGTACAATTAATTTAATGATAAAGTAGTAGTCGCTATCTTAATACATAATTTACACACAAATGAACTAACACACGACTATTATATACAATATCCGATTTGTACACAATTTAATTACAAAATTAAGACTAGTATCGCCAACGTGATGTGAAAAACTTATGTTAAAGTTAAATATTAACAGAACAACTTCTTGTTTTGAAATTTAGAGACGGAAGGAGAGTTTTTGGAAATCGGAAATTAGTTAACGACAAGATAGGTAAGTAGTTAGGTATAGAAAATTTGAATTCCGTGAATGTAAAGAAAGCGGGCAATACTTTACAAATGGTTTTTACAAATATAGATTATAGAAAAACAAAAACAAGAGTCAATACAATGAAGAAATCACAAAGCATTCATTCAGTAGGTTATGTGTTTGCCTCTGCCTAATAAAAAAAAAAGCTTTGGTTTAACTATAAGGTTATTAATTAAAGGAATAAATAAAAAAATACAAATCCTACATAATGATATCGCTATAAAATACTATTTTACGATCGAATCTAAAAGCATCTCAGTAAAACAGCTTTTGATCTTACATTTAGCAACTATTTTACGATTTGAAATTTACAGTTTCATTAAATCTAAGAAAATTCATTAGGTTGACACATCCTTGTTTTTAGGTACACTAATCAGGTTAATTGAGCCTTTATACATAATTATAATCAATACACAAACTCTTGACATATTTATTTTCAAAAATAATATATATTTTTAAGCATTTTAGCATGCTTAAGATATCAAGGTTATTTTGATTTAGTATTTTTCAAGTCATCTTAACATAGATAGGCTACCAGTGTTTTATAATCATATTCTACTGCACCAATAATTAATTATTCCTATTCTGTACATATCCTTATTTAAACTCACGTAAAGGATAAGGGGGTTATATTTTTCTGTTCGTCGCATCACTAGTGCTTTAAATGTCATTGTATGATAAAAGCTTCTAGAGAGTTAAGTGTTATTGTGTATTTTTACCTGTTTTCTTGGTAACGTTTACCGTATCATATTTTGTTTAAAGTGTAGGATTAGTCATAATGCATTGTATTTTATGACGTCGATACCAGACGCAAGTGACTAAATTACTCCATGTTTAGTTTTCATCATAAAAGTAAACGTGTGGTAAAAGTGCCTGGGGCCCGAGTCTGCTATTTACACTCCGTGTCAGTGTGCTCATAGTTAGCTCATAGTGGGACGATTTTGGGCGCGTCCGGCGGCGCTCGGGCCCTCTCGGGCGCGCCCGAATCGTCCCACTATGAGCTCACTGACACGGAGTGTAAATAGCAGACTCGGGCCCCTGGACTCTTTCATCATCGTTAAAACGTTTTGATAAAAGAAAATGCAAAAAACCCACCTCTATACTACACAACAGTGAACGAAATTATACATACTGATAGAAAACACATAATCGCCAACTACTCGAATTAAGAAGTCAATAATGTTTTACATAAAAGTTAATTGTGTAAACACTAATGATCACGGAAATCGATAAAACCCAACAGTTCACTCGAGTAATTTGTCTTTAAGAGTAATCCATTTAACTGGACTCGCGGCTGTTCTCGCTGGAGCCAATGACGCTAGCCTGGGAGGTCGACGTCGGTGTCACTTCGGGGGCCACAATAAGTCCCTCTTTGATCCTCTTCTTTTGCTTCATGCGCCGATTCTGAAACCATATCTTGACTTGTGTCTCATTGAGCTGTAAGGCGGACGCTATTTCTATTCTCCTCGCTCTTGTTAAATATTTGTTGAAGTGGAATTCTTTCTCTAGTTCTGTGAGTTGTTTGTTTGTGAAGTTGGTTCGGCCGGTGTTGTTTAAGTTTAGTAGAGGGTTGGCCAGCATCTGGCTGCCGGTCGGTGTTCGGAGCCCTTCCTGTGGGCTGCCGATACCGCCTTGACTCACGAATTCGGCTGGCGGGATCATCAATTTTGGAGCTGTAACAAAAGAAATATGTGTTAAAAGCTGTTATGTTGTTACTGTTTTCTGTAAATACCAATTTGTTCAGTTAATGTAAGGTACATGTGCCTAATTAAACCGTCGTGAATAACCAAAGGACGCGTAGTTCTTTTTACACAGTATTTTTTGTAAACACGTAGCATTCGGAACAAAAGTCATTCTTACAATGCATTATATTTTAAGCTGTTTTAAACAAGTATCTATTTTAGTAAACATTGCAATTCTTCCTTTTCCGGACCATTCAAATCCACAGGTTTTGTTATTTGCAGAAGTAACACAGGTTTGTTTACCCAAACGTCTCATTGCTAAGGATAATCTTTTTAAAACGCACTAAAGAAAGTTCGTGGGAGCCTCTCGGGTCCATTTATGACAGGTGTCACTTTTTTCTAATTCATCCGAAGAAAAAAGAAGTGAGATAAAAGATATTTCAATATTAGCCTAAAGACGACTCCCCGCTGCGCAAGAGTGGCCCGTACTCGTTTCACGGTAAACCTCGGATTTTGACGGACATTGTTCTTATGTAAACACATTCAGTACGGTTATTATGGTCATAATACTATTGTTTGTAATACAAGTTTGTTCTTTGACGTGGACAGAGCTCGACTCTACTCTTATCTAACATTAATTCGGAATCGAAGCTACGACTTGTTTGAATTAAAAAATAAACAAATATTGACTGAGGTATTTCATCGGTTTGTTTTTAATGTTTTGATTATATAGAATTGACCTTGCCTCGTACGGCTGTCGAGTTGCTTGAAGCTAATTAATTGGGAAATGTTTGTGATCTAATTATACTCGAAGATGTGTGAGGCTGTAAAATATTTTTAGGTTAGCAAACGTTAACCTCTGTTGTGTAGGTAAATACGTACAATCGAATCATATTTATATTGAAATCTTGTTTAAATATTTATAAATATTGATGTTTAAATAAAACGAGGTTGCCTTCCGCAACAGATTACAGACATAAAACACAACCGAATTAATTATTGCAATACAATTTTAATAACACCTATTACGTACATATTGCCATTATTGTATACACGGTTTTTGAAAGTGTTCCGCGTGGTTTCCCTAGTTCAGCTTCTGTATAATAACATTAATAACAAAATAATACAACGATAACGTATAAAGCCGTCGCCCGCAGTTGGTGTCCGACTAATGACGCGATATCTTCTAATACCCTTTCTGTCCGTCCTCCTGTCCATTTGTCCAGATAATCCTTTCGACACTTGTTACTTTATTAACAGTATCGGAAGGGGAGAAATTAATATATTTGCTAGAGATATACCTACGTTAGAAATCATTGTCATGGCGGATACAAATTAAGTGTTGCCGTGTGTAGCTGTTTGGTTTTTGTAACAAGTTGATTTTTAATTTCGAATTTAACATTTTGGATTATCAAATAAGGGCCAACGTTAAGACTTTAAACACAAACCAAATCATGTCTTTAAAAGTTTCCTGGTTTTGTATAGGACAATATTTAGAAAAAATAAATCACTCTGCTCTTTGACTGACTCAGCTACCATTTTCAACATGTTAAGCCTTTTAAAAAATGATTTGATTATTCAGTGAAACTTATATCACTGCCTATTATTATGTTTTGAATATAGGAAATAAGTAACCTTTTGCTCTTCCCAGTTTGCCTATGCAAGGTAAAAAAAAACAACAAATTATTTCAAGTGCTGAAAGTCAAATTAAAGGTTATTGTCTTAGACTATAGATAACTATAGACCGATAGTATCGCTAGTTTTCCTTCATGCCCAGCGAGAGCACTTTTTGTCTGTATCTAGTACATTCGTTTACTGATTTAAAGTTATTTTTCGCGCAACGACAGACTTATATGCGAAAATATCGATGGTTTTGACATTGTTAGGATAATATTAGGGGTTTAGATAGTTTTATTAAAACGGCGCGCTCCGTCTTGATACAAAATTTACGATTAAACTAGTTCATACTAGTGCTCACGGTTCATACACTGATAGGCTCACTCTTTAGTTTCTTATCTATACTCTAAGGTTATTGTAGTCCTTATTTTCTATTTGAACTTAGTAGATAGTGAAATATTTTGTTTACTTTGTAAAACATAGGATTGACAGAGTCTGTATATATTCTCATTGATTCGAAGATATTGATCTCCAAAGCATACGTACATTAACTACAAGTAGTTACCCCGCTCCCCAGCCGAGCCGGCAACCCGTTGGCAGATCAAACAGAGCCGGGTGTTTGTCTGTCTGTATGTTTGCGCAACTCGGACCGCTAGCACGCTGGACAGATGCGAGCCCTTCCCTTGTACCACGGGATAGTCATTAACTAAATTAAATACTGGTATATTTAGGTGAAGGTGGTGTTGTTTCAAAAAGAAAATTCCGGCTTAAAAATGTAATATTAGTAAATCACTAACTTGTTTTGGTAACTAATTTGTTAACTCGTAGTTAACATTCGCAGTGTGTGTTAATGTTGTAAAGAATTAATTTCCAAGCATTGAAAAGTTCCTTTTGAATTATTTTAGATACTATTGATTCTTGTAGTATTTCACCAGCAAATGGCCAGGCGGATTTACTGACAGTACCTATACTTTAAGTGAACACTACTGATCATGTTATTATTTTACAAGCCATCTTTACATTTCCGCTACATAATATCCCAAATTTTAAAATAATCATTATCAGCCTAGCCTTTTTCCCAACTATGTTGCGGTCGGCTTCCAGTCTTACCGGATTCAGCTGAATACCGTTACATGGAGCAAATTTTAAAATGTTTAAACCTAATTATCGTGTCGTATATAAGAATGAGTACTACACTGAGATGCGTGAACGCATCTCACGACAATATTGACAGCGAGGCGTACTGGCAGGCCAAGCTCTACATTGTCTATCAGAGACAAGTATTGGCTGTTCATTTATATTTGTACGCTTCATTGTGGACGAATGAAGGGTACCTACAGGAAGAGGCATAGGTACTGTGTCTTGTTTTAAAACACAACGCTCTCTTGAAAAAACCGCTATACCAATTAAATATTTTTGACGGATTCGTAACCGGTATATGAGGACTTCATTTTAATAAATTGGAAGCTTAGTATGCGATAAAACTGTGTAGCGGATTATTTTTTATTGAAGACAAGGAATTTCCTACATGTTTCTATCCACTTGAGACAGTATACCTATACTCTATTTTCTACATCTTTCTTTGGGTAGTAAACAATATAACAATATTATGAATCTAAGCATGCTTGAACTATCTCACAACCAACAGGTACCGTATTGATATACCCATAAACGCTGACATTTGACACTGTGTATGTTTGAACTTCAACTCGTCAAAAGACCATGAAAGGACTTTCTCAACTTTCCTTCTTAGTTGAAAAAGCAAGGCACTATAAAGCCGACCACTCGTTAACGTAAACCGGGGCACAAAGGCACCGACAGTGGTTGTTTGCCCAGCGGCCTCTGTAATAGTATACCGGGCTGTGCGACAGCGCTAATCCATTACGCGATCGCAAGCAAATGTTTGCTCGGCCGTGCTTGCGTACGATTATGCTGTGTTTGCGTTTTTTTTTGTCGACTGACAATCGGGTTAGCGCAATAGGGTAGAATTTAGATTTCGAATTATTGGATTTCAACTGGTTGGTCTGAAATTCGACATATTTGATAGGCAATCTAATCTCTTGGAATTGCACAATACGCTGCAATGTGTATTTAATTCGGAAAATCGGTGAACACGTGAGATGAAAAATATATTCAATCTTCGCCAAGCATCATTGGATATTTAGGTCAGTATTTGACGTACTTACTCAAGATTATTGAAATAATACTTGTTGTGAACGCATTTGATTTCATTTGGGTAAATTCATGTTAAAAAAAAAAGTTAAAATGTGTAGACGTCGTTTATCAATACCATAAGACGACTAAAAAGAGCATGCTGCACGAGGTACCTTAAAAAGTTCAGGCGTGTTTTAAAACCAAAATCGTTATAATTACAGAATTAATTTGTTATATAAGTCAAGAAGCCAATCAAGTCAATAGTAAAAATAAAATATTCCACTTGAACTTGGGCGTTAGCTGTGTAGCCATTATGACAACGTTCCTAACATGAAATACAATTTTGGAATATGTAACATATCCTTTATTTACCGGACACAATGCGGGTGGCAATCCATTACGATACGCCGCGGCCCAAATTAACCGTAATTCAATCAATTCAATTGTACTACACGACTGGCTGTGTACCGCCGCGTCAACGCCCTACCACGAGAAAAAAATAACATTCGAATTTCAAACAATTGACAGTCAACTGACAGCTAGGGGAGCGGGAGACGACGCTATTGGTCGAAAATTGGACAATGCGGCAGATGCGTTCACGAATAAACTTTTTTTGTTACTTTTACACGGCCATGTTTGCTTAAATTCTTTACCGAAAAATGGGTGTGTATTACAGAGAAAAAAATACGCAGCTGACATTTCAATTCGTCGTGGAGAGTTGACAGGAGATGCGAGTGGTTAATTAAATCATACATATTAAAGTAGGTGAGGGAATATAAATAAGGCTGTAACGAAGGATTCGTTGGAATTATTATGATCACATTTTGTGATACGTCTGCTGGATGGCATGATGTATTGCACTTCCGTTACGGTGGTTAGATATTGTGGTGAGTTTGATAATTTTAACATCAGTTAAAAACTGATGAAGTACCTGCTTTTATAAAAATGCATGCCTACCATCATACATTTTTGTCCGTCAATATTAAGCAGGTACATACGTATGTGTCAAGGAAAAATACCTATGTAGAGCTACCGTGGGCTTTTTACATATATATTATGGAGATAAGGATAATAATGTTTTTAAATAATTTTTCACTTCGTAAAAACTTCTACAATCATTAAAGTTCCACTACACAAGAACATAGACTAGTTAGTAAGTTTACTTAGTAAGTTTAACATTTAATATAAATTACTGCTGTAGTAAGTAATATGTAAACGCTATCTTATAATAAAGCAACACAAAAAAATAATTAGAGACTATCAAAATCGCCCATATAATTTGAACGAAAGCGATAAAAATCTCACGTATTTTATTAAAAAACTCGTCACCAAACGTATGTACTTAGATAAGAGAACATAACAGGAGCCAAAGGATTACAAGGATCAAGTGTATTGGCGTTACAATGTTTGTTCTGTTGTTCAGTTTCGGGGCAGCCTTATCTTGTTATAGTTGTGGTTTTATTAAAAATGCTCGCTGCACGAGGTTTATGGCACACTTGGCAATCTCCTGTCGACGAATGATGGAAAGGTGCTATAATTGACAATTGTGCCATAAAATGATAAAACACTAATGCATTCGATTTATACCTATGGGAATTTTCCGTATTCAATTATTTATGTGTTGAAGAATTACCTACTAAGTAATAATGGGGATTTTATTAATGAAATTAAACTTAAAATATTTACAATTTTATAAAAACTAAGCCTACGCAAGAAATAAAAAGAATTATAAACTAAAAGAAACTAAGAACTAAAACAAGGCATCAAAAAATTCATCCACATCGCTGTCGACTGGGAGTGTGCCCAAAAGGCTGGCAGCATTGCCACGTTGTATGGCAATGCTTATTCGCTGACCTAGATAGAAGCCAGCCTTTGGGTCACGCGAAGTGTCAACCAGGCGTTTGGATAAATCTTTAAAAAATCTGTGTGCACTCGGGCCCCACGGACCAAGGGTCTCAACCCCAAACGGCTCGAATATATAACTTCCAACTAGGTTGGTATATTTCCGCCGCTTGAGGTTCTCAGCAGCCGTAGCCGTAGTTACCTACTTAGGTAATTTTATAGAGCTTTGGTAAGTATGGATTATTTGGGAGTCAATTAAAAAAAAAACATAACATAGAAAGTAAGAAAAAAATAAAATGTGAAAGAGTCAGCTGCTTTTCTTCGGAACCTATGACAAAATAATCTAGAATGTAGGAATAAAATCAAACAATGTTGCTACATACTTGAGGTTATTTGTTTGAAGTATGTTAAAGTGCGGAAATTAATAAAATGATACTAAAATAACCTTAACAAAATATTTCTGAACTATCTCAAGCAGATTTAAACATACCAAGAGATGCATTAAAATTACCTCTTCAACCAAAATTATTCTGAAAAGCCGTCAACCAAATATGTAGGCAATTCTTCCACGTATTATGGGATTTTTTTCCTCCGGTAGCGGGCAGGAGGTGATCACTCATAGGCTGTCGCGCGCCATAATGCACGTTACTAGTACGGAATTATTAACGTGCCATGAGGGTCTGAACGAATAATTGTTTGGCTTAGCGGGAGATTTGGATAAAATTATGTAGGTATAGAGATGATTGTGGATTGGAAGCGCACGGTCTCGTTGCTTGTGGGTTTTTAACTTTGTGTGATACATATAAATAGTCATTTTCATTAGATAAAAAAAATGCTTGTTTTTTTTTATATAAGTTTTCACTTAAGTTTTCATTCATCTACAATCTAGGTATATCAAAAGTTATTCAAAACGTGGCATTGGAAATTTCCTTGCTGATAAGTTTTCAGACATTCAAGTACCCAAAAGTTTTTCGATAAAACAATTTTATTTATAGCCCAAAATAAAACCCTTTTATACAGTCAGGACTTCAGGAGAATGACGTTCAATACAACTGTTAGGACGACAAAATATAATCGATTACTTTGCCGATGAATAATTCCACACTCAAGAACCACCGTTATAAATAATTACATAGCTTCACCTTTTCAACGCATCCACTAGAATGCATTAGATAAATCCGAGGGTTCCCTCATCCGAAGGGCGACAATCCCCGGTGATATTTGTTCAGCAAATTTGCGTAAGACCGACGCAATTTTAGACATCAACGCGCTCCGCAAAGGTTCCCGTTCGAGGGACCGTAGGCTTTAGATACTGTCGAGCTTTAATGAATTAGGGGCTTCATTTTATTTAACGTGATTTTTATTTTGAGTACAAAAATAATGTTAGGTGAAGATGGTTTTCGTAAAAACGTACGTTTATGTATCTCTCTCATGATTCATTCCTTATGACTTGGTCTCATCGTAAAAGTGCAGAATTATTTAACAAGTTTTTGTTGTTGGTTTAAATATTTGTAAGATCATTTTAAGCATCATTTCCAAATAGGCAATTATTTATTACTTGTTAATTCTATAACATTTTGCTACCCGGCGCAGTTATGCCCATGGGATTTCTTTCTCTCTTCTTTCGTTCTTTATATTATATATCATTAACTAATTAATAAATAGATAAGATATACCTACACTTTCCAGCAATTTAGTAATTTAAACCATAATGAAGTCTTCCCAAAAATAACAAAGGTCTGTTTAAAGTTTATCATAGACGAAACACAATTCTATAAGTATTCAATTATTCACACAACAAAAAAATATCTCGTACTTATATAACGAACTTCCGGATGTCCTCAAGGAAAAAAAGAGAGAAAAAAAGGTAAAAATAAGAGTGGCGACGGTACAAGCAACACATCCCGAGGGAGGCGATCAATCGTGCGGAGTGACGCGACTCCTCCCGGCTGGCGGAGGGAGGGCTTATCTAGCTATAACTACTATTTATTTAGCAAAAAAATAACCGACTTAGCGAGCTCTCTCATTATACATTTGTTGTGTATGTCGAATATGAATATTTTATATGCTTACCTACATAGCTCTTGCGACATACCACATGCCGAAAATTTATACTTTCGTGATTTGTATTTACTTTGAAATTATTATACACCGAGAAATTTTAATGGTTGTTTTCCCGTGGCAAAATGATCTTGATTTGTAATACAATCGTTTTATAAACAAATAAAATATAAGAAACCAAAAATTTAATGGCTGATTAAACCAGTGTTACCACAAACCAATCGTATTACCTTTTGATACCTACGATCGGCGCAAGCCGGCCGACTGGCCGCGCAGCCGTTTACCCGCGTGCTTTTCAATCAGCTGATAACTTATTATTTATAAAAAAAAACAAAAACCGCCAATTCACCCAAAAAGTTGTTAATTTTTTTTATTATTCTGAAACAAAGACAGATTGTCTTTAATTCTTTTTTTAATCCATATTTCGAAAGTACTGCTTATGGCTAGTTGTTCAGCCGCGGGAAAACAACCATTCAAATTTCTCGGTGTATATACGTTTTTGATGATATTTGACTACATTTTATAATAGTTAAGTAATAGGCCTCACGAAATTTCATATGGATTTTATTTTATAATTAATAAAAAATCTTTGGTCTTAGCTTAAATTGTAAAAAACTAGTAAGATGGCAACAATGTGTGGTTTAGCACTTTTTAATTTCGGAAAGTACCTAAGGCAATTTAACCCTTTCCCTGTCCCGTGAGTCACATAATAATATGAACATTTCCATTGTTTAACTATTGTGTCTACTGGCGGGACAGTTAACCTGTTAAGCTTGCCACATATATTTTTCTTGGAAAGTCGGAAATATGCAGATATTAATTTCGCAGATAAATAAAACAAATGAAGTAAATTATTAACGAGGATGTTAACAAGTCCTATTATCCTTCCTCAGATGTGTCTGGGTCATACTCATAGCTTTTATTAACAGCCATACATACACTAAAATCTTAACATCCGGTTATTATCTCACGAAATCTGACCATATACCACTATATCAGTCTCCTCCAATTGTCAGTCTGCACTAGATACATTAGATAAACATTACTGCTTAAGCTACACATACTTAACGTCGTTCATGCTTTAGATTAATGTATCACAAATCTGCGCTATCGGTGATAACTGAAATAAACCTGTCTCCACCAGCCTTGTGCTAGCATTGACAGTGATAATCCATTGATTGTAAACAAAACTACGTCTTGGGATAAAGATACAGCTGACTCTGTACTGGAATAAATATTACATCTATTATTATTATAGCTATATTTATTAGTATATATTCGACTTAATCTTGTCTTCCTTATAATTTAATAATCATAGGATCTTTTATAGTTTTATTCACAGGAAGATACATATAGATTTACTTAATTAAACACCAGTGTTTTACATTTGAATGAGCAAAAAATCATTTACTAAAACTTTAACTGAAAATTAATTATACTTCACTGAAAAAAAAAAAAAAAAAAAAAAAAAAAAACTGAAAATGGTAAATTGAACATGAAACATAAGTTTAGTAAACCAATTTTAATTTTGGTAGTAAAACCTAAATTATACTAAGCTATTTTCCTAAAATACTAATCCCAAATAATGGTTTTTGTCGCTAGAGATAGGAATGTGTCATAACATATTTAAAAGGTGCTGAAGCTGAAGTTTAAATAAAATTTATCTCTTTAGGAAATACACACAAACGGAAATAGTTGTCAGTAATTTCCCGCATTCATGTTTTTAACCTTTTGTCATTGACTTCTCATGTTTCATAATTTATTTATGTACACTCGATGTTATTGAAAAAAATACCGTTCAAAAATTGCTACAGCTGAAACCACTACAGATGATTTAACGGCAAGAAATAAGATTTACATAATGCTAGAAGTAAGTTTGTAAGTCGCTATATTATTTATACAGCACTGTACATATTTAAATACGATTACACATAAAGTATATCAGATATCCGCTATCTGCTCACAACAGTCGATTTATCGAAAGAGAAACATTTATACTTTGTTATCGCGTTCAAAAAGATTTGATTTCTAGATTTTTAGTAAATCCGTTTAAAACATATTTTGTCTGTTGATATCTATCTGGCCTTCGAGTGTTGCAACTTATCGGATATTCTGTGTTCGCGAGCGATACGCTAGAAATGTATTGATTGTATCGATGCTCGGTGATTGAACAATAATATTTGTGAGTATTTCGGGGCATTTGTCATTCACTGGATTTCTCGGCAAAGGGGATTCTTTTTATGTTTGGAATTGGTTATTACTATAACATCGTAAAAGATATGTCAACTGTAGCAACATTATCTTTAGTGAGTGAATTTTGCTGCTAATGGTTTATTAAAATTTAATGTGTACGGTACGAGACTAGTAGGTTAGAATTGGGGGTTCTGTATCACTTGCTCTCGCTTCGCTCGAGCCGTGATACAGAACCCCCAATTCTATTTCGGTCCTACACAATATCTAGCGATTGTATTATAAGAGCGTCTGCATTGGATTGACTCATGCGCTCGCGCGCCGACGACGCGACGAATGTCGACCGCTCAGATTGCATTTATTTCATCGGGTATCGGCGCCTATCTGATTTCGATGGCGCGATGCAGTACCTTGCAAATAGTTATCCCGTCTGTTCATTTAAACCCACAATACAATAAGTGAGTTCTGTGTATGTTATGACACGTTGCCTATCGATGCGGTCGACTGACTGTTGACTGTTTTGAATTGTAATCATAATAACTTATTATATTTACATCGAACCAACTTCGTAAAGAAACTTATATCTTAAATGAATGCGTTTGATATAAGTGGAACTCTGTAATTTTATTGTGTTATAGAACTTTTTTTTTAGCATCTTGGACATTTATTTTATTGAATCATTACGTATTCTTAGTACTGAACTTTAATTGTTACCATGAACGTGCTGACTATCCAAGTCCCCAGAACTATCGCTATGTAACAACAAAAGCAGATTATCTATTCTTAATCAGAATCAGAATTGTTTATTTCTTAACGATGTTATTACAGATACAAGATTATTATAGAGTATATACAAAGCTAAGATCAGCGACATTCTATCTTACAGAATGTAAATAATTATATTACTAAATTATAATGTTTATAAATGAATGAAGTTCGATCATGGTCTATAGATTTAGATAATCTCAGAAGTCTTTTATTGAGTAATCACTTAATGTTTCAGTTAATTAGGCAGTGATAGCTTAGTGGTATGACCAGGTACTGCTAATTCTTAGGTTGGTGATGGAACTCAAGGCACTTCCGACTTTTCGAAATCATGTGCACATAAGTAATTTATTCATGATCACTTGCTTAAACGGTGACGGAAAAAACATCGTAAGAAAACCTGCATTCAACGCAGCTAGTGTAGAGTACTAATCTGTGCTGGGTTCGGGTGGTAGACTATGACCTAAGCACTCTCATTGTGAGAGGAATTAATGGAATGATGGTAAATGTTTCATTTTATTATATTTTATAACGATGTAAATTTTGGAATAAGAAATAACTTCGCAATCGGGCAGTATACAGCATTATGATGTAGGCGCAATAACTCATAATATTAATATATAACATTTTAATTTGTATATTTATTTTTTTAATTATTACTGAACAATTATGCGCTGCTTGAGTATTTAACAGACAACGTATGAACACATTATTATTATTAGGGAGAAGGTAAAGTATTCATTAATATTGTCACTAAAATACGAACTTAAAATATATAAGTGCTATAAATCTAAACACAAACAAAATATCTCAATATTAAACTATACAGATAATTTTAATATTATTTATGTAACATTTTCTTTTCACTTTATGTTTTTACGTACTAAATAAAGTATAACAGGCTTTAAAACGATGCAATTCTTAGGAACCACGTTCTGTTTAACAACGTTTTATTTCCATAAAATATATTTTTTACGTTTTATCAATAAAATATTTCGGAGTTCAATTTATAAAAGTCAATTTTAATGTTAATATGAAATAACCATTTGTAGTTGGTCTCTATATTTGTTTATGATAGAGAGATCATTTGTATGCAAGTACATACGATTACCTTATAAAAATTTCGTCTCAGTTTTCATCGACAGCGTGGCGCCATATAATATATCCCCCTAAAATGGCAAGTAAAGGCGAAGTTATAATTGAGTACGAATGATGTTTAAAATAATAAGTGATTATAAATCTTATGTACTACATGCATAAGGATTAAAAGTGTATGACAGCATGTATGACTTATTTTAAATAAACTATAACTTATTATCATTTCTCAAGTGTGTATACCGTTTTACAATTTGGGGGTATAAAATCAGTGTCATTCAGGATCATCTCACAGAACATTTTTAACAGCGCATTCTGCAGTCAGTTCTATAGATTTACATCGTTTAATCAGTGTGTTTAATAAATAAAAACAGTAAGTATGTACGTGTCATTTAACTCTATCAATTTTGTGATCAGTGTGTGCGTACGGTTGTGGTCGCGTCTCATGAGCTCAGAGGTCGAGAGTGTATTTAGTGAGAGTGATTTTATGAGTTCGATTCCCAGGCAGGAAAATAGCTTGTCTGGTCAGAGGAGTTTAATATTATCATGAATGGGTGGCGGGGTGATAACAGTTGTAACCAAATGAATTAATGTAAGTAGACCTGCTTTTCAATGTTTCACAATTTTGTTTTATTTCAGGTTTTCCAATCCATTTGACTCCGACACTGAAGTGATCCCTATATCACAAAAGCGGAAGCCTTCAAATAAGCCTTCAACACCTAAGCCGTCCAAGCCGAAGGCAAAATCTAAAAAACGGGTGCAAGAACAGCTGTTGCCGGCTGCTGCCGGAAGTGAATCTGAATCAGAGGCTGACCTTCCGACTGCGTCTGCCTCTGCGTCTACATCTTATAAAAAGAAAAGAAAACGAGTCATCTTCCCTGATTCCGAGGTAAATTTATTGTTATTTAATAATTAATGTAGAAAAACAGACCAAACTATTTTTACGTGGTGGTGTAAAGCATAGTTACTACTAATAAGTATGAAGTCTGACCAAGTGTAATTGGGTCAAATTTATAGAACAATTTTATAGCAGCTGCATGAAGTTTAACTGTACCGAAAAAAGGGCAATGTTATGAATGTTATCAAAAGTTTCAAAAGTTTGCGTCTACCTAATAACTTATAATTTGTCAAAGGAGTTTTTTACGGTTTATACTTTTTAAGATCTACATGATTTAATTTATATGTGCTAATCCGAAATAAATACATTTTAAATGAAGAATGCTTATGTCCTGAGATATTATTATGATGGCTCAAAATAATAATAATCGTCGGTTTGTGTCCCCAATACTCACTCATTGACCATTTAATTTAATAACCCATTAATTGGGCTTGATGATTATCATGAATCATCAGACTTTGATAAAATTAGGTATTTATTTTGAGAAATTGATTTGTTACATTAACTAATGTATATTATTTTGTTTGTTTCCAGGATGAAGAGCAGCGTGAACCAATTCGAGCAGCTAAGCTGAAGAGCTACCTAACTCGGCGAGTGGGTTCTGGTTACACTATGCAAAGTGACCCCACAAGACGAGGAGAATTTTATATTGAGGTCCGCATCTCGAATTGCCAGGAGTTGGAGGCTATTTCAACCAACCGCTGGAAACATTCACTGCTATGTTTCAAAACAGCAGTGAATGACGATAGCCCAACTTGGAAGGCGGTTACTCAGTTGGTTGGAACAGTTAAGGAGGATTACTCCTCCATCCAACCAATTTTGTACCCCCAAAATCCTTTTTAAATATTTTATCATTATAATTTTTAACTATTTTATATTTAGGAATATTATCGATACTGTACAAATTTTGCTGTCATATTATAACCTAACCATGTATTTTTGTATTAATTACTATAAATAAATGCATTGCTCTCTTACATAATCTATTCGTTCGATAAAAACGACCATATAACTATAAACTATAAATAAGTTAAGATTAAATAATAATTTTCATGTATTTTCTTACAGAATCTACTTAGTAGATAAAATAAAATACTAAATTAAAACCTAAAAATAAAAACAATACAATATTTTATACTATAAAAAATCTGATTAAGAAAAAATAGAAATACCTACATAAAGCTTTTCTGAAATTATTCAAAATGTTTTTCTGTCAAGCTTGTAACATTAACGTTCACAATTATTCTTCTCACAAAAAAACCAACATCCATAAATCTAATAACCTCATAAAAACGCAATTTGATAATATTCGTATAATAGCTTGTGCTTTTAAAAACAAAATAGTCAGTTATAAAATAACCCCTCAAAGTTTTACTATTACTCCTGAAAAGTTTTTATCTGAAATTACAGACACATGTTGCTATCTAATCAAAGAGTTATTAAAACAACACGTTTCTTTAAAAGTCAATTTCGAACTTTTTGTTTCGTACAATTTACCTAAAAATAACGAAATAAGTCTTAAATCATTTAACACGAGATATACAATTATACTTCAAAGCACAGATATATTATCCACTTATCAAGCATTTGCGGAAAAAATATTAAATAAATGTTCAGAGTTCGAACTAAGTGAGTCAGGGTGGACGATTGAATCCATAAGTCATTTAGAAATTAATTTTGTTAAATACAGTCCTTTGAGAGCCGGTTCTTATTTAAAATTACCTAAGCGAATTCAAAATACAAAATCATGTCTAAACATAGTCAATAAAGACAATTACTGTTTTCTTTGGAGCATTGTAGCTTATTTGTACCCAGCAATGCATAACTCAAATAGAATAACATCATATCCTCACTATTTAAAAGTGTTAAATATAGCAAACATGACATTTCCACCCAGTTTAGACGATATAAAATTATTTGAAGACTTAAATCCAAACGTAAGTGTTAACGTCTATGGTTTGGAACAGAATGACTATGTAACAGGACCATTATATAAAACTTTAAAAAGAAAACTTTTTCATGTTAATTTACTTTATATCAATAATAATGGTAAAAGTCATTTCTGTTTAATTAAACATTTTAGTAAGCTTGTACACAGACAACTTACAAAACATAAATCTAAAATATATTTATGTGATGAATGTTTTATGTATTTTGAAACATCAGAAAAACAATTGAATCATAGCTGTGCAAGAGTGCAGACTATACTTCCCGAAGAAAACTCAAAACTCTGCTTTTCAAATTTTAATAGGACTCAAAGAGTTCCAATTGTTATATATGGCGATTTCGAAAGTCTATTACGGGAATATTCTGATAAAAATAAGTCCCCATGTGTTGAAAATATACAAATCCATGAGGCAAGTTGCTATGGATATTACATTTTTTGTCAGTCTAAACCAGAATTAAATAAGTTTAGATCGTATAGGGGGCCAGACTGCTCCAAAAAGTTCATTGAAGCTATAAGTCGGGATGTAATAAGACTTTATAAACTAATGTCAGAGATAAAACCCATGATAATTAACAAAGATCAACAAACTGCTTTAAAAAATGCTAAACAATGTCACATATGTAAGAAATCATTTAATGATACTGACTCAATTGTTGCAGATCATGATCATTTCACAGGAATGTATAGAGGACCAGCACATAATACATGTAATTTAAATGCAAAATCTTGCCCATTTATACCTATCATATTTCATAATCTTTCTGGCTATGACTGTCATTTGTTTATAAAGGAGCTTTCAGCTGTTTGCGGTCGTATAAATCTCATTCCAAAAAACAAAGAAAAATATATTTCATTCACAAAATTTATCCCGATTGATAAAAAAAATGTAGCCCAGTTAAAGTTTATAGATTCTTTTAATTTTTTAAGTTCAAGTCTAGATAATCTAATAAAAACTATGAAAACGAAAGATTTTCAAAATTTACGAGAGTTTTTTAAAGATGATTATTTATTTAAATTAGCATGCAAAAAAGGTGTATACTGTTATGATTACATCAATTCATGGCATCGGTATAAAGAAACTGAATTGCCAGATTCATCAAAATTTTATAATAAACTCACATCCCAATCTATTTCGGATGAAGATTATAATCATGCATTAAAAGTGTGGAATGCATTTAATATTTCTAATTTAGGGGAGTACACAGACTTATATTTGAAATGCGATGTCCTACTATTGTGTGATGTTTTTGAAAAGTTTAGAACGATGAGTTTACAATATTATAACCTTGATCCTTGTTATTATGTATCATCTCCCTCATTGAGCTGGGATGCAATGTTATTATATACTAAAATTAATTTGGACTTAATTTCAGATATTGACATGTATCAAATGCTAGAAAAAGGCATAAGGGGTGGCCTTGCCCAGTGTTCTTTAAGATATGCAAAGGCAAATAATAAATACCTTCCAAATTACAACAATAAGGAACCTGATAGCTATTTAATTTATCTTGATTGCGTAAATTTATATGGTCATGCTATGATGCAACAGCTTCCTACTCGAAACTTTAGGTTTTTAAACGAAGATGAAATTAATAATTTTAAAGTAATGCATATTTTAAATGATAGTAAAACTGGATTTATTTTAGAAGTTGACTTATGGTATCCTTATAAAATTCACGAAGCGCATTCGGATTTACCATTTGCCGCTGAAAAATTTGCTCCCCCAGGTAGTAGAAATGATAAACTAATTGCTAATCTCTATGATAAACATAAATATATCATTCACTATGTTCATTTAAAAGAATGTATAAAAAATGGACTTATTTTACTTCAGATATATAGAATACTATCATTTGAACAAAGTGCATTTTTGGCTCCCTATATCCTATTGAATACTACTCTCAGACAAAAAGCGTCTTCCGATTTCGAAAGAGACTTTTTTAAAAAACAAAACAACTCTATATTTGGAAAAACTATTGAAAACAAAAGAAAACAAGTAGATGTCAAACTAGTAAATGTATGGAAAGATATTTATAATAAAACTAACAAACTTTGTGGAGCTGAAAAATATGTAAGTGCTCCAAATTTCAAAAACTTATCTATATTTTCTGATTCTTTAGTAGCAATTCAGTTACAACAAACGAAAATCGTGCTTGATAGACCAATTTACATTGGTTTCACAATATTGGAATTGGCCAAGACTCATTTGTATTCGTTTCATTACTCTGTGATGAAACGTCTATATCAAAATCGTATTCAACTATGTTATACTGACACAGACAGCCTTTTGTACTTAATATATACAGAAAATTTTTACGAGGACATGAAAAAAAATATAAAGTACTTTGATACAAGCAACTTTGAAAATGGAAATCAATTTAATATACATAAAGCTAATTCTAAAATACCAGGATTTTTTAAAGATGAAATGGGTGGTGATATTATATCCGAGTTTGTAGGTTTAAGAGCAAAATTATATTGTATAGACTCACTGGCTTCTTCAGTTATCAAAGCAAAAGGGGTAAAAAGGTCGGCCGTGAAAAAACTAGATATTAAAAAATATAAACGAGCTCTACAATACAATGAATGCTTAAGAGATGACATGTGTATTATAAAGTCGAAAAATCATAATATTTTTACTCAAAAAATTAATAAGCTTGTTTTGAGTAGGGATGATGATAAAAGACAAATAATGGAAGATGGTTGCAAAACTTTGCCTTGGGGGCATCATAAAACAGTATTTTAATTAAGTGTCATATATAAGGACGAGTTGCACCATTTAACTATAACGATAACAAAGCCATTAACAGTTGTCAATTCGTCGAATTGTCCAATAGGCGGCCGGTTCACGGCTGGTTATGGTTTAGTTATCGTTATAGTTAAATGGTGCAACTCACCCTAAGATTGCAATGCATTAATTTAAGGTAAATAAGCATAAATGTATAAGGCTAAATGTATTTTTATATTATATGAAATAGAAGATAAATATGAAATAAATGATTTGTATTAAAAAAAAAGGTTTTTAAATTGAGTTATTTTATATATTCCTCTGACTGTTAAAACAAGTCAAAAAAAAAAATGAAACACAGTAATAGTTGATAGTCATAACATTTATTATTATATTTTACAGAAATACGTCCCTTTTAATTTTTTTAGATATACCTATTTATATAATATATAATTGGCTTACTTATATAAAATTAAATTAAAAACTTTTAAAATAATAATAACAAAATAATAATTCTTGACAGTCTTATTAACTACAGTATAAGTTTAATGATACAGACTATGACTTAAAACTATTCAGGGTCACACAATTTTTTCCCAATTTTTTTAATAAGGGTCTCTGTCGCTTCCATAATATCATCATAAGTTTCACGTACCACATATTGCACATTTACACACGCATTGTCACTATCACTATAATCGATTTCATTCTTAGAGTCTTTTAGTTCATGTACTTCTAATTTAATTAGATAACCTCCATCACCACCTCCCCCACCACGACGAACAATGTATGATGATGTTGATGATCCCAATGAACATTTTCTCTTTTTTTTTTTCTTTTTCAAGATTTGAGCTTGATCAGTTCCAGTGAGCAGCTTTTCATTGTCAACCCTCTCATTCAATGCACCTTCAAAATATTGTTGGTAGTTGTAGCGCTGGGAGTAAAAAAATGGGCTAATTGTAGGATTTTTATCCAGGCCCTCAGAGTTCCACTGCAGAAGAAATAAAAATTAATTACAACAAGAAAAAATATATTCATCTACTCTCATAAAATAAAATAAAACAAAAAGATTACCTCGCGTAATTGGGGTTGCCCAAGTTCGACAGAAATCACATTTTCGTTGTCCAAAATGCTCGGGCTGTAAGATGGTGATCTTGGTGTGAGTGACATAATTCTGAAAAGAAATAACTGTTTATAAATAAACAAAAAATATATTTATTTATTATTTTTGGCTGACTGATTATTATTCCAATACTTACCTTAATACTGCAAGCTATTATTAAAATCGTAAACAACAGCGTATGGTCCTACTTTGACTAGCTACTGCAATGAAGTGAGATGTTTAATTACATACAATACAAATAAGTTCTCATTTCAGTTATTAGTCACAAAAATGTAAGTAAGACGAGACTATCATCTAAAATTACGATGCAGGTTCAAACCCGTTGCTTGACTACAGGGTGTACTCACTGCCCGTGTTACATTTAATAAAATATATTCATATATAAAGGATAGTAGGAAATGAAAATAAGTATTAGGCAAGATGAAGTTGGTCAAACAACCCATAACCCTGAACGTGAATAATATCAATTTTAGTAACTCCGCTCGTCAGATAAAACATAGTGCTTTATTGCCTAATACGATTCGCTGCATAATATGCGGACCCTCGAACTGCGGCAAAACAAACGTCATGATCAGTTTATTGCTGCATGAAAATGGTCTTAAATTTAAAAATCTTTATCTTTATTCGAAAACTACTTTCCAGTCAAAATATCGTTTCTTAAGTGAAGTATTAAGAAGAGTGCCTCAGATTAAGTTCTATGAGTTCAATGACGATAAAAATGTCATATCTCCGAGTGAAGCTTTACCAAATTCTATATTTATATTTGATGATGTTGCATGTGAAAATCAAATAAATATCCGTAATTATTTCTCTATGGGTAGACATAAACAAATTGATTGCTTTTACTTATCTCAAACGTACTCAAAAATACCGAAACAGTTGTTACGTGATAACGCCAATTTTCTTATAATATTTAAACAAGATGATGTGAACTTGAAGCACATCTATGAAGAACATGTCAATTCAGATCTATCATGGAATCAGTTCAAAGATATTTGTAAAACAGTTTGGAGTAACCCTTATAATTTCCTTCTTATTAACAAAGATTCACCTTTGAATAATGGAAGGTACAGACAAAACTTTGACACATATTTAAACTTTGAATGAAGATGTACCTACATATAAAATGAGTTCTGCACAAAAACATTTTTAGTGTTATTCTTTTCTTAGTTGAAAACAGTTGTTATTACTTAAGATGGAGAAAAATATTAAAATGGAATTGATAAAGTCTGTTGACTCTATAAAAAATAAAATAAAACAAATGAAAAATCAGGAACATACAATGAACATGTCACTTGATAAAATGCTAAAACCTGTGACAGATCCTCTTAAAACTCTAGTTGATTCAAATGTTGAAAGGAACTTGGAAAAAACAAAAAATATGGAAAATTCAACCTTGACTCATTCCGTAGAAATGGAATCGAATGAAAATAATGCTATTTCATCTACAAAGTTCAATGATTATTACGAACCAAAACTTAATTCTGCGCAGTTGTTGGAACAAAATCCTAAAAGTGATTTGCTGGATAATTTAGACATTTCATTAGAAGGTGATGATATCCACGGTATTTATGATGGTGTTAATATACCATTCGGAATAAGAAGTGAAAACAGAACTTTACTGATGGGTAATTCAGTAGTATCATTTTCTAAAATTGATAGTTTAAATAACGATACTATAATTTTAATTAAAATCGGTGATAAAACTTACAATTTCACGGCTGGCCTGAAAGAACTTTTACTACGAAGAAAACCTGATTTAAAGTTGATATCGAACAAAGATAAACTTGTCTATAAGGATATGTTACATTATACAAATGCACATAAAAGAGATTTTAACCCTAAAGGTCAAATAAGAGGTGATAAAAGTACAAAATATAGGGAGATAATCAGACCATTATTTTCTGAAACATCAAACGATAAAAATGAGCCTAAAGTAGGAGGAAACTTACCAAAGCTAAAAAAATATAAAATTAACACTGATTTAGTATATTGGGATGATCCTAATGAATTGGTTGAGAGATTAAAGTTATTAGTCGCTTCGAGAGATGCTGGCAATACAAATCATGATAATGAAATTTTATCTATAATTGAAGAATTAAAAGAAGCTGACATAATTAAGGAATAAAAAGTGACAGTGACAAGATTTTGATTCAGTATTACCGACTTATTCATCATGAGCATAAGCAAAGTTCATCACTGAATTAGCTTAAAAACATAAAATTTACACTTTTATTTTATGTGTGCGAGTTGAAGAGAGATATTAAGAGTTGCCCACAAAAAAAAAAAAAAACAAACATCAACATGAGCAAAGCAGATGTGGTAAATGAAATTCATAAAAATGCAAGAATAAACTTTCCTCGAAGACGTGTTATTATGAAAGACATAGATGATTTATGGCAAGCAGATTTAATTGATATGCAATGTCATGCCCATGAAAATCAGAATTTTAGGTTTATCCTTGTGGTTATCGATACATTTTCCAAATATAGTTGGACTTTTCCTCTTAAAACCAAATCCAAGGATATCGTCTGTGACACTTTTAAGACGTTGCTGGACAAAGGGCGTGTTCCTAAAAATCTACAAACTGATAATGGAACAGAATTTTATAATAATAAATTTAATAAACTTATGAAATGTTTTCGCATTAACCATTATTCAACCTTCTCAACAAAAAAAGCCTCAATAGTTGAACGATTAATTAGAACATTAAAGTCTAACTTGTACAAAGAATTTAGTTTAAAAGGCAACTACAATTGGATAAATGGCGCTCTTGATGATGTTATTTTTAAATACAACCATACTTATCATCGAACAATTGATGAAATTCCTGCAAATGTAGATAATACTAATAAAAAACGAATATTAGAAACATATGTAAAGTCTGAAAAAAAAGTTGGGTCGAAAAGTAAGTTTAAGGTGGGTGATTATGTGCGTATCAGTAAATACAAAGGAACATTTGAAAAAGGGTATACGCCCAACTGGTCGACAGAAATATTTAAAATTCGAAAAATACAGAATACAACTCCTATAACCTACTTGATTGAAGATGCAATCAGATGTCAACCTATTTTAGGAGCATTTTATGTACAGGAGCTTCAAAAGACAAAACATCCTAACGTATATCTAGTTGAAAAAGTTTTAAGACGTAAAGGAAATAAGGTTTTAGTTAAATGGTTAGGATTGCCTTGTGCTGAAAATAGCTGGATTGATAAGTCGAATATACTATAACAAAGAAAAAAATATAGCATTTCAAAGTCATTGGCGAGAATAATTTTATATTTATTAAGTGTTCAATGTATGATTAATCAGTCTGAGGATGTGTATTGGAGAGAGTAGTCTTCTGAATTGGTTTATAAATCATTTACCATTTGAATTACATTTACCGGGATATAATTATTGTGGGCCTGGAACAAATCTGATTAAAAGACTTACACGTGGAGATAAAGCTGTGAATAAATTAGACGAATATTGTAAAGAACACGATATTGCTTATCACAAGTCATCAAGCTTAAGGGATCGGCATAACGCCGATTTAGTTTTATTAAAAATGGCTAAAAAGCGAACTGTTGCCTCTGATGCAAGTGTAGGGGAAAAATTCGCTGCCCATCTAGTGAGCAAAGCAATGTTGGCTAAAGTTAAAACTGGAGCGGGCTTAAAAAATAGCAACTGTGCTAAAAAAAGTTCAAAAATAAATAAAAATGGTAATGGATTTAAAAATAAATTGAAAAATGTTATTAGTAAAACGAAAAGACATATACGGAAATTAAAACCAAAAGGCAAGAAAATGGCAATAGAATTAGCTATTGCTGCTGCAAGAGAATTAGTTGATGATTCATCTATAAAACTTCCTCGTATTATTCCTATACCAAAAACCGGTGGAGTATTACCTTTAATTCCTATTTTTGCGGGACTATCAGCTGCGGGAGCCTTAGCAGGAGGTGCTGCTGGAATAGCTAAAACCATAAATGAATTCAAGATGGCAAAAAAGCGTTTTACTGAACTGAAGAGACATAATGAAAAAATGGAGTCTCTTTGCATCGGAAAGGGATTACATCTTAAACCTCATAAAAATGGACTTGGAATTTTTGTATCGAAAGAAAAAAACTAAAATACAGGCTACCCAAACGAGCCTTAACTAACATTGACATTCTGAAGTATGGTAATAAAATTCCCTATTTTCGAGGTGTCTTTATGAGAGACGAACTCCCTAAAAAACCTTTCAAAAAAGAATGCGGAGTTATAAATTTAGACGATTGTAGAAATCCTGGTTCTCATTGGGTAGCCTATGTAAAACACAATGATTATGTAGAATATTTTGACAGTTATGGAAATCTTAAGCCTCCCAAGGAATTTATAAAATACTTAGGTTCTAAAGTTCACTATAATTATGATAATATACAACGCGATCACCCTTACAATTGCGGGCATCTTTGTTTAAATTTTTTATATAATTTTTGGTCTAGTTAAGGAATAAAATAAACAGAATCATCCAGAAGTGTTCAGTATGCAAGCATGTCTCTAACGGTAACCATTTCTGGAAGTAAATCAGAACTGGTATCATACTTTCAACCGCCTATAAGTTTATCAGGCCAATACGAGTGCGGTTTGTTATATTTTTCAGTATTAAACTTAAAGCCAGGAGACGCGCATGTTGATAACAACATTTTGTCTGTGGTCAGAATCGAATGTGATCTTATTCATGGTTCATATTCTGATGGATTACCAACCCACATTATCCACGAATTTTTAACTTACAATACTGTAGGTCATCAGCACATAGAAAGACCGCAAAACGTTATTTACTTTCCAGTGAACAAAAACATAATTTCATCTATATCTATTAAGATTGTGGATCAATTTGGTCACTCCATTCATTTCGACAAAGCGGATATTCAACTAAGTCTTCATTTAAGAAAAATAACATGATATTGTATTATAAAAATCCTGCGATCAATATAAAGCACCCTATTACTTCTACGACCACGAAAGGGCAAAGACGTAGGAAAAAAGTTAAGAAATTAACGAAAACAAATAAAGATTTCCTTAAAGCCCTAGGTTTTAAAGTATGAGTATACTACAGATTACTGAATCACCATACTTCGATACTTCGATTGAAAGTTATGAAGTCCATTCTTACAATCCCTACAACAACAGCTTCAGAGAAAACGATGAAATCAGAATCCCCATCCACCAGCAAGATGTATACGTGCTACCATCAGCCAGTTCAATTTACATCGAAGGTCAAGCAAAACTCTTCGGTAAAGATGGGAATCCGATTAAGAAAACTATTACGTTTAGTAATAACCCGGTTATGTTCTTGTTTCAAGATATTAGATACGAAGTTAACGGTATCGAAATAGATCGTATTAAAAATTCTGGAATAACATCAACAATAAAGTCATACGTATCAATGAATGAAGGAGAAAATAAAGTTGCTGCCTTGTGGGGTTGGAATATGGATGGAATTAAAAGTGATGGTAGTTTTAGTGCTATTATGCCTCTAAATAAGATTTTAGGGTTTGCAGAGGATTATAATAAAATTGTGATAAATTGTAAACATGAACTTATACTAAATAGAAGTAACTCTAACTTAAACAGCGTCATAATAACTGATGATGTTGTTCATTTTCAAATAGATATACAAAGAATACAATGGCGCGTACCACACATAAAAGTGTCAGATCGCGAACGATTAGCACTATTAAAACATTTAGAAAGAGATAAATCTATTCAGATGGCGTTTAGAAACTGGGATTTATACGAGTATCCATTACTTCCTAAAACTACTAAGCATTCTTGGTCAGTTAAGACGGCATCTCAATTAGAGAAGCCTCGGTATGTAATTTTTTGCTTACAAACTAATAGAAAAAATAATAAAACCAAAGACAGTTCGTTATTCGATCATTGTGGAGTTACAAATATAACACTATTTTTGAATTCACAGTATTATCCGTATGAACCTTTAAGCTTAAAGTTTTCCGAGAATAAATATAATATATTATACGAAATGTACGTGAAATTTCGTCAGTCGTATTATAACTGTCCTGCGGACCCGTTACTTGATATAACCGATTTCAAGGAAAAGGCTCCTCTCTTTATCATAGATTGTTCAAGACAAAACGATAGCTTAAAAACTGGCCCCGTAGATGTACGGTTGGAAATTGAATGTTCTGCCCCGATACCAGATAATACAACTGGATATTGTTTAATAATTAACGATCGGCTTGTGGAATATAAACCTTTGAGTAACATAGTGCGAAAGTTGTCATGACTGTCATTATAGATGTTCAAGGTTTTAAATTGGAAACAAATGAATTCATAGTAAAAGAAATTGCAATATTGTACGAAAATAAAATACAGGTGCTTTTGATTAAACCACCTTTTCCATATCATGAATTAACAAGACAAGAAAGAAGACAAGTAAATTGGATTCAACGTAATAGGAACATATATTGGAATGAGGGAGTCGTATCCTATTCACATTATCATAAATTAATTACAAATATAGCAAGAGACAAATGTGTTTACACGAAAGGTTTAGAAAAAGTATTGTGGTTACAATATATTTTAGAAAATAATAATATAAATAATTTAGAAGACCAAGGTTGCCCTAGTTTGTTAAGTCTTTTTGACCAATATTTAAATTGTCAAGATTTGTATAGTTGTATCTATCATGAAAAAGTATGTGCTTTAAGAAATGTTTTGTGTTTAAAAAAATGGTGTTTTGAGAATTAATGTTTTACTTAAGAAGAATTTTATCTTTTTTATTTTAATCTATTTTTGTCAAAATACTTTATTATACTTACCTCCCCCCCCTCCCCAAACCTCACAGAACATCTAATGAAAGTATATATAAATCGATAGTAACGGAATGTAACTTCATTATATTTTCATTAATATTTGTTCGAAGTACTTATTGAATGATTAAAATGTTAAAAGAAAACTACAATCCTCGATATGACATGTATCATACGCATAAAATGCGTTTACATTCATTTAATTATTATTGGGCAACAACTGACTCCCAAAAAAGATTGGTGATGGAAATGGCTGACGCAGGATTATTTTATTGTGGTAATGGAATTAAAGATAGAGCTGCTTGTTTCTCTTGTGGAGGTGTTATTGAAGATTGGGAGATTTACGACGATCCTTGGATGCAACATGCTATAAACTTTTCTCATTGTTTTTATTTAAACGCTGTGAAAGGAAGAGATTATATCAATAAGTGTCTGAACCAGCAATCAGAATGTTATAAACTTTAAGTAGAAACAACAGTTATTTGTTCCAATGTTCAGGTTTTTTGCGCATGATGGACCGAAATATTGTTAAAAAATAGAATTTATAATACAATCGCTAGATATTGTGTAGGACCAAAATAGAATTGGGGGTTCTGTATCACGGCTCGAGCGAAGCGAGAGCAAGTGATACAGAACCCCCAATTCTAACCTACTGAGACTTTCCAACGATGTAGTGTGACCTTAACGTCACAGTGAAAGGAAAGTGTCTTAACATTTTGATTTCTGCCTATTGTCTATTATATAAATTGTCTAAAATAGATATAGACCTACGGTATTCAAAAATACCTATACTAAATCAGTTGGCTCAGCACGCAAATCTTTTTTTGTAACTGGTTTTTTGGACGACTATTTTCTTATTCATCACTGAAAAATAAAACTGGTGACTTATTTTATTCATGTGCGGTGACGTCACGCAATGTGATGCGAAAACATTACATAAGAGTGTATGTCAGCCTATCTTAACAGATAAAGATGCAGAACTTGTGTTTTAATTTATTAGAATTTTTAAAAATTTTGTAATATACCTAAAATACCTAACATAAATACACTTCTCATCAAAAAAATCGAAACACTTTCGTTTTTATTGTTTTTGTCCTAATTTTTTACAAAAGAGAATTAATTCCATGAAAAAAAAACAGTATTGTGTAGCTGGCAGTTTGGTCATTACAGTAAGAAGAAAAAAATCAAAATACGAAATTAGAATTTCATTTGTTTATCCTATAAATGAAATTAATCACTGTTTTGAGACAAATGTGTATTTAGGGTTGGAGTACGTTTCTCGTTTAAAAACTAAAAATTAGCGCTTGTCTTTAAACTTTTTGTTTCTTATTTCATTTACTGTGACTTTGGGACGTCTGAAAAAACTTTTTTTTCTAAAACATATGGATACTTCGCCCGCAGAAGCCGCCCAAGTGGTGGCATTGCTGGATTCTGGACTTAGTCAGCGTGTTGTGGCTGCAAGATTGCATCTAAGCTTATCATCTGTTCATAGAGTCTACAAACGCTATCGGGAGACTGGTTCGTTCACGCGCCGTTCAGGATCTGGCAGGAATCGGGTCACTTCTGAGCGAGATGATCGATTTATTGTAACAACTTCCTAACGAAATCGACGCCTTAACGCTTTTCAACTGCAGCAGCAGCTTCGCGTTGTACGAAGAGTAGCTGTAAGTGACTCTACAATAAGAAGAAGGTTGAAGGAACGCGGATTGGCACCGCATAAGCCAGCGAATGGGCCGAAATTAACTGCAGACCATCGAAGAGAGCGCCTTAACTTTGCACGCGAGCACCTAACTTGGTCATACCTTCAGTGGAGCAAAGTACTGTTTTCTGATGAGTGTAAAATTATGCTGTATGGTAACGACGGAAGGAACAAGGTCTACAGAAGAGATGGAGAACGCTTTGCACAATGCTGCATTGAAGAAAAGGTCAGCTATGGTGGCGGTTCGTGGACGGTTTGGGGAGGAATCAGCGCCGACGGTAAGACAGAACTTGCCTTTGTGTCTGGGCCACGGCTGCCTGCACTAAACTCTCATCGGTACATCGAACAGTGTCTTGAACCTCATGTGATGCCCTATGCACATTTTATTGGCAACGACTTCATATTCATGCACGACAATGCTAGAGCTCACACCGCGGGCGTCGTACGAGATTATCTTACCGAAGTCGGTATCTCCATTATGGTATGGCCAGCAAGAAGCCCGGACATGAATCCCATTGAACATCTATAGGATGAATTAAAGAGACGAATTCGAGCAAGAGATCCAGCCCCAGAAACACTTAGCCAGCTGCAAAATGCAATCCAAGAGGAATGGGATAATATACCACAACATGTGATCGTGACTCTCATCCGATTGATGAAGAACCGTATGGAAGCAGTAATAAGAGCTCGCGGAGGGAATACAAGTTATTAAATAAACGTTTCTTACATTTTTTTTTCATTTACGCGTGTTGTTTTACCCATTTCCTTCATATTCCATACAGGGTAAAAATTACTCATTATACAAAATACGAAACCTATGAAGACTTAATTTGAATTTAGAACATTAACATTAGGATTTAAAAACCTCATACTACTCACTATTAAATGACATTTTACATTTATTCCTAAATATACACATTTTTCTGATAATCCTTATCAAATCATAAACTGCGAGGTGTTTCGATTTTTTTGATGAGAAGTGTATTTAAAGTATAGTATTTTTTTATTGTGTTTGTAAAACCGTGCATAGATAATGAACTCATTCATATAAATTATAATAATATGATGTCGCCTTCGATAAGAAAGAAGTCTTGAGTAAAATTGACGTAGCGGTCACTGGGCGCAGTTAACCGTAGCGCTTCGTAGCATTTACAAACTATAATAATTAGATATCATTAAATTAGTAGAAGATATTTTCTTTTCATGTTGTCGTTATTTAGCATATATTTATTTAACTAGCCTGTTACCCACATTGATATTAGATACTTTTTATAAAAAATTTGGAAGTAATTCGGTCTTTGTTTAGGGGTTATGAATAAAATAATATATTTTTAGCATCAAAACTTTCTGGATATGTTAAATGCATTGTACCAAACACATAATTGACCTTGCCTAGATAACATAGGACCTACGTAACGTGCACGTGTGTCAACAAGGCAGTTCACTTCTACGTTTTACTTTATCGCGACGACAGAGAAAACGCGTTATCTCGGAGACTAGATGAGATGATATCAACAAATTATAAAGATAACATGATCGATGGCGCACACTAAATTAGTCACAGAGAGGCTGTGTTACTCTTTCAGTTGCTGACGAGGATTATGCAAGTGACTGCCTGCACGAGGTGCGCGTCAGAGTCATAACTATAAAATGAATAACGTCCTAAGTATTCAATATATAGAAAAAATAAATAATAAAAATTAATAAAATAATTCCAGCCTATAAACGTCGCACTACTGGGCACAGGCCTCTTTTCATATAGAGAAGGCACGAGCATTGATCACCACGCTTGTTCATTTGCGGATTGGCGATTACAGATCCCAGGTTTAGAAATAAAAGGATTGAGTAAAATTAGGTCGTGTTTTGGGTCGATGGTAAAGTCTTCAACGTATTAAGGAGCCTATCAAACGAGGTAGGTATGAATGTGTGACGTCACAAGATTACGGATTATCGACACAGGGTTATGTTATCAAGATACTAATCAGTAAATAGCAATGTGGTAGGTATTGGGAAAATCAGTAATCACTTTAATTTAGAAGTTTCTATGAGAATACAGCTGTTACAATAAGCTCTATATTTTTCTAACATCATGTTAATAGGCATTAGAAATATACACACAATTAACACTAGAAGCTAAATAAGTATAGTTTTTTACAAATTGTTTTTTTTTTGTATTTTTCTGGGTGTTATGGGTCTGGGTTAGTTTTAGTGTTTTAATTATGTTAGTACTATATTTTAATTGTAGTAGTAAGTACTATTAGTATCACATATACAATTAGTATTATTTAATTTTTGGCAAGGTGTTGGTACAGTGCTAGGAATTGGGTGCGTCAATAATAAATTGTGGGATTGATATACTTAATTTGAAACTCCATAAACTCTGGCACTAAAGTACGAACATCTTGCAAATGTTATTTCGTGCAAATCTCGATTTCTGTTTGACTAGCAAATCTTGACTGATAAACGATCGCGTTTGGATATTTGTTGACAAAGATTAGATTATAAATTGTCAATAAGTTCGTGAACTCCTCACGTATCACGGTCCCTAGGTTACACGAAACTATATATAAACTTAAAAGTGTTTATATGAAGTAGGTAGAAGCTTACGTGAAATATATGCGATAACAATATGTTAATTGTAGTTAACAAAATAAATGTTCTTAAAGTAACTGACTGAAACAGTTTTAACTATTTAGGGAGCTTAAAGTAGTCATTCGAAATAAATTTATTCATAATTTGGTTTAACTCAAAATTACATATCTGGTATTTTCTATTTCTACATCAGTAACCATTTCACTCAATACCGGTCTATTGCAAAAAAATTGTAAATATTATTTTATTCAAGAAGTTATAGCAAAAAAATATCAACACTAATACGGTCGAAAGGTACTATTTACTAACTGATAGGCTGACTACAAACCCCAATAAGATGTAAACTTTATTTTAATTGATTTATTGAGTGTTGACAGAGTAAAACGTCGGAGTCCGGAAGCTCTCTCCAAATATAATAAATTACTGAATACCAACACGTGATAGTATGTCCGCGTGATCGATTGAGGGCGAAGCTTAATCGATCGATTTGGTGCATCCAACATGGCGGCTTGATGACTTCATTGTTCGGTAGCATTGTTAGGGAAATAAGGTTACCGTTACTTTGTTTGTTTATCTTGTTTTGTACAGATGTTGAATGGATAGTGATATGAAAATGAATGAATTAGGTAGGTTGTAAGTTACAAATAGGTATGTTAAATAAAAAGAAGGGATTAAAATTTTTGGTGAGTTAATCGGGTCATGGTATTTTTAGATGTAATGTTTAAAATGGCCAATATGACAAATTACCCAGGAATACCTAATAATTTATTTTCTTCTTTACCATTTTCTCCGTTGCAAATTATGTAAATCAAAAAGTGTATTTAGCCCGTTGGCAATTAAAAAAAACAAGACGTCAGTATAAAAATTATAAATATATATAATAAGAAATAATTTCGGAGAACTTTTTAATTGGCTTAAAAATGTTGCCAATTAAAGCCACTGTTTACAGAAGCAGCTACACAGTTGAAGTTTCCATAGGCCTGCAACTATCACCTGTTTCTTACGACAACGTAGGACCATGATCGATTGTGACCAGTGGTTAATCGATTGATTTGGATGCTTCCAAGATGTCTGATATGCTGATGTCAACGTTATTGAACGGTAGTTGTAAAAAAATATTTTAAGACACTCAAGTGACGTTGATAAGCAATGCCACGCCATTTTTGGGATTGTTTTAAACCAAATTGGTCTCGGAATATCGTTAGAGCAAAAGACAATTTGGTCTCAAAAACAAGGGGAGCACATAATTGCATTTTGTATGCAATTTATAGATTAAATTGACATTTTACTACAGAATTATGAATAACTAGCTGTGCCCGCGACTTCGTTCGCGAGGATGGCGAAACTTATCAATGAGTTTTTTGTGTAAAGTGCTATTTGTGTAGAACGTTATCTATCGAGCTTACCTCTGGCTAGTCTCATTTCGCCTTGCGTGTCTCGATGTAGCAGAAAGAGATGGTCTCTTTCTGGAAGGCATCGTGTTATAAGTATGTCCGTATTAAAAATAAAGAAATCTTTAAGATTATTTTTATAAAAGAGCCCTAACACCTAGCGCCTAAACTTGTATGTATATACCAATAAATAAGCAAAATCCCTTAAAACTAAAATCTATACTAATGACTAATCCCACCTAAGAGTACTGAAAATAACCTACGTTACACACTATCAAATATACTACCTATACTTGAAATTAAAATCTATACGGTCTACGCCTTATAAAAGTAAACCTAAGTACCTGATTAATTAAAAAATAAAATAAACTCAATAACAGAAAATAAAATACCTACCTACCTTAATATGCCTTTGAAAAAATTATAATAAGCTGTAACCGATTATGATTGTAACTAGGATGGGTGCGATTTACCATAGACAGGAGAATAACGTGGTTCCGTTAACAACAACAGTTAACAGACAGTTGGTTATGTAAGACTGAAGAGGATGCTGATGAAATACCAATAATTTAGATCAAAAATATATGCAAGTGGTCTTAATAAATATTTTGATTCATATTATTAAAAAGTTACATCAGTATCGTCATCATGTACGAAAAATCTTCCGACGTTGTGTATCATCGACGAAAACAAAGCAGCTAAACCCTATCTGCAGATAAAAATGATAAAATCAGCATGAATTGCTCCTTCCTACCATTCAAAAACACATTGAAAACAGTCACACCCAGTTACTATTAGTATGTCTGTCTGTGTGTTGACAACCACCGTCATATATCTCGAAGATCGTAATCAGATCAGATTGGGAAAATCTTAAAAACACGCAACATGTTAAAATATTAGAAGCATCCATCATGCCATTTTTCTCATGTCATTGATTTTTCATTCATATTTTTCAGTAGGCACACACTTTAGTACCAATTTACTAAAAATATGCTATCAAAATATTGCGAATATCATTTTTCAATGTTAATTTCGATACCAAAATATAAGGCGTCCTAACTATCGGAATGCAGTTTGACACTTTACGAATTAAAATGACTGATATATCTATCATAGTAACTATTCCTACAAGGATTTGAATAGTAAAGTAAATCAATGCCCCTCCGTCGGTGCTTGAGATAAGATACGGGAACATAGGTATAGTGAAGTGACCGGGTAGCTTGCACACAGCTGTACTATTTGGGGAATGAGTACGTCTGGGCTGATATCAAAGTATTACTTACAGAAAACTCCTCGCAATGATTCTTTATGTAAGTATTTTATTCCAGACATATTCTCTGCTGCAATATTTTGTAAAAATATGCTACTAAAATGCGCTATATTCAAGTATTTGTGCATTAGTACTGGACTGTACGCTGTGTAAACAGTAGACATACAAGTATTTATTTTGTAATTTTCGCAAATTTTTGTATGTAATAATATTTGCTGAAACATCTTATGCAATTTCACCTGCACGTATCTAAACTTAAAGCAAGGGGTTAGATCCTAACACCTCATTTACTGGGAGGTCAGTATTTAATACAATAAACTCATTATACTGCATGCCCATCAGCGTACATTATTATTAAACAAGTAATCCTCCATAATAGAATAAGCTGATAAACTAGTAATTGACCGAACGCCTACGAGCTTTGTTTAATATGATAACGATTAGTTCAAATGGTCCCGTACACTTTCAGCTATTAGGAAAATAGTTATTTTGTGAATTCTATATCATGTAATTTTTTCGCTATCATATATGCTGCATTACTACTAGTCAATTTTGTTGACAAGTTAAACTATGGAATTCTGTGCGACAAGCCTTTTTGCATATTGGCAATGATAAGGTGAATAAATATTAAAAAACAATAATTAACAAAGTAAATGTCAACAGCTGAATATTTTTGGAGAGCTAGACTAAATGAATGTCGAATACCTTTGATAATGTCAAAAAGATAGTTAAGGGATCCTAACTCCAAGAATAATTTATTCAAAAAATATTAATATAGCTAGGTCCGTCCCACGCACGCTAATCTGTCCGTCCGTCCGCTATATCTCGGTAACCAGGCAAAGACAATGGGTTCCGTATCTTGAAGGAATGCGCCCATATCTGGCATCTATTCGTTAAACATGTGGGTTAAAATGTTTTAGATATTCATTAATATTTCGAAAGTGGCCTTTTGTGTTACTCTTATTTTCTTGTCGATAGTTTGTATCATATTACATTCTTTCTCTTCTTTACCATTAAGAATGGTGGTCCCTATTTTGTTTTAATTGGGATGTGGTTTACTTATTTTTGAGATCCTATGTAATTTGGAGTAATACAAGTTTTAGTGTGATATTCACAGAAGTTGGATGAACTCAGCTGAAAATGTTGTTATCAGTAATGGTTTCAGCTCCATTTACTTACTCATACATTTAGCTATACAAATTCTAATGTCAAAAGATTCCGAAATGACATCATCACAATTCACAATCTAATCTTGATTTCATTGCTAAGTTAAATATTTTTATTGATATTAAAGTAGTCACGGGGTCATTACCAGTACAAAGCACGGTTATTGGAAAGTGCGTCACGTGACTTGGGGGTCGCAGGGCGCGCAGGACACGGAGGGGGAAGGACGGGGTTGGAGGGGGGAGGGGGGGTCGTAAGTCGCGTGTGAGATTGTGCGATAGTCTCCCTCGCGGTGGACGCCAGTCTAATCGGTTTACTGGGCCTAGCGACTTTGTACAGTGGCGTGATTCATAAGAGGTAGCGGGTGACTAGACCCATTGGTACCGCGATACCGGTTTGATGAATTCGCGGGTCCATTTCGAGTGGGTCTAATTGACCAAAGACTAACGTATAGTGCTTGACTTACGCGTGATATCTCTCCGTTGAAATAATAAGAAGTACAAGTAGGGTTTTACCCTGCAGTCAGACAATTAATGGTGAAAATGATTAGATACTTATATTACATGACTACGATAAAGATGTCTATATTTTTGTGCTCCAACGAATCTTAGATGCATTGCACAGGTGGCAGTGATCCGTATCTGATAAATTGCATCAACTCAATTGCTGTAGCTTTAAGACAATCACAATAGATTTATATTATCTCAGCAGTTTGATCCTGTTCTGAAACATGACACTTCAGCTTTGGCGATATGTCTTACTGAGAGCAAAAGTGGTATTTAAACACCACTTATGAAACTTATCTTTACGTATCTACGCTTGACGTAGACCTGAGTCGTCACAATTTTTTACTTGATTTTTCAAACGACATAATTAAATAAAATTAAGAATCTGGATCTAGATTACGAGAAATTATAATTAAGATTCCGGATCTAGATTACGAGAAAAGGATTTAAACAATGAATGACGATTATATCATAATATTAAATAGTCCTCTGTAAAACGTCTTCCGCTTATAACTTGCGGCCCACGCGAATGTCTCGCCTAATGCAGGTGACTTGCAAGCCGCGTTTAATATGCCACTTCGAGCCGTTTCCAGTCCAGTCCACTCCTAATAACCCCTTCAGAGGCGTTGCTCCACCAATCTGATGGTTCCGACATCAACGTCAAGGCTACGGAATAGTGTTATTATGACTAGCTTACAACTATTCATTGGGCTGACGCAAAACCATTTTAATGTCATTTTGAGTGCTCGAAAAGTGTTTCTAACAAATACTTACAAATGTCGGTCATACAGCCTTTAAAAGTAGCGTAGAAGGTTTAGTTTCCATTTTTGTAAGTTAAATGAGGCTAAGTTGACTTATAGGACCAAAAGTCCTGCTGAAAACAAAAATGAGTAAATAAACGGAATTGCAAGTTTATTTTTTAAATAAAGTGGATATTATAAAATCCTACTACAAAGATATATATTACAAACCATTTGCAACATTCAGATAGCATCTCTCGGAGCAATTCAAATGAACATTTATGTTACGTCATCGTCCCAAAGCGATTTTAACAAACATCAATGGTTTTGCCAATCACAACAATTTTACTTTACGCATTCCTCAAAACATAAGTAAAAACTGTACCCATACGTTTTTACGGAAAAGTATACCAAAAGATTTATGAATAAAGTTCAAGTTTAGTTGTCAATAACCAATATCTCGGAAGATCCAAACGTCATGCGACAGGCGACTTGCAAGCAGAAAATGACAATGTGAGATACCTATCCTTTAGACCGCAAACATAAAATTTGCGGTCTCACCCGACGCTTTGGTGAAGTTTAATTCTTAGTGACATCAGGTTAGAATTCAAAATTGTGTAGCAGTATTTTGGTGACGGTAGAGCAGTGGTGTTTTAGTAATCCCGCGAGGTTTGATATCTGGGCACAGGGTTGGCATTGTGGAAGGAATAGATAAGATCTAACTCCGGCCTTTGACAGACTTCACGTGTGGTCTAATTTTGGCGTGTTTTTGTAATTGTTTGTTTTTAATGCTTTATGGTGGATAAAGAGTAAATGATGGTAATCTTTATTACAGCACTTAAAGTACTCATAGTATTGTTGTGGTTTTTTTGCTACATACATAAATATGGTGATACCTTTGAAAATAGTTATTATTAATTTGTGTAATTTATAATGGCTATTGCACCCATTACATTTATTATCAATTGAAATTATTAAATAAATAGAAAACCCACAAATAGTTTCAACTGAAAGTAGTTTAGGCTTCTAGTCCGATAAGATTACATCATTGTTAAAAATCTATATTTAAACTAATCGTCAATGGTTACAAAAATAGATGAGATGCTGCTATCGCGGAGGCTTTGAAGATCTGGCGTATCAGAGTGAGATAGCCACGTCACCTAATAGAATCACCACAATGTAATAGGTGTAATTCATCACAGTGTTTGTGTCACGACAATGTTAATTCTACTTTATTGGGTACCGCGCTAAACTGCTTGCTCATCGTGACCACACATTGAGTAGCGCTCATATTACTGGCCCTATATTGTGGTACGTGCTTTATTGTTGGTTCTTAATGTTCTTTTCCTTTGTAAAAGCTAAGAAAAAAATGTATTTCAATGCTTTGACTGAAGTTAATACATAGTTGCTTGTCAAGATAAGAAATAGAACGGAATTAATTTATTTGCTCAGCCAGTTTTGAAAACTGTACTATCGACTATCCTATTTAAGTATATTATAACTTATGTAACTTTTTATAACCGTTAAACATGTATTGTTAAGAAACCAGGTGTAAATATATGATGTACTGCTTTAGTTTCACTTAATTTTTAGCAATATATGAAAACAGGAATAGGCAAGATAGCTTCCTATAGGAAGCTATAGGTTACATGAAAACCTATAGGTTTTCATGTAAGCATGCCTGTGTAAAGTTTTCGGACAATTTGTATTTTACGAAAATAAATTTACACGCTTAATATTTATTGGTAAGTAGTTTTTCATTCACTAACATGCTGTAACACAAAGTTAAGGATCTAGTTAACCCGCCTGTGAGGGTCACGGGGAGGAAATGGATAAATTGATTTTTAATGTTGCTTGTTTGTGGGACAGAGCTGTTCCTTGTTGAGGTTTTGGATATTTTTCCCTGTGCATTATGATTGACTTTACAAATTAATTGTACAGATCAACAGCTAAGCAAATGATATCTAGCTAGTTCCGCAAAATATAGAAATTCTTGATGATTTTGAGGGGATAGAATTTTTTCTTTCTCTTCGAATCTCGGAATGTGTACCTAGGTACTTTTTTATTTAAATGATAAGTGGTAGTTATCCTATGTGTTAAAAGTAACAAAAAAATTATAAAAAGTTAAACCTACATATTCTTAGGCAATATTTAGTAGGCCGACATTGTAAAGTGGTGTGTCAACCTCACTCACACGATGTCGCATTTGATAATGTCACATTAAAAATAATTATAATTTCGGAGTATTTTGTATAAATCACTCGTAGTTACTCAACTAGCCTGTATAGACACTATATTTTACAGCTGATCAGTCACAGCTGAAGAATTGATTTTGAAAAAGAATAGCAAGGGATAATATTGGAAGTAACGGAATTGAAGAAATATATGGCTATGGATAAAAGTTTAAAATCAATCTGTACATTCGGATCCACAACAACAATAGTGCTACACTGATTTCAATCTCCAAATTTAAACCGTTTATAATTAAGCCTTTTCTACAAAAACCGTCCAAATCTACCGTCCGGTCCGTCCCCGATCCGTACGGCACCGGTGCGTGTCGCGTGTCCGCACAAACAAACACAGATAGCCGGCACGAGGATTAGGTGAAATGTAAACGAACTCGCGTGTACGCGTGTACGCGTGTACCGCCAAAACTACGCACGCGGCTCTAATACGCGGCTTGTACGCTGTGTCGCTTGTCAATTGTTACATGTTATTAAAGACGGCTCGTTAGGCAAGATCGCCATCAAGATGTATCCGAAGTTAAAAATGAGGTTTGTTGAATCTTCTAGTAGAGCGAGTGAGACAAAGTTTTTTTTTAAGGTTCATTAGTAGTATATGGCATACTGTTGAAGTACAGAATTCACTTATTTCAGACTACCTCAACCCAAAAGCATTGCTTTCATTCGGAATTGTAGTAGGTAGTTGTTCGGATCGGATTCGATTATGTTCCTCTAGCAACACACCTTTAATCGTCTTTTTTAAGGGTTCATGGGTACTTGCAGTCAACATTTCATACGGTGGATAGACTACTTTCCCATTTGTTGGCTCCGTATAAATAAGGACCAAGAAACATTTAATATACTCCGAACACCTACGAGTATATAATATAGGTTCACAGTAAACACGGGAAATAACTTTCTAGCTACAATAAAGACGTTAGGAACGGAAAAGGCGCGCGCGCAGCAGTATCAGTGCACACCATCTGAAGCCTGTCCGAGGCTAACTATGAAATGCTGTCGGACCAACCCGATTTCAAATCACTTTTTATATCATCCTCATAATAACTATTATTTTTAACAAGAATTATACGTTTGTTGGTATCGTATCTTATTGAATTACTTGGTTAAAAGAAACAACATTTTTTCTCAAAAAAATGGAAAAAAATATGATCGAAAAGTATACACTTTGTACCTAGGTGTAGGTGTTTATTTGTAGATATTGTTACAAAAATATAACCTAAAAACATCATGTATGTAATTGTACATAAATTTTACGGAAATGACATTATACACCGGATAAGATTCTAATTAAAATCCAATAGAAAGTATGAAAGCTACATACTGCAGCGCATATCTGTTTCTTTTGAGAACATAATATTAACATACAATAGAAATACTGAAAAAAATACTAATTACAATGCGTGTGCAAAAGGCAAATCTTTTTGAATTATTTTCTAAGATCTTTAGTACAATGAACTTCTTGTTATCGTTTCATCTCTAAACATTCAGAAGCTAGACTAATTGTGCATGTTTTGATATATTATGATGAACTTGATGAAGAATGGCACATGGTATTCTATTATACCTACCATCTAATTACTAGCTTCTTCATATAACTTAGGACAAGCGAAATAAAGATATAGAAAAAAAATCTCTATTACCCATACAAAACTGTATAAATTTTCTGAAATAGACGCATGAGCCATGTCTAGGTATAACGAACTTTACCTCACAAGACCATCTTTGACTTCTGACAGAGAAGAACGTCAAACTATTTGCTCTGCGCGTCAATCTGCCGCAGCGCGCAGGTCGAGGCTCAACCCTTGAACTGCGTCAGACTGACAGCATGGCGGCACTGACACCAGACGTCACAATACTGACGGACCGAGTGTTGCCGTAACTTAGGAGTCGCTTCTAACTTGTTGCTTGACGTGACCACCGAAATGATAGGCTTCAACCATAGAGTTTAAATACTTAAAACTATAGAGTTCGAGTATCGCTAAAAGCCCATTGCGCCGAGCATAAGCGTTTTTGGCTAAATGTAGTCCATTCGTTTTTGATTTAAGTTATTTTCCGTGCAACGACAGACGTTTATGCGAAAATATCGATGGTTCCGATATTTTTAAGAAAATATTAGGGTTTGAGATAGTTTTATTAGAATGGCGTGCTTTGTTTTGCTACAATTTTACGACGAAACTATTTCATACTAGTGCTCACGGTTCATACCCTGATATGCGCACTCTGTAGTTTCCTATATATCCTCTAGGGCTTTAACTCTTTACCAGAGATTTGTTTTGATTACTTTTGACTAATGTTATAGGTAATCAGTTTCTGAAAGCGTTAAAAGTTAGGTAACGGCTACGGTACGTAAATTGGAATTTAACTGGTTTATAACGAGTCGTTAGTTAGAAATTAATATAGTGAGACGATTTCCACTAGAACGTGTTGTTAAATGAGTATTTAATAAGATTTTTTCAGGCGAACGGCCGAACGTTAGGCCAGTTTAAATATTGGTTGCCTGTCATGATACATAGGTACCTATTATTGTACCTATGCATGCCATATGGAAGACTAAATCTTTAAAGTGGTGTTTATTTTATACCAATTTGTAAGATAGCTTTGCATAATAATTAGTAAACGGTACCTGCTTGTTATTAACGTGTCAACTATTGCTATTAATTACATAACTTTTAATTGGATGACATAGACACTGCTTTGTAACAATTTAATTATGTGGTGACAGTTTAACAAGTCAGTTATTAAACATTTTAATTATGTCACTGATTTGAATACCGTGATTATATCAATTAAACTCAAGGACAATAAAAATAATGTTTTGAGATTAAAATGTTCTGTAGATAAATAAAATTATTCAACAGTTTTGTTAGTAAAATAACATGAGGGCTGATGAGGGTTTCTTTCTAATCGTAGGTACCTGCCTACCTACTTATAGTAAAACTAGTACCTAACGCAAAAGACATTCAGAAGACATTAGACTATAGTCTAATCTGAATGAGCACTAAACTTTACTTTTTTGTTGATTAAGAAATAAGTTGATTGATTTTTAAAAGTCCGGAAAAACTTACCAATAAAAAAAAAAAAAAACATTTACTGCTTAATTTCGAAATACTAACTTCTAAACTGCCGCGCTGCTTGTTGATAACAATATTAGGTAACGGGAATGCTTATTGTGTAATGACGAAATTATTTTCAGTGCAGGAAAAAGAAGAATAGCAAAGTAGATTGTTTTAGCGGAGAACTTTACATGCGAGTCCGCTTTTCGATTCAATATAGAAAATACTTAGAAGCCATTAGATGGTTCTTAGTGCTTTTTCCAAAATACTTTTCCTTCTTTTTTTCCAGTTTATCGGATCTAGCTGGTATGAAGCAACAGATAGAAGTCTTAAAAAACTGGTATATGAATAAATAATAAATGTTTTGATTCTTAATAGTCATTTATAAAAAGGAAATAAGCAGGCTTAACTTACCGGTTGGTTTGGGCACGTTTCTCTTCACCTGCATCCACTTATACGTGGGGACGGTCGCATGCGACGCGTGCGCCTGATGGCCCTGGAGGTGGCCGTGCGTCGCGACACACTCCTCGCGAGGAAACCCGTCCCTCAAGCCACCGAACTCATCCTTTGGCTGGTAGTGCTCAAACTCCGCGCACGGGAGAGGCGACCCCGCGTGGTTATACTGAATCGTCGTCTCATCCACAAAGTGCATGTTGTACTTCGTCTCTAGGTAATGATTGTCTAACTTGTGCTCGTGCATAACCATCTCCTCATGTCGAGGCACCTCCTCTCTGTGCTTGAACGGCTCTGGGTGAGGAGGTAAGCTATGTAAAGGATAGTTTGGTTGCAGTTCTCCGTAGTCTAAATTAGTGTAACATAAACCAGTGTCAGTACTAATGACAGGTGTAGGAGGATGCTCGTGTGTAGTCTGTCCGTGTAACATAGGCTCGTAGTAATGGGAAGGAGCTTCGTAGTAGCCCTCATGGTAGCCCTCATAAGGTGGCTGATATCCCGCGCCCTGCTGATAGTACTCAGCGCCGCCGTACCCGTTCTGCTGGTTGTTGTACATCCCGACGTCCATAGTCATCATGTTTGTCACGATCACCGTGTCTTTCGACAACAACTTCTTACATCACACACAACACTTTTGCGCTACGGTCGAAAAGTTCGCACGGCGACTATTGGCCTCCCGATATTCGGAACGTTCGAGTTTGAAACGGGTTGTGCCGCGCCGTGCCCTATCGATCGCACGCCCGCACGTCAGGTGAACCGACGAACACTGATCGCGCCACGGACGACGGCATAATTTTTCTTAACCACACCTAAAACTTCGATTCACCGTCTCTCTCTATCAAGTCAAAAACCTCGGTGCCCGACAAAGACAGAGTTATCTTAGACAGTTTTGATCATATCAACAATGATAAGAGTAAAAATTTTGATTTAATGGAAAGAATTTGTAGTCACGGCAAATGATTTCTTTAATGAATACTCCCGACGTCAGTTGCGGACTGTGAGTCAGGTGGACATGTAGAGCTGATTCTGGAAACTTTTTGTGCGATGGGAGGAGTCTTTATAAAGGGTGGGGCGTATTGTAAATGCCGACCAATAGGATTATTGTGTTTTGTGTTCCGTTTGGGATTGGTCGTGCGGAGATAATAGTGCGAATCTGGGAGGCTGGATGCGAGCGGGCGGCTGACGTTTTTTTATTTACTTTGTGTCGTTGTGAATGGTCCTCGACGTTTATACTCGGAATGCTTTAATTTATCCCGATGACGTAAATCGATTTCAAGGTGGGAAATGTACAGTTTTGTTCTCTTTTTTTCTTGGGCTATGTGCCGTAGCAGCTGTTTATGTATGGCCAGGTATCGCCTATCCCCTGGTTATAGAAAGCGTGAAGACAACTTTTACGGTTTTTTTATACTAGATAGTTAATTTGCATCTAGCTTTGAATCTTACTTGGCTATAATAAACTATAACAATTTGTCATTTCACTGCATAGTAACAGAATTTGAGTTTTAATTATATCCTACAGGGGAAGATCATAGGCAAAAGAGGTTAAAAGAAAGCGTCGACTTTGGTTGGTACATATTATCATCGATTCGACATATTATCGTTATATTGGTAATAGGGAAGGTTACATTGTAATGCTGAGCGCAGACCCCTTCATTATAACTGTACATACTTTTAGTCGAGGGTCCAACATACTAATAAAATGGGGTACTTTTGGTCCCGGGGGCTCAAATCACAATGACTTTGAGCCTCAAAGTCCAGGGTGGTATGTTTTTTGTACAATAATGTTATAATCCTTTATCGGTCATAAGGCGGTTTAAATTTTTTATTTTATTAGCCTAAATTAGACCCCATTGCTGGGCAAAGGCCTCCCCTTTCTTCTTCCAAACCTCTCTGTTCTTAGCGATTTCTGTCCACGTGCGCCCGCATAACTAACTAGATCATCACACCACCTTCGCCGCGGACAACCTCGACGGCGATGTCCTTCCGGCGTTTTTCTCTGACATCTGTTACTTGAGTTATGGAGCGCAGCGTAGTGTTTGTAACTCGAACTCGCTGCCAGCCTTTTGGGCACACTCCCAGTCGACAGCGATGTGGATGAATTTTTTGATGCCCCATTTTAGTTCTTAGTTTTATTTAGTTTATAATTTTTCTTATTTATTGTGTAGGCTTAGTTTCTATATTATTGTAAATATTTTAAGTTTAATAATTATAACATAATAATTACAAAAAAAAAACATTTTGTAAATATCGTAATATTAGCAATTAGATCATTTTAACGGAATTAATAAGCTGAAGTTGACATGGTCAGACTCTACCGAAAAAAAAAAGCACCTATATCTGTCGAAGGACTGAGTGCCTTTGTGGCAGAAAAGATTTTGAGTAGAGACCGCGGAACGGCAAATGTAGGACGCTCTATCCCAATGAACTGCCGACGTCCTGAAAATAGCAGATCGATGAGATTCGTTCAGAACGCGGACAATTGAGTGTTATGCAGTGTTTCCAGAAAGCAAAAGTAAAATTATAGTTAAACTAAAATAAAAAAAATACAAATTTTTAAATTCCCGTACCTATCTACCTTTGCACTTTTTGCTGTTTAATGCTTACCATTTCTGTTTTTTGCTGTGAAATAAACTTTAACAGCACAGAATCTACTGTATTAACAGTGTATCTGGAAGCACTGGTAGGTACTTTTATGGCACATCTAGGGTATGACAAGGTCCTGCTTGGTAAATAGTGTTGATGTATTAACGTCATTGGAAGGGCTGACTCTACATTCGTTACTATCCATTATTTTTATTTATCTACAAAAGCTTGGCCTTTTAACTCAAATATGTTTAGGATCCAATTCAGTTAGATTTGGCAACAGATAATGACACCATTGAAAACTCTTATAAAGCAGATAAAGTAACTTAATAAATGCCTGTAATGTCTCATAATCGGTCTTACTATCCGCGTAAAAAACATTTTATTGAAAATACCAATTATTTTTACCCATTAGTGAATCATGGATTTCCTTTCGATAGAATACACCGAAATGATATTTTCATCAAACAGCGCTGGCACCAGTTTTTGTTTTACTTGGTACAGGTAGTAGTAACATACATTACTGTCTGAACATAGTATGATTTATCACGCGAAGAGTTGATCGCCTACACTGCGGAGTGTGGACATTAGTGATGTAGACTCTACCAGATTAAAATGCATTGAATTATTGTGAATGTATTACCTATATATTGCATTAGGTAATATATTACGTAAAAATAGAATTATGTATTATTGAATTGTTCTGAAAATAAAGTAGGTATGTAAGTAAGCTTTAGATAAGGGTAGGTACATAAAACCTTTTTTGGAAGTTAATTAATTGACGGGAATTATAAAGAAAGACATATTTTTTTAATTTCAACAATCCTTTAAAATCAAAAGTAGCTATGTTGATAAACTGACACAAATAAGTATCCTCTTAAGTCTGATTGGAAAAGAAGAGGAATCTGTTAATTCTGTAAGAAATAAGATAATCATGATCTGTAAAAAAATCAACTTAATCTTACTATTAGATATTTTAATGGATTTGTTGATGAAAATGATTTGCAACCCTACATATTTAATATTATTTATTTAATGCCTAGGCGCCTAGCGGGTTTGATTTTAGTCAGTAACTCCTAGTGCCTTATTGTATTTGATTATTTTATGACTATCTCTAAAATGATATAAGCTTTGACATGCTAAAAGTTTAGCTGAAATACGAAAGTTTATTTGCACATTCTTCAAGTAAATAACAGCTACCAATAGCAATAGAAATTTCTTTTAATAATAAAAAGACAAAACCTGGCGACAGTTGCTCGTTTAAGCTGCTTTCACAAATTTTCAAAATGCAGTTTATATTAATCTTATGATAGAGTGCCATAAGAGCGATATTTAAATGCATAGTTTGCGGATATGCTTGTGGTTATTGTAATGAGGTTGGACGTGTTAATGCACAAGACGAGACAGATAACGCATTATGGGTGTAACAGGGAACAACTAGGGATGGAGTCGTCTGAGGTAGTTTATCGATATCATTAGATTTTGTTTGTAGGTTATATTGATAGAATATTTTTGCGTAAAAGCTCCTAAGTATCAAGATAATTCAGTAACTTTCATTTAATGTTTGTCATAAAATAGTTTTAGGAAACATGAAGAACTTATGTGCTAATTTAGTTGAGACACTCCAATGAACTTCATTATTTAGTTACTTAGCTGTATGAAAAGCGCTTACCTAATTGGCTGAGATGTATGTTTTTTTTTAAAGTACAGTTTCTGAAGTTTTGGTTCCTCATAAATTAGATATGATCAATGCTAACGTCATGATTTTGTTATTTACTGCATAAGAAATATTTTTAGTGATAACTCTCTGCTCTACTACTCTAAGCTAAGTTATTCTTTAAAAAGTACAAAAAAAGTACAGTATGGACTTAGATTTCGATCGGCGACATGATAATTTGTTTATTTCAATCCACTGAATACAATCTATTTCAAATGTTTTCATCGACTCCATTCATTCCGTGCTTACCCCTCACTTGTTTTCAATTAAGTTATCGAGTGTTCCTTCTCACTCCCTCTTATAAATGTGCGTTATATCTATCCCTCTCTAACACAGTAACGGAAGCAGTGGAGTTGATCTTATGATTAATGGTGTAAAGGGTTTATTCGCTGGTATTGTGGCCAGTGGCCATTAGCCCAGACGGGTAAAAGAGATTATGTTGTTATTGAAATTGTTTAAAAGAAAGTAGAGCTTAATGATTTATGTTTTTGTTTGAAACTTTTCAAGATTATAAATTAGTTTTAGGTGTATTTGTAACAATAATTGTTGCTACAGATAAGCGGTTTTTGTTCAATATTTATAAATGTCCGTAAATATATTTTTGTTAACATTAGTTGGTGGTCGTTATATGAATATGTTATGCATTTATTTTATACTTAGATATACAATTCAATACTTAAATCTAATACAAGAACAAACAAAGACTAAAATTAAATCTTATATAGATAAATAAAACTAACACGCGTCAAAATACTCATCGTCATCCTTGTCAATGGCGGGAAAGGTGCCCAGAAGGCTGGCAGCATTGCCACGTTGAATGGCTATGCCGATTCTCTGTGCAAGGAACAAACCAGCTCTCTGATCACGAGTAGAGTCTACCAAACGTTTTGACAGTTCTTTAAAAAGATTTCGTGCACTCGGACCCCATGACCCGAGCGTTTCAACCCCAAACGGCTCGAAAATATAATTACCCATTAGGTTATTATACTTTCACCGTTTAAGGGTCTCCGCTGCTCCAGCAGCAGCGCCAGGAGAGGCCGCCGAACTTAGAACGTGGGATGGCGCAAGGGTGTCGACGCACGTTGCGTCCCACACCAAAGGCCGACCCAATTTCCAAGGCAACAATGACATACCGTCAGGTCTCTTACCATCGCTGCGCACCAAACCATTGGGTTCCAAAACAGCTGGTACACCGGCAATGACAAGAGCACGGCGGATAATGTCATTAATATTTGCGTGACGGGATATACGTCCTGCGCTCCTGCTGCAGGACAAGCCATGGTGACCGAGGCAATCGACTGTTTCACCGCATTGACATCGATGACATGCGACACAAGGTATACCTAAACGTAAACTGATGGCGAGCCGGAAAGTATTGTCATCCAAAATCGTACCAAGAGTGGTTGACGGAAGTGCCTGTAACCAGAGGCCCGATTCCCATTCTCCCACAGCCAGGAGACGCGCGCGCTCTGCAGTGTTGATTGATGTATTAATTAATTCTTTCCGTATCAAACTGCAAAGCGGCTCGTCCCACTGCCTCTGAGAAGAACGTTGCTCGGGTAGATCTGTGCCCGGGCAGGACAATTCCCAACTATTTACTGCCTCAGTCATGCACAGAATCTGAAAATCAACCAGAGAAGACCCTAAGATTTGCCTGGTTAATTTTTCAGTGCTGTGGACCGAAGACAAAAATGCTGGTAAGCCTAGACTGGAAACTTTACGTACACCAAGCCCACCAAATCGGATCGGCAGCGTGGCTTGGGTCCAAGCTCGGTCATCTAACGTTACGTTAAAAAATTACGTTAGATATTATATTCTAAACTATTTAAACCTCACTAATCTGAGGATAAACATCAAAATTAAATATACAACAATAATTTTTAAAAAGGGTCCAATTTTTTTACCTGTAGGACCTATTATAAAAATAACAATGATGAAGTTTTATTATTTGTAATCATCATTAGGTTAAATATGTAGGTCAGGTCAGCTGATTGTTTTAAAGATGTTATAAATTTTGAGATCAGATTTACAGTTGCAGTTTTTTTTTGTGGCGTCGGAATTTAATGATGCCGAATAAGTCATTGCAATACTATGGCGCCTATAAACTTTTAAATCTCATCAAAATTTACGATAAACAAAATAAAACCTTTTTAAGCTTATGTTAAAAGCATAACATGTTGCCTGCATCAACATTATTGTAAAAAAAAAACCGACCGCAGTGGACAAGTCACCTCCATTATTAATCAAACGACACGTCAAAACACTATGATATCGTTATTCAATTATACCCCTTTCATTTCACTGCACCTAATATCAAAAACCGTTTGTAACACAAAACGTTAAAGTCCATAATGCCTTAATTTAGAACTGGTTGATATGACATTTTGGTATTGAAGTTTTCGTGTGTCTGTAAGTGAAAATAGACTTTATTGTAGTAAGAATAAGAGTGATTTTTATGTTGTTCCTGGTTGTTGTATTTTAATAGCATGTGAAGCGATAGTGCATTGTTTTTGTGTTGTTATTATGAAGACGTTGACTGTCAGGCCAGCCTCATTGTCTGGACGATAAAGATTGCTTTAATGTGCTCTCGGTCAGTTTTATACGATAAACTTTGTCATTTAAAGTGGAAATTTGAATTACAACAGACCAACTTCTTCAGCTCTTCCTAGTGATATGAATTTTAATACTAATGAGATAATTTAAAACTGATTCTTTCATTGTCTAAAACAGGACTATTACAAATGGTCTAAAACACACACTCTAAAACAATTTAAAAACTTAGCTCTGGAAAATAACGAAACAAAACAATTTTTATAAATTATTTCAGAACAACACTTACAAAGCTTTTCAGAAATATCGCATAATAATAAGATTTAGCAAGTACATTCATTTTATTTATAATTTCGTGTGGCAGTCGTGGCCGAGCGGTTAAGGCGTCTGACTAGAAATCAGATTCCCTCTGGGAGCGTAGGTTCGAATCCTACCGACTGCGAATTCTTTTTGCTTATTTGTAAAAAATATCAAATATCATCTCTCTATCTGATAGTCAATCTACGAGATGTATTATACAAAACCAGGGTATTTTTTATGGATCTTTACGGAAGTAGAGTCGATGTGACTAGATTCGCATTGATATTTAGCGCATAATAATATGTATTTATGTACATAAATGCAATGTTTCCACCTCAATAGCTTATTATTAAGCTTTGTACCAAAACTAATTTGTACAATTGAAAGCCACAAACTTACAGAAACCGTCATCAGCCCGTATCAACAAAATCTTATAAAGTGTCAATTACCGCTCGCGTATAGCCAGTCTAATGCTAAACCACTGTCAAACCAATTAGCCGCTAATTAATCACGCGTTGCTTCGTCACGCCGCGCGCCGCCGCGATGTCAGCGACTCTCATTTTGACAGCTGTCGTTTTGACATCTGTCACTTTGACAGCTCAAGGTCTAGTGGCGGTTCAAGGGTGGAATTGTTGGCAATGGATTTTAATAGACTTGATTTTAGTAAGATTCTCATAAGATGTGCAAAGCACTTAGCTTTTTCATTTCTTTGTAAGTACTTCCACTGACACATCACTTCAATAAAATCCCATAAGGTGAACTGTACAGAGTACAGCTTCCCACGGTCATGCTTTAATTTTATGGTGTCGTAATAGTTTAATTACACCAAAGCCGCCGTGTTAGGCGATAAGAGATAAGGTGACACAATATTTGTATATTGATCTCAAGGAAACAATCGGCTCTTTGTATTGGCGGTAAAAGTACTTCCAAGTATCGTTGCGGTACTGTGCTCCAAAAATCTATTTAAATGAATTATTACATGTCATACCGTATTTGAACCTTTTTTATTTATTTTATAATTTATGTACACACACAATTAAAAGATATTACATACTTAAAAATGATGTACAAAAGAAAAGAGAAGTCGTGAATATTGGCGGTCATTTTTTATATCTTTTAAAGGACTTTAGGATTATTTTGTAAAGGGTAGGTTCGGTAACTGTTTCACCATGTCTTTTAAGAAGTTAGTAGCGCAATACAAGTGTGAATAACACAGGATCGCGGGACAAGTTGGTCCGGAGAGCGGGAAGACGGATGGTCCCAATGCGGCTGGTCCCGTGGGATAGGTCCGGAAGTTACCACACGGCTGGTGTTGGCTGAAACGATTCGATGGTGAGAAACCGACGATGGTAAAAGTGGAGGATATTTTTTTTATGTATTGTTTGTTTTTAAGAAACATTTAGGGCTTTTTACGTGAATCATTTATTTTAAAACTCTGCTTTTTCTCTTACAAATCGTATTAGTATAATTACGGACATATCGCATAAAAATACTTAATTATAACTTATTGTAAATATCACATAGTTTCATAAGGTTTAGTTACATAAAAGTTTCTAAATAAAATTAAGTTTGTTTACGTTTCGTCCATTAAGGGCTTCAGCTTAACGATAAAACATTTGATTATAATTTATCAATAAATCGAAATTCATATACGTTTATAAACGTACCAACTTATTTTAGGTACTACATAGTTTTCATAGCTGCCTATTTATTAATTATTTAATGTCAATAAGAGTCATTCACTTGAAGTACAGTTTCGCATATTATTTTAAACTTTTACACATTCAGTATAATCTTCGAAAAATTTCATCAACATATAGGTACATATTCTTAAATATTATTTATATTATTATTATTCTTACGTATTTAAAAGGTTCACACAGTAAATTCACGTAGGGAACCGCTAGGAAGAGCAAGAGTCTTCGTTAAGTCAAACTAAGATCATCGAACCACGTCAGCTATTCAAAGAAACCTACTTGTTATCAGCTATACCTTGCTATCGGGTGACGTACTTCCGTTTGTTTGCGCGATATATACAATGTTGTCTAACACTGGAGCAACAATACCTTACACGTGGAGCTACGAAATAGATCCGATAACGAAATTAAAGATAGTTTAGTACAAGTGATTTTTATCGCACTGCCGATTACTGGCAAACGGTAAACGGTGTGCACTAACCATTAGTTGAGACTGATGGTAAGTGCAGATCGCTGTCCATGGATATTTCAAAAACCAGACGTCTTGGGGATACATTGTTAGTTTTTGAAAATGATTGAAATAAAATTATTCCTTAAAACGAGCTTAAAATGAAAAAGCTAAGCTTTAACATAGATAAAACATACAGGAGAAACACCAAGTGTGGAGACAACGGATTATGATTTCTGAATAATAATTAAATACTTTAGGAAACAAACTCAAAGACTTTATGGAGAAGAAATCTCTCTCTAGCACGAAGCCAAATTAGAAGCAATTAAAATAATTGTGAAAAAAGTATATTAAATAACATCAGCCAAATAGAAGCCAGTTTCAAGATGTTTTACAGTATTTATTAAAAATATGGATTACAGAAATGGTTTGATAATATAATATAACATGCACACATAAATAGATTAAGATTGTGATTTTTATAACTCGTCCCGATTGTAATCAGATTGTGTTTTAATCTTTCAAGTTCGATATGGTAGCGATAGGTCTTATATCTGATCAATATTGTACGTATTGTTTAAAAAACATTATATCAATTAAACTTTGTATTGTCACCCTGACTTTGGCCGTTTATAAAATTAGAGCCGATTATTCTTAAAATTATTGTTTACTTAACTTTGCCATATATGAGTGCCTGATATATAGGAATAAACATTCTGTTTTAGTTGGTGGAAATATCGTTTTTATCCACAACTAATAAAAAGCATAATATCTTATCAAGAATAAATTGATTTCGTTTTACTAATAATAGGAGCCTTTCTGCCTAGAGATAGGAAGTGTAGTATATTCAATCTAAGTCGTGATTCAGATTCTTTTCTGATAAAATCATTTCTATCAACGCTCTACGTTATAAATAAGAAACGACACATCAAGAGTAACTCACAGCAGAAATATCATTTTAATAACATAAATAAATACTTGTGACGTCATGCGATACGCTGATAGCGAGGTAGGTATTACATATACCTACCGTACTTTTATACTATCGCTATGAAAACAGAGCTTATCGCATTATCAGTGTCGATTCGTGTATTAAAATTGTGCCTTTAAATATATTTTAGTACTTTTTTGGAATTACATTAAAGTGTTTTAGAACCAGGCTTCCTATTACAGTTACTTATAAAAAAGATTTAAATATCAATAAGCTTGTTGGTAATAGCAACGTTAAATAATCGAATACTAGAACTTGCAAAAATATAAACAACTAAGTTAAAATGCATAGCCATTTAACTAAGACTCTAATCTTTCCCCAAAATATAGAGTTATAAAACTGTTCTAATGTTTATTATCAGACTACATTATAATATGTCATTCTCTACTTCCCAACATCTAAATTAATCTGTCTAAATAAAAACTGACTTCCAACAACTCCATTGAACAAATATTGATGATAGCAGGCACATAATATAATTGACAGCCAAATATCAAAAGGCTTGCAATTACAATACCGTGTCGTAATAATTACCGTCGTGTGTCTATATTTCTAACGCCTATACCTATCAACAAACTTACACATACCGTCGAAACAAGCTAAAATATACCTTAAACAACAGTCCCAAGGTTTGAAGTACAGTTTTGACGTGTAGAGATAATATGGTTTAGATATGGACTTGTGTTCACATAATATATCATGTTTATCTATGAACAAACTCAGTAGCTGGCAATTATATTAGATTTCGTCGCCTCCATGGATTTTGGGCGTTATCAGTTTTTGATGGTAGGTACTTTGTTACTAGTTACAGTAGTTTTTGAAAATAACTGTTTGTAGTAACTGGTTAATAGAGCTATGCCCTAACTCTAGGATTTGTCACATCAAGACACATGCAAAGGCCAACTCTATGGTGACTCATAGACATCGTTATGCTCGGTATTTTATAAAAAGTAGAGTCAGCTGTTGACTATGTATACGTAACCAAAGAGATATTTTTTTGGGCTGTAGTTTGTTTGTATAACAACAATCAATAATTTTCTGATTTCATGACTAGCAAAACATTTATAGGAAATGGTTTTATACTACCCTAAAGGTAACCTAGGGTAAAACCACCAAACGTAGAGGAGGCAAAACATCAATTTTCTACAATATTATGTATCCACCTGTATTCACGGATTAAGAGAATTACGTCCCGGGCAATCAGCTGATAAGATAGCCGATATATGAGGATTATTGTCGTTTAATAACGTTTGGCATTCAGTGAAGTTTGTATTGTTAGACTGACTAGGCAGAACATGTATCTATGTTTTTTTGGATGTCATGTCCACAGTGAAAATTAATGAACGACTTATTGATAGTAACTTAGCTACACATTATCTAGATTTTGTCAATATCAATATTGTGTATACCTACATATAATTGAAAAACATAAATCTTTCGGAAATCTGTCTCTGCCAACATGGGTATTCTATTTTTTGGAAAACCTGACTAAGAAAGGGTGTATCTACCTACGAATGGCCATTTGCTCTATAGCCGATGTTCAAAGTTATGAAATTTCTTCGATGATCCTATATCTGTCACTAGTTCATCAATAAACGAATATTTTGTTTTTTTTTTGTCGTCCGATAAGCCCATGACGAATGAATGAGTGGGTTTTTCTAAAATACCCAAGTAGGTATTATCTGAGGTACTTAAAGATGCCACCAAAACAAGAGATAATAACAGATACACGCGTAAATCGTCGGATCACCAATCATCTTTATATAGATATAATCCATAATGTTATCACTGCCACAAAGAACTAGATTTTTATAGTATGTATTTAGATTATTCTGTGAATTAAGACTATTTGTAGCTCAAGGGATAACAATATCTCATAAGTATACCTTCATCTAATTAAAAGCATTTTAGATTTTATATATATTTCCAGTTTTCGGAGGAGAAATAAAAAGTTGACCCACCACTGATTCCTGATATTGAGATGTGATAAAGATCATGCATTTATATTTCCATACAAAATCATTAGTCGTTCAAAGCAAACGGTCACAAACTAACAAGGCCCAAGCAGAACAAGATTAAAACGAAGCGCCTCTATAAAAATGGCAGTGTCGACGAAAAACAATATTTCTACAAAAAGTTAACACTGTCAACCGCTGGCCATCACAATGGTCAAATAAATTAGAACTCTATACCATAGGCGTTACAATACAAATTTTTTTGTTACAAACTCCTTGCCCTGTCAATTATGTATGATGAAAAAAGCTACCTTGTCTTTCTAATTACGTTGCGATGGGCTGTCGACAAGCTCGAGAGATAAACAAATAAGATGATACTTTCCGGTCCGGAGGTAAAAAATGGAGGAACAAGACTGCGTGCATCAGATTACCGTTCATTTGAAAAGTGTCAAACGATTCCATCGCTGAAGGGTGACGCGTCTGTGAGGTACCTATTTTAATGTTTATTATAATATAAGGTACAAACTTGGCGGGGAGACAATGTGCATAACATAAAATAGTGTTATATAAATGTCAAATAGCTATTTTGCATTCGTTTACACAAGAACAAACATAAACCCTATTTAATCAACTGGTGCTTTATGAAACAATGACAATTACGACCAGAATAAAGCTGGCTTAGTGTGATTATTGCAATTATTGTTTTATTAGACTTAAAATTTCGAGTAAAATCTGGCATTTTAACTCTTCAGGTCGTTATAATTATTTTAATAATTGACCTCCGCAGGTCCACGGTAATATTTACACCAAAGGCATTAGAGATGTGTTGCCAGCCTTTGAAAATAGGATTGAACTTTTCGGATTAGGCGAAGCGGTTGCAAAAGTGACACAAAATATACAACAAGGGTCGTGCAATCTATCCCAGTGTACATTCTTACTTTTAGTTAATCAAGCAAAATGGTGATTTTATGAGTTAGCTGGGTTAAACTTGTAGTGGAGCCGGTCTGTATGGTTACTTCATATTGGGGTTTCGTAAAACATATTAAAAAGTACTACAGGTAGGTACTCCCTGTAGGTATTATATCGTCTGTGTAAAGTGGGTTGAACTTTTGGCTCCAGTACCAGTCAAATATTTACACGCACCGATTATATCTGTTTTGACTGCCTTAGGTAACCAACATTTGGCTATACTAACACGTAATATTTATAATGTTTTCCATTATTTACCATCTATAATTTTCCTTTTTTTGCTCAATTCCTGTTTAATCCCTACTTTTCCCTAGTCATGTACGGATCCATGAGCTCTAGGAATATTGTACATAGTTTTGACAAGGTTTTTAGTTTATCAACATTAATTAGTAACCCTATACTTGTGTGGTTAACAAGTTTTTGTGTTCCATGTTACAAGTATTGTGGTGGACCGCGACACGCGTCTGTATCGAATTAACTTTTTTTATTAATTTAATACATCAAAATTATTAATAGTAACATCATTGTGGTTACTTAAACTTACGACCCAACGGGTTTTAATAAAATGGCAAGGACCCTATCAAGGCCCTTACGTAGAGGATAGAATAACTTAATCTTTTTTTTTTAAATAGTTAGTATCTACACTAGATACAGCTGTAAGCTTAGAATAAAGAAATTAAAAAAAAATGTATCAAAATATAAAATATATAAATAAATAAACAGCTACCGATATTTACATTTATAAAGAAGAATCTGCTGCAGTTATTCTTTATTATCTACTATATTTTTTATCAGTCCATCATTGCTTTATTGGTTAGTAGTAAAGAAAATTTTACATTCATCATATTTTAGCCACATTTCTACAAAGCAATTTCAATTCTATAACATTATCTTGATTTAGTAAAATCAAAACCACAGGTAACTCTGCGGGGATACCTCTGATTCTTGCACGACACACAAGGAATAACTCAATTCCCAAAGGAAAAGCGAATTCCTCCAAGAATATGTCAAACTCCTGTACAAATTATGGACAGGTGAAATGCCAAGTTTACTAGAAGTAAGTAAACAGAAAATCACACGATATTGAACCTTACACGTATAGCGTTAAGAGTTATGTCATCGCTTTGTAAATTTATTACATGTTTTGGAAGTTTTAGTAGTAAATGTATTGTACGAAACACGCGCCTCACAGTAGGTGGTCATGGGTTCTAAAAATATTTGATAAACTAACTGTAAAAGGTTTGGACCCATAATAATTATCCATATTCGGTCATCGTTCTCAATCATGTTTATGCATGGATACATTTAGCACACAAAGAAAAAAAAAATTTAGTTAAAGTAGGATGCCCATTTGTTTTGTAATTACTCAGTTTTTTAATAGAGAAACTGTTATCTTCCCCATAGTAATATTACACCTAATGTGATACTGATTGGAGTGTAATTTTGCTTATAGTGTTATAGTTATAGTGTACTTCGTGCTAAGGTATGTTGAAGTTCTGACTACGAGCTTTATTCGTTACGATAAAGTAAATGGCATTCCGGCTGAAATGACAGCTGGATTGCTGTTAGTTTATCGTCAACAAACAAACCTCGTAGTCCAGACTTACTGAAAGTCTGGATAGTTCTTTCAGTAATTCCTAAGGTACCTACCTCAATAAGCCTTCGCTTATAGATAGCAAGGTGTTACGATGGTGTGATAACGCGCTGTACTGACGTGCAAGGAAATTGCAGTCAGCGCGGCCCGCACGCCCCGCGTACGCAACTGTGTTTGTGGGTTTCGGAATTAGGCCGATCAACAGTCTCTGTACTACTTAATACATTATATTATCAGCTGTGTCAACAATAATACTGGATTGTTGATTAGTAGCGGACACGATATGTTGAGCCAGGGAATTCTTTACGAATATACTGAGAACTGAAAATAACTAAATAAAAAAAAAAGATTAGAGCGTGATTTGAAATGCAATGTAAGTATCATTGTTATTTGAATATGTAGTTGGTTTTGATAAACGAGACTTCATGAATGCTTGCCGTTTTGCACTAGGATCTAAAACGGGGTGCAAAAATATACAAACAATTTTGAATATGCTTAGGATACATGTATATTATATTTATCTAAAAATCAATTATTAACTAAATTTTATTTTTTGGACAGGATTTTTTTGACGTAACTTAAAGGTTGGTTTTGGTTGTAACTATGGATGTGCATGGTCCACCACTCTACGTTGATAAGAGAACACAAGATTGGCCAATGTGGGACTAACCTACAAGTTGATGTCAATATTTTATCGTGTACGTCTGTTTCTACCTGCTCGTGCCGTGACACCGACCCGACTCTCAAATATCACGTCAAGTGTGAGTTTGACATTATAAACCACGTTCAGCATGTAATATTTCATGTTTACTTTATTTGTGAAATGTCAGTACCATAGTAAAGGAAAAGCCAAGGTTTAGACAAATCAAACATTAAATTGCGACCTTAATTTGACCTGGATGTATAAATTTACGTTCCTTAGATACTTAAATCCAATAGTGTGCCTTTGAATCATCAGATGTTCTAGACCTAGTTCAAACTGTCATCATTGTAGAAGATAGGATGCATTTTAAAGTGTAAACTTCTTGTTATTTATAAAACAACGTTTATTATTATGTAAGTATTTATTATTTTTTGCAGATTACGGAACTCTAACGAGATGCCGTTCCGAATCATTGAACGATTGACAGCTTGGACAGAGGTGTTCAAAGTTAGGAATTCTAGTTAATAATCAAAAGTTTAATTCATTTAAATTCGCATATAATGTATATTCCAAATAAACCTACTACGGAAAAACTTCAAAGTATTAAAAAAAATCAATGAATTATCATGATTTCTTTGGATTAAATATATCAATTAGTTAGGTCTACTTAGGTCTCGACAAAGAAAATATTAATGTACGGAATTAATTCATTTCCATCCCACAGATAGTTGAGTTACATATACAAGAGACATCTGATCAGAAGTTTATTTCTGGACATCAGAAACTTTGAGGTCCACTGTTCTGTCCAGTGAGGCGCGAGAGGGTCTGTTGTTGTGACAGCTCGCTGGGACGCCTCCAACTAACATCAGTATTACAATACACCTTTACTCCGTCCGTTTAACGTGACGTCATCTAAAGCTTCGACAAAAGTTGGGGATAATTATATTAAAAGTTAAGTGAAATCTTTAACAGCTATTAGGAGTCGTTTCAGAATATTTCAATATATATTAATTAGGATATTGAATAGGAACGAAGTTTCTCGTCTTGCTGTTTTTAATGTTTTTTTTTTTAGATGGTGTTACACAGAAAATTTAATTTCAGTCTTAACCTTGGCGTGATCCTTTCATTTTAATAATGCCATATGTGACATAAACACTAAATTAGGTATTAAATACTTGATAATAACGTGATAAGAAGCAGGAACCAGTGAATCACGTAGACGCCGGCGGCAAGATTCTAGTCACAAATATATCGCGATATCTTTTGTTCAAATCAAAGGAAAATATCTTCAGTGCTACCACGATACGCGGTGCTGATACCTTGTAATTAAAAGTATATCGATTTTAAGTGACTGGATTCCGTATATTTAGGTAATTTATTAGCATTGTCTTTTGGAATTCGTTTATAATTATTTAATTAGAATCATGACGGGAATGCTATAACTACAACAAACTGAGGGTTTTGTCGGACTGTTATTACCTACATTTTGAAAGGGTCCTCAAAACTATCTTTGCATAATGTTTTTTTTTTATGTTAAAAATGGGTATAGCAAAACACTATTAATCAACAAATTACTTTTTACTACTAAAGGTTCTCATAATTGCACTCTACTGAACCTTCTTCTACTCATTATCGAACATAGCCTTAATAATAATAACTTGTAACTAACATAGAAATGCTAAGTAAAAATATTGTGCAATAGACTTAAATTGTGTATCAAAAGCTTTTCTCTCTCTTTCAAACATGACATGCAGTGCGGGACTCCCCGCAGCCTGAAAGACCTGAAAACTTCGGCACTGATTGCATGCAATCGATTCAGAACTGGGTGTAGTGTTGCAACTTGGGAGCCAAGTGTCTGCTAGTAGAAGAAGGCTAGACCTGAAGAGACGTTGTTCATGAAAAGAAATAGGTACGGTATTATATTTGGAATTATTTCATAATGACACCGTACGTGTTGATATGTGAATTCATTGACCGCTCGAAAAACCATGACCATGTTCACAAACATTGTTATTAAACAATTTTCGAGGAATTCTAAAACAGAATCAACGTAAAATTGATTAATTACTAATAAATTATGATAGTGTTGGCAGTTGGTATCAAAGATAAATAGATAAAAGGCTTACAACGACCGAGTTATATTCGTTGCGATAGCTGCAATGATTTCTGATTAACCATGTCATGGTTACGCAAGAAGGATTGGCTAAATATATTTTTTTAATTTTACCTTAAAAATATAGGACCTCATATTTATAAGGCAGAACCACATTTGCCAGCAATTGCTTCTCGATATATTTTTTTACCATCCACTGTATAAGACGTGTGGACAGTCTCTATAATTTGGCATTTTTTTTGTGTGATTTACCTAAAATCTTTTAGTCAGGTCTTTATATTTTGTTTCTATCAGCGAATAAGCATTGCCATACAACGTGGCAATGCTGCCAGCCTTTTGGGCACACTCCCAGTCGAAAGCGATGTGGATGAATTTTTTTGATGACTTATTTTAGTTCTTAGTTTTATTTCGTTTATAATTTTTCTTATTTATTGTGTAGGCTTAGTTTTTATATTATTGTTAATATTTTAAGTTTAATAATTTCAAATAAATTATTACTTCATTATAGAAATTCATAATAACACATTCGTAGGTGGTTTTAATTTAGTTATATTTTTTTTGTATGATTTACCTAGAATCTTTTAGTCAGGTCTTTATATTTTGTTTCTATCACGTTTCTCTTAAAGTAATAGATATTTTTCTTATCATTACAAATTTCCATTAGGAAAAAATTATCATCATTAGATAATAAACCATTTTGGTCTCAATCTGAATATCTCCATGTGACGTCTTATCACTGCTTTGATCATTATTTTTTCTCAAAATACATACAGACGAACCAACAAAACCTCCTATTTTTTAAAACTCGGTTCATCATTCGACTTCTACCTAAAATGAAAACAGCACGAAGATAACAAATCGACATAAAATAAAAACATTTTTCCAAACTTGTCACGTGTCTACCCGGTTCAAAAGATGTGTATCTGTGACAGACATGTTATGGTCTCCACAAAAAGTGTATCAATGAATAATCCTTAAGGCTTAAGCTAACAATATTAGCCACAACAATAGGCTAAACTTTGAATCGGTAGCCGTTACGCTTTTAAACGTCCATTTAACTTTTTTTTAAGCCTGACAGGTAGACTGGGAACGTCGAGGTGATTTGAGGGACAAGTAACCTTTATATAAGTAGGTACTTATAGTAATTTTATATTAAGTATAAATGAAGAATATATTTATTAAATAATTATAACTCAAAATTACAGCTTCGCTACTTACAGTAAATTAAAAAAAATGGTTGGTAACGCTGCGTGCTATTCTCCTATCATAGCACTTTTTATAATGGTCTCTACCACGGAGGTCTCTACTCATGAAGAGTAGGAACGAATACTGTAACATAGATCATATCGAATCCAAATATCATAAATATATGATTTCTTCCACGTTTCCACATTCGTACTTGGGGAACTTGTTATTGCTGTTAAGTTCTAAGTTTCTGCTTAGTTTTAAGTTACGTACATATTTTGTTCAGGCGTTAATCCTGGCGTAGATTTTTCTTGCCACCAACATTGCTTGTAATATTTTATAAGGCGGTTTTGAAAAACTAGAAGAGTAAGGGAATTAAATAAATAACAATAAAATTAAGTTAGTTTATTTAAATAAAATCGTCGTATAAAAATGAGGTATAAACAATAGAATGATTTATTTACACAATTAAGTGGATAGACTACTGTTGGTAACTGTTTCACTGCTGATTATTTATTGTAACAATGTAAAAGAATCAACTTTTGTATCGAAATCAAACGGAAAATAAATTAAGCAACCTAAGTAATTTTGTTAACATTCATATTAATAGTATTAACAGACGATCGAACTTGGTTCGGGCCGGACAGCGGATTTGGTACGCTCCGTACCATATCCGGTCGTCTGGAGAGTTGTCCGCCGAACATTATTATTATTATTTCGTGTCCGGTCGGTTCGATGGTTTGCGCGTCGAATTTGGTCGGCTCCGTACCAAATCCGCCGGTGTGTAAGCTCGGACCGGACAAACGCACGGCAGTCGCGATCGAAACCTTCTGGAGGTAACATTAAGCACATTTGGAAAATTTTCACATTATCACATCTTGCACTTTTATCTTACTAAAAGATCAAGATACAAAAGTTTATTATAAAATGTGCGTAATGTTATTATTAAAATAATGGCCGGATCACATTTTTGAGTAACACAGTTATGTCTAGTCTCAAACTTTAGTAAACAGACCAATTACTTATTCCGAATAGCATTAATTTTTAATGTACTTAAGTAAGTGATGTCCTGAATCTTGGGGCAGAAGTCCCGGAAAAAAATAGTGTCGTAAGGAAGTCTCTTCCTTCTCTATATTAATCGAAGTTTAGGTTAATAAGCCCTACCTATTCCTATCACTCTAATAACTAATAATATACTATAACGAAAATTATAAGGTTGATGTGTAGGCTTTAAGTACTTTAGTACTAAATTCATCACGATTTTTCAAATATATTTTTGCCTACTCCTTTCTTTTTTTTCGTGATGTTTGTGGCGGCATTAAACAACAATCGCAATTTTAGCGCGCTTGGATAACGTCGGAGGCATGACGTCTGACCTGTGTGTACGCCACGCGGAAAGTGCGAGATCCGGCCGTCTGTTGTGACTAGCGGATCTGTACGCCGTACCAAGTCCGCTGTCCGGCCCGAACCAAGTTCGATCGTCTGTTAATACTATAACATACTTAATACCTATTTACACTTTTTACAATGATGTAATTAATTATTATAGAACATAGATACAATTTTGAGTGCTTTAATTAATAAGTTGGTATAATTACAATATTTCAATGTATATTTCGTTAAACAGCAGTTACCTATATATATTGTAAAAGTTTGTCTCGAAGACTGTGCTAAAATTTTAAGCATTGACATTGACATAAGCTTAACTTGCATTGATTAAATATTTTATAAAATATTTTCTTTTAATTAGCAAATTCCAAATAGCAAATAATATGGCAAGATTAAAATTAAGTGGGCATGAGTATCAAAGGTGCAGATTGTAAACGCCTTTACAAGTACACATAGTTATAAACCCTGGCCTGCAACAAATGACCTCCTTTCAAAGTTATCATTACTAAAGCTGTTTTACTATGTTTTTAAATTCACCGCCATTGCAAAAAAAGAGATTTCAGGTCAAGTTTTTCGAAGTAGTTTTACTCCAGGTTGGTCACATTAAAATTTCAATGAAGTGTTCTACTTCAATGTTTTAAATTAGGCGATGAACTTAGAAGTCAGGTTTTTTCTTTTGTTGTTCCGTTGATTGATTTGTTTTATTTGTCCACTTATCATTTTTGAGACTTTGTCTAATATAAACAAAACAAAATCAATCAATCAGATATCATAGGAGAGATTGATGATATTGATATTCTAGATACGCGTACGTTTTCAATACTTATCCGCTTTGATAACATTCACAATTGTCGCCCACTTGGGGCCACGCGTTGCATACAGCCACTATTTTCATAACATAGACTAACATTTACCGTATTTTAATAATATTCTTTAGACAATCACATATCTCACATTCTATTGTTTCAATAGACATATATTTACGATTACTTTGAATGAACATTTATACATTTACTCACATGTTTACTATTATCATCACAAGAAATTCATAACCAATTCCTTTACGCACTAACTTTGTAAGAGCGCTTAACATAAAAAATGTAGAGAGCATACTTAGACCAGTAAAGAATCAATAGACGGAGCTCTAGTTTTTGACTCTCGTTAGATATTTATATAAAAAAAAATACATGCATTTTTATTAAATTGCTGTCATTTGCTTTCGCCTACTGTTTTTACTGGTCACTGTCACCGAGCTTGAACCACGCAGTCTATCCTAACCTACTATACTACAAACTTAGTTCCCCTTCTTGACAGTGGCCCTAAATCCTTGCTTGTCGTCTGCCGTGTAGTGGACCGTGCGCGTCTTGCCGTCCGCGTCGATGAAGCTGTAGAAGCCGTGCACGGTGCCGCCATCTCGCGTCTCTTGCGCCGACTTAGAGTCGCCTGTGGTTTTGTCCTGGAAATACAGAAAATATTCATTGTATTTTCTCTTACACGGGATTCTGTCGTTTTGCATGCAAGTAGGATGATGAGATCTTAACAAAACTTTTGTTGTGTACGTATCTCTACACAACTAAGTAATGTACACATGTATGTATTCAGAGATGAACAAAAATCTTATTTATGTATTTCAGCCATGATCGTCCCACTGCAGGACAGCGACAAAAAATATGAATGTAACAATGTAAATTATTTGAAACCATCGTTGAAAATTATGGTATCAAATAGCCTTTAATGCCAGTCAAAAACAAAAGCACCTTAATGGTAGGTATACAAGCTAAAAACTGATATTTCAATCCAAACAGACTTTGTTCTAACATTATCCATTTGTTAAGGTTAAGATATAAGTTCAAAATCGTGCAGCTATTACGTGCTTATTTTAGGCACATAATTCTATACAATTGGCTATCGATCAGTCTATAATAATAGGGTGTTAACTAGAAGTACGCGAGTAATGTCATGTATTGTTTGCACGTATCCAGAGTCGATTTCTTCAACCGAAGTGGATATTAGCAGTCGTTAAATTATAATAATATGTTCTTGCTACCAATTTCAATATCAATTATGACTGCCGAACAAGTTTCAATCAGACAGACCTTTGTAATTATGTACTACATTCTAGGCGTTAATCTCTCGTGACTATTTAACTAGTTAGCCTTCCTATTTTTTAAACAAAGGTTTCTTTATTCTTTAAATGTTATTAATGGTGGCTTAGAGAGTCAAGGCTGAATCTAAATATGGTAAGCTAAAAAAGTAAATTAATTTCGTACCTATGTCATGAGCAGTTTATTTGAACAAACATTTGTCTTGTTAAATTTAAGTCATGAAACAATTCAGTTTATTAAGTTTTTTTTTAAGGGAAATTATAAGTCTGGCCACAAAATTATTTATTGGACACGTGATTAAACTTCTAATTTTATAACTAAGCAACGGGAAAATGACATAGCCTCTAATAAAATAATTCGTATCTATTACAACGCCCACTAAATATTCTATAGAAAGCGTCTAGTAAAGATCATCAATTATTGTGACTTGTCCTTCTTATTTATGCATTGACACCTAATTTACTAACTCTGCCTCGGATTTAACATCTCGTCACCATTTTACGTTTTACAGCTTAAACGCAATGTCCTCAAAAAAATATAATTCAAGCTTCTACAGAAAGCATAATTTATTATAACTTAGCATGTAAAATAATACATCATATTCTTTTATCGTGAAAATAGCCACTGCATGATTCGGCACGAGTACGCGAGACGACAGCGACAGCGGCCCCGACTCCAAAAAATGGTTAAATTGTATTATAGGTTAATCGTAGTTTAGGTTAGGTTTATTCATATAGATAGGTTATAGAATTATTTTTAACTTTTTAGTGCTTTTATTTTTTTCTAAGTCAGTTTTTTTTTTGCAAAAAAAAAAATATTTGTTTATTTTTAGTGACACGAGGTCATCTTGGCTTCATCATCAGATCTGATAGTAGAATGGTTCTTATTGAACGCAAATGCTTCACGTGTTGTAGAAAATACCAAAATCGCTGTACGTTTTCCTATAAAATTTGAAGAGTTCCCTCGATTTCGCCAAAATTCCATCATCAGATCCCGACTTGGTGACTATGGGACCATTTGGGAAGTATACCCTTTCCAACAAAAAAAATATTTCAAATCGGTTTGAAAGCAACGGAGTTATGCGCGAAAAAACATAAAAAAAAAACATACAAACATCCGAATTGAGAACCTCCTCCTTTTTTAAAGTCGGTTAAAAATAAAGTCTTTTACTTTGTCTCTCCTCAATAGCTTCTGATAATATTAGTGGCCAATATACCGACTATTTGATGACATTTTTAGCAAAATTTTGACGATCAATTAATATGGGATGAGTTACATTTTAAACGTAGGTACTGAGTTATAAAGTTAGAAGCTAAATAAATATATTTTTTGATGTCATTTAATAGTATTTTAGAAGTTTACTGTTAGAATGCATGCTACAAATTTAGATGCTAAAAAATAATCACTATGCTGAGTTGTATTTAGAGTCGTTTACATAGAAGATAACTAGTGGCTAAGATAGTATTATTTAGATGCTCGTTAATTGTGGCTGACTTAGTAATTTAGAAGGCAACATACATTTTTGGGGGCGAATAATGATATTAAAAAGAAGCCTGTTTAATTAGCACCCTTTTTTTAATTGTGTAGGTACTAATGCGCCTAATTGAAAATATCAATAAAACCACAATGCCCAATGGTACGAACGCAATGATTGTACAAAATATGTTACAAAACTGCTTTAATTATAACATTTGTGATTAAAATTATACAGAATTTTATTTAGAATTTGCAAAATGAAGACATTCAATAAATAAATGTAAACCTTAACTTATTGTTACTAACTCTATTTTAGAACAGCTACACGATTTTTTCAAATTCATTATTTCACACAATCTAGAATGTGTCTTAAGTCTATCGAATAAAGTTGATTTTATTTTGTTAAGTGTGGATATGTGGGCACAAGTACAAGGTTACTAGTAAAAAGTATGCGTATACGCATTTGCTCAAGCGCGTGTATACTTGTAAGGTCAAAAGCGTTTTTACGACGCGCGACGCTCTAAATTGCCAAAAGTTCCTGGTTGATTTATTTTTTACATTAAAAAATAATTATTCAGACTCTAAATCGTAATTTTTTCAGTTTAGTTTAGTTTTGCCATCGTTTATAACCTTTCTGCTGTGTATTATTTGCAGTAATATTTTACTAATTAAATGTCCTTGTACGACCACTTTTTTATTTTATTAAAAAAAGTATAAATCAGTTTGATGTACAAAGTTAAAGCAAACAGTACCAATTATGATTGGATTATGTAAAGTAACTTTTCCATCGCATTATTATTATTATGCACATACATAAAACATACATAAACATACCATCACGCCTGTATCCCCGAAGGGTTAGGCAGAGGTGTACCAATGTACACCCACAGTTCGCCGGTATGTTTAGGTCCCATGTAATAGGGGGCGAGCCTATTGCCACTAACCGGGCACAAATCCAAACTCCGACCTGCTACTGAGAATTTCATAGAAAAACCCAATAACACCTTGGTCGACTTGGGAATCGAACCCAAGACCTCTAGCGTAGCAGTCATTATTATGCAGGATGTCCTTATTTACTATTTAGTTACATTTCACCATCGCACAGCGGCCTTCATCCATCGCTCTACAAATTACCAACACGAAAGTCGGGTACTTGAAGTTTACGTAAGGAGCCACACCTACTTTACTTCCTACACTAGCAATGAATTCCGACCACATTCCTTATGTACGATGCATATCGACGAGAATGTATGAGCCAAGGCTTTCGATGTCAGTGTTAAACAAGCAATGGTACATGTGAGATGTAGCGTACGTGTTTTGTTTGAGAATTAGGTGTAATGAATGAATTTGTAAGCTCTCACTCGGTTTGTAATGTTACGTCAGTCATACATATGGAAATGTCCTAGTTACAAGCATAGGAAACACCACTCTTGTTACGTCTGTCAATGATTCGGGGACACTAAAGAATTACTATGACTAATTGACATTATCGTAACCTATATACTCTTCTATATTTTTTATTGTATTGGGTAGCATATGTGAACTTTGAATAAACAAACTGTTTTTAGCTTTTACCATCCCACTGTGTGTGTAAGAATTTCTTTACCCCATGTTACTTTGACGCGCACGTCGCCGCGTCGTATAAATCTATACTTATAATATTATAAAGCTGAAGAGTTTGTTTGTTTGTTTGTTTGTTTGTTTGGTTGAACGCGCTAATCTCAGGAACTACTGGTTCGATTTGAAAAAATCTTTTTGTGTTGGATAGTCCATTTATCGAGGAAGGCTTTAGGATATATAACATCACGCTGCGACTAATAGGAGCAAAACAGCAGTAAAAATTGTTGCAAAAACTGGGAAAACGATTCATTTTTGTAGGCTTTCGATGCGTGCGCTACGTAAACGGTTAGAGTTACCTAAAAATATGTAAGAATAAATTGTTCCTCTTTAAATGATCTAAAAAAATGTCCGCGACGGTATATGTCTATCTTTTAAGATTGACTCACTATAAACTTAAAACTTAAAATTTTGGTCGAAATTAATGCATTATTACCAATTATTGGCTAGAGTTTTATCAACATAATATTAACTAAAATTATAATTTACGCAGAAATACTTTTTTTTTTTGTTTTTTAAACTTCTTCATCGCGATCATAATAACAGAAATTAAGGCGGACGAAGTCGCGGGCAACAGCTAGTTAATTTATATTTCTACAATATGTATCTACGATTAAATTTATTTATTAAATATACTTAATAGAAAATGCATAGCTGCTGAATGAAAGGACTATCAAAAAAGTCTAATTTGCATTTATTTCCAAGTAATGTTAATTAACTTTTTTTAACGGAAAGTCCTTGTGAATTGACAGCTACCTAATCAGATTGCACTAAAAGATAAATTGTATTAGAGTCATTAATATAATATATGTGCAAGGTCCATTAGCACGCCTATTAACCTCATTAAATTGAGGTGCGCGAAAATGATATTACGCAAATTAGCACTATTTACTACAGATAATATTTTCCTAAAGTAATATATATAACTAGTGAATTTATTTTATTAGACACAAGGTTTTACTTAAACAATTGTCAAATAAGTTAGAGGTCCATAAGATCTCATCAGGCGATTTTAATCAATTTTTAATTTTCTACTTCTCGTACGTTTTATCGTTGATATTTCCGAAAATTACTACTTAAGAACATTGTGGAATGTCATAAATTATTGAGTACTAGCTGTGCCTGCAACTTTGTTCGCGTGGATGACGGAGCTTATCAATGAGTCTTTAACCATTAAGGCTGCACACGCGACGGAAGCTTAAAAAATTGAGTAACTTCTCCCGTTTTCCCAACATTTCCCTTCACTGCTCTGCTCCTATTGATTGTAGCGTGATGAAAAGTATACTATAACCTGCCCAGGAGTATAAAGAATAATTGTACCAAGTTTCGTTAACATCCGTCGAGTAGTTTTTGTTTCTATAAGGAACATACAGACAGACAGACAAACAGACAGACAAAAATTTTACTGATTGCATTTTTGGCATCAGTATCGATCACTAATCACCCCCTGATAGTTATTTTGAAAATATATTTAATGTACAGAATTGACCTTTCTACAGATTTATTATAAGTATAGATTAAATGCTTTGAGACAGAGTAATGGTAATAACACTATTAAGTAATAAAAGGCAACTACAGAATTTAAATGACAGTGGCAGCAAAACTATTTATCTAACTGTTGGCTTGTAGGGAAAGTGATCTAAACGGAACTGACCAAGATAATAGTAGTACGGTTAGAATGCATCGCCTGTCGCGTGAAAGTGCACCTATTATAAAACAGCCGTAATTCGTTTATTGTTGGTAATTATTACGTCTACAATAAATAAATACTAAGTTAAACATCTCTAAGTTATAGATAGAACGGCTTTAGTCTTACTTTGCAGTTGTAGTTGTACTACATTCATCATATCCATGCCTTGTTCCCAATTATTTAGGGTTGGCGCCATGCGTATTTAGCTTCCATTCATCTCTGCTACTCGTCATCTCAGCATATACAGTCGTACTACGTTACGAGCTACAAATTACACTCTGTAGAGGTAGAGTAGATCTCTATATATCTGAGATTGGTATATCATAGTTGAGATTTGATGTTTTCCCTATAGTTTAGCTCTTCTTGCAAGTGTCTATCAATGGGAATTAAACTTCCAGTTGCTGCTCTTCCGGCTATTAGGTTAACTGCATCAATTTGTTTCCTTCTCAGCGTAATAAACTGTGAACTAATAATTAAGTAAAATGGGCCGGTAAAAGTAATACCCAGCTCGATGAAAAACTAGTTGATTGTATGGTAATACCGGTAATTGATTGATTATGTAAAGAACTGGTCAAACATGATACGGTTTCGCGAAAGAATTGTACCGTATATTCTGGTCATTCAGGTATCGGGTTCATATATTATACTGTGAAGCCTGAAGACAATTTTGGAGGCCAACTTAAAACATTTTTTTATTACATACTTATTTTGATAAATGGTCTGATTTAAAATATTTATTTATTATTTTAAACGTGGCTATCGTTTTATAGCAATATTTTACTCATCATGAGTAAAACTGGAAAAACTCCAAATACGGTACCCTAATTATTATACAACTTTTGTGTTATATCATAATCATCCGTATTATTACTTGTTGATTTATTTATTAAATGAGCAGTAGTGTGCGATTTGAGTTATTTCTTTGCAGCAAACAGTTGTTTAATTTATCGACTACTAATTGTTGCGCCTATGCCGCAACATCCAGGATGCAATACTCAGTGAGTTTGCAGTAGAAAGAAAAAATAAAATGAACCAAGAAATAAGTCAATAAAGTAATAAAATAACAGAACTGACCTAAGAAATAATTAAACCATATACACCTTGCTCCCTACAAGTAAATACTTGCTTATAGTTATTAGTCTGTAAGGCTTCCTTAAAATAAATAAATAAATAAAATAAATATACTAGAAAAACTGAGATATATGTAACAACATTTTTAGTATAAATTTGTCTTATCATACCTTTGTAGAAAATTATTGCTGACTTCATTACATATTCAAAAATTCCTATGGAGGCTATAGGTACGGGTAGGTACTTCACCTTGAAGTTATATAATCACAAGCTACATAACATTTAATTATCTTATCAAGAATGTAGTTCTACTTCAACTCGAACAATGCAGTTCTCTCAATTATTCAATGTGGTTGGATTGATAGACAATAATTAAGCCGTAGGTTGATTCTGTGATCCAATCGATTGATGGGCCTGTTGGTCTAGTGGTTAGTGACCCTGACTGCTATACCGGAGGTCGCGGGTTCGATTCCCACCCAGGACAAATGTTTGTGTGATGAGCACGATCATTTGTTCTGGTTGTCTGGGTGTAATTTATCTATAATATGTATGTATTTAGAAATATATAAGTATGTTTATCAGTTGTCTGGTTACCATAACACAAGCTCTGCTTAGCTTGGGATCAGATAACCGTGTGTGAGTTGTCCCGGAATATTATTATTATTATTATTATTAATCGATCAGTACCTATGTACAATGGGTAATAATAATATATCGAAATTATGAAACCAAAGTCGAGGCACTTACCGACATGAATACGCTGTTAGTTTTCTTTATATACTTAAATAAAATAATATCTCCTGCCAAAGGACAATCGCAATCGCGTCTGAATTTGACTAACTATTCATATTGACATTGATTGCACTTGATTTATAACCGTCAATCATGTGATTATTAAACCATTAGAATGTTTTGCAAATTGTATTGAATGGGCCGCAAATTATGGGTATCGGAAAATGATTGTCCTAAGTTCGCCACTGTGCAGAAATATTGGCAGTAGACACACTTCGCTGGACTTATTTATTAGTAGTAAAAAAAGATTGTCCAAAAGTTTCACGATTATTTTCGACAGTGTTACAGATATGTGACATCAACCTTGGTTTGGTCACGACATGTCATAGTACTTGTCAAAATGCTTACCTGATTACTTAAGCGTGTAACAATGTTTATAGTGCAATGCCTTTACAATAAAATTGTATTTCGTGCTTGAACTTGACTTTTGATGTAAGATATGAGCTCTTGAAAAATAACGTTATTTTATATTGTCTCGATTTATTTCGTTCGCATGATATTAGGATTTAAGCAAAGAGTTGGTTTGCAGTCTTTGGGAGAAGAAGAAAGCCTTGGATGCTTAATTCATAGAATTTAGTAGCCACATATGTCACAATTATTTTACATAACTAGTCTAGAATTAACTTTTATTTTACTTTTTATATTAAATACATTAACACACTGTGTATGGCCAGCAAAACAATCGTATTTTATTTTGAGGTAGGTACAGTTGTTCGACAATTAAAAAAAAGATCACGACTAAAAGAAAGTGTCTGCTGCGCAGTTAATAACTTTGGTATTTTTCTAAGTCTTATTTTGTCATTGTCAGACGCGATTGCCATGATACCTACACGTATTGCTATTTATTATTTTGTGCTAATACTCATAATAATATTATGCAAGCTTTCTTATAAAGAGTTAAATTCCAGATAGGAATGCAAGTAACATGGTGATTTGAATCAAATAACATAGTCATTTTGGTATTTCGCAATATTCCTGAAAAACAAATGACAAAATGTAAAGTTGACCGAATCTGAATAAAAACATTCTGGAACCTAATTTTGCACAATGGAATACCTAATCAATTCACCCATACTTCCAGGAAACATGTCAGAACTCCAACCACCAAGGTTTAGTTGAACTGAGCGTCAAATAGAAAGCTGGCATCACGCCCCAGCAGGTCGGTAGTTCACACATCGGTTGTTTTGCATAAATACCGGTTATTATTGCTAAATTATAGTTATCAGTTCGGGAACCCACAAAACCCTCTTCTTCCTGCAATTTATCTACTGTTTTTGACCTAGTGAAGTTGGACAAATGTAGCCATGATCGGAATAATCTTAAACCATCTCCAACTTTTTAACATGGTCTTCAACACTTGCCATGTAAGCTTACGACTGCAATATCCAAAAAGGTTATGTAATGATTAAAGAACTTATACCTACGAAATAATGAAGTAAATGTGTCACATTCATCAGTCTGCCATAATATTGGATTTTCTTAATCATTAGGTACATCATTTCCCTAATCGCTGCTAAGGCTACTGGCAAAAACAGATCTTAGATTAACCTTTTGTATAATTCCACTTATTTCCCTAACTAAATATTGTTTACTTTAACATATGCCTATGTACTAGTGTAAACTTGTTTGCTGTCATCCATGCCACCACTACATAAGGTTACGTCTGTCGTACGTCGAAAAATGTGGTGCCATTTACGTTTAATTTTAGAGTTTAGCGCGCACTTCATCAATACAATTGTTAAATTATTTGTGGTATCCTAACAGGAACAAATATATGCAATCCTTAGTATTTTCTTTTTAGGATTCGTTAAACCTTTGTTGGCTATACGAAGATATTAAATAAAGATGCAACCAACACTATCAATTTAAGACAATCTTATTATTTAGTGCTAAGTAAGATGAAATAACGTAAATTTAAAGAGAAACTTTAAAGAGACACAATGCCAAAGTCTAAGCATATAAGGCCGCCATTATATTCTAAAAGTGTATCAAGTAAGATTGACTTAACATTTTTTGCTTACTACAAGATAGTTGATGGTGAAACAAGGCCACTGTCGCAATGGTGTGGGGAACCAGTTCTTATAACTTTCTTATTTCCAATGAAGACTTAAGCATGCTAATATTTGCTGGATCGTTGAGAAATTACATGTTAATGTGATGCTAATATGGTTGCATTATTAATTTTCGCGATGGCATCAGTTTTATGTAATTTATCATCAGTCGTTCTAAAAACCTTCTAAATAATACGTTGAAATATCTGCTTATTACAGAAAACTAAGAACTTGCAAATTTCTTGACAAAGACCCAATACTTTTGGTCTACCCTAGAAATAAACCCGGAAGTCCTAAACAACACAAGTATGATTGATCTGATTTCCTGTTTTTTGTTACGGATCATTCATCGACACTCTTATGAAAACACATTTTTCAACAAAATAATAAATCTTGTAGACTAATAACTGGTGTTTACACCGTAAACAACTGTATTATGAAAACACGTCTATGATTGCGCTTACGCAGCATACAACAATAGAATTAATTTAGTAAACATGCGTACAATATCGTACATTCCTAACAACGTGCGTTTTTACTATTTTTATCTTAGATGGCTACCGGAAGATAATATCAGGTGCATAACTAATAAATGAAAATAACTCTGATGACCATTGTTTAACATTGTCTAGTATCAAGTATGCACTCTTTATATAACATTGTTTAATTTTTGCAAGGAGGTTCATTGTGTTAATATTGAGATAAAAAGGACAGGGTCCATATTGTATCTTTAACTTGTTTTTACTATCTCTGTAACATATGGAATGAAATGAAGAATCGAGTTTAGGTTAAAAAAAAAACTTTAGCAAAACTTAGGTTTCAGGTACCTAATCAATTTTTATACGTTGTAGCTTCGATACTAGAATAAAGTTACTTATTTTATTGTGAATCTAAGATCTGATCCGAGTTTTGTGCATATTTTACTTTGTACCCTATATATTGGCTTTTTTTTTTTCAAATAGTTATATACCATAAAGTAATATTTATTTTGTTATGTAAAAACTGACATTATTTATAATACTTAAACTGACATCATTGTCTAATGACTAATTATTGTTAAAGGCATTTGAAGCTGATAAACATAAAAACGTGCCAGTAAATAAATAACGGTTTTGATCAAAGATAAAGTAAATAATTTGATGTTTAGGCTATGATTGATGTAAGTGACTGCTTCTAATCTGTTATTAAATAATATTGCACTGTTAGTAACTTTTTTAAAAGAAAGCTTGTTCATTCGAAAACATTTCTTTTGGTTGCGAAAATTGACAACCTGATTTTGCATAGCTTTTTTTGGGAAGTATAATAGAAGAAGTCGTTGCGTCTTTGAACCGTATGATTTTATAATATTAAAGCTACTTACATGAACTCCGTACGAAAAGGTGTACTGGGGATGCGGGTCGAACTGCTCAAAGGCCTGCTTAACGTCGGGGTCCCTAGTGTAGTGCGCCAGGCTCAGCGGGCTGCCGCGCACCGACTGGATCTTCTGGAACTTGAATGGCTCCAGCTTCTTCTCAGGCTGGTAATTATTCACAATATCATTCGCGTCCAAATCTCTCACTCCAATCTTAGTAAGTTTCGTATCTTCCGGGTAGAAAATTTTGCTACCCGGAAACTGGTAAGAAGCAATATCTTGGTTCAGAGGACGGAATTGTGGCTTATCAAGTAATTTGTATTCTCCGTGCTGACGGAATATTTTCTCTGGCTCTGATATAGCGTGATAGTAGGGAGATTTAGTTAACTTGTTGATGGCTTTAGCTCTTTCATGTTCTGGTAGTTTTGTGTCAGGGTCATCGAGGTACGCAATCAAGGCATCCTCAAGGTTCTTGTACGTGCTGTAAGCGTATTCTGGTTTTTTCGCTCCCGGTCCAGTGTCATCGTATTTGTTTTCAATAGCGAATTTAATTTGAGATTCTGATGCGACTGATGGTTGTGCGCCCATGACCCGTCGAAGAGAGGTTGCCGATGATACGACTAACATTAAAGGCAACTGTAAGGAAAAGAACCCAATTAGTATTTTAAAAGATACTGAAAGCGTGGATTTTAAGCAAAAAATGTGGATATACACGCAAATCCTCACTTACAGACATACACTCGACAAAAAGAGATTTAATTGTTTAATTTAAATGCTCTAATTAATGCCGTATTTTTTGCAATCTTATCTTTAGATCAAGATTTTTCGCACAGCTGAAGTCCGAACTCAAAATTTCGCAACACCACTCTACTTAAAGGAATCTCAGCATTGTTTTCCTTCCCTAAGGCTGTTCCTGACTTATCTGATGTCCTTGCATCTGCTGCTATCATCGGCCCCACATGGTCAATGCGGCGACCGACTTACTACCAGTTTCCGTGTAACGTACGAACTACGAAAGAACTGTTAACCGCGTTGTTTTTCGAAACCGGTCTTTATACTCATTGTTTTATGGACCACTTATCATTGCGTTGTGGTTACCTAACCGAGTGTTTGAGCCCAATTTAAAGAATGTTTGTTTTCACTCTACTATCATACATTTGTTGGTGTTCTGTGAGTAATTTTGTGGGGACGTAGTTATGCAATTTTAGCAGATTGGATTTATGAATGAAGTATAGAAGCAAAGTGAGGCGCCAGCTTGAACTTTCCTACCTGTTTCTTTATTGAGGTGTTATTCTATTTTTATAATGCGTCCTACGCAGTTACTGAATAAATTGTTTTATACGTTTTTAAGTTTAATTCCTATGCATCATGACCGTATTTTCGAAGAGAACTGTTTGTCTGACGTTTCGTGTATTCTATTGACCCCAATATAGTTAGGAAAAAGGCTAACCAGAAGGTTGTGTAGAATTAGCTTTATATTTGTATAGAAACAATAACAAACCCTATTACATGGTAGCCTTGTAAATGGCAATAATTCTATCTTTTTAACGATACATTGTTTTAGTTTCATGCCGTATAGTTGGGCAATCTCTCTGCTTACCACACACGCAATTTATTAAAAGGCCCAACTGCCCGTAACAAGGGATACAGGTTGAATATTTAATTTGTAATAGTAAGGTCGTTATTTAAAATATTCGAAGGAAGTCGTTGATTATATATTATTTCCTAAATGTTTAGCGTAATTGTGTTTAGTAATTAATATTTAGCCTAAGCGTGTGATGGATACGCATTAATGTTGGTATTCCTAACTTTAAATTTAATTGGGTTTTGCTTTGTTTTTCTATATAAAATTAAGCACCTTCTTTATCACTTCCTTTATATTTTAACCGACTTCCAAAAGAATAAATTCATCTAGTAAAATTATAGCACATTCGACGTCCTTCGCCTGTCACTATTATTCTGAATAGAAACTACATCTTACAAACATGTTCACCTTTTGGAAAACACGGACATGATATTTATGAGATATTTGTTTTAAAACCGATCTAAACTGCTAGTTGTTTTGTTAGGAAATTTCACACGTTCAGCTCCTAAACGACTTCACAGTAATTAGTGAGAAGATGTAAATATCACGCGAATGACAGGCACTTTTGAAATTGTGATATATGAAACCAAATTTAACGAATACAACATGCTTTTTTTCAATATAAGCTTTAAAAGTAAACCAGTTGATTTCGATTTAAAAACTCGACGCCTAATACTTTTAGGCATATGTTAGACATGAAGAAACAACTGTGACCCTATATCTGACCTCTAGCGTGTATTCTCGCATCAGTTTTCTCAAGTATCAATTGTTTCAATGATGGGAACTGATCAGATTACTTGTGCCAGATTTATAACGTGGCAACCCCATGTTATTGTTGATTGTGATATAACTTTATTTACTAAGGTACTAGATTTATCTGCTAAGTAGGTACCGAGTTATTTTGTTAAATTTAATTCTTAGCCTCCGATATCGATTGATTAACAGCTTAGTTAACTAGATAATGAGGTAGTTTAGTATATAATTGACAGTAATTTGCTCATCATAGGCAGATTATCTATAATCAATAATGAAACTTGAGCGGTTTGATTGAAATGCCGATTTTCCTGTTTATTTACACACATGCTCAGGAACTTTGCCCTCGAAACCTAACTTAAAAGATGGCAACGCCATTCCTAAAATTATAGATTTAAAATTGATATAAATAATGCTTTTATTTAGTTCCCTATATTTTGGCTACTTTTTTTTTCTCATTGTTAATTAAATAAATTGATATAAATAATGCTTTTCTACCTTATCGAAAATTTAGGAAACCGGGGACGCATACGCGTATTTAGCAGTAGGTGGGTATATATGGAATTTTGGGTTTAAATAGAAATGGTTAAACTAGAAGATAATACCTATAAGGTCCATAATGATACTGGCTTATACTGTCCGAAAGGAATAATCTTATTATCTCGCATCTCTTCTGACCACACGCCGTTCATCAAAAACTCAATTATGTAGATAGTAATACATTCTCAAGTAATGGATTTCTTATACATGTTATTAAATTAACGTTTCAAAACAACTAGTTTGCCTTAAATCAAAAATGTCGAACGTACATCTTAATGGCTTTTATGGTTTTATGGAGGACAATCTCAAAACGATTGAGAATCTGCAGGCAACTAGACCAAGGTTAGTGATGCCCGGGAGTAATTGCTTTAGTTTCGAAATTGTGCCACGCCTTACAATAAGAGATAAGCTTTAATCCTCTGGTGACCTTATCCACTGTATGTACTGTACAAAGGAAGACTGATTCCCAAGATCTTTTAAGTATATATTAAGTCCTGAGAAACGTTTATAAAATAACTAAGGAAGTTACGAGTATGCCCATGCTTTATCAAGATTTAGGTAAGGTAAACTCATTCTTATAAATCAGTTACATTTCTATTTCTTCTGCTGGTATATTCAAATGTTGAGGTCTGTGCAATTTGTCTGAACAATTTTCTTATTATTTCTCTTTTATTTATTCTGATATCGGTCATGCTCTCACTCTTGTTCCATTCATAATTCTCTCTTGCAATATCTCTACTAAGGCTCTCCACAGCATTTGCTATTTAATGTTTTAAAGAAAGTGTGTGAGATGGCGTTATGATGTAACAAAGTTTTATGTCACATAATAAATAATTAACCAATAAGATTTTTATTTTGTAAGGAACTGTTATTTATGCGCAAACAAATATAACAATAGCATTTAGATTTAGTTTCAAGAATATCTCTTATATATCATGTTTATTTATTTTAACTAACGAATAGGTAAATTTTTCTAATGTTTTAGGAATGACCAACAATAGGAAGAGAAGAAATGATTACTTGCCTATAACAAGTTTCTTAAGTATAAATTATGTTATTGAAATTGATGGCCAACTAACTTGATGTCGCTTATGTGACATTGAGTTAGTCATCAACCATCGGTTTTATGTGTTTATGGTTTCCATCGTAATAAAAGTATTTTCCTATATTGATCGCTGTAAAATCATGCGTTTATTGTTCTCGACAATAGTAAGGATAACAAGATATTTGTTATTTATTTTAGAACTAATTAATATTTATTTTACTTTCCGTCCATGTTGTCCCATTGCTGGGCAAATGCCATTTATTACATTTTTGAATTTCAAATTATCAAAAGTTTTCAATAAAATTTAAAAAAATAGCAACTAACTCCCTTTTAAGTCTTTAAATAATTAAAAATTTAGGTTTGAATCCCCTAATATAAATAAAGACCCTATTAATTAAATCCATAATGATAAAAATATCTTACCAAGTATCTAATCATGATTATTCCTTTTATTTGTAAATGAATAAGAACACAAAAACACTTGCACAATAAATAAAAAGTAAAATCTTTTTCTACACTAGTTTATCGATCTTAAATACGATCGGTGTTAAGTTTGAGTTTGGAACGCGAGCGTTTCGCGCAGGCGCGGTGTGTCAAGTGACTGCGATCAGCAACTCACGCGCATATCATAGCAAACGATTTGATTGTCAGTAATGTCAGTGTTACACACAGTGCATATGATTAATTAAGCTTTATCATATTATTATGTTAATTGACTGAAGAATTTTTTAAATTCTTGCAGATCTGTTGAAGTGACACGGGGGACATTTTTAGCTCTCTCTCTGTGAGATAGAGTTCAAGAAAACATGTGAAAACAAATTTCAACTTTACGTAGCGGATCTAGTCTTTATGATAGATATTTACAAAATACTGTTAAACGGTTAAAAAGGTACGTTTTACAGCCGAATCTAATTGATGCCGATACTATACTTATAGCATTGTCAGTTAGCCCCTTGAGTCACATTTAAGTGAATATTTATTTTAGCTACCAAATACTCTTAGAGAGTTCTAAAACCAAAACCAGATTGCATTAATTAAATTTTTAACGCAGTAGGTATTAGCGATGCAAAAGTGTCCAGACTAAATTCAATTGACATTTCGATCAGGTGACAGTCACAGAACATAACAAAAATTGTGACATGTTTAATTCCAATATTTTTATGCGTCTGGTTCGTCTAGCTTGTTCCGATAGCTACGACTCCGATTTTGTGTCTACGAAACGAATGATTTGAATTGTAGAATTCAATATTTTTCGAAAAGCAGAATCTTGAAAATTTTGTACTATCTTCTTTTAGCCGGATTATTCCAATTTTATCTGATTATAAGAATAAGAAAGAAAAAAATGTAACGAAATATCTGATCTGTCTGTATGTTTGTTTAGCTTATGTGTAGACTGTCTGTTGACAAATAAAAACGGACGGCGGAATGTTATTAGAAATAAAACAGATTAATAAATAAAACATATAAGTAAATGTGATAGACTTCAGATTTAATAATTATTTATGTAATGGTTCAAAACAAACTCTACATTTTAATACATACCTACATTCTTTAAATTTCTCTTTTCTTAATCTGGATTATTTCCTAGATAACATTTATGTATGATAATTTATTTTAAGAGCGGTTCGTTGGGTAAGCACCTAAAGCGCCTTGATACAAATGTAAGCAAATCGCTATTAGATCATTTCGAAACATACAAATAGCCCTAGTTCAATGGCTCTAGTATAGAATTTTAATCGCTTTATAAACGAGAGCAGTTGTGGTTAGAATACATAATTATACAGACCTTATCATGAGATATAAGAGACAATATCATTCGTAATGAGTTGAACCATCTGAAATGTAAGGTCGTAGTAGGTACAAAAAGTATCAATTAAATACCAAAACTCTTTTTTTAAACCGGATAAGAGACCTTCCCTTTTAAAAAAAAACACCTTTCGAAAACAAAGTCTGAGGAAGTGCGAGGACTGCAGGCTGCTTTTACGACCATGTTATTTTGTTTATCTCAATGTTAGAAAGTTTAAACTCATGTAATACTTTTTGCCAATTTCTATAAAAATAGAGCAAATCGAATCCAAGCCAGTCGTTATGCGTGGCCGGTCACCCATCCGATCATTGTACTCAATGAAATTGCCTCACATGTTTTTGGGCCACCATTACCCAAATGAAATCCATCTTATAAAAAATCTATTGTCTGGGTCTACACCTACCTTTTAGAGAAAATAAACTCTATTGTGCAGAACATAGGGAGGTATTTTGATTGTTGTAGTATTTGGTACAAGACTGTATGACCGTAACCTTGGAGCATTTGGTGATTGATTAATACATCCGTCTTGTCATTTCATTACTTGCTTTCCGCGTGTTTTTGTTTAGTTCATTGTACGACGTACTTTTTGTGCTTTTATAATTTATTATGAATCTAAACTCGTCAATAGAAAATAATTTTAAATGCCGTAGAAAACAAATGTTCAAAATTTCAAACCTTCAAGTTAGTAAAAATGTTTTCTTTTCAATTCTTCTGATCCAAATTCTAGTACTCTTCTCTGAAATCGTTAACACACATCTTAACACAATCCATTCACTGCATCTATTCCTTCATCATCTTCTCCATCCCTTCCCTAAAGCACCATCTAACTCATTCTTAACGTTTGCGGAAGTTCAAATAATAATTGTTCCATATAACTGCCGGTTCATGATCGGCATCATGCAGCAGCCACTGGCGCCGAACCCATGATAATTGAGAGTCACGCCTTCGATACCGCCAAGGTTTCGGTCATTAATTTAACAGATTTGACGTAACAAAGGCTGTTTAGAACAATTTAGATGTGTATGCCTAGACCTACTGTTCGCGGCCTTGTAGGCGTGAAATGATCTTATTTATCCGGGTTAAACACGTTAGGTTAGACTAGTTTTGTTTTAGATATAGGTACTCGTGTATATAATGCTGGCGTACAGTAGCAGTAGCTTAGATCCGGAAGCTAAACGTATTCCAAGTAGACATGGCCCTAAACCGAGATGTAAGAGTATTTCTTGAGCGACCTTTTCCACAAACCTTCAGATGAAACAATGAATGTTGACTGGTTGCCAAGTCAATGAACTTATTTTTATTATATTTTTGTAGATTAACATCTTAAATAAATAATTTATGTATGAAAGTTTGCGCTTGGAAATACGAGTGGAAGAGTTTACAAGCACATACTAAAATTACTTACGTTATCCTTCGATTAGCACTTTTTTCTTTGTTACCTTTTTCTTAGCAGCAGACAGCCTTCGAATAGTTTACTTTTAATATAAAAACAGAATATGGTTAAATAACTCCAACAATAGTTTTATTACGTACCCACAGACATGTACCTAATGTGTTTGTTCGTAAAGCGTTGAGATTTAATTACCCTTCCATACCTAACTGTTTTATTACTAGATACCTACACCGTCCTGTTCAAGCATTTTACCATGATCATACATTGCCTCGCGTTTGTGTATCTTTATTTTTCTCTAATCGTTATTTTGCAGAGGAGAGTCCCACTATTTTCTTCCATGATTTACATTCAACTGTTTTCTATAAAACTTTCTGGCTGAACCTGTAAGTAAGATTATAGTTCAGGGATCCCAACGTAAAAATCAAGCGAGTCCATTATGGAGTCACACTCAGATTTTTATGTCCAGGTTGAAATAGATGCTTTCACCGTTATTGTACAGTAATTATTATTATTTCCATTTTCAGTTTGGTTTCTAGAAAAAGCTTGTGCCTATACAAAATAGAGTATAGGTATTACAAAAATATCTCTGGCAAAAATGTCTCATTTGGGGGAAAAATCGTCTAATTTTATCGGTAGCTGTGCGCGGCGGCGGAGGGGGCTGGGGTAGTCCGATCCATCACGGCCGCTGTCACATGCCATTAGCCAGGCCTAAACATTACGGCTGCTGGAAAGTAGGTACGGGACTCCATTTACTATATAATTTTTATGAAATTATATACATATTTTTTTCATTGTAACATGATATTTCCTTCGATACCTTAGTACCTACCGTATCTGATTTTTTTCATGTAAGTAAGTTCTAACACATTTCTGAATAGCTGAAGCTTAACCTTGTTTTAAAAAATACAGTTTATAGGTATATTCTATTTGTACTTATAAAATGCCAGTTTAATACCTAGAACTAGGCAAACCTAGCATAATTTTCTACCAATTTTGCGGGAAATACAGAAACATATTTCTGTAATTAGATATAACTACTTAGTAACCTAGGGCTACTATTACTTATTTCTTACCAAATACTAACGCCATATTAATATAACTTATTTACACAATTTGTAATATTTAATTATATATTACAAATTGTTTTGAGATAATCATTGCCGACCGTACCTACTGATGTTATTTAGATACATAACTAAATAAGTTGTAATTGCGAAATTTTTGGTCTAATTGACGGATATCTGACTATGTAAAGTAATAGAACTGTGGCTACATAGCGTATATAACAGTATTATTTTTTGTATAGCGACATCTAATATTTGCAATACCTTTACAATACTTTCTTCCGTCCGTACAAGCGCGATACTTCTCACAAATGTAGGCGTAAATACAAATATCTCCATCCGACTTGGTCTCAGTCAGCATATATATACCTATGTATAAGCTATGTATGTAGATATATACGTAACTTTATGTTGTGGTATTTACCTGACATTCAAAGAATATTGTATTACTTGCTTTTCGCTAACTCTGGAAGGAACTGTAAACGCTCAACTTTACTTATTTTATCTATCCTTCCATTTACTAGATAAGGCATTAGGATTTTGTTCTATAAGTACTCATCATCATCATCATCCCAAGTCTTCATGATCCCACTGCTGGGCATAGGGCTCTCTTTTCTCGGGCAATTATATAACCATAATTGTGTTTACTGAAAGACGTCATCAAAATTTTAGTTTTTGGTGTACTTATCTAGTTCAGAAAAGCCTTTATCACCTTCACTTAAATCTCATTACTACCTATACAGTAGGCTGTAGGACACGCCTACCCAAAAAGGGAGTTTGGGTAATCTGTGTTGGAACGAGAACCTAGCTCAGGTTTTAACTGATCGAGTTTATAAGTAAAATCTTTAAACATAAATAATAAGACTGGAAGGTTTTTTGAAAGATAATCACTGAATGTTGTGTGTCTAAAGAATTAGCCTTACTTTAAAATCACTGTCTAAGTACTGACCCTCTTTATAAAACACTCTATTGAATTAAACCGCGCTATCAAGTTAAATAGGGCGTTTGATATATTTAAAATATAGGATACCCCTTGCTATCAACAGCTAGTGACTTTAAATTATACTTGGATCTAACGCTTTGTATCAACCATCAACTTTTGTATTAACTGACAAAAAAAATAACCTGTTCTATTTTTACTTTAGATATTTTAATGCTGCTCAAGACCTAAGTACCTAGTAAGTACGACTAGTGGCTCATATCAGACATAATTTGTTAAGTTTCGCCGCATACCTAGCTAGAATCATAGCCAATGTAATCATAGTAAGTAACTTTTAAAACAAGAGACAATGAAAAAAAATTGGAGTATGGAGCAAAAAGAAAGCATCTGATTACCAACTAATTTGTTTATGAAATTCTTGCGTATTGTTCGAAACCCCGAAGCGCTAAACACTTGGACATAGTTGATGTCACTCGTACACGGCGCCGTCCAAACTTAGCCACGTGATGGATCGCTGCAATTTTGTTCTTGCTTGTCTTGCCGAAGTGGAGGTAACTGTTCACGCTTGCTGCTATTTTTAATACTTTGTAACATCTACAATATAATATACTCGTATGTTTGAATATCAACCGAAATTATTGTTGGTATTTTTAAAAGTTTGCTTACGATAGATACTCATGAGTTTCGTTGTAGCTGTTTGAAATTTTCTGATGAGACCTGATGAGTGATTTTTATCTCCAAGATCTCTGGGATTATTTTTTGGGTCTACGCAAAATACACTAGTAACAGGCTTAAATTAAAAGAAACTCCCTAATTACTTGTCAATTGTAGTAGGTACAACAGAACAACCAGTTTCTGCTGCACATACTCGAAATCATTTTGATGTCTCTATTTTACATTTTGTAACTTAGGTACATTATTTCACTTGGCACTTCACAATATCCAAACCAAAAAGTTTAAAACCATTCAAATTGTGAATATCTGTGTTCCAATATTCACAGCATCTGTCAACTGTTGTCGATAGTTGATGGATCACTATCACACATTCGGGAAACACTTTTATAGTAAAATGCATTCTAAAACGCAAGTAGGTAGTATACTTGAGCTGCACTTGATTGACATGTCCGTGTATTTGTTAAAATTAAATAAATTAAATTAGGTGCGCGAGCTCAAACTAAAAATGCTAAGGTTCTGAATGTAGGCTTAGCATATTTTTTAGCATTGAGCATATTGCGAGCTTCTGGTCCTGGGTAATTTATAAATATATCATACAGAAGGACAAGACGTAGGTATGTTACAAAGGTAACTTGTTTTTATATTCTGTTATTGATTATATAGTTATGAAGAAATTTCATTTCAGACAACGGTACTATTTTTACTAGAAGACTACAATTCAAGCTTACATACCCAGTATAGGGCAGCATTATATAAAATTGTAGGAGCGTCTCGTCGATCCATCATTCTGTCATCGGACGTCCCCCGGCGCGGACGTCTGTCGCACAAAAGCAACATTTCGCTAAAATCGCACGAATTCGCTATTGTATGGATTTATCGTTCATTCGTGACGGATTTGCAATGTTGATTACATTGTTATTTTAATTTAGATGTATTTTTATATCGACATCTGTATCGATTGTTGCAAATTCTTCCTCACTCGATCATTCAAAAAATGATTTTTGGAATGATCGAGTGAGGAAGACATTTCAATAACAATCCTATGCTGTTTTCCTAACAATATTGGGAATTAAAGCATCAAGGCAAGATTCTTTTCCATCTGTGAACTACATTACTTGCCCAAAAGTCTCAATTTACAAGAGTCTATATGGATTCAAACATCTAGAATTAGATACAAGTAGGTAAACAAGTCGCATATTACAACTGTGACCCTTGGCAATAGTTGGGAAACTACGATCCGGAGTACTGACTAACGTCGAAACCATATTTACAGGTGGCAAGAATCATAAACTCTCTGATGAAACTCACAAATGAATAAGTTGTAAGTTTTACTAGTTAAATGTGACCCGAGTGTGTGTGAGTAGGTAAACCTATTAAGTCAAAAGTGAGCAAGTATAATCAACATGGTTGATAATTATTATTTTCATGCGACATAGGTGTCGCCATCTAGTAAAGTAAAAGGTTAACCTCCTTTTAGTTACAGCAACAGATATAGAAGTGGACTTTTTAAATAAATAAAACATAGTAGTTTATAATAATATAACATTATTTATTACCAGGTTGTTCTTATTTTCATTGAGTTTAAAACACGGACACCCTGTCTAAATAAATTTCATTATAACGCCATCTATGAATTCAATTACAAAACTCTTTGAACTGTCACAACTTGCAGCATGACAACACAAATGCAAAAATAACATTTTCGTGAATACTTTTATATAAATCTCGTTTTGTATATAAGTAATTCTAACTTGATATGCGTAATAAATTTTCATCATAAAATACTTGTGCAAGCTACTTAGTACTAAATAAATCTAAGAGATGGCGCTGAATTAAATAACCAAGTCGCAATAACATAACTAACAATATATTGATAGATTTATCTAATCTCCATACAATATACATAACATCACAATAGCAATGAAGCTCGGCTTATACACAATGAAACGATTTTTGTATAAAATAAATAAAAGTATTTACACTTTACGAAAGTCTCCGATATCAGTGGGACTTCCCTAGAGATTCCCATTTACTGGCTGCTTGCTGCACTGATTCTGTGAAAAGAATGAAAAACATATAATTAGTTAGCACAATTAAATAAAATAAACTAAGAAAACCATAAATGTTCGGAATAGTAGTTACGGTAATCAACAAAGTACGGTTGTTCCTATTTACTAGACTTAATTTTTTTGTTATTGTCATGTCTCAAAATTTGAAGCTTGTTCAGTATTTGTGATGAGGTAGCCCCAAATGTCACGTCACAATGTCTCATCAACTCTGACTGACCTCCAACCATAGTCGGCCTCTAGCTAAAGTAGTCTCCTACTCTTATACATAAGTCAAAATTGGCTTTCGCGGTTCGCACTACCAGATAATGCGGGGAGGGTACAAAAAAAATCCTCCCATGTCGATTGTCATGAGTTTGCAATACGTTTTTGTCCTCAGTCAAGGGAAATCACCACCGGTTTTTTAGAGTGTAGGACGTCAAGTACCTCTTTGATGGGTGAAAATAATTAATTAATAAAAAAAAATCTTATGGATGCCATTGTCAGAACTAGATTTCTTTTAAATAAAAGAAAGAATCCTTAAAATGCCCAGGGTTTGCCCTGTCGAAAACAAACAAAAAAATATATGTACAGTCGAATTGGGAACCTCCTCCTTTTGTGAAGTTGGTTAAAATAGTAGTAACGTACTTGTTCCCGAGCACGGCGCTGACGGCGGCGACGACGTCCGTGGCGCGCGGCAAGGCGAGTCCCTCCAGCGAGCGCGTGTAGGGCATCGGCACGTCCGCGCCCGTCACGCGCCACGCCGGCGCGTCCAGCTCGAAGAACGACGGAGACTCCATCACGCGCGCGCAGATCTCCGCGCCGATACCTGCCAATATAACAAGCTCTTAACTATGCTCTCGGTTAGCCGTGTCTGCCGTCCGTAGTTGATCAGTGTCAGTCATGTTAATTGAAATGGGTGATAAACATTTAGCGAATCGTTTGCGTCTTTCGATAGGACTTGATGTGATGGATCGACACAACGTGCCGCGCTCTTTTGTAAACACGGCTTGGATTTTAGATATGCATACATGATTATTTATTCTTTAATTTTATTTTTAACTTATTAGTATTTTTAATAAAAGTTTGGGAAAACACGAGCAATTTGTGTTTAGGCGGCCTAAGGTCTTGGTACAATGTGTACCAAGTAACATGTCATTGTCAGTTTGGTCATGTCACCTGCTAAACAATAGATAGAGCATGGCTAGACTGTCAAGGGATATAGGTAAAAGTAATTACCGGACTGAGGCCATCCCTGTTCAATAGTGACGAGGTGGTGTGTCTTCGCGATGGAGCGCGCGATCGTGTTGAAGTCCAGTGGCCTGATGGACCGCAGGTTGATGACCTCGCATTCAATGCCTGAAACAGTACACGTGATAATTTCTTACACAGAAGACTAAAGGGTGAGATCGACTCGATTTGTTGGGTTTTGTAGGCTCGCCTGTGAAGCTTGCTCATCGATCACCACAAAACCGCGGTTTTATTTGGTGACGAGTTAGGCTTGTGGCTCGTAGGCATGTTTGCGACTTGGCACAGCGCGCTGTAAAACAACAGTTTTGCTTACTCCTGTACCAGACACGACGAGCCGCGAATAAAGCCGACGCGGGCTTTACTGAGAGCTCGTGGCTCGCCTCGTCGATCGCACTCCTAATTAAGGTAAAGAAGTGCAACTTCGCTTTGGAGCATTGACGAGGACCACCACACATTATGTATAATGTTGGTATCGTACCGTTCCCGGCGAGTTCGTTGGCGGCCTGCAGCGCGGTGTCGGTGGCTCTGCCCGCGCACACCAGCGTCACGTGGCGACCCTCACGCTCCACCTTCGCCTGACCTGAGAAAGACATACATTATAATATATACTGTCATTATATCCTCCTTGTCAATTTTCTCCACTACATGTGATATTGAGTGGTTTCTGGACGTTTATAAGCAAGTTTTCGGTATTTTTGGGCCATACTTAGCTAGAGCTCTTTCACAAACGTGCATCATGCCCAAGTGATTTTGGAGTAGGTTCTATTCTTACCGAAAAACCAGTATTTTACACAAAACTATATATGATAGCATTAAAAGAATAATTTCGAAAAGATCAGGAATATTACATGGATTCAAGAAAATAGTACATACCAATGGGAACAACGAAGTCTGATGAAAGCGCTTCATCGGACATGGGGAATGGAATACCGTAGAGTATTTCGTCTTCAAGTACTACAACTGGATCGGGGTCCCTGATGGCTGCCTTTAATAGACCTGTGAAGAAAATGTCATCATCATATTTTGGTCAACTTGCAATGGGATCCACAACTTTGCTTGCCCGTTTATTCGACAGACTGCGCAATCACAATTATGCAGAGGAACTAGTCCATAATATTACAATAGTTCAGAATTTGGAACTGACAATGCTTAGAAGCATTCAAATTAAAAAGGAAGACGTGTTTATTTGACGGATTAGAAGGTCTAAAAGTTAGCATAAGTTTTGAGTACTGACAATCTGGTTACCGACTTATTCTAAAAGCGCGGGGCTTTCTATGTAATTGTCTGGCTTTTCATGCTCTTCGATCTCCAACCTACCTTTGGCATCTTCAGAGGAGTACGGCATGACGACCTTCAAGCCGGGACAGTGGCTGTACCAGGCGGCGAAGCACTGCGAGTGCTGCGCCGCCACGCCGGCCGCCGCGCCGTTGGGGCCACGGAACACGATGGGTACGGGCACCTGACCCGCTGACATGTAGAACGTTTTCGCTGCTGAGTTTATGATCTGGAAAGGGAATTTTGCGTTATAATAGATGATACCTATTTTGACTGTTAAGTTATTAAAATGTATGTATTTAGTTTAGTAATATATAAGTATGTTTATCAGTTGTCTTGTTACCAAAGTACAATCTCTGCATAGTTTGGGATCAGATGACCGTGCGTGAGTTGTCCCAGGAAGTTATTATTATTACTTTTCGTTTATTTGCAATAAAATTTCGATTACAGATTTTTCGTAGGTTATCGATACATGATAATAACGAATCTACATTTTATAACTGTATACTGTACCAGGCCCATTAAAAAAAACTTTTTAAGTGAATTGAATTACATCAAAATTGATCACGCGACATTGTAATGAAATAGCATACTCTGGTATCAACTGGTTTTCAACGATTACTACCTCATTAGTTCTTAGCAATCTGTCGTTGGTCTCAGGTTATCAAAACAATTATATTGTTTGATTCTCATGCAAGGTTATGATAATATTGTGACGAAGACTTTGCCGTTAGTTTGAGAATTAATAATGGAAGCCGGGACTTGGTCGGAATGTGCGGTATAACAAAAGTATAACAAAGGTCAGGAAATATAAAGTTTGGAAAAACAAATTACCATTATTTAAATTCTTAGGGTGCGTCCACATCTGACGAACGAGCATTACACGAGCAGCTCGCGAGCTGCTCCCGAGCCGTTCGCGAACCGAGCGGCGCGCGCACGTCTGTCAGATGGCGTAATTGACATGAGTGCGTTCGCGGCATGTTCGCGAGCGGCTAGCGAACGGCTCGCGATCGAATCGCGAGCGGCTCGTGTAATCCTCGTTCGTCAGATGTGGACTTTTATAAGATGGGCTATAATTTCCAAATCATGTGGAATAAGCCTCTAAAGTATTTTTAATCACTGTTCCAATTAGTTTATGTTAAACCATTTTTCCGCATACAAGGTACAAGTGTAAATACAAAACAATCAGAATGTGATAAGATAGCTGTCTACAATTTGATTATTTAACGCGTAAATCTCGTAGACATCTTTGTATGATAGTTTTATCTAATCTGTGTAATTATCAGAGGAATGTCAAGTCAAGTGCAAGAAATAAAAACATTGAATGCAAATCTAGAACTATTTCAAGTATACTGCTCTTATGCAAGAAGATTATGGCATGTGATTGTGCAACTTGATTTTTATACTTATCAGAGAGTGTTGCTAAAAATGTCATAGTTGTTCATCAACTAGTTTTTCCAGACAGAAATGATTGCTACGCTGGTTTATTATCCTTATAAAGAAGATAAACCAAAATTGCTTAAGATTAGACATTTTTTAATTGACGAGATTATGACAAGACTAGACTTGCAGAACATAAAGTATTAATTAAATAGTGATTTTTAAATAGTGAGTCTCTTAGTGAACTAGTTATTTTACTTAAGGAAAAATTATGTTGGTATATTTCCATACATTCTTTTTCTTTCAAAAATTTTACAATGTGCCATTATTAAGAACCTAGGTCTTTGTTAGTTGAATCAAATAATAAAAAAAGCTTTATACATACATGATCAATGGCCTGCATGGAGAAGTTGAATGTCATGAACTCGCAGATAGGTTTGAGGCCAGCGAATGCCGCACCCACAGCGATGCCGGCAAACCCAATCTCTGTGATTGGTGTGTCAATGACCCGCTTGTCACCATATTTCTTCCATAGACCCCTAAAATACAATATTAAGATTTGTAATTATAGCACAATATCTAAAAACTGTCTATCATTCAATTATGACTAAGGCAAGCAAGATTTTTTTGCCAAACCCAGACTTTAAACATTAAAAAAACAACTTACATTTAAACGTTATACAAATAAAAAAATAGCCTGTATAAATTAACTTCTTTAGGTAAAAATTAAACATAAATGAAAAAAACAATTACTAAGGATAATATTTTGTTTTATGTAAGTTTTTTTCTATACATACAAATAAATCGCATCTTATAACTAAATATATATATAACTATATATTTCATGAGAAATTCTTGAAATAAATAGTAGCATAAAAATCTATATTATAACATCTGAACAATGTTCAATTATTTTTTAAACTATAGATGTATTTTTATTCTTGTACTCAGTATTATTAAAATTTTAATCTGTATATAGAAACACTTTTGAAATTAAAATCTTGTTGGATTCTCTAAATCATTGAGACTGTTACCATTACCGTAAAGAACCAAAATATTTCTGATATTATGCACAATATGCGTCAATGAGAATGATTGTATGAATTAAATAAATAAATAAATGAATGCAGACAACATCACATACATTGCTCTGAACCCAAAGTAAGTTGCTAAAGCACTTGTGTTATGGAATTCAGAAACAACGAAGGTACCACAAACACCCAGACCCGAGACAATGTAGAAAATTAATATTACACTGCCAAAAAATATGGCTGTAATGTGGTATTTCATTGGTTATGTGTGGTTCTCACCAACATATTTGTTTATCAAGTTATTTAAAATATTTGGTTGTCAAACTTGAATTAAATTGTTGAGGAACTCTGAACATAGGTATATATTGTATAAAGATCAATGAAATGTGGTAAATTAAACAAGAATTGTGTCAAGTGGCTCCTGACATTGTATTGGATGTGCAGTTTGGGTCTTATTGTGACAATGTAAAAGATGCATCTCAGACCTTCGTTAAGGTTACATTCTAATTGAATTCCGTCAACAAACTTTTTGGTTATGTAACATTGCAATATATTTTTCTCACAGAAAAATATTGTAACTGAATGTTTGGACATGTTCATTGATGGTGTTCTATTGTATTACAACATATATGTAGTTTTTTCACGCTACAGGCAGACAGAGACGACTGTATGTGAATGGGTTAAATAGTTTCACTCTAACCTTGTCACTTTGTAGGCACCATCATATTGAGCTACTTCTTCACCCAATACGAAGACCTTCTCGTCTTTCTCCATCTCCTCATCGATCGCCTGGTTTAAGGCATCACGCACAGTCACAGGCTTCGAGGCTAGAGCCCTGGATGTTGAAAAGTTACGGCGAGGTAGCCGCGACAGCCAACCGAACAGAACCGGCGACGATTTCAACGCCATTTTCACTTCAAATCTATAACTTTACACTTAAAAACTAAATAAATAGCACTTATATGCCTACAGAGAAATAATTTTAATAGATTTTTGATGAAAATGGTGTTAAAATCGTTATTTTGATTCGACGAAGGATGAATGGAGGTCGAAACTCGCTAAGATGTGAAGTTCGTTCGCACGGTACGTGTCAAACTAATGTCAATTGTCAAATATAAGTATGGTCCAATTCACTCAATTCTTGGATGACTGTAAAATTCAAACTCAACTTTAGTGGGCTGTGTTAAGGTTTTGTGTTAAATAGCATGCTCTGTAAAAACTGGAATACCATGAAGTTTTTTCATTATTTATTCTGCGGTATTTTACCATATGGATTCGAGCCATACCGACTGGCCCATACTTCAACAAGTTCACCTTTAGTTCCTTTTTAAATTGGGTTTTATTGATGTAATTGATTCCGGTTGTAGCTAAAGTTTATTATGTTACTACCGATTGCCGATGTCCATATTATTGATAGTGTTCAAATAAGACAATGAAATCTGTTCTTCATTCATGGCTATGCTTTTAATTTTGTTTTACGTCGCTACCTATATTTACTTGATCATTATAAAATGAGAAAATGAAAAGAAGTTAAGTAGCACAATATGAATATTAAATTTCAATGATGTTGTTTTTCCTCAAACTAAGTAAGTCAAGGTTGGCCTTTATTCAGCCTAGTCTGGACATACCTATACAGTATACATACACTGACGATAATTGTAAAAGGACGTTTATTGACCGTGTATTTATGGCTGTTGGTTGCCTAAGCTTCCTTAACTAATTTGTAGGTACTATTTTACTGTAAGGAGCTTTAGGTGTTTTTTTGGCACCTATACTTACTTTCTTTTACTTCCATATTATATTATAATCTTATCTGTACTCGGCCCACAGTAAAATTTGATTGTAATATCAGTAAAAAATGGTTGTAATGGTACAACTTTTACCTAATTATATCACATACTTATTTTTTACTAAGTTGTAAAAAAAAAGTAGGTGGGTATGCTATGGGTAGGTTGAATAGGTACCCTACGCCTTATGCATTATATTAATTAAAGAGGACATTCAACTTCACTTAATAGGCCTTTTGGAAACTTCGCAAAAAAGGGTTCATAACAATAAATGGCCAGACCACTTATTTAAGTACCAATAGCTTTTCTCTCATTATAACCCCGGTATAATAAAAGCTGGCTTACTAATTACCCGGCCGACCGCGGCTACCCCATCGTAATTCCCTTATACCTTTCCACACATCATTAATTATCCCCACAGGCTTCTAAAACAGGGATCTCGTAAATAAACTAATATGTGTGCAAACTTGGGTCGGCCGTCCTGGCCGGAGGAAGGGACTGGTCCCACTGATCGCGATAAGCGGGGATCCAGGCGTATCTTGTGGGCTAATGAAATACTTATACACATAGTTTTACTTATAGTTATGTAAAAAATAATTACGAAATTTTGTAGTAAACTCGATGTAGTGTCGTTTTGAGTATAAAGGGTGTAAGATTATAAGTGATACTAGCTCAATTGGTAGACAAGGTGAAAAAGAAGATTTTACATCCAGAAGAATTAACATTTTCAACTTTTTTTGCCAATCTAAGAAAATAAATAAGGAACACTATAATAATAGTACTGACTATATAGAGTTCCTTATTTATTTATTTTCTTGAGGCTTGTAGAACTTTCAAATATGGGTCATCTGTTGCCCGCTGCCTGGAGTCTTTCGGACGTTTCCCAAAATGCGGCCAAAAACAGACTGCCATTAAATCTTTACAGTTGCACGCGGCCTTGGCCCATTTACGCCCGGCCTTAACTCTTTACCGGAAAACCCGTATCTTACATGTAACATAACGTTTTACGTTCCGTAAAGGAATCCTTGTAAAAATTGCACGATATCTGACGATTGAGCACTTCAACTTAATGGTCATGTGAAGGTTAACTTCAGAGCTAGTTAATGGTCTTTTTATTTCTACCGATAAAGGCTTGACCATTTGCCTAACGATTTAGGTTATACTAAGGCTCTCTGTCTGTATAAAATTAATCTGGAATTTATGCCAAGGACAAACTTGAAATGTCGTCAATAGTTTAGAAATTTAGTAAATCAAAATTGCGGATTCAGTTTAAGTTTGAGCTTCTTTGATGTCAACTTCAGAACTGAAGCAAGGTTGCGGTGTAAAACATAAATAATTGGGGTTCCCAATACAATAGTTTAGCATAATCGCACCAAGTAGATTACGTAAATAAACGTTAAAAAAACCTACTGGTTTTATAATTTATTTTCTTGAGATTCTCACATAAACGAACCACTAACAATGATCCTTAAGCATAATTTAACCAATCTCACATTAAAACAAACTCATTGGCCCTTGAAACTCAAGTCTTCAAAACCAGGTCAACAGTAGCCTTAAGTGTAATATAACAAACTGCTTTAGGTCTGCCCTATTTAGTCCTAAAACTGCGAATGTTCCTAAATTTGCATAAAATCGCTTGTTATTCTTATAGCCCACCCTTGAGTGTGAAAGTAGACTTAAGGAAATTAAATTGAATTCTAGAGTGCTACGAAGTGGGACAAACCCAGATCCAGTTTAATTTGGAGTATTTCAAGATTTTGATTTTTTTTATCAGCTCGCATCGATATCAAAAGAGGATAGTGATAAGCAATCTAGTTGCGCCACTTTTTATTTTTGTTCACTTCCAAGCTTTCATATTAAAATTTATTTACATGCTTTGAATGGGCTATGGGAAGTAATCAAACATGCAACAGCAACCGACTTACTGCATCGATCAATTAACTTAACTTTTCTCAAAAATATTAATTATCGAATTAGCATTTGCTGAGGTCGATGACCGGTTTACCTTAATGACTTTAAAATAACCTACAATTTACTTAACCGGTTCCCAAGCTCGTTTATCTAAATAGATCTATTTATCTAACGCTGAAGAGGAACGCCTTATTGCCAAATACTAGCTTCCATTACTTAGCGTAGGTATTATATATACAGTCAACAACACATTAGAGGTAACACTTTATCAATTACAGGACCTTTATGTGGAAGCCGTAAGGTCGATATTGTTTATTTGTGCGTTTCTACAATCTTGCGGTCCAGCGTACTTTTAAGATTTATTATTGGATAGGTTAGGTCTAGACGTTCCGATAAATTATTTGTCTTCCGCTTTAAAGTTACGCCCCGGATTGGAGTTTTCTCGCATGTCCTGAGTTTATTTAAAGATATAAATCTTACATGCACAAAAACTAACGCTTCTTTAAAAGAAACATTTATAAACGATTATATAATGCCGATAACAAATATTTTAACGTGTTTTTCAGCCTTTAGCTTTTTCATTTAGAAATTAATATAGCTTATCTACACAAACGCTTGTATTGGTATCTTTTAGCTTTCAGCCTTTTTACTCGTCTCACAGACTTTCCTCGTAACGTAAATCACGTAAATCAGAAATAATTATACCAATCGGCAATTAGCTCCAATGCTCAACTAAATATTGTGCGTAGGTTTACTTTTCAAATCATATTTATTGTTTGAATGTTTAGTTGGGTACCAAAATTAATAATTGTGTAAATCTTAGCGGTTTTAATAAATATTATATTACTTGCCGCTTGCCAACTAGAAATGATAGGTATCTGAGATTTATGTGAAAAATATTATAAAAATGATTACTTATTTCAAAGAGGGTGAAAAACACGAATTATATTACAATCCTCGATTACTCGCGCTCAAGAGAACATAAATAAAAGAATTGTCTGCTTTGTTACTTTGGTTTGAAACATTGATATTAAAAACATTCTGTATAAATTCAATGTTTTTTTTTTTGTATAAATTATGATTTTTATTGTATACCTATACTGAAGAGAAAACATGTGGATGTGTTATGAAATCAGGCGTGAAAAGCATGACATAATTGATAGTATTTTAAGTAATAAACGTAAAAATATTGATAGTTTACATTCGTCGATTATAATGATAACGTTCTGTGGCAACAAACATAAAAAAACAGTCCTATTGAGTACCTCCTCTTTTTTTAAAGTCGGTTACAAAGGAGCAGTCACACAGTGTACAAACATGTTTCTAAGCAATAAAGTATAAACAAACCTTTTCTATTTTCCCTGTACAAGCTTACAACATAAGTGATTGATACTCTCCAAGGTTTGCTGGTCAGCAGCTCTCCCGCAGCCTCTCATTACGTATGTGCATACTTAAGTAAGGTAGTCCAGTTAATTACCACTTACCTACTGGAAGTAATAGTTCTGCCGAAAATCGTTCCTTAAATATTTTAGTCACTAGAACTTTAACTGTCGACATTCAGTAGGATATATTTAATGTTGTCACAAATGAATGAGTTCATTGCGAAACCATTCCCCTAAAAATGTTTTGATTGGAATTTGAACTAGTAAAAATAAGATTAAGGTCTTACCTGTGCGTTGTGTGTAATCGAAAACATAGCTAATGGTTTTAGTAATTTCGACAGGACACAAAAACTGACTGGTTTTTGGTAAATTAAATAACTTTTATTGTTGTTTGCATTTTATGATGAACATTCATTAGAATATAGTCATCTGTAATTCATTTAAAGCTACGAGTGACAAATTGCGCCTAAGATAGAAATAGATTTACATGATTATGAGCTAAAAAAACAACCTACATAAAAACGTAATGAGTAATGCTCATATTGAAATCGCATCAGACGCACTTGAAATTACGATGGTCCATTATAATGAGGCGGTGGTTTACTACTGTCTGAAGCTTAGGTTTACAGCGTGGTTATAATTTTTATTGGTAATAAATCGCACATAACTTTAGGTACAACCTAATTTTGAGGCTTATAACATAGTCACGTTTTAGTGTTTAATTAATAAAATACGAGCCTCATAGGACATGTTAGGCTGCGAGCTGGGTTAAAGCTTACATACTGTGAAGACCTAGACTAGACTAGTTAACTAATCTTTCGAATTAAAATTATTGGAAACTTTCCAATAAGTCAGCCAGGTAGAGTTCACAGATTACGTGTTCTATTAATAGGACCGAATCTAACCACTTTCCTTCGGTTTCGAGTTAATTCAGCAAATTACACTATAAAATCAAACAATTTTGCTGGATGTAATATTATTTTAACGGTTGACTTCCCCCAAAATTTGTTGGAAATAGTTTCATGACTAAACAAGACCATCCTTGGATCTGTTTGTCCAGGCAAGGCTGGTGGCTATAGGCGGAGGCCAATTAATTGAGACCACTTGATACACAGAACTAGGACTTGGTTATGGAATTATGGAATTTTCGATAGTATATATAAACTGAGATTTTAGAAATGCGATAACTATCATCTCTTTGTTTACCTATAACCGGAAACTCAAGAATGGATACACGCAAGTATTGTTAAAGGGGTTGTATCAAGATAAGGCTAGGATTGTAGATATGATAAGTACAATATATTTTTAATGGCCTACAGGAAAATAATCAACCACAGACCTCATAAACTAAAATTCTGACACTGATAAATTAAAAAATAGTAATTAAATCAAATCAAAATCAAATCAAAAAAATATTTATTTAACTTAGGCTACAAAGTAGCACTTATCAAACGTCAATTATTATTACAATAGGACAGCACCCTAGGGGTCGGTTCATATCCGGCGGCAAAGGCAGCGCGCAACATCGGCCGCGCAACGCCAGAACGAGCAAACACACAACAAAACATCCAACCACTCACACCTGACGCACCAACGCGTCATCAGGTCAGTGTGAAAGGCTGAATGCTCCACCATGCGCCCGCCCGCCCCAGCGCCACGCGACCGACAACACGCGACGCCACCACCGCCAGACATGAACCGACCCCAAATCGCCCACCCTTCACCGCTTCCTAAGTGCTTTGGCTGAGGAGAAGAAACGGCGCAACAAACTCCTCAGTAGCACGCTGTCATTACATTAAAAATAATAAATAATATCAAATAATAACAATAACAATAAGGGACCGCGCAAAGTGAACAAGTGGTTAAGGTAGATGGGTATCATACTATTTAAGAGTGAAAAGTATTGTCTACGTGGAGACCAAGGTCAGCAGAACGACCAGTCACCGCAAGCGGCACCCGTTCACGAGTATGACGCAAGGATCAGCCATCCCCTCCCTCGCCATATTAGAGGGAAGGAGGAGACCCGACCCAAGACGCCACCGCAGGCAATGACAACTAAGGGAGCATGACGAAACTGCTGCCGGCTTAAAGGCAAAAAAAAATAAAACAAAAGGAATTCTATGTTCAAATTAGAAGAAAACCCCAAGCACTGATTCACTGCACAGTCCCTTATCAAAGCGGCATTAAAATAGTATACCAATATACATGCGTATAACTGCATTAATAATAAAACAAATTAAACAATATATAGTTACATACAGAGTGTATGCCAATCAATTTGGAACAATAATTAGATTTGTATACTAATAAAGTTATAAAATGTCAAATCAGCAAAGTAATAATAATAATAAAAGTTAAATTATACAATAGTATAATTGTATCAAAATATAGTAACATACTATTTGTATGGCAGTCAAAAATAAACAAAAAAAAATAATATAAAATGGGAAAAAATTATCCCAGTAATTCAATTCAGAACCGTCTTGTGTCTATCAAGGCGACCAACAGTTTTTATCGTTTAAATAGTCATTTAATGTATAGTAGGCTTTCTTACAGAGCCTTGTTTTGACTACTGATTTAAATGAATTAAATGGTAATTCTAACATACTAGGAGGCAGCTTGTTGTAGATACGAATGCTAAGTCCTATAAATGAGTTATGCACCTTGTGAAGCCGGTGGGATGTAGTGCATAACTTATGCTTATTTCTAGTATTAATGTTGTGTATGTCACTCTTTTTAGTGTAGAGGTGAATATTTTGTCTAATGTATAATATATTGGCTAGAATAAATTGTGAGGCAACGGTTAGAATCTCAATTTCCTTAAAACGCTCCCTAAGTGAGACCTTAGCGCCTAGCTGGTAAATAGACCTAACAGCTCGTTTTTGCAGAATAAATATTGTTTCAATATCTGCAGCCTTACCCCACAACAGAATGCCATAGGACATAACGCTGTGAAAGTAACTAAAGTACACTAATCGAGCTGTATCCACGTCCGTTAGCTGCCTAACTTTCCTAACTGCATATGCTGCTGAACTCAGTTTGCTTGCAAGGTATGAAATATGAGCTGCCCATTTAAGTCTACTATCTATTGTAATACCTAAAAAGACGGTCGATTCTACAGTCTCCAGCACTTCATTACTAACAATTATATTTGGACCTAGATTTTTAACGTTTGGCATTACAAATTTAATGCACTTCGTTTTCTTAGCATTTAGTACTAAGTTATTAACAGTAAACCAATTTGTTGCCTTTAAAAGTGCACTGTTAATGTGATCAAAACTATCACTATTTCTATTCACTTTAAATATGAGTGACGTGTCGTCAGCGAAAAGTACAGTATTGCAGATACCTTCTAAATAAAACGGCAAGTCATTTATATATACCAGGAATAAAAAAGGACCCAGTATAGAACCCTGGGGCACACCTAATTTAACCGGAAGTGGCCTAGATTTTACGCCATTAACATCTACACATTGAAGGCGCTGCTTTAAATAAGAATCCATTAAGTTAAGGGCTATATCCTGTATACCGTAATATTTAAGTTTAGCGAGTAGTGTGTCGTGATGAACGCAATCAAATGCCTTAGAAAGGTCACAAAAAACGCCTATGGCATTTTGTGAATTCTCCCAGGCGCTATAGACGTGACTTAATAAAGCTACACCGGCATCAGTTGTTGAGCGACCCTTTGTAAAACCATACTGTTCATTGTGGAGCAGCTTATTTACATTAAAAAAACCTAATAATTGCTGTAATATTAACTTTTCAAAGATTTTACTAAACGCGGGTAATATTGATATGGGTCTAAAATTACTCACTTCACTTTTAACACCGGATTTAAATAATGGTATAACTTTACTGTACTTCATGAGGTCTGGGAATATTCCCAAATCGACACATTTGTTAAAAGTAACAACAAGATAAGGAGCAACATCATCTATGATAATATTTAATAACTTTACAGAAATACCCCAAAAATCGCCAGTATTTTTTAAATTGAGTGATTTGAATGTAGTTATAACATCCCGTGAGGTGACATGTTGAAAGGTAAAAATTGAGTGACATTTTGGGGCGCAAGTTAGCATTATGTTTTCCGCGGCAACCGTGGATGAGTGTAAGGAGCAAGTTGTGGCTATCGGAATGTTAGCAAAAAAGTCATTAAAAATCTGAGCTACGTCTACTGCTTCGCTAATTAATTTATTGTTATCAACTATCTCTAATTGATTATCGCGTTTGGAACATTTACCCGTTTCGTTATTAATAATTGACCAGGTCGTTTTAATTTTGTTTTTCGATTGCTTTATTTTATCACTAATAAATTTAGCCTTGGCCATGTTACAAACTCGTTTAAAAGTTTTAGAGTAAAGTCTAACATAATTCAAAAATGACTCATCAAATTTATATTTTTTCATTCCATATAACTCATACAGTCTCGCTCTACTTTTATATATACCAGCCGTGGCCCATTGGTTAAATGGAGCTATGGTATTCTGAACACTTATGGTTTTAGTTCTAAAAGATTTTTGAAATTCGTTTTTAACAACGTCAAAGAGAGTTCCATAGATGTCGTTAGGATTCTCAAATTCTAAAATTGATGGTTTTATTTTAGAAACAACCCTCTCTTTAAAACGATTACAACAACTAACAGTATACGGTCTACATTCAATTTTTCGCAACTTCTTTAACACTAAGTGTGGGAAACTAGCTAATTGTCAACAGTGGTCTGATGTTATGTCAGTCAAGATTTGTTTACTATTAGCATCACAATTACTAAATATATTATCAAGACAGGTAGAAGAAGAGGATGTGATTCTAGTGGGCTCGCAAAATAAGTTATTCAAATCGAAAGACCTAAACAGATTAAGTAGCCTAGTAGTGGTAACAGTAACATCTAAAATATTCACATTAAAATCCCCACAGACGATTATATTTTTCCTACTCGACTTAATTTTATTAAGTGAATCCTCCATCACTGTTTCAAATAAATTAAAATCACCTATAGGGGGCCGATAGACACACACTATAACATATCGCTCTAGCTCAACACAAGACAGCTCAATAGTGCGCTCGATAGAAAGATTTACAATATCTAACCGCTCTTTACACTTAACAATATCTGATACAATAATCAGAGATCCACCACGAATAGTATTCTTTCTTACGAACGCACTTTGTACAGAATTACCAGGAATGTTAAAACAATTTAATTCATGACCATTTAACCAATGTTCTGTCAAACATAACACCTGAACATTGTAGTTTTCTATAAATAAACTTAATTCTAGATCTTTGCCGGAGAGACCCTGCATATTTTGATGTATAACATTCAATTGATGCAGCCCACCCGTTGTCCCACCTTGTAGTTTAAACTACAAGATGTATCTAAAGAGGTATTAGTACTACTACTAACACATTCAATAGTCTTAAGTACATTGCTAGTACCAGTGTCACATAGTAAATTATATGCTAAAAGCTTAGCAATTTGTCTCTTACAGCTAATGGACATATACATTGTATATTTGGTTAATTTATACTTTTTTATAAACTTATTGCAATCAAAGTATGATACAATTTCATTATGGTGGTGGCATATTGTATATATAAACATGTTTAAATTAAAGATATACTCATTCTGAGAGCTGGTCAAGTTATTTGAGTATGGCAATGCACAGAAAACGAATTTACAATTATTACTCTTATTGATATCTAACATCAACTGAACACATTGAATAATGTCTTTTTTAGTAACATTTAGGCTATCACCATACAGTAATACAGCAGTGGAATCTTTATTAAATTGAGACTGTGCAATAGATTTTGTCAACTTACTGAAGCTGGCACCTGGAACACAAATATTTGTAACATGGTGCTGGGAATAGCGGTTAATTAACCTACCAAAGTTTTGGCCTATCTTGTCTGTAAACATGTATGAGGTCTTATTTGATACTAATTTATCAGGATAGTCTATTTTGTGCTCCTCAATTGTTTGTATCACTTCAGGAATGGGTTGTATCTCTTCAGGAGCAGGTAAGGCAAGTTGTGGTTCAGAGCTCGGCGTGGAGCCAGAGCAGGTACAGCACAGATTGTTTGCGAGTGACTCATAACGCTCTGCATTATACCTCACCAGATCCACAAGCTCACCCGCCTCCACCAAGCGCTCCTGAAGGTGTATTTGAGAAGCAGTATACTTTTCAAAGATATCATTTAGTGTCTTTTGCTTCTCAAGTAATTGATACTTTAATGACTGTACCTCATTATCATATACAGATCTACACAATTCTAATTCAGTAGTAGAATTTTGTAATTGACTAATAAAATTAATTTTCTGTTTTCTAAGACCTAAGTTAACTCTATTTGTATTCTGTTTTATTATACTTTTCTGGTACTTTTTAATGAGCCTATTAATTCTTATGTATTTCTTTAATTTGTTATGACTATTAAAAATAGTAGGTTTGGACAAAGAATCATTCCCAGTTAAATCAATGATAACAGGTTGCTTTTCACATCCTAGCCCGGAGACACTACCAACCAACTCATTATACAGGCTACAGGTGTTGGACGCCTGTTCAGTATTTCGTTGTGATTTTAATAGTGTTATAGACCTATACGCCTCACTAAGTTCACACTCCAGTTCAGCTATCCGTGTCAATGACTGCTCATGTGTGTCCATACAGTGTTGATAGTCAGCCACTATTTGTCGGAGCTGTTGATGTTGGTTGTGAATGTCTATGTGCTGAATGTGAAGTTCAGATAGCTCAGACTTCAGTTCCGAATTCTTGTCTATAATTTTCTTTAGTTCCACTTCGCTGTCATCCCTCTCCTGTAGCAGCTCTTTGCAAAGAGCCTTCGCAGACTCTAACTCCTTCAGTGTAGCCCTCAATTTGTCCTCCATGGAAGCAGCTCTGCGGGTCAGCATGACTAACACACAGAGGCACCTGGAATATTATGAAAGACAGCTAAGTACTGTGAAAGGAAGGTTTCTTGAGTAACGAAAGGAAAGAGTGGGAAAAAAAGAAAACTTTAAAACAAAATGAAGAAATTGAGAAAATAAACTAAGAAATTAAAATGTTGTAAAAAAAAATGAAACTCAATTAAAGTAACAGAAAGAGAATTGATTATAAACTGTTTTAACATAAACCTTTTTATGAGTTTTACTATAAGTAATATTGTAAAGATACTTTCAATTAGTTAAACAGATGTAGGTAGATGAATGAAATTAAGTATCTTTAAAGTTTTTATTTGATTAAATATACTAATAAATGCTACACTATTATTAATATTGTATAAGGAGTGAGTTTACTTGGTGAGATTTAAATATTTACTTAAAACAAACAAGGATGAAACAGCAAAATCAGCTGTTTGTCAAACTATGATAAATTACTCGAGGTGAAAGTAGTTTGCATGTGAATACAATAATATAAAGTCAAAAGTTATCCTAAAGCCTAATTTATATTATAAAGTAATGGAATTAAAACTAGTACTTCCCCGGTTTTAAGAAGTTTTGAAAATCAATCCGTTGACAGTTGACACGGCCGCCGGAACTCTTGAGTAGATTTTCACTTAATTTACGTATTATAATGTCTGATTAACACACGCACTTAGTAAATTAGTACTTTATGCATTGATTTATACACAATTTATAACAATTTATCTATAATTTTAATATTTTTATCAAATTATTACACGGAGTCGTTTTAAATTATTACTAGACATCGCGAAAGACTGACAGGCCTTAAACTTTACCTAGCAGTGAGAGCTAACGTATGCTAACAAAAAAATAACTAATATTATCTATAACTTCATATTATAACATCCGTAAATAAAAGAAAACATGCAAAAGTAGGAAAAAATCTCAATTACGCTGGTACAAATAAATTTTATGTGTAATTATACTTAAATATAATAAATAGAAAGCTATATACATGTACGGTGGACGCCGAGTTCGTTAATAAAGTCAGTTTATGGGTGATAAAACGTGATTCCCCATGAACGACGCCTGTAAGGAATGTCACGACTATCGTATAAATATAACGATTTCAAAAACAAAGTGTTTAAGTAGGTATAGTATAAGGTGTAGGTATACTAAAATAAGCAAGAAACGCATTTTCCTATTGAAACTATAACATTACTTTTCTTAGACAATGTCGCGGGTGCGTCACATGCCTTTTAAGCCCTGTTTGGTTAAACAATTATATCATTAAGGCAGGTTTCAATGATTTAAACATGACAGACACGTTTTACTAAGAAATAATTTATATGGGTCAATAAGAATGACAAAAGAATTACTTAATATAAAAGTAACAAATCAAAAGAAACGTTCCCTTCTTCCTTCAAACCCATATTTAGTTGTGTCTATGATCTACGTCACAGGACGACGACCCCGTCGCAACACATTACACCCTTTGATAGCTCCATATAACCAGAGGAAAGAAAACCACAGAAAACCAACCGCGTATCCCATGTCTTGTAATTATGTTATAAAATATAAGTTATTTTAATTATCTTGACAATGCCAAATTACCGCTAAGAAAGAACATACTTTCCCACATTTTACAGGAAAACGCATCGCTAAGATTTCTGTTATTTCGATATTCATTAACAACAGGACTTTTAACTGTGCCGATTGTCCATTGCTCTTGAAAGTAATGTAGCTCAGGACAATATATTTATTTAGGTATAGTGTGAAGTAGGCCTTCTGTATGTATTTTTACGTGGTGAGAAAGTCAAGTCGCTTTTCTGATGAATTCGTCCGTTTACTCGAGTTAATTCGTTTGTTTGTCCGCTGAAGTGAGGTACCGATTAATTTAGAATTAAGATCTAGGATTTCCCCTTACACTTCAGTATTTCCACGAACATTTGTTAAATACCTAGCTGACCTTTCAATTGTAACAAGCTGTAAGTTGATTTTTGTTTGACCAAAAGACTACTTAAAGGTTTTTTAAGGCATTAGTAGCCATGTTCCACTGAACCAAATTTTAGAGCTGGAATCAATTAGGTACATTAATACTATTTTAAATTCACGACACAGAATTTGAGAAATTCGAAGTGCAGAATACTTTTCAACAGTAACAGTTTTTATTTCTGAACAGAATAAGATGTACCTATCCTATGTCTCTGGTTTATAAAGGCAACGTCATGGATACGCATGTGCAAGGGAATGGCCGGAAATCAAGTGTTACTGAAACTACACCCTTCTTTGGACAAACAACGTGCTGAAAATTACGTTTGCTTGGTATGTGAATGACCGCGTAATGATTATTGGAGGTGGCCTGAATGCACATGGATAGTCACTTTGTCTGATTCTGAAGTAGTATAGGGAGCTTAATGAGTGAATTTCCTGTATCAATTTAATTAACTTGCGAGCGTGATGTGTCTCTATATTAATTCTTGTAGTACTTATGGCTAGTCTCAGTGTCCCACTGTTTTCTCTGAAGTATCTAGAACCCTCTGTTCTTTAATGTACTGACTATTCTCATCAGAATCTTTCGAGACGCCATCTTTAGGCAGTCACTCTGGTACAGGCCTTTTACAAATAATTTTAGTATAGATCTTGTCGATATGACGCCGCTAGTAAAGACGTAAAATCTTCTGACGTACATCGACGCACGTAATGTTAAGTGTTGTCAACGAAAGGAGAAAATTAGATACTTTTGTGTATTCGTAATAAAACTAAAATGCGATCACATTGTGTACAAAATATTTATGATCTACAGACGTAGATGAGTTAATCTGCAGTTTATAGGTTGAGAAAGAAGAGCAGTAACTACTGCGTCACGTATGTCTTTTAGTCATCTATAAAGTTTTCCATTTTTTCGAAAGCAGGTAACTGTACCTTGCCCTTTATTTCCTTATTTACTGACTTTAAACAAGAAAAGTTTCGAACTGGAATGTTATAAGTAGTAATGGGAAAAATCTGTTGCAATTTATGAAACTTATTTACCAATTAGCTCCTGAAAGCTTCGTGTCAGGCGAATCCTGTTCGGTAGACGATATATCTGACCGCAGACAAAGCAAGAAATAAAGTGTCCAAAAATGTAATATTTTCTCAGATAAGTTCCTAAATACGTCATTGATTTTTATCTATTACTCATAAAGATATTCTTCTATCTGCACTCAACGTGACAATCATTAACAAAACAGACCACGTTCTTCAAACAGTCTTAGTTTGAGGGATCACGCAATTCCAGCTATCTTCAACAATAAAAAATCGTGTGTCAAAGAACTTTGTATTTAATGTTTGGAGTAAAGTGTTCCCCGAAGAAGTTTTATAATCTTTCCTGCAAATGTGTTTCGGACGAAAATTTGATGGATCCTGTCTTGTTTCATTTTCGGGCTCTATTTTTAGATACAAATGGAAGGGTATATTTTTAGAGCGTCTTTGGTACTTTAATTTTATTTTCCATGTTATAAATAATTAGTTCTAGAAAGTTACACTGATAATAGAATTCAAAGAATTCGATTCAGTTCTGAGGTATGCCTAGCTCGTAGCAAGTGGAAATTCGTGGTATCTGCCTACAACTATGACGAACAGGCATAACTTCATGATCTTGTATATTATGTATTTGGTAAAATATACAGAATACTAATTGATTACTTAGATTACTAATTGAAATCTATGTAAGATTTTCACTTGTGTAAAATCAGTTATAACTTCAAATGTTTTTAAAATAGTGTACCCATGTATTGTAATTACTTTGATAAATTGCTTTATTTCTAGACAGTAGTTAAAACTCAAAGATTTTTATAAACCATGTATAAAGTGTTAAAAACGTGCTCGTAAATGTTGTTGAGGTATTTTCACCAATTTTGGGGTTATGTGCAGCAATGAAATATTACAATAAAAAGAAATTAACGTGTGTATTGAGACATTGCACTGTACTTTACGATGTCGCGGTATGTTGTTTTGCTTGTATTACCTTTTCTGGTACCTTCACGCTTTGTATCCCCATGAGGGGTAGGTAGTCGTAATACTACGATGTGTTATTGAACAAAGTGCATTACTTGTGTTATTAAAATTTGATTCTATGAAGTCTAGACTTTCAAATCTTTTTCTCGGTATAGTTTTATAAAGAAGAGCTGGAGCTAATAATTGTTCTTTTTAGAATTACTTTTATAATCAAAGTCGGTGTAAGTTTTATTATAATATTTTTACATTTTTGGTTTGGTTCTTGCTAAACGAAGTGCACACAGAAATGTATCTAGTTTAGTTTCAGTTTTAAAAGACTCAACCCTTTTATTTAAGGGTTAATAAAATTGAAGTTTTTGGACCTTATTAAAAGCTGCACACTAGGACTAAAATTAAAAGTTTGTGCAAGAGAGCATCAAATTAAAAATGACACGATCCTTCATACATTTTATCTTTAAACTGCTTCTTCCGACCATCCCACACTTCAGTCCAGTCCAGTCAAATCCAGTCTTTTGTAAAGGAACCTAATATCTTACTGTTTACATACTTTGACAATTACCTTTTAGTGCTAAAGTTTAAATCTAGATTCATTAGATGTTCTTCTCAGCCCTAAGTCTACATTAAAGGGGTTCATTGCCTTATGGTAAGGGCGACTCGATTAGTGTTTACAACAATAAATAACTCGATTACCGAAGGTGCTATCTATGAAATTCCAATAAAAGGTGAAAGCGGAAGTCTATATAAAAATGCTTCGCACACAATATTCGTTTTCGGTCAGGGGTGTAGCCATAAACTGCGCCTTGAATTACAGCCTTAATGTCCTATTGTGCGCGGTACACCGACCCAAGTTTTATTACCACAGAAATAACTACGTTTCATTCAAAATCATCGGCCCCTCCCGATTATTTTATAAGATTTATAATGGACGATATAAATATCAGTATTTTATGATGATTTTATGACGCGTTTTTTAATTTTCGTTTAAGTCTTGTAAACATCTACATAATAGCCTGCGGTGAGCTCTTTCTTATCTTTTAACGGATTTATCCAGTTCAATGGATAGTGAATTTAATCTTTTTTTTTAAGCAGAAAAAGGTTAGTAGAACTGAAATATTGGACGGAATACCGATTGAATTGAATTACAGTAATCTGATTGGCTAAGCCTGATTTATGTGTAGGTGATATTAAACTCTTTCAATATGTTCTTTCTATTACCATAAATGTAATTCACTGAAAAACCGTAACTAAAACTATCTTACTATTTACTACTTGATAACTTCATTTTCTGTAATATAAACTTATCTATTTTTTCCATTTTACGTAATGTAGGTACTCTTCATAGCACACTACTTTAAGTTCAAAAATGTAATAACCGTTTTATATACCAACACACGGTCAGGATAAAACTTTACTTAAAAAATCCCTTAAGAAAACTTGTAAACAACTTTGTAGGCAGTTTTTCCGCTTTCCTAGAAGTTGATTACTAAACAAAAACCTATCTAAGTTCAATGACTCCTTGATTACAGATAGCGGACGAGACAGAGTGACAATCTTAACGCGATGTTACAGGAGACCCACTGAACGTAAACATGTACCGGCTTAATAATTACATACAATTACATAATGGTTTACCTTCAAACAAATAAATGTCTTTCTAATGTTTTTGGTTCGTTAATAGGTCTTTTTGTGTAGTTGGCTGTGCCACTCTGCGGAATAAATATATTTCTTCTTTTAAGTTAATACGAAATGAGGATGGGGGTCTATACAAAAATGCATTACAGGCCTCAGCCATCCTATACGAGATACGAGACTGTAAAATCACAATAGGGTAGATGACTGGGTATGAAAAGTCAAAATCAATTTAGTCCACCATTTAGAAAATCAAAATATAGTAGACACGTATTTTTTCTTTTACCAAATCAATTACAAAATACGAAGATAAACGCTTTAAAGTTCAGGGGTGGGGGCTTGTGACGTCACGGGTTGGTACATTTTTTGCTTAGACGTGACGTCACTTAACATATTAAAGGACACGACTGCTGTGGACGTCGTCAATAGAATACTTTGAAACGGCGGGCGTTTTTTTAGGTATATTTATTTTATTTTGAACCTTATTCTAATACAAATACAGGTTTCAAGTCATAAATAATTCTTACAAAAAAAAACCCTCTTCAAATAAGTCTTATATGGTTTTCTTATGGATCCCACTGTCATAACTGGACCAAAATGGGACCACACTGGAAGCACCACCTTTCAAATAAAAAAGGAATCATCCAAATCAGTTTACCCAGTCGAAAGTTCTGAGGTAACAAACATAAAACAAAAATACAGTCGAATTGAGTACCTCCTCCTATTTGAAGTCGGTTAAAAATATTTAGTGTCACATCGTAATCGTTTTTTTTTCGTCTAAATGTCATATCACAAGCAACTTAATCATTTACAAGGTGATAGGACCTTCACAGCCGTCAAATTTTTTTGTATGGAAGTTGACTGTGTCATATCACTAATTATATTATCGATGGGAACCGAGTGTCCTTCAACATGTTAAGATTGTACGATGTCACGTGCCATGTACTCACTATATCTTCATATTTTTTTGTTTACGGGTCCAACAAAAAAATATATGTGTAATATTTTATATCATCGTAAAGATGGACCAAAAAATAAAAATTGGTCAACATCCCAATTCGACTACGCAGAAATAAATAATGTTATTAAAGAGTGGGGATGAGCTCAGCTTACTAAAAAAGGTTGTTGTTTAGACCTTCTGTGGTTTGATTACAGTCAGGCTTGACTTTTCTCAGGTTAGGCACGATTTGAATGGATCAGACGATACACTAAACGGCACAAAACATTAGCATGAAATTACAACATCGCCAATAAACATTAAATACATAACTACTTTACCCAAAACCCTGTAATTGAAACGCTTCTTCATTACACAATCAAACATAAAGTAATACTGATATAATAAATTGCACAAATTAATTAATATAACAATGAAAAGCCGCTTATCTGCGCTCGTGCCATAAAACAACCTAAACGTGTCAAACGCCACACACAGCCCCCACACAACCTTTGTGATCAAGCATTTGTTTAACGCCTACGATATGTTTGTAAAGTATACAATAAGAATCGAGCTCTTTCTTGTTCACATTTAGCAAAAATGAGGATGAACTTTAAACATGCTAGTGACACTTGATTATAGATAATTTAAAATGCATTTTCGTATAATTATCATAGCAGATGAATAATTATGTAGCTACTTCAGACTTTAAACATAAACAAGTTGCAGAGGATATAAAAGAGTGCATCGTCATAACAAAACTTTTAACAGTTTTTCTACGGACATATTGATAAATCTGTTTGAGAAATCATCAATAGACAAAGTTTTAAACCATGCACTGATGCACACATTTCATCAATTTATTTCAACTAGTTCTGGTAAATTTATATGAAAAGTAACGAATATTATCGTCTTAAGATCTCTAAATTTACATAAAATCTATTGTCACTATTAGCTTATGTAAATTAGAATAGATTTACAAATATTGGAGCAGTTCAATCATCCGAAGTTCTGTCTTCTGTACAATTATTAGACTTCACAGAAAGTCTTTTTACATCGGTTCGAGTCGAAGGCATTGACATTTGGTGAACTCTCCATTTCGGTTTGTTGTTTTGTCATTTTGGTTATGGTGCATTATGTACAAATGTGATTTAAAAAAAATGTTTTTGTCTTTATACCAAAAAGACAAGAGAGCTCAAGCTCTCAGAATTCAAAATTTTTAGTTTTCCGGAATAATTTCAAAATTTTTAGTTTTCTAAATGGGAAATTTTTAACAAAAAATCTGAACGTTTTGTTAACAAGATTATTTTTGGTAAAGAATAGATGAGTTTGGGTATGTTATAAACTGATACTCGTATGTTTACAATATAGACATATTCCGCGATTTCCGAACTACTCAGTGCCGAAATATCCAGGCAATTACCATATGAATATCTAAGTATAGAATAAATAATATGCGCTATGCCCGATATCAGTATTCTTCTTAAGTATTACTGAAAAAAGCATCTATTATTACCTATGTAACTACATTAGAATATTGTTAATGGGAGCTACTTCTGCCAAACTGCAAAGTTTGTTGTCAGATGTTTATTTAAACGCTTTTTAATTTTTTTTTTCATTCTCGGAACAATCATACTGGCCATCTGAACAATGACAATCCTTCAAAATGAGCAAAAGTTGTCACAAGTAGGTTCGTAGAACATTTCCTTATTAAACACGTGTCACAGTGGTATTCTATCGCAGCACCTACATAGAAGAGACAGGCACCTACAGAGAGTATTTACTATTGAACTAAAGACAGAAAACAATAGTCTAAGTATTCATTGCACCAAGGTCGCATAAATAGTTCAAGATCAATTTCACCGGCACACCATCCTACACGAATACCAAGATGCTGCTTCGAACTAATATTGAAGTACAACTTATTACGAGCTCGACTAATGAGTTCTAGTTTCTTATGTCAGTGTGAACTTTATGCATAACTATAAGACGATCAGCTATTAGCTTGTCTATTGGTTGGCGTGAAGAAGTAGAGTGTGACCCAAGAAGCTTTGCGCCAGTGGTCAACATGTCTGCCTCAACCACAGGCATTTCTGTCCGGTGTACTAATTGTCCGTCATCTGCCCAGCGTATAAGATATTACGCTTGCTACTTATGCTCAACTACGGTTGTTCTCAAAACTTGCAGCTTTGGATTCAGAGACAAAATATTTATGTTTTGACATAAGGGCAGTATTGAGTTTGAAGTTCAAAGATTATTAAGTGTCTGCCGTGTGCATGATTTTCATTAAGTGATCATATAGTTAGCTAGCTACAGTAAATAAGTATAAAGTGACAATGACTGTCTGCTAAACATAGAGGATCCTCAAATTGTAAAGGATTGAAACTGATTGTAATTAAGACATTTTAATTTCTCTCAAACGATTTGCTACTTTATATTTGAGTACCTTTATTTTTCATCAATTTAATTGCAACGCCATCTAAGCTTGACCCTTGTCAATAGAAAACAAACACTTGACGGCGATTGTTTTTTATTTAATAGCTTGACGCCGTAAAAATGGTCTCAAGCTAGTTTTATTATAATTGTATTCATTCTTTAACGAGGCAATTCGTAATAAAACATTGAAAATTTCGATATTTGAGCAAGTTATCCATAATGTTTTGTTATTTGCATAGTAATAAAACCTATTTTAAATAGATTTAACGCAACAGGTGCAAAAATACTAATGGAAATTGCCCAAAATAAATAATTTTTGTTTAACGTATTTTCTGACCTTTAGCTTCATGAAGAGTTCTGAAATGATATGCTAGCCAGCTTAATGAATAAGGTTAAAATTATCATGTCAGGTATTGCCCGTCCCTGCTCATATAATAATATGTTTCTGATACAAAAAAACTATTAAATTTAATACGGAACAACAAAATTTATATACGTTTTCCTGTACTACTGCTAGATCTTTGTACGTTCCTTTTGTTTCTTATCGTAATAAAGCATTAAATAAAAGAAAAGGACTAACAGACAGGACCACATCTAATGCAGGAGCTATTATAAAATAGGAGTAAAATAGACTTGCACTTTAAACTAGCTATTAATGCTTGAACCAATTAATACGAGAATAAATACAGAGCCTTCCATTAAACACTTACCGTTGCGTAAATGGTCGCTAGAGCGTGGTCTAACGCGTGACCGTGTGCTAAGGGTGACTCTACCGATGTTCAATATTAAAGATTTAAACATTTTATCATCAATTTTAGGATATTAGTAGAACGTTTTATTATAGAAAGTTTTATTGCTCAGATGAGATTGATCTGTAATCTTTTGTAAAGTATTTTAAAAAGATAAAAGCTTACGGTTATGTGGTGGATTTTGTACAATCCTTTCCTAGTATCTATAATATGAGACAAGTTTTTTTTGTGCCTAGAATAAGGACATTATTACTATTTATGTACCTGGTACTTTGTTCCTAAAAGGGCTTTTTTTCTGAAATGTTCTATAATGTGTTATTTAGCACAATCTCAAATTTTACGTATTTAATAAAGCTGTCTTATTCTGTTAAATTACTTCAATCTGGTGGTTTACTTGGGAATTAAACTGATAGTTATTTTACCAATGTTTAATTTTCTGTATATAACGCACCTTTACCTTGCAATAGGTGAAGTGCCGATAAGGTACAATATACAATGGCAGCGCTTCGATTTCACGCGGCGCGCCATGCTGCTGCCGACGCAAGTTAATTACTTTGAACCTTAAGGCTTGCTGTGGGGTGTGGGCGTACCAAACGGAATTCAAATTCGAACCAATATCGTAAAACGATAGCCCGACCTTTACTCACTTTATTAAGAGGCTTCCAGACATTTAGCTTAATAACTGGAGCGGGGGTAAATACAAATTTCTTAAGATATAAATAAATCAAATTAACTACCTATTTTTGTGCAAACGTATTCGTATATAATTGATCTTTTTTAATCAATCATTTTTAGCGAAGTTACATCGCAAGGTAAGTTTCTTGCTTTTAACGAATCTGTTTCGTATTTATATTTATTCTTGTAAGACACAACCTTTTTTTTCTCAAAGTCAAACTATATAATTTACCGTCGATGTAGAATAGTATTTGATCTTATTGAAAACTTGCTTTACGTCCTAATTTTTTAATTATTATTTTCTTAGCTTTAACTAATTTATTGTTAGTTAAGTTAGTTACAAGACGTAAACACTATTACATTAAAACTTTTTAATCAAGCTGTCAGTTTTGCAACAGATTATATTTTAATAACATTTCTTAACTTTAATTATTATGGTAATACATTTTTCATTTACTTGTTTCATATATCAATTCGAGAGGTGTATGGTTTCTTGAACCAATAAACAAATTAAAGTTTTTTTGTCAACGCAATTAAATAAAAACAGCCATGTATGTTGTTTTTCTTGTATATTTTCCAGTACCTCAAAACTGTAAAAAATATAATAAAAAGCTAAAAAATTGTGTTCAATTTCCTTAAAGGTCTCCATATTAGATTTCGGCAAAAAAAAAATGCTGTGGAAAATAACCGAATGAAAACTTTTACCAAATCATTGTGGGCGTTATAATTACAGCACACTTTAATTACAGGGTGAAACCCGGTAATATAAGTAAGATTACTATTTTTTTGCGTAAAACTGCGTGACTCTGATTACTACTTACTTGTATTCCCCATACGGTACTGATAACGATATATTACGCAGTTATCAGATCTGTAGTTATTAATAGTACGGAGGGCAATGACCTCATGTAGTTAAGATTATGCAAATTGCATGTTATGAGAATTCCGAGATAATTTTAGTGTGTGATACGTGTTTGACACTTAATCAAGGCTGTAGCTGGCTGTAGGCTGTTATTTCAGATTAAGGCTTTGTGAGTTGGTTGATCTCGGATTCAGAGGAGATTGATTGCAGCCATTTAAAATAGAGTTTCGTAACAATTCAGTTCCTATGGCAAATAGAGTATTTTTTTCTAATTAGGTACCAAAGTATGTTTATAATTATAAAAATGTATTAGCAATCTGGTTCATTATCCTTTAGTTTAGTACTAAAACCAACAAATACGGATAGATACTTTTTCCAAATCTATTAAGAACACATAATACATAGAAATATCGGTGTCGGTATAAAAGGTGTTCATAATTCAAGCTTCATTTTATCGCAAAAGTAATGTTAGCAGAATAGGTAAACAGTAACTTTCCTTGGCTGTAGACCTAGGAGTGTTAACCTCTACGGAACATTGACATTCGTAATATTCCCACGTCAGCGTTATGGGATGACAGATGTTCTAATAAATGTCTGCCACCTTTGCTCCTAAAATACATGTTTCGTTGAATGTTTTTATATTTGTTGCTGAGGTAACATCAACAATCTTCTCGTTTGATAGAATATACATTTTGTTTATTTTTACCTGGAATGTATTCTTTTAAATCTGCATGTATTTATAAATGTTAATGTAAATTTTTCTTCAAAACTGCATAATATCTTTGAAATTATCAACACGCTTATTTACGCAACATAGATTTTTTTGCACACAATATCTATTCTATTAATTCCGCAAATTCTATGGCTTATTAAAATCAGAGTTGATCTTTAGTTGCCTGAATACAACAATGCAACAGATATAAAAAAATATTAAATTACTAACTTGACTTGGGCCAAGATGAAATAACATTTACTTAAGCAATCACAGCATCAAGCAAAGATCCAACTAATCAGAGGATAGATTAGTCCAAGTTTAAGGTCTTGCCCTTGGCGGCGTAACGGGCTCCGTAACTGTTATGTAACGTCCCAATGACGACACTGACCTTCAAACAACATTACAACACTCATTAACAGTCACTCGCATGTAAAGATGCGGACACATGACTGTAATTTTATTGTTATTGTACAATTTAACTGGCCATAGTAGCGATGGCAATCTAGAAATGATACTCGAGTGTTATTCTTCTTCGTGTTGCAAAAACATAAAAAAACTTATACGGAGGAGCACATACTAAGCTTTACCGCCAAACAGATATAAAATAATTGTATCTGATTCTTGCATAAATAAAGACCCAGACTTAGTTCAAACAATAACAGCACATAATAACAAGAAGACAGTTAAAATGAAAGAACTAGCCGCGCTGGTCACAATGTATAAAAACACTTTTCACATGTTTATTTTTCTTTTTCCTATCACCTAGCTTAATATGTATCTGTCCCAAGGTTAATGTTATCTAAAGTTCGAATCAGTGACACTACGATTACAGTTATCCGGACTCGATCCATATCACCTCCTATCGAACCAATCAAGATGACCCACATTATTCTCACATACCTCTTATCATTTACAGCACCTTATTGTCAAAAACAGACCTTGACCCAAGGCTAGGCTAGGCTTTGTATAGGTAAGAACAAAAATAGTGGCGCCTGAACAAGTAAATTGATTTCGATATAGGTATCAGTAGTGTTTATTGTTACTTGTTTACTCAAAACACGCTTCTTTGAATTTTGATTAGGATATTATCCATGTGACCACATGAAAAAATACATTGTTAATTAGTGCCGAATGTAAAAAAAATACATGTTTTTTTTTTAATTTTTGTAGTCAGTGCTTCCCTCGATATAATTTATAAAATAACACTGCCGATCGCTCCAGATCCACAGAGCCCTCAATATATTATATTGTGTCCGAACAGTGAACACGGCGCTTATACCGAGTATTCTGCTTACCTTAAGGGAATTCAGTCGTTAAGATAATTCCGAAGTCTCATAACAAAAGCCTTGGTCCCGCCGAATGGAGCAATTAAATCTGTCCTACAAGTTTCTACCACCGATTGACATCTCATTTGCATATAACGTCTACTTGACAAATTGTACATTGGGTTGAATTGTTTGTCAATTAATCTAACTGTAAGTGAAATTAAAAACGAAAATAACAGTGTTGGTAAGATAAACCTGATGATAATATATGTTGATGGCATGCAGATAGTGTAAAATTTCTTTTACATTATCTTTCATGTAGAGTAAACGTTCAAAGAAATCATATGAATTACAAAGGTAATCATTTTACCAGCTTAAAAATTTCCACGCTTTTAAAAAGAACATTTAAAAAAATAAATCCGTGCGGTATAATGACAGTAATATAAAGCTTACCGGTAGCGAAATAATCAAACATAATGGTAAAATAACGAACATTTAAGTTAATGTTCGTAATTCTACCATTATGTACGGTATTACAAGTTTAAAGGCTAACCAATGGTTCAAATGACACAATGCCATGGGACAGTTGTCAGATGCCACCAATTAAATAAATCCTTCCCTTGACAACTGCATTTCGTAGTAAATCGCAGTTTGTAGGCCGCTTGTAAGTGTCCGCGGCCAGAAGGGTGAGGGCTTTGCTATCGACCCGATCAATGTAGTAGCGACAGGTTGTGTCATTTAAATTAAGAATAACTTAAGCTGCTTGAGCTGGTGCATTATAAAAACTAGTATTACCTAAAATATGCTTTTGCTCATTATTATATGGGATGTAATTCACTATTAGTGAAATAACTGATAAGAGCTGAATTCGCGACGCTGTCGTACCGGTTATTTATTATGTACTCCGTTCAAAAAGGTATCTAGACGAGCAGTTTTTAAAATTTGCATTAGTTAACTATACTAAGACAACAAAAATAATGATCTTTTGAGAAGTTCCGAAAACATTTTTCTTATTATTTGTTTAGGACGAGTTATAAGAATCGACAAACCTTGTGTGGGGAGTAGAAATGGAAAATGAGTATCGCGGCCTGTTTCACAGCCTCCCATTAGAAGGTACTTGTAATGTGCGCCAAAGGTGGGCGCTCATAACAAGTTTCAATAGGAAAACAACTCCAACGTATTTCGGTTATTGATAAAGCTCAAAAATTTTCAGAGGTGCAGTTAACGAAAAATTATTCGTGTGCCATCGAGAAATTGGTCAATCATTTTATTAATCGTCCACTTAAACACTCAAGGTATTAAATAGGTAGGTATTGACATTATACTTAACAAGCCTGTAAGATAATTAAGATAAATACGATCGATATTAGATCCAGATGACCCTATTTATACGATTACTACAATAGTTTTCGATCACTGCCGTAATATTCGCTCGAGAGACACAGAAACGTGAGTCCTTACAGAACCCTGTCACGAACAGCCGCACTACTTAAATACACGTGCGTAACATTGTACTTAATAAAAACACAAAAATAAAAAAAAACTAAATATTTGTTTATTTAAGTTGTTAAGTGAGGTAACATTTCATCTTTGGGTTTAGGTTTCATCATTAAGTCTGAAAAATATATTAATAAATATAAAATATAATCTCCAAAATTATTATTTTTTCTATGTTCAATTGTTCACATGACTTAACGTTGCGTGAATTTTAGAAAAAAAAACTATTGACTATAGCTATTAGTAGAAAAGTAGTTCCAGACTTTCAATCAAAGTATTATAAAATAAGTATATTCTGCCTGTAACCAATATTGAATTTAATACAAATCAATTATCCACAAAAAAGAAGTCATAAATTACTGCATGGTCAGAACATAACAATCAATAAATCTTTGTTATCTGTATCTAAAAGATAAAAAAAATTAAATGTACCAATGTCAAATCAAATAAGTATTTCCATAAAATATTTCTGTTACTACATAATTGAGGTCTTTGACCTGTGAATTAAGTAAGTATTAAAATTGCTTTTTTATCAATTTATAACTTTCACTTTTTTTACTTTTATTATTTGTAAATGCTGAGAATTTTACTAACCGTTATGAAACGTAATTAATAAAGCAATTCAAAATTTATTCGTATGTATGAAACGCTAACCCTCTCAGTTTGGATGCATTTTCGATTGCCGTCCAATTTACCTACCTTTTATTGTAATCTACAAAGCAATTTATGTCTTATTCCGATAGCAATAAAGTTTAACGGAAATGCATAACGTTATATGTCTGTGCGTTACTCAAAATGCACATGCGTCGCACGGCCTACGCCGCCCGTAGCTCGTAGCACTTCTACGGCCAGACGGCGCGCGAACGCCAAACCAACCGCGCGTAGACCTGCTACGAATCGCCGCGTCGAACCCACGGAACTTTTCATACTTTTCTAATGGAACATTAGAGTTTGTATTTTCGTGTGCTGTGAAACAATTTGAGTTATTTTATTTGCTAACTTTTGATGTGTGAAACGGATAATAAGTAACAAATATAACTTAGTGATGTGTGATTATTGTACTTAATATTTATTTTGGAATATTTGTTGACAGTTTAGTGTTATTATTTTGCGGAAATGTCCTGTTAAGATGGAGATGGCACCTTTGAGGATTCCGTCGAGTGATATGAGTGAAGATGCTAACTTTAACTTTTCGTCACACACGAGCCACGAGACGCGCCACCACTGGCGTCACCACAACCACTCTCACATGAGGGAGGGTCACCGGCATAACGTGGTGGATTTGCTATCGAATTCTATAATAGAGGCGATGAACAGTAAGTTCGTGCCGGACAACAGCGTGCTGCCGGACCTGGAGCCGCTGTCGACGCACATGGAGGGCGCGCTGGAGCGGGCGCACCCGCTGCGGAACGCCACGCTCAACCGATCGGAGCTGGAGCTGCTGTCGGACGAGTTCATGTACCGGCACGGCGGCGCCATGACGGCGGTCTACTGCGCCGCCTACCTGCTGGTCTTCCTGGTCGGGCTGGTGGGCAACTGCTTCGTCATCGCCGTGGTCTACCGCTCGCCGCGCATGAGGACTGTCACCAACTTCTTCATCGTCAACCTGGCCGTCGCGGACATTCTTGTGATCGTGTTTTGTTTGCCTGCTACTCTGATGTCCAACATATTTGTCCGTAAGTACCATATCAATAAGTTTTTTAGCTAATGATGATTATTTTTATTTTTGAAAGTAGCAGCTGCGTTTTGAGTAAAAATAAATATTTAATTTATTCAGCATTGTTTTATGCTTTTTAACTAAATTTTAGCAAATTTACATCGAAGAAGTTATTGTTTGCTCTTTTTTCAGTTTTGCCATACGTTTTTGAATTTCAGGGAATCTTCTAGGTATTTGATTTCACGCTTGGAATATTTTTTACGTGAATTTATGATTTAATAGTGTATAATTTACGATTAACTTAATTATAGTGTACAATTTAATATTACGGCAAAAAAGGGCCAGTCCAACCACCTTTAATTTATTTACGTAAATAATAATTCCCGTTTTTGTACAAAAAACCATTGTGTGTGTGTAATATACAGAAGCAATTAAAACTAATCGCCTGGAATAATAAAAATATATACTTTCGTTATAAATCAAACTGTACTCCGTTGGGGACAAAAAGTTATTATATTTCGTTTAATTAATATTTTTCACAGAGTTCGTTGAGTGTGAAACAGCCTAATTGGCATGACGTATCAATTTGCACTGACTATCGTTCCATGCAACGACGATTATATTTCTAACTTTTATTACTTTAATATTTCTTTTTTTTAAGTTCTCTGATATTAATTAGCTTTGATCGAAATTACATTAAAAATCGTCGGACTATAAGAAAGTAATAAAACTCGATTTCTTAAACAAGCATTCATGAATTTCTTGTGAAATAGCTATTTGATATTAATGTCGATTCTGAGAGATGTAATTACTGATACAGGTACCTTTATTGAGGTTGAACTTCCTGTACCAATCCAGTTGAATTACACATGTTGGCTTAGACATATAATAAATTGTACATACATGTTATTATGTACTATACGAGTGGCGTAGGCGAGATTTTCCTTTAAATCATAAATTCTTACTTATTTATATTGGATTGAGTTTTAACAGCGCAGAGTGCGTTGTTTAAACTACTTTAAAAATAGAGTATGTTATTGGATATAAGTTGATATGAGTTGTGTTTAGTTTTAGTTTGTGAGGAATTATTTAAAGGACTAGCTGTTGCCCGCGACTTCGTCCGCCTTAATTTCTGTTATTATGATCGCGATGAAGAAGTTTAAAATCAAAAAAAAAAAAAAAATCTGCGTAAATTATAATTTTAGTTAATATTATGTTGATAAAACTCTAGCCAATAATTGGTAATAATGCATTAATTTCGACCAAAATTTTAAGTTTTAAGTTTATAGTGAGTCAATCTTAAAAGATAGACATATACCGTCGCGGACATTTTTTTAGAACATTTAAAGAGGAACAATTCATTCTTACATATTTTTTAGGTATCTCTAACCGTTTACGTAGAGCACGCATCGGAAGCCTTTAAAAAATGAATCGTTTTCCCAGTTTTTGCAACATTTTTCACTGCTGCTTCGCTCCTATTAGTCGCAGCGTGATGTTATATATTCTAAAGCCTTCCTCGATAAATGGACTATCCAACACAAAAAGATTTTTTCAAATCGAACCAGTAGTTCCTGAGATTAGCGCGTTCAACCAAACAAACAAACAAACTCTTCAGCTTTATAATATTAGTATAGATTATGTTGATAAAACTCTAGCCAATAATTGGTAATAATGCATTAATTTCGACCAAAATTTTAAGTTTTAAGTTTATAGTGAGTCAATCTTAAAAGATAGACATATACCGTCGCGGACATTTTTTTAGATCATTTAAAGAGGAACAATTCATTCTTACATATTTTTAGGTATCTCTAACCGTTTACGTAGAGCACGCATCGGAAGCCTTAAAAAATGAATCGTTTTCCCAGTTTTTGCAACATTTTTCACTGCTGCTTCGCTCCTATTAGTCGCAGCGTGATGTTATATATTCTAAAGCCTTCCTCGATAAATGGACTATCCAACACAAAAAGATTTTTTCAAATCGAACCAGTAGTTCCTGAGATTAGCGCGTTCAACCAAACAAACAAACAAACTCTTCAGCTTTATAATATTAGTATAGATTATGTTGATAAAACTCTAGCCAATAATTGGTAATAATGCATTAATTTCGACCAAAATTTTAAGTTTTAAGTTTATAGTGAGTCAATCTTAAAAGATAGACATATACCGTCGCGGACATTTTTTTAGATCATTTAAAGAGGAACAATTCATTCTTACATATTTTTTAGGTATCTCTAACCGTTTACGTAGAGCACGCATCGGAAGCCTTCAAAAATGAATCGTTTTCCCAGTTTATGCAACATTTTTCACTGCTGCTTCGCTCCTATTAGTCGCAGCGTGATGTTATATATTCTAAAGCCTTCCTCGATAAATGGACTATCCAACACAAAAAGATTTTTTCAAATCGAACCAGTAGTTCCTGAGATTAGCGCGTTCAACCAAACAAACAAACAAACTCTTCAGCTTTATAATATTAGTATAGATAAAAAAAGTATCTTATTTTGAAGGATCGTCATACCGATGATAAAGGTTTAGAAACCGTATTTGTATTTATTTCTTTGTACTTTTACGACATGTATAGACGTTATTCCCTTATGCACCAACGCGTACCGAGTCTAGACTCTAAATAAACATATGAACTTCAAATGAATACACAAACAGACATTTATGCCTTTGCATTTATCGAGTCGATTGCATTTTTTTTTACGTTAAATGTTGAATAATTTCTTCTGCAGCGGTCTACTTACCGACTACAGTACTTAATTAGTTCTTCCCAATAATTGATGGACATGTATATTTTTTTATTACGTAGTATAGTTATCTATTCTACAGACACTGACAGAAGAAAAGTTTTATTAAAACTTCAGCATCCTTTTTTCGGCTTCGTTCTATATATAACCATCGCCAGTGTAATTTAAGAATTAAGTACACAAAACCACCAAAAGCTGTCCACCTACATACTAAGTAGGGTATGAGCTGTATACCTTAATTTGAGTTTGGACTACATCCACTTCTGCCTACCTCTCTGGGGAGTAGCTGTGAATATACACAAACATTGTTCCACTCGAGTCGTTCGATTAGTCGTAAGAAGATTGAATCAATAGCGATTCAATTTTGTTTTATTGGTGCCAATAACATTTTTATCGTTAAAGGAAATGTATTTAAAGTACTCTTGAGTGGGTTCCGCGAATGGAGCTTTCTTACTTAAAACACTTTACTATTTTTTTTTAGGTAAAGTTTAAAAAGAAACTGAAAAAGTACCTACGCTTTTAAAAATATTATAAATAGCCGCATTTTTAACTAGTATAATCATTAAATCACTTGGGACATTTGGCGAAACTCATTTAAGCATACCTCTGTGTACCCCTTGGAATACGTTAGCGTGATGATATTCAAAAACATTTATTATTTATGAAACAAAGTGTGGACAGTAAGGAAACTGAGATACAGCGGGAACATTCTGGAAGCAATATAAAGATACCTCGTAAAGTGGTGGAAGTTATTGTGTTGCTTGGAAGTTCAGAACTCGTGTATTTATTGATATAGCCGTGATTTTGTGTGTCCATGCTGTTTTATTGATGTACTAAATACTAAGTGATTGCGGAAAATTATTCAAGTTGCAGTAACAAATTTGTCCAAGGCCGAAAATCTAGAAAAAAAAAAGTTTTCATATTGCTTCACATTATTGGCAGCCTATTATCCGTGCATTCATTAAGGACTTTTTTTTCAAAGGTTTAGTAAAAAAATAGGTAGGTATTACAAAGTTTAATAGCTGAATATTTATACATAGCTACTCTTCCTCCAATAACAACATGGGTACTACAATAAGATACTTCTAGCAACATTTATTTCCTAAATAAGACTTGTAATATTATGTTTACAGTTTACTGAACAAACAGCTTCCCAATCTAGTGTGTTTGATATCCGGTCGACCAGACCCAATACTACTTCATAAGTCTGAGAGAATTGACAATTCTGCCAAATAAATACAGTACTGAAATATAATTTTGGGATTTGTTTTAAAATTGCAAAAATAAAAACCATTCAATATAGTTTTGGAAGCATGTCTTTAAAGTTATCTTTCGTCTTCTCTGTGAAGATTAAAATACCTATTTACGAAATCCTGGTCAACCAAGTTCAGTGAAAATTTGCAATTTGGAGTTTTTCATAAATAAAACGGTTTTCTTTTTTGTAAAATGACATAAAAAACATATATAATTGTCAGGTACAAATAAACTTTTTACGTTTTAATAACATACGGAACACGAGTGCACCAACTCCCGCCTTTTACTTCCAGTATTTATCCTGACATAAAATATTAAAAGGAAACAATACTGAACGATCACTGCATTTCCAATAACAGGAGCTCTTCAATAGACTCCTTCTGCTATTGTCTCCCTTCCATTTGACAAAAACAAAAGTATTGCAGGTCCTATGTAAACGTGCTCCTTGGATCGTGCAGGCAATTGAAACTAGTGCTGTTGACCCCAAGTGACAATTATTTGTTTGAGACTGCCTGGTCTTTTGACTTGGGGTAAACAAGACTTTTATGCTGGTCTGGCTAGTTTAATTAGTTACTTAGGAATTTGTTACTTCCTGTGCAGTAGTTGAAGATTTTCGAATTCCAATAATTCGATTTCTATTGCATATGTGTAAAACAAGTCCATTAGACCTCGAATCCTTGAAGAGATAGATATATTATAACGAAGAAATAAAATATTAGGGTAATTGTATTTCAAAACCTTAATTGAGAGACAATTAGCATTTCGTCGATATCGCCTCTATTTTTTTTTATTACTTGGAGACGGTGTTTTAATGGAAAGTGTTGGATATGTGAACTATGTAACCTTGTGGTGGATAACTGTACAATAAGCACTACTAAGTAGCCTATTTGAAAATAAATGAATGTTTATGTTTATATTAGTTTGACATATTATCTCAATACACCCCGACCGATGTCTTAATAGTGATAAAGAGATTTATCTAATCATTTTATACAAGTTCAAAGTTCAAGAGATACATCAAATAATTGTGATATAAGCAAATTAATGTGAGCTTTACATGAAAATAAAAATACGATCAAGTAATTTGTTTTTCAGTCACAAAGTCAAAAGCGTATTAAAAGGGTTCAACTTGAGTTAACATATCGGATTAAGGTGTCGTATAAAGTAAAGAGTTAAGTACTCGCAAATGTGTGCACCTACAAAGATCACGCAGACACGCACGTCTGCCCTGGTTGAATGGAATAATACTTGCCTGGAATAATTATTTAATAATCTTATAAGATGGTGATAGTTTGGTTTTACCCCAGAAATCTGTGGTGGGGGTCGGATAAAGTACGGTATCCAGTAAGGCTGGAATCAGACATGGTTTAAGAAAAGGCTAAACTGAAGACGACTGTTAGAGATTTACCTAATAAAATTATAGCAGTTGTAATAGTGTAAACTTATTCTGTAGATAGTTTGCCGTTATATTTTAATTCTAAATGCTACAATTTTGTACTAAATAATAACGAATATTTTACCAACATAGTTTTGAAATAGTGAAAGGAAAGTTTTTAACTTTAGCAACGAATCGTCTGTAGATATTAAAACAAGAAACCTTATCGACAAGATTTTTAGAACAATCACATCTTTACCTTAAGGTAGATAATAACGGACTATCTCGCGTGATTTCTAAGTTTAAATTTTCTTCCTTTCTATCGTCTAAGTAATTACGTTTTTCTTTAGGGATTCTCGACTGCTACAGGGCTTTGGAATAATACTCGAATAGAGGCGACAATTTCATACCTGACTGAACATAGACAGGTTTTAAAAGACATACCTACTGAATATATATATTGGCCGCCCTGGTACTGGATTTTGTTTAATGTTTGAGCTGAATCGTATCGAAAATAAGTGTTTAAATTTATTAATTGTGGACAAGTAGAAAAATATATTTTCAATAATAAGCAAACAAATCTGTCTTATGTTACGGGTTACAGTATCATAGAAAATCTTTTAATTTTTTACGTCTTATTAACGTTAACAACGACTTTTATAATTTGTAACGATTTGTAAAAGAGTATGTTTAAACAAATTAAAACAATCCTGCTTACCTGATGTGGTTTAAACGTAACAATTTACAGCTTCTAGAATGTTCGTACGACAAAAGTCGTTCGGTCCGGAAACTTTTAGCTCGGTCGGAATGAGTCGGGCATACATGTATAGACGAGTATCTATACAACATGTATGGCTGAGTATGTGTGTATGTGGCCTGCATACACGGACGGTGCACACTCGAGGGAAAAGCTGTTAGCTTTTCAATTATTTTCGTTCGTTGTTGGTTCCGGATAGTTTTCTGCGCACTTTTTATCTTCGACTAAAATATTTTGGTATTCGTTATTGTGACTCGCCTGCAAAGAATGGAAATATTATATCATAGTATTGAAAAGTTTTAGAAATTCACATAATCAAGCAATTTTCAACCTTCATGTTCATTTCACAGATTTTTTTTTTTCTAATCACGACTTGGTTTTGCTCTCCTTATTTTTTCAATGTTAGGTTCTAAGAATGGTTCGCCTGTAAATTTAAGCGATGAGGAGATGGAGAGATGAGTACGCCCTTTCTGTAATTATGGCTTTCTGAGACTCGGAGAAAAGTGATAGTTTTCTGTATGAAATATTCTTCTTTTAACAATAATGATTAAATTAAGTAACTATAAAATATTGCCTTATTTTTTTACTTATCTTTTATATGGTATCACCAATTCACCATATGTTGTATTTTATGCGAGTATATTAACTTCCACTATCGTTGTTACCAGCATAACATTGCAGCTGGTATAAAGTAGGCATTTTGTTCACCACCTGTGTCTATCCTGGTCAATAGCCTTCATTTTCCTTTCATGGATTTTCAATTCGTAATTGGTGCTCTGTACAGTCAGCTACAAGTTAAAAGAAAATTCTGGCCGGATCTGGCTGAAAACAAATGATAAACTTTTCAATTACTAAATCATGTGATTTAATACGTACTAGGTGTATACGCTGTAGAACTGACTGTATTATTCTTACTTTAACGTAGATATTTATTGCAGCATTTAGCTTGAAGTTGTAAATTACTTTTGACTCATTAATTTGACAACTTAGTTGAAGTAGTGACTTGGTTGGCTGTGCAAAAGATACGTTCGATGCCCGCGCAGAGCAAATTTATGATACGATATAGAAAAAAAATATTAAATTTTTATTTCAATGAGCATTTGGAAAATATTAGAAAGCATTGAAGCTATACTTTAACGTTATCCTTAGTTTATGAAATGAGTGCGGTGAAGTGGTTTTGGTATCTAATCAACTTAGCGATTAATTCAGATTTATTAGGTGAACATACGTATATTAATATTTGTCTAATAGTGTTATTGCTCTCCAAATTATTAAGTAATTATGTATTGCCATCGATTTTGTCTGCATGGATTCTTACGTTATTTTGGATATAATATCTTCTATAGTATTACACCAATAAAATAAGGAGATAGACACAATTTTAGTAAGTTATAATATGCGAGTACACGAAACCTAAAATAAACCATTAAAGAAATTTATTTTACTTTTACTTTTTAAGTGTATATATTTTTGTATCACAAACGAAATTTAATGAAAATTGAAAGCTTTTGCTCTGTCACCGACCCCACCTGTCTTACCAATTATCACAATTTATATTGGGCGCTCTTACTGCTCTCAGCGAGCGTACCTCGTTAGGGCGCGCTTTGAGTCGCCACACTTCGGCAAACTTCGGCAAAGTTCGGCGTTGTCGTGAATCGGCTTCGTTAAGCGATTCTCTCACAAATTAAGATGAGCTGGGATATAAGCGAGAAAGTTGTTTCTATGGATCAGTCACAAAAGAAAGTATGAATGAATTCTTCTTGTTATTATTGCATTTCCGTGTCTTGATCATTACTGATTTGATTGCTGGTAGAAACTTTTTTTCCGAGGTATCGAATTACACTCGCTTTAGAAGTTCTCACAAATAGTTAAGGTTTCACCAGTTCATTACCAAGAAGAATGATCATGATGACATAAACAAATTATTTATTATAAAAATTCAAGTGTATTAGGTACTAGGTAAATATTTACCTGTAGATACCTACAAGGTCACAAGTGGGCTAAAGATAAATTGTAAACAGTGTGACATATACCTTCAGCTTTTTTTGTCTTACGTTTTACTTTGAACAGAAAACAAAGATTTTCCTTTTAAATCTCAACATGATCCGGGTGTTTTTCTCTGTTATTTTCCGTTAAGTAATAAGTGTTTGAAAAAAACAATGTATTTATAACTGTGTTTTAATCTCATGGGAAATAACAGAATCGATATTATCTGGAAATACTGTCTCATTTAGATGTTATCGTGGATTAAAGAAGGTACTTTTGAGGCTTAGGTAAATAATGTATGAATAAAATACACAACGCAAATACATACTTTTATGTAACAACATCAAATTAAGTTATGACATAATTTCCGTGTGGCCATGTTCTCTGAAATATTTTTTTCGTATGAGCTATATATCATATCCTATAAACTTATAAATCTTGATGTCTACGTCACTCCGCCATCTGTGCAGATGGTTCTTTAATAATGCAATAGAACATACTTATTTCGAACTTTATTATCGTTACATACATGACTGTAATCGTTTATAAATAATTCCTTTTTTACGATTCGTTTTTAATCACTCGTTTAATCTTATTGCAACAGTAATGAACCAATTAAAATAAATCATTTTATAGCTCCTAAAACACATAATTGTCTTATCGAATTACATCTAGCAGTAGTTAGTTTAGTAGTTTATAAAATTAACTATTTATTATATAATATAAGGTTATATATTGTATTTTTATAACAAATAAACACTTAAAAAGTTGTCGAATCTCTAAGCTTCCTGTATCTAAAATGACTCCTCTACAATAAAGTTTTTATGTCCATATTGAATTTTACGTACTATACTTATAGTAAGGACCGGTTTTTACAATGCCAGATAATTTTATCTCAGGAATAATAATGAAAGTTCTTAATAAAATATCTGTTGTTGGAAAAACTGTCTCTTAATCACTATCTCCAACATTTCAATGTTTCTATAACAGCTCAAAACAATAGTAAACCAATCTGTCTCCGCCTCTCACTTCGGCTGAGCAGCACAAAGCGTTGCAACAGTTTCCAATCTGTCCTACTTGCAGCTTTCTCTTGCACCAAGTTGCGCCTGACAAACGAGAGGCGGTTTATACTCAATTAAGAACTTGTATAATTTGCTTGAAAAGATGAGGTGAACATAAACGTTTGTCAATTTATTTAATTAAGGCAGTGTGCTACCGTATTTTTGTACACCTTAAATATACTTTGATTAAATCTACATACTATTAAAACACGCTTTGTACGCTCACACTAATATTAAATATGGACTTTAGATCTAATGAAAAATAAATTTTATGGTTTTAAGTGGTTTATGTACATTTTTGAGAAATAAAAAAGCCAGGTCATTAACACAACAACATTTTGATGGCAAACACTAAATTTGTTCGCAAACCAAACTACGTACGTACGTTTATTCAAGTAATATTTTTGATCAGTCAATATTAAAACACAAATGCACCTTTACCCTCTTTTTATAAGAAATAAAAACATATTGTAGACAGTCAATTAAAGGACCTCTTAAACAATCTCCATTAATTCCATTAAAACTCGCGTTAAAGCAATTGAAAGTGTACCGTAGCCCTTAGACCCGCGCCACATTATAACTCCTGAATGGTCCAAACTGCAGTCTAACGTTTATTAAAACTTAACGTGAAGGCATTCCGTCGAGTCTAGACGACGTAATAGTATCACCTAGAGCCTTATAAATATTTATACCTATCCCCCTTGCGATATCAAAGGCTTTGGAAAAATCTATCGATGAACGGTTTGCTCTTAAAAGAATAGCTACTCGTATTTTGTCTTTGTTTTATATGAGGATTGCCATTTATCTAAAGGAAAATGAAATGAAGAGAATGTTGCCGTGACATTGAATATCGTAGCAAACATGTTATTTTTACGTGGGTGTCGTAGCTTCGGAATCCGCTACGCCGTAGACGCTACACTGTCTATTGTTCTTCATAACAATGGTGTAGAACTTAAAAGTTTGCTTCAAAAAGATAAAAATGTTATAAACCAATGAGAATGGACAAGTATCGTCTATGTTATTCCTTCATATTTTAATAGAATGACAGCAATACGATAAATATGAGGTTTTTCATAAAATGTTTACGATTAAAAACCTATTACATAAAACTGATTTTGCTTTCAAAATAAAGGTAAAGAATAGTAAATATAAGACTATAAAATCTCTTTCAAAAACAATTTTAAAAGTGTGGCCAAAATGTTTCTTTTAGCCAAGGTCTGGTGTAAGCTTGTTACACAATTTGTTCAGACTCCCTCTGGTGTACACATGTTTACAAATAATTTTGAAAACACACTCCGAACAATACTCGAGAACAAACAGTAGCAAAACATACTGGCCCTCTCAAGTTAAAGTGTCAGGGGAAACCTGATTGGCCGAGAAATCAAAAAAATGGCTTATTTGTCTTTTAGACATTCGCAATACATACAGATCTTTAGGCTCTGAAACAGGCCTTTTATCTTTTGATCGTTTCATCCACTTTAGGAAAATTGCGCTGAAATAGAGCTTATATATAATATGTAATTGGCTTAGAGAAGCTTATTGAGATCATTTATTGCTCGACGAGTTAATGCCTAGATTGGGAGAGAGGATCAGTGATTCTGGAATGCTAATTGGCTGTAACATTCCGCCTTCATGTTATATTGATCTGTACAGGCATATGTGAGGGATAAACAAGTCTAGAAATCGCAAAATACCGGCAATAAAAAGGTAATATTTAATAAACTCTTTACCTAGGCCAAATTTAAAAATACTGTAATGTGTAATAATAAATCTCATGATTTTTTTTTACGACAAACAACCATTATTTTTACCTATTTATATTGAATTAATGTAAAACAAAGCCAATATTAGCTGTCATAAATCAGGTGACATAATACGCACTCGGGGTTTGTGAACAAAATAGAAAAACGCATGGGCTTGAACCGATGTCCTTTGAGGGTGGGATAGGTCAGGTATGGATGACATCATTCTGTCACACAATCTGTTTGAAAACACGCCCTTTATCACATTTTTCAAGAGAAATCTATTAGCGAGAATTTAAAAGATAATGTGAAAATGTTAGACGAAGATATTTTTGGAATAAGCTATAAATTAATCGTTTATTATTGATGAATGATTTTATAACTTCGGAACCTCATAATCTTATAAATTATTCATAAAATTATGTTAAAGTGATAAATCCTTATTAATTCAGCTTAAAATACATAATCAAATACATAACAAATTGCTTACATTAACAATTTTAACTGCATTTTACAAGTTCGCAAAAAAAAAGCTTAAGAGCATCTACATTTTTTATTTAAAATGTAGATGTAATCCAATAAGAATAAGAGAAAAAAAATGAAGGGTGTCATTGTGACATATAGCTCTATTAATGTCCCTCATAACCTATTTTAAATTACACGCATGTCCTCATGTTGCCAACTTAAAAATCTCACCTTCAAAATTGAACCCTTGTACTTGCACGTACGTCGACTTAACGTCTTGACTCTTGACCCATTGTACTCCCACACCATAAAAAATTCGCAAATGATTTAATACTTAAATAAATAACAGAAAAATCTTGAAGATAAATGTTGTAAGCCAGAACCGTGGCAAAGGGGCACGCGTCACTTTGTCAAATAGTTACATCTAAAAATGGATTGTTCATGAAAAGAGGGTTTGTAGTAAGCTACTGTAATAGTCAAAAGAACTAGTAAATAATATTTATTTAATCATTCACTCAATCTTTGAGGCATAATGCGAAAAGGTCAACAAGTTAAAGTAATTTTCTATTTCTATTACATCTTACTTTCTGCCATACTAAAATAAATGGGTATTATTATGTATCTACGTACTAAAGTATTATAACTTTTTGCATGTCTACTAGTCACTCAAAGAAACACTCGCCTAAATGACACTTCTTACTTTTAAATAGCTTCTTATACTAAAAACTATGAACATAGTTATCCTAACGACCTGGATTGTAATTTGTGGCAGAAAGAAATCACACTAACACATTTGTTAGACGCCTGATAAGATAACTTAAATCTATTAAAAGTTTGCCAAAGTTATTAAAGGTATTCCATTAAAGTTGAAGTTGGACCATTTGTCCATTAATTTTTACAATTTAAGGCAAATTACGTTAGGTATTGTTAAGTTATAATAACGAAAGAATGTTCTCGTAAGATTCGTTATAAGAGCTTTTCATTGTTTTTTGAAAATACAACTTTTATTGCTTTTTTAAGTATAATTGAAATACAACATGTGCTCTTAAAATCTGTTTTATTTTTCTTCCATAAAATAGTTTAAACACATTAATGCTTAAAGTTACCGTATTTCAATCTACTTTATGGAAGTTAATCGGGAAGCAGAAACATTAGCGTCTAACTTTCTAAAATATAATTACCATTTGAGTTGAACTTTTGGTAATATTTAGCTGCTATCTTTATAAAACCTGACATTTATCACTTGGGTCTCTACGTGTGATTTATTTGTGATCAGATGATGCGCCATGACAGCTTCTTAATTGAGTGTCAAGTTTGACGAATCGACTTTTCGATGTTGCACCTGCATTTGGCCGTCAAAGGTTTAAAAGACATGCAATTATCAACCGCACTGCTTTGGAATAAAAACAATTTTAACTGTTGCTACTGATCAGCAAATGAGAGTACTTTGCAAATTTCTATATTTAAAGAACATTAAAAACTCTGCGTCTATTTCTTGTTTAAAAGATATGGCTCAAATACCTTCTTTATGAGCCCTTATTATAATCTCATGAAAACAGTAGCTTTTTGCCGTGGCGTAGAGGTTGTTCAAGAATATTGCATAGATAATATATTCCAAGTTTTGAGAAGAAGTGTCCCATTCATATTCGAATTCCGGCAAACTTTCACTCCAAGACTTCGACTTTATATTTTTGTGTTTTTAGGTTTTTTAATCTCATTTTAAGATAACCACTAAATAGTCTACTAATCAATCTAAGCATCCATGTTTTTAGGCCATTGTGTTATCGCCTTGTTATTTCATAAATAGCGATGTCTCATTAAATAAAGTACCCCGTCTGCCATGTTCGACGCATTACAATGAAGATGAGCCCAATGGCATATTGCATAATTATTCTGTTTAACAAGACTCCTCACGTACTGGACTGGGCGCAAAAAAAGTTATTGTAAAATAACAAAAATAATATTTTGTAATTGAATCAAGATGTGTCTTGACTTTTAACTGGTTTAATTTTGTTGAGGTTACTAAGAATTCATATATAACAAATTGCGACCGCCCTACAGGTGGTCAAAGACCATCCCATTCTTTACTAACACCTGTCCTATATTAGCTACTATTTATGTTGTAAACAAATTCTATTTTTGTAGTTATTTGGAAATAACTACAAAAATAGATATATATTAAGTCGTAAACAAACCGCCATTTATCCGTCTATTAATGTTGCCCTTTAGAAACCGAGAGAGCAGTGGGCAGTGGGCAGTGGGCAGTGGGCAGTATGTTCTTTATGAAAGTCACGGGACAGCTCATTGTGGGCGTAAAACTTGTTGATTGTCTGTTGTCACACATTTACTGGTGGTCTATAACATCTAAAGTTGGAAATGTGACCTCAGTACACGTGAAGTTTATAAATAGTTCTTTGTGTGTTTTTAAGTTAATATTTACAGGTAGTAAACCAGTTTCTTATGAAAACATACATCAACACATATAAATTTACAGAATTTGCAGGTTCGATGATTAGAGAAAGAATTTATCAAAATAATAACTATGTAAATGCAAAACATTATAACTACACAAGACACAAAAACGATGCCAGACTGACTGCACTTTCGTTTATAGTTCAAAAAAAAAACGTATCAACCAAATAAAATACGTTTTACAATCCCTCACTACCTATAACACAACATAATTACACCTACACGACATACAGTCGTCTGTCTGCGGTCAGTCACAAGAAAAAGAAATAAATCTAGATTGTTTTACCGACGGTACATCTCTATTCACTTACCATAGCGATGGCTTATGTCGGAGACCGCGTTTTATCACTCACAAGCATTCTACTTCCATGATTCATTCTTAGCATGTCAACACATCATATTACGCATGTTAGCATGACTAAATTTACATAATATCCATTGTCAAACTAAAATGATTTTGTTTGGCAAAAACATTATTAGTACATAACTATGTAATAGTTAATAATTATTCTTGACAGTACTACTACAGGTACAAGCATTATTAATAATAGCTTCCTTTAAAGTTTGGTAAACAAAATGTTGAGATTTGTTGAATTTTTTTTACTGACGTAAAAATACCAGCAGTAAGTAATAAAAAAAAAGTACACTTAATTTAACACTTTAAAGTATGTTTCTGGCACTTCTTACTACTGCAAAGAAACGCTGACACAAAGGGGTAAAGATCTTTTAAAGGTCCAGACATACAGTTATGTGGGAACAATGTACTCAGACAGATGTAGCTTTGCGGAAAAAGCCACAGCACAAGTGTTTGGTAGTAAGTGACTTTACTTGTTCCCACAAAATCACTAAGTAGGTACTGTGGACCACAGTCGTGAGGTGAATCACGAAATTCGACTGTACTGTGCTTAAATCAAAGGCATTAGAAAATTACAAAATCAGCAAAAACCGAGAGTACTTATAAATACTGAATAAAAATAAATATTCGTTTCAGGTAGGTATAATTACTTAACAAATTTATCCTCATTTTGTTTGATCTACATATTCGTTTCTCATTATCATTCTTATTATTATTTTACTATTGAAACAGTTTTTGTTTTAATCCTCTAGAATTACTAAAACGTTTAACATTTCATAAAATATTATTTGAACCAAAGAAGTTTAAAAATTCTTCTAAAACATGATTTTTATATGAATCGTAAGTACATGAGTTCGCACTCACCATAAACCAATAGAATCACAGCGCACAGAGTAAAGTGTAAAGCTTTAACTGGCCATATGTTACACGGCACTAAAATACGTCGGTAACGAGCTATAAACATTTAACGTACAGACAACATCAAAAGTAAATCAAAATCCCACCAAAAACATTCAATGTAAAAAAAAGCCAAGTCTCTCTATGAAATTCTTCCATCGTAAAAAGTTTTGAGATCGCATAGGAGCCAAGTCCTGTTCAACTTAATTTGTAATAATAAATCAATATTTTGTGACTATGTCAATAGTTTTGTTTACATTACAATAACAGTGACTTGGCCATGAGCACAAGTTAAAGGTCGTTTGCTCCTTGTAATTACGTGCTAATACCGTTGAATTTATATATTATATATATATATTATGGACATGATTTTGTAACTGATCGGAATTTGAGATCACTATGGACTAAACATGCGCCATAGTGCATGTGCAGTTCACTGATCTTGGATGATACCGACTGTCGGTTAAGGTGTCCTGATATTATTTATTATTTACTTGCAACTCCTCCAAATATGCCGTTTTATATTTGTATCTTATTGTGCTCATGGCCAAGTCACTATTATTGTAATGTAAACAAAACTATTGACATAGTCACAAAATATTGATTTATTATTACAAATTAAGTTGAACAGGACTTGGCTCCTATGCGATCTCAAAACTTTTTACGATGGAAGAATTGCATAGAGAGACTTGGCTTTTTTTTACATTGAATGTTTTTGGTGGGATCTCATTTATTTTTTGTAGGTATCTTTCTTTTCTTTTTATAAATAAACAAAATTGCTATAAAAAATATTTGCTTTTTGTACATAAACAAAGAACAAAGTTAACAATGCAGTCAAAATTCATACACCATGTTCTTGTAAAACCGCAAATATAAATTTGTTTCATATTATTTACTAAGGTATATAATTTATTACCGTTTTTATAATTTTCCCTTTACATGTAGCTAAAAACCTATCTTGGTGCCAAATTTGAAGGTTCTAAGTTTGCTAGAAGTACCTTAGATTTTTGATGATCGGTCAGTGAGTGAGTCAGTGAGTGACAAAATGGTGTAACTTTGATCGCTCATAACTCGTAAACTATTGGTTCAAATGTCATGTAGTTTTGAGGCTGAGCTTGTTTTAATACTTACTCTAGGTCATCGAAAACCTAAACCCCTAGCTTTGTCCGTATCGATGATACAGGGGGGGTGAAATAGCTGCGAAACGCTTCGAGAAAAGAATGGTACGGCCGTGCCCGTTTTGCTCGAGACTTGGCTGGGGCACTGCCGTGCCCCCAGATTAATACGACGCGACAGACAATGTGATGTATTTATGTAGTTGGCAGTCAAAGAGCACAACATTTATAAAGTTTCGAACTCTAAAATTTAATTCAAAGCGAAGAAATCAAATTTAAATACAGTACTGAAATAAAACTACCTTTACGGATTTTATCGCAGTTTCTATTTAGATTTTAAGTCCCTACGTTTCGACACCTTTGCAGGTATCATGGTCACGGGCAGACTGAGGTGGTGTTCGTCTTGACGGTTGTTGTTGCTCGTTCTACCTTCATATTTTTTTTAATTATTTGTGTTTCGGCCTACGCAATATGAGCTCACTGTGTTTTGCAGCGCTGCTCTTGAGTTTGATGTTGAGTTTGTGAATTATTGGGTCCCAAGTAGGTGATATCTTCCAGCCGTCTTCTCTATTGAGACTGTGGCTGTCAGATAGTATGTATATATAGTGGTGTATTCTGAAACGATGAAATAGTTTTCAAGAGTAACGTACTCATACCTATTTCTTTTTATAACAACCTATAGTTTTTAGGTTACAGGTATACCGAAAGAAAACAATGAACTTAATTTGGGACGAATGGCGGCCGACCGAGCGTTTAGCCTTAAGGCGCTGTGAATAGTAAAAATGGGCTTTTTCAAACAGTTTTTTAGCAAAATGTATAGATGTCAGAGCAGCTAAAAAAATATATGTTAATCTTCATCATATTTGTGAGATAACCTTTGTTTTCAAAACACGATTTCAGTAATTTTTCTCGATAAAAAAAAATCGTAAACAAACCACTAAAATGGATTTTCAAAAAAGTTTTCCGGTGTTATTTATGAACCAATCTTGATAAAATTATTAACAGTTACGTAATAACTAATAATGAAGATAACCTTTGTTTTAGTTTTTCAATTAAGATAATATATTAACAAATATTCATATATTTAATGAAAAATAACACGATCCTGACAAACTAAATATGGCGTTTTGTTCGCTTCTCTTTCATTCGTACGCGGACGGACAGTGTGCGCTGAGGCGCGGTGCTAGATGGACCTGTGCCCCTTTTTTTTCCGATTGACAGATGTAAAAACATGACAAATCAAAAATAATTTAATAAATGTCAAACAAAAACACATAATGGAATTTGTAAAGTACCTAAATACTTTTCTTTTGTATTGATCATCTATAAAGGCGTAATTTGAAAAATTGAAATGAAGCTAGATTGGTCTAGCGGTCGCGTGCCTATCTAACGTGGCGATGCTATGGCTGACCGCAGGTTCGAACCTTGCTACAAGTTTCTATTATTTTGCTTTTGTTGTTTTTTTCTTTGATGTTTTTTTTTTACTTTATGTGTTATTTTTATTAATTATTCTTATATTTGTAATAATTGATTTCTAATAAGAAATATATTTTTGTATTTATATTTTTCGTTAAATTTTTCATTATTAAAATTATTTTAATTAAATTATATTGTTTTCTTTTAATGGTAAAAAAAAAACGGTTGGCGAACAAGTCAACTGATCACGAATCAATGAATCATCGGACAATTTTTTCATGAGTACCTACTCATGAAAAAATTGTAAAAGGAGTAGTACTAAGCTTATACATGGTGTACAATATTGAGGTAACTAGTAATGCCAAAAGGTGGTATTGAACGCAATAACGGTTATAATAATTACAGTAACGTAATGTCTAGTAATGAAGTAAACCCCTAAAAATAACCCCTTCTCAGGGATCTTATTATATGTACTACGGTAGTACATTAAAGCCCATATAAAAATTTGCTTTATTTTTATAGTAAATCGTCCTAAATTTACCAAGGAATATGTTTAAATAAAAATAAATTGTTGTTTTTTTATTTATTTAATCGTCCTCTAAATAATTATCGTATACAATTTAGTTTCAAGGAACTAGTGGTCTTAACTAAGGTACTTAGTACAATCAATGTTCTGTTACTTTGAAAACTTAAATAATCTGTTCTCTTCTTATTAAACAAAACAATGTAATTACTTTTATATTTATTTTTAAAACTTAAAATCAGACTTTAATTAAAGATAGACAACAATAAATAAGGCCCAAGTATCGTTATAATGGGCCTTATTAACCTCATGACATGTTTTTACAAAATAACCTAATAAACCTAAACATTTCGTGATCAGAGGGCTGGTTTGTTCCTTGCACAAAGAATCGGCATTGCCATTCAATGTGGCAATGCTGCCAGCCTTCAGGCACGTTTCCCGCCATTGACAAGGGTGACGATGATTTTTTTTAACGCGTGTTAGTTTTATTTATTTACATATATAAGTTTTAATTTTAGTATAGTTAAGTGTTTGTTGTTTTATTAGATTGCAGTATTGAAATCTGAATAATAAAGAAATTTTGATTATTATTTTCTTTATTTTCCAATAAACTTATAAAATACATTTTTAAATATATACAAAAAACAATATACATTTAAAAATATAAAATATAGTGTCCAACCGGCCTCGGGACAGGGTCCAAGCTGCCGGTGGTTAGGACTCCAGAGAGAGGAACCTCCTCACAATACGCGCCGTGTCGAGAAGTACCGCTTTCTGAATCAAACCCTTGACCCAGGCGCCTAGCGCGAGCCTCTTAAGGTGTTGGTCGAAGCTCTTGGCTATTATGCCGTTGGCTGTAACGACTATCGGGACAATAATTGCTGAGTCCACCTCCCACATGTCGACAACCTCGTGCGCTAAATCCAAATATTTTAGTTGTTTTGCTTTTTCAGCTTTCACGAGGTTCTCGTCATGAGGAATAGTGATATCAACAATGATTGCCCGACGCTCCGATCGATCTATCACCACTATATCAGGCTTATTTGCTACAATAGTCCTGTCAGTGATGATAGATCGGTCCCAGTACAGTGTGACACGACCATTTTCGAGAACTGGGTCGGGCACATACCTGTAGTACGGCACCTCGGATTCCACAAGTTTGTATTTCAAAGCAAGCTGCTGGTGGATAATCCTGGCTACTTGGTTATGCCTGTGCAAGTATTCGCCGTTAGCAAGACGAGAACAACCCGAAATAATATGTCTTAAGGACTCACCGGGACAGTGACATGCCCGACATATGTCAACTGTACCGTCCTTTATGATATATTTCCGATAGTTATTCGTCATGATAACTTCGTCCATAATTGCACATACAAACCCTTCGGTTTCTCCAAAAAGATCACCGAAGCGTAGCCAGGCTACGGACGCTAAGAAATCTACATCGGACCCATGAAGGGTCCGGTAGTAGCGCCCGTGGAGCTCCTTGTTTTGCCATACATCCTTGCGGTCCTTGACGCTCAGTACGACAGGTTTGTGCCAGTTCTCTTTGCCCAAGGAGAGCGGTGTGAAGCCCTTATCCACTACCACCACATCTCGATGCATCCCCACGTCGACTTGGAGAAAATACTCCCTGAGGTTACATACCTCGCGATTATGGAGGGTCTTAGCATTTAGAAAACCTCGACCCCCGCATTTTCGCGGGATATATAACCTCATTACTGAAGAACGTGGGTGATGCATTCGATTTGCGGTTAGTAGTGTTCGGACTCTCCTGTCCAAGGCGTCTAACTCAGTCTGAGTCCACTTGAGTACACCAAAGGAGTACATCAGCACTGGCATGACCCAACCATTAAAGGCACGCACCTTGTTGCCGCCTGACAAAACACTTTTTAGTACTTTGTTCAAGCGGCCAAAGAAACGTGCCTGTAATGATTGTTTCACATCAGCAACGTTGATGCCTAACGCCTCTGACATACCCAAGTATTTGTAGGTCTCCGTTGCAGAGAGAGACCTTAGGTTTATGGAATCCGAGAGCTGTATACCCTGGGATTCCACAATCCCACCTCGCTTTACATGCATGACCGCACATTTGTCAACACCGAATTCCATGCTGATGGAATTACTGAAGCCTTCAGTGATCTTCAGTAACTTCATCAGCTGCAATCCGCCGGTGGCAAAGAGCTTAAGGTCATCCATGTATAGCAAGTGGGAGATTACCCGGCTCCCTCTCCTCAACGAATAGCCCAGCCCCGAATTCTCAAGCAAAGTGCTTAGGGGATTCAAGGCCAAGCAGAACCACAGGGGACTCAGACTGTCGCCCTGGAATATTCCCCGCTCAATCCTAATTGGTTCCCCACCCTGTTGGATATCCCGACATCCTGGATAGTGAAGAACTGTACTCCATTGCCCCATACATGACATCAAGAAGGTGCGTAGAGTTGTATTGATTATTATTATTATTATACATAAAAAAACATCCATATAGATTAAGTTTGTTAAAAATAATTAAAAATTTTTTTTTTTTTAAGTTTATCAATCTTTTCTTTTCGTTCACCCATAAAAAAATATTCCTATAAATATGTATACAAGTTTTACAAAAGACCGTTTGACTTTATATACTAAAAAACTCTATTCACTAAAAAAAAAAAAATATTTTCGTTACTACCATTTGAAACACGCTGTATCTCCATATTTTTCTCCAGACTCAACCATCAAGCTTGGCGTACGTTTTTTTTTTATTATTTTACTCTTGATACTGAAGAAAAATATAGATCGTCATAAAATATATTGTTCAGATTTTTTTATTTTTATATTTTGTTTTTCAGAAAAATATTTGAATAATTATTCGAAAAATAAATCAACAACATTATATACATGTTTTAAAAGTAAAAACACGATAATAATGTAGTAAGTGCATGATACTTTAAAATTAATAATCCAAAAATGTATGATCTTATCGGGATTCGAACCTACTGTTCGCCGCGAGAGCGCAGCTCAAAAGTAAACATTGTTACGCAGGGCTAAACTTACATCTAAAACAATTTGTGAAATAACGCTTTAATATTATAACAACGTCACGCATCGGACAAATTCGGAAAAATTCGAGCAGTAGGGGCGGGGCTACTCCGTCCCGCACCCGTCCGCTTCACTCCTAAATTACATCAATGCTGGCTATGCACAGCGCCTTAATATGGGATGTCACATATATTTTACGAGATTTCCGAATGTCTGGCAATAGGGGTAACGATTTTATGAAAGTTGCCTTTATTTGTTGAAATTGGTGAGTAAAAAATGTCTCCTCGTAATATGATTCATAAAATAATGTTAAATTTCAGAAAAGTTAAATTTGCTACAAACGTATTCAAAGCGGCATTTCATACAAAACATCATAACAATATGAAAAAAAAAATCTCAATAATCTTAAATTCTCAAAGAATATTCTAGACAACAGGCCCTAATATCAATTTGTAGGATCTCAGTACTTCATTGGTTTTCCGGAATCTGGAAATCGCTCAAACACAAATTGGAGACGTTTCATCTTTTGAATAATATTACCTACACAGACAACGTCGTGATTGGACGTCGGATCCAATAATTAGGAACGTGGTTGTTATTGAGTTTTCAGGGATTGTTGCCTTGAGGTTTCTACTAAACCTTTGACAGTATGATGCAAAGTTGTGCACAAGAAAATCTTCTCAACGGTTTGTTACTTCATTTTTAAGCGCGTTGTGGAGCTTACCGATTTCAATAGACGTATCGCTATTTCTTTAAGTGATATATTATATTTGGTTATAATAATAATAGTTGGACTATCCAATTCGGATCATGCATTTAGGATTATTCAGAAAAAAATTAGTAGGTTATTTTAAAACTTGCAGTATAAATTTTGTTAAGTTGCACTCATAATCTATAAGAACAATGGGTTTCGAACTTAGACAGAGACTAAGTAAATCTTTTATTTTTCTTCAAAATGTTTTAATCTTAAGTTAAGATCTCCGGGGTCAACGACCAGACACAGCGGAACTATTGTTTAAAAAATGGCAGAACTATTAATTGATGATGTAGTGGAAACAATGAAGATAATCTATCAAAAGAAAGTCTCTATAAGAGGGTTCTTAAGGTTACAAGTTCAATCACTTTTCCAAAAGTTTCAGGAATTGAAAGTATAGCGAAAGTATGAAGTGTGCAGGGAAATACCGACTCTAAGAAGATTAATTAGTTGACTATGCTGGACGTTCATTACAAGTTGGTATTTAATTTGGTATTTGACTTTGGGAACTAATGTACAACTAATGTACATAAACGTTATAATGTGAGCATCTTTGGTGAACATGCCTACGATAGTTTTAGGTAACAAGATAATACCTACTTGTGAGATTTTTTGTATTTGATTTGGTAGTAAGAATTAGTAGCTACTGCAGTAAAATAAAATAAAAACCTTTTGTTTGAGTAATATTGGGCAAAGTAATGAAATACGGGTTTAAAGAAATAACACTAAAAAGTTTCACTATTGCCACCTTTTATATTTTTCACTACAAAATAGATAAAGGCAATAAATTTTAAAATAAAAACACTAGTTATAAATTTGTAGACTATTGTCATTTGTATTTCAATTCTTTTCTATTTACAATTGAATTATAGTCTAGTTTACGACTTCGACTAGATGAAATGTAAGCAGTTTGAAAAATAATGCCTAAAAATACAGCACCATTTTACTTCGCATCTTTTGTAGTTGTGATTAATGTTGGTTTTAATAAATTCGATGACGGTTGGAGGAAGCCAAACTGGTGGCTTGGAAGATATAGAAGTCCTGCCAGGCAGACTTAATCTGATAATGTTGTTACTCTAAAGGGCAAAACCTAGATGCAAAGGGCACAAGCTGTGGTTAGTGGCGTTTTGGGGAAGATGGATGCCTTAATGCATTTTATATAAAGCTAGTGATGATGATTTTAGATGTTTTGAAGGTTACCGTTTGCGAAGTCAATTTTATATGAAAGAAATGTTGATATAAATTTTATCTCTTTCACAGACGTGCAGACATACGCACATTGTCCTGCGTTAGACAAGCGCCGATGAGATTTATATGATATAGTGTTTTAAGCTTATTGTGTAACACAATACTCTGACAGTTAGAGTACATCTATTAGGTCACCAGATTAAAGGTTAGCCGCTAATGCAGCGGTCAGCGTGAAAGACCATTTTCTATTTTAATGTGTATTAGCTCCAAGTTGATAGTAATCTTGACATATATTATTTCCAGAATAATTTAGGCTTCACATTTGTCTAAGTCACACTATTATTACACTGGTATGTTTTAATATGTATTCGGGACACTAATAGTTTGTTGTTCCGAAAATCATACATAATTATTGTGTCGTTAGTGCTTTTATGAACATTAATCTTACATGCTCAAACAATGTCGGCGTTACAAATATCAATTTTCTAATATTGTTGATTGATGATAATAATTTATTGAATCTTTTATGTTAGAACAACATAATAATGAGGTTATATTTAAGCTAGATTTGTGTACACAAGTGCCCATTCCGTATATTTGGATCTCGAGCACTTCAGTTTATAAATTAGGGTTCTGTAAACGGCAGGCATTTGTTCCATCACTGACACATTTTTGAGACGTTTACTCAGGATTATGGCCGTTTCAGGCTCTCATATTTATTCATGCCGTTTGAATTACGACGGGTTTTTGTAAAATAATAATATGTGTATTGTTAGTGAGATATAAATAATATTTAACGACGGTACATGAAGCGATAAAAAGTAAGATTTATGTTGCAAAATTGCGGGTTAAAAACCAGAACATTGAATGTTCGCAACAAAAATATTTGAAATCATTGAAAGGTCAACAACACTTTACATTGACCATGCATCAATCATCAATTATTAAACCATCCTATTGACTGGCCAGAAATACCGTGAGGAATCTGTAATATGCAGGATGATAAATGCTTAGTAACAGGTAAAACAAATCCGACTCTTTATAATTCGAATAAACATTTTAAATTCACGTATCGTCTCAAATAACTCAAGCTGTGAATAACATTCACAAACGGTTTGACTGTATTACACGGCCTTTGAAAATCTTATTCAAAATCATTTTCTCTCATATAATTGGAGTCAACGCACCAATTACGGTACGTTTTTAACCAAAGCACGTATTATTCAACAGGGTATAGGAATCGCTGTAACAATTACCAAGGCACTGGATTTATATTAATGTCTCAATAGAATAACTTTCGTTTGTACTCAATAACAATCTGGTTTGAGACGGTTTTATTGCTTCAAGTAACATTACAACATTCTGATAATCTTTTTCTTATCGTTTAATGTATCTTGATGTATTGGTACATAGGAATGGGTCGTGCTGTTATATGTAGCATCAATGGTGTTAAATGTAGGTATGTTAGATAATTTATAGTCATATCTAAATTGTTAGCCATCTTCGACATTAAATTAAAGCTTATGTGTAAAAAAACACTGTTTCAATGAAACCAAGAATCATGCATTGTCAGAAACATTGACTTTTAAAGATTAGTAGGGTATATAATATAACTGATATTATTTGGTACACTCATGGTTCTTTTTGATAATAAAATTATAGGAGTATGTAGAGTTGTTTGATAAGTAAATAAAAATTATGTCTCTTGTATAAGAAACAATATAGAAGTGTTAAAAATAAATATAATAACCTTTTTGGTCTCGAAGGGTCATAAGTAACACTATTAAAGGTTTGTCTTCAAAGGCAGGCAATAATTATAACATAATGTAATTGTTACTTTTGTACGAAAATAAAAACGTTTTATATTAATTTCTTTTGATAACCATTGAGTATACTTTTGTATAGCTTCTATAGTCGTTCTTATATAAAGGATCTATAAAGGCTATTGAATAATAATGGGGAAATTTTAATAGGACTCAATTACGTCTAAACTCGTCTTTGATGTTATTATTACAGAAATACTTTGTAAATTGATTTTGTATGCTTTTGACGATTTTTCGGCGTAATAGTTTGAAGTCAGAGTATGTACGTTTTAGGGCTTTATTTTGTTTTACGAAAATTGCGTTAATATTCAGCGCCTACTCGGTTACTTAATACCGAGTTGAATGTTACATACTTCTTTGATATGTGATGACGGGCCTGTTGGTCTAGTGGTTAGTGACCCTGACTGCTATACCGGAGGTCGTGGGTTCGATTCCCACCCAGGACAAATGTTTGTGTGATGAGCACGATCATTTGTTCTGGTTGTCTGGGTGTAATTTATCTATAATATGTATGTATTTAGAAATATATAAGTATGTTTATCAGTTGTCTGGTTACCATAACACAAGCTCTGCTTAGCTTGGGATCAGATAACCGTGTGTGAGTTGTCCCGGAATATTATTATTATTATTCTCTTTATTTTCTTTAAATACATACAAAATACATTTTTAAATATATACAATAATAACTAAAAATATACATTTAAAAATATAAAATGTAGTTTCCAACCGACATCGGGAACAGGGCCCAAGCTGCCGGTGGTTAGGGCTCCAGAGAGAGGAACCTCCTCACAATACGCGCCGTGTCGAGAAGTACCGCTTTCTGTATCAAACCCTTGACCCAGGCGCCTAGCGAGAGCCTCTTAAGGTGTTGGTCGAGGCTCTTGGCTATTATGCCGTTGGCTGTAACGACTATCGGGACAATCATTGCTGAGTCCACCTCCCACATGTCGACAACCTCGTGCGCTAAATCCAAATATTTTAGTTGTTTTTCTTTTTCAGCTTTCACGAGGTTCTCGTCATGAGGAATAGTGATATCAACAATGATTGCCCGACGCTCCGATCGATCTATCACCACTATATCAGGCTTATTTGCTACAATAGTCCTGTCAGTGATGATAGATCGGTCCCAGTACAGTGTGACACGACCATTTTCGAGAACTGGGTCGGGCACATACCTGTAGTACGGCACCTCGGATTCCACAAGTTTGTATCTCAAAGCAAGCTGCTGGTGGATAATCCTGGCTACTTGGTTATGCCTGTGCAAGTATTCGCCGTTAGCAAGACGAGAACAACCCGAAATAATATGTCTTAAGGACTCACCTGGACAGTGACATGCCCGACATATGTCAACTGTACCGTCCTTTATGATATATTTCCGATAGTTATTCGTCATGATAACTTCGTCCATAATTGCACATACAAACCCTTCGGTTTCTCCAAAAAGATCACCGAAGCGTAGCCAGGCTACGGACGCTAAGAAATCTACATCGGACCCATGAAGGGTCCGGTAGTAGCGCCCGTGGAGCTCCTTGCTTTGCCATACAACCTCGCGGTCCTTGACGCTCAGAACGACAGGTTTGTGCCAGTTCTCTTTGCCTAAGGAGAGCGGTGTTAGGCCCTTATCCACTACCACCACATCTCGATGCATCCCCACGTCGACTTGGAGAAAATACTCCCTGAGGTTACATACCTCGCGATTATGGAGGGTCTTAGCATTTAGAAAGCCTCGACCCCCACATTTCCGCGGGATATATAACCTCATTACTGAAGAGCGTGGGTGATGCATTCGATTTGCGGTTAGTAGTGTTCGGACTCTCCTATCCAAGGCGTCTAACTCAGTCTGAGTCCACTTGAGTACACCAAAGGAGTACATCAACACTGGCATGACCCAACCATTAAAGGCACGCACCTTGTTGCCGCCTGACAAAACACTTTTTAGTACTTTGTTCAAGCGGCCAAAGAAACGTGCCTGTAATGATTGTTTCACGTCAGCAGCGTTGATGCCTAACGCCTCTGACATACCCAAGTATTTGTAGGTCTCCGTTGCAGAGAGCGACCTTAGGTTTATGGAATCCGAGAGCTGTATACCCTGGGATTCCACAACCCCACCTCGCTTTACATGCATGACCGCACATTTGTCAACACCAAATTCCATTCTGATGGAATTACTGAAGCTTTCAGTGATCTTCAGTAACTTCATCAGCTGCAATCCGCTGTTGGCAAAGAGCTTAAGATCATCCATGTATAGCAAGTGGGAGATTACCTGGCTCCCTCTCCTCAACGAATAGCCCAGCCTTGAATTCTCAAGCAAAGTGCTTAGAGGATTCAAGGCTAAGCAGAACCACAGAGGACTCAGACTGTCGCCCTGGAATATTCCCCGCTCAATCCTAATTGGTTCCCCACCCTGTTGGATATCCCGACATCCTGGATAGTGAAGCACCGTACTCCACTGCCCCATACATGACACCAAGAAGGCGCGTAGAGTTGCATTAATTTTATACAACTCTAGCACCCTCATGAGCCATGTATGCGGCACCGAATCGTAGGCCTTCTTATAGTCTATCCAACATGTCGACAGATCTTTTTTAGAGCGGCGAACCTGTTGGCAAATAGCCGTGTCTATAAGGAGTAGCTCCTTAGTGCCACGGGATCCACTCCTACATCCATTCTGAGAAGCAGACATAATAGAAAAGCTAACGACATGCTCGTTAATTTTTGCTCTCAGAATGGACGTAAGGAGCTTATAGACCGTTGGTAAACAAGTTATTGGTCTATAGTTCTTTGGATCCGTGGCACTACCTGTTTTATGGAGCAGATGGGTAGATCCTGTAGTCAAGAACTGTGGGAGCGAAGCCGATTCCACAGCAGACTGGAATTGAGAAGCCAAGCAACCATGTGAACTCCGTAGCCATTTTAACCAAAAATTTTGCAGTCCGTCCGGCCCCGGTGTTTTCCAGTTTGCCATCGGGCGGACTGCATTGGCTACGTCTTGGGGGCTGATGGTAATTGCCCCCATCTCTTGTATAGGTTCACATACTTGCTCAACCTCTCGCATCCAGCCGCCTTCGGAGTGGCTGACGGGCACTGACCAGATGCTGCGCCAAAATGAATTTGTGGCATCACCATCCGGCAAGCACCCGCCATCCACGCCTGAAGCCGGCCGCTCCCACGCTCTATATACCCATCTTTGATCTTTTTGGAACATGCGATTCAGGTAAAATCGTTCCACCCGACGTTTATAGCGTCGAATACGGCTTGCCCATGCACACACTTTCTGTTTAAACAGGTCGATGCGCTCTGTAACGCGGGCAGTATATTCACTGGAACTGATATCAGTCCCAGCAAATGCACGCCTTACAAAGCGCATCACTCGTGGTCGAGAATTACCTTGTTTAAAAGCAATTAACTTTGCAATGAGTGTCCTAGCCTCAGCAACACGCTGCTCGATCCTGTACTGCCAAGCTGGTACGGCTGGTTTCGGTCGTGCAGCTATGTTACTATAACAAATTGCAACATTAGCTACACGACATGCCGTAAGAGCCGCGCAGTACAAAATCGAGTGCGTGTCCCTAAGGTCTTCACTGCTCTCAAAGTAAATGGGGAGCAGTGAATCTAGGGCACCCATTATTGCTTTGTTTCGGTTATGCATGGGCAAACGGGGTAATCGAGGCCTTTGGTCGGGCGGTGAAGTCCGATAATCCCGAATCGCATCTTCCAATGTACTCCTTATTAACTCACTGCACTGGGTACTTACAGTCATAACCCCATCATCCTCTTCCCCATCACTAGGGGCGGTGTGCGGAGCACCAGAAACTGGCGCTGCTGCTGGAGGCAAGGTGTTGGTGGCAGGGCTACTCTGTATTTCGGAGCGCAGTCGATCAAGCGTAGAGTCATCCAACCTATGATTACGTTGGATGACCCGTACCTGATCCGACAGTCGTTGTGCCGATACGCTGACGCCCGGTTCAAGAACCTGAAACAGAGACAGCATTCTCGCACGGTACGCAGTGAGGTTAGTTCCTCCCTCTGTCGCCCCGTAATATGCGCGCATGACGTTCTCGTTTATTCCTTGAGTCCACTTCATGCGCCGCACATCACCACCGGGAGCGGGAGCCCTGTTCGAGGCCGGTTGGCCTGCGGGCGCCAAGCTGCTCGGTGGCCGGCGTCTCCCCTGCCGACGCACAGGTGTTGGCGACGTCGGCGGGGAGTAATACTCGTCGCTGGAGCTCGACGCGACTGCAGGTGCCGGTGCTTGTACATGGTCCGGCAGCTGGGAGGCGGAGCTCGGCGACGAGTCCGGGGATGGTGGGCGTGCTGGTTTGCGTTTTCTGCTTCTCGTCAACATTTTACATTTAGGTATCCGCTCACATTTATTATATCATTATGTTCGTGATTTTTGATAGAGTGACGTCTGTCAACTCAGAACAGAAAAAAGTATTTATATATAACAGAAACATTTCGTGAACTTTAAACTGGATATAGAATGTTAATATAAATGTTATAATGTCTGTTTAAACAGATTTGTTAATAAAATATAATATTAAAACACGGATAAAAAATTTGACGTGTTGACGTTGACAGAAGCTTTTTTTTTTTTTTTTTTTTTTTTATTATTATTATTATTATTATTATGTATAGTTTTCTTTTCAGTATTAGTTTGTTTTTTTTTTACAATAAATCATTACCAAATCTTGTAGTGACATATTAATTATACAAGATTTTTTTGAATAATGGATTTGTACCCTTTTACTCCCTAGACGCCCTGAAGATAACATAAGCAGTGGAATCAATATTTACTTAAAGGAATATTAATTAATAACCTAATTTAGTATTTTCTTGTAATATTTTGCTCAAATCTAATCAAAACCACTAACTTTATTGTAACTTATAAAATTATTTCGTAAACAAAACTTATTACGACATTAGTTCGTGACGTCGTACTTATTGAGTTGTTGATTTGTTTCGCACAGATGGCGCCACTAACTTTAAATTAACACCTGCGTGATTGTGTAGATCGACCTCTGTAGCTGTCACCTTATTAATTTTTTGAAGTGTGACCTTCGTGATCGTGCTTCGTTGGAATTTTTAACCACCAAAAGCGTTGCCTCCCAAACGCCATACATTTTCTAGAATCAAGTTCGTATATAACAGGCCATTGATTGAAAATTACAAATTGTGTTAAAAAAACGTCTTGATAATCCTGATTTTATTTATTTAGTGGCTTCGATCTCTTGAGTAGTGTCGAGCTTAGTTCAGCGGAATGTATATCAGTCGTATTTTTTGGCCGTAATCTTTGTGCGTAGGATTACGTGTGAATTCATTCACACGTAAAGGATTACGTGTGAATGAATTCACGTAATAATCACGTATTCAAATCTTTGTACGTAGGAACGTACAAAGATTTCAGTTGAATCAAACCCCCACAACACGCCTAAAATCCCACGATCCCAGGCGAATAACCGAAAGATGCGCATTTCTAAAAATAAGAACCTTTATTGAAGCTTTGGATAGAGCAAACAATTGTTGAGACCACAAATTGTATGTCTACACCAAAGACAATTTAACTAAACAAACAGGATGAGATGCTGGTACATTCTCGTTGATTCTGATTGCCTTCGAATAGTCCTAGCTACTGTAGTGTTGGCTCTAATCTTGAGACACGTGCCGAGCTGGATTCAAATTACTGGATTTGCGGAATCTTTGTATTTACCTTATTTGCTTATTGTTTATTTATTTAGTCTTTATGATCTTTTAGTATAATAACACATGTTTCGTTGAAGATCTGTAGATGGGAATTTTGTCTATTTTTTGGAGAGATGTTAAGTATATTTCGATGACAATATCAACGCACTTTCTTTCCCTATAAGAAGATATGTTTGTCTTAAATTGGGGCAGTTACAGGCCGGTATTATTATTTAATTACAAAAGCCCGGTCCTGACAGCTCGAAGTTTGTAAAGCCATGCTTAAGCCGTCTCATTATCATGAATTAGTTGCGAATTACGTTTTTGTTTAAAATAATGCGAAAATTGTAACACTGATGACACTTTGTGTATGTTTGCAGGAAGTTTGTCATGTGAATGACTTACGAAATCTGAAACATGAAAGTACTGTGTTAAAAATTATAAAAATATATCATAAGCCTGGGTCTCACAAAATTTTTAAATGAGTTATATATTTAAGCAAGTTTTTAGTTTTAAAAATGTACGGATTTAATACAATGTTCAATTTATAGTAGTTACTATTTGTGTATGAGTCAAGTTATGACCCCCTGCCTCTTTTACACCAAAATATGTTTCAATATATAGATATAGCTATGAAGTCGCACTCTCTCGGTATAGAATTCCTAATAGTCAATATTTATTGTTTATCAAACAAAAATGTTGAAATGAAAATCTCATTCAAATAGCTGTGTTTCAACCCTCCATTGACTTTTATCAGAAGTTCGGAGAATGGTCTTGGAAGGGCAAATAAATACTGATTTTTATTTACTTAGGACCGCGAACACAACAGCAAAATATTGGAACGATATGTTCGAACTATAATGAAAACTTTCCAATACCTTTCCGTTTCCACATTAATATTAATGTTTCTGAGCACGGTTGTATGTATATTGTATACTGAATGTTTTATAATCAAACTAGCTGTACCCGGCATGCGTTGCAATGTAATTTTTTCTACCTAGCACCTGCCTACTACCTACCTACTACTTACCCGCCTACCTGCCTACTACCTACCTACTACCACTTAGGGGTATGAAAAATAGATAGTAGCCGATTCTCAGACCTACTGAATATGCATATAAAATTTTATAAAAATCGGTCAAGCCGTTTCGGAGTAGTATGGTAACTAACATTGTGACACAAGAATTTTATATATAAGAGATAACCCAAAAAAAAAAAACAATATTTCTACTTCTTTTTGTTTCGGCCTAGCACACGATTTGAAAATTTGTTTATGTCAGCGACAAAATAACTAGTATTTCTCAAAATTTTGTAGAGGGTCCGCCGCTGCATTACGTTGAACTTTGTTAGAGGTCCAAAGGTCCCAAACCTACCTCGAAGATTTTAGATGTCTTAATTCGTCTGTCATGTGGGTGTGGCTTACACATAAAAATAATATAATAGGTACAAAGAAAGATTAATTCTGACATTCAAAAAACAATCAGTGCACATTAATATTAAGTAGTAGAATAAATACGCGATCATAACGTTATAATTATCATCTGTGTGGGTATCCATAAACTTGGCTGACGAAAAAACATGAAGCTCTGGTATTAATGAATGTGAGTGTAATGCTGTCTGCCCAATGATGTCGTAAAGATAAACGGGGTCGTTAACATTTCTTAATTGGGATTTATGAATTTACCGACTTACTCAGCTAACGTGGCCCTTGCAAAATATGCCTTGTATTTTATGGAGAGGTTGTTGCTTTATTTATAAGTAAAAAATAAATAAGAACATTCTTAAATCAATGTTTAGGTATTTTGTCTTATGTTTGACTATGTCTAAAATAGGATTTCTACATTGCCATGAAAATTATTTTATCAATGAAACTTGACGTGACTTTTTCAGTGACCATATATTATGTATTATACATGAGGCTGTGTAGGTATTTTCAAAATAACAATTAAACCTTTATTTATTAGAGTAAATTTAGCCTTTTAAAGATCGCTCCCAAGAAGGCTTGATTTGTATTACAAGCATTAGACGCTTAGTGAAAAAAAAAACCCTTAAAATCAAAGAATTACGCCTACCCGTAAAATAAATAAGAATTTTCTATAAATTAACCGTCCCTTTATATTCGTCGACAGCACAACAAGCCCCTTTTAACGAGAAGCTCACTAGAAGTACACCGAGAAAGCTCTTTTTAATTTATTAAAATTGACAGTTTGTTTTATTTTCGTCATGCCATGCGATTGTTGGACGTAGGTATTGATGCAGCGACATCTCATCATAGACAGTGGAATTTTTATAAACTATGAAAATGGTCATAGTTTATAAAATTTTCCACTATATAATTTTGACTATATTATTTTGTGTAGTTGAGTTACGTACTTTCAGTTCTTGTGTATCATATGTACTTTTCAAAAGTGAGCATGTTTCAAGTTACTTATAGTACTGTAAGAGACTTCTTCTATTGAATTTTCATTTTCTTTTTCCAATATGTTGTGATCGGCTGCCAGTCTCACCAGATTAAGTTAGATACCAATATTCAACATGGAGCGACAGCCCATCTGACCTCAAAAACCTATTTACTGATTCATTAATTCCTATTTTGGGCACTAAAATATTGAACAATCGAAAAGTTTTCGACATCAAACCGCGAGCACAAATCCCATAGGTCTGCTTGTTTTATACAAGTTTCAGTTAAACGCCGCCAGAGTAGCCGCCGTATCAAGTAGGTTATGTTTGTATTAATCGGTGAGTTAGGTTTGTTCTTTAACTTACAAACTACTGAGTAAACTCTCGTCTTGTTTTGACTTGTAAGTTACAACAGTAGACAAGGCATCGCCTTTCTAAAGTTTAGGATGCGGGCTCACTTTTCACAAAGAATATAATGTAAAAAATCATTTTGTATTTCCACGTCAAAGATTTTTTATTATCATAGTGAAGCGAAACATTACAAAATTTAGGTATGTACATTGTAGTCACATTCAAAATGCATTATTTGGGACTCCTATAAAACAACTGACTAATAGTATCCTAATATTGCACCTCTCTATGTGATTAATACTATCTACCAAAGTACACACCACACACACACTACGCCAGGACTACCCAAACACTAAAAAATGGTAAATGGTTAGTTAAGTTAGTTCAAAAAGTACCAGGTACAGTAAATTTTAATCAATGGAAGTAATAGCCCCCTGACCTAGTTGTATAGGTCAGTGACCCCATTGCCTGCACCCTCGTGCAGCGCGGCGCATACCTTGCACTACGATTTGTTGAATTTCAACGATCCCACATTACTATTGGTATTTGAATATTCGAAGTTCTTTGAGTTATTGGAAGAGTTTCGTTTTATTACTATGTTTATTTGGTTGAGAAAATTATTAGTTTAACTTTACATAATTTGTAGGTAATGTTTGCAATTTATAACAAAAAATATTCATTTGAGTTGTTTGCTTTTCCGAGCCCTATGAGTATACAGAAACATTATGATTAAGTAAGAAATATGTACTTACATGTATCACCGTGAAAACGCGGACTAACTTTCATTACATATACCTACACTATTTGATTTAAATCTGCGGTAAATAGGCAGAATATTCTAATCGTCTCAACTCTTAGTATCATTTAAGGTCAATGTCCTTAATTATATTTACCAAATAAGTAGTAATGTAAATTACGACAAAATAACTGAAAATACTCACGGTCTATTTAATGTTGATTGTAGAAGCGTAATAAACATTCATATACGTGTGGGAGTAATATTACTTGGAATATTCATTATCTAGACGACTGTTTGATTGACCTTAGTGGATAATTTGTATTTATGTTAACTAATGTAATAATTATAATATAGTGTTAACGAATTACGCGGAATAATCATATTACTTTGACACAAAGATGGTAACGTCCTACGCATTTATTTATTTGCGGATTCAGATTCTAATAAAGCTAGATACAAATAAATAACATCGCAAAACTCAGATAGTAACTTAGCATGAAGGACGAAACACTAATAAAGAAAAAAGTTGACCAAAAACATTATGAAGGATGTCATTCACAAATTACGCTTCAATATTCCATCACTAAGGAGTAGTTGACCTATACTTTCTACACCTACAGTAAGTAAGAAATAACTACATACCAATAATCCAAAAGCCCAGCAACTGTAAGCCTTCAGGACGTTGCCTCGAAGCCTGGAACTTAATATCGTGGGCACGGGAACTTCGCCCACACACGAACATAGCCTTTTTAATATCCTGCCCACTGTATTAGTTTCTTTTAACATGTTATTAAACATTTCTTTGAAGAAACCTCAGTGTTGTGCTTTTAACTGTTTTGCTGCTTTTATCGGCAAGTAGGTACTCAAAAAGTTGTTGCTAGCTTATAAATATATAAAAAAATACTTGCCCAAACAACAACATACATATATCGTTTACTTATTTAGCCTTTAATAAGTAGCTTTGTAAACACTCTTATATGCAAAGACTCTCATAAATATTATCAAAACATGACGCAAGTATGTCTAAAAATCATAAACGTCTGCTAGACTTTACTGAAAGTCAATGCATCCTCTTGGGAGCTAGCGTTACTTTTCAACTTATTTAAAGCCCTATTGAACTAGCACCGAGTTAAAGTTTCATTTATGAAGTTAAAACTTATACAATATTCAATATTTCTTACTTCAACGGTCACTAGGACAAGTTCTAACGACAGTTATTAAAACGCTACTAGTGCCTAATAAAAGTTAGGTTAGCAATAATACCACTATTATAACATGTATTGATACGATCAGTCATTTATTTTTGTCCGTCTATCCGGGTTACTACACACTTACCAGTTACCACACTAGGTAATTAACGTGTGTGTGTACATCGATTGTTCCACTGTCCCACAACTGGTGTATTCACCTCACTATGGATTTACGAGAACCGTGTCCCTTTTAGGGTTGGTTGCCACCTCTTAGCTGGGTTAAATTGTTTTATGCGGTGGTCTTCGTCTTAGGATTAAATCAGTGCAGGGAAGGGTCTGATTGATTGTGGGGATAATAGAACAAATTAAATGTTTACATCATCGTATAATTCAATGATATAATAGGATAGATGTGCAATCAAAAGTAACATTAATAGCATGGATGAAATTGTGACCTTAAAAAATATTTTAATACGCTTTTATTTTCCAATCAAATATTAACATGTCTGCAAAAAATGAGATCTATTGCATTTTACTTGTGCTTATTTCGGCGTATAACTAGAAGCTACACAATGCTAATGATGATAAGGTATGCTAGGATAGAGTAGTAATAGTCGTACCTAATATATGGACTATGTCATGAAAAAATACGACACTTGACTACACCATTTTCATCACAGCTGGGCTTTTTTTGCTAAAGCTTTATTTCATGATCTATCAATGTATTTGGGGCACTTCTAGTAAACTGCTATCTATGCTACCCGTCAGTGTCAGTAGAACGTTTTAGTTTCAATAAGAGCGGTGATTCGCATTTTTTATTCAGCACCATATTTCAGGTTTCGCGGTCACCCGGTTGTTAGTTATTGAATTTACAATGAATTTGGGACAAGATTCGCCGAGTAATAGGCAGAAGCTGATAGATTGAGTGTTTTTGTTAAGTTAGGTGAGGGTTCATAACTGGGTCAGGTTTGAGTTACGTGGAAATGGTCGGAGATGGAAACGGGCCGATAATTGTGGTATGCTATGTTGTTGGAACGACGATGTGGATTCTATCATCTTAATGTACGTAGATATAATGCTAGCAAATATCTGGATGAATTTTGGTAAATAGTGCTGCCTCGTTCTGGTTTATGCAGCGCATGTCAAAAACATCTCTCGAAAATGTATGAAAAAAGGGTTTAATTTTGTTTTAGCTTACTAGAATTTTGAATTAATTCCAGTTAGTGTAATGTTACACAATCTTGAAAACGTTTTAATTAATCTGAGTGTATTTCTCAAATGAGCAAACCATGATCAAAAAATGTAAAAGTCAGCAGAAAAAAAAACAGGTTTTTACAAATAAAGCAAAAGAAAATCGGGTCACAGGGCTTTTTGCGTGCGCCTGCTAAATCCTTGGAGATATATCTTGTGGTAAAAGGATTGTTCATCTTAAAGAAATTGCTTGAACGTACACAGACGTATTAGTTGTGGTTTGAATGATTGAAATCCTTTTTTTTGGCCCTAGATACGTATAAAAAATATCTTATTCTTTATTAGTCCTATTTGACTGACTAATACTAAGGATCTAAATAAAAGTAGAATAAAAAAGGAATTGATAGACACAAATAAGCGATTTGATCAAAGCTAAATCCTGTTTTCGATGTAAGGATCACTCAATTACAAATGTACCTTATTTTTTTTTAAACACTACTTGTCAAGTTCAAACGAAAAACGTCTGTCCTCTTCTAAAAATCCGAATCCGATGTCGATTCACGTCAATTACTATCCGCCACAGACGTCAAACAATGAACTACACGATCCGACAACCCAATCCACTGACACAACACTAAATAAAAGATTTAAAAAAACTCTCGTACGAAATTGTCAGCCAAGACTGTAGAAATTCAATCTCCCTTTAAGAAGTTGTAATCATGAAGCATATCTCAAGTATTTGGTGCACTGAGTGAATATATTAGTGCTTGTCTAGTTGAGGATCTTACACCAGCTTAGTGACAATAGTGTCTTCGAGTGTTTTGAGCGAGGATACGTTTGTGCCTGAAATCTTGGTTCTTTAGCGACGTTTTAACTTAGATATTGAGCGAGAAAATGGACAAAATAGTAAAAAAAACCGAATAAAGAATTGCTTGGCCTCTTGCCACCAATATTCTTTTAAATAATTGTGATTGTACTTTTGTGTATGACGTTTAGACATCTCGTGAGTACAATAAATTCAATTCGATTGAAAAGCAAAAATTATTTTAAAACATTTAGATTTTCTGTTTCTGACTGTTTTTGATTCTAATAACATCGTAAATTGAATTATCCAATAGACATACGTACTTTAGAATATCACTGCTACGGAGAGCTATCCCACTTTATGCCTCATTTACATAAACTCATTTAGATAACAGACCGTAAGGTCAAGCTATATTACTGTAAATTATTTAATGCAATAGCGTAGATGCGATACTAAATGGTTACAAGCAGAATCCTGCTTTTAAAATTCTAGGTTTATACCCCATTGCATTCGTATTAGCTACTATTGAAAACTGAATTCGCCCTTTTGTGTAAAAAAGTTCGCCTTAAAACTGATTTACACCGTAAAATCTATTGCTCGCGGTTTCAAAAGGCGTTTGTTATCTCGTAAATTGAAATTTGTTGAATTTATCTTGACGAACGATGCAACAAATCACTGGCCTAATATAAATCGGTGTCATTCACGATAACGTTTTATAAAACAAACTATTACTCTGTAGGTACATTGTATATATTTCAAACCCAAATTTATTACGAATACTATTCACTAGAAATTGGTCTACTTAATTTAGGAATCATTAATCGACTTTTAATTACGATACGAATATTACAGCCATGGCAATCAAATATAGGTGGTCAATCGATCATATCGCATCGAAGGGGTTGCCCTTACGTATGTGTGCGTCGCGGTATCGTAAGCTGTATGCAAGTGTGTGTGCATTCGGACGCAACACTAGACTGCGTCGGTATCGAGCGGCTTGCGGTCGTCGACCCCACTCCCTGTACTTACAGGCAAAACCCTGCTCTAATTTATGCTGAATGTGGACAATCTCGATTTATGGCGCGAAAAAAATCGCGTGGAAGCGATAAACTGAGTCAGCTTGAGAATTTTCGTATTCATTGTTAGAAGTTTTGAAGCACGCAATATGATTTTCAAAGATTGCATTTGGTATGAAAGCACTTTATCTACTTCTCGTTTAAAGGAATCATATTTTTTTGCAGTTGCATTCCGTGGTCTTTTATTATATCGTTTAGGAAAACTTGGACTGGTATTATTGTGATTCTTTCTAATACTATGCTAAAAATAAAATTGTTTGAAAATTGTTGGTTTTCAAATATTCCTTTATGTTTTTAGTATGAGAAAATAAAGTATTCATGTTACTTATATATTGTGTAAAGAAATAAGCCTTTCTTATTTTAATTTAACATTATGAATATGCTTTTTAAATTGTGAGGAATCCATGAGATAAATTGGGAAATAGGCTAGGTTTTACAAGTTCTTACCGTATGTAATTTATATTCCTATTAATACAATGACAATATTTTATTACACTATCGAAATGGTTTCCTTAAATTTGGTATTACTAAAGGGGCTTACCTAAACGAAATATGATTCTTCATCACTATACAATGTAAACTTTTAAAACCACTTTACTATATCTCAAAACCTTCTCACAGTTCATACATTATACCTGAAAGCAAACAACATCTTATCTCAAGGAAACTCCCTTACTTCAGCAGAATAACATTATAGTATTAGTTTACAAATAAACCTCCTTCACCGGTCACGACCCCGGGTATCGCACCTGTATTCACAACTCTAGGAACATATTTAAAAAGTTTCCCTTTTCACTTTTGTAGCTGATTGTTCTAACTTCAGTTCCGCTTAGTTAAGTTAGGCAGTTACCTCGTTAATTAAGACTTAGGGCGTGAACAGCGGGCCGAGATAACGATACAATTGAAAATAAACCATAACACCTTTCGCTACGGTTGATTTTGAAACAATTCGTTCAGAAAGGGTTACCTTTTACTATTTACTGTTTCTTTCCATTTCTTTGTAGTCAGATATAAATCTAAGCGTTTAATCTGCAAAGTGTAGGTGTTAGTTTTAAATTTAGATTTTGTTCTAAAAATAAACTAGACACAAAAGGGTCTAAAGTTATTCTTTTAGAAGACGAAAACAGTATCAAGACGTAAAAACAAGAAAAGATCGTATCGCGCGAAAAGTGCATATGGATCTGTCTATCTCTCCTTTCAATTGTATCTTACAGTTACTGGAAACAGTTTGAGGGGACAAACTATGCATTAAGTTTTATACTGCAATCCAAATATATAAGTATAGCGTATATACTGGGAGATTTCCAGAGACGGAGTTTGTCGCTTCTCCTATTGTCAAAGCGAAGACGGAATGCAATTACCGCGCGTCTGTATTTTCAAAACACTGCTATGTTAGTTCAGAAATTGAAATAGTTAATCCTGTTAAGGGTTAGCTTAAGAAGTAATCAAAATTGATACGTAGTACTTATTTACTTTATACGTTTATTATTATTTACAATCAAGCTATCTTTAAAGTACGTACTTGTCTAACTTGCAAGATTATCGTAACTTATTGTGGGAGCTAATGATTAACAACTTTGTTTATGTGACCACTATTTATGCTTTTTGAATATACTCGTAAATAAAAGCGCAAAAATGCATGTGTGCATTTAAAATATACAGCTAAAACTTTTGTTCCTTTTAACTTTTGTAATAAAAGTTAGCAAACTCTTTTGATGGTCCATTCCACATGATTCAAAAGTTGATCAATTCTATCGAGTGGAGAACCACAAAAAAGGTCGGATTCAAAAAGTTTCAGAGTTAAATACTTTGGAAGTAAATTGAATGCGTATTAGTAGAATCTACCATGCATGAATAAAATTGTTATGTTTAATTTGTTTTGGGTTGTCAGACTTGCGACGTTAAGTCAGTTTTGGAGAAAGGGAAATTAGATATTTGACCATCATAAGATTACACTGAAAGCTGACTATTAAATATTAAAGGTCATTCTATTTTCGCTAAAATACTAGACTAAATAAAACTACATAAACATTCTAGAACATATTTATTTTTTGATTCCGAATAAATACATCGTCGTTGCTGTAGATTATAAGTTTTGATATTGCAGACTAAAACCACTCAAATAGTTTTCGTTGTTGTGTAAATTTAAATCGACATCAGCTCTTTATGTACTGTGGGTTTCTAAAGGGAGACATTTTATCAATTTCCAACAGACAAAACATGCGAGTTGCCTGCAACGGAAACCTATCTCACCTCCCGGGAGATCAGAATGTTTTGGGAAAATGTTGTGAATTTATGTCCTTATTTAAGTGTAGGTCTTAATATAAGACCTTGCACAATATTATTTAGAATTTTAAGCTTAAATAGCAGGGAATTATTAACTCCTTGATGTGTAGACACGTTTAACGCCTACACTTTCTTGTCTTCATTCAACGTTGAAGACTTATTACTTATATTTAAAGTACTTTAGTGTATTAATAGCAATTAGTTATAATTAAACATTTTAAAAGGTTATAGAGTACTTTCACTGAAGTGGTTAGCTATTTCAGTACAACAATTATAAGAGAATTAAGTTTTAATTTCTAAAATTGTACAGTTTTGACTGTGCTTCTAAGAGTAATCTACAGTTTAGTTTTAAATAATGTGTGAAATTAATATATGCACAGGGCGACACAAAAATAACTTTGTAATACCATTTACCTATCCCCTTTTTCTACATCCCTAAGCATACCTCAAACATATTTGGTGGTCATAGATAAAGCATATCTTATACTCACATCTTTTTCCTCTCTTTGTTTACTAAGACCATTAATTACTAAACAAATAGTAAGGAAACTGTCCATTGACTGTTTATGTTACAATACCTTCATAGTTTATTGTGTCGACAGAGCAATGGATACAAGACATTATTGTGTGGACATCCGCAAAGCTAATGTACTACATTGTATCTATTGTGATAAATCTTTGTGTACGTGATGTTGTTTTTGTTTGTGGTCTGAGGGCATTAATGGTATACTTGTAAAGGAAGTCGGAGAGTGGATATATATCAATATGGCCATGATGGACAAACATGTAAGAAAATTAGAACATTAAAATTTAAAAGGTTTTTGTGACTTATATCACACATAGCAACAATTCAGTACTTTCCTTAACTGTAAGAATGAGTGATGTTATTATACGTTGTTTCAAATTCAGCCAGTTATCAAGTTGTATCAAAGATTCGTCAAAGAAGCAGAACTTCTGAAACTGGGTTAATAAGTCATACCTGCCATCAAATGTTGTATTTCACCTTGAGACTTGTGCAATTAATTGTTTTCAATCAAAGGGTTAGATTCGTTATTGAATTTGAGTATTTTTTAAATTAAATTACAAAATGATATTGTAGAAATAATAGTGCCTATAATGACGGCGAAATGGTCATTTCTAGTTTTGTACCAAAAAGCGGACTGGATACGAAGGGGTGGGTTTTGTAGTAAACTTGGAAGCGGCATGTTTCTAGTTGTAGATCGCGATAGGCTAAGGCCATTGACGGATGAGAGAAGCCTTTGGCCTGAAGTGGAGCACGTAGAAAAAGGCCTTTGTAAATTACATTGAAAGAAATCACAGAAACAAAACAATTACACAATTATTTCTTACTTCAGTGTCTCCATGAAACGTATTCTGTTGATGTAATTAATTGTAAAATAATGAGCTAGTTACCAAAGACATTTTTTTTCAAACAAATGTTCAGTAATTTAAGATAAATAATTTGAACGCCGTGCCCTTTATTCCACTTTATAATTAAAGCTGCGGGCGTAAATAATTAATTAACAACTCAAAGCCGAGCAGATGTAATAGGCAGTGCTTAAGTTATCGACAACGTACTTCAAACGAAGGAGAGATGTCGTAAACAATTATTGTAATATCGTACATAAGATTAGTAGCAAATATCTTACACAGAAAGATAGTTCTTGCATGTGTGGCAGGATATGAGAGAAGTTCGTCTGAAAGTAGAGGGTTTTATAAGAACTGGCCATGGATATTGTACTTTTTAAGTGTGATTAGTTATATATATCCCACACAATCTTTAAATGCGGTGTCCAGGCTTAGACAGACCAAATAGTATTAAATGGAAAAATAAGTATAACACGCTACATGTATATTTAAGGTTCAGCGTAACATAATCCAATTTAGTATTAGCAACAGTTACGCTATCTAAAAATACAGGCGTGTAAATGATACTTGCTATTTTTATTTACGAAAATTAATTAAATGAAAATACAAAATAGCTACTGGTAACTAAGCAACGTTTATTTTTATAAATGAGAGGGTTAGTCACTAATTGGGACTCCATAGCTACAGCCTGACTATTGAGTTGCTAACTAAATTGTAGCTTCAGACTCCGTCAGAATAACACAAAGGAATAACGATACTAAATGAAACTTTAGGTTAACTTCAACTTAGGACCGACGGAAAAGTTTCGTGATTAAGTTAAATAATCATATAACTTGAATTATCCTTTTGTTGTATAGGATAGATAAATAAGTATTGAGTAGTAATCAAGGTATTTGTACTAGTTATGGGTTGAACCCTGAAGGTTGAATAAGGGTTTACAAACCTCTTCATTATTCATACTAATAGTTTTGATGGGAATATCGACGTTAACAGAAAATTATTATACGAATTTAATTGGTTATACACAAAATACGATAACCCGGTTATAAAGAGGTTACCGTAAAATTAAAGAGAAAATCCTTTCATGTCCTCATCAATTAAACAAACGATATAAAAATGATTATTGAAATAGGTAATTAATTACCTTATGACACAAATATGACACGTAATGTGATAGACAGCCAGAAGAGTACAATAACCTCAAAATGATAAAAAAGATTGAATACTCATGTTATTATTGATACTAACTTCTCAACACTATTACGAAATAAATGTTAGTCATATGTAGGTATTTTTAGTTACGATAAATTAATTATTTGGAACTTAAACAAAAATCACTCGCATCTGACACTTAGCACGTCAGACTAAATATAATTGTATACATACAAGTGTGTTCTAACTTGCTTACTTACTTGTCTTTTTTAGTAAATATTAAATGCATATAATACCTCTTTATGAGATTGGGCGGATCACTGTGCTTTATGTGTAGGTAGTTAAATGTAGTTTTTTTTACAAAACTGTACATACATATAATGACCCCTTATATTAACTCCACGTCTAAAGCTTTGCTTTACATATTTTCATTTATGTGATCATAGGACATAGCACAGTAGAGAACATTGGTTTAATAAAGCGTTTCATTACAAGGAAGAATAATTCATAAGTCTTCTGAACATGTATCTTTTGGAACACAAAGTTAGAAGAACTTTATCGTAAGCTCCAGGCAGCATTACGTCACATCGTTAACAAAAAATAGCGTCGGAACCTTGATAAATCTGGAAGTTAGCTTTAGTCTCGTATGTGGAGAAATGTAGCGCGAAATAGCGTAAATATGCAAGACGAGGCAACGGGAACGCCTTCATAGAATATCACAGAGTTAGAAGTTCTGTAGACGGTACAAATATTAAATAGTGAAACTGAAAAAAAAATTGTTCTTGACACGTGCAAAATAATAAAAATCGCCTCTATGGCTAATTTCAACATCTATAAGATTTTATCGAATATATTACTTATATTATAGCTATATTTCTTATTGCTATTTCATTCGTTTACATAAAATTGGTACTTAGATAATATAGGTTAAAATAATTACAAAAAAAAAAAAAATGTTTGTTATTTGCCCAACTATTGTGTCTATGAAAGCTGAGTTGGTTCCCAAAACGTGTACCATCTATCCATATCGTAGCTCTACACACTCAACCGTTTCACACCGCATCTCCACGGGTTTTTCACCTTTAGAAAGCCGGGCCTTTGACTCGCCGAGCACTTTCAAACACTCGCAATGGCTTCGGATTGAGGTCGTGAGTTTAAGGTCGCTACCATTACTCTTAGGGATTTGCACGTGCATATTTGAGGGTTAATATGGAGCAATGTTAATGTTTCTCTTGGACGATCTGGTATTATAACCTAGATCGACGTTTAGGTAAATATAGATTTATTATTATTAACTCTCTGGTTCGAAGTGGCGCGGGATAAGCTGTAATGAAAGGGCTTGGGGGAAGCTTTTGCCCAGCAGTAGGACAGTATAGGCTAGGTAAAAAATTCTCAAATTCGCACTGTTTGATTATTATTTAAGGATTTTTCAATAAAAATCTAAGAAATTAAACACAAATACAAGCAACTTTTTCCTATTGTTTTACAGTTTTCCACCCCTTATATTACTACAATGCCCTTTATAATGTTGATAACAATCTTTACAACAAAAATGATTTTGATTAAGTTTAGTTTCGTACAACTAAAGAAAGTTCTGGTAACTCTCATATATCACCCGTGTCTCGATATCAGGTGCAATGAACCGGGAAAACTTCGGTAAACACGCATTCTGTGTTGACGGCTTCCGTGACAACCCTATCCCAGACGAATAGGTTATCCTTCTATATAAATAAATCCCTCTTTTTGTTGTGTTTGTGACATTGAATTTGATAGTTTTGTTCATTGATGAATTATTTTTATCTCATCTGCCAGTGAAAATCCGCAACACCGGAAAAACTTCCCATGTAAAAAAATATACATTGCAGATAAATGCCTGATATGGATTTCTTTGTTATTTAGACGAACCTATTTAGATCTATTGGAGATATAAAGATTACACGTTGATTTATGGTTATTCTAATAGGCTAATAGGATATGTAAATATTTACTCTGATTGTCACTAGCGATAATTGGCTTCCTTTATACTCATGAATTAAAATTACCTTTTTTTTTAGGAGACCTTGTTTTTGAAGTTATTCCTTGAACTGAATTACATTCCGTGTACTTATTACAAAAAAAGCATTTTTCCAAACACTTCCCACACATTAGAGTGAAAATGAGAGTCGTCCCTATCATCTATCAACAAAATATAATAGGAACTCTTTCTTAGAAGGCGTACTGAATATTTTCCAGAAATTTCTATATTCTGACAGCTACGAACATTATCTTAGTCTTAGAAGCACAGACTCTTCGGACGTACATTATTATATTAAGTGACTTTATATGCCTCAAAGGAGGCCAATTAGAAGCCTGCGGTATGGGAACAACAAAGCTGTTAGTCTGAACTGTATTGTGTTTTTGTTTGTCTTAGTAAACCTTGGACTCTGAGTATGAAAGACATACTTTTACAGTTATGTAAGGCAATTATCGTAACAAGTGTCATACATATTAATATATTTAACCCAGAATCGCAAGACCGCAAAATAAAGTGAAATTGTTATTAGCCTTGATGAATGATGACTAGAGAAAATTACGAGAGATGTGAAAAAGTTATGAGTTTTAAGAAGAAAAATGTTGGTCATCTGAATAAAAAAGACCGAAGTAACAAAAAGGTTTTCCTAAAAATAAAAAAAATAGATTTCCTAAAATTTTAATAGTTTTGTTTAACTAAAAATTAAACATGTTATTACTGTCAACAGAGATACAATAAGGGTCGGTGAATAAGTTGTCCGTTCCTGTATTTATAACCCCAACAGTAACTACAGCCGGCATACGGAGCAGGTAGTACTCCGGCGAAGTTTGTTGGTAACTGCCTTTATTCAGCTAACTCACTTCTGTAATCATGTTCGCAGTTAGTGCGCACTCGGTCTCAGGGCATAGGTCATATCCGGGTGTATTTCACTATATTTTGTTTGATAACTTGCCATATTACAACGATGCCCATTTGCTTCTACTCTTCTTCTTATATAGCTATATCATACGGTGTTTATTTTCTTGAACGTCGGGCTCTAAGCATTAACTTAAATATGGCAAGATATGACAATATATAATATGTTATACAAAGTCTTTGTTGATAGTCAATAGGCATTGTTGAATTTTACACGATTGGCCAAGATTAAATAAAAATATATTTAAAAAGTGTTTCTAGAAAATACAGCCCAAATAACAATGTAGACTGTAAAAAGAGCTAGTGTTTTAGGAATGTTCTTTTCCACACCTATAAAAACATAAACAAGGTAAAGGTTACGAAAACGTTACGTAACTATGTCTAGAATATTTTTTTTACTCAATTTCTATTACCTACACAGAAGGTTGATATATATTCTCCTGTCGCTTATACTATAGAAGACTGCTTACAATAGGATACAGTAAATAATTTTTATTATTAATTTCGATTTTTTAGATTCTAAATATAGTCTTTTTTTCATGTTTACTAGCTTAACAGTTTTTTTTCATTTTTAAATAATATTGACAAACGGTGAAGGAAAACATCCTGACGAAACCTGGATTCCACAAAATTGGAGCCTGAAATCGCCAAACCAATTGAGCAAGCGTGGTGATCAATGCTCGTTCCTTCTCTATGTGGGAAAAGGCCTTCATCCAGCAGTGGGACGTATATAGGCCAGTTTATTATTATTATACCTATAATATTAAAAAACAATAAATATGAAAACTTCAATCACAATAAAAATGAAATGTCAAAGTGAAATGAAATGAAATGTGTGACATAAGTCCGACCTCGCGACGAATGGAATTGAAATAATTTACGTAGCCCAGTCCCATTTCCTTGAATGTAAACCTCGCGATGCCGTATGGTTGTATACAGACTATGCGACTTTTTGCTGCGATTTTTTTAATACTTAGTATTCGATATTAAATTAAAGTAACTCACTAGAAACATCAAGTAAAAAAAGAGAATTAATTACGGAGGACGTTAAGTTTAGTTTTTTGGTCACACGATTGAGCTTTCAAATACAATGCCTGTAAAAAGACAATGAATGGTAATAAATTAATGTCATCTTAATCTTGAGCTTATTCAAGACACGAATTGACGTTTACAATAGAATAAAAAACATTTAAATCTACTTTGAAATTCGAAAACAGAATTAGCGATTGATATATGAATAAAGTATCATAAGACAATAATTTAACTTTCAAGACAAGTTAAATTACTAATTGTTCAGTATGTAGGCTAATGAAATAATTAGAGCACACTTCTTTACAAATCTGTACCATTTATCTCATGAATGGACCGAGGCGTCGGCGTCGCGACGGCATGAAAGGATCCCATCGTTTAGGGAACCAAATCAATTTGTTTGGGACTGAGCGAGGCTGGGCGAGAATACATATTTAGAAGATAATGCAGACAAATTGATTCGTTCAGGCCTGTTACTGGAATACCAATACTGTGGGCATGTAATGATGCCGTTTACTGCTATATTGGATGAGAGAACCAGGTGTGATGTGGACTTGATTTGTGGAGCTATTTGTTGTTATATTGTCTGCTAAAAATAAACGAAACAGTATAAGTACATTGTACAATTTATGTTTGACATGTTGAAATTTTCAAATGAACCGTATTGATCTATTTCTTTTTTCTTTTGTTCACTAAACTGCTATCAGAAATTAATGAAATTAATTGAATTTTAGATATCTAGAAAATCACATACAAAATTATATTTAAATCGTCCATCTGAGCCAGTCTTTACAAACGTTGGCCCACGGTTGGCTGTTGGTTGCAAGTTGCATTACAAGCGAGGTCGGCAGCCGCAGACCGACCAACTGACCTGTTTCCCAGCGATCGATGCGTGCACTGTGCTACAATCGATTGCATTTCTTTGGAGATATGCTCTGTAAATTCTGCAAGAGGTTTTTGGTATGCCATCAGGAGGTGCATGCCGGAATATACTGGGTGGCGCAAAAGTACTGGCACTAAAGAAAATACTTTTTTTTTTTTTATATGACATTTTCTGTCATTCTGTTGTTGAAAATTGTGTAGTGAACAAATGTAAAATACACTGAAAATAAACATGGACCGTTTTACTCCCCAAGAACGTGGAATAATTGTGTCAATGTTCTTACGGAATAATTCATCAGTGATAAGAACACAACGTGAATTTCGTCGACGATTTCCCCACCGTCCGGCACCGATTGGTCGCACAATTCGACGCTTTGCCACACGCCTTGAAGCAACTGGCTCAACATTGGATAGACTTAAGTCTGGGAGACCAAGAACAGGCCGTTCAGCTGAAAATATCGATGCTGTGCGCGAAGATGTGGAAGAGTGTCCAGAAACATCAACGAGGCGACGTGCCACGCAATTGGGCATTTCCAGACGGACCCTGCAGCGTATTTTGGTGAAAGACTTAAAGATGTTCCCGTATAAAACTCAAATGACTCATCAGCTGCTGCCTGCTGACCACCGAGCTCGTCTAGATTACTGCCAGCGCGTCATAAACCTCAACCTTGAAGAGGATGATTTTCCTTCAAAATTGGTTATGAGTGACGAAGCGCATTTCCATCTCTCAGGGCATGTCAATAAGCAGAATACTCGGTTCTGGGGCACTGATAATCCGCGCATTATTCAAGAAACACCTCTACACCCACTAAAAGTTACTGTATGGTGTGGCATCTGTGTTGACAGAGTGATCGGACCCTATTTTTTCGAAGACGCTGGAGGCAATGCGATTACTGTCACTGGAGAACGCTACAGAACCATGTTACGTGAGTTTTTGATACCCAGTTTGGACGAATTGGGGCTGGAGCACATCTGGTTTCAACAAGACGGCGCTACGGCACACACAGCGCGCGACACTATGGACTTAGTGAGGGACGCTTTTCCAGGCCGAGTTATCTCTCGTTTTGGCGATTTGCCTTGGCCTGCAAGATCACCCGATCTGACCAGTCCAGACTTCTTTCTTTGGGGTTTTTTGAAATCTCGGGTGTATGTGAACAAGCCACAGACTCTGGCAGCTCTAAAAGAAAACATTCGTCAAGAAATAACGAACATATCGCAGGAAGTGTTACGGCAAGTTATGCAAAATGTCATAAATAGGGCTCAAATGTGTATCAACTCTGGAGGTCACCATTTAAAAGACATCATCTTTAAATCCTAATGGTACGAAATTTAATGGCACAAATATACATTTAAAAAAATCTAAATCTAGTTTTCTAATTTAGAAAAAATGTTATAGCTGAACCAAATAGGGTCTTTACTTTTGCGCCACCCAGTACCTTATGATATTTAGTCTGACTCAATAATCTATAATAAAAAGGGGTTATCAATAGAAAGCCATCACTTAATCAATTTCAGAAAATAGAGACTTAATAGAGTTCCTAGCCTTAATGATCAACTTTACTTAGCATCAACATATTCGTGGGTTAATCTAGCTATTATGTGCTGACCCAGTAACGATTTATGTAGGATAATGATATTTGAGCTCGTGCAGTGTAGACAAAAAACAATGGCTGCCTTATCCAAACTAATATTATAAATGCGAAAGTAACTCTGTCTGTCTGTCTGTCTTTCTGTCTGTCTGTCTGTCTGTCTGTCTTTGCTTCACGCCTAAACTACTGAACCGATTTGTGTGAAATTTGGTACAGACATAGTTTGGAACTTGAGAAAGGACATAGGATAGTTTTTATTACAAAAAATAAAATAAAAAATAAAATTTATTCCGGACATACAGCGCCATCTATTGGTCAAGCGTCGGCATCAATTCAGTACTGAAAATTCATCGGAAAAATGTAAATAAATAGTAAAAAGGTATGAAAATATAATATAATACAACTTTTAGTACAAAGAAAATGCTCTAACGGAGTATAGATAATTCTATTAGTACTACTTTTTGGATATAAATAATTTAAATTTGATCATGTTGGCGAGGTTAATAGAGGTTAATAGTTGTTTTTAAAATTCATAGATGGAGTTGCGCATTTTCTTCTATACATCTAATAAAACAGTAAATTACAACATTCTTTTGCCGGGGGTCAGATTTCATGTTACAGTATCAATTATGAACTACTGAATTGATAGCAGTAAAAAATTGAGAGAATGTTTTTGGTAAATCGTAGACGGTTGTTAGCTATTTTTAAACACGCTACTATATCTAGGTAATACGGGGTGGAGCTTTAAATTTCCAAATTCATTTTCTCATCTGCACACGTAAATTGGCATTATTGACATATAAACAAGAGGTAACTATGGCAGGCTACGGTAGCCATAGCGACCATTCTTCATTGTGATTGAAGTATACTTTTTGGAAAACTAGCTGTCGTAGTAAACAGCTTGGTGGTTGTAGGATTGGAAATGGATGTCCATGCTGCAGGTTCAAATCCAGTTGTTAATGATTGTATTTTTGTTCTTGAGTCCTTTTTGTTACATACTTTTGAATGTTTTGTTACTCAAGTTCAAGTCTCAGTCGAGCTAACACTTTTTGTGTTCTATTAGGTTAACTTTTATTAGTTTAAATCTTTGTATCATTTTGTTGTTTCTTTCGCAATGAGCAACAACTTTATGTCGTGCATTTTTTACTAGACCGATGCATACCTAAGCTCAAAATTATTATGTTTGTATTTTAAATTTTAAGTGTGTTGCTCATTGCAGATCAAGCATGTCATATGCTGTAAAGAACGTCTGGCGTAAATGCCCTGACCATAGATATGAATCTATGGCACCGACATTTACTCCTGAATTGAAAAATAAGATTCCTCATAGATCATTTTATAGTTGTAATCTATGAGGAATCTTATTTTTCAATTCAGGAGTAACTTTTTTAAATTATTTCATCAAAGTAATGTGTAATGTTTTCTGTTGGTCATCTATAGAATTCCATGGACAAGTTTTTTTTTGTATTTGTAAATTTTTATTGTTTTAACTCAAAACCCAATGATCTTTTATGATATAATTTTTTAGTAAGTACTTACTCTTTAATATTCATTTTAAGGTAGCTTGCTACACGGGTTTTAATGCGTTGATCCAGATAAATCTTCTATTTTTTCGTTTACAAATTTCATTTAGTTTGTGTACCTATTTACTGGAAGTTTGGCCCAAAAACTAAAATAAAATAAACTTTCTATCGCATTCTCTACATTTTAAAATTAATATTGCGTCATTTGAGCTCAGCACCTTATGCTGGGCAGTATCATCATCATCCACAGAACTTTTCCTCCCACTGTTGGGCATAGGTTCTCCCCTTTTCGTGCCATTTTCTACGGTCCTGTGCCAGCCTCATTCAGACTCGACCCGAGACTTTAACTATGTCATCGACCCATCTTGCTCCCGGACGACCGACGCTTCTTTTGCCATGCCTTGGCCACCATTCTGTCACCGTCTTAGTCCACCTGCCGTCATTTCGTCTGGGCAGCATAAAGCGACTTTATTGTTAAGGATACAGCCCCAGTCCAAGGCTTTGATCAGGGTAGAATGCGGTTGTCCTTGGTCTATTACTTAGTTTCCAGTCATAAATAATTTTAACCACAGTTTTGGTAGTTCTGATCCTGCGCCTCTCTATTGTCAACGTTTTCTTTCAGTTTCACGGGTCTCAGGTTAATACCTTATTAAAATGGAGCCTGCTTATCTCAGTCGTTCATCCCTTTAAAAACAACACACTCGCACACTCTTTTGCCTTTCATTAGCAGCCACCATTACCAGACCACATAGTTCCTAGCTGCTAAGTTCCTTAACTTATTTCCACATATACTCTAGGCTTAGGCACCGCACTGACATCTGGTAGCTATTAACTAAGATGAGAACACTACCTTAGTCTTAAAACCGGACTTCACCAAAGCAGAGATGAGAAGAGCGGAGCGTAAATAATATTGATATCTACTTTCAATTTTACTGCGTAGTTCAGTATTTCGAATTTCGGGGTTTCGAACCAAAACCCCGATCTCGGTAGTATTACTAGGGACTGCTGTACCAACGAAATACTATTGCTAAAGAAAAAAAGCGGTAAATTGTTTTTTTTGGCACGTGTCAAGCAATATTTGTGACAAAACTCTAGGTTCCACATCTGATACATTTTGCGTATAGCAGACTACTTAGAAACATTCATCTAGCGAAACAAGATAATATTGAAGTGTTCATGTGTTTTGTAAATTTTTAAATATATAAAAAGAACATTCTGAAGCCGGTGTCTAGGTAGTTCGTGATGGTGACCCTCTATACCACAGTCTAATTTATATTTATTCGCACAGATGACTGATATGAACGCGAACATCGTCGCGGGTACAGCTAGTAAAAGATATTTACTGAAATTACAGTGACCTCAATGGCTTTATTGATCTAGAAATAGGACCCAAAATTAGGGTCAATGATGATTTTCCTTATAAATTCTTGAAAACGAACTGGGTTAACAAGTATCTTATTTGCTCTTTTTAAATTTTATACTATTTTTTTTTTAATTCTAAGGCGCGCTAACTATGGTATGCCTTAAAATAAACAATTGTTATCAACGTCCTGATCTGAAAGCCAAAACCCTCTTCTCCACATTTGGCCCAATTAAACCTCATTTGGTAATATGTGTCGTATAGTTTAAGAAATTAAGTCGTTATTGCACTGGCACCATCTATCTCCACATCTCCAGTCCATGGCAACCAGTAACCCAGATGCAGAACTCTCGATCCTCCTCGACAGCCCGGTCACCGTGTCAAGTGCCACAGGAGATTGGCCCTTCGATCACTTGTCAGTTGCTATGTAGAAGCTTGACAATCTGTCTCTCAAATAAGGACGTGTTTTGTTTACACTGAATTTATATTACAGCTAAATGTTTTTGGGGATTGTGTTGTTTGGAAATTGACAGGACAATTTCGTTTTTACCTTTTTTCTTTTGGTGAGATTGTTTTCGATTTGTGTGTCCGAAAAATGTTGGTGTTTTTCAATATCATTGAAAGAACACATAAAATATCATTTGGATAAATTTTGAAGGTTATTTGTGATCTAGTTATCGCCTAAAATTATCAATTGCAATTGCTCTTCAAGTGCCTAAATTACTCCATCATATAAAATTATTTAAAACTAGAGTTTTATTAGAAAAGTCTTTCACAAAAGATAATACACTATTTCAGTGGCATTTCAGTATTCAGCCGTAATACAAGAAACTGACACTAAACCTATGCTGTAACATAATCCGACTTTTCTAAACAAGTTCCAGTTAAACGTCACTTTAATGTCAAGTCTTACATCTCTGTAAGTTAAGTAAGTTAGCAAGCGAGCCTACACGCCCAGCTTGTCTTGTATGTAATTAGAACCAACAGCTAATTATGTTAGAGACTAGTTTGCTTAATACACATTTGATATGAAGATTGTAAAGCAACATAAACGTGATGGACGTGATGCTGCTCTGAAGTAAAGCGCGAGATTGATCATTACTTTAAGAATAATTATAATTCGTTTTTTTTTACAATTGTTCCCTTAACTAATCATGCGTCTATGAAACTCTGTGAATGAAAGATGATTTGTCATCTTACTTAGAAGGCAGCTTTTGTGAACATGTACACGTTGGCAATTTATTTCCTACTAAAACTTCAGAGGGCTTCCATCTGAATTATTTCCATCTGCATAGAAAATTCTGTTTTCAAGGTATATTCAGTTACTAGACATTCTAATACAATCAAACATCAATTGATCTGTCAGGTTTATTTCGTTTGAACGTTGGCCTACATAGTGAAATGCTACAGTCTAATTTAAATTTACAGACAACTCCATTTCGCGTAAGATCAACACAAAATATAACTGGGAATTCCAAAATACACCAAATCATTTTTATATAATGTTATTTCATATCTTAAAAATATTATAATGAAATATTGTATCATGTTATTTATATTCTTTACGTAATAATATGACCTTTAACCACAGAAAAAATGCGGATCCACAAAGAATCAAAGTAAGAATTACGTGCTTTCTTCAAAACTAAGCTTATCATATCTTTCTTTTTTCTTTATGCATTTGCCGGTATCTTTTCAAATGGCATTATGCATTCAATAATAGTATGGATTTGTAATCAGAGGGCTGAAGTCATTGAAATATTCAGTACTCTGCCCTCGTTGTAAAGTAGGCTACGTTGCTGAATCACTTTTATAATGCGAGTGGTTTGTTTCAGGAACTACCTGTTAATTGTACCTACACTGACTACGACTTCTTGCTATAATTAACAATTAATGTAATAACGTGCTTTGTTTGCTTAGATTTGAATAATTAACAGTAAACCTTGTTTTATGAAACCTTGGTACAGTGTAGGTAAATAAGGAAGTCTAATTTGTTTTTTAAAGATTTTACAATTTTCGTGTTATGTGTTACACCTTAAACGGTGAAAACCAATATGGTTAAGTTGTTTCGTTAGGGAATTTTCAGTTACAGTTACTTATAATTAAAATGTCTTAGCTGTAGGTATGTAGAAGTTGGACATAATGCTTATTGCTATAGCATTGCATTGTGATGCCTTCAGTCCATGACTACTGCTCTAGGAAGTAACTATATATAGTCAAATATACTTGTCCGATCACAAGATTTAGATATATATCTATTTCAGATATAGTTGTCCGAAGTAGGCTGGGTTAATTGATGTGTATATTTTATCATGTTGTTTATACCACATATTTCGCAACATTTATAAATAGCAGCTGTTAGCTGTTTTCAAATAATTCATGTTATAGAAATAGCACAACAAAATATAACAAGTGATTACAGCACATCGCGGCAGCTACTCACTGCCTGTCAGCCATCTTGATACCAAATAGCCATTAGAGCTGTCGGCTTTAAACGACTTCCGTGACGAAAGAGCAAATATGACAACAGATATTAAAAAGAACTGGGTAGCAGAAAATAATAATCAATATATTCTAATAAATACTTAAATCTAATAATGATCTTGAAGGAGCTGATTGTAAAGTACCAAACCGATAATATCTACTATTGATATTGCGGAGGACCTTAAATAAGCACCAAAGAAGAACGTTCATTTCATTTGACTTTGCAATTATACAGTACATTACATAGTAGGTACATTGTGAATACATAAATGATGGTTTTTCCATGTTTCAAATACCTCAAATTCAGGTAAAAACAAAATATGAACATATGTAAATAAATGTAGACACAATCTGAGGCGTAATGGCAGATTACCGAATTACACAGATTTGTAAATCAATCCCAACTGTCACCTAATTTGACCTTGAGCATGTGCTTGGAAACATACGGGAACTATTTACACCGTTTCACTGAAGCTTCCATAAATTACCTTAAAAAAAAATATACCGTTAAATAATGCGTTTAAATACATAACTAAGTTTATGATTGGTGAACATTTTGGAGTAACCATTTTAGTCTTCATAAAATAACAAAATGTTCCAAAACAAAATTATCCACATTTATTCCAAAGATGATACTGTTGTTGAAAGAAATTAAAAGGAAGTGTATCCAATACTTTAAAACGATGTCAAGGATTTTGTAGTAAAATCTCTCAAGAATATAAACATTTAACACGCGCAGTCATTTGTTCGAGATGTAAAAAGCCTACAAGTTAATCAAAGTTTGAAAACGTGGAAGTTTTTATAGTTTCTTGTTAAGAAGACAGTTTAGAAGGCTTGTTTTACTGGCGCTCACGAGATTGTTGTTGTTTTGCTTTACAACTGAAGCACTCACAAAAACTATGAATTTGTAAATAAAACCTAAGCGTTGACAATAAATGCCGAACTGAATGTGATTAAGATCTTAAGCTCTTTTATATTTGAAAAATGTTTATTATTTTGTATATTAAATATAATTGCAATCACTAAATTTTATATACCATTTTAAATTAATATTTAAAGCTAGATAAATAAAGTGTTATACATACTTACATCTTCAAATCAACAATACAATAATAACCACGAATTAACCGTTTTGTCTATTTCAATACCTACGTGATATTGTTCCGTATCAATCCACAAAGACATGATATCGAATTAATTACTCCGTGACGCTCAATTCAGAACCCCTAATACCGCGTATAGACTCTCGCTGCTCGTGTTACAGCACACACAGTGGCAATCTGTTATGATTGATACATGAGTTATGATTGAGACATACTCAAGTTGATTTAATGGTAGATTACACTAGTTATTTGATTTTGGGGTCTGTGAAAGCGATATATCTTCATTTTAAACATTACCTTGATAATTTGAGAGAGAATCTGACAACTGAGTTGAAATTACACATTTAAATGTACACTCAGAGGCACAATTATCCGGCCACCTTAACTTTCCGCTATGTTATACAATATTGTAGCTTAATTCACGTCTGCTAAAAATGATATTTTTTTTTATCGATTACTTAACCAAAAACAGTGGTGTATTTTTAATTTAATTATACTTTGCCTGATCAACAAAATCTAAGGTTAACAGTTATGCAGAACATTTTATAAAACGCATCTTTAAGAAAAACCGTAAGATTCGTGCAACTATTTTCGTATCAGCAAAATATGAACACACACCTCTTGATGTCTCGTTCCAGCGCAAGGTTTTGCAGTTTTACATAATGTGCTTGTCTCCAGCGACGCGAAACACTCGAGCAGCACTCGGCGCCGCTCGAGCACGCCGCATTCTCGAGCACTGTTTGTTGCTGTAAGCGCTGTTGAATTTTGGGAGTTCTGCAGCTTACTGCTCGAAAGAGAAGCACTAACGAAGCTTGTTTGCAACTGGTTGCTGAAGTTAAGAGGGTTAGGAAGACCAAATGTGTAGGCAAAAGTTACATACAACTTATCTTTTTGTATGTTTTTCATTTAATTACGTTCTACAATTAGGTATCTAGTTACCTGTGTCAGGTTCTGCTTAAATATCGTCGACGTAAGATTTCTATAAAAGTGATTAAAAGTTAAAGCTTCGCGGTTGTGAATCATTAGAAAGGTAAACAAATATGTTTACTCCAATTCACATGTCATGGTCCCCGATCTTTCAAATTATTTCCAAATTGTTCCATCATGTAAACTTAGTTGACCCTACAAAGGTCATTTATTATACGGTTATTGACAGGAGCCTACTGCACTCTTCAGATTGCTCCGACGTATTGATTCATTACTTGTTTAATTACTTCGCATGTCAATGTATTGCCTCCCAAAGAAGTCAATGTACGCAAAAAATATTGTTGATAGCAATTATTGTTTGAATCCCGAAAATGTTAATTTTGTTTATTTTTTGTCAACGTATTTAAATGCATCTGTTGAGTTGTTATTTTAACAAAGCACTGGCTTTATTGTGAGATCTTTTTAATTGTTTGGTCGTGTCGTGAAATGTTATCTTTTTTTAAAGTTGTTTACGTTGATTCTCTTTTTATGAACAAACGAAGTTCATAAATTTCACTTTACTTTTTTAGTACAGCTCTATCTTTTTTATTTACCTAGATACTTAAACTTGATAAAGTGATTTTTTTAATTATTTTGTATATAACCACACCTCTCAATCAATTCGACTTCTGTTGTATTTATTTTAGCATTCTTTATTGTTATTGGCATGAATTTTAGCAACAACAACTTTTTTTTTAGACACGTATGTCTTGTCTCTCCATGTGTACTGAGTCTGTCGTTACAGTCTGACGTTACAGGCTACAAGGGTTTGTTGTTACTTGGAGTAACAACAAACCCTTGTAGCCTGTGACGTATTACATATGATTACAACGGTAGGAGTACGTCTGCCGCTTACTGAGATTGATGTGGGTTCCCTCAGGGTAGAATACTTGGACAGGTATCAACAACTACATGATTTGTATTTTTTGAGCATGTTTTAAGGTATGCGGACCATGTCGGTGTCTATGACTAAAAGCGTAATTTGAGAATCCTGATATAACCAGGTATTTTATAATTCCTGATATTCTAGTGTATGATGGTCTTCTCGAACAAGATTTACATACTAATATATAATTATATTGTTAAGTTGGCTTTTATTTTTTATCTTCACCCTAAGTCCCTCTTCAAGCTGTTTTTGTTCGTTTTGACAAAAACGAAATCGCGCCCCATGTGTTTAGTTCGTTACCCTTTGGCGTCCCAAGTGGTCAGCTCAGGGAAATAGACTTACAAATATATTTGACTCTAGAGCCTAACGTTCAAATGCGATAAAGTTTTTTTCTACTTTCTTAGTATTATGGTTTTTCATTCGATTTCATCTTTAAAAAAAACTATGCCCACATAAATAAAGTATTTTTTTGCTGTATACGCGATACAGCTACCACCGAAAAACCACCAAAATATTATTTGTAAATAAACTCCCGGTGTTGTAACCAGATTATTTCTCAATATATTCTGTACTACTATAATTTTGTAACCTACTCGTGTAGTTACAAGCAGAAAATATTTCTGTAGGTCACTTTAACGGAGACTTGGGAGTCCCAAGTCACGTTCCCAGTTCGCTTTTGGACCGGGTTACAGTTATTGAGAACAGTTTCCCATTTCCTATGTGACATACTTCACAAATTGTTCGGTATTTTATGTAATAAGGGAGGTCGCGGTGTAGGTCTATTCCGAACACTTGTTTATAGGTTACAGCTTGTAATCCAGTTTGCGATTTCCTCTGTTTACGTTTTTTTCTGGATTAGTACATGTTCTGATTTTTAGCTTTGTGTGTTTGTATTGTGTGGATACAAGTTTTAGTTCTATATGTTACTGGATACGGACATTTGAACCATTTATTTTGGCCAACATTATTATACTAAAACTAGGTAGGTAGGTATTATTGAGACCTTTCTTTTCAAACTACGTTAAAAACTAGATTCAACTGCACTGATAGTTATTCGAATTGAGTTTTTTTTTTATTTCTAATTAACAAAAGAAAAAGACATTATAAGTAATATCCAGTTAATTTTCTTCAATGCTTGTAGTGATTTTACTTCAGAATTCAATCAGCACTTGACCCGATTTATCTGAATAAATGTATTAAGGCTCCGGTAGGTTTTGTCTTGTTCTTGTATTTATAAGGCCCTTTATATGCATTGTTCGATCATAACGACATATTTACCGCCTTCTAAAAGTAGACTCATTGGGTAACATGTTAAATGAATGTGAATGAAGTATATTTATGTCGTAGATTTAAGATTATTAGGCCATTGTTTTATTACAAAATCAGGAGAGTTCAACAATACCTTTTTCAATTAAATATAATGTATTTCAAAAGGAAAAATGCGAAGATTTGCGGAAAAAGCTCGAATAAGTACCTATCAATTTTCACATTTTACTTACAACATCCAGAAAAATGTGATATAGATTAATTAAATATAGATGTAGAATAATCCAAAATAATAATAATATGCCAACACTCGTGCAATAAACGTAACACTCAAATTGGTATACAATATTATACATAGTAATATCAGTAAAAATTGTATTAAGAGCTCTTCAAACAAGAATAAAGGTTATTGTCTTTTGTTTCTTCTTCAAGCACCTCATATACTACCCTATATCTACTATATTATTATATATACTATTATTTACCTCATATACTGTTGAGAATTACGTTGCTGTCATGTTGCTATCATAAGCGTAATAGAATATGTATGGTGAGGAAAACATCGTAATTAAATGTGGATTTCGTGAAAAATATCGTAATGCGACTAAGCGTGGTTGTATTACTTGTTATTACTCTATTTGAGATGGCAAAGTATATATTTTTTTATTTAAGATGGCTGTATATATGATGTAACAATTTTTGTTTATCCTAAAAGTTGTGTTGTAGAGTTACATGGGGTTAATTATTTACCATATTGTTAGACTGAAACACAAAACGCACTGCTAAGATTTTCTCCTCTGTTGTAAGTGATATTTACAGCTGATATAACAATGTCCAGACTAAAACAAACAAAAAACATCAAACACTCATCCATTACGTCCATTGGTCATCGAATTACCCGAAAACATCTTTCAGGCTCTATTGCGCAACTTTCTTCCAAAACGACAGCCGAAAATAACTACAGTTTATGATGTCAGAAACCAAATATCTCCCAACTATTGATACTTATCAAACAAACTTCTCAATACTGTTTGCGTCCCGCGTATTCACTTCGTCCATAAAACGTTATCCTTGACGATTCTGGAGAGTATCGTGTGGGCTTATTTGATATATTGTTTGGGATTGGCCACTTACTTTTTTATTATGCTATTGTAGTAAAAGGAAGGCCGATCGCGATGACAAGCTTGATTGTACGACTTATGTAGGGGAGCGAGGGGCTTGTTGTAACAGAGGTAAATAGTAACAGGCTCTTTTCACTAGGATCTTAAACGCTATTAACGTATTTCTTTGACTCGATTTACCCAATAAACCGCGCTGCATCATGTTGCCACAGCCAGTGTTCCGCCAGCCAGTGCAGTGAGCGGAAGTGTGCACGCGCTTCATTTTTGCCAGGTAATATAAAATTGTACTGTCGTAAAATTTCGGTTTGCGTTTTTAATATCGACTAATTTCAAAATTTCTATATCTTATTTTCATTTAAATTTATCTATCTCAGATATTGTGTAACAGTTTTTATGATTGCTAAATTGTTTAAATAGTTATCTTGATAAATGTAAAAAATCATACCATAGGGTTAGTTGTAACAAAATCCCGGGGCTTGTTGTAACGTGTTACAACATGCCCCAAGTTATCATGTAGATACCTACTATTTCCTTTGTTTTAGAATGAGGGTGTATAAAATAAAGTCAGAGCGGGCAACACAAAGCCAAGAAGTGTACGAGTTAACAGCAGCTAAAGTTTTATAAAAAAATGCAGTATTCGGAAAGCTAGTCAGACTTTTAGATTATGTCACGTCTCTTTTTATAGATAGATGATAGACACATGAAAAAGAAGAATAATGAAAGATTAAGAGTTGGTTATGTTAAGCCTAGACAAGTATTTACTGCAGAAGAGGAAGGTTAGATAGCTTCCTACCTACTCAAGTGCGCCGATATATATTTTGGACTACTTCCTATAGAAGTAAGGAAACTAACTTACCAATGCGGTGTGAATATGAGGAAAAGATGAAGAAAAAACAGAAAAAAGATGTCAAAATTAAAGGAAAGGGGAAGGGAAAAGCCAAGCCAAAATTAAAGCCAACAAATAATAAAACCGAAGTGGGCAGAGCTAAAAAAAAGATGTTATGTTCAGATTCAGAATCTGAAGCAGAAGAGTGGTATTGTCTGGTATGTGGTGAAGCTTACACACATACAAAAAAAGAAGATTGGATAGAGTGTATAATTTGTAAGATGTGGGCACATGTAGGATGTGTTAGAGGAGACATTATATCTTTTATTTGCATTAAATTGTAGCTCAGATGATTTAATTATAATGAAACCCACCAAATGTTGATTCTTACATAAGTATAATACTTTGTTAGATAGCTATTAAGAAGAGATAATTACGAAGTATACCTTAGATATAAATAATTTGATTACTTACTGTGATTTAAAAGTGCCATGATGATTATAAGTAGTGTTTAACTAAATAAAACTGTTAATTACTTAATTTTTAAGTGTTGATTACTAAAAAAGTGTATTTGAGTTGATTTTTGATAAGAATTACATAATACTTACTTTAGAAAGATGTCAATTTTGTTAAAAATAAACAAAGAATAAATGATAAGAGGTATTATTGTCGTTTTTTTTTGTCGTTATTACTTGCCCCGGTAGACGTTACAACTTGCCCCAAGCACGAGGTAAGTTGTAACACCGCACTTCTTCTAGAAAATAATTGATTGTAAAATAATGACCAATAGTTATGGTATTATTTTTACTTGATATGGTAGAGGAAGAGTTACAGTATCCATCCATCTTTATTTAGTAGAAATTTAATCACTAGATCTCAAGATATATTAGTTTTAATGAAAACTGTTACAACAAGCCCCTCGCTCCCCTACTTGTTTCTTAGACAATTGAATGGCCGCTTTGATGGTGACCATTAAAGTATTGTGTAACTTTATCTACATACATTGTTAAGATGAGAAGCTGTTTTAGATTAAAAATTCTGAGGATAATTTCAATATGTCTGTCAACGCAAACATATATAATTCTTGTTTAAATGAGAAATGAGAAGAAAAGAGGCACTACATTTTGCATCTTGCTATGCTAAATATCATATCAATTTTGTTCGGATATTTTCAGCTAGAATCTGCGAAGATCCTTCCAAAGTTTGATATCAAATCATTCATAACTCTTCATGAATGTCTCATGGCAAAACATGCTGAACTAGCTATTACGTAAACGAAACATCAATTGGTCTTAATAGGCTTAAGTAACACATTCAGACCGCGATATTATCCGATACAGAAGTCATTAAAGCGAAGTTTGAGCTCTCCTCAGATTAAGAAGCATCGCGTTGGGAGCCTTCCAAATGGCGCGCAACAAGAAATTCTTCATTCCACTAACCTATTTGTCAGACGGAAGCCCAAGTTTCGTAACCGAGACCCACTTATACAGGCTGTTCCATCTTGTACCTATTACTATCATATTTTAGTTCGTTCCAATTTTATTTTGTTTTGACGGAAACAGATTTGAGGGCATAGAAGAACCTTAATAAATTGTTAACTTTGAAAATAGTTAACTTTGTAAATACGGTCTAAAAAACAATATTACTTACATTATTATTTATAAAACACTGTTTTTACTGACGATAAATTTAGACTACATGTCACAACAGTATCTCTTACATTGGTTTAATAATAGTAATCTAAAACAGTATTTTATTAGGGTCTTTATTAAAGAAGAATGACTGTTAAGTAAGTTTAAGAATTTAAAAGATTTATAGACAAATAACAAAACAATTCAACAAAAAAAAATTGAATTTTCAAAATAGGCAAAATCCCTGATTCCGTGTAAAATAAAAAGAAACTAATTAATCCCAAGAAAATCACAACCTATATTTTAGTCCCAAATCCACAGCCTAAAAGTAAAACACCGTCAAATTCCTTGTAACTACAGCCTGTATCTGCTCCTTCCTCGTTGACCCAGACCTCCATCTCGCGAGGATCTGTCCTAATCTACTCCAGCCCCCGAACACCAACTGATTCTTATCTCAAATGACTACCGAAATGACCTATTTATTGCTCAAAACGTACTAAGCAAGTAATCACGCTCTTTACTATTTTTGGATGCAGGCTTAAAGGATTGGAGGAAACTAATTGGTTTTAGTTGGTTCTTGGTAATGAAAATTGTATGTTACGTAGTTTGGTATATTATGTAAAAGATATTACTTTTTTCGGAATAAAAAATAAAGGAAGATTGTAATGAAAAGATTCTTAGGTAACGCTCTCAGGTAATGCGGTTATATAATAATATTTTTTTTGTTTAATTTAATTGTTTCAGTCTATAAATAGAAAAAACAGCCTTGTTGACTTAGTGGTGCTAAGCGCGACTGCTACGCTAGAGGTCTTGGGTTTGATTCCCAAGTCGACCAAGGTGTTATTGGGTTTTTCTATGAAATTCTCAGTAGCAGGTCGGAGTTTGGATTTCTGCCCGGTTAGTGGCAATGGGCTCGCCCCCTATTACATGGGGGCTAAAACATACCGGCGAACTGTGGGTGTACATTGGTAGACCTCTACCTAACCCTTCGGGGATACAGGCGTGATGGTATGTTAATGTTAAATAGAAACTGCTTGGTCTTTGTGTTGGATTAAAATAGAGGGTTGCTCAGTCATTCAGGATGACTGATCATCAGGATAATATAAACCTACTACTTAAGTATACGTTTTTAAATTTCATTACGAATGTGCTTAAAAGTTAAAAGGATTTCATTATGAATGCTCACAAACTAATAGAATTAGTGGAACTGATTTAAATGTTTATAAAGAACAGAATTTGTAATTACCTATGCATATTATTATAAATGACATGGATATTTTCGAGTTATATTAAGACCATTCACTGAGCTATTTCTGTATTATATTGTCTTTAATAGTAAGTGGCCCGACGTGCTGTTGTTATCATTTCAATGTGTACAAGAAGAGACACAGAAAGCATTTTATTTTTAGAATTGAACTGTTATTTTAATGGTCGATTTTTTGCAAATTTTCCGACAGTACAAACAACAACAAAAAAATTACACACACCTTAATCTGATAATACCCAACCGGCTTATCGGTCGAGCCGTCATGCTTGTGGTAGTTGATTTTTATTTATATACGTAACACAGGTACACGAGGCTAGTAAACTCATAGGTAATATTTTAATCATATTACTGAAAATATTGTTAATCAAAGAAAATCACACATCTTTCAGAGTATCACTTCAAAGGTCTTAGACCGAACCCTTTTATAAACGAGAGTCTTTTGAAGTTTCAATGAATTCGTTTATTTTTTGTCAAAGTGCAAAGGATTCTTTCAATTAAAACGTTGTTTTATTAGAAGGATTCGTATGAGTAGTTCATGTTAGTTGAAAAGTGATACCAAAAAAATAGACGTATAAAAATATTTGGCGCACTTGTTGGATCTTTGTCTAATATTACAATAGAGTTTTTTATTTTTAAGGAAAAGTGTCAAAGTAATTAAGAAAGTATTCTAATAATTTTACAGAAACTCTTAGTTTTTTGCTCATTAAAAGATAAAAAATATAATTGGTCGAATTATAATAACTACGACTCAAAGTAAAAATATATCAATAACCATGCAGAACAAAAAAAAAATAGTACCACTGAAATTTCTCTGCCAGACTCCGTAACGATGTACCGTGAATATATTTACGAGTCTCAGAAGTTTGCTGCTATATGCTAAGATTTAATTAAAAGGTGTCCCTTGACGTGGTTTGTCTAAAATTGAATAAACATGGTCATTATTGGATATTTCTTGATGAACGTTAATCCGGCAAACATAACCCGTAAAAAGTAGTTTTATTTTAATTTCTAAGATTAAACCTAAGAAAGCAATAAACCAAGAAATAGTTAAAATCACATCAAATAGATTTTTACCGTGTCTCTGCTGTAGGAAAATCTTCGAAAAAAAAGTATGTTCAAGGCATCCCTTAAAATAAAAATTACTATGTACTCAATTACTTCATCCAATATATCAGCTACTTAAATAATTTGACACACATTCTACATTAGAGGTCAAATTCTCAAACTTACTCCAATATTCACTAGCATAATTTTACCAAAATCAATGTCAGATTTCCTTTGACGTGGATCCTCTCCACTGTGTCAAACGCGAGGAATCTTGGTTATTCGGTGGCTCATGAACCAGGAAATGCTTTAATAAGTGTCGACATAACTTGAGTGGGTCCCAGGACCTTGGATCGAAGGCTAAGGAAAGACAAATAGCTGTTTGATGGTACCCTTGAGCTGTGACATCGCCTGCGTTTGGGTTGCATATTTTGGTTAAGATTAATGTCTTGGGATTTTGCAGACATTAATAATGTTCGAGAGTTATATTGTCATATGGTGATTTTCCTTGAGGGGTTAGTTGATGACAAGGTCGATTATAATGTGTATAAATAGAAATTAAATGAGAAAGAATGTTTACTTTTTATCTTGTGTAACTTCTCTAAACATCTAATTACATTAGATTAAGAAGTATAACAGGAAAAGATCTAAAAAAAGTACCTAACTTTAAGTAGGTATCACCTAGGTCTTTAGCATGCCTGGTAATACTATTGAGACGGTATTATTTTAGTTTGAGATTCCCGCGCCTTGCGGTAACACTTAAACACTCAGATTTAATTCTAAATGAAAACCTAAATCCTAGCCCTTTATATACAAACACTGGTATAAGCATTATTATGTAAATAGTATATTTTCGACAAGTTGATTAAATTACATTATTCAAAACTTTGTAAAGTTTACCATTCACGTATAAATAAAAGCCCACGCTTAATTGGAGAAGACATACAAATGAAAGGCGAGTTATTGGACCTTGAATTATAAGGAAATTGTTACGGATAGGCTTCTTTATTGACTCGGTAAAGAAAGGAAAACATTTAATTATATTAAGTTACCAATTATACAAATATTGTTTTAATGGATGGGGATTGAGGAGGCGAAGAAACAATAATTAAGATAAATTATAACTGATAACCTGTTTTTGAAGGACGGCTAAACAATGCCGGAGTTACCCAAGTTAATATCGGAAAACCGAAGAAGAAGTGGATGGGTTTTCTAAATATTACAAAAAAAGTTACTGTTGATGTAACGAGGTGAGAAAAGATGAAAGAAAATTGATGAACGTTAAGCTAGACTCAAAGTACTGAAAGAAGCCGTCATTACACAACTTGTAAGTTTAACGTTAGTTACTTCAAACTTAAATGAAAGATCCTCGTTTCCAAAGATAAGCCACGCAACAAAGCACGCGTACCCGTGTTGTAATGAAAACCAGCAACAATACTCGAGCGGTTCATATTAAGCAATAAATAGATATTCTACCAAACTTTATGGATTAACTTCTTTGATCATAATACTGTTTGCGTGTCATATTGGAATACTAGGTCGTTGAACTGGTTTGCTAGTTTATTAATTTTCTATGATATAACTGCTTCTGTCATGTTTCTTTAATCCTCTAAAGGGTTCTAAAATCTGATGATCCAACGGAAAAATAGCTTTATTCTCTTCCCTTAAATATTTTGGGTGTTCAATGTAGCTTTTTCAATTTTTACGGTACAAAATTTCAGGATCAATGTTTTCTCACATTTATTTGATTTACTAAAATGTCATGAATGCCAAAGCCTTTGCTACAGAAGTGTCAAAACACTTATCCTGGTTTGAAGGCTCCTGTAAAAAGTATTCCGTCCTTCCTAGAAATTGTAAGGCCAAATTTCATTGACATGAAATCTTGGAACCAGTTTCCAATTACTTTTTTTGGTAGGATTTTAAGAATTTGTTCGGATTTCCATAAAAGTATTTTTGCTATACCTACGGTATTTTTATGTCCCATGGTTTCTTAATTAAATATTATGTAATTCTGTATAAGGATCCCCGATCTCTAACCGACATTAGGTACCTATGTTTAATTATCATTGTTGAAATTAGTTTCTTGAAATAGGTAATTCCACTAACTATTATTTAGGCTAAGTGCTTCCATGTACCGCCACAATGATAAGCCATTTTACCATGACTATCAATATTGTACGCGGAGTACATTACGAGGAATCCTTTAATCTTTTAATGAAAGCAAACATCAATATAAAGAGATTACATTACTGCACGACGAAGGTTACTTGGACCGCGGTGCCGTGGAATTTGGTGGACGTGGCGGATCATTCGTCACTGGCGCACACTCGCTTAGATTTAGATTCCGCTTGTAATCCTTCGGGTTTTGTAAGGTTGGGGCTTATCTGCTAGAGGGAACCGAATTAGTTTTTGATTTAGTTTTGTTATAATGACTTTTCTTCTTTACTTAGTATTTTCCTAAACTATTTTGGGTTACCTTTTAATATCACTGAAAGCTTCAATCATATTAAGAGGTTTATTTGCATTCAATACGTTAAGTTCACATCGTAAAATATAACAAAAAAAAAAAATATATACCCACCCCTAACACCAGATTAAAATACAATCTAAAAATACATAAAGAAGAAAAATATGACCTTTCAAAAGTCGCCCGTCATCACAAATGCAAAGAAGTCTATAAAAGTGAAACTTCCATTTAGAATTTCCTTATCTGTTCGGCCCACTGACAGTGGGACCTCGGGCGTCGGGCTCGCTCTCAAGGCCCGAGAATTAATCTTGTGCAGCTCCCGATTGACAGTCGCGAAGGCTGCATTATTCTCCGAACATATTGGAATTTTGGCTCCGACCGTATTCTTCCCGTCAAGGTTGCGTATAATGTGAAATCTTTCGAATGATCATGTTTTGGCAGCTGCATGATTCGGCCGGTTATGGAAATCCTTTGTATTTTAGAATATGACAAGTCATATTATGCTAAAAGGAAGAATTCATATTAATTTCGTTATTATTTTCAATTGAAAAAATAAGGCTAGTCAAGCCATATTTTAGCCGAAGTTCATAAATGTTGTAAAAGTCGTTTTACTTATAATTATTTGATAAATAAATAAATGCATTAAATCCTACACTCAAACTGACACGTGAAGTATAAAATGTAATTTTTACAATGCGACATTCGCAAATCTAAGTCGAGGCCATGAAAATATATCGTGAAGTTCCTTTCAATGAGCTGCTTAAAACACTCCCACACTATACTTAACAACTCGATAAACGAAAAGTGCCATAAAATAAACGTATTTACTAACTTTATGCGCACATCGTAAATTGAAAAAGATTTTTATGTACGAGGAGAATACGTTTTATGGATGTGTTTTATAATCACAAATAAATATGACTGGTTTAAGTATAAAATTAAATAAGTTTGCAAATACAATATTGAAGATACGACTGTAAGGAAGACCTTGTGTGATTGTATGGAAAACTATCAGTATGTAGCTCTGAGTAATGTTTTATCGCAAAACTTTAGAATAAATCACAGTTTTAGTAAGGTAAACGCAGTTTAAAATATGTATTATTCTGACAGCATTAATAATTTTTTTGGTATATAAATGTAGGAACTAATAACATTTGCCAACATATTTGTTTGGTTTTATAAAGCTACTTTAAGAAAATTAATTATCCTCCAAATGGAAAAAAATCTTTGAACGTAATATCCAATGAAGTGTGCGAGAGAATTCGCGTCTGAAACATCCACATGTTACAAATAAGTTATCATGTTTTATCAAAAGATGTCTTAAAATGTATGCCTTAATTTATTTGGTAAATGAGCAATTTTATTTTTATTTGTAAGAGTCTAATTGGTATGCTGAAAGCTCTTTGATATTTTCAGTCTAAGGGTAGATTTTCTAATGTAGGGATTTTGGATAACACCGATGACATACCTACTAATTTAAGCATTTTGGCTCTAAGAGAGTTTGAGATGTTAATTGGAATTAACATCTCTCATTAGTTCTTGAATATAAGTATGGAAATCTAGAACGAAAAAGTTAGCATGGAAACCTGTTTTAATTTTTTCTCGTATTGATTGGTAGCTTAATTTTCCTCGTATTTACTCCTTTGGGAGCAAAATATCATGCCTGACACAAATTTTCAAAAACTTGAAGTACCTACATAAACCATGGTCCTTAAGGGATTATATCAATCCGTAAAATAGTTCGCACCGGGTCCTAAGAGCCTGAACTGCCTGAACTAGGTGCTCGAAGTGGGGCAATGCTCGAGCCAATATTATAGACGTGTGCTCAATTTGCTAGGATGAAGCTTCACTTAACGTGTAGTATATTGTCCATTGATTTGAGAAGGGATATTACTATAATAAATAACAATTTAAAATGATATTCGTAAAATAACGAAACATTGGTCATAATTTTATGTTGCTAATTAAAACTAAACTTGTAACAACGTACTACATAACTAAACATAGCACTATTTCCAGGTGTGCCAGGGCTTTTGTGTTCGAACACTAATTACGAGTAGGTTAAAGTTAGCTCAGATTAGAAGTCTGTCACATTATACGCGCAAAATCAACTTTAAATTGATATGATCTATTTGTTGAAATTATTTTTTTGTATAGTTTTGGAACTTAACATAAGATATCTAAGAATTTTAGTACTTAAGCTGAAAACGTTTAAAGTAAGTCTAAAGCCTTGTAACACATCGCTATGAACTCTTCAATTTAAAAACAAAAAGAACTGCTCTTCCTTCTAAATCTAAGACTCCATCCATAACTTACTTAAAAACTCTCGAAAAAAAATCCCCATACTTATCTACTTAATATGAAGCTCGTGCCGACTCCTTATATAATCCCGTATGATCCTCGGACGCACCTGTTCTGCTCGCAACAAGTCTCGGGGATCTCGCCCTGGCGGCCTAGTTCATCGGCCTGACCTAGTTACCCCCCCCTCCCCCCACACGACCCTCGCCCCTCCGACCCCGCCTGCAACCAGCACAACTTGGTCTCGGACGATCATAATGAAAAAGGAAGTAGAAGGTGCCCTCAGACATGTCGTACGGCCATATCTTTACGTGCATCGCGATTTTTTACATGCCGTAAAGCGACACCATGCTTCCTGAGCTGTATTTTACGGCGAACCAACTGTTTGATAGTGTCCACATAAATAGACCAAAATAACTGACTATTGGGAAAGCGAAACACTTTCCAAACCAATTATAATTTCCAAACCAGCGGAAATTATAGTACGAAAGTTCTTGGTATCAGTTACATTGAATAAAATAGGAATGTTGGAGAGAATCATTAGATACTTTAGAATTTGTAAGATTTCTTTTACTTCGGCTTAAATCACAAACTTTATTAATAAAAATCTCATTTAATGTATTTTCGTGCTTCCATTCCCTGATCCTCTCAATAATCTGTCGAGTCTTGATAAGTCAAAAATAATTATTTTCCTTAAGACTTTTGCAAAACGATACTTTGGTATTTGGAAGTCTTCGTTAATCAAGTTTCCAGACGGAAAGTTTTATTCTTACATCAAAAGATTAAATCTCAACGTAAAGACACAAAATTATATTTATAGTGCGCAGTACTTTAAAATCGACACTAAAACAACTGATAGGGTTATACGTTATGGTTTAAATTCCAGGGATTTATTCAATTTTCGATATGGTATAAAATAATGGTTTTGGGGTTCCAGGTCTATTGGACAAAAAATATTTAAATAAAATTGTGTCAAGCGTTTTAGCCATTTCTTATTCATAGCAGCTTAAACATTCTCCAGAACACAACAAAACAGAAAAACAAAAGATTTTAATCCAAGACAGCTATAGATACAGACAATAAAATGAGTTTCTCAAGGTCGCGACGTCCCGGCTCCGCGTACCCTGGCTGCTACCGCCTGCATTATACACGGCATCGTTGCTCACACCATTCTCACTTATTTAATAACCTCTGTATACAAATGGAAATAAACTTTAGTTCTCAATTAAAATTTTGGCAGTTATCCGAAATGTATAAGTTTCGAGCGAGTCAACATTTTGCATAACATTCCCAGTTTGGTCTAGTTAGGATTTGTTCATCGAATTTGAGGTGACTTTAATTATTGTTTTGGAGTTATTGTTTCAATTTTGTTGAAGGAAATAAAACTTGAGGTTTGTTCTGATTTAATGACGAGGAAGACAATTTCTTGTAGATAAATACAAAAAATACCATATTCAGGCAACCTGTAAATTTTAACAATAAGAATTAAATTCAGATCGATATTTTCGATCAACCCTATAAAGTAGGGCAAACATAAATAATGTAATATTCTTGGTACTTCTCAAGGCTACGGCTCTATCTAGAACACTTCGTCTGGTAAAATTATTTCTGCTCCTGAAAATGACAAGTCAGCCACGCCTGTGACAGGTAAAGGGCTTATTAAAGATGTACTGTCGCTTTACAATGGTTGGAAGACTTTGAAGTTTGATAACTTGAAATTATTGTGTCATCCAGTAATAGTCGTCATTTAGGAAAAGGGAATAATTAAAACGTTGTTTGTTTACATTTAAAATAGAGTACCTACCTACGTTTATGTTCTGGTGCATTCATTAAAAAATACTAAATGTAGTTTTGGTTTTTATCGGTAAAAAATACACTGCAGCTCTGCCTCAATATCTCAATTTTTTTACACCAGCTTTTTCCCTCCACATCTATTTTGACAAGAGACGAGTTTCATAAATTCTGGAATTGAACCAGGAAGCAGCTCGCAACCTCGGCAGATACACACAAACAATTGACATGCAACATAAAAACCCAGGCCTTCATTGGCTGCCATGTCCCAATTACATAATTTAAGGGCATCACTACATTTATTCGCATCGGCACGCATTCGGCTCGTGTTATACCCGGGTCAGATTGTGCGTGAAGATTCTCTTATTATGTGTACGAACCATCAATTTGTGGTCTTATTACTAAGATCTAAAGCTGTTGTTTGTTCAAGAATTATTGCCGCCATTTATTTTGTAGGCTTTGTAAAAATAGAATGCTCTATTGTTCTTGTTTCGATGGTGATTAATTCTGGCTATTAACCTATTAATTAGTAATAACCTCATTGTTGTCTGAAATGATCGTGTGCTAAGTATAGTCTTTATGGCAACCTTATTTACGTATATTCATAATAATATTATATATTTTTGAAATCATGGTATTAAATCACTAATATTTAAATAAATCCTTTGCTTTTCTCATTTTGATACTTTATTAAAATATTAATAAATAGCTTAATTAAAGATACACGTTTGTATGCCGGTTACCTTAAAAGCTTAGGTCTTATAAAGCCAGTTGACCTTAGACTTCATTGGAGGTGTTTAAATATAGATGTATGCAATAATCACGATTGCAAATTGAAGTCACGACTCTCCGATTGTTTAAAGGTTATAATTATTATTATTGTATGGGTTTAACGGTAGTTGCAATATTGATGATGTCATTTAATAAACTTAGCTTCACTTAATTTAATATTATTATCGCATATAATATTGTTTTCGTCGTATAAAATAGCTTAATTATAATAAAAGTTTGTAGTCCTTCTCATATTTGAAATTTTCCTTAAAATGTAAATTAAACAGTTTCAAAGAGACATTTTAAAATGATTATCAAAAAGTGCAGTGAAATACGGGATTTTCCAGAAACACGGGAAACGTGAGCGCCATTTCAAATGTCAAGGTCTCTATAGGAGTCTAGACGTATCTCATGGTACCAACAATATAGGTCAACGTCTGGACTGGCCTGCTCAGGACCACAACTAATACAGGATTTCTGGGAAGATTGAGAAAGCTTGATGGCTTAAATCTGTTTTACTTAATTGGCTATTGTGACATTTAGGTTTCTAAATTAACTGTAGTTGGCAGAAACAGTTTTATTATTGGTCTGCTGTACTTTCTTTATTCCATAATTTCGTTGTAACCATCAAAATTCTCTCTGAAAAATAAATAAAAAAGTATAATTTGTATACACGTAGATTTAAATCTGACCCTGAAACAACTAAACTATCTACCAATTTCCTAAATAAATGATAAAATACCTCCCCAGTGTCACCATGGGAATAATAACAGTAATGTTCTCTATAATGGCCAAGTTCAAAATTATCAAAAAGCAATCTACTTACCAGGCCAAGGGCTGAATATATAGGTTAAGAAAAACTATGGCTTCATTAATATCAAATCAGTTCTTAATATTCAAATCGATCCGAATTAAATGCAACTTCCTACAAACGTTCAAGGGAAATACAAACTTACGGGTACAGCATTACGATTCATATTAAATAGAAAAGTCTTCAGTGATTTCCGACTTTTGTATTGTAATGCGTTTGTACAAGGTTAGGAGGAATAGGGACGGGTATATGGATGGTTGTGCTTGAGGGAAAGAGAAGGGTAGGGAGGAATGCAAGGCTAAGAGGTCGCAGGTAGTACAGTGACCTGACCTACATTTGGTTGCAGGGTGCCGTGTAAATATTGATTTAGTAACCTTTTCCACTTGTTGCTGTGTTCGAAGACATTTCCAGGTTTTTGTTGGAATAACATCACGCCTTAATTTCTTCACGTGGTGTGTAGACTTTAAGGGTAGGCATTAAAAATGTATCGTTGATAAAAAAATGAATCCTTCAATTTCAAGTCCAGATTTACTTAAAAATTTCTTAATAAAAAGGCCATGTCATTGTGACAAAAGTCATGATCATTAATAAAGGATGGTACTTGAACCAGGAAGATGATTTCACAGTCGGCTGACCTTTTCCCATAGATTAGATCACGTGACCTTTCCTATTCACTCTTGCGTTAGTTGTCTCGTGTAAAAGCGTTTGTGAATAAATATTAAGCAGGCTTTGTCGTTGGTTATTGTCATTATTTTATGTATTTTTTAATTATGTATATTTGATGCTATTAGTTAACTGTCCATTGTGTACCTGAATTATGATGAGGATATGTTTCAACAATCAGTAGCCTATACACCCCGTAAATGGCTTTGATAAAATATAATAACTGAATATACCTAATGGATGCCAAAATTTCAAAGTTTCCTACATACGTATATAAAATGTGTATTTGTTTGATGTAACGTTACGTATGTTTAAATGTATTCGTTTGTTTGTTGCAGCTTGGGTGCTAGGCTGGCTCATGTGCAAGACTGTGCCGTACGTGCAGGGGCTCTCCGTCGCCGCTTCCGTCTACAGCCTCGTCGCCGTGTCACTAGACAGGTAAGATACATTATCTATCAATAATGAAAATAAAAGAATAACATAAAAAAGTTTGCTTTTTGTATGGCATGTTAGGGTTTTGGATCTTTGTCTGATGAAGATTTGGAATTGTTTCTAAGAAAATATCATTAATTAGGACACGATACCTGGATATATTTTTTTTTTAGTTACCATCCCGTGTTGACTCTGCTTCGCAGCGGGACTGATGAGATTTTTTTTTTCATAATTGAACCTACTCATAGACAAGCGGCCTAATATTCTGGTTTCATTTTGGGTATGAAAGTATATTATATGTTACTAAATATGTATCTGTATGTCACATTTCTGTAATAAATCGCAATAAGTTATCTCCAGCTATTAAATGGAACAAAATTTACATATTGCAAAATATAGGTGACACACCTCTGTCTCTCTTAGGGAATACTAGCGTAATGGTAAAAATAAATATATTTACATTCAGGTCATTACGTGATTCTTCGTTACTAATCTTTTTACACGTAAGTTTTCGAAAATAAATCAGCCAATTTTCTTTTCTTTGAAGTTACAGTAACACGAGTAACTATTACACAATATCTGTTTTTTGGAAATATATAGGAGCTGTTGGCAGACGTTTTTATAAAAACCTTTTATTAATTCTCAATTTCACTAAAACTACAACTTCAAACTTAGCACCAATTTGTTTTTCTATTCTCTACCATTTCGAAAAAGTTCAAAAGCGTTTGCAAAGAATCACATCTCTAGTGGTAAAAGTAAATTAGCCAAATTTTTATACTAAAAAAATCTAAATTAGTTTTTGGTTGTTCGTAATTTAGAAACCGTAGAGTAGGTGGATACCCAAACATGACCTTTAAAGAACAATCATGTGAAATGTGCAAAAACAATATTAAGTCAAAAGTGTAAATAACGTTATATGAGAAAAGTTTTTAGACTCCTACGAAAAAAGGTAACGTTGGTTATTTAAACAAGAGTTTTCAATTAATACACATAATACTATGTAAATAAAAGCTGACTTAATCATTGACATTTGGAAAGTTAAAACCGTTTGCTTAAAATAAAACGTGCACACTTCTTAAACTTCCTCATTTATAACGTGACATGGAATATACCTCAAGTTTACTTATATAACCTAAAACGACTCAAAAGGTACACCCCTTTTGTAAAAAGATTCACCTTTACCCTTGGAGCTCCTAATTAATACAAATAAAAAGAAGCCATAACTCCACGAAATCAAATTAAGAAAAGCCACCCAAATAAGAATGCAGCTTCCATAAAAAAATCCTGGAATGCGCCAAAAACTGCGGAAGACAAAAAACGCGACCCGCAAATACCTGAGACCGAACCTTGACCCACTAGTGGCCTATTACAATAACGGGCCTATTATGCGAAAGGACCAAAATTCCACATCAAGGTCCTTGGGGCCAAAATTAGTCAAATAGACCCCGGGTGACAAAAATGTGCGATGAATTTTGATTGATGGGGTCCGAAGGTGCTCCCATCGGAAATAGCACTTAAGGGGTTTCGTTTGAGTAGTATCGACATTTGTTGGTTAGCGTGAAGGAATAAGAATGTTTCAAGAGTTTCTTGTTTTTTATATTAAAATCAGTTTTCAGTCAGTCAGTAATATCTTAACAGAAAACAGAAAATAAAGACAGAAGTTCTATAAGAAATTGAAATTAATTTTTATCGGAAGCTAAATAGCTTTATAGGAAAACGATGATAAAAACGTGTTGCTTACACAAAACAGTGGCCAAGCTTCCATCCACACAATAGAAACACGTTTTATTGCCATTTACTACGTAAAGCTAGTTAACGGAACACCCGACCTGGGAGAACACGTGCCAGCTAACTATGATGGATAGATTTTTACCAAAACTTCGTTTTATAACAGAATACGTTAGGCTTCTAAAAAAATATTCAAAGAATGAAGGTTTATTTATCTATGAAAGTACATATTTAGAGTTAGATTAAATAATGAAGCTATACTTATCGAAATTAATGTATACCGGTTTTTTGCCACTTAAAACAAAGTAAAAACAAAATATATACCGAGGGGTAACGGGCTATTTGGTTTAAGCGACATTTTGGGTGATATTGAGTTATATATATACTTGGAATCAGCGAATTTTTCTCCGTCGAATGATGCCGGTTTCATTAAAATCGGAGCACTTTTTTGGCGTTTAAAACAATACTATTTTCGTGTTGTTTCCAAAGTGGCAGTGTATTAAACGACGTGGATTTTGCATTTTTTTTTAAATTATGTACTTGAACCATACCATCATATTAATAACCGAGACATAAACCAGTCACCCTATCTCTCATAAATAAGTCAATATGAGTTAAAGCGTTTTTCCTGTTTCTAATTTTTATTAAGAAGTAACTTGAATCATTTTGACTTCCCACTAATAACACGGTGTGATGTCGCTTAAACCATTTGTCCGTCACCCAAATACGACATGGTTCGTCGCTTAAACTCTTTTAGCTGCATCTTTTTTCCACGCAGGGTGCTACTTAAACCAAATATATAAGTTTTATTTTAATATTGTTGATTATGATTAATTATACTTTTAGAAAGTTTTATGACAACTAATCTCAAGTAATACCTACTGAATGAATAGGTAATAAATAATTATAGTTGATGTTCCTACATTGAGACTGATTTTACTTAATTATTATACGAAATACTAATAATTTAACTGATTTTGCTGATTAATCTTTAATTAAAAATTTATTTATTTATTTATTCAATGTAAGCACTTGAGATTTTCGGTGATTTTAATAAACATAAACATTAAACGTTACAATTTCAATGTTACATGTCACATAAGAAAATTAGCCTGTCAGTCATTTTAGTCTAAATTGGTAGTTGAGATAAATAGCTTGCTTCTATTAATTTTGGGTTTCGTTACTTCATACTTTTTGGCTTACTCTGTAAATAGAATGCGTCGTCGCTTAATTTTTTTCCCCTGTAGCCAATTGTAGTTATGAAGTCACTTAAATCGTTTTTCCTGTCTCTAGAAAAGGGCAGATTGTATTAAGCGACATTTATCTTTGTAATTAAAGGTCCGCTTTATTTGGTATTAGCATCAACAACTAGATATTTTTAATTAAATTTCAGTTCAGTTTATCCCGTTCAAATAACTGCAGAAGTTTTTATGTTATGATTTTTTTTTCGAAATCTCAAACTTTAAAAGGCTCTCCTGTAAAGTTGCAAAAATGTCGCTTAAACCAAATAGCCCGTTACCCCTCGATACATATTTTGGGGATTGAAAATCTGCAAGTTCAGCCTATGACAGCAAACAAATGCAGACATAAAAAAGATAATACAAGTTTAATTTGAATTAAGCGCTTAAATGCATTAGTTCCGATATCAAATAAAAGACTTAAGACCCTCATGGATATTGTGGAATATAAATTCGTTTCATTTCATCAAGATTTCTTCAACAAATACATTTAGAAGGTCCAATCAATCATGAAAGCTTCACAGAACATAAATAAGTTTCCTTAATCTTATCCAATTCACGTCTACTTTACCGAAATAAATCGAAGTCTATGCAAAATTATTCCGACGCAGGTCAATGAACTTATTTGCATTTTAGAGTTTTACACAAAACCGTTTTGTCTATTGTCACAAATCAAATTTAAATCTAAGGATACAAATTCGTTAGCGTGTCTGTGCGTACAAAAGGTACTTTGACACCTGCAAGTACCTCCTATTTTATTTGAACCTTTATACTACGTTGAATTTGGATGAAATATCGCTTTCAATAAATAATAACTGTCAAACAAGGTATGAGATATTCTAGGAAATCTTTATGAAATGCTCTTAAGTCAGATTTATAAAATAATAACAGGCTGTTGGCTGTTTGAGTTCCTGAAGCCTTTATTCTATCAGACAAACTCCAGGCGAAAGCGTGGCATATTTAATACGTGCCCCAAAAGACTATCTTGATACTCGTATTAATAAATATGTAACGTTCTTACATCATATTTCACATTACATTTTATATTGATAGTTTTGTAATTTGGAAATCGAATAGCGACGAAACTGTCTAAGGTTCCATCTTACACTTAAAACTAGTACAAGAAATATAAATCAATCAATTTACTATCTGATCGTCAATATAGTACTCGAGCAACGTCACGTGCAAACACTAGCTTAAGAGTCCTCGCAATCCGAGGTCCTTGCTCGAACTCAATCGTTAACTGCAAACAAACCGGAGCGTTCAATTTATTTAAGACGTTAAACCAATTAACGGTCCTTTGAGTCACCACAAGAAAATTGATTAATTATCATGGCCTATGATAAACCTCATGCTTTTCAGATCTAGTCTTATTCAGCGTACTGTACTAGTGTTGCAAGTAATAAATTACTGTCAATATAATGTTTGTAAAATGGACAGATCGTTAAAATAGTTTGTATGCAATCGTCTATAGCGAGTATTGGTTGGTTCTTCATTGTTTAGTGTATATTTATTTAAGCTCATGATAGATACTTTCATATGTGTTTTGCATGAAGAAGGTATTGGAATAATATCTAAATTGAAGTTAAATAAAAAAAAATATTTTTAACTTAACTTCAATTCGACGAATTTTAATAAAAAAACCTTTATAGATGTTGTAGGCCAAGCTGAAACTAACGGCAGTAAACTTTTTTTGCGAAAGCATGCATGAGTTCGGTGACAATTTATTATTATGGTAGATAGTCCTTTCGAGGTGGTCTGATGATGTTGTATGTACCTAGCCAGAAGGTGGCCATAGGAACTCTGTAACAAAATAACGCAATTTAATTGTGTTTGGAGTTCTTTGATTGTTCTTCGCTAGTACTGTGAACTTGTTCTGATTTAAAAAGTATGTTTAAATATACATTATTTATAAAATCTTATTCTGGAATCGAGACGTTATTCGCAGTAATTTGACGATCGAGTCAGATGTCAGTCAGTAGTTCACAGACTACAAAGCTGTCTCGTTTTGTCTTATCTCGATTTTAATCACTAAGATATAAGTGGAGGTAGTAAAATTTAAATCATGGATCTCAATTTATCATAATTAAATGACTCAGTAGATGTCGTAATAGATACATTGTTTGAAGCCTTCAATGTCGCAACTTTGGTTAACGAACAAACAATATCCCATTATTGTATCTCATCCATTTCTGTGACGAAAACAACCATAACTTAACCAGACACTAAAACGATTTATCATAATATTATTATCGCTACGTATTATCGTCTTTCGTTCCTCAAATTCCGATGCTTTTCCTTATTCCTTTTCTATAATTTTCGCTTCACGCACGCCCCAGATGTGCCCTCTATCACCAACACTTCTAAAATAACTTCGTTTTCCGTATTCTTATTTTATGATTATTGTTAAATATTTATTATTGATTTATTTAAACATTGGTTTTAATGTTTTCTTGCGAGACAGGGGGAAGTCGAAAAGCGAGAACTTGGAGAGGTAGTGTCAACATTTTATGTCGTGGTCCTTTTATACGTAAAGTTTTTGTTCAAAACACACACGATACGTTTGAAACTCTTTATTTATTTTTGTTTGGAAGTTTTGTTAGAACATAAACTCTATATTGCAGTAGTTAGCACCTATCAGAATAAATAGTTATAGGTTTTACACACATTACTTCGAATAACTCACAAATTGTAAATTTAAACTGCCTCTTTGGCCTAGTGGTGCTAAGCGCGACTGCTACGCTAGAGGTCTTGGGTTCGATTCCCAAGTCGACCAAAATGTTATTGGGTTTTTCTATGAAATTCTCAGTAGCAGGTCGGAGTTTGGATTTGTGCCCGGTTAGTGGCAATAGGCTCGCCCCCTATTACATGGGACCTAAAACATACCGGCGAACTGTGGGTGTACATTGGTACACCTCTGCCTAACCCTTCGGGGATACAGGCGTGATGGTATGTATGTAAATTTAAAGAAATTTGAGTAGCTTTTATTTAAACTATGTGCTAGAAAGGATTGTTCAATGTAAATATAATTATCTATAGTATTATTTATGTATTGAGGTTGTAAAAATAGAGTAGAGAGTAAAATAGGTATTTTTATACTGTATCAACTAACCATTGTAACATTTAATTAATATTTCCACTTCAAATTCACAAGTTATTTTAAGTGGTAACAATTGCCTCACGCTCTGGCGTCCATTTAAGTTTAAGAGAAAGGCATGACTGTAATAAAAATGGGAACAAAGATCGCTCCATAACATCTTCTATTACGGAAGTCACTTGGTCCTTGGAGTCTCAGATTTATGTTGGGACCAGAACCTTCGATTTGCTCACTTTCCCTTAAATGACTTTGTTTGTATCCTTATTTTTACACAAGATCACTCTTATCGTACTTTGTAAAAGGTAATGTTCTTACATTCAGGTTCTTATTCGCTTTTTTTGTTACTTATTTACGCAATAGTGTCTGTTAATTCCTTTTGTTTTCTAGTGCTTGTCTACTGATGTGTAATATTGATAGGAGTTAGTATACTCAAGCATAAAATTTTACGACCCTAGGTAATCCCCAACTACCTGACAGTATAAAATAACGATAACTATATTTTTCCTTACACGTCTCGAGCTTTGACGAGCATCATTCTCTCTTCATAAAGGGAAAACTAACTAAACCAAAACCTTGCTAGCTATTGTCATCTGTGTTATCTTTCTAATCGCAGATTTTAATTTCCTCTGTCCTTCAATAAGTACCCTTTGAAATCCGGAAGCCATTACAACCAATATCATATCTTCACCCATGGATGGGCATAATATATTGCCCTGAGGGATCCCATAACGAATCAAGGTTAAGCTTACCACACCATTATACAAACCGTTGTTTTATCGGATCTTTTGCAAGGTTATGTGCATTGTTTCGGTTTTATTTCCAATTCTGTAAAGAATTGTTAACGTTTGTAAAAGGTATTTTTTGTTAAGCATGGAAAAGAGCCTTGTAATTCTTTAATAAAGTCAAAATAAGGAACTTGGAATTTGGAAAACTGTTTTTTTTTTGTATCATACTTTAAATCTCTGATACATGTTTTATTACGCAATTGGGACGCTAAAATATCTATCATTAAAGATTGAAACTTATTTATTTAAGTAAAAAATATTTAAGTAAAAACCCTTTTAAACTTCAGCTTATTATTTAGGGGTACTTTTAACGACATTTTAATTACAGCTTAACGTTCATGAACGAATGAATCATAACGTGTGTCAAGTAACCTTAAGTATTTAGATTACCGTATTGCGTGATCTGGCGCCATGGTCTCTATAAGGTGTCGGTATTCCGCAGATTGACGGACACTAGTTATGTGAGGACTTGATTTGTGGTCCTAATTGCCACGTATGAAATAACGCACTGATAATTACCAATTAGCGGCTTAAATTTGTCATATTATGATCTATTTATAATTCTTGCACAAAAAATTGTCTTGTACTTTATGTCTTTTTAGAAAGCCATATTATGATTGTTTGATATTTTTCAATAGACGGGTATTTAGAGTATATTATTTTATATAAGATGAGTATGTGTAGCTAGGAATAGTATTGAAAATATTGAGTATAGTGCCTAACTACGAAGAAATAAACAATTTGCCGTTATGAATAATCGATTTAAAGTACAGCGTTTATCTATTATTTTTTTTGTTACAGGTAATAGCGATAAAATTGATTTATCTTTAACACATACTAAAATATTTTACTAAAGGTACGGAATTGACAGAAAATAAAATATTTATTTGATAAGGAAACGATAAAATCCCTGAAGTTAAAGCTTACACAGATACTATAAAGTTTCAAAGTAACTTGAAGCATAAAGTATAGCACAAAGCGGGCAAGCAAAATGTGTTTACAGTCGAAAACTTTGAGTGAAGATTTATTTAAACAAATCCATATACTAACAAATCTATATATAGCAAATATAATTTTATACATTCAGTTGTTTTTAAAACGACGTATTTTTTTATCATTCCATAATAAGTCAGCCGGTTTTTTTTTTAATAAAATGATCATCCTCATACACTCCTAAAATAGATAAACTAAGTGCAGTCTTTCTAGGTCAACTCTCATCGGCGCCATATATCAAACCGTTACACGAAATAGTGCCAAATTACCGATTATCTATTACTGGTCCTTCATCTCCCGTAATGATTCCTAAAGTCCGCATTATGACCAAAATCAAAACCGGCCTTTATGGGTAATTACCGCATAAAGGCCGGCAATAAAGAAGCCTATACAAAGAGGGGATTAATGGCAATACTTCTGCCGATCCTCTCAGTAATTATCCTTGAAGATACACTTTATTAGGGCGTAAAAGCCCTCAGGAGGGATCCAATGCATCTCCTCCAAGGTTTTGTGCGGTGACTGCGGGATCGAAGTTCATGGATGTATAATAAAGTGGATTCAAGGATCGAGTTTTACTGCCTTCATTACTCACTCTCTCAGAAGATTTTGATTTAAACACTCATACAGTTAAGCTGACAGAGCTTAGAATTTGGTATCCATCGGCAATAAAATGAAACACTTTTTAGAACCTAGCATTGCAATAAAGTAAAAAAACATCGACCACAAGTACTTCTTAAGTATTTTATCTAAAATATTTTTTGTTGACTCAGTTAATATTTTGAATTTTGTCCAAAAACACTTGTAACAAAAGTGATATAATGTCTCAAAAAAGATAAATTACAAACGATTTATCTTAAGCCTAAGCTTAACATAAGAACAAAAGGACCATTTAAATCGCCGCTCAATCTGTTCTGTCAACATTTTACATTCGCATTTTCCCAGCACCATGGTTGATGAAGGTGTTTATGCTAAGCGGGTCCTGGCTGTGCCCGACTCCTCGCCTATTTACACCCGTGTCGTTGACACCGGCGGGATGAAATAGAGACGTAAATATATTCTATCACACCCTTTGATGTAGGATCGCAGCCTATTTCAATAATAATATAAAAATCACCATGTAATGTCTCTGTCAGATTTGGGATTTTTCGGTTGAATTGGTTGTGATGATTGTTTTAAAGTATTTTGTTTAAAATTTTGTGCAATATTAAAACGTTTATGAGTTCTTTCTTAAAATCAGCTAGATAGTCCTTGTCAGATGTTTTCATGGTTGTAAGTTTATATGAAACCTAAAGCGTGGACGAAATGGTTTTTATGAATAAAAGCACAAAATTAAATTAATAAGTTTAATTTATCACATCAAATAAATAAGTTTTGATCCTTCTTAATGGTGATGCACTGCTATGAGCGGGGCGTGCTTAACCACGGGCACGACCGGGGCAGCGTGCACGACGGGCGCGTGTACCAGGGGCGCATGCACCACGGGAGCTGGGTGGATCACCGCGCTGTGGGAGACGGTGTGGACCGGGGCCACCACGTGGTGGGCCACCACTGGGTGCGCTGGCACTATGGGCGCGATGACTCCGGCGTGGGCGATCGCGATCAGGGCGAATAATACCGTCTGAAATAGTACCAACAATTAAGTAACGCTTTTAAACAAAACAGAACATATAATAAAATATTGCAAGTTTTGGCGTGATTAAGTTTAAACAAAACGCACACAAATGTAATGATCAAGACGATCGTATATGTCTTCTGAAATCGATTTGAAAGCTGAAAATCAAAATGAAGGAGATATTTTGAATAATTTGGTTTTAAGTAATTGATCGGGTGACAAATAAAAAGTACAATATAATATTCTTTGTGGAAGGGCAATGCAAGTAGTAGGGCAGGGTTAAGTATATAAATATACTGATTTTATCAAACAGGTTAGCCGTCATGAAGGTTATTGCTTGTGTTCATTAATAATGTTAAAAAGAGATTCAGTTTAACGTTATACTTTTCTAATTTCTGCACACTTCAATTTTGGATTTTAGTACCTACTTAAATAAGTTAATCTTACATATTTTATTCTTGTTTAAAATAAGAAACATTCGCCTTTATGCCAAAAATAACAAATAATAACTTTTTTACAATATAATTACTCTCTTTTATTATGAAAAACATAGTCAAATTATAAACCGAAGTCTCTAAAAACAAAAAACATGTTTACTGAGCCAATAACACAATTTTCTCTAAAACATAGAAAAACTAAATTCCAATAACAAAAACAATACTTGTCCAGCTAAGAAGACTAATTGGATTAGTTAACTATTTCGTGAAAAAAAATTCTCCAATTAAAACTAATTTATTTGAAGGGTTAACTTAATTCTAAGTGTAAGGACAGCCCTGTTTTACTTTTTTTATATTTTACTTTTAAATACCGAGTTTCGAACACTCGGCTTTCGCGATAAAAGACCTTGTAAGAAATATATTTTCTAAATAATATTTTCATTAAGTATAATTAAAACAATCATAAACTTTTAAATGAAAATAATTTACATGACATTAATTAACTTCGTATAATCAATAAATTTATATTAACAATATAATAAATAAATTAAATAAATAATAATCTTACCAGTTTGAACATTTTGCTGTGTAATGTGTTTCTTGATTGTGTGTTAATCCGTCGATGCAAGGCGACTGTGTACCTAGATCACCTAGGTTTAGTCCTTTTATAGTCCTAGGGCCTACGGTCTAGGCTATATGCATGTACTGTAATAAATCTAAGCGTTTGGCAATATGCAACCTGAGCGAACTACCACAGGTACTACTGAACTATAGTATGGGTGTAGAGAATTGGCAGATTTTGAGTAATTATTGGAAATAGAAGTAAGGATATGTATGTTCATTTATTTTAAATCGTTTAATTTTTACGCAGCTCAAGTACTTGCTGTTAAAAAACGTATGTCAAATAATAATTACATACTAGTTTGTCATATTTACTTGATTTTCAGGCTTACAACTCTCCTAACCGTGCAATTAAAAACGTTGACTTTACTATGTATGCTCTTAAAGAATACAGATGAACGTGTGCTTAAAGCTTCACGGAAGTGATATGTTGCCATTAAAATACTTAGATAAAAATACCTACACCAAAAGGACCAAAAGATCATCTTAATCAACGACTAGGCAACAATGTGACTAATTACTGAAACTCCATTTCAAAAGATGCGGCCATTTAGAGGAATTGTTTTGACAAAACCGGAGTATCGTACTAAGCATCTGTTTCCTATCGAGGCACTTGTACTGTCACTTGTAATCTTCCCAGAATGAGGATTTATTGTCTAATTAAGATAAGGCCTTCTTTAAATGGATTAAGAGCTTCCTCTGAATAAAACAACTGTTGGTTATTGAAAATCGTCCTAGTTTTTCGGATATAATTTATATTTATTAGATGGTATATTTTTTAATTGCGTCGGAATTACGCTAATCCTTATCTATAATCTTATTATACCACACAGATTGAATAGTTATTATTAAATACTACCTACTTTAAAAATGTGATCACACTTTTCATCACGGCTAGTTAAAACTCGCCAATTCACAGCGTCCCTACTACACACATATAACAATATATTCATAGTGTTGCGTTGTCGCCGATCCGATCGCGATATTGTACACAACTCTAATTGAAGCAGATAAACAATGATGCAAACCTTATTAACTAATTATTATTGACAGTAATAACCTATAATTTTATATTTTAAATCAATATTATTTCACAATATACAATATACACTGAAAGCATTTTATTCAACCTTCGTATTTATGTTATTTAATATATATATACGATATATATAAGCGTCGCTTTTTTAAGTTTCGGGTAGATTTATTTCCCTTGTTTTCCTTTTCCTGTTATAGTGAGACATCAGTATACTACGTATTCATATAAGCTATACACTATCTAAGCCTAAAAGATACAAACAAACGCATTCAAAGACTATTTTCTCCACACATACCAAAATATTTTCCCTTTGCAAAGCCTCATCTCATATATAAGCGATGCCAGTAAACCTGTCGTACGATACAACGTAGTTATCGCGCGGATGTACGACAATTTCCGAATCATTGTGTCCACGTCGTACCGGCTTCGAAAATATTCCGCCGAGGAAATTGTGGCCCTGAGTATGAGACTAGGAGGAGTTATGAGGAAGAAAATTGCTGTTTATTTGTTGTTTTTGTGTCTATAGACCGAGTTCAATTATAATTTGTGATGGATAATATTCTGTTATTTTTTACTATGAGTCGACTTGGTTAAATAATTTATAAAGAACGAAATGTCTTTTTTAATAAAATGTAAGTTTAGGTGCTAACGAGTCTAATGCTAGGAATATTAAACGATCAAAGGCTGCATGCATTCATTATCTTTTTCAATGAATTAAAGTAGTTATTACTTAGAGAATAGGTAAGAAACAATGGTATAATAAATTCAAGCTTAAATACTAATTAAAAAAATGCGTTTTCAGGTGTCAAACACGCAATGTCTAGACATTCACCTCAGCACTCCAGATTGAATCACTCCCGTATTTTATGTAAAGAGCTGTCAGTAGCATTGTATTAATTAAATGAAGCTCTTGAAAGGCCATTAGCAGTATGCACACCCCTATTAAGGCGCTAAATCAATGCGATCTCAATTATGAGTATTTCTGTACTGCTGTAGATGCTATAAATAAATATACGTTACGAGTACGACATACTCGTATTTTATTTTTATACGAGTATTCAAGAACTAAGTATTTATAGAAATAATTAACAAACTTGCGATCTTTAATAACTTAAAGTTTAATTTTAATTTACTAAAGATCTATTATTTCGTATTTTTTCACGTGAACATACTCGTAGTTTAGCGAATATTAAACAAAAAAATAAACTTAGTTTTTAATCCGAACTTACTCCTCTTTACAATTGTAAATAATGCCAGAACAGGACATATATTTTTACAATCTGTACCGGAGATTCAACTTGTATTATAGGCGACAGTTTCCATCTCTGTATTATTAAATCTCATGCACAACGTTACCATTCGTAGGAACAGTTCATTACCCTCGGGTAAACTATTGAGCATCGTGTAATGGCCTTTCAGCACTTTGAGTTAATTACAACTTAGTGACAGGATAAAATAACGATTCCGCACAACTTTCAGCGGTAAAACATGAGTTTGAAATAATAAATTATCGAGTTAACAAACTATAATTACTGTGATGTTTATTTTGAAACTACAATAACGATTAAATAAAAACTTCTTTGTATTTTGCTGTTGATTGTTTCAGAATTAGTCAATAAAGTTTTTCTGACAAAGTTAATTGAATAGGTTCTGAAAGTAATCCTACTTCTGAGTGTTTTATTTATTGGATAGTTAATGTTCATGATTGACAGCCTTTTTCTGAAAGTACGCTTAGGCTATAGCTATAAAGACTTTGACGTAATTGAAAGTAGAATTCGTAGTAGAGCCTGGAGCTGGTTGGGTATCTCCGTTTACTTCGCGTAATTAAACGATTGTCATGTATAACCTCATTCTAAAGATCCTTTCGCTCCATTTTTAAGAGGAAGTAAACAAATAGTAAAGTGTCATGCACAGTCACGTGTGCGCCAAATAGGTCAAGTTCAGTGCTACGCCAGACATCTGGTGCCTGGCACTGGCTTCCAATACAATTGTTTGTGACTCAAGAATACTGAAACTGTGTTAAAACTGATTTCAATTAATGTGTACCGTTTGATGTTAAATACCTCTGTCCTTGTGGTTTTTCAAGTTTTGAACTAGACGTTTTTGCCTTGCCTAATTTAGCGTGTATTATTTGTTTTATTATGAGTACTACCTATTCGTTGTGCTTTACTGATCAGCAATATGATAGCAAGATGGATTTTCACTGACACCCAGATATTTACTAATGCAATTGATTCATCAAATGTTAGGTACTTTCTTTATCTAACTCAATAGTTGTAAACAACTTTACCCTGGTCAGGTACCACGCAGTGAGTTTTATTGAAACGGTTGTCGATAACTTTCAGGTTGCTTCATACGAAAATTGAAATCAAATACCGAAGCATTAATTTGCATTACCCTAATAAACTATATTAACACGATTACGTTGATTCCCTCGTAACAGGTGTATAATTAGTATTGCTAACTCAATTACACTCTCAGTCAGCGCGAGTAGAGTTAATTACAATAATTCACCTTGTTATTATGGGACTGACTTTGACTCTGCACGTTCTCAGAACTGTTTACTCATGTCTTTCATGGTATGCTGCATATTTGACATGTGTAGAGGACTATTTACTTCGCCGTTTAGGTTCTGTCTGTACCTAACAGCTACGGCAATCGCTTAGCCTCTACTAGTAGTCTGTCCGTGAGATGTCACATAGAATTGTTGCAGTGGGCCCTAAAACTAATATAAACTGATTAAAAGGAGGGTCACCTTTTAAGAACACCAGACAATTTCTTTGATTTTTGCTCGAATTTAATTTGCCGTATCTCTTGTATCTATGTACTATTTCATTTATATTCTTTCTAGTATTTTCATCACACACTTTACAATTTTTCCCTCTAATATCTAGGTACGTCAGTTTGTACCTTTATGTTTCGTTTTATTGAAATGAGGACCTAGAAACAGCGAAATATATTCAGGCCTCAAACACATCAATCAGTCAAGATTTATCTGGCACCGTGTGACCTACATTTCTTTATTACGAGCCAATTTCATAACACTGTTCCTAATACTCTTGTGCCAAATTCTGAATAAAAACACAGCCACATATTAGGGTTCCAATAAGGATACTTACAGACAAACTATCAATGTAAGGATAAGGGCGAATACAAATATTTTTATTGTTTGTAAATATTTTCAGAATTAAAGTTAATAATTACGTTGCATCCGATTATCATAATTTTAGAAAAACTATTAAGAAAGAGAAACTTGGATCAGCTTTAAAACGACTTGTGTGAATAATTATCTTGTACTAGCCAAATCTCAAGTGAATAAAAGTACACAAAACATGTTTTGCCTCTTATAATTTAAATCTGATTAAAATAAGAAATTGTATGAATAGATTCTCTTCTCCTATTTAATCTACACAATAAAACGATTTTATAGCTTAAATCACGCCTAATACGAAGACCGTTAACCCTGTTACTTGTTTTCCAACTGGGCATTTTCTTGCACGCCTAGAAGTCGTTACTGCACAATTGAATAACCTCAGCTCCTAAGCATGTTATCAACTTTCGTATTGAGTTAGCAACAAGATTTCTCTGCATATTGGACTATTAAGAAACAAATTACTATTTAAAAGAGCTTTTTGCTGAAGACAGTCCTATAATTTAAAAGAGAAAATTATTTCCATATTTATTACCAGTATTCAGGAATAAATCAACAGTAGGTATTGGTAGGAAAAGTTGTAGCCTGTCTTTAGTGTCTTCTATCGGCAATTTCTTAGTAGTCCTAAACAAACCTGTTCCGGATTCCTTTGACCCTAACATTTTGTAAATTCAAAGTAATTGGAACGTAAGCTAATGTATACCAGCCCTAAGCGATACACAAAGGAATACTTGCGGGAATCAATCATGCGTACGATAGTGAATGTAGGGCATTCGTAACATGTGTTCCATGCCTTATGTTAAGCACTATTCGAAGATCGTACAAAGGAGTTATTGTGCCAAGGAAACATAGTTAAATGGTATGTAATTGTTGCCAAAAAAAAAAAATAACCTACTTTTTGTTCGAAGGTCTATTATGTTATTGAGGCAGTTTTTGTGTCTAAGAGTCAAACTTTAAAATAATATATTTCATATATGATAATGCGTCTTCACTTTGTACTTCACAATCGGTTGCTGGACGATCGGGATTGGGTGTACGGCGTGCCCCACAGGTACCGCGTAGACTCCTTGGTAATGCGCTGGATGTACTGCATGGACTAGCGAGGCGTGGTGTACGGGGTATGGCACGGCGTGGTAAGATGTGTGGTAGTCGACGCCGTAGATAGGTGACGCCGCGCTCACGGCGATACTCGCTAGTACCTGAAATGAAGAGTTATTTTGTTTTATGTTGCCCTGGTAGTTTCTGGGAAGTAGTCCACCTAGTGCACTGGTTTTAATGGCACCTAGCGTAGTCCACGAAAGGCACCTCTCTACCACCTATCAATATTTTTGGCACGTACTCTTCGTGAATTCAAATGTTTCTCTATGACGGGATTTTTTAAAGAAAACGAGATGTGTAAAACTTTAGAAATAAAAACTACAATACTTTACGAAAAACATTTATAGAGACCTCATCTCGTAGTCATAAAACGAAAACTATTCCAAACATTTCTTTGACGAGCATTTTTTCCATTAAAAACAAAGAATTTCGAAGACATACTTTTAATATATTACAAAAGTTTTTAAACCTTAGAGCTTCGACCTATTGCCCCAGACTAACCCCCCACTAATCGTTGATATACGGGTCTGGTATGACAGTCTGTCAGACCTATTCTCGCAATTGATAGCTAAACTATAAACAAGTTTGAGAAAAAGCAAGTTATCTAAAAAATATTTATTGACCTTGTTGTGCACAAGTGCAAAAGTTTAGAGAAAATTATGAATTTAATAATAAAACTTTTTATTTTATCAGTAACATAAATATTTTTTGGTATCGTTTTTTTCTAATAATAAAAACTTAAAGATTCGAAGAAGACGAAATGTTCAAAATCAGTAGTAGCTACAAGTTTGATTATTTTTCTACTGAGATTATGTTAAATTAAAAACTCGTCAAATATAGAAATTAATTTAATGCAATAATGTCACTATAGCCTTTTGTGGATTATGGTAAGTTCAGTTCCGTGTGGAAATAAACCTCGTGACCAGATGTGTGGAAGGTTAAGAGGCCACGATCGACAATCAAGGCGTCATTAGAAATGCCATAATATGTATTTATAAAGAAAACACTTGAACGGAGAAAAAAAGGTATAATGCTAGCTTACTTAACACATTCACTGCGTTACGGGAAGTATTTGGTTGTATTTGAATTTCGCTCTGTGCGGCAGCTAGTTGTCCTTGTTTTGCGCTCCGTGCGGAGGTGATTTTTTTAGGTTTTCGTACTAGTAAAAAAGAGACACCTATATTGCCGGTTTCCTTGCTTGAAGTGTATTGAAATTTACGAATAAAAATGTACGGGAATTATTTTATCGTAACGCACAGGAAGGTAATTATTTTACAATAGTGCGATACGGGAACTATTTGGCCGTATCCTAAACCCCGTACCGCACAGAACGTGAGCGCGCGCGGAGCTACAGTTAGCCGTAGTGCTGTGCCCAGTTAATACGATTATACAAAACGCGATGTAAATAGCGCGGTATGGTCACATGAGTAGATAAACGGAACAGAGGCAAAGCTTCTTAAGAACGTGCAAAATTGTTACCTATTTTGTTAGGGTTGTCACAATAGGTGAAGACAAATCAAACAAAACGTTTTTTAAATAGTTTTAATAGTCAGTATAATAGAATACATAATAGTATGATAGAATAGTTTACAAATTACTTACTCTAAGAATTTTCTTTTTATAATTTTTGTTTTTTAAAAATAAAAAATACCTACCGTGTTGTACAAATTACTCTCTTCTTATTATAAAAAGGATCATACAATAAAATAAAGGTACTTGCTTGAAAAAGTAATAACCAAATATTTACTTACCTAATTGTACTCCTTGGGATAGTTAAAGTATGATATATTTTTGTTTTCTCTATTATTATTCATACACACGGTACAATAAACAACCATTATTATTAATATAATACCACGTTTTTACAACTAAACTTATAAAAACTTAAACTTGCAACTAACAAAACAAACAGCGTGCGTCGGACTGACCCTTAGATTGTACACTGGCTGTGCCAGCGTAAACTGGTTTTTTCCAGTCTCGCCGCGTATGCGACAAGCGGCCAGTGGTCACGCACACATGCCCCGCGCGCTTGTGTGCGTGCAACCGATTCGAGCGGTTGTTCGAAGCTTTGCCTCTGTTCCGTTTATCTACTCATGTGGTATGGTACCTGTACTGTTACTTTCTTAAGTATTTTTTTCTGTTGATTAAATTATCGAATAAAGTAAATAATTTTAAAACGTAAATCAGGTTTTTTTTTTGTAATTTAGCTTTTATAAGTACGTAAAAATGTTAATAACACAAAATAAGAATTTACTGTTTTTGTTAAAAAGTTGACATTAGCGTAGTTAATTACTAATTATTTTTGTTAAAAATAGTTTCCGTTAATTTTGTACGACCTGAATAAACAATAATAAATTAGAAACAGAAAAATATTTTACTTATTACATCCCATCCCTAGCAATATGACTGTTGTATGCGCCACGACAACTATTTTCCCGTAAAGTCAACCATTTCCAAAAATACCTGTAACTTTTAAGATATTACTTAGATCCCCGTGCGACGGCAGCTGTGTATACACAAGGATGTAAGCTATTGATTGGTACAACAAAAAAACCCTGCTGTGGACTTTCCATGTTTCTGTGGAGGTTTGAAGTAAGGACTACGTACGGGAAAATAGACGTCGTAACGCATATCAGGCAATCTTGATACGGGAAGTATGTGACTTGTACAGCACTGGTAGCAAGTCTTAATCTAGAGCAGCCGCAGCGAACGTGTTAATAAGTTATAGGAGAACAAGAAAACGCTTGGGTGAAACATTTGTGTGATTCACAAATGTTTGATCCAAGTCTGGGTGATCTTTATGCAAATGATTGTTCCTAGTGCAGTTTTTGTATAAATAAAAGACTTACCATAATAATTACTTTGTCCATCTTGTTGGTTGATATCTTCACAACTGAGTCCTAAGGGCCTTTATATGTACTGTATATATCATGATCAACAATAGCTTTCGTAATGAGTGATGACAAAACTTTTCATTACAGTGAGGATTTGTTTTGCATTTTCTCGCTAAGTTTTTTTCCTTGTATTAGGAAATTTTGTAGTACAAGTAGTTTCTTGTAACAATGAGTGAATCATAGTGAATCTTTAATGAGTATATTGCCAGAATTAATGGATCATTACGTATGTCACAATATGCTTTAAGTGCAGTATTCTTCCTGAAGATATTGCAGTGAATAGACTAACTCTAACCTATGATCCTTGTGTGATGTTTTTTCCTGCACTCTCATATTTGATATGGTCGGCAATTGTTTTTTTTTCTGTTATTATTTTATGTCAACCATTTGTAAGCGTTCATTACAATCAAAATATTTGTGTTAGGCTGACAAAATACACCATGATTTTCTACGTGTTTTTGTATTATAATATATTTTCCGTGTCACTGAGCGCATAAACGATGGGAATTCGATTGTATAACGAGTTTCTGGTCCAAGGTTAGGGATACAAAAATAACTTAAAAAAACAGGACAAACAAAATTGTATTTGTGCTGACTTAAAAGATTTTATCAAGGTAGATATGTTAGGCTCTTTCTATACACCCAAGAAATTTCCTGTATGGCTATTTGGCTATCTTGTAATCCTGTTATTTATTTTCTTAGTTACTCCTAAAATTTTGCTTTGCCTTTTCCTTAGTTATTTTCAGACTAATGCTGAAAGGTATTGTAATGCTGCCTGAACAAAATAATCTCATATCAACAATTCGCTTTTAGCAAACGCAGTAATAAGCAAACCTTATCCTTTATTAAGGAAGAGATTAACAGGGTGTTATTTTTAAAACTTATTACACGTAGAATATACCATCGATTGTTCTGCATATAATAGTGATTGCGTGACAGTTAATTTACGTCAACCCTGTATAGTTATGTCCTGCGACAGAGAGTCAATGTCAGGCTAATAAGGCTGCCGGCAAACGCGGTCACGATCGATTTACTTAACATTGGATAATTAATCTACTTACCGGCAAGTGCAAGTTATACATATTATTCAGGTTGGTTTTTGTAATGTGTAACTAAGTGTCTTGATTAAAAAGGCAAGCGTTTTCGTGCAAGTTTAGTCGGCGTTGAAATTATAGACTTAAAATATCAGCTTGTAAATAAGTGTTTATTTATCGTTACATAAGAATTAGGTGAGAATTGTTCTCTTTTTCTGCGAGGAAGGAAAGTACATTGTTTATTAAAAAAAGGTTTTCTTTTTAAAAAAGTATTACTACTTTATTTTAGTTAGAACTTAGTTATTTCTAGACCTTTCCTAAAACCACAAGTTTTATTAAAGGTATATTAAATCACTGCAGTATATGGCAGCCCTATTCTTAACGGATTACTTGATAGGTTCGCACGACGTTACGCGACCTCTAATGACATATCACGGCCGGGCCTTATTAGACGCGGCAGTAATAACCATTTATAGACATACAGCATTCTATTTACTGAAGATGAACTACTTCTTTATATATATCCTGACCTGTTTGAACTGCCTAGTTAAGATCTCTATGTAATTTAATAAACAAATCAGTCTCCAATAATAGAACCTAAACTATTTTTAATTCGTTGACACCACTAAATTCAATTTTACAAAATGTCAGTTGGCCTTCCATCCATTGTTATTATTTAGTTTTCCAAACTTCTATATGCTATCGAAATCAATTTACTTTGTACGAAAATAGCCATAAATGTGTATTGAAATCTAAACAGTAAATCATTGTCCTCTAATGGCTTATAATCCAAACTTATGAATCAAAAAAATGTTTGTTTAAAAACACTATTTTAAAACAACATATTTATTCAATGAAAGTATTGGATAATTTATGTCATTAACCTAAATTAGGGTCATTGGTTGAAATTTAAATAATTTTCTTTTCTGAAAAATTCTGAATACGTCACTCTCTGTTTTTTTCCGCTGGAAAATATAAACTGTATCGTATTCCATAAATAATATTACAAGGGTTATATTAAATCTAGGTCAGATGAGTTGTCAAGTCTGGTCCATTGTTTTTGTTAAAGACAGGATTAATCTCGTGACTGACGATTTTGTTGACGGGAAGATAAAAGTTTTTGTGAGACTTCTTGTGCGACGCATAACGTAATACATAGACGCGGATAAGGGTTGATAGGATTACATGCTGAAACATTTAATATCGTGTTCATAGAATATAAGGTTTAGGAAAAATTTTAAGGTTTAGAGACTTTTTGCTTTGTTCCTTGTTAATGTATTTTAAAGGTATGTAAATTGGATGATTTAAAAACATTACGTATTTTGGTGCTCCTTATTTCATTGTACACTATTGAGTAGAATATTGAGGGGCTCATGGCTAAGTGTAAGGCGTACGGTTTGACCGATAATACAGGTTAAACCGCGCTCGCCGCGGTTGGTCCGTGGATGGGTGACCATTTATAACATACCGAGATCCCACCGCGTTTCGGAAAGCACGTTAAACAGAAGGTCCCGGCTGTCATACATAGATCTTTGGCAGTCGTTAAGTCAATTCTGACAACCAGTCTTAATATGAGATACTGTGTTCCCCAGTAAAATGGGTTGTGGAAGTCAGAGAGGCAGTCGCTCCATGTAAAATACGGTATTCAGCAGCAGTTTTTTTTTTTTAATTATTGCCAGTCTTTTCCACCAGTCTCCATTAGACGAAGAATAATAAAATTGATTTAATTCAATCAATAGCTATTTGAAGGCTAAGGTCATATCGAGAGCCTATTATCTCCCTAAGTCGTATGCTAATTCCCCGTGCACGCATACATTTGCATAAATTAAAACTAAAGCCTTAACATAATTATATAATTATAGCTGTTATGAGACCTTTATATTATAAACTTTCCGAGCTTATTGTTTCTTCATGTAATCATCATATGAAAGCCTTTCAACAAATAAGCTAGCTGAACAAAAGACCACCTTTGTTAAATGGTTTTGGTGCTTCAAAAATAATAAATGGTTCTACTTTACTGCTGTGTGGAAAATATTACAACAATACACTCATACACAGTATTCACAATGTTTTATATTATCTTTTATTAATTATTAAATGATATAACCCTATAATTTCAATTATGACTCTGTTATTAGTTAAGTATCAGGTTCCTTTAATTATGAGTCTCAATTGTACTCCAAAGTATTATTTGACCATGTAAATAGGTTTGTCTTACTTTTTTTAGTAATAAATTCTGACTAATCTAATAAAGAAAAACACACTAGAAAATCTTATATATAAAATTCTCGTGTCACAATGTTAGTTACCATACTCCTCCGAAACGGCTTGACCGATTTTTTAGAAATTTTATATGCATATTCAGTAGGTCTGAGAATCGGCTACTATCTATTTTTCATACCCCTAAGTGGTAGTAGGTAGGTAGTAGGCAGGTGCTAGGTAGAAAAAATTGCATTGCAACGCATGGTACAGCTAGTATTCAATAAAATCGAAGTCTTCTTCATTTTTAGTAGGAAAGCTTTTTGCAGTCTAAGTATTTAAGGTACGTGTATTAGGCATTTCAGGCATATAATGTATGTAAACCAATTCGTAATTTTATTTCAAGGATCTTAAATTCGCTCCAGTGAATTTGCATTATAAAAATAAAGACGCAATCTCTATTAAACTCTATATTTGTAAAATAATGTTACTTTGGCTTAAATATCATACACATAAAATATACATTTATTTAATATTTAATAGCGCGGCACAAATAAGAAAAATATTTCAGTACCTAAGTACACAAAATATTTTTACGCCTCCATTTACAAATCTTTTATTTCACATCGTTATGTTTGATATATTTTGGTAAACAGTGAGTTAAGTTGAATAACATAATTATGTAAAATAGGTCTTTTATAAAGCCTTTTAGTTAAATGAAACTTATTTGATACACTGGCCTTTGCCTTCATAAGGTTGACTAAAATAAATTACTTTAATGGTTAAGAAGAAATCCATCGGTAATGTAAATAGGTTGGTTATATTCATTTATAGTATAACAAGGAAGCACTCTTTTACATCAAATCTTTGTTTAGGTATAATTTTAACACTCGAGGAGTCAAAGTGTCGAATAGTTTTCCCATAACATTTGTTAAATATTATCACCGATAAATTTCATAAATATCGATTATACACAATCAATCCTTTTACGTAAACTCATTGCCGTTATCAGATGATTATCATCAATTATATCAAAACAAAAATGGCGAATGGAATCCTGGTAACAGCGCCCGCGTGTGCGCAAAGGCCACGGGATGATGTATTAATGGCGCATGCGCGACGATCGGCGCGTGGTATATAGACGGCAGCGGGTATCCGAACGGGTACACCACTATAGGCGATGGTGCCGCCTGGACAGCAGCCAGGAGTAACAGGATTGTGAGCTGGAAGAAAATTACGAAATACATTCATTTGACGCTTAAAGCATTCATAGCCACTATCACCAGTTTCTTTATTATAATTTCTTGAGGTACTTCAGTTTGTTAAAAAGTTATGAAAAATTGATATCCATATATATGTATAGGAATAACAAAAGCCTTTATGACTATAACTATGAATTCGGGTGACTTCTATGTAGGTGTATGAGTTTTAAGTAAAACAACAAAATAGTTTTAATTTTTTTTAAAACAACAAGATAGATTCTGAAAAGCTCAATGTCTGCCCAATTAAAATGTTTCTGTGCAATGTCATACCACTTCTACCATTCCGGCTACCTTTTTCGAAGAACGCAGCCGTGATATATCATTATAACAGAAAAATGGAAATAAAAAATGCAGTATTAATCAAATTCTACCTCCAGAAAGGGTAGTGTGGTTACTAATTAAGAAATAACAGCTCCGCGAGCAAAGAGCTCGTGTCCGTGAAAATATGTCGGAATTTCAATTACAGAGGTCCCTTAATTATATGCAAAATGTTGATGGGTGGCGTGCTATTACACAATGGATGTCGCTCGCAAAAATGGTATATGCTTCACTTTCGTAGATATTGTACAGACTCATTAGCATTAAAAAATACGGTATATCTGTAGATACACTGTAAGTACAATAAGATATGTTTTGTTAAAAAAATACACAATTCACATTAGCGTAAATGTATGTAAAGCAGCTTATATGTATCTTATGTCACCTCTATGGGACTTCTATGTAAATTTCAAAAACTGCCTGAACTTCAGTTGACTGAACTTAATAGCACAACTAAGCAAATGAGCCAAAACGTTATTCTCTTTCTTCCTCATCTCCAAAACATGAAACACAATAAATCACTGATACGAAAGCACTCACCAAGCGATACATTTCCGCCAAAATATCCGGAATCTGTTCAGTTTGGTCGTCGACTGCCGCGTCCCTGCCCGTCCCATCAATTTATAGGAGCGTGATGTTAATTTAGCAAGTCCTTTTACTGTACATGGGCAGGAATGTGCCTAATATGTCCAGTGAGATGGCTAGCAGACATGGAGACACGTATATTTTGTAAATATTCGCCTAGGATATTAACCCGAATGACGCAAAAAATGTGCCTGAAAATAACTTAATTCTCTGAGTGCTGTATCTAGTTTAATATTTCTATGAAATTGTATTACGTTACTTATCTCTTTGAGGCGGATAGATCGAAATATTTCTAGTTTAATATAATATAACAAACAGAAAAATCAAGTAAATATACCTTTTAATTTCTCTGTTAAAAGCATTTTATAAAATAATGTCACTTATTATCGACTCGTAAAATTTTAACGGTGCAAGCGCCGTGCGTTTTTCGCATAGCTATAAGACGAGATATTTTGTAAAATAAAACAGAAATTATTTTGGTAATAGACAGCAGTTGAAGTGTAGATATAATATGGTTGCACGTACCTACTAGTAAGCATAAGCTCTACAAACTCGTAGCGTAAATATTTATTTATTTTTAGCCTTATTTGCAGAGATCAGTTTTATCTTTTTCCCTTTTTAGCAATTACGAGTATTTTACCAATACTTAGTTGTTAATTCCGACCACATTTTTTTTTTTACCCGTCTCACGTGACTGAATTCCGCTACTTCTGTACCTCTGCCTAACCTGCACCAATAAAATACCATATAAATAATTCCGAGTAGCATCACTCTCGATGCGCCGGAGCCGTGACCAGTCCAAACATGGCATCATCCACTACTTACTCTCGTTTGTTGACCACTTGATGCATTGCTATAACTTCGTATATATTCTCGTTTTTTCCTCGAGTTGCGTAAAATGCAAGTTTGCAATGTTGGGATAATTGGCTCATGTTGGTTTTAATTGGCCCATTCACTTACATTGTTTGAGGAACTTGTCAGTTTTAGTGACACATTGATCAGTTTACTATCGGTTATATGATTATTAATGTTACTACAACATACTATTAGCCCTCTAAAACTCGGTTTCCTACCAGGAAAAAAAAAAGGTTATGTCCTGAAAGTGTACATTGCAACTGAAGGGAAAATTTTAAACATGAGTATCGGTAGGTATCAGATAAATAATAAATTGTCTACACCAGTAAAGAAGTATGAACTCTGATCTTAAAATATCATTATATTTCGCCAACGCAGAAACGTTTAACCCAACATCACTTGAATTTAATTACACCGACACAATATCATCCAATTACTATTCCGAATATCTGAATTTGAGCTCGATGGTCCGGAGTGATAGCGCTCCCAGTGGAAACAAATCAAACCCAATCAATATTTTATTAATAAACTCAAGTCGCAGAATTAAGGATAAGCCGGGATTTATGATCCCAGTTTACAAATATATTAAATTGGTTCTTTGATTTAGGTATTTTAAATCTGTATTTCAATTTGATTTGTACCTACTCTATAACATGATTTTAATTTTGTTCATTCATTTGACGATTTAGTTGGAAAAATAGGAACAACACTTAAAACAAATCTGTTTGCTGTAGGTACTATTTGTAAGTACTCGGGATCGGCTTTCGATCGGATTTTTTTTACTTCGATATTGTGTTTTATTTGTTTACAAGAGACAACACCTTTTCGTATTTGAAACATAGTACTTGTACTTTTTTGTATTTTTTAGAGGAGATTATTAAGCATCTAGTGAAGTGTTTTAAAAGAAAGAAGCACTCATAAGTAGAGCTATAAAACTCGCCCCTTGCTCAACCTTCGAGAAACTCGACGACCTTGACAAACTTAGTAACACATTATCCTGTTATTGTCCAAAACTTGAATTAAGATAACATGTCAACTGTTTTACATTTGTAATTAGATCCAGTATAACCTTGTCGATCTAATACAGTTTAAACTTGAGTCAAATGTCTTTCTGTCCATTGCCTTTAATTACAAACCAAAAGCTTAAAATATATACAAAAAATAACATTTAAATTCAGTGGTCTACTTGTAGTATGAGAAAACACATGCATCACTACAAATGAAAATTTTAATTATGATAGTATACCTAAAGGTACTCTTAACATTGTTCGATGAGAAGTATATAGAAGACCGCACACTCGAATGTCACTTTAAAACCTCGAATAGCCTGTAATTCGATGCAATCAAAATTATTGTATTATAATCAACCCATTAACGGGTACACTAATTATACGCCACCCGAAACCGACAGTTACCAGTACTTATAAACGAGTTGTCATTATTACTGGTCGACCAGATGGTAATTGCAATGTTACGTTACCAACTCCCAAGAAATTAATCATGACCAACCTGTGACTGTTCCACCGTATTTTTATCTGAACGTCTCCTTTGCCTTATAGCAACAACTGTATAAGAGTGCTTGGTTGTGGCGGGATGGTCATTTCACATTAGTTAACCCAATTTCATCATGTTGTTTTTTATATGATAGGTCACGAAAGTAGTAAATTAGCCATGAAAGTACCTAAAAAAGTCACATTGGAATAACTTGCTTGAACCTAAAACCTTGTGTACAAATCCGGTTAGTAAACTACTAGGCCATAACAACTTTTACCAACAACTTATAAAAAGAGTTAAAAATAACTGAAGTGTGATTATGAATGAAGTATACAAAAAATATAATATCATGAAATTGCTCTTATTATCCTAATAACGAGACTTCACAAACAACAGTAAACGTCTTTTTTTGATATTCCCAAATGCAATATAAAAGTCATTATGAATAGTATCAAATATTACGAAATCTTTTTAGGGTCAGCAGTTCAAGGGTTAAAATACAACCTTAATATTTGTTTGTCTGCAATTTGACAAGATGAAAATATTGTGTTGCCCTTATTGTTATCGTCTTGAAATATTTAAAAGAAATGATAATAAAACCAAGTAATAAGTAGAAAAATAGATATTTATTAATCTAACCCTTCACGGAAGGATATAAATTAGTGGTGGACAGCGATGAGGGGGACGGACTTGACGACGTGTCCGTGGTGGACGACAGAGCTGGAGTGCGTGACGGCGGAGGGAGCGGTCTTCACGATCAGAGGAGCGGCGTGCACCACGGGGGCGGCGTGCACAGCGTGGACGGTGTGGACAACGGGAGCGGCGTGGACGGCGTGGACAACGGGAGCGGCATGCACGGTCTTAACAACCACGGGGGAGGCAGCGATGACAGGGGTGTGGACAGCGTGCACGGCGTGGACGGCGGGGGAGCCATGGTTGACGACCTGGCTGGACTTGGTGATGGTGGTCTTGGAGCCGACCACTGGGACAGCGTGGACCACTGGGCTGTGGACCGCGACTACAGCGGGCTGGTGAGCCAGCAACAGGCCGGGAGCGGCGGCGGCGCAAGCCAGGAGGGCGGTGAAAGCAACCTGCGAAGTAAATTGATATGAGTCTTATGCAACTTATAAAAAATTGTAAGTAACAATCACAATACTAATTAAATGTTTCACTGAAAGATAATTTGCATAAAACAACAATTTCACTGAAACTTTTAAACTGATTGTTTTTTTTCACAACACTTTTTTTTGAGCTTATAATTTTAACTACCGGAAAAAATATAAAAATTAAATAAACCCTTTTAGTCACATTAACTTCACTGAAAACCAAAAGCTTCACTTACAATGGTCTGCATGGTTATTGGAGATTTAAAAGGTTTTTTTTTCGAAGGTAGATGATGACCGACTGAAGTGTCGAAGTTATCTAACGAAATGCTGGCCCACCGGAGCTTATATACCGCTGCCGAATATCGACAATGAGTGCGCAATGAACTTGAAACTGTATAAATTAAGCAAGCTTCGGAAGCGGAGAGAGGCTACGGAGATATTGTAGTAGGCGACGTATGAATGGGATTGTATGGATTAACCAGTTGTTGGGTATTGTTAGGGCATACCTCTAGCTGTAAGTTATGGTGGTGTAATGGTACTTCTAAACATGAAGCTAAAATCTATATACATACTTTTTAAATGTGATCTCAGAGTTTTTTAGTTTACAACAAGAGTTCCCGACTCTTGTGTCAAATACCTTTACTTATGTTATTTATTACACCCAAAAATGTATCTACATAACTCTTTTAGTACATACAATAGGTATGTTGGTTTACAAAAAGTCTGATTACAAGTTTATTGTCCTTATTTAACATGATAAGTGAGCATTAAAAGGAAAACTGTATAGGTACATACATGCCTTTTTCTACAAAAAGTATAAGAACAATTATTATTATACCTATATCTACAGAGGTCTCACTAAAATCAATGTAAATAAGACAAGTTTATTTCCATTCATAATCCTTAAAGCAATTCATATCTATTATTATATTATCACGCAGTTCAAGCTTTCTGCAAATTAACATGAAGGTACAAAACGCCACCTCCCCAACTGCGCACTTAGATGCCACATCCAAGTTTCGTGGGCCCACCGGTGGCCCCATCAAACTTGTCAAGATTAATGAATGCATACAAACAAGTACGTCGCTTGTATTTAGGTTGATGCCAAGTTCATATCGTCAAGGACTTATGTAATGCGGTTCGGTTTTAGCAATGTCAGCTGGTATCGGATAAATGTTGTTTATGTGGGTCTTTGTGTCAGCAATTTGTTCAGATGTACAAGCTCGATGCAGAGTCATTGATCAAACACGAAACTTTACGAAAATTGTCTGAAGAAATATCTATGTAACAGGACAAAACTTAAGATTCTTCCTAACTTTACTAAACCTGTTTAGTATTATAACATGAGCGTATAAAGCTGAATTACAGCAGATTTTTTTTGCACTTACGCTTTGTTTAATTCCCTTTAAATAATATAAAAGCAACCTGCAAACGACTAATTTAATAGCCATTATTATTGTTTTCAAAATCAATGGTTTTTATGACCGTTCTGTATACTTATGTCACCTTAACCACCGCAAGAACTTTAATTGCGCTATTTAAAGTTAAGACCATAATTATTGTGACGTTTTAATCAGAATTTATTTTTATGTCGATGTAAGTATAGCACGTATGAGATACTGACGCAATTTGGAAGTCCATCAACCGGTTTTTGAGTTTCATATGGAATTATGGAAGACTTAATTTATTTGCATTTAATATTAAATTACATAAACATCAGGAAAAGCTCTTCTCTTTCTGAGGCTTAATTGTTATAATAATAGTAAATCAAACGAGGGCAAACTTTGCCCAGCAGGCAGGGAGCTTTCAGTCAAAGATTTAGTTGAATATGTAAAACAAAATAACAAAATAACTTTATTTTAAATTGTTTTAATGTAATAATGTAATGTGATAATCTAAAATAATATTAGCTAAATTTAAATTCAATAAATTGTAATAAATGTTTTCCTACGCGTATTTGCGCATATTATAGTGCATGCAGTGCTCTTCTGTAAGTAGTGAGACGCTTAGACTTAAGTTCTCAATGTATTTCCATCTTAAATGTAACAGTGTACTCATTGTTGAAGAGCCAAATAAATAAATAAATAAATAAATAAATAAAAGGATGAAAAAGCTTGTACTTTATAAACATCACACATGCAAAATATATTGAAACACAATTTAATCTCCTGCAGCAATATATTCTACAATACGTGTATCTAGGTATCCTTGCATAAATGCAATCTTCAGTATATACTTTACACGTGTCATTCTGAATAACAGACTTCCTACCGTTGTAAATCAGAAGCTTATACAACAGTTTAAAGAACTTAAATCAGAACAAAAAGTTGAAATTATGTTTCTTAGATAACAGACAATGACACCATTGTTGGTCACGTTTATGGTATTATTTTTCAAAATCTAATTTTATTTCGAAATCCATAATAATTGGGTAAATTATTATTCTCATACCAAAAATGTTTTACTTTTCCTAGGAGTTTTTATATCTATGCATTATATGCATAAACTTGGTCCTGACTCTAATCCCGGTCATAATGTAGACTGCGTCACCTTACCTAGGTTTACGGTAAGGTTCTTCATAAACCTTTTTAACATCCAAGATTTTTGTAGGTCACTTGCCCTACTTATTATTATTATGTTTTTATTCCTCACCTAAGGCTGTTTTCCGCATATGTTTCTTACATGTATGGGCATTGGTTTCCACTTGCCATCAGAAAAACGCTTTATTTCTTTGTCGGTAAAAACAAAGGAGAAAACAGTTGAAATTAACAGGTTTTTATTTATTTTTTCATTGTATAATAAAGATACATGTATCGCAGAGCAATAAACATAAAGTTATACATAAACATAATTAATTCTGCATACGCCGTTGACAAGTAACTTATATAATACCAATTAATAAGATTTTAAAGGTGTTAAAAGTTAAGTAGCCGTTTAAAAACAAATGTCACTGGCTTAAGTTATTGCTCGTCGAATGGAATGAGATTAACGAACTTAAAATTATCGGAATGGGACCACCGTGTCTTATAATGGAGGTTAAGCGAGCTTACTATGTGAATGGAAATACATATTGTTTGCAAGTCTTTTGGTACAGCACGAGAAGATGAAAAAAAATATATTGTGTGCAGGTACTGATCATTTCTCAATAGTTTCGTTAACTATTTTATTCGATGTTATGAAACAAATTATATACTAAAAGATTAATTAGTAGGTACCTCTACGAAAATCTAGTTTACTAGAAAATCTCTTTGTATTTTGTTTGCTGTTCACAAAATTTATTGCAATGTTGTAGTGTGTCTGAGAAGTTGTATGTGTAACTGCTATCCAACAGCAATCCCACTGCATCGAAATAAAGCTCTTAGAGCAAAGACTAGTGGTACGTCTAGTTTGATTCATCTCAATAAATTGGTCCGGATTAAACAGATCCATCGAGCTTTGGAAAGAAGAATGAACAGTAAATCAAGCGCGACTTGTCTAGACGAATGCTGTTATGCTGTGAACTTAATAACGCGAATCATTTTTTACTCTCCTTGTTAAGTTTCGCGAATATTTACTACTGTGTTCCTCGGTAGCGTATCATTTTCTTCCGTTTTATAACTTAGGTTATTAGGAAGTGAAATAAAATTGATTTTATTTAATATTCAATGTTAAAAGGGAGGTCATCTTCACTAAGATTGTGTTAGTACCTACATTGAGACGAAAATTATTTTGAACCTTGAATCTTTATAAGTACTTAAACGTTTTTAAATTTTTTTGCTCGAAATTCTATTGCAACGGAAAAAGAAAATACAAATAGTATGTATGAGCTTTAAGCTTTTAACCTATATTTGAGTTAAATGCTTAATGGGCTGTGTTGTATATAAGCATAACTAAATTAAAATTAATAAGAAATCTACAAACGAGTAATAAATTGCCTTCCGCTACCGAATTTAATTACCTGACCAGTGTTAGTCATCTAAAACTCGTATCAATTCACTATCTTTTATGGCTTATTCAAGGTTGATCAAACATCAATTTAATTATGAATGCGTAATTCAATAATTACTTTTACTAACAACCGGATTATTATTATGAATAAAAAATCAATATGGTTTTTGTGCGTACGTTTCAAGGGAGTTTCAAAACCGAGGTTGTTTCGGGCTTTTAATGTTTTTAACTAATTTGAGGTCGATACACCAATTTTGATTTTTATGTCGGTGATGAACACGAAATTTTTGTTAAGCTTAAATTTTAGCACATTTACTTAATTTTGCAATTCTGAATTTGTTACTGGATATAAAATGCCGCAAAATCATGGAGGTTTGATTCCTCTTTGTTAATTGACTGAATTGAAAAGCTTTAATTTTTATGAGAGTGATGAATAGTCATTTTGGTAATGAAAGCCAGAACGATACCTATTGTTCATAATTTTTTCTAAATGAAATTTTTACCGTCGATATCATGGGCACTTTAAAAAGTCAATATTGTGGTTCTTCTAACAAAATAAATTCATCTTTGATGGGTACTTTGAATAAGGTATTGATGTTATTTCCTTGAAGGTTGGCCCGCGCCCAACTCACATAGCCGTCGTTAAATATTACTTCCTACTATATAAAATTGTTACCTATTATATGACATACTTATCCCTATTTCTGACGCAATCAATACAAAATATTGCATTTTTAACTAAATGGTAATTAAAGGATAACCTCCATCGCGTACCTAGTGGGTACCTTCATAGACAAAAACATAGTGGCTTGAAAATTGAGCTTATATGATTTCGTGTAAGATTTGAAAAACAAATGCGTAATAAATTCAAAGTTTTCGATTATATTTATCTAGGCGCATTTACTTCACCAAATACATTGAAAGAAGGATGATCAGGTTTCCAAATTCAGGTCCCTAGTAAGATGCACGAGAAAGATTGTGCAGTTGCAACTTGATGACGTCACATTCTTTGCAAAAGTTTTTGTCATGTCCAACAAATCGTGCTTGTCCCCAAGATATAACAAACCTCATACGTTAAGAGTGATATTATCTGTCCCATCATTTATACTTGATACCAAAATACCTCAAAATATTCTTCAGCTCGACCATTATGAAATACTAAAGTGTGTCAAGATTAAGCAGCTTTAGATATAATGCTTTCTGCACCGGCAATGGATGCAATAACAGATACAATCTCAAATGTTGACACTCATTACTATACTATATTAGGCTTTTGTATTTTGAAGCCTGAGAAACTACATGGACTAATTACTTTGACCATATTGCTAAATTTATTATATCCGATGTAAAAAAAAAATGTGTTCACGGCCGCGTCCAAAAAAAAGACTTTGTTTTATTTGCTAATATTTGACCTTGGGAAATAATTGCAGATTATGCAAATAAATAATAATATAACAATTAGTTGAGAGTTGGTCTTAGCTTGAATAAATTACATTCAGAATAGTATTGTTTATTTTTAGCAGACATTATACGCAAAGAGATTACGAAACTGTAAAGTGTGTCGCATTACATCGCTTCTTTGGACAGAACATAATAAATTAATCTGTGTAATTGATGCGTTGCAGCTTTAATTAAATGACAAAAAAATGCAGAAGGTTAACATTCTTCTATCTTATGCACAATTATTATGATTATTTCATTTTACGAATGCAGTTTTACCTATTTAAACAGTGACGTATTCGTGTGAAGATTATCGAAATCATTTAGATTATTCTATTAGAAATGTAGTTTCAAGTAGTACTGTAGAAAGCAAGCTGCTTCTTGACTGCCAAAATTAAATGAAAGCGTAAGAATAAGATTCAAGAAATATCATCTTTTTTTGCAATCATGATGTGTTTTACCGAATACTCTACTACGCCACTTGATCGCTGTTTAAAAATACTATTACATGTAGAAGATTTAGTTTTGTTTCGACTGGTGCTTCTGTTTTTCACGCACTGCCTACATGTTTCGTAACATGCTGTTGAATGTCAAGTTCACGCACGCTTGGATAACAGTTTTAAAACATTGATGTATTGTTTTTCGATTTTTGTGATTTTTCACACGTTTCGGATTATCAAATATTGTACGTGAAATATAATGTGGCAATCGAATGTAATATAATTACTATGTTCGATCTTGTCAATAGTAATTATCAGCTGAACAATCTGTCTCAGATTTCCTGCAAGCTCTGCAACCCGACCTTGGTAACATTAGACAATTATTTGATACTATTTTGTAATAATGACATGCGATTGGACAATTATTGTAGTTGTTTCTGTACCAAGGACTTAGTTGTGTAATATTATATTTTTGGTTACATCAAGCTTAAATGCAATGCCTTGTTCAAAATGATATGATTAATGAAAGGAAGCTGAGTAAACGATGTGAATTGATTATAGGATACAGTCATTCAGATATTAATCAGTAACATTATCTCAAGCAAATCGATATATCGATAAGTGATTTGGTAATGATTAATGGAGATCAAATGTAACAGAAGGTGAGACAAAAATCAAAATGTAAATGAGAATTGACGAACATTAAACTGTTAATATTACGAAAAAAATGGGTGAAGGCTTTAATTCATATTATTATTCGATTAATGAGGGCAAAGTTCCCTAAAGCTATCAAAGAAAAATACTCAGAACTGATAAAATTAAATGTCTACAGTACTGCGACGAAAATAATTTGGATACGTGACTTTTAATCGTCAGCCAAATGTCTTTTCATGGCGATAATAAAACGTTCCAAGCTAAGCGTCTTACAGAAATAAAATACTACTCATTCATTTTCGGGAACTAACTGCGTCTACATTTATCCGAACTCAGCGAAACTAGCAACATTAATTGAGACATGTCTCGATCTGTACCTGCGTCAAAAGTCTCGAGATAAATCATACGTCTGCAAAATTCAACGCCCTCTGAAAACGTACTGAAATGTACAAACTCCCTATTAACACTTAACTGTTCTCGTTACAGACAAAGAATGACTCATCAACTTTTAACACCGCGTTTAGCTTCAAGCTCTCAGCTGATTGTACAAGTTCAACGCACTTTGTAATTCGTTTTAATTACTTAACGTATCACATTATGTTCCGAGATGTCGTGAAATATTGCCAAAGAAAATAGAATGGCTCGTTTGCTTGCCTTTTGTTTTAAAAGTATCGGTAGAGAGGCATAAATTGTAACTGTTACTGACACAAATACATAAGGATTTAGATGATTTGTATGCTTGTTTATTTGTTACAGTACGTGAACTCCGCTTATCCGTTACAACTTTTCTTATCAAACCATTTTATTTAAAAAAGGTATTACCTATATACAAAAATGTCATCAGTTCATTTCCTTATTTTGTACTAAGACTCCTGTACCTATTCTTATACATACCAAAAATACTTTTCTTCTTAGCGTTTTCAAACCAACTCTGAAGGCACGAAAAAATGTTTTTTATTATTATATTGTCCGAAATTTGAAAACTTTTCTATTTCGTATTAGCTTTCAAATCCATTTATAATTTGGCATGTTTTGCTGGAAGGCCAAACTTTTTGTTCAGAACTTTTTTGCTTAGCGTAGAATAAACTTGTTTATTTTGGGTTTGTGGGTGAATGACCATTGTTGTGTGACCATTATGTTATTATGTATGAAGGTACTTAGCTTATTACTGCAAATGCTACCTTTGTCTAAGTTACTACATATTTACAAATTCTAATGTTTCTTTTTGTTGGTTTTTATGATTGGGTACTGATGCATGTTCAAATAATTTTCAGTGTAATACAAATAGCAACTCATCGGATTTTTCGGCCTAATATTGAAATTTAATCGGGTTTTAAGTAACCATTGTGTGTTACTAAAACGGGTTAATAAGCTATATGAAAACAACATAAATCTTAAAATGGCTAAACAAGGGATATTTATAAATAGGGATAAACCATAGAATAACAAAGATAAAGCATTGAAACGTACAAGTAATGGATATTCTTTAACATTTATTCAAACAAAATCAACAAAACAAATCAGTGATGAAAGGCGTAATACTGGAGAGAATTGACAACAGGCACAGTCTCGTGTACCGTAGAGCTCTGGTGGGTCACAGCCGAGTCACCAGTCTTGAGACTCACCAGAGGAGAGGAGTGGTACACCACAGGAGCATGGACCAAAGTGGTCGACCCATGGTTCACGACTTGGTTGCTCTTGGTCACGGTCGTCTTGGGGATGTGGTACACCTCGTGGACAGGCATGACGCTGACGGAGTGCACAGGGTGTATGTAGGTACTTCCATGGTTGACGACTTGGTTGGCGGTGGTAATGGTGTTCTTAGCGTGAACAACAGGCACGGAGTGGTAGGTGGTGAGGGGAGCATGGTAGACGTGGGTGCTGCCGTGGTCGACGACCTGGCTGCTCTGGGTGTAGGTCGACTTGGAGGGGACCGAGTGGATGACGTGAGCCTGCTCCGCCAGCAGGTAGGCGGGGGCCGCGGCCGCGCACGCCAGGATAGAGCTGATGATGATCTGGAAACAGAAATTATTTAATGAGTTTTACAATAATAAGGAAGGGAATAAAGATTTTTATTACTTAAATTGATTCCTAAAGGAATCAATCCATCCACCCATCCATCGTACTAAAAGAAGTTAACATTTTTAAATCCAGGTTCACTATTCATTTGCGTAGTAATTGAACTGAAACTTACAATACAATGCATTGTCGATGTCTCGCTTGCAACTGATGTTGATCCCCAAAAGTCCCACCCTTTTATACTCAACATGAATAATATTGATTGGCCCAGTTCGCGACAATTATCGCACTTACCTGTATTTCGGTGTTTCGCGGATCATACGGATGTCGCAACGTGCGGTACGCTCAGATCTCGGATCTGTCAATTTGTGATTAGCAAACTAATTAAAACGAAATAGCATAGTTGTGATTGGATGACATGTTAAAAACGGTTCATTAGACTTCAGATCGAACAGATAAGCATGTAAGGAGGGTATTTATGTTGTAATTATATCGATGTGAATACGTAGATATGTTATGCAAAACGTCACCACACTTGTATGACCGCCTTGTGATCTTGTCGTTGCAAAAACGACTTCCGATTCTGATTTAATTCTTAAGTAAGAAACATTATAATATTCAGAAACCTCGCATAGTCAATTAGCCCTCTTAACATTTTATAAGTCTTTGAATTAAGAAAAATAATGGAGCATTGCGTGACGAGAGTTAAATAAAATACAACAGGCTAATATAATTAAGGAAATTTCAAAAAATCTTAGAAACAAAATATACTATTAAAATAAAAACCTGTTTATTTTAATAGTGTTAAGCTAATGGATTTATCGTCGTTAATATGAGGGATCGTTTAAGCTTTTAATATTTAATGCAGACTGCAATAGCTGATATGAATATTAACTGTACGTTTAAAAGCTTTACTATGTACTTAACTTTAATTACTTGGCATCTAAAAAGTTTTATTTTGCCGCTGTTTTCAAAAAATATCGAAGTTATTTCCATGAACATGATTTTAAATACTATCCGTTTTGGTAAGAGAGAAAATTGTGAATTAGGTGAAAGGTATGTATGTAATACAATGTATGTAAGTAAACAATACATAAAATTGTATGGTGACGTAAATTGAAGGATTTTATTTGTTCATATCCAAATGAACTTATGAAACTTCTGATAAATAAACGTAACTCGGTTAATTGATCTCTACTATTTCTAGTATCCATTGCGTATAAAACTACACATAGTATGTCATACTAAAAGGTCTAGGAAACCTATTATTGATAGCAAATTACATGTCCAAATATATTGGATCGTTCGTAACAAATGTGGCACTCGTACAGATCAGTTTGATGAACGTAATAAATCCGTCACTATAAATATTCTATTGAAGTTTCCGAGCTACAAATGTTACCGTTAAATGATCAGGTGAAAGGTTAACCCTCATCAAACAGGTTTGTGAGATGTCTCGAGAGCTACCTATTTTTCTGAGTTTGATCATCAAAAATATATAGGTAGGTACTAAATTTTTTGACGTTACATCGCACGTACAAAATCATCATTTACCTTAGGTAATTCAGTTTTCATTCTAACGAAATCGCTGTCATAGTCACTTAGGTTAGAAATATATATCAAAGGATCACACAATGCAATGTCTAATGTGTAAATTCGATTTGCAACCAAAAGCATAAACTATCCAAATATATATTAAGACTTGAAAAAAAACTGACTTCAAAATAAGTCTTATATTTATTTCTTATGGATCCCACTGTCAAAACTGGACCAAACTGGAAGCACTACTTTATTCGAATAAAAAAAAGAAATCGGTTCACCCAGTCGAAAGTGATGAGTAACAAACATAAAAAAATGTATGCGGTCGAATTGAGTACCTCCTCCTTTTTTGAAGTCGGTTAAAAAAGGGCTCTTGACTTAAAGAGCAAACAAATAAAAACAATGCACGTTTCCAATTAAGTAATACCCTACCAGTTGAGAACATTGCAAGATTTAAAATGAGATGGAGCTGATAATACGCCTTTATAAGGAAATCGTAACAATAGCTCTAAGAGTGCCCCTGCGGCCTTCGCCTGATTGCAGAGTTTCTATACATTATATTATTATAGAAATTGATTAAAGATAATATTGTTATTGGAGTTATTGTTAACGATGGAAGGGCTTACATCCAATTAAAACCTATTGTGAATGAGAAATATGGATATTTCATTTATTAAATATTTAGTAATTCTCATAGTATTCTGAAATGCACAAAAAAATATATAATATAAGCATCTTGTAGTGGTTTCACTTTTTGTAAAATACAATTTAAGACTTTTACCTCACTATTTATTTATTTACATTAAAGCGCACAACATTACAGAAAATCGAAGCCGCTTTGCAATAAGTAATAATGAAATAAGTCACAAACAAGATAAAAATACATAAAAAAAAACTGAAGGAAACTAATAATAATAATATTTATTTCAACGATGACTTAAGATCAACTCAATTTATTTGTTATACATAATTATGATAGGTCAATAAATTACCTTTACATATTTATTAATAGAGGTGAATTAATCGATGTCCAGTAGTGCTATTCTGTAAAATTATTTTCATGTCTCGACAGCGGAATCCGCGGTGAGATGTCAAATACGTATTCTCGAATTTGAATTCTAAATCAAGGCCAATTGGGTTCACTTTTGAAGTGAGCTTCATTATCACTCAGGTGAAGCTCGATACCGAAATTATTTACAGAATAGACATACTGATATGTAGGCTAAAATTTAATTAATATAATTTGTCTGATGCTGAAGACTAGTTTCTGTAATATAATTACATTGGTTACAGAACTTCTTAAGCAAGGACTACTCAGTTACTTTAGCAAGAACAGAAAGTTAGCCAACTTTTATTTTCTTTTGTTTTTTGATCTTTTTTTTTTTGTTTTCGGATTTTTTCTCTAAGGTTCTTTTTTATTGCGTGTATTATTTCCATAACATTAAGTGTAATAGTACCAAGGTGGTCAATTAGATACAGTAAAGTTCAATACGATTTAAAAACAATCTCATGACGTGCTTTTATAATTAATAAATTATAAAAATGGAGTCTTTTCATATAATACACATGTTTAATCTATTTTTCTTCTAAAAAACCTTAGTTTAGGTACAATCAAAACCATATTATGTGTCATTAATTAACTATGAAACAATCAATATTAGTATAACCCCACCTAATAAGGTTTATCATTATATCAAACCGTTTGAATCAAACGTAACGACAAATGAACACACGCAACTTTCCTTTGATATACCTCAAAAAACTTTAGACCACAACATAAAAGAGCTTTTAACACAATGCTTACTAAAGAAATATCAACTTTATCCTTAAGACATAAAGTACGTTTTTCTTTGAAGGGTTGTCGTAAGTTGTGGTGCATATTGATTTTACGACCACACAAGCAGTTTAACTTATGTTGTAGATGTTATCAGAACATTTCTTAATTCAAAGCTTGCTTAATTTATGATTACATAAATCATTTCTTTCTTTTCGATATTGAGCCGCGAACTTTAACTTTATGGGGGCAATAAGCGTGAATTACTGTTCAATTGACATTTTTTATTGATCACTTTTAATTAAAAGTTAATTGGAAGTAACCGTGCTAATTTAAGTACAGTTTTCTTAAATTAAAAACGTTCTCTTATCTGTTTCAAAGGCACAGATTTTTTTTTCAAAATCTCTCATAAATAGAAGTAAATTCAAATATTTAAACAAGTCTAACAATATCTTATTTGTTTAAATAATTTGATACCTACTCATATGCCAGAGAAGGTAATGCATCAAACGCAGTACCTCCCACATACTAAAAACTAGTATTTGTGTAACAAAGGTAGCACTTAACTAAGTTACTATTTACAAATTTCTCTTCGTTATCATCTTCCACCTTATCTCCAATGCAAAAGGCTCAAATTCGATCAACTCAACAGCAAACTTACCTTGGTGGTCGCAATCCATTCATCGTGTTACATTATTGCTGTATAATTAATTTGGCACACGCTTGTCTGATGTCATTAAAAGCTTTTTAAGATTTAAGATAGGTTTAAGTATTTTTAATACTTGTGGCATTGACGTATGTATCGCGGACACGCCCCATTTCAACAGACGACATAAAAGGTAAAATATAAACGTATTGGAGTTTATGGGGTTCCTGACATGGGGACATAAGGATAGAGAAAATATTAAAAAGCCTAGTACTGTAAGAGGTATTTTCGCTCATATTAATAACGTGGTGAGGAGCACTTGCTCATAATAATACGATTAGAGCAAATGAGGCGAAAAGAATTGAGTGAAAATTGGTAGACCAGCCATCCATGTAAGAGCGGTTGTATGTACGGTAGACCGCAGCGCTCTGGTGGCAAGGAGTAAGAAAAATACACTTTACTGCTTTGCATTAAAGGTGATATTAGGGTAAAAATGTTACCATTAATGTGCGGACTTACGTACTTAATGATTAGACAAATTTAGGCTAGAAGTAACATTGGTATTCGACTATGTTTTCCTATTAGTTTTAGATTTGTCTCAGAGTTCGACGATCTCTGAGAAATTAACCTTATAACCTGACTTTATCTCATGATTCTTGACATGGAAAAGTCAGGTTGGATGCTGTGCCTCATCTTTACCGTCACCTTTGCTTGTTGTTTTATAACACTGGGATAATAAGGACATAGTCGATCGATGTATCTCTCATGTGCCTAGAATTTTTGTCCAAAAACTATTACATATATTCTATTAACATTGAATATGGATTATTATCAATATACCATTGATTAACTAACCGATTAAATATTACCGATGTGCAAATAGCCTAACAAGTAGGTAATTGTGAATTATTTAGCAGTTTTCACGTATGCACCATGTAATTACACTAGTAGCAACAACATAATCATATAGCCTGTTTGTAGCAGTCAATCAAGGAAAGTATATCAAACTTGACATAAAACCAACTTATACCTACAGTTCACAAACTCTTATTCATTCAATTATATACCTTAACACAATGGATTAAGGTTTTAAAATGTGAAAAGAACAGGTTTTTGTAATTTGGTTATATGGTTGTAATAATTATGTAATTAAATCATTTGTATGTCAATGTCATGCGCCACCATTTTTTACTGGCGCCAATTTTGACAGTCCGAGCGCCAAAAATGCAGTTCGAGAGGTAATTCGAGATGGTAAATTAACAGTTTTGATGTAATTATATTGATTTACTTACAAAATACATAATTATGATTAATATTATTGTAATGAGCGAATGTTGCGTAAACTATGTCAACTTATTGAAAGAGGTTAACTTTCAGGTAAATTTTAACTTTCAGACGTGTTAACTGCGTGTGATATTACTGCGCATAATTTTGATTTTAGATAAATAAGATTTTTGTCTGGTCGATAACGATAAAGTAAAACCGTATTTTAGATAATCAGCATACCTGTTAATAAATATGCATAAATTATCAAATCGAGTAAATGGTGTCCAAGATTGTAGATCAAAACATTATCCAATCGGGTATGTATAAGTTATATTTTCTTCCTTCATTCGCAGCACCGTTTAATTTTAAGGCCATAATTAATTAGGTTATCATTAAAAAATATAAGGACCATACATCTCCAAAACCTACATAATAATATAAGTAATCAGTAGGCACCTACTCTTAAAGCATAAAGACCTGTTATTAGGCAAATGAGATTTAGCAATATAGTCGGGGAGCCATGTGCCACATAATTCACGAGATACATCCGTGATTTATTCGCGAACATCACTTGTTTCGCTTTCGCAATGTTTATGCAAAATCCAAGCAAGTTATCGGTGAATTATTATATCGTTATAACCGAGGTTGTGGAGGAGATAGGGCTTAATGACGCTTGAAGCATCCGCTGACAGGCGACCCTACATTATTAAGTTTACCGAGGCTTGATGTGTTACAAACTGTGATAGGTAAAGAGATTGATATACAATTGAGTTTAGATGCACGTGGTTTTGTTAGTTGTTAATAAGGAGGTCCTTTTTAAATTTTTGAGTTTGAGTAGGAAAATAATGTATTCTTTAATCGTTGAATATATTATTATCTCTTAAAATAGGTTGGCAACTTTTGATAAGGATTACGTATAAAAATTAAATTCCAGGAGATAAAAAAAAGTCTGAATATTCTTTAAGCATTGCTTCAGCAATTCAAGATGTCACACATATCCTGCATATCAGGATTCATGTCGAAATTATAAATTTTATTAGTACATTCGTTAAAAGGCCGCAACGTGAAGAATAACCCAAATTATGGTCCCAAATGTCAATGAGCGGATTACAATACAGTACGTAGTGCATTATTCATTATTATCAGTGATGCAAGTGGAGACGGTTTTCGAAAATTTTGGTAAATTGACACAAGTGAGAAATGTTTTCGATGTATTATTGTAATAAGTTATCAGGATCGGACAGAAGCGACGTAAGCCGATACGAAGGAAGGTGATCCTGGTCAGTGTTAAATACTTCTTGGAATCGTTTATGATATTAATATCTACGTAAATGTTAAGGCCTTTCCCAATGTTAATGTTTTTCAGGGAATTCTCAATTTAATGTGAAAGCAATGCCAAGGTTTTAAGGTACTCTAGACTTATAAATACTGGAAATATTCTCGAAACTTCAGCTTTTAAATATAAAGACACAATGCATATAAACGATGCACCAAGGTTTTATTCCAGTATTGGAGAAAAAAGTTTCATACGAAATTTTGAAATACACCTTAAGTATTTTTTTAGCAAAGAAAACAAATTTAAATACGATGTAAAAAATACTACTATCGCGAATAACATTTGACCTGAAGTTAATATGCATTAATATTATAATAGTATTAGTTCTGCCTACACTTAATGCTATTATATGGTCAAGGCATACTAAATTCAGAACAAAATGAACTTTACTCCCTACAATATAAGGTACATATTGTATTGCCCTGAAAGATCTTGGTATGACACAAGGGCCACTGGCTGGTAAAAAAGCCGGTATTGATTTGATTGAGATGCAGTCATGTGATTGTGACATTCGTATGTGACAGGTCTGCTATTATTTCCTTAGAGTATAGATAAGAAACTAAAGAGTGAGCCTATCAGTGTATGAACCGTGAGCACTAGTATGAACTAGTTTTATCGTAAATCTTGTGTCAAGACGGAGCGCGCCGTTTTAATAAAACTATCTATTACCCTAATATTATCCTAACAATGTTGAAATCATCGATATTTTCGCATATAAGTCTGTCGTTGCGCGAAAAATAACTTAAAATCAGTAAACGAATGTACTAGATGCAGACAAAAAGTGCTTGGCACGAAGGAAAACTAGCGATACTATCGGTCTATAGTTATCTATAGTCTAAGATTATTTCATTTAACGATTTCAGTGACATAGGGTGTGTCGAGCTGCGCTCTTTAATTTCAGAGCTATCGTAGTTTTAGTGAACGCGGAGAAATTCACGATTTCGGCCGGGAGCACTCCGACAGTTCCGCGGAGTTGCGCCATAGAGGCCAGACGTCTAAGGGGATAAATGATAAGTTTGTCTGTACTGTCGAATAAATAGCCGGTAAATCTTAATTTATTATTAATATATATTTTAAATGAAATAAAAATACTACTGGTTATGTAATACAAAATGTTAGAAATGTGGCACAAAATTAAATGAACAAAGGAGAGTTTAAGTTACGCCAAAATTATAATATTCCAGAGGAGGTTCCTCTCTCTGGAGTCCTAACTACCGGCAGCTTGGACCCTGTCCCGAGGCCGGTTGGACACTATATTTTATATTTTTAAATGTATATTGTTTTTTGTATATATTTAAAAATGTATTTTATAAGTTTATTGGAAAATAAAGGAAATAATAATAATATTCCGGGACAACTCACACACGGTTATCTGATCACAAGCTAAGCAGAGCTTTTGCTATGGTAACCAGGCAACTGATAAACATACTTATATATTTCTCAATACATACATATTATAGATAAATTACACCCAGACACAGAACAAATGATCGTGCTCATCACACAAAGATTTGTCCTGAGTGGGAATCGAACCCACGACCTCCGGTATAGCAGTCAGGGTCACTAACTACTAGACCGACAGGCCTAGTGGCAAATTGGGTTATGAAAGTCTTTCAACAAAAACAAAAACATTTGCTGTTTTTAAGCTTTGCTATCTTACGAACAATAGTAAAGTTCGAAAAGACGTAAGCGATAACTAAGTAAAGATAACGTTAATATTAATCAAGTTAGTTCTGTTATTCAATCACCCGCGTTGATTTACCGTAAAGTTATTCTATCTATAGATATCTTAAGATCGTCTTCATAATATTACTAGATTAATCTTCCTATAACTCAAAGAGTCAATGTCATCGCCTTTTACGTCCTTCGGTAGTACTTCATATGAACATTTCCGACTTGGTTTAAAGTTCCTAATAAATCTTTGATTTTTAAGGCCATTAAGCTGTCAATTATACGATTATTCGTATCCGAGGCCACAGCGCATGTGCTCGCTGTTTGTTTTAGATGATGACCTTAGATTGAATTAATAGTTGTATTAAAATTGCGTGTTACTTGTAACGATGTAAGTATTGTAATTAAATCTAGAACTAGCATGCCTTCAACACTGTCCATGGTTTATTGCTGGTTTTTACTTGAATCCTACACCTACCTATCATACAAATAGATGTCTGTGGTTCACAAAAACATCTCAGGCCCAAGACGATCTCCAATTACCATAGCCGGCTCTGTTTTTACCCTTTAGCCAATTAATCTCTCAGACGCTTAACTGCCTTCCACTTGGCTGGGTTTACATCTTCCGCGCGATATCCTGCGCCATTACCCAGTAATGCTCTATCGTCTATTTTTAAAACGGTAACATCCCATCTTAATTGTTCACGTCCAGTTTATGGGGTCTCTGCATCGAGAAATACATCAGCGGTTTTTAAATGACTTGCGAATAAAAATGCATACATAGCGCGTTTTTATGATCAGTAATAAGACTGATTTTAACATTTTTTCATACTTGACAGCATGATTATACGAGATTAAATTTTGAAGGTGTAAATTTGGAGATCAGTTTTTATAATCCTGAACTGCAGTTTCATCATATTGTGCTGTACCTTTCGTGTAATAAATAAAAGTATTACAGGTTGTATTCAGAAAATAATTTCATGTGGGATTATGTAAAGTTAACTGTGACTTTAGATAAATTAAAGACATCACTAATTGACCTAGGTGTTTTACTTTAAAACGAAAACCAAACAATTTGTTTAGACTGAAACTAACTGTTATTTTTTTGTTACAGATTCTTGGCCATTTGGTGGCCATTGAAATGCCAGATCACCAAGCGCCGCGCACGAATGATGATAGTGTTCATCTGGATCTTCGCCATCAGCGTCACCACTCCCTGGGTATTCTTCTTCGACCTCGTTGTGGTCTTTGATGACAACCCTCATGTCCGACTATGCCTTGACGTCTGGCCAAACCCCATCAGCGAGGTCCTGTACTTCGTAATCGGAAACCTCATCTTCTGCTACATTCTCCCGATGGTCTTGATCACCATGTGCTACATCCTGATATGGATCAAAGTCTGGAGAAGATCTATTCCGACCGATACACAAGACGCTCAAATGGAAAGAATGCAACAAAAGTCCAAAGTCAAAGTCGTCAAGATGTTGGTAGCAGTTGTCATTTTGTTCGTCCTCTCCTGGTTTCCTCTATACCTTATCTTTGCGAGGATAAAGCTCGGCGGGCCAATCCAGAAATGGGAAGAAGAAATGTTTCCAGTTGTGACTCCTCTCGCCCAGTGGCTGGGAGCTTCTAACTCCTGCATCAATCCAATATTGTATGCCTTCTTCAATAAGAAGTACAGGAAGGGTTTCGTTGCTATCATTAAGAGCAGGAAGTGCTGTGGACGATTACGCTACTACGAGACCATCGCTCTGCAGTCATCGAGTACTTCCACGAGAAAATCGTGGCATTACAACAACAACAACCATCCGTCGATCACTCGACGATCTCCGCCTGTTGATAAGAGCGCGGTGTCGTTCATATACAACCACACGGGGGTGTAAGACGCGAGGAGGTACGTTATGGATTTTGAATTAGAGCCATGGTCGGCTTTGCGTCGAGCACTCGGGCCGCGAGTGGCCACTGATCTCTGATCTAGACGCGTCTCAGCATATCGACACAATACGACATTTTCTATTGTACGTTTTTATTTTAACAGTTTGGTGTTGTCTTGTGCGAGAACTTTTAAGACCTTCAAACTAGCATAGATAGAAATAAGTAAACATAATCAGTGTTTTTAATAATGCTAGTAGTTTAATAACTTGTAATTTTTATACGTAAGTCGGTTATAAATGTTTTAAGGAGATTTTATTTTTACACTGATTGTAATAATTAGGAGCGTACAGAAAAAAACGCACATCGAGCACAAAAAGTTGAAAAAAGATTTTTATAATTTTATTACACTTTTAAAAAGTATTTTTCGTGTATGGTTTTTATTTTGTAGGAGAAAATGTTGAGATTTATTTTTTGTGTTTAAATTGTTTACGATTGTTTTAAAATTGAATAATTCCATATCTCTTTTGACGTTATATTTTAATATACAGTTGAAAAAAATGTTTTACAAAAAAACTTTAAAAGAAAATACAAAATTATAAACTTATTTATATCGATCCGAAACAAAACACAACAGTACAAAAATAATATTTCGTAGAAAATAAGCTTTTGAGATTCAATAAATTAAAAATCATAATATATTATAATATTATAAAATCATTCTATAGTTTACTAATTAAATCATTATTAAAAGGAGGTTCCAGTCTAGGCCTACCAGCATTTTTGTCTTCGGTCCACAGCACTGAAAAATTAACCAGGCAAATCTTAGGGTCTTCTCTGGTTGATTTTCAGATTCTGTGCATGACTGAGGCAGTAAATAGTTGGGAATTGTCCTGCCCGGGCACAGATCTACCCGAGCAACGTTCTTCTCAGAGGCAGTGGGACGAGCCGCTTTGCAGTTTGATACGGAAAGAATTCATTAATACGTCAATCAACACTGCAGAGCGCGCGCGTCTCCTGGCTGTGGGAGAATGGGAATCGGGCCTCTGGTTACAGGCACTTCCGTCAACCACTCTTGGTACGATTTTGGATGACAATACTTTCCGGCTCGCCATCAGTTTACGTTTAGGTATACCTTGTGTCGCATGTCATCGGTGTCAATGCGGTGAAACAGTCGATTGCCTCGGTCACCATGGCCTGTCCTGCAGCAGGAGCGCAGGACGTATATCCCGTCACGCAAATATTAATGACATTATTCGTCGTGCTCTTGTCATTGCCGGTGTACCAGCTGTTTTGGAACCCAATGGTTTGGTGCGCAGCGATGGTAAGAGACCTGACGGTATGTCATTGTTGCCTTGGAAATTGGGTCGGCCTTTGGTGTGGGACGCAACGTGCGTCGACACCCTTGCGCCATCCCACGTTCTAAGTTCGGCGGCCTCTCCTGGAGCTGCTGCTGGAGCAGCGGAGACCCTTAAACGGCGGAAGTATAATAACCTAATGGGTAATTATATTTTCGAGCCGTTTGGGGTTGAAACGCTCGGGTCATGGGGTCCGAGTGCACGAAATCTTTTTAAAGAACTGTCAAAACGTTTGGTGGACTCTACTCGTGATCAGAGAGCTGGTTTGTTCCTTGCACAGAGAATCGGCATAGCCATTCAACGTGGCAATGCTGCCAGCCTTCTGGGCACGTTTCCCGCCATTGACAGGGATGACGATGAGTATTTTGACGCGTGTTAGTTTTATTTATCTATATAAGATTTAATTTTAGTCTTTGTTTGTTCTTGTATTAGATTTAAGTACTTATTAAAAGCAATATTATATATAAATTACTTTATCTGAATAATTTATTATGTTTGTAGTGTTTTTTTTTCAGTCAATATACTACTTATTTTTTTATATGACTTGTTAGTGTTACATTAATATCTACAGAAACTTTTTATATATTGGAAAGTCCACAAACACAAGTCACTCTAAAATTGTTCTGAACACCTGAAAACAACGTTTTAACGAATTTAGGAATTCAGCAAAGTTAACTGCGCTAATACTAACCTAGGTATAGTAGGTATTGCAACAGCAATATATTTGTTATATACCGTAAAACGTGTGACTAGGTTCATGAAATTATTAATAAATTGTTATTTAGGTTGTGGGATTTTGATCTGGACATGATTTTCGTAAACAAATAACTGTTCACTGATGAAACCGATGGAAATTTAAACATTCCCAAAAGATATCCTTTAGAAATTACACGAAGGTGATTTATTTGAAATAGTAATATAACAACTTTGCTAACTACTAAAATAACTAACATTTAAAAGTTTGTTGTTTTTCACGTTAAATGAGTTTATTAATCGGCATAAACATGTCCACTTCAAAATGTACAATTCGAGCTTCATATAAAGCATGATAGTATAGATATAAATAATTAATTTAAATTAATATTATCCTTTGTACTTTTTAAGAGCCTGCGCTAAGCACAGGCTACTAGCCGCTTATAATGCACAAAATGTTACCAAATTAAATAATAATAATAGTATATTTTTAAAATAACTATTATATACTGTGAGAAATAAAAAACTAGGTTAGTCAACATTAGATGTAACTGTGAACTTTTGCATTTTAATATAAAGATACATAACTATTTTGAATTATATCGTATTCCTTTTTTTTTTCTACATTACTCATAAATGTTCAAAGTGTTTCAAAGTTCGGGTGTCCCGATTTATCATTCGCTGTCGTTCGTCACTAATTAAACCCCATTTTATTTCTCACAATCTACCTACTCATACTTATTTAACTCGTAATAATTATATCCTAAAAATAAATTGTAACTAGATGTTTTAATAACCGCACACACGAATAGAAGAATATATTAGATATAATGTTTTATTTTTAACAAAATAAAAAAAGGAACAAAAATATTTTTCTACTATTAACATCAAACGTAGTTTTTTAAGAATAAAGTCTTGTGCCGTTTTTACTGTTTTCCTATGTTTTGATTCGTTTTTTCTGCACTGCAGTGTATTATAGAAATTGAATTGGTTTGTCTAGGATATCATGGACGAAGTCGAAGCTTGCAAGACTGATAACTGCTTGGAACTCCTTCAAAAGGACTATTCGTGTGATAAAGAAAAAAAAAAAGGATTTTGAATTCGACTATTTTTGTAATTTTAAGCTTAACCCTAGCTTATTGAATTTTCATTTTATCTTTAAACCTTATTTTGTAAGCTTTCCATACTTATTATTTACATAAATCTGTTCATTTATTGTTTGTATGAAAATATATGTTCATAAAAAATAAAAATGTAATAAAAAGGAATATCGAGGCAATATGAGTAGCTCGTAGGATCACGCTGAGCATGTCATCTTAAGTTGGTATCAAGTGTACTATGGCCTCTGAAAATTGCTGGCAGTTATACCATAGGAATTCAACGAATTTCGTTCAAAACTTATTACAATCGGTCCAGTAGATTAAGATGACATAAACAGTTTCTAAGCCAGCCCACAACGAACCACGATGATGGTCTTTCGGTACATTTTTGTATAAAATTGAACCTTTCGTGGGCTTGTAAAATATGTATTTGTATAAATAACCACAATAATATGTATAACAGTTGTATATCTAGTGTTAAATTTTAAATATTATATTCATGTATGACTATTGGTAATAGTTGTATACTATCACTGTTACCTTATATCTGAGGCTTTTAACAATACCTATTGCAAACAAAACATTATTTTCTTATTGTGTTAATATAATGGCGTAAAAGAGGAGATAAGTTCTCATAGTACCAAACTAAACAAATCTATTTAGTATTGAGAAGATTAGATTCCACGGGTTAACCACTTTTCAGATAAAAAATCTGAATGTATAACATCGCTGGATAATAAATAAGAAAATCCAGTAAATGTGCATTTTTCAAAATTCGTGACTTAACATTCACATAACCTTTTAAAATTTGGCAGTTTAGTATTCGTTAAAGCCTCAGGTATCATATTGATATAATATAAAGATTATATAATCTACTCTAAATAGTTTTATACTATTAAAATGTTGTTTTATAATAATAATTGTTCTAAAATTATACATATTTATACAAAAATATTGGTAACTTTTGTCACGTAATTCTTTGTAAATAGATTGTAACATTTACGCGATAGATTAGAACAATAATACATTAATTAATTATTTTATTTATTTAATGTGTATCATAGAAGCATTTCTGTAACATATTGCTGTGTTTATTTGCCGTGTTTGGTGTTAGAAAATAATGTTTAATATAATTATTATGTGTAATAATAATGTGAGACCTGATTTTAGACATTAAAATTATATTTCATATAAATAAATATTCCTTCTTGTAAACGTAAACTGTTTGATGTTACGACTAATTGTAATAGTTTTTTGTTTAACTGAAATGGTTTAATAATGTAGTATATTAGTAATGACGCTTGTAGTATAGCCGTTCATTAGAATTTGTAAATGTATAAATTATTCTGTACATTTATGTATAAATAGTAGATTGGTGTTTTAAGCAATGTTAGGTGAGACTAGGGTTTTAGTAAGCTTTATTAGTGATAACTACTAATTTTACTATGGATACAGATACAAAATTAATACTATTTTGAACAAAAATATAACAAAGTTTTTTCCAGCCATCCATACTAAAATTAGTTAGTTTTATATTCAATGAACACAAGATTCCTATGTATTGTGAACAGAAGCAATTTTTGACATATTAAACTTGGACTCTACTCCGTACAATTTACCAACATATCAATGAACTTAACCTCCCAGTTTTGAAGTCGGCTAACAATAAAAATGACTCTTTTGAAATATTTATCTAATGAAAATGATTTATTTTTAAAATATGAAATAATTATTCTTATTAGAAAAACATTTATTTGCACTTTCATTTGAGTTTATATTACATTAAATGAAGAAATTAGATTATTTTTAATATTATATTATAATGGCATTCCTTTTGTTTGAGATAAATTCGCCTGTTTAAATACAAATAAATTAAGTGACAAATAGGTTCGATCCTTTCTCTTTCTTTGAGTAGGTCTACATGCAATATTTGTTTACTATATTGCTTTATTTAATGTGTATCAGTTTCTATAACAGCATTTAATATTAACAGTAGTTTGTTTTAAAAATTACTTCCTATCAAAATTCGCTCTAATATTCCCTAGTAAAATTATTAGCAAAATTAAAATTGAATCAAATTAATGATTTATTTCTATTTGTTATCTAAGTGTTTAAAAAATAATATGTTCGAGAAAAAGTTTTTATAAAAACAATAATAAAAGTACCAGAAAAAAAAGGTTCGGGGTTGATTAATTATTATAATAATTAGAATTTCCGTAGAATTTAATTCGTCAATATCAATAATTTTTCTTTAGTAGAAACAAAATTGCTTTATTTAATATCACATAAATTTTTAGTGAGTTTGTATTAACATTTTTAATTATTGAAATAAGTTTAGTTCCAATTGCGCACTTTGTGTTGTTAATATTTTTAAATGTAAGTTTATTAAAATTATTATAACTCTTAATGTGTATCACATTAAAATTTGTAATACATTTTAGATGTTTATGAAAATATTAATTACACAATTGTTTAGAATCAATACTATTATGATAATAACATCACAAATATTGTTGTACACATCAGACCACATGATTATTCAAATGCATCATACAAAAATAAATAGAAAATGCTTTTAATCTACAGTTTAAATAAACTAACATTTTACAAAACCTACAAATTACCATGATTTTACAATTTAAAAGATTTTATCTTTCTCTTTGGGATCAAAATATCTGTGGTCTTTTGTGTATACATATCAATATATTTATACAACAATAATTAATTTAAGCAAATAATAAAAAAATATGTGTGTTTTAGCCGTGGCGGTAACGAATAGTTGTTTTGGCAGTTACAGCTTAGATAAATTCATATTGGATAAAATATTAACCTAACATGCAAACACTATTGTATGTAAAATAAATAAAATGTGGAAAATTATGTGATTACTGTTTTATTTCAATCCCTTTACATCTGAATTTAGATAATAGCAGTTTAACAATTTGATTTACATTAGATTGATGTAACATAAAATGTACCAAATCAGCATTAACTTGGTCAGTACAGACTCTTGCACGGGACTGAACTCGAACCAATGACGCAAACGCCTGATGCTAAATGAAAGCTACGTTTTACGAGCGACTATAAAATATGAAGACGATCAGGCGCTGCTCGATAACCTTACATGCATTGTACTTCAAACATACTTCAAATGATATTAGTTGTACATACACTAACATTTTGTTTTACGAGTATTTCAACACTGTAATCTTTAATAAATATTGAATTTTGAAGTTCAAGATCATTGATGAGCTTTTAAATAAATGTATTTTACTAGCACAGAAAAAGAAAAACCTTTAGCAAAAGTGTCTAAATTGAATATTGCTTAAATATTTTCGTAGGAAACCTACAGAGATACCTACTGTTAGGGAAGCCTTTACTCTTCAAAGAGATGGAAACTACACGCGACGTCACAACTATTAGAACTAATAATATTACAATATTTTGATCATAGCCTAGATAGAAATAAACTACGCCAACTTGTAATAATAGTTTAAACAATAAAGCCAATTAAACTTAGTTCAATGAGATCAATTAAACCGATCTGAATTTAGGCGCCTTGTCTGCGATGCCTGAGCTACAGAACTAAAACAATTAATTTATGACTGGCTTTAGATAAACTGATATTACATCAAACAGGTCTCTGACATTTGATATACCTACATAGTAAAGTATATTTAGACGTTTGACACGTGCCTTCATATTCGCGTATCAAAGGACCAAAAATTTGATTCTTTTTTGTGATCTTTGCAACTTGATTGAGTTAATAGATCAAAGATCTGGATCACCTACGGATTGTTTGCAAGTTTGTTTTAATGTCACGAGAATAATAACCATCTACAATTTAATGCCGATGTAGGTAGATAGGTTAACATACATACAAAATATAGAAACAACTTATTTAACCTAATGTGAAAAAGTAACCCAATATTTGTTTCAGCAATCGCTGTCCGATGATCTTTCGTACTTGAAAATACTCCTTCCAATTCTCGAAAAGATAATTGACAATAGGCTGAACCCATTATATTGAATCATTATGGTGTAGGTAATATTATCTTTGCTAAATAAGTTGTCAAAGCCTGCAGCATAATGAAACGATATCATGACGTAATCACTCAATGTCAGAAAAATTAAACGTAAACGAAGAGATCAGTAATTATCTTTGCCATAATCCTTTGTTTCTTAGCTAGAAATACTGATTGCAATAATTTACATCGGGTAAACGAATAAAAAAATAATTAACATTGTCGTAAAGCGATAACCTGAAAAGTGGACGAATAAGTTAATTACTATACAGATGAAGACCTCATTGTAATTTAATCTTCTGAATACGTTTAATTTAATAACAGCTCATGACAAATTGTGGCCAGAACTCATGATGTTATGATTGCTGACGATCACGAAATAGAATGGTAAATTATAACTGATGAAGTAATACTAGCATTTTCTATAAGTAATGTGCCTAAGATTCACACAAAACATCACATAAAAATTACTAATATTCTATCTCTAAAGTCAACAATCTTCAAACAGCCATGTTATTTATATATAAATATCATTTCACAACAATATCAGAAATAAAAAACTCTTATTTAAGACCTGCGATGATACAAATAAAGCAATACACATGTCAACATTTACTAACACCCCTTATCGCGTCGAGGTTAACAAATTTGGGCATCTTTCATCAAACAATAACATCATCTAATCCATCACGCGGCGAAAAGTTCAATGAACGATAAAAAAAGAGTGGACAGACGGATTGGTACTCTAGATTGAAGTGCTCCCTCGCAAACACTCGCGATTGTGGTCCCAGTAATGGCTGGAACACACGGGGATAGTTTCGTAGGCTAGTTTTAAGCGAAGCTAGCAGGTAAGCTGCCCTGGCTTAAACAGATAATTAGGCAAGAACTACTTTAATTAGTACTTTACATCTTTACAGTAGGATGTGATTCGTAACAAAAAACTTGCTTCGACGGCCCTATCTATAAAGTTATAGTATCGCTTACCTGCTCTCTGACAGTAACCTAAAAATGAAAGTAAGTCTACATCAATATGATAAATGCAAAAATTACTGTGTGTGTCTATCTGTTACCCTTTACGGCTAAACCACTTAACAAAGATAGTTCATAAGGAAGCTACTGTGAGAGGTGTATAAAGCCAAAACCGCTAGCTTACTAACTCTACCTTGCTATCCTAGGTTCAAACACTATCTCCGTGTGAACCAGGCATTAGCAAGTGGGAAATGGACGTTAATTTGGCGACATCGGCTCAGACGGATTAGTTTTTAATAACGTCTTTGAGAGTACGTTGACTTCATTAGGATAGGCTCTCGAAAACGAACTGAAAAGGTTTGACTGAAGAACCTTGATTAATCCTCTACACATATTTTAGGACTTCTTTTCGTTACTAGTCTTTTATATCTTGTTCTAAAAATATACTTTTATACATACAATGATTTAGTCATTTTTTGTCTGAGGTAGGTAGATTTAAAATTAAAATCATAATGCGCGTAATAATGCATAAGGTGATCTTTCATACTTGTTATGTTAATACAAGATTCGAGTAATATATTTATGTTACAAGATTATTTAAAAATAGCAATCTAACATTAAAAAAAGCTGTATAAAATGAATCACTTCAAAATATAAATTTATAATCCACTGTTCCATCTAAAATATTTTATTGATGACCGTTTTAATATCTAACTATTTATCATATTTATATATAAGGCAGGTATTATACAAAGAAAAAGCAGTCTCATGGAATACCTAGAAAAATATTTGGTCCATCATAAAAGTATTGGAATGGTCGGTGCGATCGTGAAGCAAGTTTTTGGGTCAGTAGGGCAAGGTCGCTGCAGTAGGCTCCGTTTTATTTGTCGAGGATGCCTCTAACACGGATGCGTTTTATGGATCGTTGCCCGCATAACAGCCTTGTTTCCACAATATAGACTTTATTTTTTTGGGAAATTGTGCTTGAAGATTGTTGTGTATGTTAAAAAGGGTAGTTTGTGTAGGAACTGTATGTTAGCTGTTGAATTTATTAAGAATTACATTGTACAGTGATAGTCATATTGGATACGAATAGGAGGTAAAACACGTTTATATAGACTGTTGTTGACATATACTTAGGAGCTTCCGTCCCGTGCGTGCCGGCAAAGAGGATTTACCTATATTTTCGAGTTGTTTTTTCAGCCAAATTCTATATCAACGAATCGACAACTTTTCAAATGTGAAGAAAAGCGATAAAGAAATTACTTTTGTTAAATTATTTTAATCGTGTAGCAGCAAAAGCTGTTTTATAATCGCTAAAGCTCTTCAATAACTACGCGGCAGCGATTAATTGTTCTATGCGGGATAACCAATAGGGAGGGTCAAGGCATCGTCTTATTAATGCCAAGCTCTTCATTAATATTTTAATATCTACTGAAGTAAGGCTAAAGGGGAGGAACGCTCTTCTTCAGTTTTTATGTTATATTTCAGTTTTCCGTTAAAATTATAGGAATTTCTAAAAACTATCGTTTCAACGCAGGCTATACAGAAAAATATGCGTGTTTGTGTACAAAAAAGTTTTATTTTCTTTTGGACATTTCTGTTACTATGTTTCACATTTAACTATCTTTTACTTTGTTGTAACAACAAGTGGTAAAGTCTTTCAGTGCCAAGGTCATATCAATTTCCGGGAAACTATCAGTTTTAATAAAATATTCAGTGTTTTGAAACTGAAGAGACAAAAATATATATTACTAACTGTGCCTGCGACTTCGTTCGCGTGGATTTTCCGGGATAAAAACTACCCAGTGTGGTGCCCAGGATATTAAAGAATAATTATACCAAGTTTCATCGTAATCGAACCGGTAGTTTTTGCGTGATACCTGAACAAACAGACAGGCAGACAAAGTTTTTTTTAATCACACTTTTGGGTTCGGTGTCGGTCTAGTAGCACCCCCCGCCATTTTTTTTTTTGAAATTTTCCATGTACAGAATTTTCACTTCTACAGATTTATTATAAGTATAGATTTATTTTTGTTGAATAACCTTTCGAGGCCATGCTATTTATTTTCTGAAGGTATGATATAGGTATTTTCAGATATGAGACAGTTTATATTAATTTACCATATACCTGTGTTGGAAACGGAATCTGTCCAATAACACGGCAGCGATTGATTTATCCTGCGCGGCTGACCCAGTGCTGAGGTCAAGGCAGCCTTTAATATTTACATTAGGCTCCGGATTCTCGTTATACCTCCGATATCCTGTTTTATACACTCCATGCTTTATTTATTAATGCTTTCGACTTTTTGTTGTATTGTTATTTATTGGGTCTTGTTTTTCTGATACAAAATTATTATGATGTGATTAATTTTTAAGGTTTAAAATGTATAAAAGAGTATATGTAAATGGTTTGTGTTACAAAAAAAAAAACTTTTAAGCATAATTAATTTTTCGAGTTACCTGTTTAGTTTTTTTTAATCAATAAATTATACAATCTAGCCAAAATCCAAATAAAGAAATATCAGTCAGACATATATATATTTTTTATATTCTTGTATATCACATTTGTAGCAGTTAATGATATTTTTGCAGATGAAATTGGTCAATAGAGCATTATAATGTCTGTAACCACAACTGATGACTCGGTGCGGTGCGCCCCGGTACCAGGGGTCAAGGCAGAGCGGGTGGTGTGTGTCATGTGTAAGCCAGACGTATTGTTTGTGTGGAACTGATTTATTAAAAGTTTTGTATTTTTTTATTTTAATATTTAAAATACAATAATACTTTTAATAATAAAAAAACTTGTTTCAGAAACGTTTGTTAGAAAAGATAGCAATCATATCTACAGAGGTTACGAAAAAGTAGGCTTTCCAGTTAGGAAACAATTCGTTACTTATTTTGTACTGTAGAAACAGAATTTTGAATTTTATAATCACCAACTTTAGACGCTAAGTTCAAACATAATTTATAAATTATAATTTATGTTTAGATTCCACGTTTTAAAAACCGGTATTTTTTAACTATCATAAAATACACACACCTACATTTTTATTAAAAATAAAATACAACTGAACTAAATGTTAATCCATGAAATATCTTCATCATCGAAAACCCAAATACCTGATAGTTAAGAGACACAGAGTGTGCAACAGGGAGCTGCATTGTGTGTCGGCCTTGAACTCGCGATACTGGGTCACCCCGGCCACGGCCGCGCCCGGCACACCCTGTATCTATAGTAGGTACGGAGATGCCGCCTCAACTATGCACTTTATTTTATTTCTCAATTTAGGGGAAAGGTTTGTAAGTTAATGAAGCAAGAGTTTATTTTGTATTATTGCATTTATTGCATTATAGCTTACATTTTTTATTGCTATTCTTAAACAAACTAATAATAATAATAAATAATAAATGCGGACAACATCACATACATTGCTCTGAACCCAAAGTAAGTAGCTAAAGCACTTGTGTTATGGAATTCAGAAACAACGAAGGTACCACAAACACCCAGACCCGAGGCAATGTAGAATGATGATTTCTACATTGACCCGGCCGGGAATCGAACCCGGGACCTCAGAGCTAGCGACACCTTCAAACCGGTGCCTACGCCACTCGACCACGGAGGTCGTCAAACTAAAGTTTCATTCTTGTTTTCAACATAATCGAATCTAATTTGAAAATAAAGTTTGATTGTTTCATTGAATGTAACAATTTTTCAAGCACAGCTACGCACCTTATTTCTTCTAGTTCTTTTTAAAGTTTTTTCCATTTTAAGCCATATAAACACTTAAACATCATTATATAGAGTAACAATAGTCAGTATCTAAAAGCACCAAATATCGTAACATTATTTCAAATTACGACTTCATTTACTTAACAAGTTGTAACCACCCACAGCAGAGTAAACCTAGGTCTCGGGTACATTGACTCGTGGACGTGTCATCTTAACTTTTATTTAGTTTGCATGCCAGCTTCAATATCGGATAGTGTTTGTGTAACTTGAGTTATGTGGCTTGACGTCACGCCATCGATTTCGTCTCTTACAATATCTTCGTGAACTTGCTCGACTGATTCAGATGTTTGGGTGCGTGAACTTTGTGTCTACTCTAAATTGTTTTATTGTTTCTTGCCAAATTTAGTTTTCTGCCGTTATTTGATATTTTTTTGCCAACACAGCTATTATTTTGTAGTAAAACATCTCTAGCAAAAAACAAACATCTGTCAACAGTATACTAGTTTCAATGTATAACATTAGAGGCACGCATTTTTACGCAACCTTAAAAATATAGCACATGGCATTCACAAAACTAAATGAACCAACACAAAATATTCGTGGTTATATGGTACATTCGTGGTATATTTCAGTGTCAGCGCAAACGTGATTTCAATTGAACAGCTAATGAACTATGAATATTGTCGCTCAATATAATACGTCCTTGTATCGATTTGTCCTTCTACTCTATATAACAGGCCAGTGAAGACAATATTAATTTAATATGTTTGTATCATAATATATCGTGTTGGAATAATATGTGGTATCAAATGTTTTACGATAAAAGACATTATGGCAGTACCAAAACTAGGTCTTATCCTTGGAGCAAACGACCTCAATTCCCAACATACCTTAAACGCTCCATTTTTTTCTGAGATTGGATGAAAACCTTGAAGTCTCCTGTACCCTTTTCCCTTACATTCCTGCATACATACGCCTAATTTTACAAAAAGCCAAAAATGTCCTTGAATACCCAATGTACACCACAGATATAGACGCATCTACGAGACCTGGTGTAAAGGCCAGAAAATTAAAAGGGATGGATCCTTTGCTTTGAAAAAAGGAACCAATATTTAAGAGTGCCGACAGAAACAAGCTCGGTTTTTTCATTTATGTAAGAAAAATAAAAAGAAGCTTAATGAAAATAACAAACTACCCTCTTTTTGACTTTAAGCATTAACTAGTATTGTGTTGGACATGTAATATGGTTTTTTTCATCAATGGCCGTTGGTTTCGACTTACCATGACTTACAAAAAGATTTAATCCGTTCGTACCATTAAAGAACTAACAACAGTATTTATTTCAAAATCATCATATATCTCTGGTTTAAGGTTTGTGTGAAATAAGGCCGTAAATTGAGTATTGATTGGGCGTGTCAACACAGGCGAGCGAGTTGCACTGCCCTTGAACTGTTTTCGGCCTGCACTGAAAGTAGGTTGCGGTGCAACGGTTCCTGGGATTTTCCGGCTATCCTCAACCTTGGGACGAGTTATGTAAGCTGTATCATGGACTGAAGTTACGGTATTTTGTTGTTGTGTTTTATATTTTTGATCTTAAAAGAGACGGAAACTATGAATTGGTTGGATTTAAAAAAAACTATTGTGATTTGACGCTGATGTTCATTTGCAATACTTGCCAAGTGTTTTTAATTTTTTTTCTTAAGATTAAGGTGTTCCTATCTTATAATTATTATTTTAACTTGTCTTTACTAGGTTCTATCTTTACATTTTACCGTATACAAAATACCATATCCTCCAGAAATATTATTTTGGCCATAAGACATTGTTTCTTCGTTTACATTTAACGAAAGCTGTCCAATTTTAATGTCAGCAATAATTTAGAGGACGGTTTTAATTTTTTTTTTTATGACCGGGTCTTCGTGCATTTTTTTCAATGTCACTGTTTATTTTATGTTTTACTTTTGCTTTTACAGATTCTGATTTATGTCTTTTGATCGACCTCTTTTTGGGTTCACCACTTTTTTATAGTTGTTTGTTATTTGATGCTACTTCACTACTTGTGCAGTCAACCGGGTTTTGTTTAAGATTATTATTGCAAAGACCATGGCAGTAACAAAAACCTTTAATACATAATCATAAATCCAAAGACATTCAAATATATTTGATCTTTCTTCGTTTTACGTAAAAGAAAAAAGGAAAAACATGTATTTTAGCAGTCCTTATGATGGAATTTACACGAAACGACAAGTCAGAAGTTATGTTATCACCGAGCCAGCCGGTAGAGTAACTTGTTATGCGTATCAAAGGACCAAAAGGTGAATGTGGATGTGTTTGCAAACTTATGTTCTCCAGCGCTCATAGATATATACTTAGTATAATACTGTGTTTTTGCATTAATAAGATGGCTATAACTTCTGTGTTAATACCACAAGATAATTTAGTAAATAGGCTGGATTTTAAAGGAAGTTATACATGTAGGTGTATATTATATTTTACCCTGCTTTTTTTTCTAAAAACCTACCGATTAAACGTTTTATAAAATACAAAATAATAAGCTTTAGAAAGATATTTCATAACAAAATTAACAGCCAAAAAATCACAATATTTGTAAAAAATGTAACATTTTATTCAAAGCATAATCGGAAACGTCAAAAAATGTCTGCCAACAAATACATTTCCTGACAAATTGGTTGAAAATCAAACTCTAATTGAAACTCGATGCGGCTATCGGCCTCGAGCGATACTCGGATGTGGTACAAGTGATATACTTTAAAGGAAAGCAATAAACACCGTTATAGTAAAGCATCTATGATAAAGGGAACTTTCAACCATGAATAAAATTCATAATCTAAAGACGACAAAATTTAAAACAAGATGAACAAAAAATTAAATATAATCTTTATTTAGTTTCGTGGTGCTACGAATATAGCCGTTATTTGAGGCAAGAAGTCAAAGCAAATTTTTTATAAAATATGCAAAATTACAGTTCAATACACATTCATACATGTAGACGTGTACAATTATATCCTTCAGTATATTAAATAAAATAAAACATAATTTCACAAAATACATTTACTCGCTCACCGCTTATGACTTGCTACATGTTTTTAACCTCCCATTGCTGGAGAGTGGTCTTTATTAAAATAGCTGTGCACTACAGCCATACCGCGTTGCGGTTTTAGGATGCCTGCCATTTTACAGCGCTCGGCGTGCAGCGCCAAAAGCGCTCGGAATGCATTATGCATACTGATTCATTTACTATAGCGCCAGGTTATTGCTTTATTACCTTAATCAAGTTTTAGGCAGAAATTAGAGTACTATAGTCTTTATATTTAAAACCCCAAATGCCTATTACAACCTGTTTGGTTAATTTATTGAAGACTTCAATTCAATAAAATTTAGAGTTGTACTAAAGTTAGTTAAAAGCAAAGAAAATAATAATTATTTAATTAAATAAGATACATAAATAATATTCATTTTATTTAATAATACTTATTTAAAAGCCCGTTCCTCTGTTTCCATCGTAATTTAGTTTAAAACACGACGTGTGACTCACTCGGTGCAAGTAAATTATAATAGACGAAAATCGGTTGCATCAGTACATCAGTTTCGCAGTGGGTCAGCGAGTGCACTTGACCTAAATCGCGGGGCCGCGGCCGACCGATATTTAACACATATTTTATTACTCTTCAGTCTGCCGTACGTCTTACTTTCGTCTTTCGAAACGAATAAATTTACCTGTCACTTCTACCGTGTAAAGGTACCAATATGTTTATTAAGTTGCAAAGGTTACATGTTTCTTACTCTAACTAATGAAAGATTAGATACAATATTATTTTTATCTACCTTACTACCGCAATTAATGTGGCTAAATACTTACAAAATCATCGGAGAAATTTTCCATTTATCAAATAAATATCCTTCTAAATTTTCTCTCATCACTTATGGATTTGTCTATCCTAAAACTTAACTAAACTGATTAGTACTTATGCTGTAATACATTTATCATCTGCAATTTAGTATAAATACACTTTCATTTTAGAATATCCTTTCATTTGCAACAAAAACCCTCAGAAAATGTTCTTTCAAAATTGCAAACTATCACATTTGGACCCACCAATCACGCTTAGTAACAGTCTCAGTATATTACACGTTATCTGAAGCATTGGAACAGTTGCATCGCTCCGTACTTCACTGTAGGTAAACAGGAGGATGTTCAAGGCCATTGCCTCCGAACTAGGTAATCAGGTCACAGCCTAGGGCCTGCATCCGACTCCATTTCATGTACACCTCCCGGATATTAGTTTACAGTATTTATTGGAAGGAAAAGATCTAATGCAGTGTTGTTAGCGCGTGTATGTTGTGAGTGCAAGTGGTCACCGCTTGCCTCTGCCCGACTTCATGCGGGTTTGATCATGGTATTTTTGTAACAACCATCTGTGTACAAAAAAAAACTGTGCAACTTTTTAACTTAGAAGCCTTTTGCAAGATTAGGAATATAATAGTAAAATTAGTATTCACATAACATAATTTAACATTTTTATTTATTTATTTATTTATTTATTTCTTTATTGTACATGGTAAATAACAAACTAAAATAAAAATAATAAAGAAAAATGTACAAAAGGCGGCCTTATTGCACCTGGCAATCTCTTCCAGGCAACCTTTTCCTTAAACTACTAAAGTATAGTATTAAAAGTAAAAGAAATGTATATAAAAAGAAACAAAACAAAATGTAAACAAAACGAAACATAAAAATAAACTAAAATTATTCTAAAGTATACAATTATAACATATGAAGACTGAGTGTCATACATATACAGATATACAAAAAACTACATACAGATATACCGAAACAGAAAGAAAAACAAGAACAAAACAAAAAAAAAAAAAAAAAAAAAAAAAACAAATATCTTAATTGGATGATAAATAATGTGCCTTAACAGCTTTCTTAAATTTACTTATACTTTGCTCGCGACGTATAGCTACAGGTAACGCATTCCACAATCGTGCTGCTTCAACAGCAAAAGACTGGTCAAAGAATTTTGTGGAGTGCATCGGGACCTTCAATTCAAGGCTCTCAGATGACCTCAGGGACCGGGAGTGTGAGTCCCTCAGAAACTCAAAACGATTTTTTAAATAAAAAGGAGTTGAAGGAAGAAACAGAACGTTGTAGAGAAGAGAAAGGATATGAGTATTCCGGCGAAGCCGGATGGGTAACCACTCAAGCTTAGTGCGGTATTCTGAGACGTGGTCATACTTGCGCAAACCAAATATGAACCGAATACAAAAATTTTGGAGACGCTCAAGCTTATCAAGTAAGTCTTCGTTGATGTCGAGATAGCTGACATCAGCATAATCAAGTACGGGAAGAAGAAGGGATTGTGCTAGCGCAATTTTGGTGGTAGTGGGGAGAAAGTTGCGAAGTCTCCTTAGAGATCCAGCCGATGCGTAAAGCTTCCGGCTAGTTTGTTGGACCTGGGCAGACCAGGAAAAGTTCCTGTCGATCACGATCCCCAAGTTTCTGACGTTTTCACTAAAAGGAATAAAGCTGTTGTTGAAAGAAACTTGAGGAAGCAGTGCCCAGTCAATTTTTGCGATCGTCCTAGAGCTGCCAACTACAATAACCTGTGTCTTAATGGGATTTACTGTAAGGCCGTATCTCATGCTCCACTGAGAAATACGGCACAGGTCCTGGTTCAAAATATCGTGTATTATCGTGTATTATAATATTTTATTGTGAACCAAACACGGAGGGATCTCGGTATGTTTAGAAAACGGTCAGCCATCCACGGACCAACCGCGGCGAGCTCGGCTTAACCTGTATTATCGGTCAAACCGGCTTACACTTAGCCTACTTTACTGAGCATATAACTATAAAAGGTACAGTTTTTTCATGAAAGTTCTGGGTTAAACGTTTTATATCATCAACATTTTCTTTTTTTTTTAGGTTATTACATTACGGAAACAAAATCAACTTGACATTCATCTTTCTTTAGCTATTAACCTTTTTAAATATTCCATAATGTTGATCAAACATAAATTATAAATATTCCGTTTATTTAACGATCTTATTATGTTGTTGCTATTTTAGTCAAAGTATGTTTTTAGTGACTCGTTGGTAGAGTTCACAAACAAGTTTCCAGATCGCCTAATTAATTATGTATGCACAATGAGCGTGAATATATTTATAAAAATAAACAAAACAACTGATGTTTTATTACTCAGCAACATATTTGTTAGTTATGTTAAGGATATATTATTTACAAGCCTTCGAGCTAATAAAACTGTTGGATATTATTTTTCTGATATCCAAATGATGGAATTACCTGATGAATATGAATGAAAAAGAACTTCAAGACTTATTATTTTTTGAGATTTCTAAAACTGGTGTGATGAGAGTTGGTTAGTCAAACCTTAAGTCCTCTATGTTATTTATGACTTGTTGTAAAGTCCTGTAAGCTACTGCGGACAAGCCTCCCTACTCAAGCCCAATGTTGACCGGTATTGGATCGGCGTTGAGGCCGCGCCGATAAATCTACTCCGCCACCGAGACGTGTGATTTACTTGGGAGCGCCCTTGTTCTGAAGCCGGCCTAATTTATATTATGACCAGCTGACCTCAGCTGCGCTCAGGTGGACAATTGTACATGTCCTTGGCTAAGCTAAGATATGGCGTGATGGCGTGGCAGCTCAGTGGCTGGATTCGTATGCAAAGGGTTGCAGGTTCGAACCAATTTTACCAACAAAATATGTACCCAAAATTATAATTTTAGCTCCGAAAAATCAACCTGCAAACGCCAAATAGCATGTTGGCTAACGATCAATTGATGGCTGATCAGTAACTACTCGTTCCTTCTTTGGACTATAAAATGACGCTTTTGCTCCGCAACGTAAAAATCACAGCCTATGTAAAAATTAACCATATAGATAGGTGTGTTCACGGGTGACATGTCATATTTCTTCAATCGTATGATATTGTTGATAGTAAACGCCAGCATAATATATTTGCAAGCAGTGACGGATTAAGACTACTTGATGCCCTAAGCAATGCACGTCTGTAGGGCCCCCTATCCGTTTGTTAACTAGTACTACAGTCATTTGGTGTTCAAAAAGAGGGTTACCTTAACCTTCAGTTTTCCGGGAGATTGAAAATTGGTGATTTTATGGATTTCGATGTCCTCTTTTCGAATTTTCACTTTGCCACCCATCTTTGCCATTCGCGCCGCCATATGGGAAAAATGGCGCTCAAAAACATTTTTGACAACAATACATACCTTTCCGGATTATTTTTTCGAGAAAAATAGTTATGTAATTAATTGAATTAGAGAAAATTTCCTACAATATATATGAATTATCATTTTTTTTGTAGAATCAAGTCTTAGCGAATGAGCGCAGCAAAGTCCACTCCAACACGCATTTTGACCAGTAACTAATTTCCGCACCACCATGAGGTGGAGTAAGCGGCGCGTAGCCAGTAGACCTAATCTGGGGGCACGGCAGTTCCCCAGCCCAGTCGAGAAAAAACAAGCGGCACGGCCGTACCATCCTTTTCTCGAAGCCCCTATAACTTAGTTGTGGATAAAACTAGAAGCCTGAACGTTCGTTTACCAAATTATATTTCAAATTTCATTCAATTGAAACTAGTAGTTAAGGAATTATAGTGCAAACGTGAATTATTTTGCAATGCGAATTATTGTGCACTGCCATGCCCCTAGATTGGACCTACCATCCATTTCTCGAAGCAGTTCAGACCATATTCGACCCCCTATTACTTCGTTGTGGATAAAATTAGAAGCCTGAACTTTCATTAACCAAACAGGCATTATTTAAACACGATACTATTCAAATTTCATTCAATTTGAACCATTAGTTTAAGAATTATAACTAGTCCAAGTTTGTTAATTTTGTCACTCTCTCACTTACTGACTGACACAATCCTTATTTCGGAGTGGTTTTTAGTGACGTGAGAGTGAGACGTGATGCCCTAAGGACAGATTTTTTTTGCTTCTTCTGGTGCCCCCCAGACGTGATGCCCTAAGCAATTGCTTAATTTGATTAAGGGTTAATCCGTCACTGTTTGCAAGTAAACGATTGCAGAAATGTCAGTTGCCTATTAGGCTGTAATTTTTGCGACAATCAGCGAAGACAGTGCAAAACTAGCATCATTTAACCTTTTAAGGTGCAACGAGCATACTTATTAAAGCTGCCACCACTTTAGCAAGTTTTCTATTTGCGCGTATAGCAACAAGACTAATATAACCTGTAAAGTAACTCTGAAAGTAACAAAACAGTCTTAGGGTGCGTCCACATCTTCGCGAGCTGCTCGTCTTCTTCTTCTTTTCGTATCGATGGTAGATTGCAGTTAGAGTATGTTGGCCCAGACCCAGAGCTGCTAGTGTAATGCTCGTTCGTCAGATGTGGACGCTCCCTTAGACGCGTGAAGCCCTTTCCCCGAGCCTTCTACTTCAATCACTTTTATAATATGATTACGAGTTCCGTTCAACTTGCAAGCATTGGGTGCGACGAACCTTCATACTTCTTCGTGTCGTTTACCTTTTGTTTTTAGGATTTTGCACATACTAAAAACAAAACCTGACCTACAGAATTTAAAATATACCTCCTTTTATAAACATATCAACCTAAATCATTTGTTCGGTATGCATTTGTCAATTTAATCCCATCAATATTATTTAGTAAAAAATCTATCCTTTGACAAAGGACCTAAAATTATATACCTGGGCTTTTTTATTGGTGTAAATACTAATTTAAAACGGGTTCTAGTTTTCAACTCGACCTTCCCTTCAGATTTTTTTATCTAGTAAATTTTAACGTATCCTGTTTCTATCCGCTGAAAGTTGAAAGGCCGGGTGAGGGGGCCTAAAAGTGACTGATTATTCAGTACATAACCTAAAGTTACATCACAGGTGTGAATCAAATAGTCGAATATTCTCAGTTGATAGTACAATTTCGTTACTATCCGAGTGTGCCAAATATAATTAATTGCTACCACTTAATTGTCCACAACCTTGACACAGTGAGGATCTTAATTCGTTGGAACATCTTTACGTAAAAACCGATAAACGATCATTTGCCACCAATAGGTTCCCAAGGTCGAATAGACAGGCAATAAATTGACACTAGCTCTTAATTAGCTTATTAATGGACTTCTGGAGAGCTGGATGAGTTGTCCTGTATTTATTTGGTTGGCACATGGCTTTTGGTAAGGGGTTTATCAAGGGCGATGTTTTAGTACAGCGTTTTAGAAATTGACTTTTAAAGAGCGTGGAGCTATTTTTATTAGAAGGAGGATTATCTGATTCGGCCTGAAACAAAAGAAATATTTTTTCGTTCAGTTCTATCTATCTGACATATTTGGACCTGGCTTCATGTATTCGTATATTTTAGGTAACGGCATTTTGTGTAACAATGGTAACACGTAGGACTATTAATTATTCTGTGATGAGTTATGATAATGATGAGATATGTGTAATGTCATATAAATATAATATTTATTTATATGTTAAAGAGCATCAAAAAACAATAACAACAAAATGTACCATAATGTTTTTATTAGGTTATCATGTAAATAGAATTCGGGCACTTTTCGTAAGTAACTTATATAAAATTTATTTAATTCTTTTAAGTTGAATTTATGTCATCATGAATATAATATAATACAGGATAAAGGATCAAGATTTTATTATAATTTGAAATATTTTTGATCTTGGTTGACATTTATTTTTTATTTATTAAGTTTGTTTTAATTGTTGTAATATCACAATTTGCCATTCTTTGTTTTAAATATTTGATTGGCTATGTTATAGTTTATAACTCAATCATTTTGTTTTTTTTTTCAAACATAATTTAAACAATCATAGTTTAAAGAAGTTCAAAATAGTTACTAAAACTAGCGCAAGAAGGTTCTAGTAATAATTGAATAGTTTAAGATAAGACCTATTCAATTACGAGCCCCAATTAATTAGTATTTGACTTAACCTTTATTAATTAAATGGCGATAACCCATCTAAGGGTTAATGGTCGTCTAAACAGGGTTTATTTTAAATACAAAATAATATTTACTTATACCTTCCATAATTTATGCAATGTTTGACATGTTTTAAGATTGTTTTGCATTATTTCTCATCATTCAGAACACTGAGAAAGAGATGAAAGAAGACTATTTATTGGAATACTTTTTCTAATAATTTAATGCCAATTTGGAATTGTTACCTATTTTTAGAGTTTCTTAATGTTTTCTTACAGATAGAATTATATCTATTATGCAAAAATATGAATCTCTACACTGATAGCTTTTTTTGTGATAGAGTTGGCTTTTGTTAAGTCCCGGAAAAAAATATATCAAAATTTAAAAGACAGGTCTACAAAATATAAATCAACAAATGTGATTGGTCGATTAAAACTTGATTATCAAAAAAATAAACTGGTCTCAGCTCTCTAGCTGGAAGAGCTCTTTTAGAGTAGTAGGTACAGCTATTGCCGACTTAAAGACCCAACCTTAGTAGTGTTTACTATAGACAATAGTTTCACAAACGCTTGTCCCAAATAGGCCTTCGGAATGTCCGGCGGCAGATTGCGGCGCCACATCCTCGCTATTTCCTCCAGCGCCGGTAGCTTGACCTGACCTGACTTGACCTGACCCGATCGCTTGTCTTCCAGCTGCATAGTTAGTTAAAACGTGCTCTAGGAATATTTTTAACATTGAAGTAACTGGTTGGTTGGATAAAATCACAATGTTGATAAAAAAAACAATGCAGAAAATGTTAATAGCTCTAAAATTCACAAATTTCTACCGTCGCGTCGGTCGGCGCGTCGTCCTGTCAGTGAACGGTTAAATATAGGTATAAATAACTAGGTATGCAAGAGTTGATTTTAAGCCGATAAGCTTTTAAATCCATCAAATTTACTTGCACTATTTAACTATTTTCTGGAAAAATAACCCGAGTTGCCACATATGCGAATTTCCAAAAATCTCCACGTGCTAAATTATCACGCAAATTGTGTGCAACATAACACCTAACAGCAATCAAGTTTATTTTTTTTTGTTTTTTATAAACTATTTCTTCAAAATTATAATGATGTCGTAATAATTTAATTTGTCATAAAAATGACCTTTACATCCATGACGACGTTTTCATATAGCTTAATAGGTAAGGTTTAGGTTAGGTTTATTTCTAAAAACAGAAAAGTCAGTGTGTCGTCTTTTATGAACTGTATTTATGTAGGTATGGCAATAGCTTAAATGTTGAAAATATTACAGCTTGCTATACCAACTATAATCTACGCAAGGATTTCCGAAGTATCTGACTGGTTTCAAGCCCAAAAAGAGCCCCTTATGAAAACTTTATTAAGCGTGGCTAACCGACCGACTTGTTCTCATAAGTATAACAACCGTTTAAGAGTTTTAAAGAGTTACATATTTTCAAAATTAAAAATACATTTGTGTCAGTATCCCTCTGTTGGGCAAAGGCGTCTACAATTGATGACTAAGCTTGTTCATTTGTGTGTTGGCAATTGCAGAATCCATTTTAAATCCAGGTTTACTCGCGATGTTTTCCTACGCCGATAAAGTGGTGTCTTAAAATAATTAGGAAAGTACACATCCTTAACTTCGAAAAGTCACATTGGTTTGAACCTGCAACAACGTGTAAAAATCAACGTGTATGATATCATTTAAAAACTGCTAGGCCCCTACGCTTCACTATAGTTAATATATATACCAAAAGAAACTACAATAATACAATATGACGGTTCATTGACCGCACCCCAACACTTTTCAATCATACTTCCAAGTAATCCAATTTGCCAGTTTTGGGATTCATTCAAATGGATTGTGTCTTTTCTTAAATTTTTTCTTCGTATTTCTATTGATACGAAGTCACTATGACCCATAATAAAACCAAGTTAATGCACATAACTATAATAGTTTCCTATTTTATTATCATTATTTATTTCTATTTTAACCTCACTAGCATACAATGTCATATATAATGTTTTTTATTAATATTTGCTTTAAAAAGCATAATCAATAATAATACTAAGCTTCATGAACAAGTAACGTCGATGCTTGACTTTTCTTAGATTTAATTCCTTTTATACTATCTGCTATTTCTTGTAGTGTTTTGTCTTTGGTTTCGGGTAAATATTTGTACAACAACAATATGAAAATCGAAGTACAAACAGCAAATGATAGAAACGCGCCATGCAACCCTAAAGTCTTGAACATTAAAGGAGCCAGTTTTAAACACAAAGAAGTGATAATTTTACCTAATAATGCTATGAAACATACAGATAAGTTCCTAGACCTTACAGGAATTAGTTCTCCATATACTGAAAAAGACATTATCATAGGACCACAACTTACAGATATGGAAAACGCAACCAACAACGTTATAGACAAGTACTTGTTCTCTGTTATTATACTTAATTTAATTAAATATAAATGTAAAGACAAAATAAGTAAAAATACAACAGTTATTGTGGATGAAGATAACAGTAACACTCGTCTTTTCAAGAATTTCGATAGGATGCACCCTCCGTACATACTCAGAACTGTTATTCCATCTAAAACTAACATGGCCATGTATGCTGTCGATTCACTGTTGGTTATTTTCTTTATAATATCTATGGCATACAATGAAAACACTAATTTACCCGAGAAAAGACCTAAAGACACTGTCAGTATGGATAATAACGTCGGTTTATAAAATTCTTGTGATTTGACAGTTCTAAAGAAATCAGTGATGCGTTCGATTGCTGATTGTCTCGTAGTATCGCAACTGGCGATATACTCTTTTTGAGAGTTTATTAAAGCTTCTAATTCCTTTTCTGATTCTTCATCACAGCCTTTTAGCCAGCGATGTGCCGCTGCACACTCTTCAAACTTCCCTCTACTAGCCAACCAGAAAGGAGACTCGGGCCAAATAAGCATAGTCAGTAAAGTGTACATTGCACACACTATGCCAAATAGAGGAATCATTTTCCAATGAAAGAACGTTCCGATCGCATTCGAAGCCCAAATACCCCATGCGAACGTTGCAGATTTGAACGTTAAGAAGATACCTCTGTATTTAGGCGAAGTATACTCTGTTAAAATCATTATTGTAATAACGTTTTGCGAAGCAGTATGCAATCCTTGCATAATCGCACTAATCAAAATATGATTAATATTTGAACTGCAGTACAAAATAATGAAAGCCGCGAAAGTATCTAACGCAGCGACGATGAAGGGTATCTTCCTGCCGACGAACCTGGTCACAATGGAGAGGATGAGGACGAATGGAAACCCGCTGAAGCTGAACGCGGATGCTGCAAAATAAATAATAATGGTTATGTTAACATTTGTATTAAGCAGATGCGGGCCCGTGATTAAATTATTTGTTGATATTGTTGCATAATAAACATGATGCTATTTTACTTCGCAATAAGGGTAAGATTAAAATTAAAAGCAACCGAAATTTCTGTGTTATCTGCACTTAATAAATAAATATTATTTTTGCAGATTACTTACTTAGCCATGAAGCCATGTCATCAGAAATAATGCTTGTGTTATTGGACTCTTTTCGTATCTGTGGGATGTACACTGTCGGTGCTCCCAGACATAGCCCGTTCAGGAATATTGACGTGCACACTCCACTGCAGACCAGCAACTAGACATATTATTATATATGTATTTGGGAATGTACAAAGTATTTTGCCTGTAGCCGTCTCTAAAACGAAACTGAAACTGTACATCAAAAAAACTTCTTAAAAATACTAAATAAATACCTTTGAGAGGTATACCTTTTGCAGCCGAATTGTTAAAACACTTTTTAACAAAATAGAGCGGCGTATTACCAAACGTTGCTATAATGTAATACTATTGTTTGTCGTTGCTACTTGCGGAGATAAATGGAACTAAAACCTACAAACTAGCGTGTCGCAGATGCACTTTACTAAGCCGCTTTGACGAACGCGAGGCGCCCATTGAATACGGCGCGCGGCGTACCTACTTAATTTCAGTCGAATGACGACGTTTTATAGCGAATTTTTGGTTCCTTAGTTAAATTTTTTTTCGACATATATTTTGCAATAAGTACTTAATTACTAATATTACCTGTCTCAAAAATGGTTTCCATTCTATTTTATTATTTTTCTTCAACACATTTTCACTTTGGTCGTGAACTACGTCGTAACGGTACTTATCCATTTTATAAATTGATTTAAAACTGATAATAGTTTTTTATTAGTTCACTAAATTATATATTTTGAATTCATTTAAATTATTTTTACTTTTAATAGTATTGCTTACTCCTCGCCGCGCACAGTTGAATGTGCAGACCGGTGTTTCGAATATAGATAAAATAGACTTACAGTGGCGACCAAAAGTCGAAAAGCAATCGCATTTAAACAACAGGTTTACGTCTAGTTTGACATGCGACCTTCGATTTTTGAGAAAATATACAAGCATCAACATTATGTAGAGCAACATTTTTGTTTTTGTAGTTATATAATAGTTGTTTTTGTAGTTCTCAAGTGCGTGAATCAATGAGCTAAATCTTACGCAAATAAGACGTTTTGTAAGTTTTTACTTGGAAACTATTGGTACTTACAAGTACGTAACTAGTCCGTCCTTCTTAAAAACCACTAACATACAACAAAGAAAGCCTAAAATCTTTATTTTTGGAATGTTGGGAGTCGTAGCTATGATAACATATTAAGTAATAAATATTACATAAATTATGTAGGTACTATTAATTTCTGTAGTAACTACCATTATACCTAAATTTCCCACTGTACCTGACAGTACGTACTTATGTATGAACTAATTGGAATTTTAATCAGTTAATGAAAGGACTATGTTTTTAAATAAAATTAATTTACTAAGAAATAAAATATAAAATAAAGCATTTCTTTTTTGTTTAATCAAGTTCATTATTCATGAAAACGTGACTTACGTACGATACGTTGATAATAATCATAACTGTAAAAATACGTTCAAGTGTCGTTGTGGCAATAGAATAACTACTTTACAAATGTTTGTACTTAATATTAGGAAAATTTAATTGTCATTTTGTCAGAGGAAATTAGTGAGTAGGAGGTAAAAACCTTATTAAATTATAATACGCCACGACGCAATAACATAACCCAAGCTTAATAGCTCTTAAGACTTATCGCACGCTCTACCTCACCCCGCGCGCTCCCCGTACCCCTCACGCTTTTTTACTCCTATAATGTACCGCAGACATAAGTAAATTTTAACATGATTTAATCTAAACAGATTACACCACAAGTACTTTAAGAAACTTAAGAAAAAATTAAGAAACTTTAAAAAAGAGCCTTGAAATAATAATAATAATAATAATCATTTATTTCAGGCAATATAAAACAATGCTAAACAAAGCTTACAGAGGCCCATATTATATATACCTTACAGACTAACATACATACAATATAAACTTATAACTAAGTCACTTTTTCGCGACGTGCGACGCAAGTATTGTGACATCCGGAGGACGCCGGCGGCCGCGGAATTTCCTAAATACTACCCCTTTCGGCCATAGCTCCTCTTTCAGAATCGCCGATAGTCGATCGGTCGGGACGCGTACAACAAACGAGTTGAAGTTAACTGTGTTGCGCGATTCCAACTTCTCGACCACAAACCGGGTCTTCATTCTCATCTCCAAGTACTCCATCACGTCGGAGGCCTTCGTGGTGAAGTGGAGACGGGACACATACACATGCGCCACAGGAACAGCAGGGCGCAGGACATGTTCAGTCGGTGCGGTGCTGCGTTGTGATGAGGAGGCCTTTTTTTCTTTCTCTCGACCTTAGTAAAGCCCTCTTCATCCGGCTGACGTGGTAACGCCGCACTAGGAAGGCGTTCGTTGCGGGTGCTCCCGGTAGCCTTCTCGGTCCTCAATAAATTGCTCGCTTTGGGTGTCTGGCGGGCAGCAGCAGCGGCGTAGTGACGTTGAGGCGTTGACGTCACGACGACAGGCGACACCTCCGCGGGGGGAGGCGCGGGGCGGGACGTAGGCGACGGCTGTGTCTCAGGTGTCGCGCTCCTGAAACTTGCTGACACAACTTTGCATGCGCCGCGACGCGTGTTGATGTTATTGACCTCCGGTGAACTACTTACGGCCAGCGAATTACGCAATGATGTTACTTCGGCACGCTCACTGATGGTGTCTTGCGAGGCCTCCAACTTCAACACTACCTCCGCCAGGCTGGCTTTCAGGGTTGTGATGTCCTTGAGCAACCTGGTTACATCAACGTGGTCAAATGTCACTGGCGGCAACCTGTTTAGGTTTTTCGCCACAAACGACGGCACGTCATCAGGATCCGTGGTCTTCAGGAGATTTATGATGTCCTGAAGACTCTTCTCACCCTTGTCGTCCTTACGGCGGGATGGCACTCTGTCGATCTGTCCGACCGACTTATACAGCAGAGTTTTCGCCGATGTTATTTCCTCTGCATTAAAATTGGACTTGCAGATCTGGATAATGCTGATCTCGCCCATGGTGTCGATGGCGTGTTGTAAGAACGCCAACACTTCATTAGCTATGAGTTGCTCGGAACTCAAAGCCATTGTAACGTGCGCCGGCCTATGCCGCGCAAATCGCGAATATAATTTAATTAATATTTATTATTATATTCGTATGCAGTGGGCGCGTCCTTTACCGAGCGCGCTCCGCACTGCACTGATGATGCAGTGATGATCCTATAAGGGTTTCTTTTATCCTCATTTTTTGAGGAACGCGCGCTAACAATAACTTCAATAACATGCAATGTGGCAGTTTATTAACGTATCCTTATACACTTTAAATCATACATCCAAGCAATCATTTTCGTCCAGGTTGGGGTATCTTCAAATGGATTGTGTCCTTTTCTTATACATATTCTCGGAATGACTATGAACCACAGTGAAATAAGTTAAACCACATAATTAAAAAAAAATATATATATTTTATTTTAACACCCTTAACAGTAATTGTCACGCATTGTTTTTTCATAGGTTTACTTTGAGAAACGTCATCAACATTTGAAGTCTTATTTATTAAATCTAAACTAAATAATAATAATACTAAGCTTCATGAACAAGTAACGTCGATGCTTGGCTTTTCTTAGATTTAACTCCTTTTATACTATCTGCTATTTCTTGTAGTGTTTTATCTTTGGTTTCGGGTAAATATTTGTATAACAACAATATGAAAATCGAAGTACAAACAGCAAATGATAGAAACGCGCCATGCAACCCTAAAGTTCGGAATACTAAAGGAGCCAGTTTTAAACACATAGCAGTTACAATTTTACCTAATAATGCTATAAAACATACGGATAGGTTTCTAGACCTTACAGGAATTAGTTCTCCATATACTGAAATAGACATTATCAAAGGACCACAACTTACAGATATGGAAAATGCAACCAACAACGTTATAGACAAGTACTTGTTCTCTGTTATTATACTTAATTTAATTAAATATAAATATAAAGACAAAATCAGTAAAAATACAACAGCTATTGTAGACGAAGATAACAGTAAGACTCGTCTTTTCAAGAGTTTCGATAGGATGCACCCTCCGTACATACTCAGGACTGTAATTCCATCTAAAACTAACATGGCCATATATGCTGTCGATTCACTGTTGGTTATTTTCTTGATAATATCTATAGCATACACTGCAAACACTAATTTACCCGAAAAAAGACCTAAAGATCCTGTCAGTATGGATAATAACGTTGGTTTATAAAACTCTTGAGATTTGACAGTTCTAAAGAAGTCAGTAATGCGTTCGATTGCTGATTGTCTCGTAGTATCGCAACTGGCGATATACTCTTTTTGAGAGTTTATTAAAGCTTCTAATTCCTTTTCTGATTCTTCATCACAGCCTTTTAGCCAGCGATGTGCCGCTGCACACTCTTCAAACTTCCCTCTACTAGCCAACCAGAAAGGAGACTCGGGCCAAACAAGCATAGTCAGTAAAGTGTATATTGCACACGCTATGCCAAATAGGGGAATCATTTTCCAATGAAAGAATGTTCCGATCGCATTCGAAGCCCAAATACCCCAGTAGAACGTCGCAGACTTGAACGTTAAGAAAATACCTCTGTATTTGGGCGAAGTATACTCCGTTAAGATCATCATAGTAATAACGATTTGCGAAGCACTGAATAATCCTTGCATAATCGCACTAATTAAAATATGATTAATATTTGAACTACAATACAATAAAATGAAAGCCGCAAAAGTATCCAACAAAGCTATGATGAAAGGTATCTTCCTGCCGACGAACCTGGTCACAATGGAGAGGATGAGGACGAATGGAAACCCGCTGAAGCTGTACGCGGATGCTGCAAATAAAATGTTAATGTAAGCTTCTGATTAAATAACGAGTTGCAGTAAGAGAGCCGAGGAATGCTAATGTTGTGTTGGTTAATAAACATGAGGTATTTCACTTAGATAAAACGTTTAGAATAAACCAATCAAGTTCCTTTCAATTTCTTTTAATATTACTTAATAAATAAAACTCTTATTTATGGGTTAATTCATGAAAAACCATGTATCGTTAAATTCAGTTACGACAACATGTATAATAAAATAACGAACTTGGACAGGATTAAAATAACCTGTCCGGAAGTACAAACACCTTCAATTATGTTTGATGGAATTTTTTGACTTTTAAAATGTGTACTCTCTTGCAGACTTTAAAAAAAATGTTTTAAGGTTCCATCGCTCATATGTATGGATGCTCATTGTTTAGTACAACTTGCTTGGATTACTTACTTAGCCACGAAGCCATGTCGTCAGAAATAATGCTTGTGATATTGGCCTCTCTCCTTATCTGTGGGATGTACACTGTGGGTGCTCCCACACATAGTCCGTACAGGAACACTGACGTCCACACTCCACTGCAGACCAGCAACTAGACATTTGAAACAAAAGGTACTAGTTTATTTTCTGTCCTAGAGTGTTGGTACGGCACGTTAAGCCGTAGGTCTCGACTGTCATACTGTGATCTTTGGCAGTCGTTAAGTCAATTCTGACAACCAGTCTTACAAAGGGTTACTGTTTTACCCAGTAAAATGGGTTGTTGAGGTCAGATAGGCAGTCGCTCCATGTAAAGTACGGTATGCAGCTGAATCCGGTAAGACTGGAAGCCAACCCCAACATATGGAAAAGGCTCGACAGTATTTATTTTTTTAGTGTTGGTGCGGTCACTAGTTAAGAATGTTCATGTTGCTGTCCGAAATCAAAAGCATTTATTAATACAGTTTTGTAGATTAGGTACTCATAAACATTTTTTTTTTTGGGTAATAACGGTTCGGTGATATTACGAGTTTATAGTAGGGTGCTGCATAAATGAGAATGTTGCATTGTTATGCAATATAATCCAGCGTTTTATTTTGTTCTAATTTTGTTCATGATTAATAAACAAATTGTTTTTATCAATATTATTGATATGGAAAAGCCTTTAATTAAATTATTAATCATGTTAATCAACATGCCATGCCGCCGTGATGGGTTTTTCAGAAATTACTTTAAACAAGTTTATAATTCTTGCACATTTATCATTGTCCTACATGACTTATATATATGCATAATTATTATTGACTACAGACGCGGACTATTATTAAACCCTACCACAGAAACAAACACAAAGTAAAGTGATGGAACGAAAATGATAATTATTACATATTAATAAGTTAAAAATCATATCTCAGTAACCATAAGTTAATCAAAAATTGTTAAATACTTTAAAGAATCTATTCTCCCTTCGGCCTTGCCTTTTCCCAAACTATGTTGGGCTTGGCTCCAGTCTTACCGGATTTCTGAATACCGTATTTTACATCGAGCGATTTCGTATCTGAATCGAATCAAATCAAATCAAAAAGTTTTTATTTCTTGTAAACAAAAAAAAAAGGCGCTTAAGAAACGTTACGACCCTCGGAGTTCTGACCTCCACAACCCATTTTATTAGGTAACACAGCATCCCATATGAAGACTGAGTCTCAGAATTATAATGACTGGTCTCGAATATCTTACTTTGATCTTTGAAAGTCCTTTGACTTTCTAAATCATATTTAAAGTAAAGTGCAAGACCAACATATATTATGGTTTTATGTTTACAAATGATCACCCATCCACAAACTACCCGCGGTTTAAATTATTTAATAATAATATTACCTGTCTTAAAAAGGGTATCCATTCTATTTTATTACTTTTCTTTAACACACTTTCACTGTGGGGTTTAACTTCATCATATCGGCACTTTTCCATATTTTACACTATTAAAATATTTTGTATTATTACACTTAATTATATATTTATGTTTAGTTTTATTGACACATTGTTAAATATGAGTATTTTTCATTAACTTGGTGTTGCTTACTCCCGCGCACTGCTTAATGTGCCGACCGGTCCAGCAAAATATAGATACTATATATATACTGGTTATAATATACGGATATCTGTTTCTTGTTTGACAGACATAACGCACAGCTATTGTGATTTTAGCTGCCGGGTTTAGTATGCACAAAATCTGGCTAAACGTGTAAAAAATATAATGCTAATTTTTTTCTATATTATATATAATTTCCTAAGAATTTATACCATAATGAAATATCTAATAATAGCAGTAATTTTCGCTTTTTCTCATTTGAAACGTTTTTGTTCCCAGTAATTTATTAAAGAATTTTTTTTTTTTTTGTTAGCGATCTTTGCAGTTAGCCTGGGGCCCGAGTCTGCTATTTACACTCCGTGTCAGTGTGCTCATAGTTGGCTCATAGTTGGCTCATAGTTGGACGATTTTACGATAATTGGCATTGTACTAAGTTAGTAGAATGCCAATTATCGTAAATTCGTCCAACTATGAGCCAACTATGAGCACACTGACACGGAGTGTAAATAGCAGACTCGGGCCCCTGAGCGCAGGCTTTGACTGCTTCACCGGACTAGAAATATTTTTTGCATATTTGTCTATGTGTACAGATTCTGTTTATTCTTGCTTTTTCAAATGGATATAATTTTTCTATGTTTCTAACTATCACTGAAAGAAGTGTTGCGTCAATAAATATTATCTGTGAGTGACTATCGAAAATATCGAAAAGAAAACTGTCTTTAATTTCTGGCATAGTACCTTATAATTGGGTACGGACTTTTTATATGCTTGACAAAATAAGTATATTTTTTTCTGGTGAGTAGTTTTAAGAAATATTTATAAAATAAAAATGTTTTTGAATAAAAAAAAAATCAGTGAAGTGCAAGTTGGACTCGCGCACGAAGGGTTCCGTACCGTATATTTAAGTTGACTGAATGAAAGGTAAATTGCAGTTTACGGTTTATAACGTATTAAAAAAAACTACTTACTAGATCTCGTTCAAACCAATTTTCGGTGAAAGATTGCATGGTAATGTACATCATATATTATTTTTGTTTTATCAATCTCTTATTTTAGAAGTTACAGGGGGGGGGGGCACATTTCACCACATTGGAAGTGTCTCCCGCGCAAACTATTTTACTAAACCTATTTATTCGTTTAAAAATAATCAAATCTTTCTAGATAACATTTTGTTGCACATAATATAAGTAAATTCATATAATACGATGCTTGCGTCAATAAAACTGGTTCCCACAGCACTTGATTCCTGATTAATTAGATAAAATTAACTATGTAGGTAAAAATATTGTACTAAGCTAGGTAATTAAATAGTTTTGTGACTATTTTATTTAATTATTTTATTTAATCACTTTTCGTTATATTGATCTTATTTAAAATTAATTTATCGGCCTTTAATTGCAACATTAAAATTATCTTTTGTGAACTTTATTAGCATTTTAAATTTTATTATTAATGTTACAACTAATTAAATTTGTGCTTAAGCAACAACAAAAAATAACTAGTATTACAGTCGAATCATAGCTTATTATTATCTACAACAATAATACACCTGGGTAATTATTGGTATCTTTTAGAAATCTAGTGGTAATAATTAAAAATACTTTTATTTTCTTTTAAGGCATTTGTATTTCATAATATAAAATACCAAAAATAAAAGAAACTACACATCTAGAATTCCTCAAAATAAATATGAACTATAAGCAAAACAATTAATAAACTCAATAAAATAATTTACACAACACATTGTAAACGGCTTGTTTTATTTAGGTTAAGAAAATTAAATGTCCTTGCGTTCCGAATGCCCATGTCAGACCGGTCCTTCGGAAAACTATGTTGAATAATTTATAATGACCAGCTACTATGTAATCCCTATAAATAAACATGATAATTATAAGGTTTTTATGTTGTGGACACTCAAGATTATACGTTAATTATCTGTAGGTATGATATCAAAATCATTATTGTTAATCAATTCCTTATTTTAGTATTAGTTTCCTATTTTGGGCTACTTTACTGAATAGAAACGAAATAAAGACACGAAATCTGGGGATAAAGTTCCAAGTGTGGGTTGTCAAAAGAAGAATATATAATACATTATAATAAAATATTTGGGCAGCTCTCTCAATCATCTTACCAGCTTATAATTACAATGTTCAGTATCTCAACGTTGTAATTATAAGAGTTTCAGATATGAAAGAGAGTGGAATGATAAAATATCATAAGGAAAAGCTCTGAACAAACAGAAGCTATAATACAAATGATCCCAATAAATTTCAACACATCTCATTTCGGATTCCAATTAGCTAATGAAAGCTATCAATTAATCTAGGAAATTAGTCTTGATGAAGATGTTTACACGTTTACGAAGTTTTATGGCGGTAATTTAGAGTTTTAATTGAAGTACTTGTTTCTTCTTCGCATGTGAAATCTTTCCCTGTTGGGGTGCGGGGGTAAAGAAGTTAATTGACTAAATGGGTATACTTAATGTGTTATGAAATAGTTGCGAGAGACCTTTGACTTTTTGAATGCCCTAGGGGCCATGCCAATGACATGGAAATCTGTAAATGTATTAAAACTTTTACAAGAAAGAGAATAAAACTAGCTTATATGTTAATAGGTTTAGATTATGACGGAGAAAAGATATCAAACTTCGTATATTACTAGAATGGAAAGAAGTCTAAGTCTGGAGCCACTAGAGCCCCAAAAACGTAGACTAGGAAGTTAAATCCATTTTAAAGTCTGGAAACGGGCTGGACCATTCTGGTGATGGAGATGAAAATGGGCAGCGTTATTTTTCATCATCATAACTGCCACTACATATTTAAATAAATATATAGGAACACACATACATTGCTCTAAACCCAAAGTAAGTAGCTATAGTACTTGTACTATGGAATGTAATATTGTGTGGAGACAGCGAATATACCACAAAAATCAAAACCCGAGACAATGCAGAAAAGTGATTTTCTACATTGGTCCGGGAATCGAACCTGATATGAACTGTTGATCAAACCTATTTTTGATAAGCTACACTATAAAAAAGCCTTTTTTGCAGCATTTTTATTAACATCTGCTGATATTAAAAACTGTGCGTCGCGTGTCGCTTTCGAATGATAAAATTTTATTTTTATTTCCTGATTGCGTCATAAAGTATGTTTGTTTATCTTTTTTCTTGGATGACAGCAATCAAATTGTGTTTTAAAAGTCGCTACATAAAAAATAATACTGTTATTTTGTATAAAATTTTTATAAATTATACAAAACACTGTTTCCTGTTTTTTATTGTAATAAAACTGGCGATTCTTGAATACCGAGCCAGAAAAGCATTTAGAGAATATTTTTCGATTCAAAGTTCATAAAAGAAGACTAACTATTTGTCATTTGTAATCTATAAAATTAAAAACTACTTCCATCGATATGTCCACTTCTTTGATACGCTAATATGAGCAAAACTATTTTTCTCTAAAGGAAACATTTCACGTTCTATTGTCTTACGGGTACGAACCAAATGTCTTTATGGCGTTCTTAATAGGCTATTAAATGTCGCACTATTAGAAAAATGTCCCCCACAGCGCGGAGCCCACACGGAGCCAAGGAGGATGATATACGAACTCATTCGTCTCACTACAAATATCCAATAGGCGTTATTCGACGTTTTTCTATAAGTAATGGAAGGCAAGAAATTACCTTCGAGACTGTTGACTCAGGCTGGCACGTAAGACTGTGATAGTCGCGATTTCAAATGGCACAGTTAAATTTATTTATTTTTTTTAATTAAAAAAAACAGGTGATGTATTAAATTACCTTATATTTATATATTATATACATTTAAGGTAAAGTTAAGACATTATAAAAACAATTTCATTTCATGTTTTACCTCGTATCCGTGCCTCACTCTTTCCAAAATTGTTTTGTGATCGAAATTTGAACACCAAAAATGTAATATCGTAATTACCGACCTGTCATTATAACAGCTTAACTAAATTTGAGGTTAAAATAAATTGGATTGTGTGTGGCCTTAAAATAAACGACAATGAACTACCAGTTTGGATGCACGTAGTATTAGACTTTGCAGCTATTTTATAGCTTTAGATTTTGTTTCCCTTGCACTTTTTAAACTAGATCATAAATTCACTTTGATTCCTTTTATTGGGGCATATTTCATTACAAAACTGGTATTCGTACACACTAAGACTGATACGAGATTCTGTTGAAGAAGAAAAAAAGTTTGATGACACCACATCGTACTGTATTGTTCTCTTTGCACAAAATTTTATATAATGTTGCATTATTAATATACGCTAATTTCAGAGCCTTAACCTAATCAGAACAAAAAAGTTAATGAGCTGTACCTATGCACGTTATGTCACAGGAAATCTGGGTAATTTAATCTGATTTCCTAATTCTATTCACTGTGGATTCTAGAATCTCTAGTTTCAAACCCTGTAATTAGCCTTACCTATACTGAATTTTATAACGATATAAAATTTCTAACTTCCAAAACATCATCAACCAAAGTTCTAATTAAAATCATAAATCTTGTGACCAAAAACAGAGCCTTCATTATGCCGATACTTTTAACCCTTTATCCGCTTCCAATCGGATTCACAGTTGGGCCAGAAGTACCCTTGAGCAATCCATCATAGCTTTTTGTGGCGACATCACAGGTCAACGGCCTCCGAAGAACATTCGCGGTCCGCTTTACAATCAGAGCTGGATTTGGGAGATTGACTGCATTCGTGAAGTGCATGCAAAGTGGACGTAACGAAACTGATATCTCTCATAATATGTAACGTTGAATGTGTAGATAAAACAGAATGAAGTATGAGCGAAAATGGTATTAAGGAGATTCGTTAGATGCTTAAGATAGTGTGACATCACTTTGTATGCAGTTTCTAAGTTAAAAAGTTAAGGAGTTTGGTGCTTAATTTTCTTAACGTAACATGTTTTGTGACGATTAAATTATTGCTCTGTAAAATATATAAGTTTGAAGTTCCGGAAAGGACGCTTACTCTACGTATAGGTACTCGATTTCAAACGTCATCAGATCTTTACTTATAACACATATACATGCCTCTTCAGGTCTTGATAGAAGGAGACACTGGATTTCATTCTTATCAAATTTACTCGCTTCATTTGGACACGGAAATGATAAATTATCTCATCCTTCTTTTCTAGCCACAAATCTCAACCGAATCCGTCCCTTATTAGGCCAATGGCGATTTTAATAAAGTCAGTTGAGTCGTTAACCTCTCGTAGAAGTTTAAACAAGGCCCAGGCCAGCGCCATCTTGTTTCCACTTCAACTAATCACTCCAGTTCATCGCTTACTGCTCGTTTGCATTATAAAGTGCTCGCAAAAATGGACAAAAACATAATTGACAATCCTAAATCCTTCCTGATGATTTAAAGTGCGAATAAGTTCACAATTAATGCCGTTTAGGCAAAAGTCAGAACACATTTATAGAACCTATAATGCTAATTATTATTTAAGATGATATTTAACTAGACATCTTAAAGGTAATAACAGAAATAAGGATATATTTTGTATGATTACAATTTTAAATAACTACTACCATTAAAGTAATTACTACACTACTATTATTAATATTACCTAAGGGTAAACTTTGTATTTATAAGGTCACAGCTATTTGTAATTAAGTAAATAAGGTTATTGTTTTATTACAAGTTCAATGATTATGGTCTTTGCAATTAAATACTTCTTAACAATAAACTTTTTACTACAGCTTATTAAACGTAATCTTTACTATACCTGCTATTTTTTATGTTTATCGTATTAAATAACACAATTTTACTTGTTGCACCAGAACAATTGAATTCAGTTTCCCGAAGTTCAATCCCAAAAATATCCTTCAAAGTTCAAAGTGATACATTGAACTTTTCAGGGTTTATCACCCTCTGTGAAAACGTAAACAAATCCGTATCCTAAGGGTGTCGACCGTACGATAATCTCGTATTGATATGCAAGCGACGATGTTTGACGGGCCCAGTTTCCCAGCTTCCCCATGTTCCCCACTTTCCCCGGCTTTCCCAGTTTCCTATTGAACCTCCTCGTTAGGTGTAAGGGTGCGGTCCCACTATGTCGTAACGAATAATTTATCGTTGGACGACTGTCGTCTCTAGCTGTTTCCATTATAACGATTGTTTGTCGTCATACATTTTTATCGTTTAGCGACTATCGTATCTAGCCGTTCCCATTGGATCGCGACAACATTTTATCGTTTCACGGCAGTCGCTTTGTCGTTTACGCATCATTAGCAAGCTACAAATCTACAGCGAGACGATATTTTTATCGTGGCTACGATAGAGTTGCCGTCACGATATAGTCGTAACGATTTTTTATCGTTTTACGACTGTCGTGCTAGCCGTTCCCACTGTCATGACAATATGTCGTCGCTGCAAAAAATGTCGTAGACGACAGTAAATCGTGTCGTTCTATGTGGTGTGAACACCTCCATTTAAACATATAAGCCACGACACTTCAAACTACACGATTATCTGTCGTCACGACAAAGTGGGAACGCGCCCTAGGGCTTGTGCTACACTTACAGGATGCTTTCATGTGGATTGGCCTTTTGGTTTGTCTATACGGTTGATTGGAAGTCATGTGTGATGTTTAAGTTTGGCGGTTAACTTGATAGTTTGACACAGTTGTAAGGTTTTCTTATTGTACCTACCTGTTTTGATGCTATTCAAGTAATTTTTTGATCGGCTGGTCTTTGGAAGCGAATTCTTAGGGATATAAAAAATTTCATATGAACGTACTTCTATGCAAAATAATATAATGTTAATTTGCCTATTGAAGCTGCTGCAAGCTGGTTATTTATTGTAATAATTTGAGGTAAGAATAGTAAGTACCGTATGGTATGCATTTTTAGTATGCGTATTATTAAATTCACATTAAATTCTAATCATCATTAAATTCGATAAATGGTCTAGAAACTAAATTAAAGGAAGATATTGTCATCCGTCGTTCACTGAACTGAATATAAATCCCACGCCATAAGGTCCAATTATTAGTGTAATTAAAATTACCTTAAAATAGGGTTAATTGGATCTCCGAAGAAGCAATTATCAGTTATTTTCTAAGAGATGAAAATAATAATTGTTTAGGGTATAATCGTAGCTTCACAGTGTTGTGAGACTTTAAAGATAATTACGTAATTTAAAATAACGATACAAGATTTTAAGAAAACATTAAAAACTAAGCTGGTGTCACTTACTTAACACAGTGAGTCACATACATCACAAAAACAAATAAATAATGTAAAATTAGCGCTTTTTAATAAAAGAATGAACGAAACGATTGATCCCTAATACCCCATTCAAAAGAGGGTCAATTTGTGTGAACCTAAATGGACATCAATACAATAGAGCGGTCAGCCTTCTCAATCAAATATCGATTCTCTTGATAAACGAGTATTAATCTTGAACGCAGATATTGAGCGCCTCCCTATCGCCATTATTTTGGCGCGAAAAGTATCGAGTGTTGCTATTAATAGGGACGTGAATAGACTAGTGATAATATAAGTGTTACTTCTATTAATATAAGGGGTAATAATAAAGTATTTTGTTATGAGAATAGATGTTGGGTTCTCTTTTGTTGTTACCTAAACTACCTGTTTTAAAGTTCATTGTAATAAACAGTTTAAGTAACTTCCTTAATTTCCAACGCAACAACACAATAAAACCTTCTGGTTCAGTTGGGTAAAAAGTCATAATTAAACATGCGTAAAGTTGAGAGAACTAGTGCTTAAAATACATAAGAAAATGACCATCTCTCAGATAGAAGGAGCACTTCTAAGATTATTCTTCGTCAACTTTATCAATTTCCGGAGATTAAAACAGACTCACAGGATACATAAACACGCTATAACCATTGTTCTGAAAATAAACAAACAAAAGTAATTTATATAAAATCAAACTTCTGAGAAGTTCCGAAGTTGAAAGAATATCAACGACGACTGTCCAAATATACATGTGCTGACAAATGAGTTGCAAACCATTGAGGTCGTTGGCATTAGAAGGGTCTAAAGCACCCCGTATCGGCCTGACCGAGTTCCTGACAAACAATATGATATAGAACATTAATGGGTTGAGATAAATTATTGGAGTTGACATCTTTTTTGCGTTAGTGTCATCTGGTATTGCCTTCTCGAGGGTTATTCGCATTTGTGTAGTTTATGTTTGAATTTATATTTTCCATGTAGTTATAACTTTGTTAGGACTATGCTATTTGACGACCTCCGTGGTCGAGTGGCGTACGCACCGGTTTCAAGGTGTCGCTAGCTCTGAGGTCCCGGGTTCGATCCCCGGACGGGTCAATGTAGAAACTAACTTTTCTACATTGCCTCGGGTCTGGGTGTTTGTGGTACCTTCGTTGTTTCTGAATTCCATAACACAAGTGCTTTAGCTACTTACTTTGGGTTCAGAGCAATGTATGTGATGTTGTCCGCATTTATTTATTTATTTTTAGAAACCACATAACTTTTAATGTTACTGCCAAGCGGGAGATGAGACTGTAACACTCAATTTTAAATACGTAATTTTTTTTTGTGTTTGAGATGTGCCTTAAAATAAATACATATGGTATACATAGGGTACTATGTATTTGTAAATTAAATATTACTTAAAAAAATATATTATCTACAAAATGATTAAAAAATCATTTCATAAAAGTCGGTGCTTTTTCTGTTGACTGTAAGGGGCGACGACCGGGATGATGGATTCAAATGTTCTGTTGGTACGTCGCCGTCACTTTAAACAAGGTGCCGTTTTACAAAACATCTGAGACAGAAAATTACATTTATCTTCAGAACTAATACTGCAATGTGGTTTTTAGTTTAGCAAAATACATGATTGGCAATTAAAAATAAATCTTTATTTACAACTTAAAGAAAACCTTTCGTTAGGACAAATAGTGTGTAAGAAGCCTTTAAAACAACCTTCTTCAAAAGTTAGTTGATTCGCATATCCATTAAGTTAATCCCCGTCTCATATAAGTCAACCTTCCGTCCTAAATCAACAGGCAGTGGGGTCCTTAAGCTACGTGCGTAATAGTTTCTAGCGATAAACCTTTAGACCATAAAACAAATAGAAAACTTATTTCAAATAGTTGCAAAATTTCTTAAAATAAATTTTGAATCATTTATATCCCTAAACGTTGTTTTTATTATTAAACTTACTTCTTGAAAGTGTCTGTTTAATTTTTTTATAAGCTATTCTTAGTTTTTAGAAGGAAAATTTGACGTCTAAGCAGTATTTATGTATTTTGCAATTTTAGCACGGACACGACGCACAATCTTTTGAAACTCATTTGTGATATGAAATATCAGGCATTTTGTTAAATAACGGAATTTGCAATGTATCCCCAGCGCAATATATTCTTCGCATTGTCGTTTGTTGGCTTGTGCTTGTCGTTGACAAATGCCGAACTTATGGCTCGTCACAATACGATTCAAGAATGATATAGGCTAAAACTCTTTATGTTTTGTTGTGCTTACTTTGTGAAGCAATAGAAGAAAGTTCAGGTATTTTGCTTCAACACGCATGAGGTAAGTAGGTCTAGTGAATTCTGTCTGATTCATTAATAGGCTGAAAACAGATCAGAAAATATAGCAAGTTGGTACATACCTACTATAGAAAATCTATCAAATAAAGTCCTAAAACGGAAACAAAAACTAATAAATGTATAGAATAATTGAAACAAACTCAGTATAGTTGATAAATAAAATACCAAACTTTATCGGTTCAAAAACCCTTGTGTAACACTTTCACTCAATACCTTTCAACGTCAATAACTGCCAAAACTTGATATTATTGTACAACGCTCGTAAATTTATACTTAAAGGATATTTTATCGCAAAATATGTCGTAATCATAAAAACAGGAATGCGGGAAACCATTCTCGTTGGGCAGAGCACAGGAATTGTGTTATTTATACGATACTTTGCTATAACTCATACATTTTAGCCGGCTCATTGGTCACCTGCTTAAAAAAGCATCAATGCTATTCCTATAAATAACCAACCAGCAAGTCAATTAAAAAACTCAAATATCTTTCACTTCGAAGTTTACATTTAGGTAGTGAAACACCAAAATTATTTAATTACTACAGTTTAGGTCATAATTAAAACCCCCTAATAAACGTGACTGTTGAAGTTGATTTTACAGTAGGTGACACTATAGAGGCGGGCCGCGTCGGTCGCGTCGGCCGCATGGACGTGACGAACACCCGACGTCCGGTATAAAACAGACGACGGTTGATGACCCCGAAGCGTCGTGACGTAGTACACGTAGTACACGCTTCTATAAGGGCACCGGCTTTCTAGAGTTTCGAATTCAAAACATAAACGAATAAAAAGTAAAGGAACGGGCATTTATGCCTAGGAACCAATAATATTCTAATGGTATATAGCATGCTGTTATTGGTTCCTAGACAGGCTTCCAAACATATCTGCCCGTTCTCCTTTATTTCTTAGATCGAATTAGGGATTACCTATGTTAAGACCACTCAAAGTCGGTCATAGTTTTTGGTTTTAACTTTTTCTAGTTTGATCTGTGTTCAAAATTGCTGCGAAGAAAATATACCCACTACCTAACATACCTTCGTCGTTAGTTAGTCGTGGCAATTTTACAATTGTAAAGAAACATGCAATGATCTGACATAAAACAGAATATCCTAATCTGAACACCCCTGACGTCCGAGCGTCTAAAGGAAGTACTTAGTCTTTTTCGGTTCACTTTACGCCAACAAAACGGTGCAAATAAGACAGGGACAGTGAGCTAATAAAGATATATTATGAAGTTTGTTTACGAAATGGGACATGAGAATAAAGTTTAACTAGTCTAGTGATATCCTACAAGCAGAGTGATGCTACGTTAAAAATGGTATTAGCGATAGTATTACAGTGGTGATAAAAACCAGAAACTTTCAACTTTAAACATTAAAAATCATCTTGGCGTTAAAACTTTAAGATCCGCAGACACTTTTGAACTACTAATGATTTATTGCATTGAAATGAGGTAGTTTCACAAGTGATAGATACCCATTTTGATTTTCTTTTTATTGACTTTGCCATTAAACCTTAAGTCCCGCAATTACTACCAAAAACTGAAACTAACCTAAACCTATGAGATAACTAAGAAGACTATCTTGTTCTTGCGTTGAATGTGATTGCCATCGATAACAGCTAAAAATGTTACTTGCCTATCTGGACAATCTCGTCAAACATAATATCTAACTTTTATACATTCAAGGGCATGCAACCACATATCTGAAAAGCCATGAAAGTAAACATTTCCCACACGACATTGAACTTTATATCTAAGTAGACCATTTGTTATCTCAAACGAATTCTTTCTCCTAATGCGTTTACCAAACTCGAGTGCGCAAAGTTTTTTCACATCAGAGAGGTCATCATAAAGTAACGCATTTAGATAGAAAGTTAAGAGGAAAACCTTTCGGTATTTTTAGACTTTATATTTTGGGGGATAAGGCAGATAAGGTTTAAAATCAGGGTCTTCTTGACACGAACGATGACCATATAAATTTTAGACCATAAGGATACTTCATTAAATACTCCTCAAAAATTCCAATATTTATCCAAAAAGTATTCGATCAGAAAATTTTACTCATTCGAGATATTGACAAGGGTATTTTCCTATACATACAATTTGCTTTACATACCTACACAAAATATTCCCAAAATAATGTTTGCAGTTGAACGTTCCTTGTTATCTGTTACAAGGTAATTCGTCTTTGGGCTTTTGTTTTGAATGAGCCACCATTTCATACAAAGAGTTGACGAACAGTTGTTGTTACGAATGAAAGGATTGACTGTTGATGAATCAGACTGAAATCTACTTCAGGCATGTTTTAATTCCGTATTTTCTCTTACAAGGACATGATTAGAGAGAGAGAAAAACCAATGTTATGGATTTACCATTCCAATGTACACTCGAGAGCAATGAATCCGGGTCACTTAAAGAATGTTAAAAATCTCGGAAACTAAAAATGATAGGTTAATGCAATAAATTGTATTTAATAGACAATGTAATACTCCTTAAATGAAAGTAAAAAAAATATGAGTCACCATACATTTTATTAACACAAAATTACATAAAGAAAAAAACTGCTGATCTCTCCTTAAAACAAAAATAGGAAACATGAAATTTTTGAACTTTATTACGATTTTCTTGAATTTTAATACTTCGTATTGCCTCCTCGTGCTTCCATTACTGCGTTTACGCGGTTTGGCATGCTGTACACCAAGTTCCTTATACGATTTTGGGGAATATTCTCCCATTCCTCTGTGAGAGCAATTTTGAGCTCACGAAGCGTGATTGGGGGAGGGTTTCGTTGTTTTACGCATCTATCTAGCTCGTCCCAAGCATGCTCGATCGGGTTGATATCCGGGCTGCGCGCTGGCCACTCCATACGAGTAATGTTCATCTCTTGAAGGTAGTCATTCACAATCCTACCTGTATGAGGTCGGGCATTGTCATGCATAAATATAGCATCCTCACCTAAATTGACCATAAATGGACCAACGTGATCATTGAGGATTTCTTCCACATATCTTTCGCTAGTTAAAGAGCCGTTTTCTATGATCACCAGCTCTGTGCGACTTTCAGAAGAAATTCCGGCCCACACAAGTACAGACCCACCACCGTAGGCTACTTTTATGTTCTCCGACGAATTAAAATTTATGCTCTACAAGCACGATGGAAGACACAGAGTGTATCGAAGACCAGGGGAAAGATTCAAGCAAGCATGCATCGAAGAAAAAGTAGCCTACGGTGGTGGGTCTGTACTTGTGTGGGCCGGAATTTCTTCTGAAAGTCGCACAGAGCTGGTGATCATAGAAAACGGCTCTTTAACTAGCGAAAGATATGTGGAAGAAATCCTCAATGATCACGTTGGTCCATTTATGGTCAATTTAGGTGAGGATGCTATATTTATGCATGACAATGCCCGACCTCATACAGGTAGGATTGTGAATGACTACCTTCAAGAGATGAACATTACTCGTATGGAGTGGCCAGCGCGCAGCCCGGATATCAACCCGATCGAGCATGCTTGGGACGAGCTAGGCAGATGCGTAAAACAACGAAACCCTCCCCCAATCACGCTTCGTGAGCTCAAAATTGCTCTCACAGAGGAATGGGAGAATATTCCCCAAAATCGTATAAGGAACTTGGTGTACAGCATGCCAAACCGCGTAAACGCAGTAATGGAAGCACGAGGAGGCAATACGAAGTATTAAAATTCAAGAAAATCGTAATAAAGTTCAAAAATTTCATGTTTCCTATTTTTGTTTTAAGGAGAGATCAGCAGTTTTTTTCTTTATGTAATTTTGTGTTAATAAAATGTATGGTGACTCATATTTTTTTTACTTTCATTTAAGGAGTATTACATTGTCTATTAAATACAATTTATTGCATTAACCTATCATTTTTAGTTTCCGAGATTTTTAACATTCTTTAAGTGACCCGGATTCATTGCTCTCGAGTGTAGTAAGTGTTCAGATTCAATATCTGAAATTCCCGAAAATTATAGAAGCATATTTAGATTTTAAAACAATTATACATAGACATAGAGTTGAAGTACTTCCCATAAACCCCAAAAACAATGAATGAACATGGTTTATTTACCATTAAATTTAAGGTTCCCATAAAGGTTGTTTACGTTAATAAAGTTAACGTTTTTACGCGGAGTCGAAATCACTTAACCTCGATTGAACTAGGTGCCCATATTATAGTCCCAATTTCTAAATATAAGAACGTCTGTTGCAAGAGTCCCAAAAATGCACAGACCCACTGAAGAGATTTATTCTACGTTTCTTAACATCAATGTTAGTTGTAGGTAATTCCTAATAAATGATTATGTAGGTATAATATATATAATAACCTACCTATTCAAGGATTCTAGTCTAAATACTAGTTTAATAAATTCGACATGTCGTATCTAAGCCTCATTAAAAGTTCCACAAATCCTTTCAAGGAACCGACAAATAGAGCTTATTGAAAATGGTCCTTCATAAACACTGGTTCAAATCCTGTCCAAAAGTCACAAAGTACATAATCCCTAAAAACCAAATAATTTTATAGGTTCATTGCCCCAGGAGGCCGCCAACTATGAATGGACGAGGGAGACCACACGTTTCTGCCGCGGGATGTCCCGATGTTAACTCCGTATTAACTCAGGACGGAGATTAATTACTTTCTATATCACCTAATTTAAAGGGAAAGTTTCAAGATAAGAGGCTTCGGGTTGAGTGGGTTAATTATTTCTTAGATAAGACATCATGAATAAGTACCACCGAAGTTTAGAAGGTTAATTGAATTTTTTAATGATTTTTGCTACTTGTAATTAAGTATTTAGATATCTGTTTGTCTATTTCACCTAATAGTCAGCGAGGTGTCGATATATCCTTATTATTTTTACACTTGTGATCAGGAGTTTAAGTGATAGGCTTGGTAAAATAAATATGAATCCCAGAGTTCATATAAAATATCCCATCCATCAGAAAACTCTACCACTTGTGCAAAGTTTTTATTGAAATTCAACTTTCCCATTCTAAGAATAACCATTTCAAAGTCATTTAGTTCAAGATTTTCCAATGAATTCCATCAAAATATTCTCTCGGACATTTTATCAATTTTAGGTGCGTGGACTTTATAAATTGTTTGACTTTCAGTAAATTATTGTATTATTACTCGATCTGATTTAGCTATAATGGAATGGTGAGAGAATTGTTTGAGTACTTACCGCCAGCAACTAAATTGTGTATTTATGAAAATTCCACAAGGCGGATTGGAATAGCGAAATATTTCACGGTACAGTTTCTTTAAGTATGTACATACACGTAGTGATAGTTATGAGAATTTCATATACTTAAATGATGTTTACGTTGCTTACTGTGCTTAGAACTTTGTAATAACGTCAGGGAAATATTCATTTTATTTAACGACTTATTGGTTATTGAATAGACTTGCGATGTTTGAAAACTTTTACCCTTCTTACTCTAGTGACTTTAAGAAAACTAATATTTTTATTTAAAGATCTTGCTTATTACTAATTTACTATAATTTCATTATCTCTTATTGATTTAAAAAAACCAGATAATTTGCTTAAATTCCCTTACTAATTAACGTATGTTCTAGTATTTCATCAGTTTTCACTACCTTTGCTTATCAGAGCAGTATTTGATCGCCATTACTGAAATCGAACAAAAAAAAAACCGCAAGTCTTGTGGTCACCGTACATTGAAAGTACAATAACACATTCATGCAATACGTTTCCCTTTTGTTTTCGCAGATTTTTCATTTATATGCTCATATTGTATGACAGTGTTCGAAGAGGATACATTTACAAATAAGGTGTTTTACGTTTGTTCATGTACTGACATGTTGTTCCCACGTACTTGAGCTTTAATGGTAGTTTTAAGGTTAATACCCTTTATTTGGGTTGGGGGGAAACTAATTGTTTTGATGGATATATCTGTGACAGATTTTCGCGTGGATCTCTACCTACTAAAAGTTAACGTCAACGTTTTCTGTGTCTTCTGTACCTATTTCAACAAAGTAATCTGTGCCATAATTTATTTAAAATATTTTAAGGTAATCTGACTTATATTGATATCTGCCTAACAGTCAGTAAAGGGAAATAAAAAATAATTCGAATTACTTACTAATTTATTCTTATCGATATAAGTATTTACAAAATTACAGAGAATCACTTCCGTGACGTATAACATCATTATTAGGTGGTTAAACATTATTATTAACAGAAAGTAACAAAACTCTACAAATGTAGAGACATCATCCAAATGGCACTTAATATCAATCTATGAGTTCTTTGGACATAACCAAATAGTAAAGCTGACGAAGGCAAGAAATCATTATAAAATGTCCAAATTTTTACACCTATTTACATAGAATATACACTTAATTACGTATAAATATAAATAATTGCACAATCATATGTTATCACTCAATTTACAATTTTCAATATAAATTGAATTTAATCACTAAATTATATATTTTTAGGGACAAAAAATAATATTAAAATCTCAGAGTTTCTGGACGAGTATTTAGTTCTTTGAGTATAATATTTAAGAGTACAAAATTGTATACATAATAAAAGAATGGTAAATTAATTTCGCATTTTACAAAAAATGTACTTCACGTGTTATGGTTTGGTATGCTCAACTACCGGCACAATTTTAGCTACTTCACTCTCAAGAGTTCATACATCCATGCTAAACACAACATCAATGAATCTGGCTCCTACTATAACGGTCTGGCGAACATCAGTCTCTCACTGCCCTGCCTCCTCATGATCTCGGCGGCTGCTGGCGTGGCAACAAACACCGCCGCCTGACCTCCCAGCTCCATGAACTTCCCCCGATTGTGGTTCCTCGCACTAGTCCTCCTCTCCATCCTATGTGTGGTATCAAACACATCTTCTCCTTCACTATGGTCATAATCCACCATAGGCTCATTTAAAACCTCTTTTCTTCTAGATTCATTCCTCTTTTTACCTCCCAAGAAGTATGTTTGTGTGTTAGACACATTTGGTGTTGAAGCTTGTCTGGTCATCCCAGCAGGTGAACCAATTCTTTCGATTGGTGGGAAGTGTCTTTGCATGTTTTCTGAGAAGGATTGGCGCCTGTAGTTGAACTGCCTGGAGTCCAGCGGCTGGTGCGTGAAGGACGCTCGTCTCAAGAAGCGAGGCTCGGTGTCCGCGTGGTAGGCCTTACCACGACTCTCAGCATTGCGCGTCGATTTTAATGAATCTTCGTAACTGCAACTAAAAATTGAAATTAATTTTGTAATGCGTTTGGATATTTTGGTTAGTAAATTCAGATGGTTACTAGTTCTTTATGTACTGAGAAATGATTTGAATATAGCATACATGTACAGTAAATAGAGTAATTATATAAGCAGAAGCTAACATAAATAACGACAAAGCTGAGGTGATATCAAAATGAACTCAACTGTTATGTATAAGTCTAAATGGCAGTGTGTTCTGTATAGTGTTGCTGTGTGTGAGTAGGTGTGATCTAGTGCATTCGTCATCGGGATTTTGGTTAAACCAGACTAATCTAATCTGGATAGATTTTAACACGATAGTTTCAAAACATAGTTTTTTCTACACAAGTTAATGTAAAATTGAAATAAAACTACTTTTTAGGAATTTATATCGCGGTTTATTTTAGATTTTAGTTATCGACGTTTCGACGCCTTTATATTATAGGTGTCGTAGTCATGAGTAGACTCTCTTCTAGTCGCGATTCAGAAAGCATTATTGGTCCTTAGGGATAATAATGGGGAAACTGCGGAATTGATAAATTGTCTAAAATATACCCACCCGCTGCTCTCCTCGGAAGTATGCAGACTGGACTGGCCACAAGGACAGCGCGTGACTTCGGCGATGCCCGAGTCTTGGCCACTGGAATTCACGGACGTTATCGATGTGTCTTGCCCCTTCCTATATAGTGTCAAGTGTTTTAGATCTGTGCGTCTGTTGTATTAGTGTTAATGTCGTGCTGTGTTAGTATGAGTTAGGTTTTGCTTAGGTTATGTTATGGGTTAGGGCGTGATAATTAAGCTGTTGTTACATTTTTCAAACGACAACAAAAATTAGATTTTAAATGATTTCTATTTTTTATGCTCAGGTTTCCGGATAATGGTTGCAATCTTAAAATATCTATCAGACATTAATATCCTGTTTCATGAAATTCATCTATAAGGAAAATTGAAAGACTCTTGTTTCTTTTGAAGTTTGGAACCTATCGTAATTGTATCTTTAGTGAAGCGATACGATCATACATATTAGTAGAAAATCAAATAAAAATAGATATTCTTGCTAGAGATAGATTGTAATTTACTTTCTAAGGATTGAAGTTTATGAATAAAGATACCTTTTTAGTAATTATTTAAGATATCTACTAAAAAACTAAATAATGTTGCATTGAGCGAAAACACCTTACAATTTACTTAAGTTTTACTTTGTTTAATCAATAAGGCAGAAACGCCAAAAAGGTTTACGAGTACAATGAGAATAAATTATATGAGATTGAGTATTTGTTCAGAACATATTTAAACTGCTCCCACAAAACAAGAGATTATAATAAAGATTCTCCACTAATAATAAGAGCACTTAAAAAAAAAATAATCCTGTCTTATCAATGGTAAAAAGATAACTGAATGTAACGATAAGTTATGAATTAGTTATCACTATAATAATTTTCCATATTCTTGACAAAGGAATTTAGATACAATCTGAATTCTTTACTACTCATCATAGATCATAAGAACAAAAGAAGTCCTAAATTCCGCATTCAAGTGAAAAATACTCGTATAAGATTAATTTAGGATACAGGGTGAAAATTCGAAATAATAATATTATAATATCTGACATAAGAAACAATATGTTTAGAAAAATATGTGACAATGAGAGCGATGATCTGATCAGTTATTTATAAATTACTTTGTCCAATTTAATATAATTTGGATGGGGAATAATCTTAAATATGAAGCCTTGTTACCAGAATGTGTGTATCAAGCGTTTATTTGTATATAATAAATTGGTATGTAGGTCGCAAACAAGATCTATTTACGTTTTCAGACAAATAGAAGGGTCATTACCTCTAACGAGGCTATTGTTAAAATTAAACAGGAATTATTTTGCTATGAATAAGGGTACAAATGAAAAAAAAAATTAAGAAGTTGTAATTTTAGGTAATGGAACGAATGATGATCATAAGGATAAAGATGATACCACAAGATATTTAGTTAGAAGCGTTGATGATGATAGAAGTCACATAAAAAGATCAAGCTAGCATTATAATATACAATGAACTCCACTTCAATTTAGAAACTCCCCTCTTTAATATAGGTACGATCTATTTGCAACACAACATATTACTGGTGCACATTACGAACTATCTATAAAAATCAAAGCTAAAACAAACTAAGACAATACCTCTTCTGCAGAGGGCGCTGGTTAAACTTGATGCACATTCTCTCATGCTTCTGATTGAACATGTCATCACCGAACTGGGTCTTCACACATTTCTGGTGAGCCTTCCCAAACTCTTCAACAGTATTCCCATGTGGACAGATCTTTTTCCCATTGTGGTTAATGACGTCGATGTAGGAGTCAGCCTCGCTGTACGACTGGTTCAGCTCTTGGCACTGGTTGCCTCCGGACGGGAAGAGGCCTCCGAATTTGGTTAGGTGCTCAGTTGAGAAAGCGTTAAGTCGTTGCTGGGAATATGGTTTGTGGTTGCGTCTGTTAGGGCAAAAGTATGAAGTGAGTGTGGGTTAAAAGTGATTACAGCGACTGATTATGGTATTTAAGTCATGTACATAAGTTACACAAAATATTTAAGTTATAATATAAAAACTATTTTTTCATGAATTATAAAAAATATTTTAGTGACGCCTCAAATGCTCATTAACGATACATCTTAAAATACCAAAAATCAGCGGCTATCAAAGATTTCAAAATGATACTTACACTTACATACTACATCTATCAACAACACTACTATAAAAAGAACTCAAAGTGAAAGTGCCAGGAAATGCTACTGTTTTCTAAAGGTTTATTTAATTTCACTAACTAAATAGACTAAGAAATAAATCTACGGACATGCAAAAGAGGGTAGTTTCATATAAAGTAGTGGGTCACATGCTTTCGTCTGTGATGATGGTGCCTGAAATGATAAGCATACAAAACATTGCTCATCATCCATTATTTAATGAAATGAGAAGAATGTGAAATGAAATGTTTATGAAAAATAATGAATCATGCATTTTTATAAGTTTTATAAGTTTTAGTTTAAGTTATTTGTATCCTACTGTGGGTGAATTTATTATTTTAAATAAAAGCTGAAATTGTTTTTTTTTACGAATAACTGGATATGTATCCGTAAATCGGTATTAAACATTTTGGAGTTACTATTTCATCCCTAAAAATGTACTCAGACACTAAATTTGGACTTCTTTAAACATATTTTTTTTGTACTCCATCGTCATAAACATAAAAACACTATCTAATAAAGTTTTCTCACCTTCTACTCCTCCTAACGCACAGTATACAGATAGCAGTAGTACAGGCGCCAACAAACACGATGCAGCCTAGAGCCACGACGCTGATCTCCATGGTACTGAGCAGCCGGCCGCTCCGGGCTTGCACCATGGCGGTGTCCCCTACCTCCAGCACGCGGAACCCGGCCAGGTTGTGGCGAAGGTCCGTCTCGCGCTTCATTAGAGATCTGGAAAGGATACAAGAATTCAGTCAGAAGAAATTTTAAACAAAAATCCCATAATTTGGTAGTTCGAAAAAGCGGTAAAAAATTTTTTTTGGACTCAACTCACAAACGGTCATCAGATGATGAGTCTGATCCCAAACTCAGCAGAGCTTTTTATTATATGTACCTCGACATTATGATCTGGGATCTGATACTTACTTTTGAAGTACATCCATGTCAATGATGGCATTGGATAACGGGTCAACTGCGTAGATGTACATGTCAGTCCTGCAAACAAATATTAATAAGTACAATACAATACACTGATTAAAAAATTGCATGCATTGTTTACTGTGAAGTAAAAAGCATTTTTTGGCCAAAAACTTGTCTAAAAATGTAGTGAAAACTTACGCAACATCCATAGCAGCTTTAGTATTTGCTTCCAATCGTCTCACTCTTATATCAAAGCCCGTCATTTTGGTTAGCGATCTAGTGATGTTGTCTATCTCTCTCTCTACTTCCATTGGTTTCGCTCCAACGACCAGCACTAGTTGTTTATTCTCATCTAGCACATAGACCTAAGTGAACAATATTTTTTTAAATAAGACATTACGTATTTACGTTACATAAATGAACATCTTTAATAGACATTGAATAAAGGATAACTTTACAATTTTCAAATAATTTATGACAATAATTAATATTTATGATTGTGACAGTGAAGCTTACGAAAACATTAGCAATAGCAGATTTTCCGTCGTCAGCTCCACGCTTGTCAGTAGCTTTGACATCGAATCCGAAGACGCGGCCCGCATCCCGAGCCAGTGTCGACACGACACGGACGCGGCCCGACACCGGGTCGATGGCAAAGCGCGGCGCCTGCTCGTTTATGATCTGGTAGCGGATGTCCGCGTTGATGCCTACATCCGCATCCGTTGCCTGAAGTTTAAAATGTTGTTTGATTAAAATAAGTTCGATAATAAATAAATAAAATATTTTTATTAATAATTATTATTATTAACTCCATTCTTAATTTTCGAGGTTCTCGTTTAGTTTTTAACTTATTATGTACTAACCTTTAACTGAATAACTTGATACCCAAATGGTGCTGTAGTAGGTATCGCCGTAACCATCGGCCGTCCACTATTAGTAAACTTCGGAGCGTTATCGTTAACATCCTTAATTCTCACAATAACCTTCACATCGTATTTCGTCAGTCCTTCCATAACGTCATCAGCAACAGGATATATCATGTGCGGCAACTCTCTACTTATTTTCTGCCTTTCAGCTCTTATAACAACTTCATAAATATCTTTCACTTCCCTATCTGGACTCCTTACTAAATACAACGTGCCATTTTTGGGATCAATAACAAAATACTTTTTGATTTCTATGTCATTTTCATTCAGAATAAAGTACTTCATTTTGAAATTTTCATAATGTTCCGTCAAGTTTAAGGTAACTAATTCAACTGGGGCATGGACATTTTCTTCAATTTCTAACTCGTAATATCTCGAAATAAATACTGGTTTATCAGAAACTTCCACTTCGTCAGGAACATCAGTCACCGTTAAAATTAGAATAGCCGTAGAACTTAAACTAGGAGATCCCAAGTCAGATGCTACAATAGTAACATTATGTACTGTCTGACTTTCATAATCTAACCTTCCTGTAGTTGTAATAATGCCTTCTTTGGAGTCAATAGCAAATATATTTAATTGATTCTTTCGCTGCGGAAGACTGTATAAAATTAAACCATTTCCATTACCGATGAAATCAGAATCATTTGCATAAACTTTGGTAACAACTGTACCAATGGGCGCATTTTCTTCAAGTGTTGCTTTATATACCGGTATCATCATAACAGATTCAAAATTATGATTAGCCATTTCATCAGCTTCAGGATGTTTCCACTCAAGTAATTCATTGTACGCAAAGAACTTTGGTGTATTGTCGTTGACATCTAGTACTTGCACTTCAACGCTCACAGAAGACGATAGCTTTTTATCATACCCGTTATCTTGAGCAACTACGGTTAAAACATACTTGTCTTCTTTTTCTCTATCCAGTTCTCCATTCACACTGAATACACCAGTTAGTGGTGATATTTCGAAAGGCAAATCCTTAGATACAGGTTGTATAAAATAAGTCAAGTTGGCATTTTGACCAAAGTCAGCATCAGTTGCGTCCACTTTACCTAAAACTCTTCTAGTATATTGAGCTTCTTCAACATTGAAGCTGTACCATGATTTTTTGAACATTGGGAAATGGTCATTTATATCTTTAATGAACAATCGAATAGAAATATTATCGCTTAACTCTCCACCATCTAAAGCAGAAATGTTTAATCTAAATTCAGCTTCCGGAGGCAACGTCCTCGCAACAATAATGTGACCATGTCTTTCATTTATCACGAAATACCTTTTAACCTGCATACCCTTAGTAGAAGTAGGTGGAATAAAAACTTCTGAAATAAATTCGTATCTTACTTGGCCGTTTATGCCGCTATCCATGTCAATAGCATTTAGTTTTAGTATAGTTGAGCCAATAGCAACGTTTTCTGGTAACATAAATAGAGGGCCAGAGCCAGTATTCATTGCAAATTTATTTTTTGGTTTTGCTTCAATATTGGTCAATCCAGTAGTGGAGTTATTCTTTTGCTCACGATAAATGTTTACAGTAGGATTTTCATCCGCCTCCAGTAGATCTACATTTTCTCCGAACGGTATGATGATTTGGTTGAATTTAGGTATATTATCATTCTCATCAAGTACCGAGATAGTTAATTTAGCTTCAGAACTAAGTCCACCCCTGTCTCTAGCAACAATTTTAATTAAATATGCAGACTTTTCTTCTCTATCTAATCCTTTGCCTATAAACGTTACAACTCCGGTATTTTCATGAACATGGAACATTTCTCTGCCATCACCAAACAAAGTGTACATAAACATAGCATTAGAGCCTTCATCATCATCTTTAGCTATTATTTTGTTTGTCATTTTGACTTCAGTGTCTGTTGGCGAGTTTTCGGAGATAAATCCTTCGTAAATTGGTAGCTCAAAAACCGGTGGGTTATCATTTTCATCATCGACGTGTATAGTTACTTGGTATATTCCAGCTCCAGATATCATTCCCTTCGTAAATTCAGCAATTACAGTCATTCTGTAAGTATCCCGCTTTTCTCTATCTAAAGGTTTTTGAGCGAAAATGGTACCGTCTTGTCCTGAAAATAAACTAGAGCCATTAGATTCATTTATTTTAATTGCGACGTCTGTTGTTTGTAATTAATTTTAACTTACCAATGGCAATATCTTCAGTAACATCTTGCTGGTTAGCGATTATGAACCTTATGTTACTACTATTGTTTACTGAAAGTGAACTCATATTGACATGAAAGATTTGACCAATAGTTGCACCAGCTACGTTTTCTTTTACGTGGAAAACCAACGGTGAATGTGCTCCTCTGAAATAAAGTGGAAACAGTTAAATGAGTATTTATATTTGTTCAAATAAATACTTTACAATAAATATACTGAATTGCATCAACATAATTATATAACTTTAATACAATAATAGCTTACTTCAGTAATACCCCTCTTTCGTCGTTTACATCGACTACATGAACGGTTGCGTTTGTGGTTATAGTTAGGTTAGAGTTTTCCTGCAATGCTACAGCTTCAAAATCAAACATTGGTCTATCGTACTTAGTTAACTCATCTACGACTGTTATTACTCCAGACCTTTCTTCGACAGCAAAAGGGACTGCAAATATGAACACAAAAAAATATAGTTAAGATAAAGAATTCATTAGAGTTTTGGAGGTATATATCAAAGGTTCTTCAACAAAAATACTTGCCTCCTTCTTCATAACTATGCAGCAAGTCGTAAGACACGTCATTCTTTTCCATAGCATCATTGATACGAATTTGGCCGACACTTGTACCAATACCAACATTTGACCCGACCCAAAATTCGTAAGGTGCTCCTATAAAACCGGGCCTGTCTCCTTTGGGTTCTGAAATTATATACCAATACAATATCTATAAAGATAATTGAAAAAATAACACTACATAATATAATATGTGGTGTTGAAATAGTTCCCGGTTTTAAATAATAATAATAATAAATGCGGACAACATCACATACATTGCTCTGAACCCAAAGTTAGTAGCTATTTAGCACTTGTGTTATGGAATTCAGAAACAACGAAGGTACCACAAACACCCAGACCCTAGGCAATGTAGAAAAGTGAATTTCTACATTGACCCGTCCGGGGATCGAACCCGGGACCTCAGAGCTAGCGACACCTTGAAAACCGGCGCGTACGCCACTCGACCACAAAGGTCGTCTTAGTTGTAGTCGTGTCGTTAGTATGTATGTTTAAATATTTACCTTTAATCGCGCTAATGACATCAATAGTAACAACAGCTAACGAGTATCTCCTCTCACTAGGATTGGCAGGTTGATCGGAAGCTTCAATGAACAGAGCATGCCTTCCTTCCACGATTGGCGATTCTGCTACACTAACCGCACCGGTCTTAGCATCCACTTGGAAAGGTGATGTAATAGTCAAGTTGCTTGTTCTTTGCAAATCATAAAGAACCATTCCATTTCTTCCTAGATCAGGGTCCATAGCTTTTACTTTACCAATAAGAGTTCCGATTTTTACGTTAGATTTGATTGAGAACTCGTACAAATTACTCGGAACAAATACCGGGTTATTATCGTTAGCGTCTAATAGTGTAACTTCAACGTTGACATAAGACATAAGTTGCTCATTAACATATTCCACGTTATCATTCTTGGTTCCTAATTTGTCTGGGAATACATAAGTGGTCCTGTCCTTTTGTGACGTCGTTCCAGGTGTCGTGGGATTTCTTCGCCATTTAGATACACGTTGTTTATCAGCGAAGGTTCCTACCACGCTTGGAATCTTTTCCTTAGCGTAAACTTTCATTTTAAGTGATGCATGTTGTTCTCTGTCTAGAACAGTCTGAAAAATAATTTACAAAATAATGATTAGTTCACTTTTCATCTTGTAGAAACTTGTACTTAATTAAATCTTACAAAAATGTTAAACATAGTTATTAATATTATGATTATTTATTTTCACAATCATTACCTGATTTCTGACGGTAAGCCAGCCAGTTCTAGGGTCGATAACAAAGGCACCTTCCGGGTCGTTCAGCTGGTATGTGAATTCTCCATTGTCTTCCTGGTCCTTGTCAGTTGCCATTACTTGCAGGACGCTAAAGCCTAAAAAGGTTTGCAAATATTTCATCATTTACATTCTATCATAATTTTTTAATTGGAACATAGGAAAATATTAAACATACCATTGGGCAAATTCTCTACAATACTTATGTTGTAGAAGTCAACTTCAAACTCTGGAAGGTTGTCGTTTAAGTCCAGCACCTCTAGTTCCACTCTAGCCTGCGCTGTTTTCAGGGGATTGTCCAATTGCGACGCCTGGACTTGTAAGATAAACGTGTTTCCTGAAAATTTATAGAATTATAAATTGGCCCATTAAGCCCACTAACGATTAACATTTAAAAGTAAAATATATATTCAACGTACCGGATAAGTTTGATTCTGCATCCAAATCGATTTCCTTTTCGAGATACAGTGTGCCATTACGAGGATCTAAAGAAAAGAGTTTTCTCTCGTTGCCAGCGACCAATTCGTACTTCAGTTTAGCATTAACACCAATATCTTGATCATACGCTCTGATCGGCTCTGGAAATAACAGTTCCTTGTGGATGCGCTTCCCCTGGAAAATTATCAAAATATTGTATTTACAATCAACGTAAGAAAAGAGATGAAGTTTTGTATTGACTTCGTTCGAAATTTTTAAATGAAAAGTTCAGACGTTAACATCTTTTATAGTCTTAAACAATCTTTATCACGCTTGAAAAAAATATTTAAATTAGTTTTAAAATGAATTTTATTACAAGTTTGAAAATAAAAACTTTAAAACATAAAGTAGCTGTTAATAAAAAGTATAATTACTAGTAGCGGGTAGAACTCTGGTATTTGTGTTTTGTAGACATCAGCGGTAAACTTGGGAGGTAAGTCATCATTGTCTTGGACAACTATCTTGACTGTAGCGTTGGAACTGCGTGGAGGAGAACCACGATCCTGAAACGAAACAATTTTTACATCATCCTCATAGATATTTTTATCTGTAGCAGTCGTTGGTTTAGATCTTAGAGTAATTACTGTTTAGACTACTTAACATTACTTACAGAAGCAGTTATAACTAGAAGGAACTCCTTGTCTCCAGTATCGTAATCCAGTGGTTTCTTCAGAACTAGGACAGGTTTGTGAGAACTTTCTAGAGCGAAGTGACCGTCTGCGTCTCCAGAGGTGATGCTGTACTGGATGTCTGAGTTCGGTGTGTTGGGCTTGTCGCGGTCAAAGGCACGGATACCCTTGAATATTGTAAGACCTGAAACATGTACAGAGAATATTATGGGTAATTTACGTTCGGATAACTTTTAGACTTTAACTTTCTGTCAGGTTCGTTCGTTGCATTTATATTTTCTCAGATTAATTAATTAAATTCTTGAAAGTTAACTTAGATGACGCAAATCTTTAAATAAACATCTTGTAATTTGGGAATTAATATTATTAAAGTCTTGTTTTTGGCAAACTGGTCAGATTGTATTATACCCAATTTTCCAAGTACTATTCCCAAATTTCAAGATGTTTATTTAAAGAACAGTTTTATTTATAGATGGAAGGAATTTGAAGTATTAGCTATCTTGAAACTTATAACCCAAAGAACGTCAAAATTCTTTCACTTTTATCTTAAAACATGCCATACAATATACTCAGTGTAATACAACAAAGTTATTGAAAAAATGTAGTCCTTATAACTTTTTGTGGTCAGAGGATCAATGGAAATATATAATATTTTGGTAAAGTCCACAGACAACAATGTCTTTGAACTTTATTAATTTTGCGAAAGGCGCGTAAACTTCCTTCGCAAGCACATTTTGTAAATAGACATTTGAGTTTTTACAAAGACTTTGTAAAAGCTTTCCATTTCATTGGTTACTGGAGCTATTTTTGTTTGCTCATAATTAATTAGAATATTTTTAATATTACATTTACGTTTATACGCCATCTCATACCTATATAATCTGTTTAGTACAATGTTTCAACAACAATGAATTTCTGAAAAAAACTTGGATTATTGTTGAACAATGTAATTCATTTTATATTTTTATCTACTTATGTAACAAAACCCTGAAAACCTAATGGTTTATTTTTAATTATAATACTTAAACGGATTCATTTTGATAATTTTCTTCTTCTTCCGTAGTTACATGTACAACTCAAAGACAACCTTTGTATTCTAATTTTCTTCCAATATTTACTATTGAAACAAGTTTCCATAAAACCCTTTTTCCTACAGTACCCACCTGTTGGCGTCAACTCATCCACAGCAACGTGATACGGCGTGTCGAGGAACTTGGGCACGTTGTCGTTTACATCCTCAATGTACACCGTCACCGACAAGTATGCTGATATCTGGAAACAGAAAAAAATAATCAGTACAAAATAATTATCTTTTGAATTAACGAGTGAGTACTTCATGCAGAAAATAAAAAAAAATCCAGGTTTTAAAACGCGATTGCAATTGATAAAAAGTGTGTTGATTGTTGATATCAGACATTGTGGATGGTACCTAGGGTGTATATACAGGACATACAGGTCTATGCACTCATCGTTAATCCTTTTTCACCCACTGCTAAGCTATGTCTGATTTCCAATTCAGGGCATCATTTTCCAGACCTAAGTATGCTAAAACTAACTTAGCTTCCACTTTTGGTAATACAGGGATAATTTACATTTAGTCGTACTTGAATACTACCTAATAATATAATAATATAACACAAAAATATGATAACATACCCTCCATGTTACTCGATACATAATGAGACACTGAGTGCTTGTAAACGTGCTTCAACGATACATGTCTCATTCTAAGCCTACGTGTTTACCTTTGTTCGTGTATTACTCCACATGAGTTATATGAGCAGACGCTTTTAGTGCGTACTTGACGAATATGCGACTATCTATCGTTGATCGTCCTTTTATCTTTCAGATTTGTTATAAGTATGTTGTGGATTTGTTTTGGAATTGCGTAATACGCGTTACTTAAGAGTCTTAATGTTCTCTTAAAAAAATATTGACCTAGGTATAAGCTATTTTTATAGCTCATCGTAAAAGTCTAGCCTATCCAATAGGTTAGACTTCCATATACCTTCTTTTATAAAAATAATCTAGAAATCACCAAAACATCTCAAGTCCACGGACACAAATGGTTCACATTTGATACAAAAACGGTAGGAACATTTTTACGTTTGCTTTTACAGTCAGACGTCGTAAAACGTGAAAATACGTCTTGAAGTGTCAATGAACTGTTCGTATTGGGGAAAATGTTTGAGGTAGGATTTAGATGTACAGCTGAAGAGAATTATGATAAAAATTCGTGAGTATTTCATATTGTTAGGTTCAGACGAGAAATATGAAGTTACAAAAGAATTGTCGAACTTTGATTTAATATTTTGTTTCGGTATATACATTTATAATGTGGAGTAAGATATGGCGGATATATTGAATAGGTGTGAGTTAAAAATAGAATGACGTGTTAAAGGTTTGTCTAGTTGCTAATTACAAAATTATGCTGGAAATTATAGATTATGCTACATTTTTAACTCAAGCCATACAGGCCGGTCAAAATAACCCTCCTACGCCCATATATTTTGATTGCACCAAATTAACCCTCAACCGTTGACCAGCCACATTCGCCTAAACCCTCCCAGATGACTGCTTAAATGGAGGAATAAGATTAAAAATGTAATTTCATCGCCATGGATAAATTAAGTAGGGATGACCCTAAGGGATGCCCAGCAGTATGGGAAATGATCCGACAGCAACTGGGTGAAGGACGAATGGCTATCTGAAGTGACTTGCTCAACCCTGGGAACTTTCATCCGCATTGTTTCAAAGCTTTTTTCGACTCTCAAACAGACCTTGACATCCCGGAAATTAAGTCCATTTTTGCATGTCAAAACGAAGGCAATGACTTTGCGATCGCGCTGCAAATCTTTTGAAAGTCCTTGCAGTGTAAGATTTAAATTCGAAGTTGGGTAAGTCACCCTTAATTATACTTTTAATGTCTCATTAAAATCGACTTTAACAAACTGGAAAGAACTTTCTCAACTTCGCAATATCCGACCTTGTGGTGTCCAAAAATGTTATTATTTTTAGAATACAGCGTTAATATATTCATCCTTCATCTTAATTGTTCTCAAACTCTTTTCAGGGCCATGCAATTTATTTAGGCACTGCGTTAATTGCTAGTCATTGTTTACTGCTCGTTATATAATAAGATGATGATGAGATTTTTATTATAACTTAAATGACTCGATACTTCAAGTATCTCCTCAAATCACTGTTTGACATTTAAGAGTGACAAATGACGCGGATATTAAATTTCGTCAAAAACTGGCACATGTGGCACAGAGCTCGAGTGCTGACCTACTTCATGTTACTGTTATAATAAAAGAGTTATAGGGTCCATTTGCGGGGAACAAAGTGGTATTCCTAAATTAAGGGAAATATACAGTCAATATTTGACTGTCGCTGCATAGAAACGTCCAGGAAAAACTCAAGTGAATTCAGAATGATCGCTGAAGCTATTTTTACCAACGCAAGCTATTTATTAAAACTAATGTTTTATTCATGATGTCCTCATGCGAATATACCGAAGTTTAAGTATTATAGTAGTATAGGTTCTTCAGTAAACAGTTTGTGAAGTTCAGCTTAAATCGGCAAACAATAACCGTAATCGCTCATTAAAAGCGTCGTGCTAAACGTTATCAAAATGTCAGTAGTATCATCATAATACCATCAACTATCTATATATCCTATAACACTTACAAGATCATCCCCGGAATCGAAGTCGCAGCCGAGCCGGAACTTGACGACATTCTGCGGCGAGTCGCTGTCGACCAAGGAGTCCACACTCTGCGCCAGCACGACCGACACGTGCGTGCGGTTCACGTCGCGGTAGGTAAACAGGTGCGCGTCCTCCTCACGGTCTACTGGCTGCAGGCTGAGGTTCTTTCTGGAAATTATACAAGGGAGAATTAGGTACATGATCCTTTGTTTCCTTTAATTAGGGTAATAGATTCTGGAATCTGGAAGTATTGTGTCATATATGTTTGGGCACGAAGGTGGTTCGGCGAACGTGCAAGCATAGCTGTGTAAGACAGTCTTTGGGAACGGAAGAAATTTAGATAGGTACAGTTGAGCAAGAGCAGTTGTAAATAATTTCGGAAAACGAAAAATTTGAGGTACTTGATATTAACCGAGGGTTTAGCCCAATAAAGTGTGATTTTCTGTGATTTAATTTTGCTGAAACCTTATGAAATGCCATAAAGTTTGGCGGTTTTCACATGAAAACATTATTTATAAACATAATTAGAGGATGAACTTAGAATTGCATTCTTCATATTTCTTTCTATAAAACTTTACCACTTTTAAATGACATCTCTGAAATGATATCGAAACCTAAACCGGATTCAGTGAGGTCCAACGTAAGCGGTTTCACACAGAAGTAGTTTCATAACACCGCCACTAGATGGCATTATCTAACACTAAAAACTGCATAATATTGAAACAAGTTATCAACATTCTAGATTCTATAACGGTTCGAACTAAATGCATGTAAATAACTTTATTTGCTAAACATTCTTATTTATATAACGGAATAAAAACAGTAATGTCTCATAATTAGCCTGCATTCAGATCACACTACATAAATGCTCTTAATCATCTAAATAACAGCTTTTAAAATGTTATAATTACATAATAAGTAAGAAAATATCATTAAGTTATGTTATGATGAATTAGTGGGATTTCTCACGGGAGGCCCGGAAGCTGACAACGGATGTAAGATATAAATCTTCTTAAACTGTGCCACCATTGTGTTAATGTTATTACCTATAATTAGTGATGCAATCGATATTCGTGTTTGTTTAAAAGCTTTTTGATCGTGAGAAGACATCTTAAAACATAATATAAAATTTGTTCCACATTAATTCTTGAAGATTTAGATAAATATGCTAATTTTTGTTTTAAGTTAATTATTACAAATGTAGTACGAAGCACAATGATAAATGCCCAATTATTCTCTTTGCTATTTCTTATGTTCTGAAGATAATTTAGTTTTTATACCACGTAACAGATGGCGTTGAGAGTTGAGATGTGTATGTCTGGTAAGTTTAAGACAACATAAAAAACTGACTTGATATGTATGACTGCACAGCTAATTTATTTTAATGAAGATTAGCGTGAATGTGGGCCCAAGGCCACTAAACTACTACTAAGTTAGCGTTTTCGTATAATCATAAAAATAATTATACGCAGGAAAATTTACGAGAAACATCCTTTTGAGCTCTTTCAATTAAGTATTTATATTTTACCATCAATACCAAATTTAAATTTTACAATTAAATAAATATATCTAACGAGAAAATCTGTGACCACACATTATACAGCCATTTTACATAGACGAAAAACATAAACCAGGTAAATAGACGAAATACATTCTAGTCAGAAGGTATAAATCAACTCCGTACTAATGCAGTTAGATCAAATCCTTGACATATAAAAATCAAATGATAACTAAATCTGAACTAATTAATTATGAGTCTGGTTCCGGAGTTCCTAGTTTAAAGTTAATGAGGCAATCCATCTCAAGCAGACAGTTTTATTTCTCTAAATGATAAAATTATTTGTTCTGACGTTTGTGATGGTGGTGTAAAATGAAAACCGTTATTAATAATTATATAAACACAAATAAATACGAAATAATAATAAAAATCTAAAAACTCATTTGTTGCTCTCATTGTATTAAATTTTTAATATTGCGCATTATCAGTTTGAGGTTCTTTTTTAATAAATTAAATATAACATTATACGACATTAAACATTTACTAGGTAACAAGACTCGAATGACTATATTCATGATTTACAAGAGTACAACAACAACGACTTGCAGACTGACTTAGAAGAAGCAAGTTTTTTTCTTGACTAATGAGAAATTAATAATATTACATCAGAATATTGCAGGATTGATCAATAAATCAGATATGCTTACAATCTGCTTAGAAGAACTTATAGATAGGGAATTAAAAGTTGATATATTGTGCATAACTGAACATTTTATGTCAGAGGGCGATGAAACACATCTACTGATCCCAAACTACAGTTTAGCTACATGTTTTAGCAGAACTAATAGTAAAAGAGGTGGTTCGTGTATTTTAGTCAGAAATGGACATTTTTGGAAAGAAGCACCTGAAGTTACAAAATTTTCAACAACTAATATATTTGAATGTTGTGGAATAGAACTAACAACGTATAACATCTTAATTGTGTGTATTTATCGTGTACCAAAAAACACAAACTTGAGCATATTTCTAAAAAAATTGGAGCAATTATTAGCAAGTGTAAGTAGGAAAAGGTATAGCAACATTATACTAGCAGGTGACTTCAATATTGACATTATGAAAAAAAATAATTGTGTATGCCTTGATTTCACTTGTTTATTATTAAATTATAATCTAAAATTAGCTATTAATGAACCTACTCGATTAAAAAGTCAGACTTGCATCGACAATTTCGCACATAATTTTCAAAATCGATGCGGGACTGAAGTGATAGAATTTGCATTATCTGATCATACGGCGCAACTGTTAAAATGTCCTGTCAAAAATATAAACAAAAATAAATACTGGAAAAAGACACAAAGAGATTATGCAAAAGAAAATATTTTGAAGTTCAGATCTTGTTTAGAAAATTTGACATTTGCTGATGTTTATAATACAGATGACCCTAATATTGCATATACTTTATTTATAGAGGAATTTATATTATTTTATAAACTTTGCTTTCCATGTAAACTTACTACTATTACCTTATGTAGAAAGGCTAAGTGGATCTCACGTGGTGTTAAAATTTGCAGTAAAAAGAAGAGGCACCTCTTATGGCAATATAGACTTAAACCGTCTGAAACTAATAAAGTTCACTTTATTAAGTACAGTAAATTATTTAAAAAAATTATACGGCTTACCCAAAGGGCTCAAAATAATTATAAAATAAAAACGTCCGAGAATAAAACTAAATCGACATGGCAAATAATAAATAATAAAAAAATTAATGTACCTCGGGATTATTTACTTAAAATTAATGTTGACAATAATATAATTACAAATCCAGAATCAATAGCGAATCAATTTAATAATTATTTCATTGACAGAGTGGTCCCTGTCGAAGAGTCGGGAAAAAATGTCACAACAGGCATTTTGAACAGACAAAAATCAATGTTCATGGCCCCAAGTTTACCTTGCGATATCTTAAATATTATAAAACAACTTAAAAATACTTACAGCGTGGGCTATGACGGTATCTCTACCAAAATAATTAAATCTGTTGGTGATGTAATATGCAGCCACTTAAGTCATATCATGAATCTGTGTATCAGTACGGGTACCTTTCCTAATGATATGAAAACATCAATAGTAAAACCACTATTTAAGAAAGGAAATAGAGACCTAGTCGAAAATTATAGACCAATAGCGCTTATACCTATCTTGTCAAAGATTTTTGAAAAATTCATTAACAAACAATTATATACTTATATGGAAAAAAATAATATTCTTTGTAGTGAGCAAAAAGGCTTCAGGCAAAACAAGACGATAAATATGGCGGTCTATGAATTTTTACATACTGTAATGTTACGGATGGATAAAAAGACTCCCATTTGCGCTGTGCTGTGCGATATGACACAAGCATTCGACTACGTGGACCACACTAAATTAATTAATAAACTTGACAAATATGGAGTAAGAGGCAATGTTCTTAAATTAATTGAATCCTATTTGTCTGATAGAAGGCAAATCACAGCGATCTCAAGAATAGATCGTAATAAAAAAGCGACTACGTATTTGTCTCAAGAACGTATAATAAAGTTCGGTGTACCCCAGGGAAGTGTTCTGGGACCATTATTATTTATCATATATATAAATGACTTTCCAAATTCTATTGAGCATCCAATGACTCTTTTTGCAGACGATAGTACAGTCACAATAGCATGTAAGAAATCTGACACCTATGACCTTGACATTAATAATGCTTTATCTTCTATAATTTACTGGTTAGATAATAATAATCTAAAGATTAATTTAAATAAAACACAAATTTTGCATTTTAGTCAAAGAATACCAATAAGAAATGACATTAATTTAAGATACAAAAATCATACCATATGCAGAGTTAATAATGCCAAATTTCTTGGACTAACCATTGACAAAGAACTTGATTGGAAAGATCACATTGAAGAAATTAGTAAGAAAATTAGTAGTTCTGCCTACGCATTGCTCAAACTCGCCCCAATTGTAAATACGGATACATTACTTACTGCCTATCACGGACTTGTTGCATCGATCCTAAGATACGGCATTATTTTCTGGGGAAATTCTACACATAAAGACATTTTATTTAGAATGCAAAAACGGTGCATAAGAGCTATGTTTGGTCTAAAAACTACAGACAGCTGCCAACCATATTTTATTAAGCATCGAATTCTATCACTTCCTTCCTTATATATATTAGAAACAATACTATTTGTTAAAAATAATCCCCATTTGTTTCCGAAGTCATCAGATGGTTCCGAAAGAAGTCAACGTGATAATCGGAGACTTCGTTTACATAGTGCTAAAACAGCTCTCATGGGTAAGAGTGTATTCTGCATGGCCCCAAAATTATATAACAAGGTACCAAAGGCATACAAGGATATGAATAATAATAGTTTTAATAAAATCATGAAGAAGCTTTTAATAAATAAATGCTACTATAATGTTGCTGACTATTTAAGTGATTTACTTTAGACATTTTGTTATTATTGGTATTTATTTGACATCAATTTATTGTTTCTGAATCAAATTATTGTTATTATTGTATTTGTACGCCTCCCTAGGTAAAACATGTTGAAACTTTTTTTTTTTTGTGTAATCATTCCAACTGATTGTTACCTACACGTGTTTTTGACAAATAAATATATCTCTCTCTCTCTCTCTCTCTCTCTCTCTCGCGTCACAACCGAAGTCAGTCAGGTCAGGAATCTAAAACATGTTGGAAACACGAAAAATGCATCGAAGTAAACCGTTACATATTTAATATTTATTTCAACATTTTGAGATTTCATGTAAACTTCTATCGCATGTTTAAAAGATAGGTCTTTTAAACACAGTTCCTAAGACAGATGTGAATATTGACCAAAGTAAAATAGTATATAAATTAATGAGGTCGATAGCACCGTTTCCACCCTCCTCAAAGTGATTGGCGATGTTAGGTCGGGTATGGAGGACTCCAAGCTTACTGTTTTAGTATTAATTGACTTCTCAAATGCCTTTAATGCCGTCAATCACGATATCCTTTCCTCTATCCTGTCCTATCTTATGATCTCTCAACAAGCGTTGGATTGGTTCTCTTCTTATCTTCGGGACCGCCAGCAGTCAGTCCGTGGTGGTGACTCTTCGTCAGCATGGAGTAAACTGGAATGTGGCGTCCCACAAGGCGGTATTCTTTCTCCTCTTCTTTTCTCTATTTTTATTAATCTCATAACAGTCAATCTTCAGTGTTCGTATCATCTTTACGCCGACGACTTGCAACTGTACTCCCAGTCCAGTGTGGATGATATTTCCGACGCTGTCGGCAGAGTGAATCGAGATCTTGACGCTATTAACAACTGGTCAAAGGCTTTTGGTGTGGCTGTAAACCCATGCAAGTGCCAAGCGGTGATATTGGGCAGCCATCGCGGGATCAACAAGTTGAATGGCGTCATCATTCCGCCAGTAATTTTCAACGGCGCAGTCATTTCATTAAGCTCTAGTGTCAAGGACCTCGGTTTATTCATTGATTCTACGCTGGGCTGGCAGACACAGGTTGCGAATGTCAACCAGAAAGTTACAGGAATCTTACGGGTACTGTATCGCCTTAAAAAATTTCTACCATCTACTACGAAGGCAATGCTGGTGCAATCCTTAATATTTCCCATAATTGACTATGGTGATGTGTGTTACTATGACCTGAATGCAGATCTCCTCAACAAACTTGACCGGCTTCTGAATAACTGCATTCGATTCGTTTTCAACACTCGGAAATTTGACCACGTTTCCGCCCACAGGTCACTGTTAAAATGGTTACCTATAAGACAGCGCCGTTGTGTGCGGGCCCTGACGTATCTGTTCTCTTTACTTTACTCTCCTAACTGTCCTTCTTACTTAACTTCTCACTTCAAATTCTTGTCTTCTAACCACTCTAAATGTCTTCGTTCTTCCAACAATCGGTTACTACTTTGCCCTTCCCACCGCTCTGATTTTCTTCACTCTACGTTCTTTGTCCAATCTATACTTCTTTGGAATTCGCTTCCTACGGAGATCAGGATGGCACCGAGCCGCTTTTCATTTAAAAAGAAGGTTCGTGATTACTTTTATGCACAAACTCTGGCAGAACCAACTTAGCTGTTTTGTTTTAGAAAAATCCCTTCATGTTTTATCAGTTTACCTGGCTACTTAGCTGTTTTTACTATTTATTAGAAGTCTTATGTATTTATATATATATATTTATTTTTATTTTATGTTATATATTTGTATGTATTTTTTGTATTAAGTATACATAATTTATTTACACTTTTATTTTTTTCTTAATTTTGTGCTCGTGCATCTACCACGATTTGTTTTCTGCATCACCCTAAGGTTGACTGGCAGAGAATGCCTTCTGGCATTAAGTCCGCCTTTGTGCAACAGTGTGCAAAAAGTATTAAATAAATAAATAAATATCACATAAATTGCGCATTTGTCATGAAATCGGTTACATCAAAGGTATATTCCACTTTGTTCACCTGAGAGATATCACCTGGGTGAACAAATGCGACCTTTTGGATTATTTGAGTAGATTTATATCACCCATGTACAAAATGATATAAACATGGAAATTTAAGTATTTTTTTAGAAATCAGTTATTTATTATCAGTAAATCACGCATACATACTATAAGAAAAATCAGTAATAATTTTAAATAAAAGCATTGTACTTAATGTAGTAAAATACTTCAATTTTCATCTTCATATCATTTTGTATATGGGTGATATAATTCTACTCGAATAATCAAAAAGGTCGCATTTGTTCACCCAGGTGATATCCTTCGGGTGAACAAAGTGGAATATGCCCATCAAAGGCCACAACCAGTAGGTATGTGTCATAACAGTTAACACAAACTCTTTCAAGGAATTACCTTCATAAATGTCTCTTAAAATGTGTTGTTTCACCCCTTACTACGTTGTCAATTCTATTCATAAGCTTTCGACATCTCCGCTCACCTTGCCATACAATCCAGTTTAACTAGAGGTAACCTAGAGCCGATTTGATGTTTATCTCTGACCGACTTTTCATACCCGTCTCTATCAATTTCCTCAATAAACACAACTATGAAAATTACTGTCCAACGGTTTTAGAATGACTCCAACAAGATATAATTTAAGGTGATCATAAACTGAATACTTTATATTCAACATGCAACTAACATTATAAAATTATCTAAATGTTAACGGATCAATATAACAGACATTTAGTTTGAATGTATAAGATTTAAATTTAATTTGAAATATATGAGATTTCTGTATTAAATAGAAAAATAATATAAATAAAATAAAAAATAATAATTATGAAGATATGAAAATGTGATATGAGAAAAAAAAGAGTGAATGCTGAGATGATGAGTTGTAGAGGTGAATGGAAGCTGAACACACATTGCGCCGACCCCAGATATTTGGAAACAGGGCAGGGAGATGGTGAAATCAAAATATTATATTGCACTGCATTAGTATTTTGATCATCTTTATTTAATATCCTTGGTATGAAATTATTATGTAAGCAAGCTTTTTCTTTGTATCAAGCTTTCTAACATGGTGACATCATATTTAAATGCGTGAGATACCCATAACATAATAACATTAATATATTATTATATATTTTTAAACTGAAAATAAGAGAGACAACCAGATTTTCCCACATATCTATGTAATTATAAGAAAATATGACTGTCTAGAGAAGAGCACTTCACTTAAATATAATTATTGTTTTCAGGCCAACCACTTGAAATTGAGTTGTTATAACTCAATAAAAACAGGAACAGAACACATTCCTTACAAGTGAGATCTAATCATCTACTTCCATATCGACCTGGTAACAAACTTATTGTATCCACACAGTCTTCCACACAGAAGCAGTAACTAATCAACATTAATAACATCTTTATTGTCAACCAGTAAGGTCGGTTTTTGTATGTGATTGTTGTCAGTGCTGCGTGGTGGACGATACTATCGTATAGTCTCACGATCAAATGGTAAAAGTCGAGCGAGGGAAATAGCTCGTCGAGCCATTCATAAGTGAGTTAGTAATCTGTCATACTAATATACAATTGTGATTGATCCTTATATTTGAGGTTTATTATGATGCATTTAGATTACTAGTTCAACTAGGTCAATAGATTTATACCCATTTTTAGTAGGTACCTAGTTTCCCCTCCCCTGCTAGAATTTGGATTTTCATTTAAGACCGGAACGACTATGTCCTATTTATATCTCAATTAGAACAAAATGTATCTCAATAAGATTATCAATAATTACTTAAATGCATTAGTTACAAAACTAATAAACAAATTACAAGTCTATTTCTTTAACATCTCCAAATGGATTTAAAAGAGCCTACAAATCCTCAAACCGTACTAATGCACAAATTATGTCAATCAGAATAACATTAACATAAAGATTTTAACATTTGCATGATTGCAGTGACGGCTGTTAAACTGATACGAATAGAGCGGTCTGTCCTTGTGTCTGTCCATCCATCTTCATTATAAGAGTATTGTTGAAGTGCTTGTCAACTATTACTTATTACATATTTAGAGTAGGGTCTATAGCTAGCAGAGATAGAGTCAGTACGAATAATGGTCTCACGTCTGTTATAATTATTGATAATAATATAGATACGGATAAGTGTATACAAGACATAAAATAATGTGATGTAAAACTTATTGAAACCTACTATTCGGAACATACATACTACGATTGCTACTACTACTAAAAAGACTACAATTAAGAAAAAAAAAATTGAGAACAATATTATAATACTTCAAATTCAGAAAGATACACGTCGCATAAGACAATCTACCGTTTGACACTAATTTTCTGGTCCCCGGAAGCTTTTACTACTAATAATACGTGGCTAATTATTAATCAGCTGTCACACATATTAAGTTAAACGACAAACGGTAGTAGTAAATCCTTAAATATTACAAAACAAACCAAAGTTATACAACATTATTGAATAGAAAGTAAAAGGCATTAAAATTATCTATTATTACAAACAAATAGATTTCCCTCGAAATGACTTGGTAAAGAAACCACAATCTTTTAAATTCTAGCCGAGAACAAGGAAAGTTAATTTTCATCTGAAGTTACAAAACAAAAAGTACTTGTCAACCGAACACAATGAAAAACTGACGACATTGATTTCTTTGATGGTATGAGAGCCTGGTAGTTTTCCCTGAATTCATTACTTAATTATGCAGTTATAAGTTGTATATTATTTTAGTAAGTTAAGTTTTTATATTATAGTCAATATTATTTCAAGTTAAAAAAATAATATTACATTAGAATCAGTTTTAGTGCGGAAATATAAATAGCGTGATGATACAGATATGCAGATTCGATTAATTATTAAGTAAATAAAAAACTTCACAAACATGACATTTTAAAATTAGGTCTATTTCATCAAACCTTCATCGATATCTTAATGGCTCTTCACTAATTTATGGCAGCATTTAGATTTTAAATGTCACAAAAATTACGTATATTGATCCACTTCATAATTTATGTGATCGTCATTTATGTTAATCATTGTCATCAGATGTTTACTTAAATGACTTATATTATTACATTATGATTACTGTATTAAAATAATAATGCATATTTTTCATATTATAAACCTGAGTTGTTTTCACTAACAAATAACGTAGAGTTATTTGTTAAGAATAAATCAATCAAACAAAAATAAAATTACACCAGTTTTTAAACAATTATCCTCCAAATAGAAAAAAATAATCTAGGTATTTTATAAATATTATTCTCTTTTATAATTAATGTTTGCAAAATTATAACGATACACAGTTAAATGATACGAATAAATCTTCAGATTTGCAAATTGATATTAACTTAAAATATTCAAATTATGTTTTTTTACGTAATAAAAGTCATTAGCAACTAATTGCTTTTTAAGACTATTAAGATCTGGGTCAAGTCATAAGTTTTGGTAAATATATGCAGAAAATAACGATTTATGTAAGAGAGTCTAGATCATTTTGTTTATGATACACAATCAATAGCTGCTCAAAAATTACCAACCGCATTTTTATAGTGTTAGTTTCGGAAGCTTTTTTTTAATACTTAAATTAATATTATTTTTACGTATGTTTATGTAAATGCTCTTTCGTCTAAACTAACAATCCAATGTAGGTTATTAGTATTTAGTATCAAACTTTATAGTAAACTCATATAACCTGCTTGAGTATTGTCCATTGAACCGTTGACGTAACATATGTATATACAACCTTATTTAATTATCACTGTAACTATTGTGCGCTATGGCCGACTCATCCTCTGAAGTAATGAGTATGACATGTGTTGCACAGACGAGCGTTTAAAACGCTGCGGTTGGAACGCTGACCTATGACCTGACTTGGTTATAAGTGCAATGATTTACGAGTATTTAGTATTTATTTGTTATACGTAGTGAGTCCGGAAAATAATTGTTATACAGTAATAGTTCTCGTCAATGATTAGATTGAGAATTTTAGTTACCCTTCACTATATTTGGAAATATAACATCAAACTTAACCGCTAAGTGCTCACTTCTAATACACACCAATTAGGTGTTTATTACACTTGACTAACATTTGTTATAAAAATTCACAGGCGTATAACGATATGTTCCCATTCAGGAAGACTGAATGAACACAAGCTTTAATAAGCTAATAAGTTATATAAATAAAAAACGTTACGATAAAAACACAGGATAGAAAACGAAATTAGTTTCCTTCTTCATAGATAATAATATTTAAAACCTCTTACTGTCAGTATCCTACTTAGGTTTATCTTAATCCGGAGCCACTCGAAGCTTTATAGAAAACACATTCGTTTTCATTACCAAGTAAAAGTTGTGCATACAGTTAACTATTTGAGATAGTAACATTAAAATAAGCTTGAATTATTCAAACGTGATGTTTATCCAAACATCGGATATCACTTTCTATCTTTGTAAACGTTTCCGTTTTAAATCCGTTTCTCAAGTCTGAGCATTTATTATTTAGAATATCTAACATTATAAGAAAAACTTATAGGCTTTATTAGTGGCTAAGTTTGATCTTTATTCACAACATTTGTGCTAGATATGCATTAATTTTCATAAAGTTAACATGATTTCATTAATTAGGCAGTAACCTCAATAATGGCTTATATTTTTCATGTTTAGTTCGATAATACCTACTCAAATAGATTTTATTTGTGGATATTTCGTGTTCTAAATAACTACAAAAAAAACCATAAACCTTTTTAACAACTTTCAAAAAAGAAACGCTTTCTTTGAGTCCGTCTACTCAGCAGTAGAACTTACAGAAGGAAATCCATATCTTTTATTTCTTTTGAACCATACTATCAGACCACCTGCCTAACCTGGACATATTATTATGCCAAAATTAAGACCATGTCGGCTTTTTAGAACCTTGATATGCATAGCACGTGCGAGAAAGTAAATAAAACAAAAGACAGCGGTCAGCCTCTCGTCTTGCTCTCACACCTGACGGAAACTCTGCGCGAGTGTCCACTTGTCTAGTCTAGTGTCATGGCGTCAGTGTCGTAAACTCTGCCTCAGTCCAGTGTAGTCAGTGACCCGCTCGTCTGTAGCGGTACTACATGCGCCGGACCCGCACTTTTACTGGATTGCGCAACACGCACGACAGGTCGGAGTCTGCATAAAAATCTAGCGTCGCCGATACATTCCTAGCTCGTTATGCAAGTGTTCGCGGAAGATGAGTCTTATTGTTTCGGTAATAATAGTTGATGGTAAAAAGAACTCTGACCTTTACTCGCACTACTAATTTGTTAGGAAAATCCAAAGTCGATTTCTTGGAGTATAAGTACCTACCTCTGGTGTGATCCCACGGCAGTTTATTTTTAATAAATATAACGGAAACAAAATTTTATCATAATTTAATATTACATTATTTTCATATACCATGACATGAATTAATTTCAAAAAATAACAAGACAATATTATGACACACTTATTTCGAGCGAGTATTTTGGTGTCATCATCATATCAAAACCCGGTAACCAACTCAAAAAATGACCGTAATTTTAAAATTAGTAAGTAATGTTGTAAAACATTTTACCGCTAACACAGGCCGCAAAAAAATAATCGATATTACCGGTCGGTTATACAATATGACATTAGGCGGTTAGTATCAAAACGATCGCTTCGCGCTATTTATCGCGCACGATAGCTGGTCACGGAAAGAGGCGCACTCTACTCATAGAAGCATCTTCGTGAAGAATTGCTTGTTTTATAAAAACTCATTTGGGAAACACGCATATATTGCGCTAGTTTCATGACAGCGAGCTGAAGGTTTAGAACTACAGTTGTAATAGGATGCTACACGAGAGCACAATGGGATGATAAGGAAAAGATGTAAAAATTAAATCTACATGTCGCATAATGAATGTGCTCAGTCTTGGTCAATAGTAGAGCTTTTAGTGTTAATGTTTTATACAAAGCTAAGAAGAAAAATTGTGCCACAAGAAAGCTTTGTTAAACTCGTAATAGAAAGAATATAGAGAATAAAAACATAATATAGAATGGAATAGAATATATAATAGAAAAATGTAGTGATTGACACATACCCTGAACATTGCAATGGGTAATATAATACCGAGGAATTTTGATGAGCTACTTCCAGTGTGTAGTAGATGTAACTAGCAACAATGTTCGTAATAATATACAAGTACTATACCAGGCTTACAGTTTATAATAATTAGGGCATACAATTCTAAAGACAAATCTGGTTTGGCTAAAAAGTGGAATTGTAAAATGCAATAACAACAATACATTTTTACCGCACTACATATATAACTACACGCGAATTATTTCGATATACTCGTACAATGTATGGAAATGAACAATTTGCTGCATAATTATTTATTTGGATTACTTTAACTGACTTAAAGAGATCACAATGTATTAAATTTGAGTAATTTATGGTTCATTAGTTTTTGAACCTACAAGTTCTGATTATTACCGTCAAGTTAACACGAAACATTAATCGTATCATGTTAACTTACAGCTTACAGTAGTGTCTTACTGTTTAATTATTTTTGCGAACATTACGATCGTAAATAAATCGAGGGCAGCTCAATTGTCATCCGGTTATAAACAACATTTTTCGCATCAAAAGTGATTCATAGCGCTATTCATTATGTGTATAGCACCACATTAATTTTACAATCAATGAATCCATTCATCACTCAGCAATGAAGGAGTAACTAATTATTTTAGACGGACAGTTTCAACCGTTTCGTACGAAAAACTATTGCACATCATATTTGACGTAATTACTTACACAAGTAATAATATTGCACCTACATACTAACTTCAATATTCCAATTAATAGATACTATTTCAAGGCACACACTGACTCTACTGACACAATTTCTCACGGGCTTGCTTAATTTGTCCCTACAAGGGATGTGCAAAACAGACATAAACCAGTCCTTACGAGATTCAAAAATAAGCCCTATCACCTAGCAATAAGGTTCACATAGATACTAAAGACAAACTTGCAAATAAGATGCGTATGGTGTAATGAACACATTGTCCAAAGACAAGAAATCGTTCTAAGGTGATATTGCATGTGTCTCTAATGTATTGTGGAAATTTTTAAACAATAGCAAACAATTGTGTCGCTCCGACAGAGTATCGCTAATTGTAATAAGTTACGAGACCTACTAATGAAAATAATTAATTGAGTTATAAAATAAAAGTAAATTATTTATAGGTATGTTAATCTACTTTTAAAGTCTCAATTAAATATCGACTCTTGGTATAGTAATAAAATAGAGCAGCGGTCGTATTTGTTAAATTACTAATCTACGTACTTTCTTGACAATTGAATTATTTGTTATAAAAGTCGAACAATATTTCGCCCATTTTATGATATAATTATCAGCTTATTTTGCTTTTTGCGTTAGCTGCAATATTTTATCACAATAAATCTTATCTTCATAGAAATTGGTAAATTTATCATACCTTGGATGTACTTCAACTCTGAGGACTTCATCTCCAACTTGCAGGTTCTCCGGTATCCTCACGAACCTTAGGTACTCTCCCACTGGGTAGAAATTACAACCTGAAACAACACATTTAACTTTATTGTATCTCAGTTCAAGTATTTACAAAAAAGATTCTAGTTAGTTTCAGAGATTTTACTATAGTCATTATGTACATTTATAGTAGATAGAAATTTAAACTTACAACTCCACACGAACGTAAACAAAATCATCAGTGAAGGTACTCATCAAACTTACAAATAAGACACTACAACAACTGAAGAGGCCATAGCAACAGAAACATTCTTACAAGAAAACATTCAACATTATCCATTATGCGCAAACATATAAACATACCTTCGAAGACAATGAAACAAAAAGCAAGCGCCGTCCGAGACAATCAGAATAGTGGTAAAACTAATTATTCAGCTTACAACACTGTCCCACAAATGGACCCTATTCAATAAAGCAAGGCTATTGTTGAGAAGGGGAAAACTGGCTGTGATAGGTGAACGTTTAACTGTACTTATAAATGTTCTATTAGTTAATACCTATGCTTACGATATCACAGATATATCTTTCGTCATAATCATTGAAATGAGATCTAACGAAAGAGATCTCGACGCTAAATGCTTTATAAAACTTTGATCTTTAAAAATAATTAAACCAAGAAACCGTATAAAATTATTGACCACAGGCTTGAATAACATCTTGTTAGAAATAGTTACAAATTTCGATTCCAAGATACATTTAAACGGTCTCAATAAGCGAAATTGATAGTATCTTTGGCAACCTAATTATTATAACAGGATTGCACATCAAAACTGCATTGGAATTACTCAAGGTATAACAAAATGATCCAAAACTTCCTCATTGATTTCCATTATATCAACAATGAGCGCAATTGCGAGACAAATCGCATCTTGCAGCTGTCATGGAGTATTTTCCCATAGATCGACAGTTTCACAATCACAACGCTTGAGTAGAAAATGATGGTTTCATTGATGGCTTGCAATCCACCCGTGAAATCCGCATCTTTTGTCGCATGTGATTTGAATTTTTCATTCGTAGTATTATTCAAATCTGTTACGTCACTGAAGTGTTGAGTAAAAAAGTTTCATCAATTTAATCAAAGAGCTCGTAATTTGAAATTAATTAATGTTATTCTATAACACCATTATCAAATCGAAATTAGGAAACAAAACTTTAGTTATTAAGAAATGTAATTTACTAAAATTAGGTAAGACCGTAAGAAGTTATTGAATAGATTACTGCAAAAAGAAACGTATTTCTTAATTTAAAAACATCAGCGTAAAAGTAAAAATATAAAACGAAATGAGGGTTTAGGTAAAGAAGAAGAAATTAGCAATAAATCAAGTGACAGTTGTGACTATAATTAACAAATTAGATAGCATGATAAATTACGTTGACCTCTTATAATCAAAACAAAACACCGCTCAACCAACTAATTGCAGTAAGTCGGCACTTGCATAGAAACTCCACACAATAGCAATTCTAACGATAATAGCTGTTACCGCACACATCACAATTACTATGACTAATTTTGTATAAACTTTATCTACATTAGCAAGCTTTTCATAAATGCATTTAAATTTATATTTACGGACAAATTTTGGTTCATTCCTCTTTTAACTGCTTTTAACTAATGAATTGCTATCACATGGCTTTATAGAAAAAGTCAATGCTTTAGGTTTCTCTTATATACCTGCATGTTCATCACAAAATGATCTAGTATATAGAACAGGATAATCTACAAACCCAATTAACGTGAAAGGTAGCATTAACTTAAAACTAGAAATAAAAATCTCACGACTAATGACAATACATTAACTGCTATATATTATATAAGACTTGTTAATCCATTAAAGTAGTTTGATAAGTATCACACTGAGACAGTACCTAAGTAATAACAATGACTTTCGATATTTATTGGGACCATATTTCTATTCTTTTTGTCCGATCGTTCTTTGTTGCCGGTATCACCCAGTTCTAGGTAATACATTTTACTCCTTCTAAGTAATCGCAGTTATTAAGACAGCAGGAAATGTATTGACAGATACGTCATCGTTAGTAACAAACGGAAATATTATTTGACGATAGGGAAATTTGTATTTTGGGCATAACATTGACTTGTTGATTTTTTTATGTCTAACTAGCAGTAGAGTAGCAGTAAGCTTGTAGGCAAAATAACATTTTGATCGATGCACAAATAAGTTAGGAGACAAAATATAATCAAAATTTTACCAACAAATATAGAAAGAGTGTTTATTTAATTTCTTTAAATAACACAGTACTAACGATTTTAATAGCATATAATATTAATGTTTATTTAACAAATAAGATAACACTAAACGAATAAACTGATTTATAATAAGAAGCAATATAAAATAATCATAGATGTAGGTCACTCATCGTGGACACCTTTTATAACTGTCTATCAGAAATTGAACGAGAATCCATGTGACTTTATATTCAAAAATATTTTTATTTTACATTTGTTCTAATGTGTCTTTAATCTTTGACAACAGCAATAAAGACAACAACAAACAAATTAAAGCGTGTGATCCCCATATTATGGAGGGTTCTCATACGTCGATGTTCGGATGGAATACTGTAAAGTATGGGACTAGCGGGACGCGAGCGGAGGCTGCAAACAATGCCGACTTATTGCTGCTAAAGACAGTGCTTGGCTAGATAATGTAGCTTTCAAACGAGATACAAGTGATTTTTGTTTTACAATGGTGAGTTTGTTAGCAAAATTATGGAGACGATTTAGAGAAGTATCAATGTATGTTGTAATTGTTAAAGTTTCTAATCAGTTTTGATTTATTTCAGCAGTTAAGGTTGCGGAAATTGTGGGTTCTTGACTTTTCTTTAAGAACAAAAACAGAAAAATTGGCTAAATACTTTCCCTTACATTATTTCACATACTCACAAATATACCAATTGTTCAAAAGACGTAATATTCAAAACGCATACAATAAAAAGATGCAAAATATCCAAGATATTGCTGACTTAATGCAATAAAGATGCTATCACTGGCCACCTGCTGATCTTTTCTCAAAAGATAAGGTAAATGATTGTTGAACTCAGCCAATGTAATTTACAGCAATCAAAGATAAAATTTAAACATTCTTAACTCATGCAAAAAATCAAACAATAATATGCAATTTGATTTGATTCCGATCTGAATATGTGCTGTGGGAACACTGTTATGACTGAATAGTCAATATTTTTTACCAAAATAGTCAAGCACAGAAGTACAACTTTATACAACTAACTTAAGAACAAAACAAGGGGATAAGGTAACTTGTAAATCACAAAAAGGAAAAGTCATGTTTAGTAAGATTATGTCAGTAAGTTTTTAAATTTATCTAAAGAAATCAAAATCTCATGGAATTTTAAACCCTAGAAAAGTAAAGTATCTTGCCGTTTATAAAAGCCGGACAGTCAGATAGAAATTTAAAAAAAAAAAAATTGTATAAAATTGGCGTTTGCTCGTAACTCATAGGTTGGCAAACGAAACAAACAAAGTAAAGCTTTTCAAAATAAAAAGGTTGAAACAACCCTAAATAAATAAAGAACATTCAACTGAAGTTTACTCATATGTTCTTTTTTTGCTCTAAGTGAACCTTCTGAACTATCATGTCAGTACAGGTGCAGGTCTCAAGGTGGCGGAACCCGTACTTCCGCGACCATTGTTTCTTTATGGGTTAGAATAGCGGGCTTCAGTGTTAAAGTTCCTATTAAACAGAGATTTTTTATCGAGACTAAATTGTCTTGAGAAGCCAAGTAACAATGTAAACATCATGTACAATGATACTTTGGAATATTATATATTTTTAGAACCAATTTGCACAAATTAAGGAGTTTCGTGGTGGCTTAACTTTTATAAGGACATTGAACTACGACTAATGACGACCTCCGTGGTCGAGTGGCGTACGCACCGGTTTCAAGGTGTCGCTAGCTCTGAGGTCTCGGGTTCGATCCCCGGACGAGTCAATGTAGAAACAAACTTTTCTACATTGCCTCGGGTCTGGGTGTTTGTAGTACCTTCGTTGTTTCTGAATTCCATAACACAAGTGCTTTAGCTACTTACTTTGGGTTCAGAGCAATGTATGTGATGTTCTCCGCAATTTGTTTTTTTTTTTTTAACTAGGTTTTAAGCACCAATTAAGTGTTACTAAAATCTTAAAACTTATCTATATGTTTTAAATATACATAAAACCATGTAAGTCCCTACGTCAATAATAATATTATTTTGCCTGTTTATTGAAAAATAATTCGGGTTTGGACGATTAACTTCCGATCGACAAGCTTTCATTTCATGAGCAAGAAGTCCTGACTTAGTGAAAAACAAGCGCTTGGTTTTTCAAGAATTAGTACCTAAATATTTTTTTAAGACCACGATATTTTTGTACATACGCAGAAGATGAGGGAATATTTGAGTTCCTACATTTTGAAAATAAAGAAGAGTTCATTAAAACAATAGCACTCGGCACGTTGCGTGCCGGTATGCAACAGTTAACATTCTTCACGCAATTACAACATAATGGCGCTATTCTTGTTAAAACGATACCATCGCTTACATTTTGTACAATACATGTCAGTAACCAAATAGCCATATTATAATGCTGATTGCGATCGCCGAGTGAATGATCTAGTTGAGTTTTAAAGTAGACGGTTACAAAGATACCAGTGGCTAGCAATAGATAAAGAACATGGAAATGGTTCATGTAAAAATATATTTTAATTTGATGCATCAAAGTTTCGTCAAATTGCAGTTTTCTTTTATCGTGGGAGAGTGAGCGGATAGTTTTATTTAAAAAAAAATGTTCCACCTGACAGCAACTTAATGGAAATTAATATCTATTCATTACCCCATTATCACATAATGTTTAACATAAACGTTTTTTATTAACACGAAAAACAGTTAATTTTCATATTTAAATAAATTGGTGTTCGATATTGTAATCGGTCATTATAACACGTATCTACTTATCGCGATTCTTGATACAAAATAAATCCTTAAATTATGTAACATCGATATTGCAGCCATCTTCCAAAACATTGCACTAGACAATAATTATAGATTGTATAAGTTACAAAATGTATATTTCTAAGATACTTCTTTTGCTAAGTAAACAGCTGATATTAGAGAGTAAACGTAATAATGCAATCGAATTAGATATTGCATTAGTGTGTATGCACTTAGACAAATATTGCAAAATAATGGATCTAGATTTATGTCAATGCGATTCAAAGTTCTGTAATTTTGTTTTTATAGAAGTAGATAATGAAGTTGTAACGAGCAGTTTATTGTGTTTGTTTGATTGAATGATAACGTTATTGTTGTTTATAACAATAAAAATAATAGTGTCTCTAATTTTGTGTAACTTCCTATTGTCAGTGATATTATTACAAGTATTATCTAAATGTCGTCTTTTTTTTAACCCCCGACGCAAAAACCACGGAATGTTATAAGTTTGATGAGTCTGTCTGTGTGTGTGTCTGTAGCATACTACCGAACTCATGTACCGATTTTGATTTTTTGTTTGAAAGGTAAATGAGTCGCGGGTGTCATAATTTGTGATGATCGGTTCAGTATTTTGAAAGATATTAACAATATTTTTTTTTTTTTTGGGGTTTCTGAAATTTTGAAATTCAGTTATTAAGTCATTTTTACATGTACTGTTTCTGTAACCGTTGCTACACCATATTTTAATAACATTCTAAGATACAGACTAATACGGAGTAAGTGTCAATCACCCTGGCGAGAGTTTAGCGTGACTGGAGGTGGCGCTAACTACGCCTGTTCCCAGGCATTACATATTATTACATGAAATAATCACGAGACTTCACATCACGAGCTCTTACTTCTAGGAACGATGTCTTAAACATATAGGTATATGTTTTATTTATTAGGCTTATGTAATGGGTGCATTTTTTTTATTACATTATATTCGCAATACTAAATCCAACGGATCTACCCATAATGTAAAAAATATAAGGTGTTTTTAACATTTATGTGGTTTAATCGTAGCTGTACAAAAACATTTAGTTTGTAAAGCTGTTTATCTATACATATAATAAATCTGTAGAAAAGTCATTTTTGTACATTGAAGAAATTTAAAAAAAAAATAGCCAGCGTGTTAAAGGATAACTAACAGAACCCATTTCCATCATTTTTGAAATTTTTGTCTGTTTGTCTGTTTATCTGTTTGTCTGTTTGTCTGTTTATATGTTTGTTTGTGCACGCATCACGTAAAATCTACGAATTGAATGCAGACAATGTTTATATACAAAAATTATACACAACTTGAGGTATAACTTAGTTTTTGTTTCATCGAAATCGGTTCACTCTATCAAAAGATATAATTAATTTAGTGAGTTCAAGAAGTTAAATATTACAACACGCAATTCAGTACAGTATGTCTATTCTGTAAATAATTTCGGTATCGAGCTTCACCTAAGTGACAATAAAGCTCAATTTAAAAGTGAACCCAATTGGCCTTGATTTAGAATTCAAATTCGAGAATACGTATTTGACATCTCACCGCGGATTCCGCTGTCGAGACATGAAAATAATGTTACAGAATAACACTACAATACTTGCATTACAACTGTCTTTTGCCGGGGGTCAGATTTCATGTTATAGTATCAAACATAAACTACTTAATCGAATGGTGTAAAAAATTGAGAGGTGGTTTTCAAGAAATCGTAGATGGTTGTTAGCTATGTTGAAACATGCTATTGAATCTAGCTGATAAGGGGAGGAGCTTTAAATTTCCAAAATCATTTTCTCAACTGCACACATAAATTGGCATTATTGACAGATCAAAAGATAAACAAGAGGGTAACCATGGCAGACTGAGGTAGCCATAGCAATCTTCAATTTGATTAGAACCTATATTTTAGTGAACTAGCTATCGAGGTAAACAGCTTGGCGGTTGAACGATTGGAAATGAGTGATGTTGCTGCAAGTTCAAATCCGGTTGTTAATGTTTGTATTTTTTTTCATGCGTCCATTTTCTTATTAAGTTTGAATTTTTTGATACCCAAGTTCAAATCTCAGTAGAGATAACTCTTTTTGTGTTTTACTAACGTATCTTTTTTAAGTAAAAAAATATTTGTAACATTTTGTTGTATTTTTAGTCGCAATAAACGACATCTTTAAGTCGTGATTTTTTTCTCAACCGATATATAAACTTACAATTATTTAGTGTTTGTATTTACTAATCTCCGTAGGTAAGTTTGTTCCTCATTGCTGATCATGAAGGAACAAACGTGCATGGCATGTACCGTAAAGTGATTCAGGCGTAAATGTCCTGGCCATTTGCTTGGAAATTTACGCATTCGCTGACTTGAAAACGTAAGCTTCCCCATAGATAACTTTATAGTTGGTTAAAAACTTTAATCCACTTTTAAACTATTTTTCCAACATAATGTGTAATGTTTTCTATTGGTCATCCATATTATATTCCATGGACAAGATCTTTTTGTATTTGTTATTTATTTTCTTTTACCCAAAAACCCAATGATATTTTTATCACACAATCTTTAGTATGTACTACCTCTTTAATATTCTTGCTTCTCATGTAGGTTTTTATGCGTACATGATATTTTATTTATGTGTTTAAATTTCATAAAGTTTTTGTACCCTATTACCGGAAGGTTGGGCCAAAACCCTAAATAAAATAACTTTCTATCGCATTCTCTACATTTTAAAATATATACGTACGGTATTTAAGCCCATCACCTTATGCTGCACCTTACACTTAATAAAGCGAATTGTACAGGATACAGCCTCTGACTTTAATCAGGGTAGAATGAGATTGTCCTTGGACAGCTATTACTTAATCTTTCCAAACAAATAATTTTAAACACAGTTTTGGTAATATTCTGCCACTGCGCCTCTCAAACCGTACGTCAACTTTTTGTAACTACCTCCTCTTTCAGTTTCATGGGTCTCATGTCAGTCACTGCCTATCTGATATCCACTCTCAATTTAACGGCGTAGTTCAATTTCGAGGTTTCGCACCAAAACCTCGCGTCCTGTAGTCTCACTAGGGACTACGGTACCAACGAGAACTATAGCATAAAAAATGGACTAATTTGTTTTTATGGATTCGGTTTTTGGGTGCCCTTTGCCATTTACTGCCTAGAGCGACAGCTGCTTTCACTTTAACTCAGAGTTGGCGCTGCCAGTAGACTCAATACCAAAACATTGACCTTCAATTATTGTAACCAACTGGGTAAAGCACAAAAGAGAAAACATACTACATATATAAAAGAGTCAGTTCAAAACTGCCCAAGGTAGACATATTTTGGACATTGACATCGAAAGCCACCATGAAAATGATAATTTTTTCTCACGGTTCTGGACTTGGAAGATAAATCTAAAATTTTTAAACAAAGTAGCATCAAAACCATACCTTAAAATTTTTAGAGGTAAGCTAATTATATAATTATGACGATGGTACTTTTTTATTTTGAGACTTTATACAAACAGCAACATTTGTGACAAAATTTACTCGGCAGTAGGCAGTTCGTGTTAGTGGCCCTCTATATCACAGTCAAATATTTATTCATAAAGATGAATGATAGGTATATAAGCGAACAACGTCGCGGGTACAGCTAGTTTAAAGAATATAATTACGAATATGGTTTAATTTTGACTTCAGCTAAGTCTGTATTTACCAAGTTTAAAGTGTCAAAAATGTACTTCTTACTTTAAGTTCCAGAAGCAAAACAAGAAACACAACAATAAATAATTTATCAAAGCATTCAACATCTCCGTCTAACCTTCTAAAGTCTGACCCTATAAAGGCATAAGCCAGCACAAGAAAATCTTTTTTTTTGTCAGAATCCGTTACAACAGTTTGGATTCATTTCAGATACCTATTGCCCCGTTACCTTATCATCCCACAAAAGTATCACACAAAGCCTTCAGACCGCTAGGTGCCTCCCATCGCGACACTGAGATATTTGCTGTGCATTGTGACATATAATCAGTAAACTACAGCCTTCGAGTACCAGCTGCTATCCAGGTCGCAGGGAGGCTTTCTCTCTTTCACTAAGATGACTTATCTCTCCCTATTTGTTACTTTCATATCCTTTCAAATACCGTTGTTTGTTTTTATTACCGTTATTGTTTAAATAAATTTTAATTGATATGAATTGTTCAATAGTTATCTATAGGTTCCTAGTTGAGTACCTACCTGCCTAAAGTCGGATTAAACTGCCGGATTTTTAGCTAACTGTATAATTTGATATGGCAAAAACCGTTGATCTTTTTAATTTTTTTAAGTGTGCTACAATATCGCATTGGGTTTAGCCTGTAAGGATATTTGTAATTTTATTAGAAGGTAAACTAACCATTTTTTTAACAGATGTCATTTTTAATTTTGACGACCTCCGTGGTCGAGTGGCGTACGTATGTAGAAATTTTCTACATTGCCTCGGGTCTGGGTGTTTGTGGTACCTTCGTTGCTTCTGAATTCCATAACACAAGTGCTTTAGCTACTTACTTTGGGTTCAGAGCAATGTATGTGATGTTGTCCGCATTTATTATTATTTATTAATTTAAGCCTTGTATCTAACCCACTGTACATATTAAATGGTGCCCCCACTAAATTGTAGATAAATTTGGCAAAAAAAAAATTTTTTCATTATCTTTCTTTTAAATCTTTTTTAGTCTAAAGATTTAAGTAACCACTAACATTATTATTGTGAAATTCTCACAGATCGCAAATTATAGTACATAGTAAATAGTTAAGAGCTGTATTCATAAAATAACGTAACACAGCAACAGACGCTAATTTGCTGACCTTTTGCTCTCCCAAATATTAGGCGGTTTTTATTATGTGGCCGGACAGATTAGAAAGTGAAATAACTTCCTGTACGCCATAATCACTGTAATACATGTGTAGGTGGTATGTTATGTTGAAGAAGCCCTTCAAAAGTGATTTGACTAGTTTAGTGAATAATTTGGGATGTATCCATGGCAACGTAATGATTTGGCTTTAAAAGGCTTGTTATTCATCTATAAGTAACTAAATTAAGAGCAAATTACGTTTTGCTGGCTTGAATTCAAATATGAACATATACAAATTTTATAAGCGATGCATTACTGTATGTGATGTATTTACGTAAGAAGTTACTTAGTTAAAAAATCAACATATTAAATGTCACGATTAAATTATAAATTTTGCATAGAATTCGGAAGTTAATACTGAAGATCAAATGCGGAAGTTTGAATAAACATAAGTAGAAAATTCAGAAGAAATGTTATAATATTAATATCATAGTTTTGAATATCAATACAAAAAAAAATTGTTTAATATCGGTCCGCATATCTACATTGCTAATTTACATATTTTGGAATGAACTCATATTAATTTATATCGTTTTATCAATGGTTTTCTTTCATAAAAATGTCATGACTTATGTAACAATGTTTAGATCCAAAATCACTATAATTATCAAACTTCAAGACTATTACTTTCAACGTTTCGACGCCAAAAATACATAGAAAAGTTCTATATAAAAAATAATATTATATTTCAACAAACATCAGTATGCCACAAATAGATTCACAACCTAACACGACTAGCGACTGCGGCTGACCGCTGTCCGGTCCGGCGACTTTCGATTTTTTCTCCGACTCTCGCACAATTAGTGTTAGCTCGACTAATATCCGTTATTATGTCACCGTACTGTTCCGATACGACTAGTCTGTAACACGTGGTTCCGAGTGTAGCTTACCTTTAAGGGATACTATGTTTGTAATGTAGTCATACTATGTTTGTAATGTAGTCCTGTGTGCGAAGGCTGTAAGATGAATTAAATTGTGTCGGTTTCAATTTAATCAGATTAATGAAGAAAGTTTTAAACCCAGTTCATCACACTCATGTTTTACAGCACCGCATTATAGGTCTAGCTTTTGATATTACGCTGAGCATTAGATATTATGTTTTTTGGCGGACACCGGTGTCCTCTGAGGCACTCAAAGACTTAAATAGTGTAGCTTTTATTAATACCCTACTTACGATAACTTTAAATAAAAGCTAGCCTAAGTACTGACTTAGTCATGTAGCTGTTATTAATTCAGGAAGTAAATTAATTAATAACAGTAATCAAATAATAACTAAAATAATTATAGTCGTAATTATAAATAATTAACTTCTATATAATTCAGATTTAAAAAACTATTTTTGAATAGCGCAGAAGCATTATTAAACACCACAATCATTTATAAAGACCTCAAAATTATAGGCCACAAAACTCTCTCCTGATCAAAATGCAATAAATTTTGATTGACATAATCAATGGCATAATTAGTCCAATTTAAAACAGAGCTGCTACTAATAGACAGCACTGTCACGACACGACACGATAGACACGATAGACGGACGGACTAATTAGTGAGTGTCAGTGGAGCGGGGACTCGAGTGACGGAGACTACGGTCTGATAACCAGCCATCTTTATAGCTAAGAGACTCGATCTAGACTTCACTTTGTAGACGAGTTTAAGTTTTAAGTTAAAGTTTCCGTTTTCGGATGATTTGAAAATTAGAAGACTATTGTCTAGTATGGAAAAGCTGGTACTGATAACAAAAAAAGATCAACTTACTTAAATTTGGGAAGGTGAGAAGGAATCCAAAACTGGAAAAACGGCAAAGATATTTTCTAATTCTAATATAACCGTTCAATTTACTTTTTAATAAAATAAAAATACAAAGAGTTAAATTATAATCATTCACTGAACTCAAAAAACTCGATGCTCTGTGATGAAGACTAGAATGCAGTATACTGAATCACAACAGAAACTCATTAATGACACCTACTAGATCATAAAGCTGTATTCTTCCGATACTAAAGGCGTCCATAATACAGTTATTATGTCTTAATCTATTCCTCATTTATTTAACTCTATATTTCCTCAATATACTAAAATTAGCTGTCAAGATTCAAAGACAAACGATTACTATAATGATATAAAGAAAAAAACTAAAGCAGAAATGAAGAGTAATCAAGGTTGCAATCAAGACTCTGCAGAGGCTCTAAACCTGTAGTCCATTATATAGTGTATAATAAAGCTTGAGTAGCAAATAAGAACTAGATAAGAAATATTAAAATTTCTTTTAGATAAACTCTAAAATAGTGGTAACGTGGATGTGTCCTTAACACGAGGGTTTCTAAGGAAATAGTTGCAAAAACAAAACACAAAATAAGGACTGCGTTCAAAATATACTTTTCTAATTTAAAATCGAAATATACTTACATGCAATTGTTTTAAATATTATTGTATCACACCATATCATTTAACGATATTCGTGTACAATCACATAAAAAAATCCACAACATACCAAAAAAAACGGTTTTCTTCAACAATCACTTCAAAAGAAATTTTGCTAAATAATCCCTTATTATCAAAAACGTTGAGAGCCCCTGGCCTAACTGGTACCGGTAGAAATCGAAACGTAGGTCAGGCCCGTTATTATATCATCATAAGGTTTTTGACCTTGCGATCAAGACAGCGAGAGATAGATGACTTTTACTTTTTTGGAAACTCATTTCCATATTGTGTTATGAGTGGTGGATGAAGCTATTTACGTTTTTCTATGTACGGTTATATATTTATCATTAGTCATGTGAAGAGAAGCGATTAGCAGAGTTACAGTAGTTGTGTGTTAGTTTTATAACATTATTTTATGTAGAGTAATTTCTTTGTCGGTGGTTCTCAGAAGTAATTAAAACAGTTTACGACTAAATGTCGTGGTGGCTTAGCGGTTCAATGCCCTATTTTGTACACAGAGTTGCAGGTTTGATTTCGAGCTGGTTCAATTTTTAAAAGAAAAAACAGCAGAAAAATGCTGCGTATTGTCGAAAGAGTTGTTGTCCAATGTATGTTCTTTCCTGGCTTTTAATTATGAATTCGTTCTAAAATTGTTTCTTTTTGCTCATATCGTCAATCAACATTGCCTACTGGATAGCACAAATGCCTCGGGATAAACCTACACATTACCTACAAGTAAAAACTGGTTAACAACACCATTAAGCTGCTTGATGTGTTCCGTGCCACGGCTTTATTACTTCCTTCACACTTACAAGGAAGACGATACTTAGTATTAATGCATTTTCTATAATAAACTAACGTTTATTTAGTAAATACTGCAGGTGTTGTAGAAACAACATTCAATGATCAAGGAAATAAAACAATGTGGCGATGTGATAATGTTTGGTGGCCATTCCATTCATGATGTAAATTCCCATTGGTTTGTGTGTGGGATGTTTTAAAGATAATTATTTAGTCGTTCGGTCTTGGATTGTTGATAAGATAGAGAGTAAAGGAAATTGTCTCATTTTGTTAAAACTACTTGTCGTCTTAAAAAGGAACTAAATATGCACTGTTTTAATTAATCATTGTTCAATTTCGTGCAGGGAATGTATCAGCAAAACTACATGGAAATGTAACTAGTTGCACAAAAAAATATGACAGTGATTATAATACTTACATGTAAAACATCGGTTTTAATTCCGCGACTTTTTGCTCACTATTCCGTCCAGGAAACGAACCCGCCAATATTATTTAGGATACAATAAAAAGAAATCTAAACGTCGGTAATTTCTTAGGTTAAACAAAAAAGAATCGATGTGTCTCGGACACAACGGCTGTACGTCCTTAAATTTCACCAACATTAGATTTGCTAAACGCCAATGATTCACACGCTTTCACGAGCCAATCATTTGCATACTTTTTTGTAATTAATTTTACGGCAGTAGGCATAAGGTTCGTCGGTGTAAATGCCAATGAAAGTGTAAATGGATTTTTGAGATCGTGCCAAAGACTTAATTGATTGATTCAGTTTGCAATTATTAATTTGTGAAAATAAAATGTTAAAGATAAAGACAGTCTTCATTACAAATTGATATCGTAAATCAACTGTTATATAGTAGCCATATTTATTACTTGATTTATTTATTTGAGTTCTTGATTTATCGGAATCAGAAAAAGTTATAGAACAGAAAGTTTAACGGCCAAAACATTACACGCAAATTTCATACGTACATATTCATAACAACAATATTTACAAAATTAATTTACGTACAAGTTTCTTTTTAATTACTGTTCAGTGTCTGTCCGAATATTTATTATTTCTCTTGACTAAAATATTTATTATTAGTATTATACTTGTTCATTTAAGGATTAGTATCTTATTCAAATGCCATAGATCACAAGAATAGTGACGCCACACTAATCTGAACTTTCAACTGGATTGGACGTGCTCTCGTCGCTTTCTTACGAACTATTAAGTTATATATTATATTTAGTTATATAATTTATTTAATGATAATTTATTTTAATTTAGAGGTGAAATATTAATTTTCTTGTATTTTATTTTATAGACCGTTTAATTTATTTACATTGATTTTATGATTCTAATGTTATGCGTTACATTTATTACACTACAAGGATTGACTTTCTTCTATAAACATACAAAACGAAGGGCTTTATGGTTTCCTTTAAAAAAATGCTTTTTATTAACAAGTATTAAGTTGTGAAACTGACCCTGGCGACACGTATAACGGACGAAGTCTACGGCTGGACCAATACCTCACCGAACTCGAGGTAGAATTGGGTCGCATAAACTGGCACATTTTGGGGTTATCTGAAGTCCGAAGACAGGGGGAGGACACGATAACCCTTGAGTCAGGTGACCTGTTCTACTACCGAGAAGGTGATAGGCCCTCCTAGGGCGGTGTCCCGGGTGTTGTGGCGCAAATTGGGAGAGGCCTATGTCCAGCAGTGGACTATGATTGGCTGAATGATTGATTAAGTTATGTTTCAAAGATCTACCTATAAGTTTTAATTTACAGGTATTTAACATTAAATCCATTTCCTAAACGTATAATACGATACATTTATGTATCATACGGAATCTTGATTAAGATTGAATCTACAATACAATGAAGTGTAAAAGCCCGAAGCGTTGTATTATATTATTCCCTTCGCTTACAAAATACATGAGGCTCCGTCACGCTCGGCCTAACTGAACGAGCAGAGAATTAATAATCGTTATACTTCGATGGCGATATTGTTTTATATTACTGTTAAGGTACATATGAACTTGATTAGTAGAGACGATAATTTCTTGATTAGCTAACAAAAGAAGCTTAGAAAATGAGGTAACAAAACATAATATATAATTATACATGGATAATTACTGTCCAGAAAGCCGTATTTTGGTCGAATAGAGTTCAAGCCAGTGTGCAGTGGCAATATTTTTCATACGACAAGGCGTAATTTATCTTCGTTATTAAATAGTTTTATGAATATTATATAGGAGTAAGAAAAGCAGTAACCCCCTGGTTCGGGTCCTCAGCGAAAATAACAAGACCTAACAGAAATCCTAAAACGTTATATCTCACAAATCAATCAACGATGTATGCGATCATACATATTTTATAAATAACACACATTCTCAAAATACGAACGCAATCTTCGAAATCAAACGTCTTTAAAGTAAAGCACGCATCCAATAGTCTCTAGAATGCGGACGTCAGTGCGAGATGTTTTTGTACGACAGTCAGCTGTTTTATCATGACCGGCGCATGCGCGGTGTGCTCCTCCGTTTTTGCGCCGAAGCCAACGACCTGCGCGCGCATGTGTAGAGGGAACAGAGCTAGGAATATGTTAGAATCCCGGTTTGTGTGATATGAGCTGAAAAATTATGTTTATGCGTTTTTTGTAGTGCAGTTTTTGTAAGTTCTCGCTTTTCCTAGGTTCATGTTTTTGTTTAATACTTACCTGTCGGTAACTAAACTCTATATCAGTTTAAATTGCAGATATTATCTTATAAATAAAAAGATAAAATTACATCAGACAAATGTGACATGAAACAAGTAAAAAAGTTACTAATTTTAAAGCATATTTTTTTAAAACATGGATAATTTTGATAAAAAAAAGGTTTTTGGACCGCACGAAATTAAAGTTTTATTTTTAAAACACTATTTATTACGAGTTGTTAATATATGCATACACTATTTTACACGGTTTTATATACTTTTTCAGTTATCGAAAGTACTGTAGTATGTAAAGATATACGTTAGAAGACAAAGTATTCGAATGATTTATGCGTTTTACCTAACTCGACATGACACAGGAAGTATATTGTCAAACTGTAATCTACAATAGACAACTGGAATGATGGCGTCTGTCACTGAGATTGATGACCAACGACGTCACATAACATGTGCTTCAGGAAGTAAGCCCACCAATGATCAACAGAAGCACACCTGCTGAAATACACCTTATTCGAAAAGATTTAGAGACGACATTTGAAAATCAGTCTTCTGTTACATTGACATTTGATTGAGATATAAGTAATAATAGTCGTTTGTGTAGCAAATTAGTCATCATACTATAATTTTCTTGTTTTCTTATTGATTTTTCACTTCTGAATCATAACTTTTCCTTTTATATTAAGTATGTATTTACTTGTAATGTTCTTCTTTATTTTCAAGATAATTTTCAAACATGCTTACGTCTTAAGGTAAGCGTACTTCATGATCAATAAATGCATCATCTATGAGAAATCTAACTGATAGTAACGGGACTTATAACTCCTAGCTCACGTCGATCTATACTGTGGTCACAATTAAATTCTCTTGAACATAATCTTAACATAGTACCTACGTGTGGTTGAATGTTTTCTTAGAAATAAACCACAGAAACACACACCACATTATTGAAGCTTAATGACGCTTAATAGTCAGTAATAATCTGATGTAATTATATTTTAATGTGTAATTCTTTGTATTTACAATCGATACAAGTATCAAAATAGCATTTCCGTCGTTGAATTTTAGATTATTAGCAAATTTAAATTCCTAAGATACATGTAATCTAGCTAAGCAAAATGGAAATCAAAATTAATATAGTACATATTTGCATATTGCAACGATGTAATCAAATCTTATTTAAGTAGGTACTTTCTGTTTGGATTTACTCTGTATATTCTTTAAGACTGAGTAGTTACATCCTTACACAACAATAATAATCTGATACTAAGATCAATATCAAAAGAAACTTCACAGAAATGTTAAATTGAAGAGTCCTTTTTTATACGGAACGCAGTAAACAGAACCACTTGAGCAACGATACTGATTTCAATATCAACTTAATTTACATTTTCCGCGTAATAAGCGAAACGAATCAATTTCTTTTTAACAGTTGTTCACGAAACCTTTAGCGATAACCATTACAATAACAGAATACCTTTGTGTCGACACTGGTTTGTGCATCACGATTATTCTATTTAGTAGATTATTTTGAGTATTTTTTCAATTTTGCGAACTTTGACTACACAGCCTCCTAAATTTGCAATTCTATGTTTTTTTTAGATTTAATAGCTTAAATTCGAAATGTAGACTATTATTGGGTTCATAGTTTGTTCTTTTTTATTATTTTAAATTAAGAAATTTTTGTAACATATAATAATAATAATAATATTCCGGAACAATTCACACACGGTTATCTGATCCCAAGCTAAGCAGAGCTTGTGTTATGGTAACCAGATAACTGATAAACATACTTATATATTTCTAAATACATACTTATATAGATAAATTACACCCAGACACAGAACAAATGATCGTGCTCATTACACAAACATTTGTCCTGGGTGGGAATCGAACCCACGACCTCCGGTATAGCAGTCAGGGTCACTAACCACTAGACCAACAGGGCTGTCGATCCATACATATACGTCCCATGTCATGTACGCGCTTATTCCCGTGAATTATATTACTATAAACATGCAGCGCGGTAGTTTAAAAGTTAGCATATAGGCCTCACCTGATGTAAAAAAGATAAATCTCACATTTTAAAAGCTCTTTCTCAGTCCTATATATTTTTAGAAAACTTAGCAATAATTTGTAAAGTTGAGCTATTAAAACCAGTGTATAAGTGGTCTGTTGCAACATTGAACATGTTTAGCCTAGATGCAGCTAAATGCCGTGCGATGCTTATTAAAAGCTAAAAGCTGAATGAAACTCGTTGGCTTTTAATAAATAGGAAATTGCTAAATTTAATAAAATCAGTTTTAACTGGTTAAAGCTGGGTTAAATTAGATATTTAATATACCTGACCAACGTCAAATAAGAATAATATCATGTAAAATCTGGGATCAAGCTAAATGTGTGGAAACTAAAAGAATTCGACATAGTTTGGGCTAAGTTAAAAAGTACGACGCGACGTCTCTTTTCTTAAAATATCGTCGTCAAAAAAAACATAAAAGTTAAACTTACAAAGATTCCCACAAATATAATTATTTTAACATAAATAAAACTAACAAGACATGTAGAATAATGTAGATAAATAAGATATTAATGAAATAAGTAGGTAGGTATATATCTTTTACAAGTAGTGATGTTGTGATCAGCTTTCTAAATATACGATAAACATTCAATACATTCTTCACCTTTGGATGAATAAAAGTAGTTACATACAAGCACCGCAATGGCGTTAAATATATAATATGAAGCCTTACTTTCTATTATTGATGTATAATACAATTTGACAGCCAGAAGACTGATTAACAAGTCACATCCTTATTGGGTAGTATAAATAAAGATCCATGGTAATGGTAATCAATATCAATTCTCAATTCAATTCTTAATTCTTTGCCGCGTACCATAATGTATACGTAGTTCGTAGGGAATTAGATGAAAAAAAACTACTTGTGAAAAAAAACTGTGTGCCTTTTGAAGAATAGAAGAATCAGAAATGCTTTTTTTTTAAGATATCTACGCACTTAGCTTGAGTTCAGGCTTTGACTGCTTCATCAAACCAGAGATACCTACCATACAAACTCAGTAGCTCAATAAATTTAGAAGTATATAAAACATTACTGTATGTATTTTAATATAATCATTGTCCAGAAAACAAATAAATAAAAAGAAGTGTAAATAAAATAAAAATAAACGTTAAATACCAACTTCAAGCTTTCTATGCTAAAATATTTGAATTTGCAAATGTTGTAAGTAATATTAAATGCCAGTCATTACTACAAGTGTTTTATCAAAAGATCTATGAACATCATGAAGACGTTCCGGATACATTCAGCAAAAAAGTTGCAGATATTAAAACACCTTGCCATAAGATAAGTATTGCTATCGGTAACCATCAAACTTCCCGTAGGAAGTGACTCCGCAAAACAAACGTAAAGTAATTTAATGAAAACGGAACAATAAGATCAGACGTTTCTTTATTGTTAAACGCTAAGTAAGCCGTGTCCCACGAGAACAAAACCACTAACGTTTTACAACCAACATAACCTTTAACACGACGGCGTAAGGTTTATTATTAATGTTATCAGCTGCATCTGATCTTGTTGGACTGTCAATATTATTTGCGGTTGAGATGAACCTTATGTTGGTGTGATAGGGTTGGATTTTGAATGGGGATTTAAAGTGTATCTTTGTAAAATCATAGCCCACTTTTGTTTAGCTTATGCTGTAATGGCGATGACACGCCGCCTCCTTTCTTCGCTAATTAATTTGCTCGGCTTAGAGAAATCCATGGGAGTTGTTTGAGTTATTTTTTTCTTTGAATTATTGCTATGCTTTTATGGTGTTGTCAAGGGCTGGGAACGCTTTAAGAGGTTAGGTAATAAATGTGTGAATGGGATGTAGGGACTTTTTTGGTATGATCTTTATTAAGTTACGGTGTTAAGTTTATGGTGTCGCAAATCCTTGTGGTTTAATCAAGAAATATTGTCACCATATTAGGCTGGTGAGGAGAAGTAATACTTGACCAAAGTAAAAATTTAGCTTTAATCTTGAGAGATTAACTAGATGGGTTATGAAAAAGATTATATAGTTTTGAAATTTAAGTCAAAGCTTTATTTCTGATTAAGTGTTACGCACTTATAATGTTTATTTTTTTTATTTCACTTTCCATAATCTCATATAAGTAGGTGTTAAATATATCTACCACATCATATAAGTACTTTCTCTAAGATATTGATGACCTAGTGTATTTTCTAGTAATACAAGTAAAGTCGTATGAATGTCGCAAACGCTGTAAATATCTTATTACTCATAATAAATCCAGTTGATGTTGTTTACAAGAGAAATCTGGTTTAAGTATTCAAGTTGCGCTTCAAGTTAATGGTGCCGTTAACACGTTGTGACCTAACAATACTATGTAGATCAATTACTTATACCTACTGTTAATGTGACAAAAAACATAATCTGGGCTATTAACCTAAGAGTTTTAATATTATTTATTATAATTTGCACACTTTTAAAGAAAAAGTTATAAATAAACTTCTTAAATATGTATTTTTGTTTATTAAACATGTTTTTTTTTATTAAGAATTTATCATCTTTTTGTATTAGGTAATTCAGAAAGCCACAAGACCCTAGCAACTAAATAAAAATACCGCTAAATGTAAATCACATAATTATGAATTGCTTAAAAGTTTTGCTACCTATCAACTCATTTTATCACCATGTTATCATAACTGAATCTTACTAACAGCTCATTGACGTCATATCTCGTTCTAATTAAAATAAATAGCTCTTCATTTACACGCACAATTAGTTTCATAACCTATCTTACACAAGGGTTAGTGTCGACGGCCAGCATTCATAATTACCACTGTTGAAACTAACATCTTTCATAATCCAAGGGATCAAATTCAGCTTAAATTAGACCTTGCTATCGAACGCTAATAGGTTTCTGATTGGATCGCGAACCGTGAACTAAGTATTTGGGTCAACGGTCTGTATTGTGAGGGGTTAATGTCATTGAATGAATGACTAAATAAATAGGTTTTAGTTATGAAATGTGTTGAGTATTGCGACTAAAGATTGATGCTATTATTTGCATTTTTTCTCTTAAATGTTTTACTGTAATTTAATTTCATTTTAGGCGTAAAAAAGATTGGGTCCTACCGTCATGTTTAGCGTTAAGTTTATACTTAATGATACGCATGTGAGACATTGTATGACCTTCTGAAATTCTGTCTTTAATATTCGTGAGAAATAAGACTCAGTCATTTAATTATGAAACATACCATGAGCATTTACATTCTGTATACAGCTGCTAGTTCTTGAATTATAAAAATATTACTTTTTTAAATTTTTAAGTAAGCCCGTCTGTCCAATTCAGATTTTTTGATGAATGACTCATAAAGATGTTGATTCACTTCTACTGCAATGGTATTTCAAGTGAATGCAATTTTAAAATCTCAGTTTCATCGTATGGAGCGTTTCAATTAGGGGTAAATAGCTGTGATTGCGGTATCTAAGCGAATTTCCTGTATTGCACGCCTGCAGCATTCTCGAGAGGTATCGCACTGGTTTTTCTCCCTTGCACGATAATCATAGCTTGCAATACGGGAAGGTGGATTTAAACTTAGTTTATAAAAGCTAGAATGTAGGTGTATAATTTGTGAACGTGTGATAGTTATCCAAGGTACTGCCTTATTTTTGATAGGGGTAAGGATGAACAAAGTGAAAGAGATAAAGGATATTAAAGTACATACCCGTATATCACAATCTACTAACTAATATTTAAATATTAGTTAGTAGATTGTGTGTGTGTGTTGTTATCTCATTACAAGTATATCGTTAACGATATACTTGTTATGAGATAACAACTATCAATATCATTGACATATTGCAAATTTCCTCTACAACATGCGTCGGCAGGTAATTGAAGAGTAAGTGTTGGGCAAATGGGAGAATGTCTAGGTTTTGGCGCTAAAAGTCAAAGATCAGTTAGCTCTCACTTACACTTCGGAGGCGATTTGTTTAAGTACCTAACAATATGGAGCCACCGTGCTAGGATACAGACGCTAAACTTACACAATTTACTGCTATTTTATTGAGTTTCAATAAATATGTTAGAATATTATGTTGCTTAAATTCTATTGTCTCTAACAATATTTAGTTTTTCGTATTCTGTTACAGTTTTTTTTTTTCAGCGTCATTATAAAACTATGAACTCAAAATCAGGTCTTTAGATCTTTGAGTAGCCTTAAGCTAAATTATCTTTACATAATATAAAACGGTTCTTTTCTTTGATGATCCATGAAATTGGCCTTTACCGTATCTTTTATATCCTATCAATATTGAAGCTCACGCCTACCGTTCAGCCTTCCCGGCTGTAGGTTTTCACTGTAACAATCTCAACAAACCGCTTTCTCTGTTCCCTATCATCATTTATTGATCGTATATCTTTTATTATCACTGACCTTGCCTTTCTACTAGTGTTACCCTCCCTTGAACTTAAATTGATGTAGACATAAGGTTTTATTGCAAATTACCATCAGTGATATAACGATCAAACTATATTTATGCAAAGTCACTTTCAAAGTTTTCTCTAAAAATGGAAATAGCCAAGTTCACATAATATTGCAAATGACTTTATGATTAAATAATAAATATCGTCATAATCATTTCAGTAACGAATGCAAAAAAACCTTAATGTTTACTACGTGGGATATTAAACATAGCAATCATGTTTTTAATGTCACTTAGAGTTTTAAATACTACTGTTAGCTTGCAAAATGGTGTATAAAGTTTAATAAGAGTTCATAAAAATGTGAGTATCCACCACTAAGCAGTAATTAAATCTTAAGGTAAACATTACGCTAGACAAGTAGTTCCATCATTTGAAGCTTTTCGTGTTGCTTAATTTAATCATAAATAAACAGAAAATATTTTTTTAATTTAAAACAAACATTTAAAGAATATTACATATGAGATTATCATTTAAATACTATTTGTGTTTACAGGTACATGAATGGGCGAAATGAGGGTGAGTTTTAAGTATATTCGATGTAACTTTATAAAATCCATTATACACACCAGAATATTAGTTTGATAAGGTTTTATTAAATGAATAATGTGACCTTCACGTTCGAATCCAAATATATTTGTTTATTCACAAAGTTTATGAGTGATACATATAAAACAATTTCATTTTCACTCCAATTTATTCAAGTTTATCTCCACACTCTCACACAAAGAGTCCCACGTTTTGGAGCTGCCAAAAACAATAGTATTTCGTACCATATCGTCGACTTTCATTTTCACCTTGACAGAGTAGCCTACATGAGTGTATACCTACTTATCTCGTGTGCATCTGTTGCGCTCTACATGTGCTCTGATGAAGAGGGGTTTACTGACAATTTACTTTCAATCAGTTTGAAGCTTATCTGGTTTATGGGGGTAGTTGATAATAATGTAATTATACCGCACTCTATAATAATATTACAGTGTGTGGAGAATTGAGAGCAGAGTGTTGTTATTGATGTTATTTTCGCGTTATATTAAATTGTTGTTGGAATTGCGATGTGATTTATTTTATCAGTCTGATTGGCAACGTTAGAATAACACTTATTGCCATTGTATATTCTGAGCTATGAAATTATTAGTGTCAATCGTAGATAGGTACTCGCTATATCTGTTTTGAGAATGATAAGCGCTTTAGCTGATTATTTGTAAGTCTACATATTTTTTTTAAGTCTGCAGTTACAATAACGATTTGTAGGGTGACTGACGTTTACACTAGATTTCCAGAGAAAAAAAGAAACGTAAATTGATCACCTAGCTAACCTAATTCAGTGAGACGTGCCCGTGACGCCGTTTGTTAGTTTGACTACCTCAATAAGATTATGCACACAAATTATAAACGAAACGTTACGAGATAGTATTGTTTTACCTAAATAAGTACCCGTTAAAATCAAATAAAACTCAACTAACAACAATAATCACATGGTAATCGCTTCCTGCAATTCTAAAGCAAACATTCAAGATAAGTTATCAGGTGCACAATATAATGATCTTGTTCGAAGCATCGCGGGCGCAGGTTATCGCAAAGTAAATCGCCGAGTGAAAGCAGGGAAAGCGGCCGAACTTTATTTATAATTAAGCGAATAATTTTGTCATAAAAATAACTATTTATATTTAGTTACGTGCTCTATGGGTTATGGCTGCGGTATTGTTGTAATAATGTTTAAATGCATACTTGTGCTGCTTTAATGGTGATTCGGGGAGAATGGTCGAGATTATAGTGGAAGGCGTTTGGTTATGTTAGTGAATTTGAAGAATTATTTATTTTGTACAATATTTTTTGAAAATTCTAAAAGGTTTTATCTAAAGTAATGTTATTTGTTCCACTTTTGTCTTATTGAATCAGAATTCTTTTTTCTATTTATTTGGATAATAATGGAGTTTACTGATTAAAGAAGTTTTGTATGATCTCATACATATCTCACCAATCATTTCTTAAACAATTAATATTCTAACCTTTTGTTTTCCTATTTAGTATTTGCAACGGCAATATGTATTGTTAGCCTGACGCAAATAAAAATAAAACAAACGTCAAAACTTTCTATCTAATCTGTGACAATCAATGTGTTTCAAATCAAAGACTCTACATTCCATATAAAAACTTTTACTCCATTTTTATTTCAAAAAACAATACTTTATCTTAGTCTATTTTTATTAGTAATAATACTTACATAACGTATGCCTCGCCAGTACAGCGGCCACGATCACCAACAAGTATCTCTTGGTATACATCGCGTACACAACACTTACACTCGTACCATTTTAACACTAGTCACGCACTAATTCTACCTTCACTGCCTCATCGTTCACCTGAAACGAAGTAAATAAACTTGAATTAAATATAAGGTAAATGTACTAGGAAGTTACTTATTTATGTAGTTAAGCTGTTATATTATTTTTGATTGCGATTCTGAAACATGCATTGTTACATATATTGTTTGTGTAAATTAATTCTAAGACAAAATCTATATTAACAGAAATATTAAATTATTGGACTAAAAATAAAATAAGATACAATCTTCAACGTACACCTTCGCGTTTCGCGCGTTGATGTCTTTTACTCTAGACTTAGTAGAGTAAACGGAATCGGTTTATTTTGAATGGTTGGCCTTAAAGGATTTATGCAATTGTTGATATCATAATACATTTATTAAATTACTGTATATACCGTATATTTACACTATATTTTACGCAGTTATGCAATTTATATTGGTTAAAATTATCCTCTTAAACAAAAAATTATGACAGTCATTATTGTAGATTTTGTTTTTATTTCATGCACCTGAGTTCATGTTCCTAAGTACAGCTATTAAAACATTTATTTTATTAACACCACTTAAAGCTAACTACATAATTATTAGAATATTATGTAGAGTGAGAAAGTTGCGGCAAAGCCTGTAGGCTGTTATAAATGCGCCATACCGTTACGAACTGTACGTGGGACCAGATGCGAGCTAACCTCCCTGTAAAATAGGGAGATGTTATCTTGAGATACACGCTCCAGTTCGATGAGAGATCTTAATAGCTGTCACGTGACGATATTTTAATAACTTCACTTTGATTCATTGATAGCGATATTCTTTCTAGCCTTTCTTTCGCCGATGTTTTGTATGTTTTGTAGTTCGTGTTATAAGGACTTCGATTAGGGAAACTACAAAAATACTACAAAAAACAATGCAAAATAGCTTGTATTACCGTTATCTTTGTCTTAGTATTCGGTAGTTTAAATGTAGAGATAATAATTAGATAGGAAGTAAATTAAAAATAATTAGAATAAATACCAATGTTTCACATTAAAAATAAATAAATAAATAAAAAGACATTTATTGCTACTAAACAAAATAAACAAAGTAACAAAGAACAGTTTTACAGAAGAATAAAGTATTAACAGTAGCAAAAGGAGATGGCTCAGCTAAAGTTGCTCCGAAAACGTCGCAAAAAAAACTAAGTTAAGATGAGCAGATATATTTCAAAAGCAGAGTATCTTCACCGTCTATAAGTTGATACATAAAGCTCGTCGGGAGGCATCGTAACGGCGCGCAGCGGTACCGCGGCCGCGGCTCGTCGCGCGTAAGACGAGATACTGGCGGTGTTACACTGGAGATAACTCTGATAGGGATAGAATTGAAATATTGTGATCTAGATTACTATCATGTATGGAAATATTTAACGCAGTGTAATTTTCAAGATAGTAGTGTAGAGTTTAATATTTCTTAATGCATTTTCACTGGCACTGTTTATTTAACTGATTGGTAATTATAATCTTTTGTTTTAAAAATACATAAACTTAGCCAGATGAGGCATTTGTATACTAGTATAATACACTAATGTCAATTACTTTGGATGTATATTGCATATTTTTTCGGCTACATGGTTATGACGGTGCTGTTTCGAAAACTTTACCCAAAAATTCAGTAGGGTAAGGTACATTTTTTTTAAGCTAGATTTTTTTCATATACACCATTCGAAAGAGCGAAAAATTCTGAACAAAACTGTATACTCAACTCAATTTCTGTGTTTTGTCCCTTACCCCAATTGAACCTACGGTCGACGATATATTGCTGTATTTTTGCTTTGCGAAAGGTTTGCTTTAGATTATGTACATAATAAATTTTCACAGATAATTGAAGTTATTTTAAATTAGCTTTATATAAGTTTCAAAAGCTTAGCCCTAAACACAAACCCGAAGGAAATACAAGCCTATAATATTATTATCTAGTAAACTGAACATGTTCTTATAGGGCTATATTAATCTTAATTAATTGCTACATTGCGTTTCTTGTCTCTTATAAAACCACATCCTTTTCAAAGTAACGAGACAGTTCAGGAGAGTTAGCGGCTCGCTAACCAGAGCTAATGTAGAGCTTTTAAGATATAAGATTAGAATTGATTGATATTCATCATTATTATGAAACACAACATAGATTCTGGGTTTTTTTAATGGTATTGAATATTATATAACAATTTTGTGACCTCTTATCTACTTTTAGTTTAATACAAAGGATTATAAAATTACTAAAAAGTTTTTTTTTTATTTAGGATTTAAAATTCAATTATTGCATGCAAACTATAAACAAAATTGTTTACATTGTATGTTTTCAACTCAAAATATTTCCATTCGTTCTTTCCAAACGAGTGAATGAACTGCACCACTAACCCAAATATGAGTCATCTCCCAAATAATTACAGTCAAAATCTCACTGAACCAACTCTATATTGCTCTACATTGTAGAGACGCCGTGTTACATGAACCATCGACTCTACACGTGTTCTCAGTAATGCGTAGCGGAAAAGATTGCGAGCATTTGTTTCACAAAATCTTGCTTTAAGTGCAACACAATGGTATTAGTTAATTCTGACATTAATAGGGTACGGTGAGCAAATTATTTGAGTTTTTTAAAGTCAGCTTGGTAATAGGTGCGTGACATTTTTTAATGGCCTGGTTCAATAATTGCCTTATTTGGCTTACTCTGTAGGTACTTTAATATATTCGATGTTACGAAATATTGTACTACGACAATATACCTACAAAGTATAAAAATATTTCGAACATTTGATTTCTGCGTAAATTATAATTTTAGTTAATATCAATCTAATACAAGAACATACAAAGACTAAAATTAAATCTTATATAGATAAATAAAACTAACACGCGTCAAAATACTCATCGTCATCCCTGTCAATGGCGGGAAACGTGCCCAGAAGGCTGGCAGCATTGCCACGTTGAATGGCTATGCCGATTCTCTGTGCAAGGAACAAACCAGCTCTCTGATCACGAGTAGAGTCTACCAAACGTTTTGACAGTTCTTTAAAAAGATTTCGTGCACTCGGACCCCATGACCCGAGCGTTTCAACCCCAAACGGCTCGAAAATATAATTACCCATTAGGTTATTATACTTTCGCCGTTTAAGGGTCTCCGCTGCTCCAGCAGCAGCTCCAGGAGAGGCCGCCGAACTTAGAACGTGGGATGGCGCAAGGGTGTCGACGCACGTTGCGTCCCACACCAAAGGCCGACCCAATTTCCAAGGCAACAATTGATCATTCGTAAAACATAGTTTAATAATTTAAATACCAGCTACGGGACCCAACAAATCACCGACAATATTCCGCAAAAAAAAAACTAATATTAACATATAAAGTTACGCAAGAAAAGCAATGAATAATTCAGGTATCGCGCTAACTGTTCACTAATAAGTATGCGAAGCCTACATTTATACGCAGAACTCTACAATTTATCGAGTTCGTCAATTGTAAAAATTTTAACGACGAATAAATTACGTTTTTTCTTTTAACTGTTTCGTAACAAATTTTCTCTTTAATCAAAGTTCGTTTTATGTGGCTTGACGATTTCTGATGTAGGTTTCATTCAAATTTATCTCATTGTATTTAAATAGAACTTTTTAAATGACTTGCAATTCAAGAGTTGTTTACTTGTAATATGCCAAAAAGTAAGTGCACGTATTGCGCAAGCACACAGCAACATTATTCTAATCATAACATTTAGGTTGGAATAGTGTCTAGTATATTACTATTAACTGAAATAAATTAATATGGCAATCTTTAAGAATATTCATCGATCATTCGGTAAAAGTACAAAGCTTGCAAAAAATATTACTTTTCTTAAGAGTTTTGTGTTTATGACAGTTAGACGAAAGAATGTTGTCTTATGGTAAAGATTTACTTAATAAGTATAAAATACCATGATGTCTTGTAAAAATGTTAAAAAGCCTATTTGTGAGTGTCTTCATAACCTAAGTTAATAAAGTTTCTTGTCGACTCTCCAAGATATCATCATTACTCTTATTTATACAACTGACGATGATAAATTACAGTTTATATTACATTTATCATTCATCGTATTTGTTTTATCTAGATGCACTTTACATTGGCTCTCGTTTCTTAATGTCATATATACTACTCAAGCAGTGAAATTGACGTTTTAGTAAACTATTGCTAATCTACCACTTTCTTTATTCATTACTTTTTGTATAATATTCAGATAAGCTACACTTTCGTATTTTATAGAAATCATGATTTCTGATTTCCATCGTTTTCTTTGGTATGTTTGTTATAAGATAGCTATGTGTATAAGATAGTAATATTTTCATTGGACGAGTACACTTAAACTTATGTGAACATTTTAACGCATTTATTTATTTATTTACAATAGAACGGTACATACAACAATTACATTAAAACTATTACATGAACGCATGAAGTTGTGTATGAAACAAATAACAATACAAAACTAAAATAAGTATTTATTGTATAGTAACATAGCCAAAAAAAAATTTTTTTTCAGGTATTGATTTACGGTCTACCTGTATTCCAGATCGAAATAATATTATGTATGTAAATGGGTATGCAACATGGTCGAAAAACCTCTGTGAAATAACTCGGAATAGCCCATAAAGTACAGCTAGGAATTACGAACGTTGCATATTTGTGGTACCGCGTGCACTTGTTTTGAACATTTTAATGCAGATAACATCTCTAGCAGTTGTGAGCACATCACTAACCTTACTGTATGCATATTACGAGTTACATACTGTAAATGATGGATGAGTTTTTATACAGCCAATAATTTAGATCAAAATGTTTGTTAGTACGTACTGTTATTTATGATTGGTACGGTTTATTTTGCTACACTGACGTTACAAAATAAAATATTTTGCCATGTTATAGCGCTAATAATGTCAATAGATTGTCTATTTCTGATATGCGAGAATAAATGTTGGCTCAAAAATAAATGTTTATTTTTACGAATACATCTTGATTTTTTTTTCACTAAACATTTACCTACTTTAATATTTTACAGCTTTCTTACTTTCTAAACTCCTTATAAATAATTCTCAAACAAAAATATGAAAACTATAAATTAAAATTAAAACCAAAACTCACCTCTATCCAGAATTCGCATCCAATAAAATAGTTTATCAACACAATCACGTTACACTCAAGATATTTGACATAAGATTTCCGCGCGACAGAAACCGTCAAATCGTTTGAATTAGGAACGCGCACGTCACTCGGCGACGTCGAACTGCTCGCGACTGGGGCGCTGAACTCCCGCGCAGCTCCGATACGTCTGATGTAACGCTGAATGTCATATCGACGCGGATTTATGTAATGGATGAAAGGTGAAGATGTGCAGATGTTTGGAGATTATGGAATTCGATGTTGGTAATGTAATCTTCTCGGTAGCGCGTTTGGGAGCTTTTTTAAGTTTGTGAGTTCGTGAAATAGGGAAATAAGGATATTTTTTATTTAAAAATTAAAATTACCGTTCAACAGTTACTGAATTAAATTTAAAATGTTTTATTGATAAACATTTGACATTTTATGTGCCGAGGAGAGGTGCCAACTTGGCATAAAAATATTTAATTTTGTATGGAGTCCTAGCCAAAAGTCACAGAAATAAAGTTTATAAATTTTGAAAAAAAAAAACAAATTTAACCATAACTCAGAATTCCAAATTTTCTCTAAATATATTACGAAACTAGAAATGAAAGTTTTTTGATAAAAACGCAGCAGACACCAGTTTTCACGGTGTGACTTATGCGAGTCTAGCTTATGTGTCAATTTATGATAATTAAAATATATTTTTTACCCAAAAGGAAGCTGTGATATAACCTTATTATACTACTTTCATAAAAATCCTCTTCAAGGAAATGACATCGTTGAATAATTCATGTAAATGGAGCTATTAATGTGATGACACGATCATAATATGTTACTCATCTGATCTATAAGAGTTAATGTTAACAATTACCTCGCTGCTTTTAGTCTGTAAGGTCTAGTATACCCTACGAATACCTCAGGTCGGCAGAAACCCATAACAGTTTTCAAAGGGTACACCAATATGGGTATTTATGTCATTTAAAGGAATGTCTGAATTTTTCTAATGTTCAACCTTGTCTCGAGAAAAAATGTAAGCCCAAATTGGTTCATACAAATTATGACACATTACTTTTCGATTTTTAATATCAGTTATTAAGTTGTAAATGGATAAAAATAACTACCATCTTAAATATTAAACTTGACTAACAGTCAATTAATCTATCATTAACTGACTGTTTTGGTTACATATTTGTTGTAACATTTAACAAACTAATTATTTTGAGCTCATAAAAATTGAGAGTAATCTAGTCAACATCGATACGCAAGCGGCTTATAATTGCTTCAAAACGGATTAAATTGAAATAGTTTGCGAAACTTGGATCACTTTTACAGTTTTGCTAATTTATGCAGACTCTAAGGATAACTGGTAGCATTATAACTACTTTAGTGTGGTTTGTAAGATATTATGTGAAATCTGTTAAATGCCAGGATATATTTAGTGGTATTAACACCTTTGGGTCAGTTTAGGTTAAAATAACAGTTTGTTAGTTGAACATAATTTTTTCTATAAAATTATTTTAGCGCCCTCGGATATAATTCGTTACTTAAAGTAAGATAGCACGCTAAAAATATTTGAGATGTTCTACATAGTGGTCTGGAAACAAGTGTTTGAAAGTGATCATTGTTTTCATTGATTGCTAATAACTTGCACGTTTTTATAAAGCTTTTTTTTTTCAATTTTAGTGTACTCAACAAACGCACGTTTAGTCACACGAATTCACTCTCCCCTTTTTGTAAAAAATATAAAAACTATAAATTCATAAACTCTCTATAAATCTCAGTAACCATTATGCTGTCATTTTTAAAACATTACACCGACACAACGTGTTGCACACTTTTATTACTATTATCTTGTTCGTTAAGAGTAAATACGACAGGTTACGTAACGTTTTTATATGATATTGAAGACTTGAGTGCAAAACATCATGTTAATAACTAAGTATCGTTAAACAAACAGATTTAAATATTAAAATAATATATGAGAAAGTAAGTGCTTTATCACAGAGAGTAAAAAATATAATTTTAAGCATAAATATTAAACATGGTATATTAATATTCAATTAGGTGGGCTAAATAAGAAATATAAAATTAATATTTGTTGGAAAAGGTCTGCCGCAGTTAGCCTGAGCACAGTTTAACTGGACTTTTGGCGAAATTAAATAGCCCTTTGAACCAGTATGTAAAAGTTACAGTAGTTTTTCTATTTTTATTAATATGACGAATTAAGTCATTATATCATTGAAATAAAACTACTTTTTTTACGGATTTTTACGGATTTCGTCGCGGTTTATTTTGATTTTAGGTCCCGTCGTTTCGACACCTTTGCAGGTATCATGGTCACAGGCAAGTTTTATTTCAATGTCTTACATTCGCATAAACCTAAGAAACCAATATCATTATAATAATATCATTACAGACTATTTGTCAATGATCTCAAAACAACAAGTTCATAGGTTATAATGACACAATATCATAATTCAAAATCATGACGTTACAACAATTTTAAAAGCATTTCAAGATGAACATAAACTAACGCTTATTTCAACTCAAAACTTCTATTATTGACATTTTAATACAAAACAAATTAAATGAAAAACAAAGTAACAATGAAGTAAATATTCTTCCTTAATTATGCTTTATACTTTCTCCCGCCCTTTAGTAATGCTCATTAGAAAGCGAGCGGGTCGCGTCGCACGCGCATATTTGCTTACTTTATTCGTAAGTCACGATAATGCGTTTTATTACGATTTAATGTTCGCTCGTGGTTTGATGGAGTTTCACATTCGGCATAAACTCTGATGTTCTGCAGTCGTGGGTTCTTGCATGTTAAACATGTATGGCTATATGAAGCATTTGAGTGTATGAATATGGTATTCAGTAGCAATAAAAGTGTATAAAGATCTTTATTGTAAGTGTACGATTTTGGAAATATTAAAAGCGTTGTAATGTAAATTTCATATTGCTTCAGAAAGAAAATGTAAGTAGTTGTAAGTTTGTTTATGTAATTTGTCCCTTATTCCAGAAAACTATATTTTACTACAAATTCATGAATGTAAATAAGCATAGATTATAATAAGGCATGTCAGTTATTTCACAAATTATGTTTGAGTGAATATTCTCAGTCTGTGATGTTAAAAATTTAAATATAAATGGAAAATTAATTTGATTTGCCTACACATTGTCTGTTCATTTACATAGAATATTAGAGAAAATAGCAAGTCACACATCAGAAAATATGTATCATAAATATTAAGAGTTGACGTTAAGTATTTTGAATTCATTTAAATATTGATTTGATTTTTAGATTGTTATGATTATTAATTGTAATTTCATGATATTGTGTAAGAAAATCTCCTATAAAAGTTAACGTTGTAGCGAACAATTATGTAACATATATATTTATTTTTCGTACAGGAATGAGATAATTTTGTCGGCATAGATATAGTATCACATGCTTGCGCAACAAAAGTCATTTTAGGTTCAAATGTGCCTGACCAGGCTTACTTTAAATAAAAACATTTCGATTTTGATTTCATGCCGTGTTGTAAGTCAGATTGGTCAGTCAATAAGACGCGAAGTTTTCGCAGGTACTTACTAGATATTGTCACTTGAGGATGCTCTCTACTTACACTCCACAATAAAACACAAGGTTTCAATATCATTAAATATTTTATCTCAAGATCGAATCCAACTTTCCATAATTATACAAAATTGACAAGACAGTAATAAATTAAAAATAGAAGAACTTGAACAATTAATAACGCGTCAGGTCACGCAACTTACACGAAAACAATACTGTTTCCCAACACACTCGCTACAAAAACTTACAAATTAATCACAGAACACGATCGACCAAGAACAGTGGAACCAGGCTATCGGTCACACCTAATTGGACGTATAGCCTAATGAACTAATTAATTTGGGTTTTCGGTTGTAGTTGAATCACGCTAAGGTATCACGTATGTATCGGGTAAATAATACAAGTAACACCTTTGATGTATTGCTGTCTAAACCCCTACAGGAATAGGCTAGGACGGCAGATGAGTTTCGTACACTCATATTTTCAGACGGTGTACAGCTTATTCTACGATATCCTAGGCGATTAAAACAATTGTAAAATGTGGCAATAATGTCTTTAAAATAAATCATTTAAAATGTTGCTTAGTTATTTAATTTTTATCTCGAAATGATAACTTATGGATCATGTGCGAAATTAAAAATGTTAGTTTTAATTCACTTAGCATTATAACAAATCTACTTGGCGCCTCATTTACATTTACCAAGCGCCAAGAACAATAGGCACGACGTTTTATTATTTTGCTCTTGCTATGTCTCATACTCTTTCTAATAATGATCTGAATCGAATCACTTAGACAAAGAAATCAGCTAACAAAATTAAAAGCCTCATCATTTTTAATGTGAGTTCTTAAACTAAGAAGTTTTCTTTATATATTATGACCTTACTTTTCACTTACATTTCATCATGACAATTAATATGTTTATCTTGAAATACTTTACTGATAAGAATCTTTAAAATAATATCCACTTCATTATTATAATGAAGTGGATAAGCATGACAGATCAAAGTTGCTTATAGACAAGCAACCTCACACATACCCGTCATATAAACTTTTATTATAAATAATATGTTTATTATGACGATGTCAGTAAAATATGGTCAGTGAGATAAATGATGGGCTTAATAAAATAATTATTATATTAAGTAGGTACTGTAGACGTAATCTATACAAATGTAAAGTTAAAGCAAAAGTTTTACACAGTTTGCGCTTCAAAAGAAAAATTACTTCGTTCTTTAACATCTTAAAGAAGAGTAGTGTACTTACATTCGAGTATATTTCATTGCAGATGAAAAATATTGTTCTCAGTGAACTTTAGCAGGTGCATGTCTATTATAAAGTAATGCGGGTCAACATATTTTACTTAAAAGGGCTTTACTTAATGGTCAGGATTTATAAAACTTAAGCTTAAAGTTTCAGTTTCCTATATTACTCCACTATACTGACGTCCCACAATCATCTTACATCAAAAAGCAGTTACTATTGGAGTTATAAGGTATAGTAGGAAGCAGTGGACAATTTCACGGGCCGCCGGCATCCTGGCTCGTAATATCGTGTTACTACATATTCTTAACGATATGCCTTTATTGTGGATCGAGTAAGCGGGTGTGGACGATATTGCATAGAGCTGTGAGTATGACTTTCTTAAAACCTGGGCTTGTTTTACATGGATAGGTATTATGGGTTTTAAAAACACCATTTATATTTGTAACTGTAAATGCACAATTTACAAGTATCATTAAGGGTGTCGCGAGTGGTGCGCGCTTCTTTGAAGGTCTGCGTGCTTGACACTAGTGCGTTTGCGCGGTGCTCGCGAGTTGCTCGCGAGTAGCTCACGGGCTGTTCGTGTAATGCTCGTTCGGTGTGCGTTCGTCAGTTCTGGACGCACCCTTATAGATACTTGTTTATTTTTCATTTACAGTTTCAGAAATAAATGCTGTTTTAAATCCCAAAATAAATCCTTTAGTGAGGAATAATGCATGTGACGTCACAGATTAAGCTCAAGAAGTAATGTTCCGCAAGTGACGATATCTAAACTTTGGATAGTCTTTGGGCCTGCCCAAAATCTACAATCTATGGAACTAACATTCCGCGTCAAAAAATATGAAAAGATAATTATCATTTGCACAGTGGACTTAAAAACATATTGTAACTTTCGCACTAACACCGCTATACAAATATGAACATGACATGACAAACTCACGCGTACTACGCGCATGCGTAACACGTATTGCAGACCACATGACAAGGAAATTTAGAAGGTACTCATTTTATTAAATTGACTCAAATAATTTACCTTATTTTTTGTTTCCGCTTTTTATTAATTTAATTTATTAAGCATTGATCCGAGCTAGTTTAATAGTTTAAAAACAGCAAACAGTATAAAGATATCGAGACCTTTTCGATATTATTAAAAAATAAAAAGAAAAGAAGAAAAGTTTTTGGTAACTGGAAACCAAACGTAAAAATATAGTCAATGTCAAACAATAAGGTTTAATATTCCATGTTGCTTCCTCAGGAATAATAGACATTGAATATTCCTACTTAAAATACCATATTTATTATAGTACTGTAGTGGGTTTTCTGTGCTTTTCTGTAGTGTGGCATTATACATTGCATACTAGAATTACGCTCAATCGTATTTGCTTTTCCTATATTTGTACAAAACATTTTACATGATCGTTTGTGATTCCCAGTGACGTAACAACAAGTAAGAATCGTGCTGTATACGTATATTTAGTGGTAAAACTCTATTACTGAGAAATATACCAACACCTATACCTATGAGGTATATAACCTCATACCTATAGGTATGAGGTTATGTTAAGTAAAAGTCTTAAAACAAACATCCAAGTCAAGAAAATCTACAACCTTTTTTGTTACTAATATTTTTTGTGTAAAAACAATATCTTCATTTCGAAAAGTACTTATCCAAAAAAATTACATAAAAACGACGTGACCTTCATATTTGAAATAATAGTCAAGAATTTTAAGTAATTGTAGGCTATCAGACCTTTACCCATCCTTCAGGAAATGTAGTCACCACAACAATATGTACTAACATCATTTCAAAATGTCCTGCATTGCGAAAGGCCCGTCTAACACTAGATGTAACATATTTCACGGCGCGCTTCAGATGGTATCGGCGTAATAAACACGTTTGTAGATAGTGTGATAGGTGACGAGCCTGCAATACGCAGTAATGTATACTCACTGGTTATTTATGGATAGTTGTAACTTAAGTTTCATAAATACTTTGTGTTTTTGTACGTTATGGTATTTGCCTAGTACCTAGCTCCACAGATCTATCTGTGCGATACGATAATAAAGCTATTTGTGATATGTACCCATTGGGTAAGTAAAACTTTTGAATAAACTCAATTGTTATTATTTACAGTGTAGCCCTATTCCCATGACCTTGTTTTACTGAACCATTGTAAAATTCTATCAAAAACCATAAACAAACACCACCAAATTAACACATTTTGGTAACTATACGAAAATCAATCAATCAAAACAAAAATTTCGCAACTGTAGATCCCGTTGGCGTCGGTAAACCACAGGACGCGCGACCACAAGTGACGCCGGGTGAGATTGTTGTACGTGCCCGCTGCAGGGATTAACGGTACGCTGTATTGGGGACACGGATCAATTACTGTCGAAGATACCTCAAGTGGTTAAACACTGACTTCGACGGTATTCGTCATTGAAAATCATAAGGTGGTTCAGAACAGAACTGTCTGGTTAAATTGACTGAACAATGTTATAATTTTATTCATGTGTCTTTTGTTCTATTGGTTTTCCAGCTAGAGCTATAGAATTGCTAATATTTAGCTTGACGCTTAGAATGTGTTTCAGGAAATGCATTATGGATAAAGACAAAGCTTTTTAACTAAATTTATGACGAAATAAAACCAATGGGAGTTAAAATTATACTTACTATAAAAGTAACAGTAGCATCCACATAGGGTAATGTCAAATGTTTGTTAAAACATGGCCTCTATTATGACTGATTTAGATGATACAAAGTGTCAAACGAGTTTCAGTATATTACCGTCTATGGTCGGGCATTTATGACCCCTTAGCCGCGCGGACACGCAATGTAGCGCAACGCATAAAATATTTCTCGCAACTTCTTTATCATGCCTTAAAACACTATACAAATCTTTGAGAATATAAGATTTATACATTTATAATTCTTTCTCCAGCGCATTTTCAAAATATCAAATATTAACATTACGATAGCTGCAATAAATTAGAGCGATTCTTTAGCAACTACAGAAGCCGATTGTGCAACAATACCGATGTTACACTAGAGATAAAATATAAAATAAATGCTGATGTTTAACGTTAAATGTCGTGCCTGATATATTAGTGTGTTTTATTACTATTCAGTAAATGGCAAGACTGAAATATGATCGATGGTACTTGTAATTATATGGTAATAACAGTAGCAAGACTAAATAATTATGTTGTTAGAATTGTAACATTAATATAAATCTTCTTCTTGAATAAATTATTGATCTCATACCTATTATAATATACAGAAATACATATAATCACGCCTCTTTCCCTTAGGGGTAGGCAGAGACCACTTCTTTCCACTTGCTACGATCAATACATACTTGTTTCGCTTCGTCCACTGTCATTATTCCCTTCATACATGCTCTTCGGTTTAGGGTAGTCTGTAACACATGTACCAAAATCTAAATTTATGCAAATTATAAAAATTGTCTGTCATTCTGAACGCTGTATTATGCTTAGGATAGATCTAAGAATCCTCTATCTCTAGACACCCGATCGTCTATATTTCCTGGGTCATCCTGTCTACAACAACGCAATTGTCTGAAAATTCATATCGATTGAAACTAACAATAAAATATCTTAACTTTTACAGCCCATTTGAAGTATTGTAGGTATGAAACAATGACATATCAACTTAAAAGACATATTCATGTTATGTCTGTTCTGTGCTGAAATACAATGGTCACAGGCTAGAAATATTAGTATTAGCAATGTTTAATAAAGCTGGCATATTGACTAATTCTATAAATATTCAGTACTTCCTGGCAGAGTTCATGGGTTAAGAGCTAAAGTATATACACACATACTTATCTACAGTACGTAACATGATATTATTCATACATTTTTAAGTTATGAGCATAAAACTACTAGCATAACCTCTGATCTTTAGAAAGTTTGATAAAAATACATTATAATGTGCCCAAATCATGCTCCTATATGAAAATATGCAATAAGTGTCTCATTATATGTTCTTGTGTTATGTTTATTAATATTATTATAAAATTCATTGAATCATCAATTATAATTTTCGTAATTTTTATTTACCTATTCATGAACAGAGAAAACGAACCATGTATATTTTTCTAAAGACAGTACGAATATTTGCATTAAACGTATTCAAATAAAATTCTTAAAGGTCTCACTATATTACAAATTATACTCAATTAACTACTTCTTAACACAAAACAATAAATAATAATATTCCAGCCTATAAGCGTCCCACTGCTGGGCACAGGCCTTTTCCCATATAGAGAAGGCAAAACAATAAAAACGACGAAAAAGTTTAAAAGGCAAAGAAATCCGCATCAGGCCGCAATGCTGCACTACTCTAAATTCAATTGAACAATTTCGGTTCTGAAGAGTCAGTCGGCACACAGCGGTCACAGCGCACAAGTCGTCGCGAATTGAAATGTATTGTACTGTTCCACATTTTACTACTATAGATCTTTCAATAAGTTTACTCAACTGTAGCTTTGGTGGGTACAAATACAGTTGTTACAGATTACATTATGTATGTATCGTGTGTACGTTTAGACTGTTTTTGGGCTGACACTTAGCGACAAACAGAACAACAATTTTCTTAATTTTCTTTATAATTTATAAAGTGTAGATCATAGCTAATTTCATGGTTAGGTCTAATCACTAATGAATCAATATATTAATATTAGGTGGTATTATGCATACTTAGTTCTGTCTCTAATGCAAATTTTATTCTACGTCTCATACTCCATAACTAAGACGCTAAAAGAAAGTTGTAATTTAATATCTACTATCCGCTGAAGTTCATCCACCTTGCCTCGGAAGGTCCCGATTTCGATTTCAATGAGTAAACAATAATTGTTTAAATTGAAACTAAACCACAATTTCATTTGTCTTCCGTCTGGACAAAACTGATTTCTAGTTTCCGTTCAAAAGAATTAATTACGATTATAATCGGTGAATGGTTGGTTAACGAGATAGTTAATGGTTTGAGTTGGTGTTAAAGCAACAAGTTTTTTTGAAATCTCAAAGTAATAATAGACATTATACATCTTTTGGGCACTTTTATCTGGTTTTGTTTTCTCAGCCATTTCTGTCCCGCTGCAGGGCAAAGGCCTCTCTACCCTCCTTCCATTTCTCCCTAGTCAAGGATGTGGTAAGCCACTCCTTATCAAAGGAGTCCTGCTTGTCCCAGTTGTAGGAATGAATATACATGGTGCAGCCAATTTTTTCTTAATAGTGCTATATGACTACAAAAGGTGTTTTCGATATAACATAACATAACATACCATCACGCCTGTATCCCCGAAGGGTTAGGCAAAGGTGTACCAATGTACACCCAAAGTTCGCCGGTATGTTTAGGTCCCATGTAATAGGGGGCGAGCCTATTGCCACTACTTGTTTTCGATATGGGCCCCAAAATCATCCCATGCGAGATACCTAGCTCCATTAGCTTCACACCTAAATGTATCGCATCCCAGAATTGATCTACATCCCAAAAAAGAAACTATATCAAAAAATTAGAAATTGCACCAATAACTCACGTAATTACTTCGCCCTTCACTATTTACGCATATTATGCTCCCATAATGATTGGTTGCGCAACCATTATATTATGAATGCTTTCTATAGCTGCCGCGGTGTGCGGCGTGATTGATGTCTTCGGAACGAATCCATCTTGGATGTGTTCCTTGGGGGCGGGTGCTGGTACCGTTATCCTACACCAGTTTGATCAGACTATATCAGACTATATTGTGTAGCTAAATTATTGCTGCAACGATTACGTCTGAAACTTCATGAGACAGACTTATTTTTGTCTTAAATGCTTAAGCTGAATAAAATGAGGACGCTGGAATACTGTAATATAGTTTCTTATTTATATTATAATTCGTGAGTGGTTATGGCCGTGACTAGGATTTGAATTGTCATGCAAATCTTTTTCTGGTTTCCACTAACAAGCCAATTTGCATACTTTAAGGTTTATTATTCGTGTTATCATCGTCGTTATTATATCTATTCTTTACATAGATAGCTTCTGTCTTCTTTTTCTTCTTTATTTTCTGTAGAGGTCTTCTGCATTTTACCTAGGCTCACGCTTTCATTGATTCATTCATTCATTCACCGTACTTAAGTTTATTCTTCTATACTTTACTATACTCTCCGCCCCTGTGTCGATCTCAATCATTGTCGGCCTGAAATTATCTTTATCTCATAGATACATCTTGCCCGCAGACATTTGACTCTTCTTTCGCCATGTCTTGCCCTCCATTCAGGCAACTACTCTAACAACTCATGGAGGTTTATGTTATGTTAAGAAACCAATATAAATCCAGTTTATACTTCCTTCAAAAGTCGCCTTGTCACATTACAAATGATACGATTTCCACGCCCACCGCCCGCCTGCTATTAAGAGATGCTGCAATATTATAATTGTATCCGCTGTATCCATTATCGTGTTACAACCGTAAATAACTTATGCAACAATATGCTGATTTGTAACTACTGCTATCCAATCGGCAATGCTTCGATTCTACGGAGTCATCATCATTATTCCATGAATTATGTTTTCAACGTCATTTTGTTAAATGAAGGTTTGTTTTCTTTGTAAGGTTTAGGTAATGCTAAATGGCAGAAGAACTCTCACTTTTTAATTGGCGGTTAATTTACTGTTCTGGTTAATTTTTCTAAGGCATGACTATTAGGAAGTCTTACACCTGCTACGATTGTTTCATTTTTGTAAGTTTCTTTGACAGGTATAAACCTAATGTATGACCATACAAATAGGTGTTACATAATTATTATAATAGGTATATCTAACAAAAATTTATAAAAAGTCATTCTGAAATTCTGCTCGAAGCTCATATTCCTGTAATCCTTCATGACTAGACCTCCCTATAAATTTTACATTGAACACTATTATAAAAGAATTAAATGGTTTGGTAAGTTATAAATAAATGTGTATTAGTTTGTCGTGCGGCTCGCGGCGTGTTATCAGAGTGTTTTCCCGGATATTGCCGACATTGCCATTTCCAGCGCTGGCTAACCGACGCTTACTTCCCGATCGAGTTATGTTGGACATAACAAGAGCAGAACTGAGGTTCTGTAGCTATTTATTTAGATAATGTATTGCTGGGTTTCCAAAAAAAATGTGTAATTAGAATTATTACTTTTCGTAAAGAAGCAAGGACCAAGTACCGAGAAGAAAAACAAAAGAATATTGAACCTAAAAAAATGTTTACATTCCTGAATCTATAAAAAATATGTTTTAGGTGACTAAAATACACATACCATAACATAAAATATCAAAGGCACTATCTCACGATGCTTATATTTTTACAGCAATGCAACTAGTAAGAGATCCATCTCTTATGACACCATAGCCGCGCGGCCCCTCAATGTACCGCAACTCGCACGACATTTCTCGCATCGTCTAAATCAGGCTTAAGAAATGAACCATTTTCTTAGGGAACCCCAAACCAGTTGAAGGTCAGGAAGCGTGCCGCGGAGCACGGACATGTAAATAGTAATTTGTGATAGAAATTGTACACTTTATTAGTACACTCTAACAACATAACGAGCACTTAATAAGCACGACGGATGCGACCATCAGACAGTAATCATATAAATAGAAGAATAATGTCGTATTATAAAGACTTCATCTGTTGTTCGTCTTAATTAATGATGATTAATTATGTGTGTTCAAGGTTTTGGTATAATTGCGATTTAAGCTTTTATTATTAAAAAGAGTAAGCATGTAGTGAGTAGTCGAAGAATTTACAACCGGTAATTAGCATGTCACTGCCAAAGATATGCCTAATGGTATTTTTTTTGTTTCGGAAACCAAGTCACTTATTGGATAACTGAGCCGGAAAAGTACAACCGTTAATCAGATGATTACCGATGTTGTCTTTAAGGGCAATGACTTTTAACACAAAAATTTAAAATTTCTGTGCATACAGTTTCTACACATATGTACCTGTAGATATTATTATGCAAAATAGTCCAAAAGAGACAGTTAGTATGGTTGGACTAATAAATTGGCTAAGCTAGTGAAAGACTGATATCTACGTTACGCAGTTTTATAACTTTTCGAAAATGTTATATCATGTTTTTTTTTCTAAAACCAGTCCGACTTGCCTAAAAACCACAAACAAAGTTATCGCAAGTGGTACAATTAACATGGATTTGTACCACAAATGCAGTGGTGTCAGATAAACAAGTGACCGCGACCGGTGAGCACACGCACGTGCTTTTACTTTCACTGCAGATTAAGATAAGGCTATGTGTTAGAGTTTACTACATGCCTAAGAAACAAGTTTTTTACACAGTTATATGCTTATTTGCAAGAAAGGTAGGAATTGGAACGACAGCTAGGACGACAGCAACAATTAAAATATTTCAAATGCTGCGATAAGGTTTTTGGTTATAAAACATAAGATTAGGTAACAGCAATTTATTACATGACTTTGACAAACGTCATTTATGACATATCTCAAAATCAGACCAATTTTTATTACTCTCCTTTTGTAAAACAACACACCGAATACCTACACTTCAAGAGTTATATTAGTTTAATAAAATTTAATTTATGTATTATAACATCTTCAGCTGTGTGACTGTCGTAATTAATGAGAGTGTGAACACGTCTTTATAATTTATTAGGTCTTTGACTTTGGATGTAGCAATTATCATCGTTAAGTGACGGGCTCTCAAAATAACAATTAAGTAACACTGACCAATAACTGTGATCCATTTGATATTATATTACAACATTGCTAATTTGATTAATTAAATGATACGGTTTTCAGACTTTTTATTTCCAATTAGTGATGAAATGCTTTGCTTTTGCTCCTTTTTTGCCTATTTGATGAGTTTATAAATTACCTAACTAAAAAATATTAGACAAGCTACGCTTTTATGGGTGGGTACATTAGTCATAATCTATCAATTATTCAAGTCTATTAATTCAGCTTATCTATAACTACTTGGCAGTATATATAAGAAAGACAGTTGTAAACCATCATGAAAAACCTGTACAGAAAATAATTGAATTCCATAATAGACTTAACATTGTCCTTCTTACATCAGAAGTTTCCCGGAAGTCCCTTCCTAATATTTTTAACATGTTTTCCCTGTTAGTCAGTAAAATAAAAAAAGAATACCTATTCAAAAATATCGCAGAGTAAGTAGCGCCATCTAAGTTTACAATCAAGAACTTTCAATCCAGTCGCTTCGTCGCGAATTGCGTGAGGCTGCACGGAGAGTGGAGTATTTGTTCAAAGGTCAGTGTATAGGTGGCGCTTTTTGAAACCATTCGCAAAAGTACACAGAACGTTAACTAGGCGTCGCTGCCTCTAAACGACAGTATTTAAATCGCGATAACATATCATAGAGCACAGTCTATGTTCTGATGCCAGCGAATATTGATCAGGAGAAATAAAAATAGTTCATCATGTCTAAAAACACATGTCAACTTAATGAGCTGGGTAAATTAATAGATGCTAGTTACAGAAGGTAAGAAAAAGCAAAATTAAGCTTGTCCCATTATATAGATGTTTAGGATGTAAAAAAACAACATGAATTGTTTAGTAGGCTATGTACCTACATCATAGTAATAATATTAAGGACAGTAAAAATATCTATAGAATAAAATAAAAATAAAAAAACACAATTATTAATAGATATAATTTAATAAACAACTTTCAAAATTTCAGAACAAAATCATTCACTCCAAAAGATATAAATTATTTGAACTCAACGGCAGAATCAAGAACGACGCCAGATGTAGAGTTTGTTGCAGATGGTACAGCAAAGACAAAACATGCCAGAAAGTTTCAATGTTTGGAAATATTTGATGCGAAAAATAAGCAAGAAATTATAGATCTGACAGACAGCTAATAAGGTATTTGGTTCTTGTGTAAATGTGCCTATAAAATAAGACAAAAGGATCATTTTACAGCAATAAATAAACTTTTGAAACCTTATTTCTGCATTTTTATGGTAATAAGTAGGTGAACAACGGTCGGACTGGAAATTAGGAGCTATCTTATGGTGAACATTCAAATAAAATAATTATTTATTATTGATACCACTTCGTTAACAACAAGGACCCTTCTGTTAAACGAGCTAAAACCTTTGAGTAGATAATATTAAAAATCGCTTTTCCAATAAACTTCAAACAGTCAAAATCTCACCGGGTGTTAACGCGAAAAATATGAAAAGTGAATATATTTGCGCCATCAATCTTAGTCGGCGAGATTAATGATAATGACGAGCTTGGAGGTGATCTGCGGTGAGGTGACAAGGGCTTGTACCTACGCCGTGATATTTGTTGTGAAGGCGATAATAATATAATTTTGGAAGTAGAGCCATAAGATGTTGATAGAAGAGGAAAGGAGCAGGAAGATGATGGTGGTTTATGTTCAAATGTAGAAAAAAATAAGTTTTAAAGGTTTTCTTGAACATTTTCTTGAGTTCTGATTTTTGACATTAGTATTATAAATCTGAATTATACATAGATAGATTAGTATTATACAACAGTTTCGAATGATGTCATTCGTAACTGTAGTAAGTACACTACTGATGAGTCATATCGTTGCACACACATGTTTTCTCAAAAACTCCAATTGAAGACACTTAAGACATTTATAGGAATTCATTAAAAACACAAAGGCTCTTCTCATGCAATAAAATACCCACATACTTATCCCAACAATACATATAAAAGACGAACAACTTCAAAAGCCCAATTCCCCAAGTTTCCCACTTAAAACAGGTACTAATAACTTGTTCAAATTAAGAGATTTCACTTAGATCTGTTGAACGCATAATTGAAGTCTGCAAGAGTTTTAACGGTCGGTAATTAGATAAATTTGTGTATGAGCACGCCCTTTGTCGTCGACCGCAGCTCACAAAAATTTACGAAGCTTTCGAAAATTTTATTTGCTTGGTAATTGATTAAGAAGTTATGTAACTTGAGTAGAATTTTGGAGAATATGTTATGTTACTAATCCTTCGAAAGAATTACGTTACATCAATTTTTTGCCTCATGTCTCAATCCTTTAATTTCTTATGGCTTCTTAAATAAATAAATATAAATAAATGCGGACAACATCACAAACATTGTTCTGAACACAAAGTAAGTTGCTAAAGCACTTGTTCTTCTTCTTTCTTCTTCTACATTCGTTCTGAAGGTAAGGTAGGTTATTAATGTTGATCGGTATCACTGTATTGCCTACTTAAGTTATAAAAAACTTTTGCTAAAATATTATATAGATATTAGGTATGGAACAGAAAATTATATTAGTTTGAAGTAAATTTTTTTTAGAGACACAATAACGTTAATGAAACTAACTAAATAATGCATTTAAATGTTTTAAGTATTTGCTTATGGAAAGTATGCTAACAGTTTTATCATTTAAAACTTTAAAAAATTCTTAAGAGTTAATAAAGTAAAACAAACAGACAATGTAAACGTAGGTGCGATTGTGGCGTGCGCTTGAAAGCAATTCCTTGTCCCACTGAGTGGCGCAAAGAAGCAATTAAGATGAGAAAACGCTTGTACACGCCCCGCGCTGTTCTGCCTTAAGCTGTGTCCATAACGTTCTTGGAAAAGCAAGACTATATGTGGGGTGAGACAGGCTCGATATTTTTAAATCTAAAAATTATTACCTACAAGGATTTAAGTGGTTTGATAAAATTAATAAATCAAACAAATAAAGGTGACAAGAACGTAAAATTTTTATTAAGATCCAAATTAAACAACTAGATCAGGTACTCAAGTAGCGTGCATCCAATTTTGTTGTGCTAAAGAATTTGTCAAAATCTTTTATTTTATTAGACGAGGCAGCCGCAACACTGAATTATCCATCTACCTAGCAAAATATAAATAATGTTTTGATATTTGAGTGAGCCATTTACATTGACACCAGAATCTTTTCTTTTTGTTTGCAACAAGTTATGGGTCCTATCCCTTACATTCCTAAACTCGCAACAATGGCCCATAAAATCCTGACTTTCACGTCAGTGCGTGCATCCAGTATGGAGCACAAAAATGTCATACCTTCGCGAGAGCTGGCTGCGTCCACTCGTTACAAGTGGTGACATGCTGAGGAACAAGACCTTTGTCGTTCTTACCGTGAGTTGCATTTTCATTGTTTCACAAGTGTTTTGTTTCTAGAAAGTTTAAGCTTACTGTATTTCTTTGTTCACGTTTAACTGTTTGTGCCTTGTTTGTTGTTTAATTTTACTAATAACGCTAATGTGGAAACTTGAGATTACCTACCAATGAAATTGATATGTGAACGTTGGAGTGTAAATTCATCTTGACTTGGTAAATTAAATTAGTTAATGGCAATAAACGTAATTTAAGGAAATAGACATTCATCCAAACAATTATTTTAGTGTACTAAAAACTTGCAATTTAGGCAAAAACATTGAATTAAATGTAATCTTTCTCACTTTTCAGACCTTATATTTTATCTCAAGTGGTTCTTCTGATCATACGATTTTCTCCAATGGCTGGATACCAATGACACATAATGACATTTATGATCAAATAAGAAGGCAACCGACTCAATATCCAGAATATCTTACTGTCAAACCCGCTTTAAATTCTGACAACTTGTTGGCGGTAGTCCAAAGAACAAAAGATGATACGAAAAATCTTATTGATGGAAACAGAAAAATATTGCTCAAAAAGTCTCTAAATACATTTTCCAACGTGAATGATATTAGTTTCTTTACGGCAATCAAGAATCACGAAAATACAAGAGAAGCTAAAAAGTTATCCGATAGTTTATTACCAGATAATTATGAAGATAATGTTATTGAACTCCCTCAAGCACAAATTGAAATCATTGTTGATAAATCGAAAACAACACGCAACGATGAAGTCGCTACTGATACAAGAAACACTTACGAGGTAACTGAAGATACGGACAAATTATTTAATCAAGACGAGAATGAAACTAATAACGATTCAGGATATCAATACAGTCGACCTACAGTAAAGAATCGCAATCTTACTTCTAATTTCTACGAAATACTTTCCAAGTACAACATCAATGCCCAAGATAAACTACAAAATTATGACTTATCCCTACAGAACAAGGTTCAAAATACCTTACCGTATGTGCAGCGTTTGCCCATCCCATATAGATATAACAGTTTGAATCATTTGCCAGTAGACCCATTGCTTGCTGTTTTCCTATCGAACTATGGGTTGTATCTGCCAAGTTTGTATGGGATCAAGTCTAATTATAATAATTTGTACGGTTATCTGGCTTCCAATAACATTCATAATAATAAACCGTTTGGATTGTATAAAATTTTCTCGGATACTGATTCATGGAATTAGTCGTAAAATTGTTTAAATTACTTCCACGGTTAATTATACTAAAGATTTTTTGCTTAAAATATTTCACTACTATTACATATATTTTTACGAGTAGATATATTTGGAGATGATTGACTTGCCTAATAAATGTAACTAACCTAATATTAAGCCTTTAAAACTTCATCATTTGGAAATAACAAAAAATTGGCAAAAGGACATTGAAAAAAAATTCAGAACGAGTACCGCATCAACTGCATAAAACTGGCCCATGGAACAATGAACTTTAGGTGGTAAAACTTAAGATAGTAATTAGAGTGGAGGACGGTTAAATAAAGGCTTGGAGCTTGGAGTTGGTCCAACGGCCACAGGCGTGACAGTTTCATAGCGCGTTGTGAAAAGTTGCCTTTGTACAGGAGCCAGTTTGCACCACTTTTTATAATGCTTTTTACTCGTTAAACGTCCCCGGATTTTGTTTCTGAGACTTTAAATCTTGTTAATTTTGGATTGTTTGTAGAGTTTATGCCGGCTACTTTCAAGTTTAGTTAATTTATAGTACATTAATCGTATGCTGTTGTTGTAGTTGTAGCTACATTTTCACTGTAATATCTTGTTTTATTTTGCTCCTAACAAAATTAACAAACTGTTAAATTACCAAAAGTTAGTTCTCTAAATCACCTATTTCATCATTTAAAGACAACTTTTCAAAGAAATAAACTTTTTCTGTACACCAAAACTGCCTCATTAACCCACATTATTCCTAAGTTCCATAAAATCGACTCGTCAAGAGGAAAACGGAACAAGCTCTCATCAGAGCCGACCGATCGCTCTTCGCAATCAAACCTCATACATTTCTATAAACATATTTTCCGCATGGACGCCTCGCCTCAAGGAAACTCAATAACTTCACGTAAATCGTAATTGTTGTCGATTTTATTTGGAATGCTGAACATTCTGAAGAGGTCATCAATTATTGGTTTTTACTGAATAAGATTTATCGGGCGGCTGACGTTATGTTGGCGGAGAGAAAAAGCGTTTTATATTTATGTTCGTTGTTTTCTGTTTTCTAATACAGTGCAATTAATTAAGGACTCAAAGATGTCAGGTTTTTTATGAATGGATTCGCCTTAATTTACTAAAATTATTTTAAAATTGTATATTGACTCAACTTGATTATTTATGTAGTCCTAGTAAGTTTCATTATAATTAAAAACATGCATACATTATAATAGTTTTTATATCCTAGAAGATTTTTAATCACAGTTATCAAAATTTGTATCGCTTAGTTTTACATACAAGAAAAGTATCAATTTGAATACAACACTATCGGTTTAACAGTATATCTTTAAATCTCAACTTAATTACTCCCGAAGCATTTTGCTCACGATTCACACGTTTTGCTTAGCAGTGCAATACTCGCGATACTTTTCAAATCTAATATTGGAACTCCACAATGTATTGTGTGTTATTTCAAATCCTATTGCCCTGGAAATAACGGTAAGGATAATATTGAGAAATGCAGTCACTGTTGTACCCAATACCGGTTACATATTAAAAAATCAAAACTTTCTTGAGCAAATTTCAAAAGAACAACGTACAAATCAACAAAGTTTAAAATAACGATGGTCATTTGATCAAAAGTTCAGCTGACCAAAGTCTGGAATATCAATGTTTAAATTATTTTTTACACTCTTGACCAAATCGTTTAAAGGTCAAATGGACTACTGGATAAATTATTAATTATCAAATGAATTAACTGAAAAAGGTAAAAATAATATTAATATTAGCGAATACAAATAATATAGGCGTTATACTAATAAGTTATAATTATTTATATACATAACATTGTTGGTTAAAAATTCTACATTTTGTGTTACAAAAGTTAGTGACAGAACCGAATCGCTGCAAAACCGACTTCACGTAGTCTTGTCTGCCCTACCCCTAGAGTGTTATTTAGAGTCGCGTAGGCGCGGAGGGGCGAGGCGGCCCGTGGGCTGAGGAGCAAGCGGCTGCGAGCGAGCCGCCGCGGCTGAGGCTGGCCGGTGAAGCCGGCCAGTGAGCCGAAGCTGCGGTGGTGAGCGAAAGCCGTTTGCGACGATTAGCACGCGTGGGGCCGCCGGAGGCCTGCAGCGCCGGAGCCGTGACAGAAACCTGCATGTTGCATGCTTGCTTGTATGCTTCATCTAGCTTGCGTTCCGCTCTTTGGGATTTAATCCATCGGTTCACATCATCGGTTTACATCTAGCAAATTTATTCAGTCGTCATTTGTGATTATGTAATTTGATTAGTAATTAATTACTTTTCTCTATGATTAGTAATGTCATGATCAAAAGTTGCTAGATGTAATTTGATTAGTTATGATTTGATATTTTAAAATTACATCTAGCAACTTTTGATCAGTCGTTCATTTGATGTAACATACATTGGGATTCTAAAATTTTTCTAAATAAAACATTTGGTCATTTAAATTTTGTTATTTCGTTTATTGTTCTTTTGAAATTTGCTCGAGAAAGTTTTGATTTTTTAATATGTAACCCCAATACCAATATATCCGTAACCAATGCGACTTATTATACGTTAATGATATATGAATGTGAATATTTAAACCACTCTATATGTTTTGAATAATAATTTATTTCAGAAATTAAACTTAAAATATTTACAATTATATAAAAACTAAGCCTACACAAGAAATAAGAAAAATTATAAACTAAGAACTAAAAGAAGGCATCAACAAAAGCATTGCCACGTTGTATGGTTATGCTTATTAGCTGACCTAAGTAGAAGCCAGCCTTTGGGTCACGCGAAGTGTCAACCAGGAGTAAACTGTTCTATTAAATATATTGTAATTTATATTTACGTAAAGATTAAGAAAATATAGCGATATTTCTATAAACCATATGTACGTAATTTTCAATGCACTGCATTTGAAATTTTATATTGTTTTAATGGTAACAAAATAATTATATTATTGAATGCTATTGAAAAATGAGATTTCCCCCATTTTTTTCTGGTTATTAATAAAAATTCTTTTATACCCTCTCCCACCCCAAATTCAGGCAGTAACTTTTATCTAATGGTTCGAATTTCCATCTGTTTGGGTATTATTGGGCATCTGCTGAAGGGAGTAATGGTTATGATTGCCAATATTATTTAAAACAAACCAGACGCAGTTGTAGCCAACATCCATGTCCTTAGTATATTTTACAGTATTCTAATAATATTGGTAAGTATGAAGTTACTATTCGTACGCTGCAGCGCTGCGCTGAAGCTGGAGTCAATCCAAGCCAATAAAAAGGAAATTTGGACTGGATTTCTCACTTTATACGCGTATGGTTTATACAGTTTTATGTGGGATGCCAAAATGCCTGGAATTGTATTTAAATCCTTTGTGACTAAAATGCCACTTTAGATATAACTCTTGCAATTGATCAGAATTTCCAGACTACTCATGTGTTATACATTGTTATACATGATGTATAACAAGAACATGTTTGAGTCAGACACTTGCACATAAATCACAAAACTAAAAATCGGATGTGTTGCAAAAAAACAAGATAAAAAAGAGAGCTAACCAAGATTTCTTTCAAGACCACTAACAAAAACTCCAATCTCCAGAAAACTCCAATCTACTCAGGATATCCAGTCTTCTTGAACTCCACACATAGACGATACTCACACAGGTACATAAACTTCACGTTCTACTCGAGTATACAGAAACTTGTTACCGTGGTACCAACCGGCGTTATTCCTATAAGAAATGTTTGTCTCCAATACGTAGTGGTTTATTCATTAGTGCACCATCGTTGGAAACGCGCCCAATAAACTGCTGATAAAACTCCAACTGGACCAACCACACTTTGTTCTCTGGAACTTTGCTGTGGTACAAGTGATCGACTCCTGGGAATTTTTCTTTTATGTGCTCTATGTAGACAAAGGCTTGGGTGAAATCAGAACAATATCTTCACGTTACGGAATAAAGGTTTTTAATCATGACTTTCAACTTTGGATAAAGACTTGATCAACATTCATATTTGTGATTCATCATTTTACAATCTACATAGTCTGAATTAAGCTCAGTCTACCTACAACTTTGGGAACGTTGAATATGTACGAATAGCACGTCTGAAGTCCATACAGATGAACATGAGCGTAATATTGGAGCCCGCAAACTTCCCACAACTTGCACAGCCATAACAAACTTATTGCTTCTCCCGATGTGAAAACTTCAGATTTACTTCTTTTTATTTTGTGGGGAACTTGGTTTACCGACTTTAATGAGCCTGATGAATCGTTTATACTTAGTGTTACTAAGTAAAACTACTCAACAAAATCAATACCCGCGCGCGCCACGCACGTTCCTCAACCAACTTCTGTTTTAATCTTCTTCAGAAAGTTAATCTGACTGAGACTTATTTCTGATAGATTTCTTGTTTTGAAATGTAAATTACTCTGTAACTTTATTCTTGTTCTTTGTGGCTTCAAACAAATTTTATTAAAAATCTAATTATTCTTGTGAACCATTTTGGATTATACGAGGAAATTCAGTTTATTTTAGAAGTTTAAACTGTCATGAAACCAAAATGTTCTGCTGATAGATTATACTATACATAACATAAAGCCTGTCCATTCTGCTTTCCTTATATTTGCCACTCTGAAGTTTCTCAGTTATGTACTAGGCAATAGCAGTTAGTGAACTGACAACTTCGCAAATCATTTATTATCCCAGCTTATTACACAGCTCCCGTATTCCTCAGTTTTATTCCCCTAACATATAATTTGCGTAGTTGTAAGTTATGATAACCAGTGTGGAGACAAAGTCATGAATGTTCATACATCATAATCTTGCGACAGCGTCGTGCTGTCGTTACGTATTCAGTCCGCGCGCGTTACGTTCGCAAGATCTGCCATTTGTCAAAAGTAATGTCAGCATTTAGGGATCGTATGTTTAAGTTTTACTTAACTATGTATCAGACGGTGGAGCTTTGGTACCTATGTCGTGTTTTATTTAAAGTTTTGTTGTTATGTAATAATGTTTCAGGTCTGAACTTTAGTTATGTTAATATTTGTGAAGCATGAATATTCTTTAAGCAGCAGCGAGCAGCAGCAGTAGAGCGATTATATTTTGTTTTTTATATAAAGATAACTATTTTTATGTGTCAATATAGTTATTTAAAATAACAAAAAAAAATGATTTGAAATCACTTTGTAGGCAAAACTTAAATTAAAATACTGGAGTGTTTGCTACGCATAAAATAAAGATGTTAATGAAAAAAACAAATAAAATGTAAACATTTCATCCCAACCTAAACGACAAAAATGGTTCTCTTATTTAAACAAATCTTATATTCCAAAATAAAATATCTTGCATTACATATAACACAGGGAGACCGCGTGTCGCGAGCTCAGCGATCCAGAAAATGTAGTTTGCGCTTCGTTTATGCGCTTTTTTGCTTGAAGCGCAACTCGCAATGGCTTGGAGTGATGCCATGTACGATAAAAATCACCATTTTAGTTTTAAATGGATGGCTGCGCTCTGTCCGAGTGTGAAGTTGTTTATTAACGGATTGTTACTTAATTGTGTGTGTCACAATTTATTTAATTTAACTGTAAAAATGTGCGATGAGATGTATGTTGTAAAAGAAGATATTTATGCGATTATTATATGTAGTTACTATTGAGGTACTAGATGTTTGTACTGATGGACCGAAAAATTTCTTATATAAATTAATTTTAGCGTTGTTGAACCAAAAATTATAATTATAGAATAAAAACAGAAAAGATAAGAGAGGTTGGGGTAATTAACTGAGCCTTCACCCCATTTTTGTAAAATAACTCTGAGCTAATATTTAATAATCTATTAAGCATTTTTTATTCAGGGCGTCCATTTTGTATTCTTACAAGCCTTAATCTCTTTTACCTCGGTGTACATCTGAAACAAGGAAACATTAATATTTCCCCTATAAATATTCAATGGGAATTTTTCATTAAGATTTTTTTTGTATCATTAGCCAGGTTTATTGTTTAGAGAGGGCAGCCCTCCGGCCCTCTCAGAGGGTAGGATAAGTTCGCTCATAAAATTCAAATTTAACGCTAATACTTTTCTTATTTTGTGTTTTTACTCGTCGTAAACAGTGGGCCATGCATAATTTAGTTGTTATCGGTGGTTGTAATGATTGTGTTACATTTACGCTGGGAGTTATTGAGGCAGTATCTTTTAAAAAAGAAATAGAAGGTAATAGAAAATAAATTTCGATAATGAAAACTTTTTATTACAATTTGAACTTGTCTTGGAGTTTTAACATGTTGTTATTTCTCTAACTCTCTTTAATATATAATACTTTTGATTTTTGCTAGAAACCCTTCATTCTTAATTTTTACTTTAGGACAGAACTTACAGACTGCGACATTTAAGCCAATTACTTCACCACATCTTACCTCATACCAACATATTGCCCGAAGCCCCAAAGTGTTTCAGAAACAAAAGAAATAACAAAGAACATTCTAGAGTGTAGCAGTAATGATTGTGTATTCCCGCGGTGACTTCAAGTGACATCCATTTGTTGGAGTGCCTCGGATTATGGCGTCTTCCGCGGTTTAACGACGTAAACTCTAAATCTCTAAATCTAATTTATTTTATGCACTATACTGTGCTCTTTATGTTTTTAAAGCTCTTGTGTGAGGAAAGTTCTGGTTGAAATGTGAAGCATATCAGACTTTTCGAGTGCAATTGTTCTGAAGAAGTGGCCAAAGGTAGCAAGTAAAAAACTTTTGCCTAAATTTGGAACACGTTTGGGATGTGGCGAAAAGGAAACTTTTAAGAATTTTAATTACTAAATTAACATTACTATAAAATTAACCCAAAAAAAAACACAACACTTCAAAGTGCGCTATGAAAATCATCATAGGCTATGGCTAAAATATTGCCAACAATAAGGTTTCTACAAGCTGTTAAACTCAATATAAACCTGTATTAAAGGAGGTATGAAAACGTTTGACGTGACACCCACGCATTTGCTGCCAGACGATATCAGACCAATGTCAAAGGCTACCAGCTCTAATTAAGAACGAAAATCTAATTACGTCGCAACTTTCAACTACAGCCTTAATATACTTATTGACTTAATAAAGCAGGAGTACTGTCTAAGTAACTGAGATAATGTCATCTTATGGGAGAACGCCATTACCGTCGGGTTCGCACTCAATCGACTAATTAGTGAATTAATTGCTTAGGCGACAGATATTAGCTGGTAACGGGAACTCCCAAATGGGATCCATTTGGTAGAGTGCTCCGGATTACCGTGAGGTGTCCTGCTTTCTGAAGGCTGCGAGCGTGGCGCCATGTGGTCTTGCATTTAAAACTATAATGGTTTAATTCACTTTGGATATTTTGTTCATTATTTGTTTAATGTTTCTGGAATAGGTGCAGTTATCCACTTGTTATTACCTAATGTTTCCCTCTCCTCATGCTTTCCGTATAATTTAATTGGAAAATATATAAGTAAGCTCGTTTTCATGAACAGTAAACATTGCTTAAATTTTGTTTTTCATATAAGAGTAAAGCGTGTAAAAAATTTGTACCTTTAGACCTATAGTGTAACATATTTAATCATAATCAGAACTGGAGTATCTACCTTTTGCGGAAAACGTAAATTAACTAAATATTACAAAAAATATTTAGTTTATTTTCCTATTTTACATCTGTAGTTTGTTGCTTTCGTTAATTTACTTTATACCAGTAACGGATTTGATCCAGGGAACAAAAGCGACAACGTTTGTGTAGAACCCAACGCTGGTTGTGCGACAATTCCTGCCCATCAGGAATGAGGCGATGCCCACTATTGTACCATCTTGTACCAGCGGACCACCGGAATCACCCTGAAAATAAAGTTTAAGAACTCTATGTAAAAAATGGTAAGAAAATCCACAGACAGCTACTCTTTAGTTAGAAGCTATATTTTAAAATAATATTCTGTAAAGTGACTGATAAGCAAATTTTATTCAAATCAGAAATAAGTCTAACAAAGAAAACTCTTTACCCATAAAGTAAAACCTTGATCAATTAGGTAAAACAAAAGATTTAAGAGAAAAATACAAATATAAATGACTTACAAAACATAAACCAGGATTATTGTCAACCTTTTTACCGCAGATAATGGTTCCATCTGAGAAAAACCTCTGATACATGAGCGAGGTGACCCGGAGACACTCCTGCGCACTTAGCAACACCACATCCACTCTCTTTAAGGAACTCGATTGCCGAAGGTACTGCAAAATACAAATCTTTTAAACCTACTTAAAGAGGGAGGTTCTCAATTCTTCTGTTTGTTTTTTTTGTCTATAGTATCCTCAGAAATGGTCCGATGTAAAATTCCGTTTTAATTGAAATTGTTTTTTCTTTACATTTATGTGCAATCAATATTAGACCGGCGATTTAAAATGAAATCCGAAAGTCATTTTGATCTGCAGACTAAATATTTTGTTTTAAATTTTTATGTTTTGACATTATTATTGTATATTCAAAAAAAATGTGTTAGTAAAAAAGATTAACTTAAATTTTATATGCAATCTGCTCTTATTTACATCCAAGAAAATTACATTTCCTCAACTTACCTCATCAAGTCCTCTACCTATAAAAGTATGCCTAGCATTCCTCGACCCAGCACTAGGCAGCTTCACCGGCTGCACCTTCTGCGAGAACCTCAGCGGCACCTGCAGGCGCAGCACGGCCACATCGCTTGCCAGCGCTGACTGGGCCGACACCGGTGTGTAGCGAGGGTGGATGATGATCTGGTCGTATCGGAGACGGATGCTGGTGGCTCTGCGGGCTCCTCCGACGAAGACTAGCTGGTTGGCTATACTGGGAGGATTCGAATAGGTGGTCACATATCTACCCCATATATGTATTTCACCTCATGCGCGAGCCACTCTTTGGTGAATATGGCAAAGAAATGTAATGAAAGAAACTTTATCTACCATTTTTAACGCTTTTATAAAAGACATTTTTCTACGCGGACTGATACGTTACATAAGATTCACCGACCCTGAAGTTTCGTTGTTGTAACCCCAAAATGTCCTATGCTAAATTTGGTGAACATCTGAGGTTATTAATAGCATTCCATATAGTATCTATAAATGTCCTGTTAAGGACCTTTGGTATATGAAATAACTGGAATCGACTCCACCCCCTTAATTACAGGAAAACGAACCCTTTAACACACAACCCCTTTATTAATAATGTATAACACGAAGCTAACATCAATAAACTATTCAAATAACACAGATATTAATACAGCTGACACTAATACAATTAGAAAGACTGGAATTGTAATAATCATTCAAGTTATTGAGACATTACTTACAGCGTCAATTACGTTAGCTATCGCCGGCTTATTGACTATTAGCGCGGCTAAACCAGTTTTATCTCAAATTGTATGGAAAGCACTTAAAGTACTGGTCACTTTGGTAAGACTATAAACTGTAACGAATTTCTAGAGAAATCACTGTCATAATTTGTCACTGGATTAATGAGACGACTTGATAAGCATTGAATGGGTTAGATTACCACATCTTGTATTTTATTGTATCTTGTACCATAATTTTCTGATAAATAATTCCGAGACTGATTAGATTGGTTGCGATTTAATTTTAAGTATTTAATGTTTATTATCTCGGAATAATTTCAGATATATATTATCTCCTTATTTAAAGTAATTAGAAACGTTCAATGGTAAGCAAACAATGAAGTTTTAAATTTAATTTATGTTGCAGTATTTTTTGTGTCGTTTTAAAGATGCAAATAATCCAGGTGTAATCCCACTCATCCATGCATTATAATATAAATGGTAACGTTAACTTCAGTACTCACGATTGTCTATTATCAACACAATGCGCAGCGGTCAGCAGCCATCTCTCAGACAAGATGGACGCTCCACACACTTCTGTGCCGGCGAAGTAAGGAAAGTCTTCAATTCTGACTGGAGTACCGTATAATAATATAATGGGCTCTAACAACGATGATGCTAAAAATAATAACCACAGAAATCGAAAATCATAAATGCATAAATGTTTCCACAGTTTGAACCGCATTACGTTAAGTAATTTTCAAAAATCTTACTTACATGTTTTTGTGACAATAATTGTAAAAAATAACGCTATTTTTTTTATGCAATAAACCATTTTTATACTACTATTTTAATTTTTTTTTTTTATTTGCCGTTTTTTATATACTAATCAGTATTAGAATAATTATATTCCTTTTATATAAATATGTAAAGGAAAGAGGCACGGAAAACTAAGCCAAGTTGAACAATTCTGTAATATATTAAGTAATATACATTTACATCACTACTAGTGTAGTAATTGAAAAAAAAACCTTTTAACAGCGAAATATAAGAAATGATTTTAACTCTCTTCACCACAATATTTTGTATTCGTACATAGTATTGTAATACAATATTTCGGTAGACTATAAGGTACTGTAACTATGTAAGATTTAAATAAATTGTGAACTTGGCTTGTTCTACATTCATTATGTTAGCGATATTTTACAAAAATGCTACGAATTTTCTTTATCGTCAAGTCTGTTATTGCGGTTACATATTGTCACTATCATTTACCTGTTGTATTTTGCTACATTTATTTTTATGTATTAACTAAACATTATTAAAAATCCATTCTGCAACTTTCTGTAGATTTTTTACCAAAATATACCCATCATTTTTTTTTTAACATTTACATAAATATACCTACCTAACAACAATCACAGTTACCTACCACTTTAATCTCCCCGCATTCTACCATGACCTAAACTAAAAAAACCTGTACTACATGAACACCTACGCTCACCTATCGAGGTAGTCAATTAACTAGCTCAATACACAATAACTCACAATTGCACTAGATTAATGCCAGTACTCGGCTGTCGTTACAGAAATTACAAGCGCCATTAACATGCCATAAATTCATATTAAAACAGCGTGCATTTTGATTTACATGGTTTTGCAACGCCCGAATTATGTGTGGGTGGCTCTGATAAGATTTGGATGACAATATTGTTGTACTTGTAAACCTGTGTAGTTTTAATACAGTTTATTATTATTGATATGTCCATATTGATAAAAGTTTGACGTCAATTTGTCTGTTTCACACTTAGATTAGTACTTTATGTTTATTGGTTTTCGTAATAAGCACTTAAGTGGGTTTAAGAGAATTAGATTACTTGAATAACTGTCTGTATCTGTCAATGGGATATTTAATGCCAACATAGAAAATATAAGTTGTATATGAAATGTTAATACAATTATGTAACATCGAAAACTGTTCTTGAAATGTCTGTACACATTAGTGTACAGACATTTCTAGAACAGTTTTCATTCAGATTTCATTTCATTTCATTTCATTAGAACATTTTCTCATTAGAGCTCCTTGACAATACCTTATATCCCCTAGTTGAAAAAGCTCTCTACTGAAATTGTAATTTAAAATCGTAGTTTATATAAGAGTTAAACCGCCAACTAAAAGCCTTATTTCACTCATGGTAGTACAATAATGATATTCATAAATAAGAACTACATCAAACCTCTCTAAAACGTATTAACAAAGTACAAATCCCTCAAAGCGACATCAATAAACACAGGTACCATATACCTTCCATCCATCGAGTCAGCCAGCAATGTATTTCGGGCAGAGCCACGCTAGCTAGGCAGGCCTACAGGTGTCTGCGTGCTCACCAGACCGACTAATGCCGATTACCCCTCCTTTTTTCTCTCTCCTTTCTAATCGGATCGGTTTGAGTTGCTCTTTGCCGTTTGTTTCTCATTATCCTGTCCTGTCGTACATCCCGAAGTGCTTAATTGAATTTTTGAACGACTTGTTAGTTTTTTTTTCTGTAGCGTCAGTCGTGTTTTTTGGAGATTTAAGGTTTATTGGACATTTCTCTTTTTAATTGTGTTTGCCTTTTTTATTCTGAAGATAATTGCATAGCTGATAAGATTGATGTTACTTATCTAAATAAAACCAAGGGTTGATAGACATGGTCTTTGTGTTTATAAAGTAAAATCTTCAACTTAAAAAATTTAAAGCTGCTTTGTCCAACTTGTTCATATCTCTCACGTTCAATAGTATACCATAAATTATAACGGGGAAAGCGTTTCAATTTAAGAGACAAGAAACTGCCATTCTTATTCCTTCATTTAAATATGCATACATGCATAATCACCATTAAATTTCAAATGTTTATTCATAACAAACAATCTAAAATTTCACTATTTCTAAGTTTTATCGCCAATAAACCATGTATGCAAACGACGTATAAAACTAACTTTAATGCAAGTGTAAAGATTAGCTGAATTCCCGGTCAGCCATCCCTCCGTACGAGGTGTTTGACGTTAATTAACACGGCACTTAATTATAAACATAAACCTTGAGAGATGTTTAGGAAATTAAACAAGTGTGTAATAAAATCTTGTTTCCCCGCTACGTCCCAGGTAACCCATAAATTACATACACCTCTCGCTTTGTTAACGCAGTTGATTTTTGATATCGATTGTATCGCACTGTCTTTTATACATTGCCGCTTCAACACTCATGAAATCCTAAACGTCAGTTACGCACAAGCAGTGGATACGACGATAAAATAAAGAGTTGTTTAACAAAAGTTTTCTGTGGAGATATTTGCCTCAAAACAAGGGTGACCCCACTGCGTATAAAACGGGGAAGGAATTTTAATTTACCCTTGTTAGAGGCATGTTTGGAGACAGTGTGCACTGCGTGTCGTATTACTACCGGCGTAATGTGCTACAATAATGTCTGGATTGCTCGGCGACCCTGTTGTTACTGAATCCAAGGAATTCTTAAACTTTGTTTCGCTTTAAATGTCGAGTGCTTTATGTGCGTTTTAAGCAATAGCAAAGTGACACAGGAATGTGAGAAATGGCTCCCTTTTCTATCTGTTTATGTTTTATGTAAAACTGCAATGTGCAATGTTTTGGCTGTAGTCGATATATAGAATTAATAAAAAACCCAGAACTCCAGATTTGTTTAAATAAACGGGTATAAATATTCTAAGCGTATATTATGGTGGGAATAAACTCGTTAAACCCATATGCCAGTAGGGACGTTGTCATAGATGTTCACGACCATTCCGACATTACCATAAATAAGACCATCCTGTCGAACTGCCGTCCACGGATCGTTTTATCATCTCCGCTTCCATATTTCACAACCAAATCCACGATCCGAGATTGGGCCGTCCTAAACGCACAGAGATTCACCTGTCGGCGCACCATTTATCACTAGCTAACACTCGCAAACACTATCAGGACAGAAAGGGGGATCCTTAGACCGTCTTCTAGATTCGAGAGATTTATTCCTCGGAACAGGGGAGATGAAAAATTCCTTGTCCCCTGACAGCCAGCAGGACAAATACGCCGTAGGTTAACTTGAAATTTACATTTTTATCAGTGTCACCCCGGGACATTAGCCTTGATGTAAAACAAGAGGGCCCCGGAATGTCCTTAATTGCTAGCGTCGCGATTGGAGAACAATTTATATGCAATATATATGCAAATCGTTTAGTTACTGCTTATTGTCATGGTAATGTAGCCAAAGATTCCTGATTTTATATGTCGGCTCATGTTTACAGCCGCAGTGGAAGGGTGCGGTTTTATATTGCTTGTTTGGTGATCAGAAACTCATAACTGTATTATGTGGTTTGACGAGGTTTTTTATGGAAATTATAAAATAAATCAAAGGGTGCTAGCATGGAGCCCCGTGTGGCAATCACTGATAATGGGAGATTTTGATACACATATGTTTTGAAAATATTTTGCTCAGCAAAACTGTGTTAATAAGTTATACAAATAGAATGGTTATTTTAGAGCGTTAAGTGATGCATACATTTTGCTTTGTTAGATACGGTGGACCGCATGACAGAACAAAGAATTGTGAGAATCGATCCCACTATTTAAAAAAAAATGATTATTTACTTATTACCAGTGATATGCGGTTCCTATAGATATCTATAGGAACATATGGCTGTCATAGTTCACTGACTGAAGTGAAGGGTGAATGCTGTACGATGTATGTTGAAGTGTGAGTGTGTGTTATGTAGGCGACCTAGGCGAGTTGAATGTCAAACATTCCTGCCGTGATTGACACCTAATTATGGATCCCTAATTAGTTCTGGACCATGTTCAAGCTTTGAGTGATATTAATTTGTCTATGTTTGTGTTGTTCTTTGAGGACATTCCTATCACTATCAGTGTAAAAAGAAGATTTCATAGGAACAAATATATTATATATATATAACAATTAAAATGAGCCTAATTTTTGGTAAAAAGAAGTACATGACTATCCTAACTGTCAAATAGATCAATTTAATTGAAAATACAAATTAACTTATTCAAAACTTTCCACATCAGATTTAAAGTTAAATAAAACATCGACTCGTATAATCCAACATCGGCCATAAATAATTGAAGAGATAAGATCAGCAATTCAAACCTCAGCATCCGGAACACAGTACAATGTAACACGTCCATCAAAGTTTGGTACTCGAGCGGTAATCGACACAACTAGAAGGGCAGTTAACGATGGACGGGCCGCTTCCTTTCCCGAGGGAGCGCGCGAGCAGAGGCCCCAGTGCCAACCCACCGGCAAGCCAGACCACACTCCACCAATTGATCCATACACGTCTGACCTTACGGATACTCCATACCGATCTTGACAATGATCCTATACGGTTTAACAGTCATTAATCATTAATCTTCAAAATGGCAAATCCTAACTTCAGACAGGACGGTGACAAGAATGTCCTGAATGCTGTAGTGTTGTGGTGTTGTTGTGGATTTTTTTTTATAATTTGTGGATATGGGCTGTACCGGCAGCACTGCTTGGAGAAGCGCATTGTGGTGCTGGAGGAGCAGTTCCAGGAGTTCCGGCGAGGAGTGAAGCTGGACGCGCCCGTGCTGAGCGCCGGCCCCGAGCTCTCCCGCAAGCAGCGTGATGTAGGCGACTGCATCTGCCCACCAGGTCAGTGAACACACATCATACCTACAATACATAAATTTATTATAACATGTTAACTGTTTTACTGTTGCATGATAATATTCTAACATGTTTATCAAGATTAATTTAGTAAATAGTACAAGTATTATTTCGGTAAATTTTATGTAACAAACTTATGGAAGCAGAATTTACTTTTGTTCTGTACAAGTTTTACGCAACAAATGACATCGTATACAGTTATTTATCTGAAGTTATTTTCTAAGCGACGATTTCTGCTTGGTTCACTTTAAGAAAATTAATTACGCCTCAATCGCTCCAGATAATATAATACCATAAGCTGCGGAGTGTACCCCATTAAATTAATTTTAGTATAGTCCCTAACACAATCGGAGGCCGCAAGCGTACCGCAGACCCGTCAATGTCTACCGACACATTGTGCCGACTAACTACGACCATTTTACAATATCCGGTGATAAACTCAATTGGGATATCTCTCGCATCCACCCAAAAAACAACCTTCTCCCGATAAAAATAAGATCTACATTGTCTCCCAACATGAATCCTTTATTTGAGCTACTATGGTACCCAACTTTAGCCCGACGAGACAAATTTGTAATGGTCTATTGTCACAGCCATTAGACATAATGGTTCAATAAGAAGTATTGAAAACGTTCTTTCAGGCCTACAAATCAACCTTTATTCAATTTAATATGATACATAGAGCTGCGGGGAAGGGCCGTGCGAAGGGAAGGATGTTGACCTCCAGCGGATACTAAAAATGGCCCTTTAAATTGCTCGAAAGATTTGTTATCTATGGCATATTGGTTGTTTCCGTCGAGCCTTCATAGGAAAGTAGACTCAATAGATTGGGTTCAATAAAACGCGGAAGCGTCGCTCCGTTAATAAGGTTCGCTCGGGTCACCGCCGCCTCCAGTATGATGGAAATTTACGAACAATAGACGGCATTTTGAAAAGTTCTATTCGAAAAAATGTCGTCATCCTGAAGCACTCCGCTAATTACTTCTCATTGTTGGAAGTGCGAAATAAAGGCTTAATTGTTTGAAGTTCTCACATCGGAAAGTTACTTGGATCCGTTTCTTATCTGAGGCGCCGCGGACTTGAATTACTGAAGTCTTCAGAGTTCAAGACGATCCTGCCGGGGAGGGCGACTTTACAAGTGCAGTCAAGCGAATTCTAATTCAAAGATATTTAATAACTTATTCTAAAGCACAATCTCAGAATTTCAACAAATACGTAACCGCGTACACCGCAGTATTAATTATTTACTTAAATTAATCGTTTCATTTAAATGTTGTTCGTTTAATTACGAATGCTAAACGTTCTAATTGATAAATCATTAAAACAAATAGTATTAAATACTTGACTCTACATTAACAGGTGTTAACTGCAGACATTAAATTATGTTGCTAAACGCAACAGAAATTTACATTACGGTTATTTCGATTTCAACAGAGATACTAATGGTAACTAATCGTAGGTTCTAGGTTCTAGATCTTATCTGTATTTTGTATTTAAAATGTATAAATAAACCAGACTTATTTATAACCATCAGTAAGTGCGGATTGCAAGAAATCTAAACATCAAACTTTAAAATGGAAGTTATTTTTAGCCTACAATTTTTAATCTTGACAGTAAGAAATTAAGGACAGTGTCTTTCCAGTAAAGAGTGGGCGTCCAAAGTTTAAATCTTTTCGGATAAGATAGAACCCAGAACAGGATTTAAGAATCCTTAATAATTTAGAAAAATTTTACTACTTAACCAAAAAATATAGAGGTAGATTTTATTTGAACTATTACCAAATACTGGAAGAACTTCCAATTAATATTGTCTTTCTTATCTACGATTTACGCGAATGTTTAACATTTGAATAAAACATTTTTTTATGGATTATATCGCGTTATTAACTTTACGTAATTTTCCTCGAGGATAATCAAGTCTTAACGATTGTCCGAAATACCTTCGGCGTGATATGGTAAACGTCCATTAAACAACCAGATAGTAGAGTATTATGTACCCTACCCGCTTCCCGCCCTGCTCTCCGCTCCGCTCCCCGCTCCTGTCGCTACTATGTTCGCTCCCCACGAAGCACACTCTCCGGGGTACTTGTGCCGCAACTTCCACTTCCACTCCATAACTGTTATTCTGTAATACTGCGCCACCGGGGGACGTCCATAATTGTTACATGGCGCGTTATACGTCTCTTTATTACTTTACTTTTGCAATATTACTTAAATGTTTTGTTTAGGAATCTTCTCCTAAAGACTCTTCAGTTCTATTTCCTCTTTTATTTTATAGACTATTTGTTCCGGGGTATTGATTTCTTTATTGTTGAGAGCTCGGTGTAGTTCTGCTGTTCTTAATATACTTCTGGTAATGTTCCGAGTTGGCGAGTTTATAAGCCGTAAAGATCTTGTGCTGGTCGAGTCGCTTCCGATGCTACTGAAATATACAGTTCCTTTAGTATGGTATGGTAGCTAACAAGATGGTTTGCTAATACACCACGAATTACTCGAAACTAACTATTCAAACTACTCGAAATAGTACCTCTACTACTCCCACGGGGTACATCGAAGTAGGTACCATATTTACGTCGTAACTCACATGGTCACAAATATTTAGATAGCAATAAAAATAATAACATTTAAAGCAGACTTACATTTAAACCAATAGGAAATTATTTATGAGATGAATATTGCGGACATTCATTTTCACAGATGTCAATTGTAATAAATCATAGGAAACCAGATCGAATAAAATTTTGCGCTCGATAAATTTATTCTAACAGTTACCCGGCTAAAGGGTCAGGTTACGGCTAACCGGGTGTGACCCGACATTCCACGGTACGCCCGGTTATTTGTGCAGACGAGTTATAAAGTAAACGAGCGTATAATTTATTTAAACCCGACGGTTGATTTTGTAAAAACATGTTAATCGTTGTTTGTTTGGTAAGTATTGGGATCTGTAATACGTATGTTTAAATTATACTGTATCAACAGCGTGACCGGTTCCCAACAGATTGAATTTATTTATTTAATTCCGATATAAATATGTATTAAAGTGTCGCATTGATTTATGACTACGACCATACGTCTTTGAACGTGAGATCTTTGAACGTGAGATCTAGGGCTGTATCCAAAAGTACAGACAATAATTTATTATTCATCGATTCCTAAATTAAGAACTTAGTTCATTGAAACAGAATTAACCGCAATAACAAATCAACCTCTTTAAGCAGCTTGTACTGGCGCGTAGCTTCAGATGTCGTGCGAGAATACGAAGTGAGTTCTCTAATTTATTTCCCTTTTGATTCCCTCCACTTTAACCTCATTGCTCACTCACTTATATTTAAATTCTTGAAAACTACAGCAGATTTGGTAGAAGCCGAGCAATACGAGGGATGGATTTACGAGACGTCTTGACAAATGAGATGTGCACAAGATGCTGGGTTCATATAAATTCGTCTGTCAACTCACGAGTAATGAACCGACGGCCCAATGATAAGTTGGACCGAAGAGTGCTTTTTACGACTCAATTCAAAATGAGTTCGTCGAGTGCTTTGTGCTTTTTTGCTGAGTGGGTTATAAATATGCTTTATGTTGTCAGTAGCTAACGACCTATAAAATAAACGTTATATATTTTTTCTTAAAACTCTTTTATCTCTCTGTGTTTTATCGGCCCGTAAACAATTACCGCTAAAATGGCCGCGGGGAAATTGGCGTCAGCGTACCTACCTACGCTTGTTTTTTGATCGTATGTTTGGCATGGAGATTATGAAAAAGGAAAATATTTGAACTGAAACAAAACACATCTACCAGTATATGTTTCTCCTATGTTTTTGTTCTTAATTGTAAATCAGGTTTCCATAATTTCAAAACAGTATTTTTTTTTAAGTTTTCATTTTGATTTTGAGATATTTTATTTATTGACACATTGTTATTTATCTTACAAATCCAAACTCCGGCCTGCTACTGAAATTCTCAGTAGCAGGTCGGAGTTTGGATTTGTGCCCGGTTAGTGGCAATAGGCTCGCCCCCTATTACATGGGACCTAAACATACCGGCGAACTGTGGGTGTACATTGGTACACCTCTGCCTAACCCTTCGGGGATACAGGCGTGATGGTATGTTATGTTATGTTTATTTATCTTATGTATCAACTTACTAAAAGAAAACGTGAAAACTTCGAAGAGTTGTAAACTTTGCAAGCTAAACAGGTTTCTTTCATCTTATATACCGGCGTTAAAGACTAAAGGTCCGCTGGGTGTGTCCGCGGGCGCGGACCGCAGTCGTCGGTAACACAATCTCCATACACTTAGCTGAAACTCTAGCAAACATCGCGGAAAGCTGCAGTCGCGCACTCAGCTGAGAAAACGATACGGTTACTGTTCAATAAAATAAGTAGAGTAAAACTAAATTTATTATTTATCTATAAGCTACATTTTCAACTAAGGTGGTTGAAATGGCCAGTCATATTCTTTGAGTTTTCGAAGCTCGATGGTAGGAAATTAAATAAGTCTATTTAGTACCAGTAGCACGAGATATAAAATATTTCTCTATCAACTAAAGGTGGATGTAGGAAAAACCCATAAAATATTACATATTCTTAATAAATACCATATGAATACTTACGATATAAAATAAAAAAATATGAAATACTTGGATATGTCTATACAATTAATTCTGATCGCAAAAATTAAAATATAAGAAGCGTCACAAAAGTCCTTGGTTATTTTAGGTCTTATCTACCAAAAAGTTATATTCCCAAACGTGTTTACCGGCTAGTGCGCGACTAAACTAACGTACGCAAGTAAACTTGTGTACCGATATCCGCATATAGAAAGTTTTATTTAAGAAATAAATTGACTCTTCTTACGAGTCGCCGAGAGGGATTCCTTTAAAAACGTTCACTTACAATTTTTCCGCTTCAAACTTTGCAGAAATGTTTGAATTTATAGCTGTATGCTCGGAATGTTATTTGATTAGATTTTTGAGAAATAATTTAGTATCTTAGGGTGAGTTGAGAGATTGGAACGACGAACTTTATAGGATTTAGTTCCTTTTGCTGTAGATGTTTTGAATGTTTTTTTATTAAGTCTAAACAAATCTAACAAACAAATCTAAAGTCTTCTAACTAGTGAATTGATGGAAAAATGCAAAGAGAAAAGGCAAGCCTGTGCTCTGCAGTGGGTTAGTTGGGAATCATAAAAACTGTAATAGTAACTGTTTTCATGACAGGTAGTTAGGACTCATCATCTGCCTAGCCTGTTTCCCAAACTATGTTGGGGTCGGCTACCAGGCTTACCGGATTCAGCTGAACACCGTATTTTACATGGAGCAACTGCCTATCTGACCTCCACAACCCATTTTACTGGGGAACACAGTATCCCATAGTAAGACTGGTTGTCAGAATTTACTTAACGACTGCCAAAGATCTTTGTATGACAGTATGATGATGTATGACCTACTGTTTAACGTGCTTTCCGAAACACGGAGGGTTCTCAGTATGTTATAAATGGTCACCCATCCACGGACCAACCGCGGTGAGCGTGGCTTAACCTGTATTATATGTGGTACCTTCGTTGTTTCTGAATTCCATAACACAAGTGCTAAATAGCTACTTACTTTGGGTTCAGAGCAATGTATGTGATGTTGTCCGCATTTATTTTACATTTTATTTATTATCAGTCAAACCGTACGGCTTACACTCAGCCACGAGCCCCTCACACAACAGGTAGTTAGGACTACAGGCACTTATTTTATCTGAAGATAAATTTAAATTAGAATAAGTGTACAAACATACTTATTCTTAAATATTATAATACTACAATGTTTACCTATACCTACATCTCTTATACAAGCGGAATTTAAAGTAGATTTCTGAGAAGACCTTAAATGTCAAAGCTATTTTAGAAACCCACATATCTTAGTGAATCTATAAATGTAATAGCAGCTGAAGTAGGTATTTCAAATAATCATAAAATGAAGTATACGACAAATACGCAAGTCGCATCTACATGTCGACATTAATAACGCCGTGTAATACCATTTATCAACGAAAAGCAGCAATGTACTCGCGTCACCGCGCTACTGACAATCACAAATCACATTAAACATGCAATTTGTTAACGTTTACCGACGTGTTTGTAATATGACAGCGGGTGTCATGGCGTACTCTAATATTTTCTAATCTAAAGGTGTCGCCACACGGTCACCTCCACACGCTGCAGTTTGCACGGAGTTTGGATCTGTTACTCTTTGTTCAGGGAATCACACAAATATTTGTTGGTTACGATAGTAACTGGAACTCATAAAACTAGACGACGGAGGTAGCGAGATAAAACTGCATCACAGGACGGACATAACAAACAGACAGAATTCATAAAACTGAAATAGTCGTCACTGACCTTTTCTAGCATTTATACATATAAATGCTAACTTGGTTTTAAGTTTTATAAACATTAAATCTGCTCCATAACCTTACATTACGCTTTGCCCACCTTTTCATCACCAGTTTTACAATTGCAATTATATTATACATTTTGGAATGTCGAATTTAGCAAAGACGTACGTTTAGTTCTTGTTTTTGGTTTGACACATCTTCCAAACTTTTAATGGTCCTAAAAGGTTTATTAAGTTAGTCCCGGAAAATAAGTTTCAAAGTTAACATGCTTCCAGATATTGAAAAGAAGCAAACGCAACACACATAGCATGTGGAAAGTTCTTTAAAGCGAAGACTGAATAACATCGCGACAAGTGTCAAAGCCAGTCGCAGAAACACGTACAAAACATATTTTATAAAACATCCTTATCCAGCAACTTTAACCTCTACTGCTCAACGAATAAGGGCCAAAATAGCAGTAAAAGAAAATCCTGTGGTTTGTACACACGTCCCGCGGAATTTTCAATATTTTATCCAGCGCAACATGCATTGCTTTACTTGTAAATACTTTTATTTGCAAACTAAACTGAACTCTAATTACACACTACTATAATTTCTTTTTCAGCGCACAAATAACGACTGATATTATTTAAAGCTTAGCTTTTAAACCGTTTTAAAAATGCCAGAATGTTTTGAATTTTTAGGAGTAGGTATTTTTGCGATAAAAATGCAGATGCAGATTTTCCACTTTGATAATTTGCGAAACATTTTACTATTTTTTTGTGAACGAGGTCATACAAGTATTTTTTGCTTTAGTTTTTTTGAAAATCCTTTTGTTCAATTTTGTAACCGTTCCTGTTCACTTTATTATCTAGCCGCATGGTGTGTTTTATACATATTTTGGTTCAAATTGTTTTCCTACTATGTTTATGGTTATTTTAATTCGTATTAATCTATTTTCACATATTGCCAGAGATATTATTTAATAAAGTCATGCTTAAAAACCCACTTAAGTGCACTTACAGCCATAGAAAATCAATAAGTCACAGCAAGACCTTAATCTTTCATAGTATTTCTCCAAGTCCTCCAAAGTACTTGTTATTATTCAAAATATTTCCATAGTCTGTTGGTTCGCTGCTCTGTTCCGACATAACCCGACCAATGGCGCTAACATCTTTTGTCCTTATGCAAATGCACAACTTGTAGAAAAGCAATCCAATTTGACGCTAAATCCCTCGAGATATAAGTGCACACCGCAGTTTTAAATTAAATTTCAAGAAAATACACAAATATCCACCTTATATATAAGTAGATTGGGTTTAAAATTAGTTCAGTGAAGTTTCTAAGAGGTTGCTTAGTTTCGTGCTATTCTGAGTTTCGGTAGTAAAGCTGGTGATACATGAATTGAAAAAATCAGAATAAGTCATGGTGGGAAGGCAGTCGTAAAAGTCGGTGGCTGGTGCGTCGCCGTCGTCGTGGCTGGAATAAGTAGGGCTTAAATCACAAGGACTTAAGTTATGCGAGAGCACTGTGCAATAAAGCGAGTGGACTGCAAGACTACTTTGTAGCTTTTATTAATTAAAGTCCTTATTTTAATTAAAAAAAATATTTATGCAAATTGACCACGTTTGTTTATCAAATGTTTCAGACAACCCAAATTCCGAAAAAGGGTCAAATATTATTAAATACTTTTTAGATAAAAAATCGTCAAATTTGAAATCTGCATGGTATATCAATTGTTTAACAAAAAAGTAGCAAACTTACCAGTTTGTTGTTTTGTCGCGTAGTATATCTACTACGCGACATAACAAAATGTGTAATTAGCAAGAAAATAAATAAAAAAATATTCTATTCTCAGCAGAATGTCTACCCCAAGCTTAAAACGTTTGAAGTAAAATAACATTAGTAGCTGGAAGGATAGATGCTATTCATCATTCCAAACTGTTCTATCAAGAGACATTAGAAACAATCGTCGAATTTAAAACTAAAGACAGAGCTCTAGCACAGACAATGGCTCACTTACTTCACACAAACTTTCTTTAATTTCTTTCTTATCCGTTTCATAGTTTCTGTTCCAAAATAAAGGATTAATTTTATTGATGACGGGACCACAAATATCTTTTGAACAAAATTATTTCTAATCTTTTGAATCTCAACCGATTGTAGGAAACAAAGTATCAAACTTGAATATTATTTTTACTGATCAAGAAAGAAGAAATATCATTTCCTACGATTCAAATACATGTTTAGTTTACGACAGCTCCCCACAACTGCTTTGTCAATTTATTGACATATTTGAGGTACGCAACACGTGCGAAAATCTTGGGTGCATGTTGATTTCCTCCACAATTTTGAGGGTGCGTAAATTATGGTTAACTGTTTACCGACAGGTAACACTTGGAGAAAATATAAATATGAAAATCAAGTATTTTGCATTGCAACTGCTTGGAATATTTTATCTTGTGTTCGACCTAAAACTAAGAAGATAACTTAGTTCTACATGCTCATTTGCAAAATATTATTCTTATGTACAAGAATAGTAAGGACTCCAAAGATAAACCATTGTGTAGGAACAGAGATACACGTAACACACCTAGACTTGGATCCAACCCTTAACGAAGTTATTAAGTCTCACATGCAGGCGGAGCCGCGCGGCAATAGCTAGCTACCGAATATGAACGTACAAGTGCATTGTTCGCTAGATAAGCCAAACGCTTGACAATGCATACTAATTTCACAAAGTTATGCTGTTTTAAGTTGAGAGTTAATTTGTACGGCTGCAGCTAGCGGGATGCGCTATGCTCCGCGATATCAAAGATATTGTTTTAGGATTAAAGTTGATCGTTTGATGTATGTTGATGTTAGATCAGTTATGTTTGTGTAAGCCAAAATTGAATGATTACGTCTATTTTTGTTATTATATTTGTATCCTGTCTAGGTGTACATAATTATAATGTAAAAAACTGGTTTCTGTTCGCTAAAATAAATAAAAAATAAAGCAAATAAATATCCGATCTACTCTCAATAACAGATCTACTTAACATTAAAGAATCGTAGACCAAATGTATTTATAAATACTTAAATTATTTATTATTGAGAGAAAAATATTTGATGTTAACATATAGCTATCGCTTCGCATAGCTCATCGTAGGACATGGCGCATAATCCGAGTATTATATTGTAGCACTACTGTCGCCATTAAAGCGATATATGTTTGTATATAAATGTGTACATGTCGGACCCCAATCTTACCTCCAGTATTATCTCGTAACCAGTTGGCAAGCCTTTGTCCATTTCAGATAGCTTACGCACTTGTTCGCTGTTTATTTACATACCGTCTGCCCTCTCGAGTGTTAGGTACATGAAATTTGTTCATTAGTTACCATTCCTACAATGAAATATGTTGTAAATGTGTGAAAACTATTTTGTTTCAGCGTATTATGTTGCTACGTGAATTTGTTTGGAACATTTATACTTGTTCCCTAGCTTAGCAGCTCCCCACATCTTTCGTAAATAGGTACAAATAAGTTTGGTACATTGTTAACCAGTCTCTTCCACGGAATTATATGTGGTTAGCTGGTTTTTGTTCCAAGTATTTTAATGTAAGTTCACAATTATATTTTTTATTCGCTTAGCATAGGTATAGTACGGAACAGGTTTGGTAGTTTAATGGCTAGATAACTATAAATTTAATCATAAACGCTTTCTCATTTTGTTCTTTTTTTATCTCACGTCCATTGTTCAAGTCAATCTTCGCTCCCGAAAACCTTGTAGTTCTATAACATCTAAGATTATATGACCTAGTAATATCCCCGTCTCACCCCACAGTCTAGGTAATCCTTCAATGAACATCAACTGTTATAACCTGGTAGGATCAAGCGGCTCGGCCTCGACTGTCGAGCTTCCAAATGGCTATCGATGTATGGACATCCGAAGCTGTGTTTATTGGAGGTCAATTGGCATGCAGCCATGTTCTCATAGGGTTGGGCAAGATAACCGATACAGTATTCAATATATTTATTAGTTAGAACCGATATTAAACACGCATGAATATGAATAACAGCAGTAGGTAGGCTATAAACATATTTAAAATCTTAATCATCGCAGTTCACAAATAAATTAATTTGCTAAAAGTAAAACAAATAACCATGTAGGTACATTACTGAAGGCTATACCTACATTAGGTGTATAACAGAACACCACAGCCTGAGAATCAAAACGCAAATAATATATGCCGAACAATTAATCTAAATATGAAGTTATTACAGAATCGAATACCAATGTTAATTAACTTACTCAAATCGAAATTCAACATCAAATGGAAATAGCAGTATTTAATAACATAAACGAAAACAATTAACCCCAACCGCTAATAAAGCTCCCATCAAAAGTTGACTGTCATGTATTTGGTATTAGTGTTGTTATTAACGTTAAATAGCAGAAAGCGGAATAACGTTAAATAGTGGTTAATAACGGTTATTAACGTAGTTCGGCCACATGAGTAGATAAACGGAACAGAGGCAAAGCTTCGAACAACCGCTCGAATCGGTTGCACGCACACAAGCGCGCGGGGCATGTGTGCGTGACCACTGGCCGCTTGTCGCATACGCGGCGAGACTGGAAAAAACCAGTTTACGCTGGCACAGCCAGTGTACAATCTAAGGGTCAGTCCGACGCACGCTGTTTGTTTTGTTAGTTGCAAGTTTAAGTTTTTATAAGTTTAGTTGTAAAAACGTGGTATTATATTAATAATAATGGTTGTTTATTGTACCGTGTGTATGAATAATAATAGAGAAAACAAAAATATATCTTACTTTAACTATCCCAAGGAGTACAATTAGGTAAGTAAATATTTGGTTATTACTTTTTCAAGCAAGTACCTTTATTTTATTGTATGATCCTTTTTATAATAAGAAGAGAGTAATTTGTACAACACGGTAGGTATTTTTTATTTAAAAAAAACAAAAATTATAAAAAAGAAAATTCTTAGAGTAAGTAATTTGTAAACTATTCTATCATACTATTATATATTCTATTATACTGACTATTAAAACTATTTAAAAAACGTTTTGTTTGATTTGTCTTCACCTATTGTGACAACCCTAACAAAATAGGTAACAATTTTGCACGTTCTTAAGAAGCTTTGCCTCTGTTCCGTTTATCTACTCATGTGGTTCGGCGGCACTAGCTCGTAAAGTTTACAACCGCAACTAACCCTAGCTGAGGTGTGATACACTGATATAGTTATAACGGAGTGTTTATTACCTGAAATACGTTCTATGAGTAGTATTTTTCACTTGATGCCACTGAAAAAGTTTTGATGCTTCACACTGAGTTGTGAACTTCGCATTTGCAGTTCCTTTTATTATTGGTATTCAACCAAACCGTTGATTCAATACTAAAACACGACAAAAAAAAATGAGAAAATAGCTCTAACAACAGTATTTTTCGGCTTTTTAGCTAATTAATAATTTAGTTCCCTACTTAGCATTGCTTAAGTGAGGTACAAATAATACACCGATCGGGCTTGAATTAAGACTTTAAACAATATCAAAATATTGCCTATCATAATATAATATTGCTGGGGACCGGTCGATCAATGAGGCAGTAAATAATACACAATAACCCTATTGTTGTGGAATACATTAATATCGCCATAAATATGTCACCGCTAAGTCGGGGTATTTGCGACCCGACGCAGTTCATTAACACACTCCATTAGAATAGCAAATTCAGGTGAGTTAGGGTTAACTTTATTAAAATTGGTCCAGTGGCTTAGAAGATTAGATCCCTAGCTATAATTTACATTGGTTTATAGTTGTAGTTATTTGCTAGTAACTTAGATGGATTTATAAAAACTAAGTACTATTATCATTAAAATCTGCAACTTAAAACTTGGATCAAGTCGAAAAAAATACCATAGTTTGAGGAATATGTTCAGTATATGTATTCTGAAACAACTAACGCCACACGCAAAATGGCACGTAACTTGATTTTGTTCCAAAATAATTACAGTGCTATCAGTTAAACCAGAAACATTAGACCACCCACACAAAACTGTTACTCAAAATTTAAGCCATGAAACAAATGAAGCGATCAATCACAACAATATCCGTAAGCTTCTCAACGGGCGCAGTTATCTGGTTGTAGTACAAACGGCAGTAACAGCCGCCGGTGGCAAACGAATGGAGTAATTAAAAACTTCCTTCGTACGTATCGCGGCCTGCAGGACTGGGACCACTAACGATTATGACTGTCGTCTGGGTTGTAGAAGAATGATGGCAGAAGGTTCAATCTTAGCAGGTTTTTGCCATCAATCAAATGCCAGGGGTTTACAAAGTATCAGGTTTAGGTTTCGGTTGGAACTGGTTATAGAATGGTACAGCAAGCCGTGGATGGTCATAAGTTATCTACACCACAGTAATCCAAATTATATGCCCTAGGTACATGATTTAGTGGACACAGCAGTTTTGGGTAAAAATGAGAATTTCTCAAAAAGATATAATAATATTTAAAACACAGACAGTTCCCTAAAATTTTTCTCTTGTCCTACTGAAAATCATTTACAGTGACCTCGTCAATACACCAGTTTAAATTTCCGTCACGGTGTCGGCACGTGTTGTGGGTCGATAGCGTTTGTACGAACCCTTCCGGAATTTTTATACCCTTACAATTCCTACACAACCACTCATACTGTTTATTTAAGGTAGCTTTTATTTCTGAGGGTTTGCTTTTTGGTGTTATGTAAGGAGGAAAAGATTCAGAACATTTATTGGTACAGCCTTTTTTTGATCTGAAGGTATTTGATAAAAATCTACCTGCCTCTATAAAATGTGTGAAGAAACATTATGATGTTTCGACCACATCAAACGCTTTAACTTATTCTAAGCATGCGGGTACAACTTCTCCAATAGGAGGTGCTCGAAAATTTTGAACTGAAACTGAAATCAAGTTTGAATGCTGAAAAACTTCTACGATTAGCTTCAATTACAGGACAATAGAAATTGAAATGATTTGTAAGTAAATATGAGGTACACATTTACTTTCTAATTGAAACTTATTTCTAAAAGTAAATAATTGTCTCGTCTCTCATTCTAATCTCAGCTAACAATTTATTTTGTACCGCAATTTACTGCCTAAAATAGGTTGTCGAGTAGACATAATTTACTGTTCAAATTACAACGGCCCGATAGTCTATAAATCAACCAAAGATTGGCTATAAACATCCATTCTGTAAAATAGCCTTTTTTCTGCGCCTTGTATAGCCGTAACGGAACTATTTCACTTCTCCCGAGAAGGGTTCTGAATGTTCATAAAAAATAATGTTTTATATATTTTTCGCTAGTTTCAGATATAATTTCGTGTAAAAGAATTTTATTTATTTGAGCGAGCGCGTCGAAATTACTAAAACACATATTTTAAATTGCATGCGTTTGTGAATATTGGTTACACTTTCATGTTTATTAATAAATATTAGTCATATTTCTGAATAAAAGCGGATTACATTTTGCGTTCATTCTGTTGTAATATGACGTCAATAATTCAGTATTTACGAAACATTTCCCGCCTGAAAATTATGAAGACATGTTCTATTGTCAGCAATAGTAGGCCATCCTTCCAGGCCCACTGTACAAACTTATGTTACCACGATAAAGGAAACTTGTATCGGTGAGAATAACATTATTGTTTGCGGAACTACTGAAGTTTTGTTAGTCTTCAGTTTCAGTAGTAAAAAGTTAACGAAAGCTTCAATTAATTACATCTAAGCTTCTTCTCGACTGAATCTTTTAGACTGAAGAAAGTTTCTTAGAATTGAAAAAATCTATTAAGAGTTAATAGTGCGTTGATCCGCTTATAATAATAATAAATTCATTTATTTATAACCGAGTAAAGTATCATAATTTCGCCAGCATTTTTTTTTTCTTTTTCCATTTTTAGTGCTGACAACCATCATGAAATATAAAAGAAACTGTCTGCAAAGCGTTGTATAAGCGGCACTAAACCAATATCACACATGTTTTTTATATATGTTATAAAAATCGAGGGGCTGGCTTAGGGCCCAGGATATATATGGTCCAATAAACCAGGGCTCGCCCATAAATGTCCGCCCGCCACCATCGACCAACTTCACGCTAAATTGCGAAGGGGGAAACTCCAGATTTTTCCCCTTAACGACGTTAATAGTTCGTGTTATGAAACGTTTGGATATTTATATTTAAGATCGTCGAGGGTTTGACGGAATGGGTATCAACCCCGTTTAAGTGGTTAGTTTATAATGCGGAAGAGTTTTCGCTGCAAAATTGCTGTATTTAAGCATGCTTAGTTCGTGAATCGATCTCAGGCGTATGAACTATGCAATTGTATAATATTTAAATTATGTACAGCATATACATGAACAGACCTCAGAATTCAACTAGGTATTAGTTATATCTACAAACATAAAAATCATGTGTTTCATTATATCTGAATCATACCAAGTACTGTCGACTACGGGAACATTGTAGCCTCAATACATTTTACGGCGACATTTTCGCAACAATAAAAAAGTATTTCATTTCCCTTGAAATATGACATCAAGGTTTTGTAGTGCGGGAGTCGCGACTGCACTTTACGACTTCATAAAAATAGTTTATTTTATTACCTGCATAACTAGATTCAAAATATGAATGTAACGATCCATTTTAAGTACAATCATTTTATATTTTACAGTAAAAGTACAAATTGAAGTAAATAATGTTTTTTAAATTTATTATATTAAATAGTTAGTTCCCGACTTATTTAAAGTGCTACTATTATCTTAATCATGTAAGTTAAAAGTACTTACACAACGTGATATAAGAAAACTGAACACTTTGAAATAGCCCCATACTTGATAAAGAGCCTGGTAATATGGACTGAAGTATAAGAGCTATATTTCGATCATTACTGGATTCATCCATTTTATAAATACCGTGTCATATTTCATCTCGAGTAAAATTTTGCATAAAAAAAACCCTATGATACAGTTGGCTTTTTTTAAGTATTTTGCTAAACCGATAGAAGTCAATTATGATGAGACAATATTATAATCATATAAATAAAAAATTTAGATTTGTAGTTCAAGCTCCAATACCGGTCAACTCTTTCAAATCTGGGGTTATGTGTGGGCAACTTTATGTATATATTTATAATTATTATTGTGTATGTAACTTCAACCAACACGACTTGTGTGGGTATCCCTATTAATTGAAACAAGATGAACTTTTGATTAATACTTTATCGTATAACCTAGACCGCGATTCATTTGTCTGAGGTAAGATTTATTGCGAATTGGAAAAATATTGAAGTTGATACATTTACACCAAAAAGTAATTGATTCAGTGTTAACATGGCCTTGGTATCGAAGGCTCGGTTTAGCCAATAATTTTCCATGGTTTGCTTCAGCCTGACGTTAAGGCCAAAACGCTCGTGTTTAAGCTAAATTATGACTCTCATAACATTTTTAGACGACAAAATGAAAAATGTGGACTCTAATAAATTGCGTCGATTTCCAATTTTGTTGGTATTCAACGTTCTTGATTCGGGTTTCGTTAAAATAGAACAGAATGAATTGGTACGTTACCTTATCAATAGCCTAACTTTACGACCTATTCTATTCGGACACAATAAATATAAAGCGTAAGCGTATATATATCATGAGGCGCCGTAATGTAACTGTTATGTAGTTAGAATAAGGTTCAAAGTAATCTAGCTAGAGTTGTTCTGTAAAGTAGTAACAATCCATTTCTTCGTGTAAAACTCCTCCTTATTTAGTTTTTGTCCAAGAAATGTTGTACCAAGAAAAGCAATATACTATACTGAAGACGGGAAGAGACAAAAATTATTGTATCTTAACGAAATAAATGGGGCAAATAGTGAATGCGCCGACGATACAGCGCCCGCCGCCCGGCTTCGCCCCTTGTTTTGAACAAAACTTACTCATACGTAGAACGGGTTTAGGCCGAGAGCCAAATAGTACTTTAACAATTCTTCCGAAATTGCTTTCTTGAAATTATTCTTGCCTATTTAAAATTCCGGAGTGTAGTTTTAACTCAAACTTTAATTTATATCGCAACTTTAAGATGTATTTTGAAAGTTTTGGACACCTGGCTCCTAGTTTATGTTATTTCATATAACACGTACTTGAGTTTTATACGTTTGTGTTGTGAAATTGCATCGTACAGTTGTTGGTTTATAAGTTGTAAAAGACAAAAGCTACGAATTGGGTTAACGGTTACTACTACTGCTGTATACGAGTCTTTGTTTATAAAAGCTGTACCAGAGTTGCTTAAGTTATTTTTGTTCTCCTTAATTATTTGTGCACGAATTTAGCACTTGTCACTTTAGTACAGTTAGGCCAAGTAGTTACAACTTGAAAAGGATGTCTAGCATTAGGTCCTCAGTTCTATGATTGTTAAGACGTTTTACTATACACCTTAAACTGTTGAAATAATAAACTGTTCTTAAATTATACAAAAAACAATTAATAAAGTTAATCTGTCGTGGTATCTAGCTCCCGGCCTACACACAGTTCCCGATAGCATCGCCGATCGCGGCGCCTTTATCAGCCATTTTCCCTTCATATCGGATATTATTTTATACCGTGGCCCGGGGGCTCTTGCACCCTATATTTCACAAACGATGGGAAGCTTGTAAGAGATTGGATCCCCCGTTCGTATCTCGAGTGGAAATTTCGCGTACGCTAACCTGATAGGCGATTTCCTTATGATCATGTTTATGATTATGTGATTAATTTGGTGTAAACTTACTAGTGAGATGGAATATTAATTCACATATTATGTTGCCTTGTATGTTAGTATCTAAATCAAAGCCTTTCAAACTAGAGAAAAAATGATTTATTTAGTAAATACTTGGAAATTAAATTGTTCTAGTAACAAAGTGGAGCTGAATCGGCTTTCGTATTTCGAAACCCGATCTCGCAACATATCGGATCAACTCTTTTATAACGGTAACAAATCACAACAAAATCCACATCCACACACACGCACGCAATTTTCGGAAACCGCGCGTTTCACAGCAATTTGATTCTGTATATTTGTCAGTCTGTCGGTACACGCTACGTAAACGGCAGACATTGATTCGACCGTTTTTCGTAATTTAATTTGTGTAACCCCCCGCAGCGACCGGTCTCGACCACCCGTGGGTCCCCAGTTCATCCCGACACGGTTTGGGCGTAACTTCGATTCGGATCTCCGCGATACTGTCACACATTAGACACGCTGTCAGCTTTACTCCAAATTATGTACTGTTAATACCGAGGCTTATAGTCGATATCAGTTCAAGAAGAATGGATATGTGAACTCGTGTTCTCATTCGTTGAGTCATTACGTTATGGACTGGGCGTTGCACTACATGCGTGCATTTACTAATGGTATTGTTGTCTGTATGATTCGGAACAAATAACTCTACTATTGTGTTTTAAACTTGTAAACAAGGGCATTTGTATTCAGCTCTATAACGCTCACAAATTCAAATGAATACCTCAATAACTTGTCTGTGCGTCGTACACAAAGAGCATTGTCTTACCCACATAAATGTTAGCGCCAGGCAAATGCAATCCAATCTTTTTAGCTACAAAAAGGGTTGAATCTGCGCCATTTCACTGTTTCCATTCTAAACAGACAGCGGGCACGGCGGCGTATCTGAGGTCCAATGAACCCCGGTATACTTTTTAGTAGGAAATCTTTACTGGCGCGGCCCAAGGGTTACTGTATTTAAAGGATTTTTGGAGCGGCCCGGTGCTTATTTAAAGTGGTGTAAGCCCTTGTTATTTTTTCATAAATTTTTCGGTGTTTTAGTAGGAAGCTACTTTTGGAATATGAATATTTTAGGTTGGTGTTTTTAACTTTTCGGATAAAAGTTTTCTTGTAAATGTTTTTATTAAGTTGTGTTTATCTAGTACCTATCTGTTTTTGTATAAAGTAAAAGGATTTCTAACTCTAATAAAAATAGAATAAACACACCTTGCTGCGGTTATTACATAGAGTTTCTGAACAATAAGTTTAACATAGAATGTACGAAAATATATTAAAAAGCAATGGGAATATATGAGAAAATATGGAATTACTGCACTAGAACTACTTACTTCCTCATCATAATTGAAGAGAGCAAACTACAATCATATTTACAGCGGTCACAATAATTCCACAAATTAACAAAGTACCACATTAACTTGCAATCACCGAAAATCTCCTCAAATTACATTCAGCGTTAATCTGCAATTTGCTGATGACAGTGTAGTTTCCAATATGGGAGCGGGTTCACTGAGCTTAGAGCAAATTTTCGGGCACTGTTCCAATATGACTATAATTCTAAACTGCAAATGAAGTTACGAATGTTAATTGAGGAGAAAATGGCAGTAGGTCTCAACTGTTATTAGTTGCTTCACTGATAGGATAGGCTTGAAATTGAGGATGCTGGAGATATAATTTCGGTCGGTGAATTGGGTCGGGGATATAGTGTTCTGATATTGGATGCTTATCTACTTAACCCCATGCATCCTAACTCAAATGTCTATCAATGGAAGTATCTTTCTAAATAAATTTTACTTTTTTGCCATATATATTTCCTACTTGCAATGTTGTGTTTTTAACGTAAAGATATAACAATTTGTTATACTTCATTCACCAATAAATAAAGTAAGCTTAATACTTTGTATTGTCCTCAAGGCACAGTCGTTTGTAACCGCATGCGATCCCTTTAAAGTAATTTTACGACACCACCAGAAATGTCTTCCCTCATTAGTCTTTCTTTAAGTGACCTAAGCTGCAAATTACTCTTTCCTTCTTGCGTCTTACTTTCCCAAGATGGATGCTTGGTAGAATGTTTTTGTTTATTCTCGTCGGGAGGGAATCTGTGCGGTGGCTAATGTCCACGATATTGTTCTGGAGACAAATTGTCACAACACATGTTCAAAGTTATGCGGCCTCGTAATCGCGGTATGGACAACGAATTTGAAATACTGGGTCAGTTAACGTAATGTTTTGTAAATTGCAATTTATTTTTGCACTCTTTTTTAACCCTTTCCCTGTCCCGTGAATCACATATGAACATTTCCATTGTTTAACTATTGTGTCTACTGGCGGGACAGTTAACCTGTTAAGATAAAATTGTCGTTATGATTTTGTTTAGGTTTAAAGGGGAAATAAAAAAATATATCGTTTTGTCATGTAATAATAACTGTCTCGTAACAATTGTTTTATGTTTTTTTAATCAGTTAAAGTTTTTTTCTTAAATAAAAAAAACCAACTCAAATTCGAAAACAAATCTTTTTTTTAGTACCAAACCCGGCTACCTTACCGCAACTCCCACAATTTTCCTATACAAAGGTTTAGGGGAAAAACTTGTGTCATATGAAAGTTGGCGCGAACTCGACGACGATGTTGGCACACGTGCAGTTTATGCTCGGGACGAGACTGACATTTTTTCCCGCGCTGCACGCCCCCTTCATGAATATCAGGACCTTTCCGAATACTTTCCAAGTTAAGCTGCAAGACGTGGCTCTTTTGTTTTTCTTTTTGATGGGACTTAATGAGCTAGCTACTTTGACTATGAATGTATTTTGTGGAGAATTAGTTTACAGTGAAATCATCTTTGTTTGACTTAAATATTTCATTTAATAAGCTAGCTTTTCAATAGTATATTTTACTGTTAAATATAATTTTCAAATTAGTAAAAGCTTAAGTTCGACGAGAAGCAAAAGTAACTAAGCAAATAAACTTTCGTACTCATTTATTTTGATAAAAATCTGAATTTCCATGACTGTAAAAGATAATCATAACAATTTTAGATTAAATTCAATTTCAACAAAAAAATCATTCTTTAAGACAGCTGTTTGAACACTTAGATCTTTGAGTCCTTTACAAACATCTCAAAGCTGAAGCTGTGACATTCAACGATAATCTTCATCTCCACTTTGAGAGTCAAACAAATTTCGTAATAAATTGGTAATCGATTTATTGGTTCTATTTGCGACGCCGTACGCCGAACAATCCCAGACTTTTCTTCATGCAAACTCCATACAAACTTCGCCGACACCTATTTAAGTTTTTTTATTTTCTTGGTACACGTGTCGCCTACAAGTTTGCTGATGACACTTTGATGGATTTTTGAACTGTTTTCGAGAATAATGGTGGGTGCGGCCAGTGGCTGTGTGATTTGATTTTAGATTCTGCGTTTTATTTGTGAGTTTGAGAGTTGGGTGCCTCACCCTTTCGTAAAAAGTTTGCGCGAAATTTTGGGTCGTAATTTGATTAAAAATAAATAATTATGTTTGTGGTATTAATTACGTAGGTATAGTATTCTAAACGAGAAAATTTGTATTGTGTTTATTAAACTGAAGATTATCAACAGTGTAACTTAATGATTTATTTTATTTATTTATTTAATAATTTATGTACACACACAGAAGTTAGAAAGAAAATAATTACATATTTATAAATGATGTACAAAGGTGCCGCTTATTTCTTAAGAAATCTCTGCCAGCAGACCCGCGAAAGGAGAAGTCGTGAATATTGGCAGTCATTGTGTGCGACTCAATTAACTACAATTATAAAAATAGTCTTATACAACATACATACACGTACATATATAAATATACACAAATACTATATATAAATAAATATAATAATAATATATATAATTACTCAATTACAAGGAGAGATAGTGCTCTTTTATGCGTTTCTTAAAAATAGAGAGAGATTTGGAATCACGGATGTTAGGCGGAAGCGAGTTCCAAAGTCTTACTGCGTGAACGGTAAAGGAGTAGGAATAGAAGTCAGTGGAGTGGGATTGGAAGTGTAACAAGGATTTTATTTGCGTTCTGCAAGGGACATTAGGAGGACGGGTAAAAGTAAAGCGTTCGCGCAGATAAGAGGGATATGTCGGGTTGTGTAGGACATTGTAGAGGAGGCATAAAATGCGAGTGTTCCGGTGAAGACGGATTGGGAGCCACTTGAGCTGCTTGCGAAGGTGAGACACGTGGTCATATTTACGTAGACCGAATACAAAACGAATGCACAAATTTTGCAAGCGCTCAAGTTTATTGAGGAGCTCCTCATTAGCATCCAGATAGCAAGCATCAGCGTAATCGATAATAGGTTGAATGACAGATAGGGCTAGTGAGATCTTAGTTTGTAGAGGTAGGAAGTGTTGAAGTGATTTAAGGGAATGAAAAGAAAAGTGAACTTTACGGCTAACTTCGGCAACTTGAGGACGCCACGAAAGATTCGCATCGATCATAATTCCCAGGTCCTTTACAGTATCCGAGAAGTCGATCAGGATTCCATCAAAGTACAGAGGCGCCATCGATGATACGTTGATCCTACTCCGCATATTCTTGCTTCCTATGATAATGGCCTGAGACTTTGATGGATTCACTTTAAGACCATAGGAGTGAGCCCAGGAACATATGGAGGCCAGATCTTGATTAATGGCTGCAATAGCAGAGTCTGCTTCAGCCACTCCAAAGTGGCGATAAAGCTGCAAGTCGTCTGCGTATAGATGGAAGTTGGAAGAAATTACTCTAGTAACAGAGTTGATGAAAATAGAGAAGAGAAGAGGAGAAAGGACGCCACCCTGGGGAACACCCGCTGTGAGGTCACACCAATCGGAGTAAGAGTCTTCAAGGCGAACACACTGCGAGCGACCTCGAAGATAGGAATCTAACCAGGCTAGGGAAGTAGAAGAGAAATTTAGGGATTTTAGGATGCCAAGTAGCACATCAAAGTCTACCGAGTTGAAGGCGCTGCTGAAATCTAGCAAGACAAGGACCGTCATCATCTTATTCTCCATTGCCCAGCGTATGTCATCAGTCACCTTCAACAGGGCAGTGACAGTGCTATGTCCAGAACGGAAACCAGACTGGAAAGGAGAAATGAGAGAATTTGACGTTAAAAAACCAGTGATCTGCCTGTGAATCAGATGTCAATCAATGATGTTCAAAAAACTTGTAAGACAGCACATACTTATTACACTCATCATAATATTTTGTATAAATAATACAACTCACATTTCCCAGCCATATTTTTAAGTAAATATACTTTGATATTTTAGACCGAAAGGCGTATTTTTATTTCATAAAGCGCTTTTACAGAAATCTTTTGAACTTGAGCCTTGAATTTGATCTCCAAAATGAGATTAAGAGCGACACTGGTTACCACAACAACGGAAATCGACTAATGTACAAAGGTAAAAATGAATGCCATTAGCATAAAGAGGTGCTATAGAACGTAATGTAACACGATCCCAAATGTCGCGAACGAGGTTATGTGTTCCACATTCGCGTTAACAATGACTCGTATTAAGTTACGTTCTTTGTTGTATCATAATATATGACGCTTCAAGATTTTTTATGTGGTATCAGTGACAATGTTTTTGTGGATTTTTAAATAACTGTCTGTGAAGCACATAGTATTAACAAATACGTGCATTGCGTAAATTCAAACATCGTGGTTACTTATACGATTAAACCGATACGACTAAATCGATATACGATTAAATTGTAAGCACAAGTTAATAAGCCTGGCCTACTTAAAGTATCAATAAACTTTACCGAACTCACTCATCACTTGCAGATACGTAACAATCACTTGATGTTCAACTACTTACGTATATGTAAATCACTTCAAATGCTAGTATGTAAGTAACTAAATGAATACTAACTTGACCACCCAGATGTAACAATTCCGTTCAAATTTGCTACGATAATATTTGTATTTCGTATCAAATACGTTCGTACCTTAACCCTGTGACGTGTTAATAGCCCTATCCCTCACCCGTATCAAGCACATCATCAAAATAGCCTCACAATCTGTATCCTGTTCGCTTCACACGTACTGAAAGTCGACTCAATTATGTCGTGTAAACATCAGCCGATCTGTTTGTCATCGGCCCATTAATAGCTAGCGGGTTACGACCGATCGAGCGATCGCCCGCGGGGATCGTCCAATGATTATTTTGGTCGAAACGCTTAATGTTATTCCTAATCTAAACGGGAATGGAACGTAAACACTTGATTAGACTCAATAGCCTGATGAATGAAATATTTTATCAGTTGCTTATGTTAAATTTGGATAGGAATGAGCGTCAATGGAGTTTAATTTGCATGGAAAAGATATAAGTGTTAAAGAGTTGGTTTATTTTCAACGGTTTCTTTTTGTTAGTATAATGGGTGGGGTTGTTTAGTCGGATAGAGTGTAATAGTCTTTGTATGTAAGTAATGATGCCATTTCTATGCAGATTCAGAGTAAACGGTCGGGTATCGGTTTCAGATTGATATTTTATTTTATGCGTTTTTACCAACAAGTTTTCTATTTAATAGATAGAAGTTAATGAACAAACATACAGAGTAAATAAGCGCGATATTAATTTGGTTTTATTTTAATCAGTTAAATTTTTGGACTTATCAGTAATTCAAAAGTTCGTGCTATTGTCCTCTTCCGCAAAAGATAACCTGTGTTTAACCGTATCTTGAATTACTTCAAATAAAATTCCTATGTAAATTCGTTAACTATTATCACCAATAGATAAGAGACAGTAACATTCCCAATTATCTTAGAATCCTTGCCTCTAAATCTTCCGAATTCAGAGTTTATCTGCGGAAATGTGTTCGCTTCCCGTATGCAAATGAGTTAAACGCGGTGAGTTCCCGAGACATTTGCCTACAAACAAAACTAAGCTTATCTATTCAATGCTCGGAATACTGATAAGTTTAATCAAGATGAATCGATAGTGCCTCTGTAATACGCGGTAATACTTACTAAGATTAACAACAGTAGGTTTACGAAATAGTACGATTGGAAGAAATATCTTCGGGCTTGGCCTTACCTAAATATAAGCTTATATTTATGTATCTAGTAAAATTTAAAAGTCATTCTTAGTTTCGTCATCATTCTAACATTTATTTCATGTAATTACGAATAGAAAAAAAATTAAGAAAAAAGCTTGTAAGTTTTAATGAAAATTTATACTTTTAAAATGTTAACATGAACACCTTACTTTAATTTCATTTTACGCTAGATGTCCATCTCGTGTAATTTCGTAACTATTATGCAGAGAATTGTTTTGTGTCGAGTTAACCTTCTTTAGTTTTATTGTACCGTGGTGAGCGTTATTTCTACTGTTTAACATTGACATTAGCATTTTTAATTAAAGTGAGCCGACTGCGTGGGTGTTGGCTTAGACTCACTGGATTAATGTAGGTGAAGCTAGTTTATTTTGCATCGGTTATAATTGGAGTTATTTACACAGACTGCTTTATATGCCACTGTATAGTAATATCGTCGTTTTCTACAGAATTAACTTTTTGTAATCCTATTGTTGGAAACAACACTATTATTTGCATGTCTTGATTTTAACTATTTGAAAATACTCTATTTATGAAAATTGCGATGTTTTAAACTATTCGAACGAGAGAGCATTTTGATACGTGAGTATTAGCTCAATGAAAATCGGGGCCTACAACCTTCAAAATTTAATCATGAACGCGTAATTCAATAAATACACGTCCATAAAAAACGTACTGAAGCAGACCAAACAAATAATAATAGTTTCATGGGATGACGCACCTGTCATCACTCTCGATGACATCGCGCTTCATCCTAACGTAAGCTTTTAAATCATTTGATAAAAGATCGCCTTACGAGGCTTTATCTTCGTAATAGGAATTAATTTATTTTAATACGGACTGCGACCGTACCGCAAGGATTAACTCAGATCGAATTTAGTAAAAACAGATCTTTTCGATACCTGATGCTGATGTGTTTGGGCCACAAAGTCAGCGACCAAGCGTAAATACTCCTTCAATAATATATTTTTTTCTATTATTTTATAGTAATATGCTTTTATTGTTTGTTAGAATATGAGAGCTATAAAAATAATATTAATCTAAAAGTAGCTCTTTAACAAGTAAAACAAGAAAATAGTAAAAAAAAAGAGGACAAGAATAAATATTGGTATCGAACATTTGGACCAATCAAAATTTAAATAAACACTTCAGAGCCCGCTCGTTGTGCAGCCACAATTAAACCGACAGGTGGGTTGTAATCCCATTTAATAGCTTTCAGATATAAAAACAAGAATATTTTAATGTGATCCGTAAAACAGCCACATGGAACTTTAACAAGTCGTATTAATATTCTTATTAACGACAATTTTATGGTCACAATTACTAAAGATATGTTAAATAAAAATTGCAAATTACAGATTACTGTTTCATTGGTATATAAAGGTAATATAAAATATAAAATGTCTTACAATATATGAGAAGTTACGACTAATGTGGGTAATGCTAATCCCAGCTATAACTATAACAAACTACGTGACGTGAAAATTAGACATTTAGGTCACAGTTACACAACTGCCGGATTAGCTTAAACCAAGGATCAAGCCACAACGACTGAATAGTTCATGAATCTACATAATACCTAACCGCAGTACATACTTAACAAACGTACATTAAATGTTCAGTTAGAGTTAGATAAATGAAGCTTCAAAAGCATTTGTCACAAAAACTGACGTTTTCCGACAGTATTTTTATATTCAAAAGGAAATTCGCCAATTAATAACACAACAAACGGAAAAGTGACAAAACCGCCTAATTCACCACAGATCTGGCGATGAAATGATAGACAAAAGAATGGCGAATGTAGCGGACAATGTGCGAATAAATCTGTCTGTTCCTTGCGGTAAGAGCATGGAGTGTCGTAATTAATCGAGTGACCGCTGCAGTCGGCCTAACGAGCGCGGCTATCTGCGGGTAAAGACGTGTGGACTATTATGAAGGACTGGATAAGCGTTAATAAGTGCTCAAGCGATTTGTTTTAAGAGGTATAAAGGGGAGGGTGGAGTGTCATTGTCAGGATAGGATTTACTTCTAGTGTCTGTGTCATATACAGCATGTTTTGTAAAATTTGTTGTGTCTGATAATCTTAAAATTGTTCGTATTGTATTTCATTGCGTTCTTTTTCTATTGCTATTTTTATTATAATTTTATTTTAGTTTCTTATAAGTAAATTAATTATTATGTTGTAGAGCCTTATGTTTATAAAGCTGTAAACAAATTGTTCTTCAAAAATGCATTTTTTTTATCATGAGCCGAAAAGCTTTTAATCCCTTACTAGATACATATTACATTAAATAGATTCTCAAAACTAGAGACTAAACTTAAATCCCCTTATTACGTCAGTGCTCGATTTAGCAGCGCAGTGTCTAATTAAAACTCATTCGTTCATTTAAATATTTAATTGCAAGAGGGACGAATGAAATCCGTGGACGCGTGACCACAGCACTTCACCTATTAACATCGTGAACCACTTACTGTTACAAGAGTTGATTTTGTAAATGTAGGTTGGATGAAACCTATGTTTTTACAACTATGTGTAAATCTAATTAAAAATTCTTGGTTTTCAAGTTTTTGATCTAACGTACAAAATGTTAGTCTGCAAAAAGCCCCCATTTTCTTCGTATTTTTTTTTGTCGAAAAGACTAGTATTAGTCTGATAAACTGCTAAGTGGGCAGTACTATAAAAAATAATACTACTCAAATAATTTTTAATAATTATATTTTTACCTTAAATTTTACTATGATATACCTAAATATTGAGATGCACATATTATACATAAAGTGCCTCCTACTCAATAATCGGCAAAGCCCTCGTAAAATAAACTTCGAGTTTATGGCCATAACTTGTACAAGTCTGAGCTTATCCCCTACTTACAACGGCTCAACTTATTTCATTGTCGTTTTATTCTGCGATTATTATGACTGCATATTTGAATGACAAAAAAATATAGTAATAAGTAATAACTCATCAAACGTATGATGACAGAGAATAAAAAAATTACTGACGATATATACGGCAGTAAGTGTTCTTTACAGAATAAAATTGTATTCTAACTTTTCATCTGCCTCGTTGGCCTAGTGGCGCTAAGCGCGACTGCTACGCTAGAGGTCTTGGGTTCGATTCCCAAGTCGACCAAGGTGTTATTGGGTTTTTCTATGAAATTCTCAGTAGCAGGTCGGAGTTTGGATTTGTGCCCGGTTAGTGGCAATAGGCTCGCCCCCTATTACATGGGACCTAAACATACCGGCGAACTGTGGGTGTACATTGGTACACCTCTGCCTAACCCTTCGGGGATACAGGCGTGATGGTATGTTATGTTATGTTAACTTTTCATATATTATAAAGCTTAGATCACTGAGTAAAAAAACGATTGTATAGACCTATTTCTTCCCTACGTAAAGTAAAAAAAAACCATGAAAGTTTTGCATTAACAGCGTTCTGCTAACACTCGAGTAACAACAAAGAGGACGGCCGCCTAACCATCACAATTACAGACTTCCACTACATAAGCTTAACTCACAAGTCAGACCATCTCGTAGGAAAACATCGCGGATGCTGCCCCACTTCACATTAAACGGGTGCTATACAGGGAACACAGAAACCCCACTTTACACAAGATACAGTAGTCGGTACGGTAGTCGTTCAATAAAATATGTCTCAGTAAGAAAACTTGAGTTCATATGTATTAACTTGTTCATCTCTCAAACATTTATTGCATAAATAAATTAGTTAGTGTCAGCATAAAGTGTTTTTCGTAATTCTGCCCAATATTGATAATCTTAGAATTCTGTTGTTGGCCTTTTTTGCCTTCTTAATTTAGAGTCACAAACAAGTCGAGCCATATCGTATTGGCTAATAGCCAAAAGCTTTTCTTCCTAGTTTCCTTTCCAACTTCGTTGATGAAACTTGAATGCGCAAGGACACGCGTTAAGTGTTGAGTGAGCTTCTGCATATTTTTGTTATGCGCCGGATCTTACAAAACGGCTGAAATCCGGAAAAATCCAGAGACGTCCGGCCCGAGCCGCTCGGAACTGGTTATTTCCTGTTTTTAGATTAAGATGGCCGACCGTATCGTTCCATCACACTCGGTGTTGGCTGACTGTAGCGTTGGAGAGGGACAGCTAACGGTTATTTCATGATAGATTTCGATACGTCGAAAACGTTGGTGGCGGCTATCGCATCAACACTTGAGCCTGATTAAATGACGGTCGGGGTCGTTAGGAGCCCGCGGAAATTTGTTTCTGGCCCGCCTTTTCTCGATTCGCAAGTAAATAGTGCGGATTATACGAGCTGTGGTGTGCCGCCGGCGATATCGCCCACTACGGAGTCTGCCGGACGAATCATTGATTCGGACAAATCTTGGATTGTTGAGGAAAGGAAAACCACAGTCAGCGAGATATTCATAGGATTTACTATGTGTGTATATGTATGATTTGATGGAGCTATTTGAAAGAGAGAGTGGAAAAAGATGGGAAAGAAATGTGATGTGGAGGGTTCTTGTGGCAATATAAATAAATATTCTACTACGATACTACTATTTTATTGATAACTCAGTTATGTATCTGATATGAAGAACATAAAGTGTGCTTCAACATCTACCAATACTGAATTTATCATTTAAGTCACAACACATGTTACATGAGTTGGTGTACATGTCATCATCACCTTACCAGATTCAGCTGAAATACAGTAAGTTGGTGTACATGTAAATATCGTTATTTTTACCATGCGGTGTTTAGATTAGTACCTTTCTAAATATATTTTTTCTCTATTTTTCTTATATTGAGCATGTCTTAGCAATACATTCGGGACTCAAGAAATTCTTATTTTATTTCAGTCTTGTCAACATGTCTACGACGTCCTACTTCTAGGTTATTTCATAAAGCCAATTTTATTTTACTTTTGTAAAGGAAAAGGCGATGTTTTAACAAGTTTAAAAGAATCGGCTAACCCTTTCAGACGAAGGTTTTTATAAAGGGATTTCTTATTATTTTGTATATCTTGATGTTAAAATAAGATTACAGAGACTTCGTGTTGTGAAAAATTTTACGTAAAATATTTTGTAACATCTGATTACCGCTTTATTATTAAGTTAAGATTAAGTAATAAGCAGGTACTTAAGTGTAAATAGAAAATGTTGCTTTATGAAATTACTCACTTACTCAAAAAACAATCTCGGTACTTGCAAACTTTAATATTTTACTGTATTATTTCTGCTAATAAAGTTTGTATGGAGAAGAGACCTGTTTAAAATTAAACTTCCCGTAAACCTTTATAGTAATTCTAATAGAAGACTATACTAAAACGGATCGGGACTCTGGTAAAACTGATAATATTAGTTTGATTATCCAAACTCCCCGAAATAACATCTCTATCACAATTGTTTAGCTATAAAAGGAATTTTAATGACAACTCCGCAATCAGTAGCTGCGCGGTTTATAGCCCCATAAACATAAAAGTTAGCCGCTTTCGGCTAAACACAGACAATTGGCGTTTCTTATCGCTTTTATTACATAATCCTGGGTGAGAGCCGTTCACTCAATTAGTATTAGTGTGGAAACCCTGCTGGGAACATACGGACGATTTTACTGCGTACGGAAACGCGGTGTACGGGATGAAATTACGATCGTGATCTGTGTGGTTCTTATTGCAGGACATTTGAGTTGATTTGCTACTGATAGGCTATGTGTCATGATGATGAAAGTCACCCTATATCAGTTACGTAGCAGCAGAGCAGAATAAGTTACGTTATGAATGTAATACATCATAACTGCGTTCAGCACATTTTAAACAACAGACATTCTATGGTATAAATAAAATATTTATTCTAATTCAATGAATAAAAGTATGTATTTTTAAAACTGACCCCTATAATGTTGTAAGTACCGAATGATCGTTTTACAAACAAGCTGCTCCGTTTAAAATACTCGCTCGTATGTTTTCACAACAAATTATATAATAGAGACGTTAAAAATAGCTTAATAATACAGAAAGGCAGTTCTAGTGGCAATGGTTAGATGAAGCTATCTAGCTTCGTATTCCTATTTATATTGTTTATATAGGACACTAACTTGCAGATTCAGAGAAAGGATTAAGGCTTTCGAATAGCAAGGCTTCGTAACTCCGCCTTACCTAGGTTTAAGAGCATATTAAGCTGATTACAATAATAATATGCTCGTAGGATTCTGTGGGTGTACAGATTATACGCTAAATTATATCTTACTTTAGGTAGTTTTGGATTGGGTATAAAATATTTATTCTAAGCTGTTTATTTTTCGGATGATTTCAGTCAGATTTTAGAAGGTTTTTTTTTCTCCATAACTTCTGTAAATTTTTTGTTACGTTGGACACGGCCTCGATAGGCGTTGGACTCGGCCTCGATAGGCGTCGGAGTCGGTCTTGATAGGCGTCGGTCTTGATAGGCGTCGGTCTTGATAGGCGTCGGTCTTGATAGGCGTCGGTCTTGATAGGCGTCGGTCTTGATAGGCGTCGGTCTTGATAGGCGTCGGTCTTGATAGGCGTCGGTCTTGATAGGCGTCGGTCTTGATAGGCGTCGGTCTTGATAGGCGTCGGTCTTGATAGGCGTCGGTCTTGATAGGCGTCGGTCTTGATAGGCGTCGGTCTTGATAGGCGTCGGTCTTGATAGGCGTCGGTCTTGATAGGCGTCGGTCTTGATAGGCGTCGGTCTTGATAGGCGTCGGTCTTGATAGGCGTCGGTCTTGATAGGCGTCGGTCTAGATAGGCGTCGGCGTCGGTCTTGATGGGCGTCGGTCTTGATAGGCGTCGGCGTCGGTCTTGATAGGCGTCGGCATCGGTCTTAATAGGCGTCGGTCTTGATAGGCGTCGGCGTCGGTCTTGATAGGCGTTGGCATCGGTCTTAATAGGCGTCGGCGTCGGTCTTGATAGGCGTCGGCATCGGTCTTAATAGGCGACGCCTATCGGTCTTGATAGGCGTCGGCGTCGGTCTTGATAGGCGTCGATGTCGGTCTTGATAGGCGTCGGCGTCGGTCTTGATAGGCGTCGGTTTTAATAGGCGTCGGCGTATATCAAGACCGACGCCGACGCCTATCGGTCTTGATAGGCGTCGACGTCGGTCTTGATAGGCGTCGGTCTTGATAGGCGTCGGTCTTGATAGGCGTCGGTCTTGATAGGCGTCGGTCTTGATAGGCGTCGGTCTTAATAGGCGTCGGCGTCGGTCTTGATGGGCGTCAACGTCGGTCTTGATAGGCGTCGGTCTTTATAGGCGTCGGTCTTGATAGGCGTCGGTCTTGATAGGCGTTGGTCTTAATAGGCGTCGGTCTTGATGGGCGTCAACGTCGGTCTTGATAGACGTCTGCGTCGGTCTTGATAGGCGTCGGTCTTGATGGGCGTCGACGTCGGTCTTGATAGGCGTCAGCGTTGGTCTTGATAGGCGTTGGTCTTAATAGGCGTCGGTCTTGATGGGCGTCAACGTCGGTCTTGATAGGCATCGGTCTTGATAGGCGTCGGTCTTGATAGGCGTTGGTCTTAATAGGCGTCGGTCTTGATGGGCGTCGACGTCGGTCTTGATAGGCGTCAGCGTTGGTCTTGATAGGCGTTGGTCTTAATAGGCGTCGGTCTTGATGGGCGTCAACGTCGGTCTTGATAGGCATCGGTCTTGATAGGCGTCGGTCTTGATAGGCGTCGGCGTCGGTCTTGAGGGGCGTCGGTCTTGATAGGCGTTGGGGTTGATAGGCGTCGGTCTTGATAGGCGTCGGTCTTGATGGGCGTCGGTCTTGATAAGCGTTGGGGTTGATAGGCGTCGGTCTTGATAGGCGTCGGTCTTGATAGGCGTCGGTCTTGATAAGCGTCGGTCTTGATAGGCGTCGGTCTTGATAGGCGTCGGTCTTGATAGGCGTCGGTCTTGATAGGCGTCGGTCTTGATAGGCGTCGGTCTTGATAGGCGTCGGTCTTGATAAGCGTCGGTCTTGATAGGCGTCGGTCTTGATAGGCGTCGGTCTTGATAGGCGTCGGTCTTGATAAGCGTCGGTCTTGATAGGCGTCGGTCTTGATAGGCGTCGGTCTTGATAGGCGTCGGTCTTGATAGGCGTCGGCGTCGGTCTTGATAGGCGTCGGCGTCGGTCTTGATAGGCGTCGGTCTAGATAGGCGTCGGCGTCGGTCTTGATGGGCGTCGGTCTTGATTGGCGTCGGTCTTGATAAGCGTCGGTCTTGATAGGCGTCGGTCTTGATAGGCGTCGGTCTTGATAGGCGTCGGTCTTGATAGGCGTCGGTCTTGATGGGCGTCGGTCTTGATAGGCGTTGGTCTTGATAGGCGTCGGTCTTGATAGGCGTCGGTCTTGATAGGCGTCGGTCTTGATAGGCGTCGGTCTTGATAAGCGTCGGTCTTGATAGGCGTCGGTCTTGATAGGCGACGGTCTTGATAGGCGTCGGTCTTGATAGGCGTCGGCGTCGGTCTTGATAGGCGTCGGCGTCGGTCTTGATAGGCGTCGGTGTCGGTCTTGATAGGCGTCGGCGTCGGTGTTGATAAAAGTATTGGTTTTGTACTTTGTAGTAAGATACTTTTTTCTACTTTCTTGTTTATTTCATAAACTATTATATTGTAACAGGTAATTAGGACATCGAAATTTTACTGGTTGTAAAATTGGGAGGCGCACTATAGTTAGTCAGTAATTCAAGCCGTCAATCGTTTTGGTACTGTTTATGCGAATCACTTGAGTGAGTGAAGTGTGTCTTACTGCATGATTATCATATAAGTGCAGTGTGGGACGCAATCTGCTGAGTTATAATACAGAATAATTAATTCTACCTAATACGGTTATTAGATAGTCATTAATTTAGTTTTGTGTTGCTTTCACGAGAGAGACTTGTTATTAAAAAATAAACAATATATTTATATTTAAGATCACAAAATAAAATTAAGCTATAAGAATAAACAGGAAGACACTGATACCTTTTAACCGCAGCCTCCGTTCACTGTTTTAAATCGTGTGAAATAAAAATAACTCTCGTTTATTTATTTATTATTCATGTTATTTTACATTCAGATTAATATTACAGCAACATTTCGGTACAACGATATAAATGCCACATTCCCCATGACATTTTAAATTTAATGGCTGCAAATTTAAAGCGGTACAGCGAAAAATTTATCATTAATCGCAATTTACGAAATAAAACACCAATAACAATAATGATTAATCACAAAAATATACTTAATTTCGTTCCCGTGTGTAACATTCCAATGATATTTTTGCACATTCGAGAGCCGCACGCAATTAATAGGGCATTAACGAACAATATTTGTCGCAATAAATAACACCGAGTGTACGCAAATTTGCGAAACTCGCTGATTTATAAAACGACGGCGGAGGGTTGCTGCGGTACACAATATGGTATGCTGTTCTATGTTTTGGATTTTTATGAGAGAACAATAGATATATAAACACTACAAAAAAAATAATGCTACATATAATATGTTTGCAATTAAAATCTCGGAGATGTGAACGGCCTTGCGATTTCATCATTAAATGTGTATTTCTTATTTATTTTTTGTTAATGTCTTTATAAATCTGAAAACACTACAGTTCAATAACTACTATTTTTCTTCCACCACTATTTGACTAGAGCTACGTGAATCTTTAGAAAATGTTTTTTTGTTTATCATACAAGAAATAATTCCATAATTTACAAAATAATTATTAAGAAACATTGTGTCTTGAGATAACTTTAATTAATTACATACTACACACACACACACTATACATACTATACATACTACAAATAATATTGAAAACGAATTATCAAAACTGTTTCCATACAATTTTGAATAAAATATTAATACTGCATTAAGTATCAATTCGTTTAAGTGCATCAGATCATAAACTTAGCCGGATAAAGTGTACAAAGAGGTCAGGCCGCCATCAATAATGAATGCCACCTGTGAATTATTCAGTCACCGAGCTCCGGCGAACAAAGCGCTGTCAATCCGAGCAGTGTTTAAATAAATGTCCCCGAGGCCGCGGCGCGTCACGCTAAAACGTTGCGTTGCGTTTTATCGTACCGCTGCCTGACGTACTACGCTGTATAGGGGTAGTTATAGCGGTACGCAGTTCAACTCGATGTTATTATAATACGGTCACGTACTGTGTGAGATTTGTAGATGTATTGATGAGACGTTGGCAATTTAAATATTTATTTGCAATCTTTGCTTTTACGTATCTATTAAATCTGAGGTACGTATTCATGCGTTCTACAATCTTAGTTTGATTTAGTAAACGAGATGGTAGCATATTTTTACATCTTCATCCATTACCATTATTTTCTAGAATAGCGTTAACAAATATTACCTACGTATTATGAGTCGTCCCAAAGATAGACAAATAAAATATGTTAAAAAAAATAAAAAGAAGAGAAAAGCCCTGGTGAAAAAATACAAGTTAAAAAAAGCTGCATTGAACAAAGTTAAGTTTGCCTTCTACATTTGTTTCACAATATGCCAGCCACATCGGTAGGCGGCGTACCGCATGCTTTGTTACCGAATTACCTTTACCGCTTTACGCTTAACATTAATAACATTATGCTTTTATTTTACCTTAACTAGTTCGTGTTCTGACTGCAATTAATGGTTACTGGTATACTAACAATGTTACTTTGATCCTTTGTTTGTTGAAATTAAGAGTTCGTGCTTGTTATTCTTTACGTTTAATATTAATTTGTTACAATTTTATTTATATTGGATTATTATTTTAACGTTGGTTTTTAATTTAGAATATTATCGCATTATAAATACAAAATATGGTTTAAAAGGTTTGGATGCTATAAGTCATAATCATTTTTGTATAGTAATTCTTGTAAGGGCACCAGATTTTCAGAGTTCGACAGAAATTGACAGAATACTAATATAAGTTCATCGTTTTTGTTGCTTGCATGTAAAATCTTAACACAATACTCCCATAATTAATGATAGTAATAATTAAAGATGAAACATTACATAAAACGACACATAACTCACTCAATAATCCTTTGTTAAAAATAAATTCATTTGAGAAGTAATGTAATTAAAACATCCGGTCGTTAGTCATAGCTGTTAAGTATTCTCTGCTAGCAATAAATTAACCGTGACTAATTAACGTCTAGTTTATACTAACTCGACTACCGGACTCAAACAGGGTGGTGAGATTTTTCTTTAAAAATAATTTGGTGTTTGGTCACTGGCCAGTATCGATGAATGAGAATTTAGTTAGTCATCAACTCATCTTTTAAGGCACACCACAGTTCTTAATTCAGGCCTAAATCTTCTTCAAAACAACATAGTCCTAGATTAAATGATTTTATATAAAAATTGGTAATAAATCTTTCATATACAAAATGGATAAACTAATTTACTACATATCCAGCTCGCCTCTTTCCATTCAATTTACCTACCTCAGTACTAAATTGAAATCACTACGTGTCTCCTTAATACTAAAAATAAAAATGCGCTTATGAAAATGAAGATTGCGAATGTCCCGTGGGAAGATTCTCAAGTTAATTTAATGTCACAAATTGGGTTTCCCCTTACGATCAACTTGAAGGATTTATATAAACCGCACGCGATATTTTTACGAGCGGTGATGTCGCACGAAATAAGCTCGGTTGGGACGTGTTTTGGTAATAGGACCCTGTTTTATTAAGATAACAATTTATTTTCAATGAAGTAAGTAAAAATAGTTTGCTGAAATTGTGATCGCATTTTGTTAGTGATTTAGTTTGCAAACCAATTTCAATGCATGATTGGAATTATATCACATTTAATAAACCCCTAGTGGAAATACAACATACACAGGTCAATATTTCAGTCCTCTAAAGCATCGAAAATATATTTTAATACAATAGCTAACCATTAATTTTCTTTAATGTTCGTGTATTACGAAATGTTTTGTAAACTAACACAACAAAAGCAAATTTTTTTTGTCCGACATTATTTACTGTTCAAGTTGAACTTGTTTTTAAACTACCTTATTACTCTGTGGCCTTCCCCTAGCCTCGCCATACTTTAGGAAACATGTAAGCAACAATAAGTTTCAGTAGCGGGCGGAGGGCAGGGGGGGGGACCCATGGGACGGTCACCACTTTATTTGATTGGCCCTAATGACCGCCGTGATTCCGCTGCACAATGAACTGGAGCGAACGTGGAAGCGAGTTTGTGAACTGAAAATTGTCATGAAAATTACGTGGTTGTTGCTAAACTTACTAGATTTTACTTATCAAAAGTAATAGATTTTGAATACTCAGCTAAACTTTTTTTTTTTTTTGTAATTGCTCCTTTTTATTAACCCCCGACGCAAAAAGAGGGGTGTTATAAGTTTGACGTGTCTGTGTGTGTGTGTGTGTGGGTGTGTGTGTCTGTCTGTCTGTGGCATCGTAGCTCCCGAACGGATAAAGCGATTTCAATTTAGTTATGGGGGTAAAAGTGGGGGAAGATAACCGAATGTCTGCAAATATACTCGAGTGGGGTCTCAAATGAAAGCGCACTGAAAGGGAGTATTGATAACTTAATCGAGAGTGCTCTTAGCTTCGTTTGCTGAGAAAATTGGTGGTGGATACGTACCTATAAAATGTATAAAATAAAAATTAAATTAAAAATTTAAAAAACCCCCGCCACAAAATCTAAGTACCCTTTAAAAAGTAAAAAATAATAATAAAAACTCAATCTTAAAGTACCTAAGTATGTTTTCATAATTCTAAAAAAAAACGTCGCGTTGGGGGACCGCTCATCTTAATTTTGTTTTTAAATTCATCTATGCTGCTAAGTTAGGTAATAGACTATTTGCAATTAAAATTGTTAAGTTTGGAGCGGTCCCCAACGCGATGTTTTTTATTTAGAATTATGAAAACATACTTAGGTACTTTAAGATTGAGTTTTTATTATTATTTTTTACTTTTTAAAGGGTACTTAGATTTTGTGGCGGGGGTTTTTTAAATTTTTTTTTTTTTTTTTATTGTATGTATATATTTTGTAGACCCAGTACAGGTCCGTAAATATCTGCTAGATAGAATGTCATGCAAAGTTTTGTAGATATACAATACGCAACCAACAGAGATACAGCTTTAACCAAGATGAAACATAAATAACCTATCATGAAATTCAATGCATTATCTTAACAACGACTTCATTATACAGCTAGCACTTTAAAAGCTGTCTATTGTATGTGTATTGTAGTCGCTTTCACTGACTACCAACCACCCAGCTTACCTACCCATCTTAGGGTTTCATACATTTCACGGACACTGAGCTCTCGTTTGAGAATAACGATAATAGCTGGCTTTAAAATGTTTGGGATTATGAAACAGTTGAGCATACACGTAAGCTCACTTAATCTTCACTTTATAAGGCTCCCTCAGGTTCCTAAGGCAACTGTATCAAGGATTATTTCGTTCAGAACTCACGAAAGCGTTCACTTGCCTCGCTCAACTATTTGCGTTGGATATTCTAATTTGTTGTGTAATTTATGAGCTGGATTAATACTAGTGTTGGTTGAAAGGCTAAGCTCTATTATTATGAAAAGGTGCAAATATTAAATCATTTGAATGTGGGCAGGGGATTGGTGTTCGTGTCCTCACCTCGTGAATTAATGTAAGGACTCACTCAAGGAGTTACAATTGGACCGGTATCGATATCGATATCAATTATTTAAGTTTTAATGTTATTTCCTTGTTTTGAAATGTTGTTTATCTATTCACATAAAAGTGATATTCTAAGGAAAACTCAACATTTAAAGGTAATGTAGCTTAATTTGTATGATCTTATATTTTGTATTAAAGACCTTTAAAACCACCTGTGTCTGTCTTAATTAGTGATAGTTAAGCTAGCAATTTTGCTCTGTCAAACATATAACTTTGAGGTTAACATATCCATATATCTGGCTTTCTAAAGTGTATAAACTGTAGCACCTCTATTATTGCGCTACCTAATCTTGTTCTCTCTATTACCTTTAACACGATTCTATATGACTTTTACGAGTTGACGTGATAATACAAGCTTCTGACATTTATTATATATTTAATGCCCACATCAAAAGTTAAAGCACATTTAGTTCAGTAACAGGTTTTATAGGGCTTGTTATCTCTGGCCACAATCAGATTGATCTCCTATTTATTGTGAAATATATTAATGTTATAAATAACCATTAATCCTTCAAATAAATTCACTACAGTGATATCGATTTAGATGTTTGTAAATTTTATTGATTTGGTTTTCAAAACCGAGAAAACTGAACAAAAGCAGAATTTCTAACACTCGAGTCTTATAAGAGCACACAGTGTGCATTTTGCGACATTGGTTTAACGTTTGGTCTTTTGAGATAAAGCGCGCAAGTTTAATCTAAACTTGGAATCAATGATGTATGGTCAAAATGGATATTCGTGCATGTTTTAGTTTGGAAAGTTGTGTTCTAATTCGTTCATGTTATCTTAATTTAGAATACTAAAAATATGTATTTACTAGTGTCTGAAATAATAAATTGTTAAAACATATATATAATAATATTGAAGGCTGACCTGTTTTAGAAGTCATATGAGTGTGAATTGAAACTAATGTACAGTGCAAATAAATAAATATGGAATATTGGAGCAAAGCAATGTCGCAGACAAAACCTATAGCAAAAGTACATTAGTGTCGTAAATAATAGTCCTATAAAATTATAAACCGAGACGCCTTGTAATTTCGAGTGAAAATAAATCATTTTATAGTATGATTGAGAAATCTAGTAAGATAAGGAATTGACAAATATTTCCTCGTTAGATATGCATGAGGCGGGGACAAATGTCTGGGTCCCGATTTGTATTTAATGTAATATTTCATGCACAACGAGACGCGGCTAAGTGGCGGTGGGTGTGTGAAACACGACTCTGTGGTCTAAGCGTGGAAATCATAAACGAATGATGGTTTTTTAAAAATGCACTGAATTTCAATGAAATGGGCTCGGACTCACTGTTGTGAGTTATACTTGGATGTGAAACACATTGTAGGTATGTGAGCTATGACTCATTCTTATGAGTTCACTATTTGAACAAAGGGTGTTCTTTGCTTTTGAGTAATAAATAATTTCTTTTCAGTGAATCAACCTTTTAGTCAGTTTCAATAATTATAAGTGAGAAATAATTTTGACCTCCTAACCATAATTTCCAAGAGTGCCTGAGCTACATCTTGATAACATAAAGTGACACTTTACTTCTACTCAGTAACGACCACAAACATGTAAATTACAAACACCTTAATCCCATAAATCGAGACATCCTTATTTTATTACGCAATAAATAACTCCTTATGAAGTCGTTAAACATGTTCCTTCACTTAAAGTACTTACCACAATAACACTAGCGCTGGTACTGATGTTGGAAACTGGTTCGATAACACGTCACTCGCCACTCATACAGTTCTAATGATGCGTCACTTAAAACATGACATATTTATCACCATGACGAAAATATCTCGCATTGAACGTGTACTACTAATGGATCACACTGCAACTGATATTGCTAAATTGTATAAACTGAATAACATTCAAACAGAAGTGTAATTAATCAGCGATATAACGGACAGTGAAAAAAAACTGGCCAAGTGCGAGTCGGACTCGCGCACGAAGGGTTCCATACCACCGTCGTATGAGAGCCCCCTTAAATATTCATTTTATGTGGTTTTTAGTATTTGTTGTTATAGCGGCAACGGAAATACATCATTTGTGAAAATTTCAGCTTTCTAGCTATCACGGTTTATGAGATACAGCCTGAAGACAGACAGACGGACAGACCGACAGCGGAGTCTTAGTAATAGGGTCCCGTTTTACCCTTTGGGTACGGAACCCTAAAAAAGAAAAAATAAATTTATTTTTGAAAAACATTGTAATCCCTCATACTGGGCCAGAGCCAGAGCCAGGCTCTATTTGGTCTGAAGAATTAATGCTTTTCGTTAGTAAGAAAAGCAAGAAGATATGAGGCAAGCTTTAGGCTATCTAGTACATTTTGCGGTCACTTGAGCCTAACACTGATAAGCGATAAGCCTCCACAGTTGTTTCTTGTAGAGGTTCTTGTGGATTAAACAATAGCACTAGAGGTTTTCTTATCATCGGTGAATTTGTTAGCACTCCTGAATATACGACCATGTTTACATTCTATTAAGGTAAGAGGCGCACATGGCCGGATAGCGCGTAATACAGACAGGTTCGGAAGACGGAAGAGTAGACCTTTGCCCAGTGGTGGGATCTTATGAAGGCTAATGAAAAAGGTAGGCCAGCAGCACACCAAAATTTTATAATACATGGCCAAACTAATCAGAAGTCGAATCTTCAGTTGATAAACGAAAAGTTTACGATAATTCAGATCTTAATACTAAAATTTTTACTACTGTCGCTTTTCGTTTCAGCTTGTTTTGAAAGAGAATGGCAGTAAATTATTGTAATCTTAGCTTAAAAACGTGTTTAAACACAGTCATCAATAAAGCTTGGAATATCTGTCTTATTTCTGCGATCTGTGAATAGCGTATCTTATCTGTTAAACACAATTACGTATCTGGCGGCAATAAATCAGGGTTCGGCGATATCTGCGGCCAATCTGTCCGCCGCGCCGCCGCGCCGCCACCGCCGCCCTGAAGCTGATTAATAACACGTCAACGTGTGGATTGGCCCAATACTTAGAATTACAGATTTTGTTGTTCTCAGTACTATTTACCTTTAAACTCTAAACCTTTATGTGGTTAACACCTTCATTTTTACTTACCAAGGCACCCTTAGTTTCAATGATCGCTTTCGCACCTCCCCTATTTGATTTATAGTTGAAAAGCTTTTTTTCCAATCATATGAGTTTTCACCTAAAAAGAGCTAGTTGGATTAGATGCACATTTCCACTACATGTCCTGAAAATCTAAAAAATATTGGTTATACAAAGATTGTCTCTGACATTACAAATTGGTTCTACCTCAAATCCATTTACCAAACACTTTCAATTATAAATGTTCCAAATAATTAACAGGGGTTTCCTAAATTCAATAAATTCATCCGTTACAGGCCACAATTCTCCTGTGACACACCGCCTACTATAATATTAAAGGGTACAAATTAACCTATTTCATTCGAGAGAAGCAATCATTAAGCTTTGAATTAACTATGAGGTAAGGGACACATGACGAGCGCCATCTTTGATCTTCTTCATTGGTTTTAATTATAAAGTTAGGGTGAATAGTTTGTGCTGCTAAGTACGTATGGAAAGTTGAAGTATGTACTTGGTGAAGCCTCTTAATGATTCACTGAAGCTCTCACTCGCTCACTAAGCTTCTTTAGTTCCTTTTGAGACTCGGATTATTTTAGTTTCATGATAATATTTTTATACGAGCTATTAAACTAAGATAGTTTAGATAAAACACCACAAAAGAACAATTATCAGACTCGTAAAATCCAACCGTAAATAAAAACTTTTTAGTTACAAGCACGAAATTCAGCAAGCTGCAGTCGAACAAAGGCTAGATTGGACAAATGCAAAACAGAAAAAAAGAAAGCCTTCACCGTGTGATATAGGTCGAAAATGCCTACGTGTTTTAACGCAAAAAGCCTAATAGGACCGGAACAAGGTGAAAAACTGGACCGCTTCGGCTGAAGTGACCTGACCCGACTGATGCTATGCATGCTCTCAATATGAAATAGTTTCCGCCGCAGTTTTGCATGCTAATGTTTAAATGAAACACTCAAAGTCTGTTCGGAAATCAATTAAGAACCGCGTAACTTTGTTTTGTCATTTATGCACTTTTGATTGGTTTATCTTACTGAGAAGTTGCTCAGTTTGAACTTTAAAGTTTTTAGCAAACAAATATTAGTTTAAAACAAAACTAGTACTTATTTATTTGGGGTCTAAGTTCTGAGTATTTTGACGCAACTTGGGAGTCAATGTTGGTTAAATTTTAAAGTTAGCCAGCTACGCAAGCGAAATTGCAGAGAAATTGTAGGTTTTATAGAAAACCTTTTATCTTGAGACAGTTTTCTCTGTGGAAATATTTCAATACAAAGAATGACTAAAGGTCAAGCGTGGGCCGGATAACTGTAATGTTCTATTTTAATCTCGTTTTCTTTATTCAATTTAATTGTTTTCCTAGTAATTTTCCGAGATGTTTTTGAGTCTAAAACATTTCGTTATTCAGTTTCGTATTTTTACTTTAAATAACAAACTTTTATTACGGAGTTCATTTTCGTATGGGTTCGTTGGATACTAGTGTTGGACTGATTTAGTAAATTGAATTTCAGAAAATTTATTTTTATTGCCTATGTGTTTGAGTTATATAACCTTATTGTATTTGGGAAATTAATCAATCATCTCAATCATTTTCCTAATGCCAAAACTGTTTTATCAGATGCTTATACATGAAAATTTACAACCAATTATTCGAAGCACTTTTAAGGTACTAAAAACCAAGTAATTTACAACCCATCACTGCTATCTGAGTACTCAATGGTTATCCAATTTAACTTAATATCCCACATAACGTTCTCAAGGAAAATTTTGAAAAAATCATTTTCAGCTTTGTAGATACATAAACCTAATTTTATGGTAATTACTGTCATCAAAAAGCAATATTGGGTTGTCGTGTGCGGCATGAAGAAACGCATGTGTTATTTGAATACAGATGACGGCTCGTTGGTATTCAGTCCGCGTTCGGTGTTCGGGAGGATCCTCACTACAGCTGTAATCTTTGTTCCTCGTTATAACAGTTTTATAGACGTTATTAATCACTTGTACATGATTGTGGATTATGGGGTTTACTTAAAATATAAACTTGTAATGTTAGCTTTGTAAAATACAAAGTTATAATAGCGACAGTATGAGACCAAAAACAAAAAAAAACTTTCAATATACTTATGTCGTAATATTTTGTTAATGTCAGATTTGAGCAGAGATCTAGACACACGGCAGTGTGTCCGCCAAGTTCGAGCAAAAAAAAGCGACACACCGGCCGTGGGTTATATTACACGAACCATTTCGGGCCAATTTCGACCACCCTATAACTCAAAACATATTTTATCTACGCATATGAAATTTCGAGGGTCTGTTGACATCCCCTTAATTGTCTAGAATACAAAATTTCATTATTTTACCTATAGTAGTTCTTGAGATATTGACGTCAGAAAATCGCTATTTTTACTATACACTCACTGATTCACTGACTCACTGACTCATCAAAAACCTAGACCACTTCCAATGGTCGTACTGACTTGAAATTTGGCATGGAGATAGGTCTTAAGGTCAAAGTAAAGGGAAAAATCTGAAAACGGCCAAGTGTGAGTCAGTTTTAAAAATAGCGAAGGTGTAACTTTTTTCTACTATGAAGTCATAATGAACTAAATGACTGTATCTTCCAATGGTCGTACCGACCTGAAATTTGGCTCGAAGGTTTGTCTTTAGGTCGAAATAAAGTAAAAATCTGAAAACGGCCAAGTGTGAGTCAGTTTCGAAAACAACGAATGTGTAATTTTGTTCTACTATAAGTAGGTATGGAGTGGAAATGAGATAAGACTTATTTAAATTTAGATACATACCAATTTAAGACTATACATGTTTGTCTTAAAGACAAGAACAATAAAATTGTTCACCACTCTGTGTGTGTCTGTTGCGGGAACCGAACCCACGATTTACGAAGTGCAAAGCAGGTCACTAGGTACACTAGGTGCGCTAAATCAGTCAAACAAAAATGAAAAGACTATTTTTTCTCGCATAGTCTAAATAATTTCTAATTTTACAACTAAGTGGAATGAGACATTTCCTAAAGCAAAAGTGATAAAAAAATATTAAAGAACCTACACCTAACAAAAATAAATGAAATCCCATCAAAAACACAAATGTGAAAGGCTGCCAAGTTCGATACTATGGGAATGCTTCGCCTATAAAAGAAGTGAGATCTGAATAAGTACCAAGTTCCATAAAAATACCTCAAATTATAAATAGTTATAGGAATGCACACTTGATTTCCAGCAGTTTTTAAGGTACATTTTGAATAAGTATCACGTTACATAGAAATACCTAAAATTATAATAGTCAGAGAAACGAACACCGGTTTTTTTAGCAGTTTCCTGATAACATTTATTATTTTCAGTACTTTTTAATGATGTAACTTGGCAAGTTTTAATAGAAAATTATATACTTGACACATTGCAGTCCAAAGGTGTCGATTCATTGCATTGAAAAGGTGTGTGGTGTGTGAAAACTTGCGAAGTAACATCATTAAAAAGTGCTGAAAATAATAAATGTTATCAGGAAACTGCTAAAAAAACCGGTGTGCGTTTCTCTGACTATTATAATTTTAGGTATTTCTATGTAACGTGATACTTATTCAAAATGTACCTTAAAAACTGCTGGAAATCAAGTGTGCATTCCTATAACTATTTATAATTTGAGGTATTTTTATGGAACTTGGTACTTATTCAGATCTCACTTCTTTTATAGGCGAAGCATTCCCATAGTATCGAACTTGGCAGCCTTTCACATTTGTGTTTTTGATGGGATTTATTATTTACATAATGGGCCCTGTGTCCCTGTGATTCACTAAATACAATACTTTCATATATACTTTTCATTCAGTGTAATCTAGTACTATAGTCTTGTAAATAAAAAGTGGATATCCATTGTTTATTCACCATTTTCATATGTAAAAGTTTCAAATCAAAAAAGATATTATACAATTTATAAGAATAAGATAAAAGAAGAAGAATATAAGAGTAAAATCTGTAGTAACTGATGATAGAGATAAATAAAACACTTAGGAAAGTTTAATGAAATGTTTTTTTATTAAAATAACTACTTCATAGGTAAACCAATATTTTACTTTAATTATACTTAATTGCTAACATCATTCGTCCCTAACAACTAAAATGAAGAATAGTCCTTATAAAATATGTACTTTTAATTTAAGCGCGGTGCAGACGATATTTTTGCTTGCTGGAACGTTGCCATCGTAGGAATTAGTTCAACACCTGCCCGAGACCCCACAGAAAGATACAGAAGAACCACTCTAAACGATACCCAAAAGTTTGTCCCAATTTCGAGTTTATTCATAATAATTAAAGTTCAGTAGCTCTCTGTGAATTAATGTAAGGGTGCGTCTAAATTTAGCGAACGCGCACCGAATGCGCTGCTCGCAGCTGGGTCGCGAACTGTTCAGTGCGGTTCGCCAGATCTGGATGCACCCAAAAAATTACATCATTATTTAAAGAGCTTCCTAAGAACGTAGTACAATAATCTACTTTTATATAATATACATTTTCAAACTTTCACAAAACATTACTCTTGTTTCTTTGAGACTCAAAGATGGAACATAGTAGAACACCTTATAGTTATTCAAACATTGGTAGTGAGCCTTCCGTTTTCGTTTCTGTGTAGTGTCACCTTTGGTAGATAAACGCCGTTAATTACATTTGTTAGCTAGAGCGGACTAGGGCTAAGTGCCTCGTTCGCCGGATTTTTTTGAGATTTTAACGTGAGGTTAAACCAAAGGCATAGGCAGGTTTTTTTTTCGATGTTTCGAGTGATCTATTTTTTATTCTTGACTAATTTGAGAGGTGTCTTAATTTTTATTCTGTTATTTAGATGTAATATTAAAATCTGGCCGCTGGATAGACATACTGAGTAGGGCTCTTTATCAAGTTTTCAGGTCTGTAGTTGACCCTACTCAATCAAACAGTCTATTTGGTAAACAATTTTAAGTAACTTTCCGTCTTTTAAAAACCTCAAAGATATGATCAGACTTTTTTGTTCAATCCGAAAGCTGATTTGATTAGAATAGCATGACTCTACCTAACAATTTCCTTACTACCAATCACCATTTTTTAGAAAAGCTCTCTCGATATTGGTTTTAATCAACGTGGAAGCTAGAAGCTAGATAGTGCGCTTCCTCGGAAGGTGATAATTAGCTTATGGAAGCAGCTCCGTTCGACACACTTGTTAAGTGGTTGATAGAGAAAATTTAATACATCTCGTCGTCGACTTTGTTCCACTTATTACAGAAAATTATAAAGGTAGCTACTGTAGGTCAGCGTTTTAAAATGCTTATTAAGACGACAATATTTAATTTTAAATTGACCTGCTAAGATAAGAAAGAGAAAAATAATATTGTGTCGAGTAGACAATTTTCTTGTTGTAATAAAATTTCGAGCAAGGAAAATCGGACCGTAATTATGTAACGTCTAATTTTTAAACGAATTTAAAACTTTATAGACTTAACAATATTTTAAATATTACTTATTCATAAATGGCATAAGGACCACGTTTAATCACTTAAACAAATGTAATATTAGTATGTAGGAACTGCATTTATGCGATAGAAAACAAAAGATAACTTCTAGTCCTACACGAGAGACAAAAACAATTAAGATAAGGAAAATACGAAATAAAATTAAAAATCCAACTTAAAATTCTGCGAAAAAATACAACGCAACTGAAATTGTTTCTACATTCAGTTTCATATCTTGGAAATTAGCGGCACCTGAAGCAGATAAACGCCTTTAATTACCTCTGTTCACGACCCCCTCCCCCCTATTTGCCCCCCGCGGAGGTAGGTGCCTCACCCCCGCGCTCGCCCGCGTCGCTTCGTTAGCGCGGATAACGACAAAGATTGCATTACACTGGACGTAGAATAGATGATGTTAGGTGCAGATTGGTCTATACAGTTGAATGCATTTTATTCTCGCTGGAACAAAGTTTTATTTTTAATAAAAAAAAGGTAATTAATACTTACAAAAAATATGAAACGCTAAGTTTATAATTAATATATTAATTAAATTTTATTTGTATACTTAAATAAATAATGAGAGGTGATGGGGACACGCAAAATAGACCTTTTAAAAAAATATAAGTAGATACAGCGCACATGCTGAACAGGATAAATCTATTTACTGATTCAAGTGTTGAATTCCATTTAATTTTCATTTTGTTTGTTATCATGTCGCACATTTTATTTGCCTAATGCCACATCTACAAACGCATCCCTGTCCCCGAATGTTTCTACTCGATAATTAGGGAGTACGCCTGAACCCTAAAGCAGATAAGCTGTGCATTCCACAACGTTATCTTTTACATTTAATTTAAAATTTATTGCAACAGCGATAGAGGCGAAAATCGCTTGACTGTATTGTTCTTTTAAGGTGGTGTTTTGGGAGATAGCATCATTAGTAACCTATGCAAGGATGGGTCATTTGAGCTGCAGTATGAAGTCTGCTTTGTATCGAATTAGAGTTCTGGACATTATCGGGGTATTTAACTGCTCCGTAGTCGGTGTCATTTTGTAAAGTTAGTTCGTTTAGTTAACCTTTTAAATGACATAGAACTTTATAAATTTTCTGGTTAGTGTTTTACTATAAAATAAATGAATTAAGCTGCCTGAATTCTACTTCCTACAAACTTAATATATGAGATATGAAAACTTTCTCACAAAGTTGAAGAAATTTCGTATTTGCATACATTTCTGCATGTCTTAGTTAAACTTCACGACCTCAGATAAAATACTATAAAAACCTAACATATAACACGTTAAATAAAACCTTTTTATCTCGAGACACGGGTAGCAGACTAGCGCAGTATCGCGACGTTCACGCCTCATTACCGACATCACTCCGAGGTATCGGCAAGCTGACTTCATACAACATTAAGCCGATATACGCAACACATCAAAATGCTGGCCCACAACATTTAATAACCTTTAAAATATATAGGCAATAAAAAGTTAAATACGAGACAAAAATCATGGCTCTATAAATTAGTTGCTTTTGCGACTTTTTTTGTTACACTAAAAGGTGTTTATGTATTGTCGATATAAATGATTACCGAGCTATTATTTTTAACCTACAAAGGGAAATCACCTATATCTACACGAGTAAATAAAGGCGGTGAAAGTCTGAATGTAGTGTAATCGTGAAGATGATTTGTCCGATGAAAAAAGAGAAAACTAAAAGAGTAGCTATGAAATAACCACATAGAAACTGTAACAAAATTCTTCTTCTTCTTTTCGAGTCGATGTTAATCTTGTTTATTTAAAAATTAAATACGCTGCGCCCAGTAGTTGGCCCACACTAACTGCAGCGTCATTGGCGAGGTTTAAATCCTCCAAAGTGCAGGTGTCCAAAATTCATATTACCATTTAAAAAAAATTACAAAATATTTTAGTACCTACTGGCCGATAACCCAAATGTGCATTGTAACACACTAACAAACATTAATACAACTCACGAAAGTTATTTCTCGGATGGGAATGACTCTCTGTTTCCGATCTGCTAATTAATTACCTTCCTTTTACATCCAGTAATGGTCGAGTTACAAAGTCGGAGATCCCTTCAACTTTACGAATTCACTTCCCAACCTACTGTTGGTTGGAAACTTTCATCAAAACAAATGAAACTCTAGCGTATCCAATGGATTGTTCATTGTTTGTTTTATTTACGTAGCTTAAGTACTATTTAAAAAGACTCAATTAGGTTAATCCATTATATGTTAGGATGACACAACAAAATCATAGGATTATTAAAAATATTTTATTGTCGTTATATTAGGTTCCCTTCAAAAACACAAAAAAGTGGTAAAGAAATTAGCCCTTGAGTAACAAGCATAATATCTCATCATTATATTTTGTCATTATATAATAGTCTGATTAGCAAATAATACAAATAATATCTATGTATACAAGGGCCGTTTCAAGTAGTTTTAACAACATTGTTAACCACACCAGATTCTGCTGACAATGTTTAAGGGTAGGGATAATTATAAAGTGTGAGTATGGTTATCAAAAGAGCTTACACCGGATCCTCGCGATTGATCCCTTGGGCGCTGTTAGCGGGACCCGGAATTAACGCACTGCTTGTCCCACACTCTGATTTATGTATTTGTTAATTAAAGTAAACGCAAGGACTTGTTATAAATTAGAAGGTTTGTGAACACACCTTTATATTGTTTAGGGACATTTTCATTCAAACGTTTTGAACATACTTTTTGTACGTTCGGTGTTGTAGGTACGGTGGCAACAATAAAACTTTAAGTGTGTGTAAGGAAATAAAAATTGCCTTTATAAATAATTATTTATAATCCATGTAATATTGTAATTGTAATCAGTTGGTAAGTCTTGTACTCTCTCAGGCGGAATCTAGGCATACAAAAGTCAAGAACATTATGTATAAAAAATCTTGGTAGTATATCCCTTTATTTATCTACACTGAAGGTAGTACGTGCAATTTATACCGCAGGAAACATAGCTTGTAAAAGAAACAAGACAGTATTTTTTTCTTTCTCCTAACAAAATGCCATCGCGTTCAATGTGCGGGGAAAAACGAGAGCGCTGACATATACTTAACTAGTACGATAAAGTTCCACAGATATTTTCTAGTAAGCGCACACATTTGTGGCAATGACGGCCTAAAATTTTCGTAATACTTGCAACATTTTCAAATCAAGACAAATCCCGGAAAAATGGGGCAAAGGTCGTAAAAAGAATTCTTTGTTACATCAAAAATGATGAGCGAATGTTTTCTGATTGAATGAAAACCGCAGGGAGTGAGATGTGCGCAAACGAGGAAAAACACATAACACCACGTAATTACGGTTTTTGTTGCCCAAGGATTTCATTTGAGATGATCACGAACGAAAGATATCAAGTTAAGACGACCGGAGACCGACTTGTTTACTCTAATTTTCATTATTACATAAAATGAGTTTACGAAAATGGATAAGCAAATGTTGAAAATGAAATGCGCGAAAATGTTAAATATTTATTGAAGAAACATGAAAAACCTTAGTTAATAAATTCATATTTTTTATTAGATTATAAATATACATATGTATGATTTATTACTTTGCATTTTTTATATTTTTATTTCATTCATTAGTAACAAGAGGTCCAGGAATTTTCTTTAAAATTTAATCAATTACTTCACACTGACTTAACACGTAAGTTTTTTTTTTCAGTCATGTATTTTCTCCCCAGTAACACAGTCTGTCTTGTTTCCCCGACTCTGACAAAGGTCACATTTCTCGCAGCAAAAAATGCCGGGAAATTAGATCAGGATACCCATCTAACTTGGGTATAAAGGATCGTAAATTAAACAATGCAATAAATATTTTTATTTTCCTTAAATTACTTTTTCTGTAACGTAACAATGGGCAAGCAGCCACGTTTGCGGAAATGCGGGGAGTAATAAAATTAACTGTTCTGAATAAGTATCCCTTAGGACTTGGTATGTCTGTGTACAGTACAAAATAAAACGCTGATTAAGGAATTTTATAGCTTTCAGAACAATTATTTTCAATTAAACAATTATTGTACAATTGCTTGCAAGGCCTGCTCCAGTTTGAATTTATAAGGATTTGTTTTAATTGCTTTAACTAATTGGGTTACTGATGCATTTGTTTTAGTACGCCCCTGCTCCAAATAATTATTGGTCCTATTTTATATAATGCTTGTACGCTCCTGAAATTATAAAAAAACAGAAATTAACAAAATTAAATGCTCTAAATTCTCATTCACATCCAAATTTTGATAAAACGATGAAGCCAAAATATTTGTTATTAGAAGAGCAACATTTACTCGCAGCCAGAAGCCACTATATAGGAATATGTTCAGGCTAATATTATGTTAACCGTTCGCTCCGTGTTTAGTGAAACAACAGCCATGTTATCGAGTTCCCCGCCTCATTGGAAGCGACGCGAACTGTTGCTTCTCTTGTACCGTTCTATCAAAACGTCTTTCAGTTTTACGAGCCCCGAACGTTACGGATAAGAATTCGTGTGTTGTGTATTCAATCGGATCGAACGCTCCATGTACGAATTAGTTTATTGAGTGAAACAGCCGATGTTGAGCGGAGCGGAGCCGTGGCGTGGAATTATGTATGTTTCATTAGTATCGTGTATCGTGAGAGCACTACTTATATGAGGTTATATAATCTGGGATATACAAATAGTATATGTTGCTTCATATGGTTATCAGGTTCAATAGTATTTCAAGAAGACACTTTTTAGGCAATCGTAAACTTAGAATTAGACCTGACGTATGAAGTAATGATAAAAACCAGCTGGGCTGCTGGTGAAATACGATTTTACTGAGTGGTCCTAAAGTTATCAGTGTCCAGCAGGCGACACGTCATTACGCTATCACAGGCTAGTCACACGTCCAGGGTCTCGGGTGAGCACATAACAATATAAATTTTCCGTCCCACGCGCTACACTAGCCCTGACCCCTGCCGCCGTTCATAATTCCATAAAAGGTCCCGTTCATCAAAACGCGGGGTGACGAAACCTTTTCAAGGATATTTCGTTAGTTCCGATTCGATTTTCATTTTATGCAAAAGACGATCCAATTTCGAGCGGGGGACAGCGAGGAAAGACCTTCAATCGGGATAATAGTATAGAAGAATGATCCAAATTGAATTCGTTTCGCGACGAATATCCCGCCCCGCGCCCCCACCGGCTTAGACCCGCCGATCCGACAAATACCTCGATTTCGTCTTAAAGGGCTGCGATTCAGCGAAAATTTTCTTGCTCGGTTAGGTCCCTAGGATTTTTATTAAATTTTCGAGTGATGTTCTTGTGATCGTGAGAGGGAATGATAACGACGGAGTATCACGCATTGTTGCCGTCCGCGTCAAGTATTCTGGCTTTGCGGAAAGCGTCCATGTTGGCCTCACTGAAGAGGGTGCGTGTCCTCCAGCCTCCCACATTCTGACACACTGCTAGATAGGCGTTTGTCAACAATATTGTCGAACGCACTTCAGCTTAGGTATTTGTTTAGGATCAATGTGTTTGCGGTTGTAAACAATATTGCGTGCCAAACAATCAAACTGAATCCTACGCACTTTGTGTATTTGATATTGTTGTCGGAGTACAAAATAAGCAGTTCTTGGATTAAACTAACTTTAAATAACGTTTAAGTTTTGATATACCTAGTCTAAGCTCCCTTTTACGAAATAACAATGACTGAAACGAAATTTTTCACGAAATAACAATAACTGAAACAAAACAAAATAGTTTCACAAATCTTATTTAAATCCGAAGGCATGGCTAGAGATTGACTCTTAAGTATCCCCACTCCCCGACCAAATGTTAATTACAGTTTTCATTAACTTCAGGTCCCACTACAGAGCGATTTCCTAGCAATGATGATACTGATTAAAAATATTTAAACTTTATATAAATGGCAGATCATGACTCTGAGTGAACAAGAGCGAAGTAGAAAAGCTCTTCATACATTACCCCGACAACAAACCTTAAAGAAAAATGTTAGCCATGAAACGTGAATATGCTTGGACTGCGTAGAAACCCAGTGATAAAATAGAAGCAGAAGGTTCTCTGTGGGCAGAATATGTAACCACTAATATGACAAACTTATTTATAATGATGTTATGTCTCTTATCGGACTTAATCACATAAAGGCATTTTTTTTTATTAAATTATTAGGTGATAATTTAATAAAAAAAATTTAACTTTAATTTCAGGCAGAAACCTTGGCCCAAAAGTGGGACTCAAAAGAAATCTATTATATTCTGAAATCCGAGTATAACAACAAATGGTATAATATATTTAGTAATGGTAACAACATAAAAAACGTTTTGAAGTCACAATTACGAATATATTAGCCAGTCACAATTGTGATCCTTCTGAACACAGCTATATTGTGGCGCTTGTGACAAACACACATAGGTCACACAAAGAGTAAACAAGTGTGAGAAATGTCCGCGGACGTCTGTCCCTTTGTCAGAGGATTACTTCGTTACTTACTCTTACTCTAACACTGGAACGTGAATACATCAAGCGTTTATATAAAAAATGTTTACACTATACATGAGTGGCAATTTCTATTTTACATTAAAATTCTCTATTGCGTTGTCAAATACGTGTCAGATTAATGATTTAAATTAAAATGTTGAATCACCAAGGAGAGCTTTTGTATTAAGAAAGAACTACAAATTATACTCGAACAATTACGTAGCAGAAATAATGTAATTACTTACATAAATTATATACATCTACAACAACACGAAGAAACTCAATTTAGTTTTATTCATGTAAGTATACTTGCACAAAACATACAATAAGCACCCCAACCTCATTTCATTATACTTGATGAAATGGCGACCCGACTTACTAGGCGCCCAGCCACGCTCATTTGATTAAAAGATAAACACAGAGCACTTCTATTCCAGACCTTGTAAAGACAAAAGAAACTTACTTTAGAAATACTTTTACGTATGAACGTACACCTGTGTTCATGTCTTTGCGCTGTTTCATTTAAGTATACGTTTTTTGCTGTTTAAGGTAACTCATTTTTGTAAATTAGTTTGTTTACTTTTTTATGTTTTTAAGATTGTTATTACTCATGTATGGTTAATAACTCAAAATTTTAAGAAAGCTAAAGCTTACATAAGACTAAAGACATTCTATTTAAAGTTAACAAATAAACTTAATCCTGTTATACTAGCTATACTAATGATAGTATAGCTAGTAGAACAGTATAGATACCATAGTATGACTATGAAGTCATACTATGGTATCTATACTATTTGAATTATCTCAAGTGATACGACATGCTCTAGAATTTTCTCGTCTTCTGTACATTTTCTAAAATAATTGCGGTGAACCGCGGCATGTGTCACGCACAAGCGACACACTCGTACCTCAGCGAAACTCAGCATTTTATAAACGCTGGAATATTTTCTGAAGAGCTCACTGTGCTTGAGGGAGAACTATTTGCGCAAGAAATGTAATTGCTCACACTCAATGTCAATGCTACAACCCTATTAGTTCACAAACTTTGAAACAGCAAGTACGAGTAAAACACAGAGGACTGACATTAAACTGATAATCTCGTTACTAATAATTGGGAGTCCGGTTCGCGTCAGAATTAGTTGCACTAAGACGCTTACAGGCAATTTGGGCCCGTGCGAGCCGCAATCGCGATCGTATTACCGAAATGGGAAGAATTAATGCCCTTTAATAAGGGTCCCAAATCTCAAGTGTGTAAAAAGTTGGTTGAGATTGTATCTAACCTTTGTCGGGACCGCTCTAGATATGTTCAGCAAAAAAAAACTCTTTGAAACTTGAAGATAATGTGAGGTTAATAAGAAAAATTTAAAACAACATAGATACTTAATATCTATATGCTAATACTACATTCATAACGAAATCCAAAATGAATGAAGGCAAAAAGATAATTATTGGATTTCCACAAAATAAGACTACATAAATTAATGCATTAAATTGTCAGACAAATGGGTGATATCAATGATAAACCTAGCTAGTTTGCAGCAGTGAAATGTAAGCAGACTTTATCGACACAAAAGCAATTTTATCTAAACTGTTCCCTAAACTTGGTGTTGTACATTTGTCCGCCACAATAGATGCTAGAGCTAGTCTCCGAAGTATCGGCAGTTTGCCAGCCGGTGACGTCATGATCGATGCATCCTCAATTGACGACAATGCCGTCTCCAGTCCACTTGAGTTCACAATGCATTAGGCGGTAACTTGATCTCAAACCATCCGTCTTTCATCTATTTATTTTGCATTCGCTTAAAAGTGTATAATGACTTTGTTTGAAGGGAATTGGATCGATCCCCACTCAATTAGAGCTTGCCTTGTGAATAATGTGCAATAATATCACGCTTGTATGCTTCTGAGGGGTAGATAGAAACGTGTTTTGAACATAAATTTTGTGTTCAAATTTTCTTTTACATGTATGCGCAAAATTTTTAAATTTTATTCGTTTTTTTATGTAAAACAAGTCTGCTAGTGGAAATAGAAGGAAAAATCTACATATATTTTTCAATCTGCGATATGAATACAAATGAGAAAACGTACCAATAATGAAAAATCAAAACTATGTTTAACTTTCCAACATGAATGATTTGAACAAAAACTAATGAAATAGCTATATGTATTGCAATAATAATTAATAATAATCAAAGTAGTAAGACACACATCATTAGCAACAGCTTTCTATCTCCTAATACCATTGAATAACGCGATCCATTTATCATAGACTCGTTGCGCTACGATTTATTTAGAGGGGTTGATTCTCATAATGTTAAAATAAACATTCATTTTTCCGTGTCATGTGTTGCTGAGAATAGGACACACTAATCACTTTCATCTTGACTTATGAGTTCTCAGTATTGTTTTTTTTTTACTTTTAACTATACACTAGTAAGGACAATGTAAGTACCTACTAAATAAAATTGAATTTAACTTACATCATACTTCGCTGGTCTAGAAACGAACAATAAATTTATTATTTTTTTATTATTTAATTAAATACCTATGGACATTTTAGATCCTAATCCTCCATAGTAACTAATTCTATTTTTTTCTGTTTTCAGGTATGTTAACAGGCTGAATAAAATGTAAACTACTTCACGCTTGGGGTAGGTTTATTGTAATATGTAAGTATTGCAATCTTACGTAAAATGTCCTTTAATTTGTCGCACCCAAAGCAATTATTAGTATCGCATACCAAAACAATTACAACATACAATGCATAATGACGTATCAATTTAAATTCGGCTTTCATTGTTTGAATGCATCACGAATTATGCATATTATAATATCGGCGATCCGCGCTTATTTCCACCCATTATCGCCATCTGATGTCCACTAAAATCCATCCATTGTGTAGTCACACATTAGCGTGGCTCCATCCAAACAAAGCATCGCTTTACAAATGAATTGCCATATTGTTTGACATTCGTTTCGGTGCGCCCGACGCTCGGCGCCAGCCAATGGTCGCCCATTCCAAATTTAAACTAAAATGTAGATTTTTCAGATTTTTGATATTACATTTTGGTATGGTAATGGAATTTTGTCGTAACATAGACTTTTGGAACTTGATGATTTATGGTACGTGTCTAATACTTTTGCTGTATCTAGGTATTTTATTCACAATAAACATTTCAGTAACAAGATAATAGCTACCTACTGGCTGAATACAGTAAGACAATGCCCGTTTACAATGCATGCAATATTGACTGTTTCTGAACTTTCATGCTATCCCTGTAAGTTGTAATCCAAAGACATAAAGACGCTTCAATATAGTAAGTAATTATTTTTATTACAAAATCTTTAGAACTCTTAAATTTTTTCACTTTAGTATTTTTTATAAAGCATGTGCGGTGGTTATAGGTGGTATATATGCCACTATTTTTAGAATCGATGAACCTTGTTCGAATACATATAACTTGTCTAACATATTATATCCAAATGACAAAGTATATTCAAGTTAGTTGTTTTACTGTAACACAATATTGGTGATATTTGTATCACAATATTGACGTTATTTCGCGCGTCACCGGCCGCCCACGCGCCCACGCCTCGCTGACTCGAAAGCAACTCAAATTGTACGTAAACCTATTCCGCGGTGTTTCGTCAGGATATCTATACGACGTTACATCAAGCAGAAGTAATAGAAAAACTAAGACAATATTTAAGGATATAAAAGGAAATAGGTACTTACCTACTGTACCTGTAAATAGAAGTATTACAAAGATGCTTGAAAATAATTACCTGCTAGACCAAGTATTCAGTTTATTTTAAGTTATAGCTAAACGTAGTTTAATGTAATCTATAATAATCTAACTTTTAAATACAAAAATAAAATCTAAATTTATCGAAGGTCTATTCTATAGTAAGTATTCAAAAGATCTAACTATTACTGCTACAGGTACGCATTTAGTGCAGAAACTAAGGTATAGATACATACACATAATAATACGCACAAAATTCAAAACCTAATTTTCGAACACACTAAACTAGGTATATTACCATGATCCCAACGTTTCCTCACCATTCTAAGTACTGTTGCTCAGGGACAAGGAATTGAAGGTCCGGAACTACAGGGATATGGTTCATTAAAATAAAATATTCACACTCATTACCGACTATATTATTTTCACAAATGTTAAATCCCTGTGGAGTAATTGTGAACAATGTTCATTCGAATGTAAAATCCCATTATCTGTTTGTATGTTGTACGCATCGCATTGAATAACTTTCCTAGGAGGGTAGGCATAGTACTGAGGCAAAGTACTTAAAAACTGTCGTTTATCGTTGAAATACAATGCATGCTATTTTGTCTACCATATTCTATATAAATAAATATTCTTCATAAAGGACAAATATAAAAAATAAAACAAAAAAAAACGCGGCAAAGGTATTTTTAAATATTTGAGACTGGCAATTTTTATTACAAATTTGTCTTTTTCCAAACCACCTTTAAAAAGGAGGAGGTTCTATGACCATTGTATGTATTTTGTTAAATCACAACTTGTATACCCTGGCCGCCGAAACAATGCGTTCCTGACAGGTCGCGATCAAGAAGACGAAATAACTTTGATGTGGCGAATTTTGTTTTACTTATTTGACCTATTAACGAATAATTACATTTATATATTATTATGTCAAATTAAAGTTAATGCTATTATTTCGTGCTTACCTCCAATTATTTTGATAATAATATTTTTTAAATACGTAGGTACTACGCTGTTACACTGTTACGTCAACTGGTTATTTTTGTCGTGATGGGTCGAAAATAACTAGGCAGTCTGTACTTTATTTGTCGTTATACCATGAATTAATTTGACAATAGGGTAGATGACTAGGTATGAAAAGTCAAAATTTATTTAGTCCGCCATTTAGATAATCAAAATATAATAGACACATATTTTTTCTTTTATCAAATAAATTACAAAATACGAAGATAAACCGCTGTAAAGTTCAGGAGTGGGGGCACATGAGTAGATAAACGGAACAGAGGCAAAGCTTCGAACAACCGCTCGAATCGGTTGCACGCACACAAGCGCGCGGGGCATGTGTGCGTGACCACTGGCCGCTTGTCACATACGCGGCGAGACTGGAAAAAACCAGTTTACGCTGGCACAGCCAGTGTACAATCTAAGGGTCAGTCCGACGCGGCGACGCACGCTGTTTGTTTTGTTAGTTGCAAGTTTAAGTTTTTATAAGTTTAGTTGTAAAAACGTGGAATTATATTAATAATAATGGTTGTTTATTGTACCGTGTGTATGAATAATAATAGAGAAAACAAAAATATATCATACTTTAACTATCCCAAGGAGTACAATAGGTAAGTAAATATTTGGTTATTACTTTTTCAAGCAAGTACCTTTATTTTATTGTATGATCCTTTTTATAATAAGAAGAGAGTAATTTGTACAACACGGTAGGTATTTTTTATTTAAAAAAAAACAAAAATTATAAAAAGTAAATTCTTAGAGTAAGTAATTTATAAACTATTCTATCATACTGACTATTAAAACTATTTAAAAAACGTTTTGTTTCATTTGTCTTCACCTATTGTGACAACCCTAACAAAATAGGTAACAATTTTGCACGTTCTTAAGAAGCTTTGCCTCTGTTCCGTTTATCTACTCATGTGGTGGGGGCTTGTGACGTCACGGCTAGGTACAATTTGTACTCAAACGTGACGTCACGCAAGAATTGTACTCGCTGTATCTTCGTAATTCTTTGTTTACGGGACTAAACAAAAAATACGTGTCTAATATTTTTTTCTTATCTAAAAGATAGACATAAAAATAAAAATTAGTCATCATCCCTATTATAGGGTGATATATATTATACTTGTAGTTTTTTATATTTTCTGATTTTACCACATTTTATTTTGGTTTAAATAACGAATAAAATACATTTTTAAATATTAACTAATATTAAAACAAACGAAATATTTTAAAACTAAGTTTGTTATTATTACTTTGTAAGATAACATTATTATATATATAAATATTTTTTGTATCAATATTTCACAACACATTTTTATTTACTTACACAACTTATACTTAGAAATTAAAAGTCAGACTACATAGCATAAAAAACTCGTTATAAGGCATATGCTATTTTTATTATGAGTCGTTAAAACAACGTTTTCTAGGTCCCTTTACTAGTCAAGACTAACTGACATGTGTCAGGAACGCATTTCGTTTCAGCGGCCAAGGTATAATTTCCTTAATGATAAATACTACCTGTTCCATGACCTCAATGAACTAAACGCAGTTCGATATTAGTTTATTTTAAGTATGTATAGCAGTAACGAAACGTTTTAAAAAAAACTTTAATCTGTCAGCGCTTAACAATCTGTGGTAATCTTTCAAAAAATGACGCGTAGTTCGTGAGCATGGTACGCGAAAACAATTTTTGAAAAGTGTTTAGCTGTTTCCGTCAAAAGTAGTGCACTTAAAACTGTTATTTATCCTGACTCCATATGTTATCAACCATCATTAGTGCATGAACCATCGACTGCTGGTCGCAGTTCAAGGTATGTAAGAATTCATATATTGTAATCTTTACTGTAACTGAACTGATTACATCGAAAACATCGTCAAAAACGATCTTTTAATGTTTGAAATTATCATCAATTTTTATTACAAACAATTTATATAATCAGTTAAAAGTAAAATAAAGCAAAAACAAAAATGCTTTGCCTTACCTTAATTTTCAGAAAAGTCAAAAACTGCTTGATATTTATAGCGAAATAAAGTACATACATAAATACTGTCATCGAAAAACCTTGATACAAAAGTAATTTAAATAAAATACGATCAATTTAACTTTGAAATAAGTTCTCGGAACAAAGTAAAAGGCTTAAAATAAGACAGGAGTGAAGATATTTTAAAACTCATTGTAAATGTTTTTTCCATGATCATTTACAAATGTTTAGGTAAATTGAGTTAGGTTATGTGTGGGCGTAAAATATTGTCGACGGTAGAAGTTCTGAGTACAATGTTCAACACCGATTTCAATTTTTAGTTAGTTTTTTTAACTAACAGTTTGGAAGTTTCGGGAGAGGCCTTTAACCAGCAATGTTACTTAGCCACAGTTTGGTAATACTTTTTTCGTTGTTTTGCTAATTTAACTACCTTTACGCACCTATCGCAGTTCGTATTAGAACAAGATAGACATACCGACGTATCTACTGTAATTATGTACTAAGGCAGGTTATTTATTGTATGTAGTAGGTAGGTATATACTCGTATATCTATATAGTTCTCATATCTTGTATCTATTGCTCTCATAGCTTGTAAACTATTTTTCCTTAAATTTAATAACAAAAGTAAATATTTACAACTGCAATCATCATGCAATAAGTTTAAATGTGTAGAGAGGTCCCGCCTAGGGATGGCGATCGGAAATCGATTAATCGAAGAATCGATTTTTGGAGCCAAAAAGATCGATTTTTTAAATCGATATGTAGTATTGAATCGATTCGGTGAATCGATTTTTCACCCTTGAAAATCGACGTTCGATTTTTTTTTTTACTATAATACTAAAATTAAATTAATTGGATGTTCTCGTATTATAAAAGTGCTGCCGGTTAAAGAATTAATTATTCAAAAACTCGCGAGATGGCTGTATGTTTAGATTCCTTCGCGTATTTCGATTTTTTCGATCATGATCGATTTTTTTTTGTATAATCTGCGTCTGGACTGACATTACTTACGTCATGCCGACATTTATTTTTGGTATTTCATTTGTTTATAGTTGATTGATTGAATTACCTGATTTTACTGATAAGAGATCGTTAAATTATAATTATGTATCTTGTTTTTTAATAAAATAGATATATTTATTACATAATAAACGAAAATTTAAATAAAAGATCGATTAATCGGAAATCGATCTTATAGACCTCGATTTTTTTGTGAATCGATTCATTAGGTCACGATTCGAATCGATTTAAAAATCGATCTTTTTCGGAAAGAATCGCCATCCCTAGTCCCGCCGCGGCGCCAGGTGGCAGCACACGCGCAGTGTTCAGGTTATTGCACATTAGACGCGCGCACCGACTAAAGCACAACTTATTAAATACATACATTGTTTTTATTTGGGCCATATTACGTGTCGAGCGTGTAAAGGATTCTTAAGTTTTTTCATTACACTGAATTTGTTTACTTTATTCTCGAATTTGTTGGGTACATTGTTTGAGCTTTGAACTTTGTTATTATTTTTCGTAATGCTTCTCTTCTTTGCTTAAACACATAGTACCTATGTACATTTAAAATAATAATTATCAAATTGTTGACCAGCATCTCTTAGGAGATGTCGTATGTGACGTTATGTTGTTATACCGTAGGTATTCTATGATGTGATGATGCAGCATGCAGAACGTTGCTATGCTAAATAGAAAGTTAGCTTAAATCAGTAATAAAATAAATTCAACATCAATAATTTCAACATCATTCCGTTATCGAATGCAATAGTTCTTTTTTGGGAATTATTCTATTGTCGAATCAATCCCTTTCAAAATATTACTGACAGGTTTTCGATAACATTTTTAATTTCGGCGCTCCACGTCTTGCGGCGTGAAGACATCAATATCCGGTGCTTTGACACCCGCATCAATGTTGGTCACTATTATATACGTACTTACCTTGTATTATAAGATTTAAGAGTATGTGGGGTGGCAGGAAATGGAATGATGAACAGTTGGCTTTAGGGAAACACTACATGTATGTATAGGCTTGCGATATACATTTGCCATACCTTTAGTTACACTAGTTATAGTTAGTTACCTATATAGATTGCGTTTTGTAAAAATCATAGCACAATATTTGTTGTTACTGTGATTCAGTTCTATGAGGTAATTAATGTTTAACAAATAACCTTCTACAGGCATTTAATTTATTGCCGTATTGTTTATAAGACTAGTTACTTAGACTACAGTCTGGGCGGTCTGGACAAGAACTAATTACCGTTGTATTATAAATCATACAGAAGTTAAGTATAAAGGTCTGTGGAGTAAATCGAAAAGATCCAGCACGTTTTCATATTCCAAAACGTTAATAAATTTCTGATTCGAACATTCCGTATAAAACTCATCATATAACTGGGAATTACGTATGTATGATCCTAGTTATATAGTACCATTACCATATATGTATGGCTACTTATCCCACCAGAAAAATCTTGTAACGCAAATGCCAGCTCAATGCATAAAATAATAGTTCTCTTAAAAGCAGGACATTTATACAAACCCTTTTATTAAAGGTCAAATCGGATTGCGAATAGTGGTTCTCACAGAAAAATGTATTCAATACTATACATGTAGGTACTTATTTACAAACATACATGAGGTACACTATAACAAACTCCAGAAGGTCCACTTTATATTGTGCCCGAAATTATACGATGTGGATGTACTTTGTATCTTTAGTTTTTTGTACAATACAAGGTTTTATACCCAAATAAATACCAAGAGTAGTCAGAACAAGGTTGTAACTGTACTTGTTGTAAACACCTTTATTATAATAAATTTATGTATAACCTTTTTAAACAAAAGTTTCTTGTAACGATCATACTTACTTGAAGTAATACAAGGGATTATATTGATATATGCAAATTATAGTGTGCTTATACAGCGATGGTTATTTTAATTGAACTAGTCGCAGTTCAATATCCATACAGAAAAAATCTTAGGTAATTTACAAATGGTTGACATATCACAAAAAAAAAAAACAAACGTAAAAGAGAATCTGTTTCTAGTGATAATATTTTTGTCGAGTTTGAGCTGAGAAAGTAAATACGACAAACATCCGACAATCTACTTAAGTTTGATACGTCGTTCCAAAAGCGCTATTTTTTCTCAGAATAGGCAGCAATACAGTACACTTGGTATATTGTAATACGCGCTAGTATATTGTTGTTTTCCATTACTATAACAGTATCGTAGATCGTGGCCGTTCAATTTAGTCAGACACGCGTTCATACGGAGTTATGTTGATCCCTCATATTTGAATGTCGGGTGTATTGCCTTAAATATTATTCTAGATTTTATATTGTTGTTTAGTGAGCTTTATATTGTGATATTTATCTGTAGTTTTGACGGGTTTTTATTGATATAAATGTGTATTTTAGCGATGTAAAATGTTTTGAATATAGCGCTTTGTTTGTTCTGTTATTTTATGTTATGTCACGTTATAATAAAAATAACAAGCTAAATACCTACTGTTTAAAATTCGCATGCGCTCGTTATCGTAAATATACTTTATCGATGAATTATGATAAGAAAACTGGCTAATTCACGACATTGAAAGCAGGAAAAATCGCTATACAAAGTGCAGCAGATTTATTTAAAGCCATTGAATAAAAGCTCAATATATCGATAGTAATAGTTAAAGGAATGTTCGCAGTTCCTCCAGTCCATTAGAGGATAAGCCTGTATCAAAGCATGTCTGCGATCATAAATCATGGCGGTGGTCCAATGCGCGGCGGCTATTGTGCCGCCCTCCCGGCCCCATTCAGACGCGGCAATGAATGCGCCGCGTGATTTACTGACTCGTTTCATGCGTCTATGTGGATACATTTGCTTGAATAACCGAAGGTTAACAGTATTGACGTCGATAAGTTTTGCAATGTGAATGAATGGGGGAACGTTTTCTTTATAAACTCCGTAATTTTGCGGTATAGTGGAAGACGCGCCTCGGAATATAGATCGCTCTGCGCTATGTGGAGTTACTTTGTTTCTTGGAGCTTATAGGCAAGGTTTATACCAATAGGTATAATAAATGGAAATATTATCATATCTATGTAACAGTTGTTTAATTGCCAAATGATTAATGTTAAACAATAGTAATAATTGCTATTAATTAAACTGACGATTGGTTTATTCAAACGCATATTTAATGTAATTATGACAGTTATTTACATTTACTGCTAATTAATACGAGAAATGACATGTACTTATTCTAATAATCAAGTATCTAGCCTGTATACACGTTATCTCTGCCAATATTAATTCGTGTTTTGATTCACTAAACATTCATTGTCTTGCGGTTTAAGGTTTTGAAAGGAATTTTATAATTATTGATTATAATGTTATGACTTTTTGAATAAATATTGGGTTTAAAGCAGGTCCGTCACACATTCAAAACAAATATTTTTAAAAAACACTGTTATTTTATATGAAATGTATTTAAATGTAAAAACTACATTCCGTCCCTATATTACGGGACTTTCGCAAACTTGCAAACCACATCGAAACAAAAAGCTGGAGTCGGAATAAACATTTGTGTATTACACAAAATGTTTGCCTCGTGCGGTGATCGAACCCACAGCATGTCGCGATTGCTACCTTGCTGTCGTTGTTAATGTTTGTTCCTACCATACTTTTATCTTGGACATTTGCCTTTTACTATATTTGGCCTTACCAACAAACTGTACCCCCAACTGTTACATTGTACAATGTTGTGACTTGTTCACTTGTATATTAATATTAAATTCCATAAATTTATGATTTACTTGTTGTTATTCAAATTAGCTCTAATTTTCTATAGCAGGCTTAGGTCATAAGTTACTTTATTACGTGAATAATTTGTGTCTGATGAATTATTGATTAATCAAATATGTACAATGATACCTATGGATATTTATGTAAATATTTATTTAAATATACCACTCCTGATTAATATTATAAAGCAGGTGCATAAATCAATATTTAGTTATTTATTAAGGTACATCATTTTTATCTAGAATCTGATAAGGGGTAGTAGGTACCAATTACCTGAAATGGTATTTATATCGATACTCTTTTATAAGATCCCACAAAACTTTCGGTAGGGTCAAAAGTGGAGCCAAATTAATGAAATGACACGATCCGATAACCAAAGGGCAGCAATCGGGCGCCATTTTAATAAAAGCCTATTTTAACAGAGTGTCTGTTGATTACAAAGTTTGTAATAAGTAATCAATTTTGAGTTAGCGCCGATCGGGACGGCTGATACTTTTAATGAGTTTATTGGCTTAGCATGACTATTAATTATTGCGGCGCAAGAAGCTTTGAGGGCGTTACGTAATACCGCTCAAGTTCACGGAAGAAAAGGAAACAATATAAAATAGAATTCAATATACCGATTATCACGGAAGTAACTTAGATTTCTGACTTTATAAGAAAAACAAATAAGTATTTTTTAAATGTATCATAATATCTAAAATACTTTACATACTTACAACATTTATTATTTCAGACCCAATATTTTATAAAACCTGAAATCATATTACCTCTTCATCCTTTACCGATACACAATCTGAATTTCAAAATTCTCAATATTTTAAAATGTTATTGAAGCAAGTTTAACTCTGCCTTTAATTTATAGCTGTGTACATGTATACGGTAAGTGATCCACGTTTATCCTCAAACATCTGAAGCGGAGCGGACTCGATCAAATATGCACGGCGTTAGGCAAGTGCATTAGCACAAATGCATCGGCTGCATGATGTGTTGCTCTTTTTTCACTCTCCATGGAAATTCCAGCTGAAATATTAAAGCTGCAGATTTTAGAGTTTTCATGTAGCTTGATATTTCTTTACCATATTTCGGATTTGCATTTACGTCGCCGTCGTAAGCATGAGAAAGCCTGGTATCGAACAAATGTGGAGTTCCAAATTCTTGACAATTCTTAAATACAAAATAATTTAAAGATATAAACTATATATTGAATCAAAATCAAAATGTTTTTATTTCTTATAAACCAAAAAAAAGGCGCTTGAGAAACGTTACGTTAAAAACTACTGACTCTAGTTGCTCGAATGACTACAATATCAACAAAAAATATTTTCTTAATTATAACTGATTGTTATCCTAATAATTATCTGAATTAAATAGAGCACAAAGTAATGAGTTACGAGCTTCCTTACATAAATATACTTAGTTAATGTTATCGTGTACTCGTGACCACCGGCGAGATAATGTAACAGAAATGCTGGCGATTGGAGGAGAAAGTCGCTTTACTGTTGTGTTTAGATATACATTATAACAACGTGTTTTACTATCTTATAACAGGTGTTTGCTCTTATAAAAGAAAGTAAAGATTAAATAGTTCAACTAAACTTGAAATATATGAATGTGTTACTCTACTTTGGTGGTCTTTGTTCGACAAAATATATTCTCCTAAAACTTCAACAATAAAGTAATGTAGGAATATAATAATATTCACAATCACAGCCATCATCAAAACAGATGCGTACTGCTTCCATTGTTGGCTGTATCCATTACTCATGTTCACAACACCCACGGGAGCACGAGTTTCTTCAGGAAACTAGCTTTAATAAAACTCGGAATTTTGAAACAAAATCTTGTCTCTAAAATAAGTGACATCATATTGCGTAGTCCTCGCTACCAGACTCGGGGGAAAACACACGACAAATCACTGAGCACGGGTAGTCGGGTAGTCGGTATATATTTGATATAGTGAGCAATATCTCAAAAATCAGCAGACAATAAGTTAGAAGGTGGGTGGCAGTGGAACAAAGCTTCTGCGGTAACTAGTGGTGCCCCCGGGGCCCGGGGCGCTGCAAACCTCTGCATAAATCGGTTATGGCACGCCTCTGAACGCGTTCACATTTTGACACGGAATTACGAATAATTTTGGTCATTTATAATAAAATTAATTACTAATTCGTAATGATTTCTGAGGTTTATGCGAGTATTACACGTTGAAGTTATTTATTGTTTGTTTGTATGGATATCGAGTTTATTATTTTACGTCGCCGCGTCGCCGAGAATTTTTCCGTCATCAAGATATTTCTTTTTACACTTTCTTAATTAGTTAACTGCATTTAAACTGTAGTCAAAGTTCAAAAGTATCGTTTTGTAAAATGACTTTTCTAATGCACGAAGTTAAATAAACTTCTGTCAGTGAACAATCTTAGTTTGAAACAGCGGTGTCGCAGTCAGCATTGCAATCTCTAGAGCGCCGCGTTTGTTCTAATGTCTTCCTCACCTCACGCCCACATAACCACTCCATTTACTACGTACTCTATGTCCCCGCCATCCACACCCATTCTCAAACTTGCGGATAGCTGGCTGTTAGATTATTAGGCTATTACTGAAAAGGTAGAATAGCTGAATGGACTAGTCGATAAAATTACATGAAAACAAAGTCTCGTGTAAGAATATAGTCTTGGAGTATTTCTTGTGAAATGTGTGCTCGTTTGTGGAAAAAGCTTTTAATATTTAAGCAGCGTTTTAAAATTCGCTACACTTTGCAAGAGATAGAGGTTTTTATAAACAAAATAATCTCACCTTGTTAAGCAAAGTTTTTCGCAGCTATGGTTTTTGCTTACAAGTGATACACTTTTTATATATAACTACTTACAGTTTTGGTCTATTTTCTTTTTTCAAAAGCTATATTATACGAAATTGTGATATAAGCATGTTTCGCAAACAAAAACAATCTTGAAAATAAAAGGTGCACTTTGTCACCATACACGTACAGCCATCGTCAGCTAGTGTCTCGAGAAATCGATGTTTCATACGCGCCGCGGAAGCGATATCGCGCCCATAAATCCAGTGGCGTTCGACTGCGCAATGAATAAATTGTGCAGTACATAGCACTCAGTACATAGGACACGGCGAGCCCAGCCGACTGTGCGTCCGTGAAGAATGGTGTTTGTAAATACGCCGCCGCCACGCGTTAAGTCTCAATTTCGTTGAATTTATAGTATGAGCCTATTTTATGGAGCTCAAGTGTTATGGGGACTCTGAATGTGTTGATATTACATTCAAAATTCATGGTATCGTGCGCGTAGTCGTAAACTTTTTTATATACGAATCAAAAGGCCTTTCGGATTATTGGGGGTATTATTTAAATCGACGGCCCCTATTAATAAAGTAGGATCTACATTTTTGAAACTTTTGAATAGAGCGTTTTTAAGTTTAATTTAATTATATCTTGAAAAGTAAGTGACTCAGAGATCTGAAATTTGGAATACATTTTTAATTGCTAATGCTTAATAATTATGCCTATGTCATAATTCTGAATATATCATACATTTTAAGAAAAGTCACAACTGTCTATTTTTAACGGTGCCGATTTATGATTCCGTGTCGGTAGTGACACATTCGACAATTTTATTTGGAAATGTTTTTGTCGGCCGATGTTGGATATGACGCTTCCTACATTTTTAAATGAAGATTCCAATATTATTTTGGGATAGCTATGTCGTAAGTACCTTAATCGACTTTATTAATTGGAACAATATATTTTAATGAATAAAAAGCCATATAGCCAATAATTTAACTAAAAATAATACTCTATGTATAATAACAGCACATTGAAAGATATAAAATATTTTATTTTTACTTTTTAACTGTATTATCTTCTTTACTGATGCAATATAGCTGAAGCTCTCTTTTTTTAGGGGGCCTGGGAGGCGAATTTTGAATAAGGCCTAATAAACGTCTCGATCGGTCCGACATTTATATTATATTTTAAATTAAAAAACACACAATAGATTAAAACTAGTAATATTTATCGCGAAAAATTTCAAGCCACTCAAACGTGCGTTCACCGTTAACAAGAGCGATACTGCCCGAACCGACGGTTTCCCTGCCCCGCGCCCCCCTTTAACAAAGTAGTATTAGAACAACCGACATTTTTGCGCGGTAAGTGGAGTAATATCCTACAATATTTCAATTGAAAACTTTGTAATTATACAATATTATTAAATTTTGATTCGTGCATCATAAAGATTAATTAAAATTGTACACGAATATGCAAAAAAGTCGAAATCGCCAAAAACGTACATTCGACTTTATTAATAGGGGCCGTCGAAATGTAAATAAGGTGTAGGATGTATTTGTATTTTGGTGTGTTCCAGAATTTGTTTCTACTTTCGGTCATTGTATTTTTAGTAGAAAGTTTCAGTTAGGAGCCCATAAGTCACACCTACCTACCTACTGTTCGTAATGTTTTACAAAGATTTTTATTGATCCAGCTTCCTCCTCCCCATCCAAACGTATCTTCATCATCATCATCATCATATCAGCCCGGAATCACCCACTGCTGGGTATAGGCCTCCCCTTTTTTCTGCCATTGTTCTCTGTCTTGCGCGTCCCTCATCCAGGTGGTTCCCATTACCTTGGCTATGTCGTCAACCCAACGTGCTCTCGGTCGTCCCTGACTTCTTCGCCCTGTCCTTGGCCACCATTCTGTCAGAATTCTACTCCATCGACTGTCAGTACGTCTAGCTAGGTGTCCTGCCCAACTCCATTTGAGTCGTATCGCCCGGTCCCCGACGTCGAACACTTTTGTCCGACGGCGGATTTCAGTGTTACGAACTCGGTCTAACAGATTGATGCCGAGCATGGCTCGCTCCATGGCTCTTTGTGCTACTCGTATTCGGTGCACAGTCTCCTTTGTCAGCGTCCATGTTTCGGCACCGTAGGATAATGTGGGCAAGACACATTGGTTGAAAAGGCGGGTTTTAAGACACTGAGGAATCTTCGTGGATTTAAAAATGTATTCTAATTTGCCGAATGCTGCCCACCCTAGCTGTACTCTTCTTGTTATTTCTTTATCAGGATGCTCCTTATCGAAAGACAGAACATGTCCCAGATAAATGTAACGATCGACAATTTCCAGATTCTCGTTTCCCACTGTAACAGCTGTAACAGAGTTATCTGGGATGCCTACCATCACCTTCGTCTTAGACATGTTCATCTTCAGACCAACTTTCAAGGATGCTTCAAAGAGTTCTTGCAGCATAAGTTGAAGGTCTTCGAGGGACTCAGCGAACAAGATAAGGTCATCTGCAAACCGGAGATGTGACAGGTAGACACCATTGATGTTGATACCATTTCTTTCCCAATCCAGTGATTTCATCACATCTTCCAAAGCAGAAGTGAAGAGTTTAGGTGAAATGGTGTCACCCTGGCGGACCCCTCTCTTGATAGGTATTGGGGCGGTAAGTTCATGCAGTCTGACTTGCATTGTTGCGTCATCGTACAGGTTTTTGAGTACGTTCATATACCGAGCATCAATCTGACAGCGATGCAGAGAGTTAAATACAGCCCAGTGTTCGACACTGTCGAAAGCTTTCTGGTAGTCGACGAAAGCTAGACACAGGGGCTGATTGTACTCTGAACTCTTTTCCATCATCTGCTTTACTGTGTGGATGTGATCGATAGTCGAGAAACCACTTCGGAAACCAGCTTGTTCAACGGACTGATATTCGTCGAATTGGTGGGTGAGGCGGTTCGTATCTTAATTAGTAACAAATACTGCAGTCTGTAGCAACACAAATAAATCGTGTAGACATTGTCCGAGAGCGAGTGTCCTTTATTATTTTCGTGTCCCACCTAATTGCCTGTTGTGCCGACATTTATCAGAAGTCAGGGCACGGTTTTTGTGGTAAGCTAGAACGGGGACTAATATTATTAATGGAAAATTGTCATAATATTTTAACATCAGGATAACATTAATTGCTCTGAAATAAAAATAAATTATATTTCCAATTCATATATATATGCATTTAATACATAATAATATGCTGTTGTAATAGGTTAACTTGTGTATTTGAACTTATAATTTTTGTTATGATTTTGTTTGATTGTGTATAAATAATAGTCAGTATTACTACTAACTACTACGGTTTCAGTGGGTGCTGAACAAATAAAAAAAAAAACAAGTTTGATTCTGAATTGGGGTAACGAGACATCTTATACTGGGTGGCGCAAAAGTAAAGACCCTATTTGGTTCAGCTATAACATTTTTTCTAAATTAGAAAACTAGATTTAGATTTTTTTAAATGTATATTTGTGCCATTAAATTTCGTACCATTAGGATTTAAAGATGATGTCTTTTAAATGGTGACCTCCAGAGTTGATACACATTTGAGCCCTATTTATGACATTTTGCATAACTTGCCGTAACACTTCCTGCGATATGTTCGTTATTTCTTGACGAATGTTTTCTTTTAGAGCTGCCAGAGTCTGTGGCTTGTTCACATACACCCGAGATTTCAAAAAACCCCAAAGAAAGAAGTCTGGACTGGTCAGATCGGGTGATCTTGCAGGCCAAGGCAAATCGCCGTATTTAAATTGGCTGCACATATCTAGGCCAAACCAATTTATATAAATAAACTCAGTACCCCGCTTTCGTCGCTGTCCTAGACCACGCCAAAGCAAACTGTAACTACACACGTGCTCAAATCGCGAACCAATTACTTGCGTGTTAACTAATACATTGCGCGTTCTGTACTGCATGCATTATTACTAGTTTATGTTACGCCGGCGATGAATAATGAAATGGTACGGTAACATATTGTTAACACAGTTTTGTAATTTCAATTCCACCGGTTATTTGTGCGTTTGCGTGGGTTTTGTTCAATGAAGTAAATTTAGCAGTGCGACAAGACAATGATATTTATATCTGCATATATTAACTCTGAATATTTTTGTTGGTGTTCCTGTGAGATATTGTTAAATCGTTATGTAATTATTTGTTTTCAATTCATTATTTATATCAAACCTAGGTGTGTATAATACGTGTATATTAAACTATGTATCAAATGGGAGTACTGGTACTTGGTACTCTTCAATCAAAACTACATTTGAGTGGAAGGACTCCATTAAAACAATACGTCAGACCCATCAGAATATTAATACTCAGTCACATAAGCCAGTAATTCGTATCAGTCAGCAGTAAATGTATTAAATCATTATAACGGCGCAGTCTGCGGCCGATACCAAACACATCACATCTGGTATCGCAGTCGCTATTCATCTTGGGCTCTTGTCAATCACTCCTAGAAATCACTCTGTGTCAACATCAATGAAAAGTAAAGCTACAGAAAATCAACTCATATGATTCCTACATCTAATAAAAATAATCTAGCGTACCTACATAATACCTTCAAATAAATAAAAATAAACGAATAGGTTTCATTGCACAGTTTGATAACTCGATAATTAATACCAGTGACTAGGCAACAAATAATTTTCAACTTACATCTAGAATTAATAATATGTATAATTGCAAATTACGCATTAAACACAACCAAAGTTTTAAAAAATATGCTAATTTCTGAACACAAGTTGCATTTTGTGTAGTTTTGTAGAGTGAACCTTCTGTTATCTACTTTCGAGATAAGACAGAAAAATATCACCTGCTGAGTGGTTGACAATCTGATTGATACAACAGTTGGTTCCCGAGCTAACTCCAACTTATTTATATGAATGGAGACGTCTTAACGACTTACTCGTTTTTTACTATCTTTGCCTTTTTAACTGCGATTTATTTCTGAATCGCTTCCCAGAATGTCTGTCATTTATTCCAAGCGCTCCGACCAAGAAAAAGAAAAATGGTACCTAATATTGAAAAATTTGTTCAACATCAAAACAACCCTTTTAACTCTCAATTTACTCTTGACTCTTCAATCTAAACCAACACTGTACAAACTATCGTCAGTCAAGTGTTGTTGATCAATAGTACCAGGAGCACAGCCTACCCCAGCATATACAGTTTATTTCGCATCGGCGTATGTACCACAAATATTGACTCGTCGAGAGAATCCTCTAACGCAGAGCCACGAATTCGCGAAAGGGTTGGCAGCGTTTATACCATACCCCTTCGAGGTAAATACGGGTTGCTTGCTTATGTAAGTGCTCTTTTCCGGCACTTCAGACTTGGTGTATTGAGTGACTATGGATATTCTTACAAATACATGTTGGTTACAATGTGGATTATGCATATACGATCGTTCTTATTAGTTACATTGTACATTTCTGATCATAACATAACATACATTGAAATAAAGTCCGAAAAATTAAATAGAATGACAATCAAATATCGTGACTTTATAAGCTTTAAAGCAATTTTATTAATGATGACTGTCTAGTGCCTGAAATTAAATCTATTCAAGAAACGAAAACGTTTAAAAGTAAATTCTATCTTTCTAGCCACCCCGAAGGTACATTATGTCTCTCAAATAAATTCAGCTGAAATGTCTGCGTAAAATGTACCTGAATGTTCCTGAAAAACTAATTTTGTTAGCTCGGCTTTTTCTTTTTAATTATAATCCTTATTTGCAATTACATACAATGTATTTTTTTTTTGTTAGAATAAATACTTATAATTTATTGTGGTTGTATTGACACGGTGTTAAGGTTCCGCAAGGAGGATTATCTTCGTATGTCGTGACAAAAGTAAGTCAGCAATTTATGGTAATCCTACTTACACGCAGCCTAAAATCACGTACCAATTTAAGATGCAAAATAATAGTCAGTACTATGTTTCGCAAATAATTATGTAAATTAGATGTTAAAACCATATTTGGATCCATTCAAATCTAATATAACAACAAAGATATACCTATTGTTTTAAAGATAATTTTCTACACACATTTATGTACTTAATTGTCTTGTCTGTCTTTGTCCTTATTCCGAACCTTTTTAGCTTCCTAAAAAAAAATAAAAATCTTTTCCTGTAACTGGTTTTCCAAGAAATGTTTGTGTAATGTTCAACTTATTGTATCTACTGGCGGGACAGCTAAGTTGTTAATTATATGAATCATAAGATAAATTAATGTTTGGCAAATTATATGGACACCAACACCAGTTCTTCTGGCCACGTGACTAGTAATCTTCGAGTTGGCTCGTTACAGCTGTAGTGAAGTACTCGTCAACTAACATTCTGGATACCATTGAGTTTCCACCGACGGTGACGGTATGTTATTAGTGCAGTGGCTATAAAAATATTTGTAGAGCTAGAATAACAACTTAGTACAAGGGGCAAAGAAAATTTTTGCGATATCGAATTCAATTGTTTTTAAAAGTTCCTTTCATAGAAAATTAACCGACTTTAGGTGACGTCAGCATATTGAATAAAAGTTAAGTTAAAACGCACATTATAAAAATAAATATGAACGTTTTCGTAAGCTACAATATAAAAAGATGTAAACAACCTGAAAGCTATTGTTATCCCTATGTTATTTATAGGCCAATTACTAAATATATTGTTCGAAGTCTTAAAATAAGGATCCATCGTGTACAATAAGTTCTGCCCACCATCCGATGTAATAGGATCCTTATTAAGTATTGCGTAGTTTATGTAGGTAAAGACGACAGCAAATAAATGCTAACCACATTTTATTCACAGCACCTTTCTGTCAACGGCTTAAGGTCTATATTCGCATGTTATATTTGTCAGTTATGTGCGGTTAGCAGTACCAATATCTATAAATAAGGTACGGTGCCTACTTAGTGTTCGTAAAACACGTTAAGGCATAGTAATTAGAACGCGGCAGGAGATGCGCAGGCGGTGATGTATTGCTATGGCAACGACACACTTAATAGGATAAAGGATTTTGTTTCGTAACTATGTATATAACTTGTACTAAAGATATATTAATCTAGTTTGTTTTTGGGTATAAACTGTTCTAACCACTTTGGTATACAAATTATAAGCAATGACAATCAACTATGACGAACCCGATGGGATGACCATGACTACATAGATAAGAGCAAAGTCGATCAAGATCGTTCATACAATTGCTACCGTTTCAGAATACCAGGGAAATAAGTGTTGACGTCAATCCGAACATATTTCCTGAAATGGCTAGGTAAAAAAAAGTATGAAATCATAAATAAAAAATATAAGTTATTGTATTACAGATCAAGTTCCAAAAAAAGTGCTGACGAAGTTTCCGTACAATATAAACCTATGCTCATAAGGTCGTGCCGCGACCCTTGACTAGTTACAGAAAGTAACTTTTACTTTCAGCCGAGTTACAGCGAGATTAATAGCTAGGAGAATACTTTGACAATCTGCCGAGCAAGAGCAGGTTTCTGGGCTAATCGTGATTCTACAACCGTGTTCCTTGTCACCGATTATGATTTGTTTGTCTAGTTATCCGGAAACATGTTAAAGGGGTGGAGCTGAAAAACCAGTCGGTTTATGCTTTTGTTTGAACTACTTTAAATAGAGCTATTTCTACGCTAAATAATTCGGAGATTTTTAAGCTTATCTTTTTATTAACCTACTACAAAAAAATAGGACGTACTTAATTAACTGTATTTTTTATGTTTGTTACCTTTCGATTGTTTTTCAACATTCTTTTTTTATTTAAAAGCTGGTACTTCAGGTGTGGATCCATCTCAATTTGGTCCTCTTTTGGCAGTGGGGTCCATCAGAAAACCTATGGACTTATTTTGAAGTCGGTTTTTTTTTTGTTAGAATTATTCAAACTACAATCTATGCGTTTTTAAATTGTTTACTCAATCTTACATTTGATCCGTCCTTTCAATTTATATGAACGTTGTTTAAAAAGTTTATTTTGTAAAGCGTACAGTTGGGTGAATGTGTTCTGTTCGTCTGTATACAGAAAACATTGAGCAAAGTAACCTGTCTAGAAAGTTGGATCATGCTCAGCCCGCGGCTAGCACTGGATTGTGCTATTGAAGGGTCGGCCATGATTGATCGCCGATTGGGTTCAATTGTGTTTCTTATATACTGAAAACTCGTATAAATATACCTTTGCAGTTGAAACAATGTTATCTGCATTTAAAATAAGTAAGGGAATAATAGCATTGTGATTTTCGACGTAACGGAGCCAATAATTACACAGTACATGGTGGTTTCTCGATAAATATTCCAACTCACTTTAGTTTTATACCACTTCATTGAGTACGCAGTTCCTTATTATTTTTAGTGATGTGTTGTTATTTTTTGGCACATATCTTCCTTACATTATTTTGCTAAGCCTAAGTATTGTTCTAACAAAATCAATTTATGTTTAAACAGCACTAAATCTCGTCCCGTCTACAATTCATTGACACGCTAACAGAGCATTGCATACGATAACAACGATACGTATGCATGCGCACGCGCCGGTCTGAGACGCGCGGCGGCGTAGGCGCGTGTCAAGTGTGTCGCCGCCCCGGACACACTGAATAATGACCGAGAGGCTTTACTGCTCAGTACTCGCCGTGACGAATACAATGGACTGATGAAAGACGATCGAAGAAAGTACTGTCTTAAACCTTGACGGGGTTAAAGTTGAAGTTATTCTAAGGCAAGGAAAGTAATATTGAAGTAATTAAAGGAACCATTTCTTAAAACTATCAATTCTCGTTATTAATGATATCTAGATTAAGTATATATTCTGGCATTTTCTAGCTTTTTATAAATAAGTTGCAAAATAGTACATTATCATATTAAAATATATTAGGACTTCCCACCGTCACACCCAAAACAACTAAATTACTTCTGCTTTGTAAGGCAAGAATAAACTGTCATGAAATTGTTAGGTTCATGAATAAGGGAAGACAATTGTACAGACATTTAAGGTAACACGAAAGCGTTGCATTAGAATCGTTTAAAGCTATTTGTGCTTGCGATTGTTTGTCGCGCTGCGTGGGCGCATGTCAAGTCACACTGACACGGCAGCCTTTACGACGACACACTCACTTTCACAGTCGTTTGATTTATGACGTCATAGGGCTTAATGTGATGAACATTTGCATTATTCTGTTTGGCTATGATAGCAACAATGTTTAAAGAAAAAAATATACATAAGAAAGTAATGATGAAAGTAACTATGCATAGCATCATTTAATTATGTACAGAAGGCCGCACTTCAGTGACATACAGACATTTTTAACAACACGTTTAAAAAAAAAAGATGCTCTTAATGCCTAACTTTTACCTTACCTGTGCAGATGTCCGTGCAATATATTATTTTGATTTATACCTATTTTATATTGGTATATTTACTCACATGACAAAGTCGTTTGCGATTTAATAGCCTTAAACAAAAGTCTGGTAAGTTAACAGTTATGTTAACCCCGCAAATGCGAGTGTCCTTTCATATAGGAACGCGGGAAATTAAACAGCTGGACGTTATTGACCTTTACTAAATGCCTTCCTTAATAGCCAGCATTACATCGCACTGTATGCTTTACAATGCAATAAGTAACATAAAGCTGTATGGAACCTCTTTGTGGATGTGTTATTTACTATAATGCCTCCTGTATGATGGTAGACCTACTTAAAAAGTAACATAAAGTTGTTACCATGACCTTCTGGCCTGATTCTATCCTAATTTACGGCTGAAAAATAACACTATTTTACATCTTGATAATAAGTAGCCATTTTTAATCTCACCAAAAAGGCCGGTAAATAAATAGCAACAGCTATGGTTTAAAAGTAAATAGAAGGAACAGTAAATTATGTCTATTGTAACCAGCAGTTTTGGGCATAAAAATTACCTAAGTTTTAAATGTTTAAAAAAGATTGAAATGACTACTTAATTTGTTTGTAGAAGATTTCTAATACCCAACGGTTTAACCTTTTTAATACTTTTCTGTTCATTTGAATAGCCGGAGATAAAACCATTCCTTGCTTACAGCCCTCCAGAGCGCGGTAAAAACAAAAATTGTTGGAAACAAATATCATTAGCGAGTTACCGAAAGGAAGTTTATTTTAAATTTGTGTAGTTAATTAGCTTTAAGGTAGAAAACGATTTCTTTATGAATTACGGCCACAGTTCCTAAGTTGTCGCCGCGAGTATTGGATAGGGAATTTATTCAGAACGACGACGTCGTAAGTTTGTTTTATTTATGTTTTTCATTAATGGAATTAATTTAAAAATGTGATGTAGAGCTTTTGCTATTTTATGTTGTAAAGTAGTTACGGAATAGTTTTCTGAGATTAACACAAATGTTAGACGGTAAAATTCGATCGCGACGTGTTTAGATTTTAGTTCCCGAAGTTTAAAGAAGCTCATTTAGAAAAAGTTCAACTTTCTAATCACGAATAATACCAATACAATTTTTATTTTAGAATTATTTTTGTCACAAAACATGGACTAAGTTAACATAAAAAGCGTTATCGAATTCCCATTTGAACAATCACTCAAATCAACAAATACTGGATACACGCCTCCTCATACACTCGAGTTGTAGCGAGCTCCCATTCCAAAACATAAAGCAATATCAATAAAACAAATCACAAAGCCATCTGAAGGGGTACGAAATAAACGGGCTCGCCACACAAGGAGATCGGCAAATTTACACTGCACTCACGAAGCAACACTAACTATTTCACTCATATACAGCTACCACGATACACCTACAACTAAACCACCCAAAACCTCCGCCCACACTCTCTTATTCCAACTAAATAAAGTTTAAATTAATCTCACGACATTTTTTAAAACAGCACAATCTAATTTTGTATTTTTGAGTCCTCTCCTGCAAGTTTACTTTTAGGAGCTGTCAAAGGATTATGTGCTTTGTTTATATAACTATAATGATCGTTTTGAGTGCACCGCGTGGGCGGGACCCGAAACGAACGAGTTCATGAAGTGTTCGTATGCAAATGTTGGGCTCTTGGTTTTTTTCGTTGAATAATTTAACAACGTTTGTCGCTTCTGTTGTTGCATTGATTTTGTGGTCCAATTATCTTTAGGAAGTCGTTTGAAGTTAGTGAGATGTGAGTAGAGGGGTATTATTGTACTAGGAGACAATAGACAATAGGTAGTAGTGTAGGGTTGTGAATAATTATGACAAAGAGTCACTGTAATATTGTTATGATGCAACCTCCCTAAGTTACTACCTAAGCACTGATTTTGGTTTAAACTTGATAAACATTCTGATAGATAGTAGGTACTGTTATACTTGCACGTCTTTGGCTATGAGAGAAATTAAAACTATCTTATTACCTAAATAGAAGCAGTACCATAATCAATTCATAAAACCACATTTATTAAATTATTTTGCAAATTAATCTAATTATTTATGTGTCCAATTTCTTCATCTCCATAATTATAAATTCTAATCAAATAACCTAATTAGGTATGCGGCAAATTGACATTAATATTATTTAAATGTTGAAACATACCAGAATGCGAACAAATTGGGATTAGTTCCCTCTCATAAAGAACGGCGCTTGCCACAGAATTGTCACCTTAATTGTATTATACGAGGTATTTTCCTTTATACAATAAAAAATATAAGTTGAAGGCCATTTTTTTCCAGAGTTATAAAGGCGACTAAATAATCAAATTAAACAATTCGGGGAAAAGAAAAGTGTTTTGCTCTGTCGAGATTTTTTGTGGCCCAGACGTGATGGCAATAATTTTTCGAGACCTTTAATAAAATGGTAGATCTAAATACCTATAATAGAAATGAACGTCAACAGGTTTTTAAAACAGCAATATTTTTTTGGTACGGGTAGTCGTTTTAATTATACCGCAGAGATGAATTGCTTGCTCGTTGTTTATTAATTTTTTTCAGTCGCACATTTAAATAAGAGCCCAATCTTTATAAATATAGAAGTATCTATTTGTCTTTTATTTATTCTTCAATCTAAAGAAGTCATTTTGATATAGTGCAATATACAAGGAACAGCGAAAGGCTAGTGATATCATAATAATAATACAACCGGCTCACATAGCAATACGATTGAACTGCCGTCAGTAGGTTAGGTCAAGCTATCAGTGGCAAGTGGGCTGCCGACAATACTGAACCTAACACCAGCTCAACATTTGGCACGAACCCAACGCAATCACAATATTTAGCTAAGTTATGGAAATCACAATGTTAACAAGCACGCAACGCTATTGGTAGCCGATACTCCAGCTTCTAATCGCGTATTAAGTGCACTAGAAAATTCAATTACATAGTAAATACATTAAAATCAGTTACAAGCAACTAGGAACGAACAAAATCAACGATAGCGCGGTCTAATGAGAGGTGACCCAGTAAGCAACACTTCAATAAAACTTAATGTACTCCGATATTTGATAACTTAGTTCCGACTTGAATTACATAGACCGAACAAGTTGAGAGTGGACGGCGATTTGCAGTGACCGCATTCATAATATTATATTTCAGAGGATATGATTTCGAAGATTAGTTTCTTCGAGAAGTCATTCGGTTTTTCTCTTGACGTAACGAGGTCATTGCTATGTGAGACACCGGTGTTATAAAATAATAAAGTTGTTAGTCAACAAATACGGGAAAGACATTCACCTGTTAGGGATGAATGCGACACGCAAGGTTGTATCCTATTTATACTACCTATGTACTCTTGTTTTGCAACAAGGAATTTCGTATATGTAAGGCTCAATATTTTTAGTTTATTTATAGGTAGATAAGCATCTGGAAAAAGACAGTTGGCATTTTCGTTTACCCTTTACTTGCGAAGTATAAATCGCGTTATCGCTGTCGTCGCTCACAACATCTCTGTTTGTTTAGTGTTGATAACATTTACGCTCCCCTTCAAACAATATTTCCGCGCGATGGAAACAAAACTCGGCTAATTCAATATTCTCACCCCTTGCACCATCCACCAACCATAACGCCAGTATTAACCAAGCAAAGTGTTGAAACGGCCATGCAATGTATTTCGTGTTATTCAGTATACACTAGTGTCTGACACCGATCTTCAACTGTTAAATATAGAAAATTAAGGTAATTGCCTATTTCAAGTGTGAAAATGGTTACGAGACAGTGGATAAAGGCAGTTAGAAAGGTAATTTGTTGGTTATGGACCAGATATTATTGAGAATTGTTGCAAAGAGAATTATTTGTCATTTTATCATGTACTTAATATCATTTACGATAGTCCCGGTAATATAGGGTCATATTTTAACTCTCTGTGGCATAAATGTCAATATTGTAGGAACAGTGTTTCACAATTAGCTCATTTAACGGGTTTCTAATATAAACCAAACTATTGTAGGTTTTGAATGATTGAATTTATTTACTTTACAAATCGAAGGATCAATCTTAACACTTATTTAATTCCAATCCTAATTATTTCATTAATGCGACTAAATGAGAAACGGCTTAGGTCTACGTTGTATCAGGATTGGTCTTATTCGGTTACAGGAAAATAGTTATCACCTAAAGAATATAAAATAATTAATACATGGTATTTGTTTAAAGTTCAGTATAGAAAGAACATACCTAATTTAGCATGACCATAAGTTATTATTCCACCAAGGATCCTAAAATGGCTAAAACTAATTAAATTAGATTATCTAATACCGTAATGAAACTTTCATTCACTCGAAAATTTCATAATAAAACCTTATTCTGATACGTTACTAGGAACTTTTAATATCAGCACTAGAACAAGTCCTCTTAATTAAGAATATTTTGATATAATATCAAAATATAATAAACAAGTATAAAGCCTATACAATTAATAATATTATCGGGTCTTGGCGCGCTCTGTCGTAAATTGAAAGTTACGGTAATGTTATTAAATTTATGCTAAAGTAAAAGTTACGCTGTGTAGTTACAATATCAATAAAGCCGTATTGCTGTTATTATATTAATATTATGCTAGTATCGCATACTAGATATGCAATATAGAAAATTGAGTTACACAAGTAATAGGCGGCTTGGTCCTTGAGAGTGGTTCTCTGACTCCATAGTCACCTTGCTTGGTTGTGGAGTTACTTTTCAAGAATAAAATTGTGTATTGTTTGTATAACCTTCTGGTTCCTCGGGGCGAAGAATATTCCACCGAATCTCTACAAAAATTGTAATAGACGGAAACCGATAGTTCAATCGCATTTTTTTTTAAATTGTTTATTTTTCAATCGTGTTCCTTTTTTTTCTATTTGCGATACAATTACAGTTTAATTCATCTGAGTATAAACACAATGATTTCGTGAGTTTTAGTGGTCTTTAATGTGAATGATCTAAAAGGCAAATTATTCTATCTCGTCTAATCTCTCTATAGTACATCTACCTCTCAGCGTCGTATTTACTTGACTCCTTCAATAAAGCTTTAGCCCACCTTCAGTCAGATCTCATTAAAGTAAAGTCGGTATTCTGATTTATAGAAGTACATATAATACGGACGACCTTCTACCTCTATTTATATTGTCACTCAACGAGATTACACAATGCCATTCAACCAATCAAACTAACACGTATCGCAGAAATAATGCCGAGATGACACCACCATGCAATGAGGACAGAAGGTCTGTTCTCTGCAAATCTGCATTTTACGAAAGCTGGTAGGTCTATGTGGCATATTATATTGCACGTTCGTAGATCTTTTTATACCTTATTATTTTTAGTTTTCAGGTATTCATTGCATTTGATGTATGCTGTAGAAGCATTTTATACCATAAAACCATTAAGTACAAGCAAAATTCATCGTTACCAGATTAAAATAAATGGCAATAATGCTCAGGGTTCTTAATGGTGTGTTTTATAAGTTTTTTTTTCATGTCATATTAAATTCATAACTACGCAAATGCTAATTTAAAAATTACTTTTATTTAGCCTTCTGTATTTACCTGCACTTTGGTATAAATATGTACAAGGCACGACTGTGCCGTATGTGGTCTTTGTTCAGCACTCATCGTCGGCTGAGGTATTCACCGCTGATCATATCTGGGCCAATTGTTGGATGGTGTACTGTTACCAACACTTACGTGTCGTTTCAATGTGTCTATTAAAATCCTTGCTACTGCGTTAGTATTGTTCTGTAATGAACGTAGGTGATAAAAGATGTTTTGAATCAGATATAAATGTCTTTAATGATGTTTATAGCCTTTGATAGCTGTTTAGTTCTTAAAAGTAAATTATAATAAGTAAATGTATTTGGAATTAAAATGTATGTACAATTTGTAAGCAATTTTAGGATTTGTATTTGAAAGCAAAAATTACATCACACACTTTAGTACAATTGACATTTGAATATACTTAATCGAATTATCAGAAAACAGTGCCTATGTAGAAAACGTTGAAGCTAATAACATGGTACGAGTCTACCTTTAAACCACGGTAGTTAATAGCTAAATGAAACTCCCCTACCGTGTCATTAGCGAGGCATGCTATGGTGGAATGCCTCCCGCCGCGACATAATGACAGGTAATCATCCACACATATTCGCGCCACCGCCACCGATATTCAGGAACTGACAATTTCCAATTCGTGACGGAATCGAGCTCGAAAGCCGAGTACGTAAGTCACGACAAAAGCCGAAGTTAGCCGAAGATAGCCGAGCTAATAACCCCTCATTACTACTGCATTCTTCAAATGTGGGTGTGTGGGCCTTTACCATGCGTATTGACATTTCAAAGGTTAAATCGTGGGTGTGTTGCTGTATTTCATTACTAGAAAATATCGAGGGAAGGAATTGTGTTTCCGTATTACACACAATTAAAATATTCCCTGTTGCAGTTGTTTTTGCAACTGTCGAGGAATTTCTGGTTGAAATTCGAATATAGTCAGCCGCTACAGCAATTATTTATATTGCTACGTCGTTTATTAATAGTTTGCAGACTATTTTTGTTTCATTTTAAATAGACTTTCATGCTCCTTCTTCAATATAATAATTTACAAACCCTACGAGTAATTCCATTACTGATTATTTTCACTAAATATTAACGAATTCCAGATAGCGATTAATCGTGATATTAGGACTAAACAAAGTCGTAATGACAGTGCTGTCAATATGTGTAACATCAGCAATAGTTCGGAGATAGTCCAGCTAATGAAATAGATGAGACTAATGTGCTGTAATGAGAGAGAGAATATATTGCTAATGTAGTCGTTTATACAAGAAAGAAACTAATTAGGAGAAAGATGACCTTAGTTTATTTTCTATATGTGGTGTATGACCATTACATCATATTTTTCTTCGGGAAAGCACAAAGAGCAAATATGTGTCATTTCATACTAAAAGTGCATCAAACAGTATAAGTTCCATCACCATATACGTTGTTTTATGGTTACGGAATGGAGTTTCGTACAGAAAGTAGTACTTTTGTATATTTACTTAATATAAATTTTTAGCTGAATAGGGTTCCGATGCGCCTGTTTGAGTGAATTTTCATATCATTGTTTTTTCGAATGTTAAAAACAAATTAGACAAATCCATAAACTAAGACTTGTATACTGAATCTTCGACTCAATGGTCGAGGGACAAATCCTTCATATTGAGTAATTCACTGAACTGCTACAAAGCTGACGACACCAACTAGATAAACATCTCTGCTGAAGCGTACATTTGCATCAACAAATTTACTTTGCTCATTCATTTATCCCGGGAACATTCTAAGATAGATCCCGCAAACAAAGGATGAGATGTCTAGACGCACCCACACACACATCGTCCCAACGATTTATTGCTAATGGACACAGTCCATTACAAAAATAGTGGAGTAAACCGTCGCTGGCTTTCCGGGAACCAGCCATGGAGGAAGTCCACTATTGTCTACGTCTGCTACACTAGCTTAATGACCTCCACAATTGGGTTTAACTGCGTGATGCTTGTGATGAAATTCGTCTGATATGGAAAGATTGGAGCTATGTCTGTGTGGGCGTAAATATTCCTCGGAGACAATATATTATGCTTCCGTGTCCATGTCTATTGAGAAAGCTGCTGGCGCCATCTAGCTGACAATATTATGTGGAGTAATATTCCAAAATTTCAGTAAAAGCGTGGTCTGTCTAATTCGGGTTTTAGTTTCAGACTTATTATGTAAATTTTCTCTTGTATTTGTAGTATTTTACACCTACATAGGTTATTTTATTAACTTATTACCATAGCTATCTGTTTATTGCATAAAGTCGAACACGCCTCGGCCTAAGTTATTTTTCATTAAATACAAAAATATTAACAAAAGACTGCTTGAAAGCAATTGTTTTGTTTATCATAAAGTTAGCATTGTACCCAAATAAACCGAGGAATATTAGCATCAGGCCGACAGCTGCTTCAATATGTTAAGATGCGGAACCAGTCGGCCAGTGAACAGGAAGCCTTATACAAAATGTATGGAGTCGCAGCGTTTCCCCGTACCGAAGCCGATATTATAATCACAGGCTGGCGGTACTGTGCGGACAGTTGCCGGAATCCTGTGTATGATACCAGCAATCTAGGACGGTTGCTGGAAACAATGCCTAGCAATATCAAACACGTTTGTTATCAAACAACAGTAATGGCTAAACATGGCATAATTATACCTCGTGGTGTTTGTGTACTCAAAGATCAAACAGGGCAGAATATTCCTAATTTTGCTAGCCAGTAAAATCAATTTATCTAACAGAATTGATAATTGCCAGCTTTTACAACATAACTAAACTTAAAAACTAAGACGAAACTGCAATAGGAATCGATTACGTGACTATTGTAGTTAACTCAGAACAAGAGCAGACCAAATTCTAAAGCTACACTTATCGCAGCTCCCACTTGATACATAACAGTGTCGTAATATTTGAGTACATACAGTACACACACAGTACATCGCATTTCCCCCCTAAACGAGTTTCCGTGGAGCCAGTCATAACTCAACACCCTTTCACGATAATTTAATCCGCTGGTAATTCGTGCCCTTTTGTCAGATATTCTCGTGTACACCCAGTGATCACTGAGATACGGGAAAATGGAAATGTCACAAGTAACGAGGATTTTTTGCGAAAATTACCTATTATAATATGTAGAAAAGTTATATAGCAGTACATTTAACAGCACATGAAAGTAATAGTTGTGATTTAATATAAATATTGTTATAGTACCCATAAGGATAAATAGTTTTAAAAACCATCTGAGTTTCGTCATTTCTTCATTCAATATTAATTTTGAGAAGGTCGATCATGATTCAGAGCTTTTCCACTTTGTAACTATTGTAGGTCTTAAGTTGCCATAATGGACTAATTGAAAGGTCATCGTTGTAAAAATAACGAAAACCATTATTATTTTCTACATACGTTTCTAATTTCAATTATCAACATAATCTTCATAATTGAACTTAAGGTGTAGATTACAGGAAGTAGGAATCATAAATATAATTACTATGAACTGTTACTGTAGAGAATACTTAAAGATTTAATTAATGAGTCGTAAAATTCGACACCAACTAAATGTATTGGACGTGTCCAATTAGTTTCATCTAATGTACAATTTACATTCACATTCATTATTCAATATAGCATCTCGTTGTATCAGACGGTATAGGGATACATATAACTTTAAGTACAGTGAAATTGTATAATTATGTAGGTAATATCTTCATGTTATAATAAAATTATTTACTTATAAAATTTTAACAATAATTTATCGCTCTGCATGTTTACAGTATGTAATATTATTCAACGGGAATTAGCGCAACACATGCATAAATAACTTTTTGGGCTTGACGTTTCTACCACGTTACACCGGCATTGGTTGCAAGCTGACAGTCCGCATTGGTTGGTTTACTGTTTTAAGTTCAAATGTAGTCTATTCTTGTCTCATCTAGAAGCCACTTGTGTCTATGTGTAGGATGTACCGGGAGAGCGCACCGGGCGTCCGGTCGGGAAGTCCGGGAGCGAGCCGGTAGTAGACCGTTAGAACGGTCACACACCCGAATTATTGGAACCGTGCAACCTACACTCATTGTCGCACTCTCCGCAGTACTGCAATGCAGAAATGTGCAGAAGGCCAAATTAAAACAATGGGATGATGATCTGAAAGCACTTATTGCACTATCATCTTAGATTTGTATAATAAAAAACCATAATGAACTTGCAAATAATTAAATCCTGTTAAAGTTAAACACGCTATTACATATTCATTTGCTGGGTAAACATGTGTAACTGAACATGTGACGATTATGTTTTTTTTTGTATAAGCTTCTCACTGTATTGAATGAACCTTCTATCTTTATTATCTTATGACTAAAACATGGAAGTCCCGCTTCACAACGAATTTAACTGAAATTTATTTTAGGCTCTTTCATTAAAATTACCGGAAATTGTGCCTTTTAAATCTCTAGAAATATGTTTTAAAGGCAGTGTTAATATTGTGTCTATCGCTAGATTTACATATTTTTTATCAGTATTTATTAAAGGACACAACATTACAGCCGACACTGACTAATTAATGGTATCTTTTCATCAATGCAATTATTTTTATACATGGCTATAATTGATAGTTACTAAAAATCCATGTATGTCATGACAAGATGTCCACATTTTTATATGTTAAAATAATTTATTACGATCTCAAAAGCAAATAACTATTTCGGAAACGCAATAACTAACAACGCTCCCTTTGAAAGCAAATCAAAGTAAATCCACTGAAAGCCGAAAAAATCCTCGAGAATTTAGTAAAAAAGTCAAAGATTAAACGTTTCTTTAAACTATTCCATCAATCTCGTTAAGCTGGGCGTGTAAATAACGACAGGTCGGGAGGGACAGAAATAGAGGGCTTTTAAGTTCTCGAGAACCGCGGCAGCGCGCGGCGGCGCGGGCGGTGCGGCGCGGCGCGGCGGCGCGGCCCGGCGCGGGCGAGAATAGGCGCCGTTTAATTTGCATTATTAACGATTATACTTAGACCTGTTTCACTATTAGACAAACTCACACAACACTATACAGTTAAAGAAAATTTACTTCTTCAAACATTAATAATACACCAGAGTAAATATCAATAAGGATATATAATCGTGATCGTGCAATTTGATAGAGACCTGTTGACGTTGAGTCAAGAAATATTGTGGTGACCTGACATTACGAACTTTAAACGTGATATGTCAATACTTTACCATATCATTTTAACATCGAAGTTATACTTTAAACATATAACATAATCAGCATCGATTAAACGAAGTATTTTAAATCAATTTTACTAAAGGAACATAAACATGTGTCACACAGTTAATTGTTTTTTTTTTGTTTTATAAATAGTGATGCTCGGTAATTCTTTTCAAGAATGTATAGCGCCGTCATCTTCTCAGCTAATATGTTTAATCACACAAACAAAAATTGCAAAGCAATAGAGGTCAAAATTGAGGATGCTTATGAGGATTATCAGTTTCAGACCCCGTCTATGATGATAGGTGTAAAGCACATTGTGTAAATATACAGATCGTTAATGATCTATAGAGGGGCGGGAAGTGGCAGAGAGGGGGGTTAGTTAATTAGGGGGTTGATGCAGTTGATGAAAGCTCGTGAGTTTGCGGCATGTACGCGTCTGGATCGCGGCGTGTTTGTACTCGTTCCAATGACATGTTCTACTTCACGTAGGTAGACATCGCGCGTCGACGGGAGGCGAAACTTTGACGTACCTGCTGAGCTTGATCCCACTGGATTAAGTCACACGAAATCAAAACAAAAGGGTGAGAGGAATTAAGCGAAGGATTTATTTGAAGGCAAATTAAAGCAAAGTTTCGAACTGGGATATACATCCCAATAACTCTGAAAGACAGACTCTCTTGCCACATTTTCAATCAAATTAATGAATCTTTATTATGTTACTTAGTTTGTTTACCCAGGATCGCTCTCAGACTATGTTGGGTCCATTTAGTTGTGGTTTGGGCATCTCTTCCCGTAGCAGCCAAACTGTTGACTTTAACCATAATAATGAATATAAAGTCTTGCTGAGACTCTTGTTAGTACATCTTCTTCTACTATATAGATAAATGTTATTTGCTCCAAAAATACTGATGTATGAAATCAATTTAATTAAAAAATCCTTAATAGCAGACGTAATACTTTTATTTATGTGCAAAGCTAAAGGGCAATGTATGTGTGTAAAAAGAAATAATAATAAAATCATTTGTAATGTAAAGTGATGTATGACAATGGAAGTAATAAAGGATGGGCCATGTCTAGGAGCGGGCTGTTTAAGAAACCAAACGAACTTTATTATTCGTTTCTAGTTAAGTCAATTCCACCAAATGCAGTGTTAAGATAAGGAAATAAAATAGTGCACTGAAAATACGAATATAATACGATTGCGAAGGTTCTGTGCCCCAAAGCTCACAAAGCGAATGGATTGCAAACATACTGATAACCTCAAACAGCGGGGCGGCTGCCAATCACTGAAAGTCAGTAGTAAACCGCGGAGAGTAGAACCACTGGTACACGACTATTTATTTAGATCTACGACAAACTAGTAGCTAGATGAACAATCTTACTGTAGCTATATATGATGTTGTCTAATCAAATGCAAATTTATCTATATTTTATACCAATGTCATGATCCGGACAGTTAAATATTAAAATTTAATTTAGACTCAATTAATTTTATTGTTATTACGTATGTATGTATGTATGTATGTATGTTTTCATTGACATGTCTCTTCCAACTACCTCCAGAAAACTTGAACAATTAAATTTATCCTTCAACAGTTTTGCATAGTGTAGCAGACTTGATTCACTTTGCATACAGTGCAGCCGGCGGCGGCGCGCGGCGCGCTCGGATGTCGGGCTGCACAAATATTTGCGTGACATTACCGCGTCTGGCCGGCGCAGTCAATGAGACTTTACAGTCTCCCATTACAACACGGCTTTTACGGACCTATGATATTTCCGACCCTACTATTATCTTTTATTTCAAACTTTTTATCTCCAACATTATCCAAATTTAAAGCTGGAAGAATTATGGTATCTTAATTTGTGTTCAGAGCTCAGTGAACAGTCTTCGTTATCTTCGTTTTTATTTCTGTTAGCTTTTTGCTCCACTGATACACTGGGTCTTAGGTAATTGGATAAAAGCACGAGAACCATTTAACTTTGTACTTAAGCTAACATTCTAAAGCAGAAACTTAAAAGCTATTTCATTACTTCATTTACTTCACATCCTTACCACTTTACTAACACTGCAGCACCTGCTTGCATATAGATAGGTACACTAACATATATTACTGTGTGAGCGGTCCCTGCCTTAATCCAATCGAAAATTTAAAATTTTCTTTCCTAAAATTCTTGTTTAGGTATATTATTTTGAATTACCTAGTCGTTTTTTTTATGATTTCGTTTCATGGTTTTCTTCGCCTAAATTGTGTCAATATACCGAAATGTATTATTTTTATTCTTCATTTATATGCTCTTATTCGCGGAAAAACCTCAACATTTATATTCACTAACATACATACGTAAGTGGGTTTTAAGAAAACACAAGTAGTGCATTACTGCGTGGTGCGATCAAAGCGGTCGCTAATGAGCCGGGCCGCGCCGACGCCTTGCGAACACCCGACGCCGCGGACGCGACGCACGCCTTTAGATGACATGCAATTTGTCCTCCTTATTTACACACTGAATCATTCAAGTTTATATTAAGTGTGAGTTTTGAGTAATTGGCAAAGATGAGTTGTTTCGCTAACTCGGTTGTTTAGTGTGGTGTCGTACTGTATTAAACGCGATTTACAGTATTAGTTGCGCTTGCTTGTATTTTGATTCTTACGCTTGGGTCATCATTTAAATTGGGTGTTTTGTAACAATACATAAAACTTGTAGGTAGCTTTTTCTTCAGCATAAGATCTTTTTTTAGTATTAGAAACGGTTTTTTTATATGAGGTCTAGGTAAATAAATACTCTAGCTTAAATTAACCACGTACCCAAGTACGTTGTAAACACAAAAGAAACGCCGACACCTAATACGAGAACATTACTTGATCCTTCTTTCTCTAGTAAAATTAACCGGGCACACTTTTTGGAACTAGTTCATTTAATCACCGGTGTAAATAGACCTGTCAGGTCAATGTAGGCTTTTGGGTTGATAGGTCAATATGTGCTGGAGTACCGTGAACCGGGAAGCATGCCCCTCCCCTCGCGCCCCTCGACCCGAGCGGAAAATGTTTCGGCATAGGAAACATCTCTTAAGCACTGAGTAGGGTTGTCCAGCATAATGTATTATGGAAAATGTTCGAATACCATTGTATTTGCATTAGCGGGATGAAATGAAAGAAATCTTGTCGTAACCATGTTTTTTACTCCGTATTTTAAATAATGTTGTAAGAAAATACGGTCCCGGTTCGTTGCCTTTACTACATAATAAGAATAAGCTTAGGTTTCAAAAGTCGCTTTTTTTGTTGAAGCCTGTAGGTATTTCTTGTACACAGATTACTGTCATTCCGAAAAATGTAACCTCCGTTATTTGCCAAAATAACTAATAAGGTTTTTGTTAAGATAGTAATGTGGAGGTAGATACCGAATATAGTGTACATGGAGCAAGTATACCAATTATACTTTTTAGAAATGGACTATTTTGGCACAATACCAAAATAAGTATTTTAAGAAAAGTACAAGACCTTCACATGATTTAAGCGTAAAAACAGAGTGTGAGTACGTGCGCCAGATAAGGCACATTACTTGAGGATAACATTTCTGGAATCTTATTAACAATACCGTGAAGATTTATTTTCCTTCATAATAAAAACCTTCTCGCGCTATAACGAGAATTTATACGAGCATAAATCGTATACAATGTACATTATTCATACGAACATCATTTTCTAAAAAAACAGTTCTAAATTTATAAAAACGGTTCTGTCTCTAAAATAATGAAATCGCTTAAAAACTCAAGATAAGAATAAATTATGGTTCGAAGTAACATTAAAATAATATTAATTCGTTTGTGAGGCGTCGGGTCGTCCCCGTCGCGGCGGCGTATCGTACCCGTCCCGCCGCGGGCCGGTGACGCGACGATCTTATCGGCCCGTCTGAACTTCCCCCAGAGGATGCAGTACGGGAGTAAAGCGTAATGCAAATTAATTGTGTTCCTCGTTTTAATTTATTCTTTCATGCGAATTTTGATGTAAGTTTACGGTTCTGGATTCGTCCCGTATTTTAAAAGCAATTGAACTGATTTTTGAGGTTCGTTAGTTACTGCTACAAATAGGTTTATTGATTTATTATTACATTTGATTTGTAACCAATTGTCGAAGAACAATAGGTAAAAGTTTTCATGACATACCAAAAAGAAATAAATTCAAAGACGGCGTAGAATGTAAAATGTGCCTATAAATAGTAGAGCTTCAAGTAAAGTAAGTAGTAATACAGAGAAAAAAGTTTTTTTTTTAACTAATTAAAAGCACATGAAGTACGTTGTTCCAGTAATGAGCATGAACGCTAAAGGAATGAAATACCAGCGTTCCGTGGCATCTACATACCACTTAGGAGAAAAGCCTGTTTGGTGTCGCTACAAAAAGTCGTTATCACTTCTTGTAGTATGTATGTAAAGTTAAATTGTAACTAATGATTGTTTTGCAATATTTTCTGAAAGTAAATGTATTATGCTACACAACAGCAGTTAAGTCATAGCCGGTCAAAAGCCAAAAAAAATAATATTGCTTGCAATTCGATTAGGACCAAATTGAATCGTCGATGTATTTTTGAGTATTGCATCAGTCTAATGTAAAACTACTTACTACTTGCAAAGAATACAACAACTTTAGCTACTGAACGGACCGCACTGGACAAACTTCTGCAGTTACACTTTGCATTTGCTATCGCAATCCGAACGGGAAAAGTGAGGTTTTTGTAAACGGTCAAACTGATTACATTAAAACTTCATGGACTAAAAGTCAGACTGTAATCTAGACTTATATAGACGAAGGCTAAAGAACTCATTAGGATAGATATCTAAGATTCATCTCATTCTTGCGAGCTCTTAGTAAAAGATCACGTCAATTTAGAATCCTATTATTTTTACTTCGCTCATATTTTCGTCGGTAAACGTCGGTGTTTGTTTTAATAATGAAATGTTATATTTGAATTCCCTCGGGAGATCTTTCATCTTTTTGGGATCCAACATATTTATCAAGTTCATTGTACATAATTTAGTTTGAAGACAAAGTCTGTTGCTATACAAACAAATAATATTTGTAATGTGTAATAATAATACCAATTCTTGTTTGCATCGTTGCTAATTTGAAACAAATTAGCAACGATGCAAACAAGAATTGGTAATGTCGACTGTCCTGATTTAATTTAAGTTCCAAATTCAAATACTGTAACAAAACCCACTGCTAGCAAATTAGATATGTAACCAGAGTCGTGCCAATTAGTGGGTCAATAAGGCAATATAAGGAACAATGTTGTAACTAAAGCAGTGTACGCGCAGCCCTAGGAGCGCACGTGAATGAATGTGGAAGTGACAGTTTATTTCGTTAGCCACTTAGCAGCTGATTGACCTGGGAGAGCGTCACACGCGCGCATTTCACACGACGCACACCCACGCCGACGCGCGACGGTCTGACCTTTAGGACCAATCATAGTAAAACTTGCACTTCTTCCAGGATTGGTTTCCTCGCTTGTATTTTTTCTTTACGGTCCACGAGTTTTATGTTAGTAGGTGATAGTTGTTTTTCATGTGTTCCGTGGAAATTATGTCTTAATGTTCAAATTGCGGTATACAAGTTTGTGCATTGTATGACAATTAATAGTGCTCAAAACTTGGAAAAAATCACCTATATGCTTGCTATGAAACGTTTTAACTCCTGAACTATTTTGAATTAGTTTTTTGTATTATATGTACATAAACTGTACGTGTATATATGTACCAGATCAACTATGCACGATAACAGACACGTTTAAACAATCGTCAGACGAAAAATAAATCTCTAGTTTGAAATTTTCACATTTTCAAAGATACAGCTCTGAAGTTTTCCGGAGCTCGACATTGTTAGTTTTCAGTTTAGAGATCGCGAGGTTAAGCTAGGATACAATTGAGATTGTACTGGCCGCCGCTGGTGCAACACATCGCCTTATACGGAGAGACTGCTTTCCTAATTCCTGATTAACTTGTGAGCTGCATTCGACTATAATTCCTAACCTATTTGTTCTTGATTCTTGCTTTTGTGTGAGAAAAATGTATAAAGTCCAAAGTATTGTATTTGCATTCTGAATCACACGTTTGAAGTAGCTCTCTTCGTTTTTTTGTTTCAAAATCTTTCATTTTTATAATTCTTGGCATGGCACCGCGTATATACAACAAGATGCCTAAAACATGTTGTCGTATGTAAAATAGAAAATTTAAGTAAGATTAAAATTACTCTTCTGGAATTTTTTATTAGTATAACATATAATTCGATAGAGGAGTACCTTACCCAAGTAAAGTAAGTGTGTTTAGCTGTGTTAAGCATAATAATTATAGATTTAATTTTTTGTTCTACGTTAAGTATATACCTAAGTATAATAGTTGTAAGTTGCATGTTTGCACGTCTTTATTGACAGGTCATATCGTTCCCCATAATACTGTAAACACATATTATGTTTTAAAAATATTTATTTGGTGGAACATAGCTTCCACAAAATAAATATTTTTACTTAAATTTGAATTTGTTATTTGTTTGGCAGTTTTATTTAGTTACGAACCTATCAAAAAGCTTATCGCTTTTAACTTGGTCTTGTCTCGTGTTGCTAAGTTGGCGGTCAGTGGATTTTAAAGACTTCCTACTCCAACTTACTGTAAATTCCATTAAACCTCAGTTAGCTATAAGTTTTGGGTAGCTATTCTAAACTTTACTGTACGTTTGTTTGACCAGCGCAAAGACAATTAGCTCATTCCGTACATAAAAGCTTATTACTTCACATTTCACTGACGCGTGACCTATGGAAATAGATAATTTAATATGTCTGGCGGTAAATATCAAATACGCATATCGATCTAGGTTTAAGTAAAAAAATATTGTAATAGCCTAATAACAAAAGTACTGAACATTACTATCAATCATAATAATCGACACAAACGAATTAGTGGAGGCGCAATGATCTCTGACCTGACCGGTGCCAATCAATCAACTTGATCCCGCTAAACACCGCATTCTGTACTACACGGCCACACGACACCACATGATAATGAACCCTGCTACTAAAGAATTACAGATGAATTCAGTTTGATTAATATGTATGCGCTAAGTACCCACATTGACGTGATTAATGAAACAGATCTCAATGTACACGGAGAGGTGTTTAATCGGTACATTGATGTATTAGTTGAAATAATAGCGGCGCTTTTAAAAAGTCTTTCTAAAGACCAGCGTTGAGGAGGAAACGTTTTAATCTTTGTGGAGAGGACCATAAATCTATGTGAGACAATGCAGGAAAAACAAGGATGTAACGCGAGAACAGTGATAAGACAAATGCGAAATAAAGCTGCTTCCCAAGATTATAGGAGTAATGCTCATTAGAAACAAATGTTTCCTACTAATAAGCTGGAGGCGGAGTTTTTACGTTAACGGCGATATCCAGACGCTCCGCGGAAATTATTTTCTTATTTCTGTTTAAATTTCGTTTCGAGTTTTCTTGCTGCATGTCTGGCGGGGTTTTGTTAAGATAAGCTTTATAAATATAGCCGTCTAAGCTTCCCGGATGTGCTTGCTAATGTTGGGAATTGCTTTCGTATAATGTTTTGATAATAGTTTAAAACTTTAAAGAGTAAAGTTCAAATAGGAAAATGTTTTATTAGAATTATCGATACACTTGAAGCAAGGTTTAAATTCTCACAATGTTGTTTATAATCATATTCAATTGTCACAGAAACGGCACAGTGAAAGCCAAACCACTAAAGCTAAATCCCGAGTCATAATTTATTTCTGCATTTGAATACACACCATCAAGAACTCGTTACGCATAATATAAACAAACGCCTCCATACATTGTGGGCTTTGTTTACTGAACCTTAACCGTATTTCCTTTGATATCAGAGCTTACTTCATCTAGCATTCGCTGACACGTTCTTATGTGCACAATAAGCACAAACACGGCTATATATTAGTGAAGCGACAAGCGCATTGACAAAGCGAGCCACTACACTGATCGATGGCACAATTTATCAACTATTTACTGAACTATTCAGGGGTCCTTATCGGCCCGAAACAAAAACATCTCAGCGATTTGCAGAGGTCTCAACAAGACGAGCTGGTATTTGCATAAATTTGCGTTAAGTAAATGGGGTCCCATGACAAGTTTAATCTTGTCTTTAGAATTTATTGCCTCCTAGTGCCGGCTGCAACGTCCCAGCATTTGCATTGGCTAAATAAATATTTGCCCTCAGTTTAAAGTGAGACGTCTCCGCCGACTTTCTTTCACAAACACTGTTGCTTTTGTAGATGCTAACTATTATAAATTCACTCACTTGATGAGGTTCTGAATTCTTGGAATCACAGAGCTTTTTACTTTTACATTAAAGCAGTATATGTGTGTTGCATATTAAAAACATAAATTTAATACATTTAAATACGGGAAAACAGATAATTTAATTGCATTTACAAGTAATAATTTTATTTATTTTTATTAATATAGTTCTACGAATACTATATTAAAACAAAGAACATATTTACATTCACTAAATAAATTATACGGTAATAACAGAATATGATATTTAAATACAATTCGTAAGTGAATAACTTAAGCATAAATAATGTAGCCTAAACACTCGAGGTAGGTACATGAAATGCTTTTTCTCATTTCAGAGTTGTTCAGTAATATTCAATTATTCAAATCAAACGCGACCGTTCCCGGCATCTATACGAAAGAGATCGTCGTCACAATAATTAAATTACTTAAACTCATAACTCCTTTAGCCTTCAAATAAAAAACTAAAGTGTCCGTTAATATCATTTGCAAGCACGCCAAAAAGTTCCCACTCCATTCATCATGAAAATACACCTTATCTAAATATCTCAAGGTTGAATTTAGATCGTGAAAGGTGAATTTGAAGTTTGCGAATGTCTAATTTGCAAATGGAGGCATGTCGTAGGCCGCGCAATTTGGCTTAAGCGAAAACTCTTAGCACACCGTTTGCAAAAGCAGCGCCGTGGAAAAACACCTACTATTTATGTATACTGCTGTTTCATTGACGCAATTTATTTTTTAAGCTTAGTAATACATTAAACGCGAGTAGTTCATGAACAAACTAAATCTGTTTACTAAATACATAATTTTATCCTAATTATTTTCATGACATGACATTATACAACTATTGAGTTTTCAACTCAATAGTTGTATAACATACAAATTTTATTTTACAAGTTAAAAAGTAATCTCAGCCATTAGTATTTAACACTGGCAAAGGCCAAAACCCTATACCCTATATACCTTATGTACCTTTCTATCAAAAACAAAATTGTTCTAAACTAGATTTTTTTCTCATTACTCTGTCTCATTTTTAGTCACACTTTATTCGGACTTATTAGCCTCACGATGGTATAAAATATATCTTTAAAAATAAAAGGAAAAAATACGTGTTATCATAAAAAATGCAGCAAACTGCACTAACTGTAGTTACCAGTAAATATAGTAGAGCGCTATTCCCACAGTGCGAAGTTTTCCCGCAAAACGCCACGCAACCGCCACGCAGCCGCCACGCCGCGCGCCGCCCCGCCGCCGGCTCGCGTTAGCTATGTCTATAATACTCGTAGCTGGTTGTCTCTCCTTACTCGTCGCTTTCATTAAAGTTTTTCTTGTTTGAAACTACAGCTTTCACTGCTTTGTCTAATGTTATAAGTGTAAGTCTGTGGCTTATAAAGGATACCATTGTTAATTTAACGGAATGTTTTCCTTGAGGCACTTGTTGAAAAATCGTGAATATAATATAATATAATAATAATATTCCGGGACAACTCACACACGGTTATCTGATCCCAAGCTAAGCAGAGCTTGTGTTATGGTAACCAGACAACTGATAAACATACTTATATATTTCTAAATACATACATATTATAGATAAATTACACCCAGACAACCAGAACAAATGATCGTGCCCATCACACAAACATTTGTCCTGGGTGGGAATCGAACCCACGACCTCCGGTATAGCAGTCAGGGGCACTAACCACTAGACCAACAGGCCCGTCAATATGTGTTTGTGTTAATTATATTGCGATCTATCATGTATTTTTTTCATTTGACGGGCCTGTTGGTCTAGTGGTTAGTGCCCCTGACTGCTATACCGGAGGTCGTGGGTTCGATTCCCACCCAGGACAAATGTTTGTGTGATGGGCACGATCATTTGTTCTGGTTGTCTGGGTGTAATTTATCTATAATATGTATGTATTTAGAAATATATAAGTATGTTTATCAGTTGTCTGGTTACCATAACACAAGCTCTGCTTAGCTTGGGATCAGATAACCGTGTGTGAGTTGTCCCGGAATATTATTATTATTATTATATTATTTACAGTACATAATTAAATACTATTGTAGAATATTTGATGTAAAGTAATTAGGTACCTACTTGCAACTTGTAGCTGTATTATTTTTTACCATTGCAACTCCTGCTACAACCAACCATGCCCTCATTAATCTTAACACCGTGTCTTCCTAGATTCATGTCTCTTGTGACGTCATAAATAACCTCCAGGCACTACACACGCCCTATGTAGCCTACCGCTAATTACACTTATTTCTTGCAGGAACGACCAAAAATGTACATTAGGCTTTTTCGCTGATTTCCCACAAAAACTTGCTTTGCGGTCAACAGTATCAGAGGGGTGCCCGGGGGTAAGGGCAGGCAGAGGGGGGGGGAGGGGTGAGAGCGATTTATATCCCCTCTCATCCCTGGAGGATTCTCTTATCGACTCAACTCATACTGCCTGATATATGACCCGGGTAGTCTTACGGAAAATCTGGTTTATATGTTTCATTTAGATTATCTGTCGTATGAGCTACAGAATGGGTTCGGCTCGAGTGCGGGGACTTATTAATTGCTTGCGGCACTACGGTACGGTACGCTGTTTTGGTATTAGATGGCGAGCCCGCTCTTAATTATGTCATTTTGCTATTAGATAATTTACTTTCAGACAACATAGTGTAGAATATGTCATTAATAAAAGATCTAAAATTAATACCTTGTCAATAAGTATTATGAGGTTCTTAAGTGCAGTTATTTCTCACACAAATAGAAATAAAAAAATATATTACATTAGGAAATGTCTTCAATTTATTTCTTCCCTAGGGATCTTGCACTGCAATTCGTTCCACCGATATGTTAAACGTTTAAGTAAGAAACGCAGGCGGCGACAGAGGGCTGTGCCTACCCACTTTGTGACAATACGGCGTCTGGTGTTATTAATTGAGCCTTAGCTGGATTTGCGGCGAGGCGGCACGCGGCGCCTCTCTGCGTACGAACGTACGGCGGTAATAAGGAAATGTGGTTGTTTGAGCAGATATTACGCACGATTTGCTCGGATTACACAACCTCTAACATGTTGTGGAGAGATGACTGACTTGATTTAAATGCTCAATTGTTTTGTAAACCGCTGTCTTCTCGTTTTAATTAAATGTAGCTTAACTTTATAATTTAATCCAGTTTTCTCTTTGCTTTCAATTTATACGGAAAATATCCCTGTTAGATAGACAAAACGACTACTTAAACAAAGAAACCATTTCTTAAAAATATCGTAAATTTCTGTCCAATGAATACATCACGTAATAACATAGTATAGATTGTATAAAATGAACTATGTAGTCATTCCATTTATTTTTAAACATAAATTCATGTTTTAATATTCATTCAATCGACAACTAAATAAATGATTAGTCAATAAATCAATCACAAGCACCCGGATAAAGCCCATTTCCATACAATTTCAATAAGTAAGCTTCCGAACTATCAATCACACTGTACACTGAAGCGCCTTTCATTCGCGTTATCTCTATTTTTTACGTGTTCAGCTTCCGATGATCTCGCAGCGTTTCATCACACGTCATGTTGTTCAGTAAATCATCCCGCGCCGCTGGCTATCGCCACTCGACCGAGAAACACCCCTAGACCTTACGCTGCGCAGACAAACACCAGAATTATTAGTCGCTGTTTGAGTCTGCTCCCGTGAGGGCTGTTATTGCTACAGTCAAACGTTTCCATGGCGTCTTGTTTGTTACTTGTATGTTAGTTAGAACCCACGTACTTACCTAGCTACTTGGAACTGTTTTGCATTGATTACTATGTATAATAATAGTACCTCCACTTTTTACTTGCGTAGACAAACAGCCCAGGGAGGCGATGCCCTTCTTTTAGCAGGCATCTTCGTTAATGACATGAGTAAGATTACCACCTATATCATAAAAAAGACAGGACGTCCTAGTGTGTTAACAATTTTTACTCAATTATCTACGTGACATTTAATTTTAAAGCAAGCGACTAGATTAATTCCCTAAAGAGTTAATTAGTCCTCTTTGTGGTTTGTGTAATGAAGCGCTCTTCATTTACATCGTGTTAATTATTGTATTTTATTGTTTCAGGTACATACTTCAGATGTTTAATTTCAGCTTTATTTGCGGTTGGCTGGTTTCTAATACTGCTTACATTAAGGTAAGATTTTCATACGTTATTTTTGTTTGATAACTATTCATGTTATTCAACTTTGTCTGTCTTGCAATATCGGACGTTAAATCAACTATAAACTGTAAGTTTTGCTAGCCTTTCTTTAAGGTATAGAAACTGTATTCAAAAGCCACTTTCAGTAAACCTTCTCTGCATATTCTTGAGTGTAACCCTCATTGATCCCCGGAGCCCTCCAGTGGTAATAAAAACTCAGCGTCCGTATCCGCCTTGGATATGATTAATGCACTTCTGCCAACACCCATACAAGCCAAGGGTTCGCTCACAATGGATGGCTTTACACCCATGTGTCTATTATGTATGACCAACCACGCCGGCCCATTGCTTCAGGCTGTAAGTGTTCAAGTCGTCGTACAAACACATTAATCACAAGTGGCCTACATTTTGGAAGAAAGTTGTTCATTTCATTAAAACGACAATAAATAGACGCAATAAATAATATTGGATGGATACATACCAAGCTAAAGTAAATGCCTACCTCTACCTATCTCAGTTGTATGATGACGATACGTTTCGGCTAATCCTGTGCCTACACGTGTGCCTAATCCCTGTGAAATATATTTGTAAACATAAACGTAGTTGGAGATATTAGATTTGTGTCTGTTAATTAATTTATTCAAGTCAAACCTACGATGTCAAATTAAACCACACTTCAATGTATTTAGCCGGAACACCATTAGGCAAATTCAGGACACATAATTACATACTTCTATTTAATATAGAAAGATACGGTATAGTCAAGAAACATAAGCCTGGGCGACCAACGTTGCTACTAGTAGATAATAAATCTACACCAAAGAACAAAAACAAAACACTATGCTGATACACGATTTTTTGTTAGTATGTTTCTCAGCATCTCATAATCTCACAGTTATTACTTCTCAATACATTTTTCGAACAAAATGAATACATTTGTAAACTTAAACCAAAGCATAAATATTTTGGACATAAATAACAATTATCTTCATATTAATTAGTGAAGTAAGTGAAATCGTTTAAACGTAAACTATAAATCAGGGGATTATGTCTTTATTATGATAATGTTATATTGTGGAAATTATCAATTAGTAAGCTAAGGCAGGCTCGGAATACGCTAAGAACATGATTTAGTGTCTCGGAATGACTTATTGATTACTATTATTGAACTGTTAGAGTTAGAAATTGATTAAACTGTAGAAAATTCTACGACTTTATTTATATTGGTCGTATCTGTTGACAGTTTGATTGGTGCATTGGGTAAGCGTCGCTCGAGAAATGTTCAAGATTTCATCCATTTACGCCTGACGTAATACGGCGCATGCAAGCGTAACAAATGGATTTTAGGCTGAAGTGGAACTTATATGGAAAATATTCTGGTATTGATGGCTGTTGCCACTAGCTTACTTTGAAAGATTTAAACTTATGAAAAGCATACTTTCCTGAAATTCTTATGTTTGTGTAAGGCTTAGGTCTATCAATTTGCTTTAGAGGTCTTTAGCCAAATATTTTTTCTAATACATATTCTATGTACAATTAGACTTAGGTCCATATACTGCGCATGAAATACGTTAATTACTGAATTACGAACCTTGACCAACACTAATCAGAGGTTAATAGAATACAATCAAACTCCACGGCGTCTCACAAACGCTTCCAACAACCGAACCATCTCGAATTCCCCCCAGTGCGTACATCAGTGTCACATTAATTACGTGACCCCAATAACACTAATACAATCCCAACATTAATATTCCGTTTAAGAAATTCATGATCGGATCGTAAATAAACTTTCTTAATATATTTAATAAGTAATAAACGCAGCGCAGGCGCCGATGACGTCATAAACCACGTTTAACGGGCGCGCCTCCACTAAGCGCGATGATAGCGCCGTTATCGGCCGAGCCTGGAATTAAAACCGAGTTAATACTATGTTTTACAGTTAGATAAAATATAATGAAGCGATTAAAGTTAACTGGACAGCTTGTAATAAGGCAGTGTGTCGTTATTACGTTTTTATTTGTCATAAGTTATTTTAATAATGTCCCTATTATCATGAGGTGTGTTTGTCAGTTTGTACTTTTAAAGGTTTTGTGTCGGCCAACATAGTCCAAAAAGTTGTTTAATTAAAATGAACGTGTACAATCTTTAGACTAGCCTAAAAGTACTAAACATTTTAAGATTTATGAGGGTTTCTTATAAGATTGGGTATAAAGATTTATAGGTATTTTAGACCACAGTAAAGTATCGTGATAAAGATTATCCCACCAAAAACATTCAATGTAAAAAAAAGCCAAGTCTCTCTATGCAATTCTTCCATCGTAAAAAGTTTTGAGATCGCATAGGAGCCAAGTCCTGTTCAACTTTATTTGTAACAATAAATCAATATTTTGTGACTATATCAATGGTTTTGTTTACATTACAATAACAGTGACTTGGCCATGAGCACAAGTTAAAGGTCGTTTGCTCCTTGTAATTACGTGCAAATACCGTTGAATTTATATATTATATATGGACATGATTTTGTAACTGATTGGAATTTGAGATCACCATGGACTAAACATGCGCCATAGTGCATGTGCAGTTCACTGATCTTGGATGATACCGACTATCGGTTAAGGTGTCCTGATATTATTTACTTTCAACTCCTCCAAATATGCCGTTTTATATTTGTATCTTATTGTGCTCATGGCCAAGTCACTATTATTGTAATATATACAAAACTATTGATATAGTCACAAAATATTGATTTATTGTTACAAATAAAGTTGAACAGGACTTGGCTCCTATGCGATCTCAAAACTTTTTACGATGGAAGAATTGCATAGAGAGACTTGGCTTTTTTTTACATTGAATGTTTTTGGTGGGATCTCATTTATTTTTTGTAGGTCTCTTTCTTTTCTTTTTATAAATAAACAAAATTGCTATAAAAAATATTTGCTTTTTGTACATAAACAAAGAACAAAGTTAACAATGCAGTCAAAATTCATATACCATGTTCTTGTAAAACCGCAAATATAAATTTGTTTCCTATTATTTACTAAGGTATATAATTTATTACCGTTTTTACAATTTTCCCTTTATATGTAGCTAAAAACCTATCTTGGTGCCAAATTTGAAGGTTCTAAGTTTGCTAGAAGTACCTTAGATTTTTGATGATCGGTCAGTGAGTGAGTCAGTGAGTGACAAAATGGTGTAACTTTGATCGCTCATAACTCGTAAACTATTGGTTCAAATGTCATGTAATTTTGAGGCTGAGCTTGTTTTAATACTTACTCTAGGTCATCGAAAACCTAAACCCCTAGCTTTGTCCGTATCGATGATACAGGGGGGGTGAAATAGCCGCGAAACGCTTCGAGAAAAGTATGGTACGGCCGTGCCCGTTTTGCTCGAGACTTGGCTGGGGCACTGCCGTGCCCCCAGATTAGAACTGAACGCTGATAAACTGAAGAAAACCGAATAAAACCTTCGATGATGACTGCCGTGGCATTATTATAATATCATTGTATCATTGTCTCCAACATACGTCTCAGTCTTAACAAAGTCAATTCTACGGGCAAACCCGGATGTCTCCACTAGTTCACCACAACACCATAAATGTGGCATCACCTATGCATGTTAAACCATTTATGGTAATCAGAGTGAAGACATAAAACCTACTCTATGTAGATTGGGAAAGTCGGCGGCGAGGGCCGCGTGCTGCGTGCTGTGGGCCACTTGATGCGTTGATTGTGAAGCCACGTTTATGACCGACGCTGCTGGTCTAATGGTACCGGTGGTGAATAAATGACAATACTATTAGTAAGAACAAAAGATGGCGTTGTACTCTTAATACATGTAGGTATGACACTGCCTATGCAAGCAATTAGAAATGCCTATAAAAATCGCGTGTGGTCTTTCACCGTTGGGTCAGCGGAGAAAAGTGTGTTTCGATCTCCGGGAGAGAACACTATTTAAATCTATTTTTATACGACTAAAGATTGCGATTTTTGTATGGTCTAAGTCGTCATCTTATAATTAGGCAACAATGTACAAAATAGCATTGAGACATTAGTAGTACTATAATACTGGTACACTGCTTAGGTATAACTGCGTACAATTCTTATACTGAAGAACATTTTAAATATCAGTAAAAGTTATTTAAAAACTCAATTAAAATCATAATTGAATAAAAGAACATCTAACATAATGCATAAAATCAATCAACTCTCGTGTTAAACAAGTTCGTAAAAATTTTAGCTATATGATAAAATTCCTGCATCTGAAAACTATAATTTCCCAGCAGTTGAGTTTCCCGCATACATACATCAGCTCATTTCGTGTGGAATTCAGTGCTCGAAGAAATCGCACAACTTGCTTATCCGCAGTGCCGCATAAAAAGTGCAAGCTTTTATGCATATGTAATACTAGCGATACCACGCGGCTTTGCTCAGCTTTAATGTACTTATTTACTTCAGCTCTTTGCGTACTGGAACTCTGCATTTGCATGAAGATTAGAAAATGTAAGGAATATTTTATTTTGAGAATTTGTTATATTTGGATACACGTTTAGGTAGAATATTATTATGCATAAATGATTAAATGTCCCGCGGGCACAAATAGAGGGGTAAATGAAAGCACAAAAGACTGTTTGTTAACAGTTTTGTGCGGAATATTCACAGGAAGTTTTTTAATATTTGTTGTTTTCTTTTTCCTTTACCTTATCCATAAAATACGTGTAGGTATATTTTGTATACCGTTATACATTTTGTGTAACGTTTGAAAATATTTCGGGGAATCTTGGCTGTTATCTTATAAATAGCATATCGTTGGCATCTTTCTATTCGTAACACGTCTGTACTTAATAAAGGTTTATCACAGTTAATGCCGTCACGGAAAAGACGTTTGATACAAGGATCGTCTTAAAATAACTCAATAAGCTTATTTATGAGTCTTTTGTACAAGCGGAGTGTCAGTACCAAGAGTCGGGGCGCAAACTCGCGTAATCTTTTCTTTCTTTTAATTATTTCTTTTATGAAAAGTTTTTATTGTGGAGCAAAGAGCTCCGGAACTAGGAAATAAGTTGTTGAATGCAGTAGAAGTTGATAAGCGTGGCCGTTCGCTTTAATGAGCTTAATTTGCAAAAGTCACGCGGAAGATAAAGTCGCTGCGCTAATAGAACTTTGTCAAAGTGTATCGTGCGGCGACACTCGCGCCCAGAGGGAGGTGACGCGGTTATTGGCGAATTAGATGTAAGTGATAAAGAAAGTGGTACGAAACAAAGATGCTTTGAGTGATAAGCTATGTAAGAATTAGATTTAAAAATTATTCTCAGATACTGTGGTTTGTAGAAGATTTTTAAGCATATTTTTTTGGTATTTCACGATTGCAAAACTAAAAACCTTTATGTTTGATTCAGTTCTATAAATAACTCAGAATCCAGAGTTGTATATATATATTACACTATCAAGCGAAATGTGAATGTGCAGTGAAAGCGCAGACAGGACCACTTCTGGGAATACACATACAATGGGCTTTGTTTATAAAGATGGTTACATAAAACAATTTCAAATTCAAATTCAAATTCTTTATTTTGCAAATAGGACCATACAATCACTTTCACACGTCTTCTTAATCTAGATGAGGTCGACATTTCCTAACTGACTACCCTGAGAAGAAATGTCGAAACAAACTCGGGGGTCACAGTCTCTTTTAGTCCTGACAATACAATAGTAAATTTGTGTAAACAAATGCAGAGTATTTACTGGACTGGTCTTTAGAGGAAAGAACCAGATCGATCTGAGCAAGCATGTGCCAGCAGACGGCAAGCATGCCCCGAATAGCTCATGCAGCTCAACCATTTTTTAGGGAGCTGCACAACCCGGTACACAACAATACCGCCAGTGGCACCATAAAAATATGTGGGTCAACAACTCACTCAGATCGCCAGCCTAAAATACAATTGAATAGAATATGATGTATAAAATATTAAATAAAACAAGATGATTAATGAATATACCTGCATAATGTTTACACTTACAATAAATACAAGATACTCTAAGAACATTAAGAACAAATTAATGTAAAACATTATATGCAAAAGCACAGAACATGTCAAAATGTAAATGAATATGCAATAAGCACAAAACATGTCAAGATGTAAAAATAATGAAAATAAAATATGCAAAAAGCACAAATCATGTCAAGATGTAAAAATAATGAAAATATATATGCAAAAAGCACAAATCATGTCAAGACAGTATATATTATTATGTACAAATATATGTATATATAAACACAAGCGATAGATGTATAAGCGAGCAGCTCAATCCCAGGCGTTTTTATCATTTAAGTAGTCGGATATTTTGTAATATCCTTTTTTGGATAATTTGGATTTAATAAAGGTCTTGAATTTTTTAATAGGTAGCTTACGAATATCAATGGGAAGTTTATTGTAAAAGCGTATACATTGACCCATAAACGAGTTGCTTACTCTATGGAGCCGAGTAGCATGAACAGTTAAATTATGCTTGTTCCTGGTATTCAGACTATGAACATCAGACATTTTTACAAAATTTGATTCGAATGACAATAATTAGCAAAAATCCAACAACTTTTCTAGTTTATGCTTTGCGTTTATGCTTGTTAAAAGGTTTTAACATTAGCTTAATTTAAATGTATCGCTACATCCTTAATGTTATTCCGGAGCAACAAATATTTCCTGCAGTTGAATACAGTTTATTCTGTTTTTATGATGTTTTAAGAACTGGGTCAAGATGTTTAAAAATTGAGACCTACGACTGACTGAATATAAAGCTTTCTTTACATTCACTTAAACTTAAACATCTGATGTAGGTTACATGCTTAACAAACTTCCACGATGAAGCTACTCATAAAAAATATTCACGTCGACTAAATAAATTTTTACCGTACTCCTTTTTTGTCAGTATAAAAACTTTCTTTACCTAGTTTTAAAATATGAAGGTGTATTTATTTGTCATAACCTTAAGTATATCATATATTTTTTATATGGAAAACGCACGAGAGGATACATCTACAATTTACTTTAAAGTTACAGTGTTTTTGGGATTTGAGCGGGGTAATCCCCTTAACACCTTGTACTATAACCCAAGTAATGCTAAACACTCAAGCCTCTCTGCTCACACCTCTTTGAGCTGCGTCAGTTTTATTAGGTTGGCGGTACTGCCACCATTAGCCGCGCTAACGAATGTAGCGCTCGACTCTTACGCACTAATTGTAAAGAATGAACCTCACACAGCTTAATGTAAGGATATGGAATAAGTTACACATGGCTGAAAGATCATAATATGTAGGTATTATTAACTTGTTTTTAGTTTACCCAGTATTATATTCATAAATTCAGACTTAAATCTTCTAGTGATCATAATTTTATTGTTCTGTGTGTTTGTAATTTAAAAGTAAAGCCGGGAGTAAAATGAAATGTTTTATGTTTCATTATCAGGTTTATTTTTATTTTACAATAGTTAACTTGTGGGTTTCTAAACAAGTTGAAACTAACGCAAAGTTTAATTCTAACCTTGGTCGTAGAGTTCGTTGAAGTTAGCAAAACTTATACTAACTTAACACCCCTTTGGTTTAGCTTTTCCGTTGTTTATACCAGACAGCTGAAGGGGTACATTAGCTTCAGTAGATTAACACAATCATTTAAAAAATTAATTACCGTGACTCCCGAAAGGTTTATCTCATTTAGTTCAACACAATGCATGGACCTTTTTGGCCTACGTGTCTAATTAATTTGCCACTTCTTTTCTAATTTACTCAGAAAGAGGTAAGCCAAAGTAATGATATTATTAAATATTTTATGTAACTTTGATAATAAATGCTAGGAGCCAACTAATCAAGTCCGAATACGCAAAACAGAATTAAACTCAAACGTATATAGAAGCTCAGATCTAACAGGTAACTTTCCTTATGGTACCCATGTGTTTGTTGTGCAGTAAATCTAGACAATAAAGGCAAACTTAATACACTGGCCGCTCTGACGTCACGGGAACTGACCGCGCGGAACTCTCCGAGACGAATTAAGGATCAAACTGTAATGGGCGCTCCCAAACCCCATCCGCCGGTTTATTGTGACTCTACCGCTATCTATACGCTTTATGAGCGAAACTTAACTCTAAGTGCTCCCATTAAGGTCGTAATTTGTTCGATTGCCCGTTGTTTGGAGGTTTTGAGGGAAGCTATACAAATTGATCCCATCAGCGGAGGCTCCAGTTTAAGGAACGCTCGTACGATACACGGTTTGGAGGAAATCACACTATTTATATGAGCATTACGTTAATAGCCGGCTTTGTAGTAGTATCGGCTGTTTGGAATAGACCATTCTCAACTAAAGTGCCGCACTCTTACGCGGAATGAGATTCCGGGCTTAGATACTGATGCTCGTATTTCACAATTTGGTACGCATTCATGTCCGGATTGTTTGTGTGAGTTCCATTGATGATATTGTCGGAATTTCGGAAACTATACATACATATAGTCACGCCTCTTTCCCTTGTAGGGGTAGGCAGAGACCACTTCTTTCCACTTGCTACGATCCTTACACACTTGCTTCGCTTTGTCCACTTTCATTACTCCCTTCATACATGCTGTTCGGATACTCTTGACCTGGCCTTTTTTCAGTCACACTCGCCTTATACACTTTTTTCGTCAATCGTACTTCATTCATTCTCTCGACATAGCCAAACCATCTCAGCATTTTTTGTCTCAACATCCATCATCTGACATACTTCATCCACCTTGCCATCCATACCTACTCTTACATTTAACGTAGCGAAGCGGCTCTCCGTGGACCACTTTTCGCCCCCTCGAGAAACGAGACGTGATGGGTGGCGAACCACATCGCCGTCATTTTGGATAATTAAATTATTTTTATGATTGTCTATTGCGTTTCTGCGGGATAAGGAATTGGGAAAGGATACGTTGGAAAGGATAACAAGGTAGGACGGGTTTTAGGACGCTACCATCACGGAGGTAGGTACAATGAATGTGACAGCAACAGCTAGGGCAGTCCGGGGTCGCAAACCCGTAGTGGATCTAGCCAGTTGTCCGACAGACAACTGGTAGATCCACCCCCTGAACCCCACCCCCTGAACCCTTGAAACTATGCAATAATAAAAAAATAAAAAAAAGTACTTTATTCGTTTTGCCCTGTAAAATATATTTACTAGACCTTGCCTTCATAAATAATTAGGTATTGTCTACATAGCTTCCTAAAAATGTAATCGTTTGCTCTGTTTTCGTCAAACCTTAAAAACAGAAAAAAATGTTAATGTGCTATTAAACGAACAACTACATAAAGTCCGTTCCTAACTAACATTTTGGCTAGGATTCATAACTTTTTGTTCCGTCCATAAACCGCTGGCATCCTCCCCCGCCGCGCGATAAAAACCCGCAGCGGTGGACAATAAACCAGCAAACGGTTACTACGGGAACAGCGAGCCTTCGTAAGTGTTGTGCACACAAATGTTGATCAACATGTTACCGAGCCTTGCTCTAAACTTTCATTTATATAAATTGTTATTTCGGCAACAACTGTTTCAACTGGATGGAAAATGAGTAGGTTTAATTAGTGTATTTATATTGGGAGATGAAACATCACAAAATTAGAATCTCTTGGTATTTTGGTTATTTCCATGAAAGGTTATAAGACCTTATGTAAATTATATTATTATTATCTTGCTTAAATTAACTTGTAGCCTCAACAATTACGTAAGGCTGATCGGTTTATAGTTCTGAATGAGTGATTGTTATTACTTAAGCAGTATGTTTTGACTAGACCGCAAATGAGCAGGTATAAGTTTAGTAATACATCTGGCAACGTGCGATGTTTGGCAACACGTCGCGACGTCCCCTCGGCCTAACATTAGTCGTCCGGTGAGCACCGGGCTTAGGGCTAGGTTGTGTTACAGCGGCCGGCTGCGTGCCAAACTGCCGCCGACCAATGCCGCGGATAACACTCCATTAACGGTCCGTTGTTTATGTGACCGCAATAATCATGCGAATTTGGCGATCACCACGCGCTTATGGGCGCCTGGTAGCTATCAGTGGCTCTTAGGAGCATAGAGCACGGTCTGTTAATACGTAAATCTGGCCACTTTCAAGTCTGAATAATATGGTATGTATACTTTATACTTGAAGGTGTCTTGAACGTCCCGAAAGCCTAACAACTTTTACATAATTGACTTCAAATACCTCAAGTAGGTAAACAAAGATTGAGTTTCTATGCTTTAACTAGGTATTTAATTTTGGTCATAATGTGTTATGATTGGTCATAATGTGATACTAAAATCAAGATGTTAGATTGTTGTATGGCTTTCTATTGGGTTAGGTCTCGGTGCTATTACATCTGTTACTTTCACACATATTTTTATTTATTACTGTTATTCTAATTCATCTTATTTATTCCCAGTCTGCAATGTTATATTTTACAGCGAGGTGCAAACTAAAAGTACATGACAAAAAATGTGCTTGATTAAAAGCTTAAAAGCAATAAAAAAAGTTTGCGAACGTGAGTTATTTCAAATAATATAAAACTAAAAATAACAGTTTGTTGAAAACGTGCTCTACCATTGATAAGTATTGATAACCCACTTATAACTCACTAAAAATACACTTTAACAGAGAACGATCTATGCTATACGTTTAACTACAATCTATGAATAATTCAAATAAGGGAAAAAACGCTTCTATAAAAATACATGCTTATTAACTTAACAACTTAACTACGATCATATCCCCTCCTGTTATTAATTTGGAAATAAAACAATTTATAAATCCACCCTTAAGCTTCAATTTGACAAACCGTTATAAATCATCTTTTTATAAATATAATCCCAAAACCATAAAAAATAATTGACGTCATTATCGATTCAGTCAATCGCCTAACACCAATTACATATTCGGGGAACGAGTCATTCGATATGTTACAACACGGGAATCGATTCTATTGTATTCGAATTATAATCCATTCAACAATCGATGATAACGATCGCGATTCGGTGACATCTCGATTGGATGCGGGTGTTACCGGACTTATCTACACATGAATTTATTAACGAGTCCTTCGCTGCGAGATAATCTGCACAGTGCCGAGACTGGCAGTGAAACAAGTTTGTTACATCCCCAGAACTTTTGAGCAGTAAAATAAAACTAGGTATCAATCGGGGTCTATAAAATCTAGATTTTATTTCAAGTTTTCACATGAAATATGCAGGATATATAAGTTACTACTCCCTGTACTAGATTTATCATGTTATGTTCTTTTTAGTATTTGAAATAAAGGCAGCACATCTGAACAAGAGACAGGAAATAAACCGTAAAGTTTGTAGTATTACAAAGTTTCGAGTGTGTTCAGTTCGCCACCCAGTTTACGGCACAAGCGGCTCACTTATGCTAACCAGCTGATTCTAGTTTTACCAACTTGACAAATGGAATAGGAAATAAAACGGCGACGTGCAAACATAGCTTAAAAGTGTAATGACTTGTCAATTACGTTATTTTAATAGCAGAAAGATTCTTTTTTTACCGGGTTAAGCTTTTAAGTTTAAGTCTGTGGTTTTAAGTAGGTAAGTAGTTGTTGAGGTTAGATTATTTTCTTTCAGTAAAAATCAAACAAATTTTAGTTCTAACTTTATCAGTTAAAGGTTCAGGACATCAAATAGTTTTCATTACACCAATTTCAATATAATTTTGACACATTTTTTCATTTACTTGATCTACTGTTCGCATCTGCACTACAACAGGCTTGTTAGTTTACAATTTGCTGCTAATCGTAATTTGGTTACAATTGTGATCGGGAGCCGTTTATCCTTCCATCTCGCAGCTGGGAGCACTCTTTTATTCTCGCGGCTAATTGATGGACAATCGAGCGGTTTTACAATTGATTAGACATTATTTTATGGGACAATTGGGACATAATTGCGGTCACAAATGGGGACGCTCTTTGTGTTTTATTGGCCTGTATTAGGTATATTTTTTGTTGGTATTTTTTAATAAGCCTCCAATATTCAATAGAGTTGGATTAAGCTAAATTCGGTATTGTGCTAGTATCGTAAATTACATGAAATTGAACAAATATATCGCGTTAAATATATGTTCTTTGGGTTATCTCGTCACAACATATTGCTTGCAGTTTAAGATGCATCACGCAAGTCGCTTTCCACTTTCGAGGCCGCACATACACAAAAGCTCCTTTCACTGAATTTCACAGAGTTTACTGAACACTAGACAAGACGCAGGCGTATTGTTATGTTTACTTCAGTAAACACTCTGCTCTACATAAGTACTGTTGTCGGCAACCAGCACGTGTAAATGTAGCCTACATTATATTCAGTGGTATCAGAGAATTAACATTTTCCGATAACAAGATATTTACTGAATTCTTGTAATTCGTAATGTTATTATTACTTATTATGTTTGTGATAGCTATTTTAGTAGTCGTTTTTCCATTTTATTACAACCTTGTATTTTTAATATAAAATAGAGCTTTTAGTTATATAATGTTTATTTTGTCAATATTTTTTTATTGTCAGCGTTATTTATTGGAATCTAAATTTGTTTTCATAGCAATGTGAACACGACTTGCCAATATATTTATTACTAACCAATCAATGTAGATAGATTTGTGTCCATGTGCAGGACATCTTTCATTAGATAAAATCTAAAATGTTTTCCATTCCGCAGCTGCACTGTTAACAAAGAAGTGTCAGTTGTCAATGATTCACCTCGGAGAGCCATAACAAATGAATGTCTGGACTAACCTGACTTCTAACAACGGACAATTATAGTATTTGAACAATCGGAGCAGAGTAAGGAGGTACCGTTTATCTGTGATCGGCGGGTGCGTCACCGCTGCGCTCGCTGGGAACCCGCGACTGCGTGCCGTATCGTCGCCGGCGATCGCGCGTCTGATCCTGCCGTTAGATTGCTCGGTTCGGTACATTCCATTATACCAACTACGTAAATATTTGACTACGTTATATTGTTATTAATTCTTGATATGAGCTTTTCTTTGTTTGTAATTCTGTGCAAATATTGCTGATATTAAAACGAATTTAGTAGGTATCAGTGTGGATACATCGCGGCCCGCGGCGCGAGGTTTGTTCGCGGGTAATTTATGTCCTACGTAGACGCGATGCTATCTTTTCTACTCTCAGAGTTTGTTATTCCAAAATGTACAATTTCCCTCACGATGTATTTTTCTCTAACGCTTTAATAAAAGCATTTATTTTCTTCGGACACCTTTTGTTTTAAGAGAGGTAAATTAGATGTCTGAACGTTGATTCGTATCTGTTTCATCATGACGTTTATTAGCTTATTGTTATTGTGCTGGAATTTGATCGTGATTTTTGTATATTAATATGTACCTACAGCATAATATCCCAGACAAGAGACCCAACAGATTTACAATACAATACAGATTTATGATTCTAGATTGAATAGATAAACGATTGCCGATAAGATCCGACCAGCAATAAATTTGCCACTTGCAAAACACGAACTGCGCTGTTTTAGAGCACGCTTCCCGTTTAACAATTGTGTTTGGTGAAGCGTCAATGCCTTTTCTCACAAATAGATATTTGTTAAATAATATATAAAATAGATTAGTTATTTTTCCCGCACTTAACAACATTATTTTTCCTTATTTTAATAAAAAAATAGTAATATAATTGAATTCCTGTTGAAGATTCCAACCGCCATTACCTGTCATAGCAGCGCCCATTGGTTACGTATCGAGTGTTTCCGGGAGACTCACGCGAATGACCAATAGAGGGCGCCTTCAGCTGTGACAGATATATAGTTCGTCCCGCCGCCATTCGCATTGCGTCGAGTGTACATCGCCCCGCTTTAAATATTCCGCATATGTTGAAATTCTCATGATTCTCGTGAATTAAATGGACTTCCTGCCGTGAGACTTGAAGAACTTATAGTGCAGTGTTGATTTTACGAGTTTTCACCTGGCCACCGGTGGATGAATCAAGATTTAGCTCGCCGGCCGGCAGCCCACAACGCAACGACGCACCCTTGAACGAGGCATCTTCTCCGCACCCAGGTTCTAAGTGTGGTCCCTGGATTCATAAGGTACGTGGGCATTTGCTGCAATAATTGTGATCGGTATTGGTGTCTGATTCGGAATCGGTTAACAGGTTTTCAATTTTCAAATTTGTATTCACCGCCATATTGGTAGTTCTTAAAAACACCACCCTATCAGGGGAAGCTATTTACACGCTCCCCCATAATTATTTGGTCCTTTCGAGCCGGATAGGCAACCGCTCCCCGCATAATAGGTACCTACAGGTTATAGTATTTACGTAAACTTTTGGTAAACTAAACCTGCCTAGGTATAAACCGCTCCGCTTTAACATAAACAATATTGACAATAGATTCTACGTAATTCTTTGGTAAATCTGGCAATATTGTTTCATAAAATTGAACGTGTTACGTATTAATTGGTAAAGTTCATTTTATGTAGGTATACTTAATTTATTTTTAACTTTGGTAACTAGTGCAATACGAGGTGGTTATCCATATTGTTTTGTTTCATAAAATTGAACGTGTTACGTATTAATTGGTAAAGTTCATTTTATGTAGGTATACTTAATTTATTTTTCACTTCGGTAACTAGTACAATAGGAGGTAGTTATCTATCGTTTCGGCTTGTGATATTAAAGTAGTTAACAAAATGACTGATCTAAAGCCTGAAGATTTACTGACAATCCTTCACGAGAAAAAAGGATTGTTGTTTAAACGTATTAATCATCTATATGATTCGTCAAAAAATATATCTTCCTTCGATTCGCGTAAGAACGAAAGTTTTATGACTGAGTCCGAGACTATTGACGACATGCGAGACAAATTTGAATCTTATGTCGATCAAATTAACCACATAAATATTAAATTGAAACCTGGTTCGAGCCCCGACTATGCTTGTTTAGAATCCTTTGAAGATTTGTTTATTCATATTAAGCGTATTAGGAATAAAATCAATAGTAGTCAATCTCAGTTATCACAAAATATGTATCAAAAAATTAAATTGCCTCCGATCGCACTGCCATCTTTCGACGGGAAACCCGAGAATTGGCCTGTTTTCTACGAGTCGTTCAAGGCTAATATTCATAATAATGATCAGCTGACTGACTCGCAGCGTGTGCAGTACTTAGTGGGTAGGCTTACACATAACGCGCTAAAAATCACAGCTGGTATTGTGCCTACGGGTGATACTTACCAGTTTTTATGGGACAGCTTAGTTAAGAAATACCAAGATAAGCGCACATTAGGTACACACTATTTGAATAATATATTAGATTTAAAAAGTTGTTCATATAACGCAAATGGTCTCGATTCTTTCATTGAAACATTTAGTTCAAGTAGTTCCGCTTTGAAACAACTTGGGATTCCGGATCTTGCGGACTTTATACTCTTGCATTGCGCCATGAGAAAAATAGATTCGCAGACTGGTCAATCGTTTGAACTTTCCATTCGCGATATTGAAATACCCACAACTAAATTGTTGATAAGTTTCGTTCAGGATCAGGCAAAGATATTAGCACGCTCGAATTCATCTCATTCGAATGCGAAAAATAATTATAATAAACCTCATGGTTCCGCATCTCGCGATCCTTGCACGCAAACAAAAGCGTTTGTTGTGAGTGAATCGCCTAATTTTTCCGCTCCGCCCGCGAACTCGATCTCGAGTTGCGCGTTTTGTAAAGCTACTGCCCATGTTCATTTGTATAAGTGCCCTAAGTTTCAATCCGCGTTGACTCCTAGAACTAGATTTGAGTTTATTAAATCCGAACATGGTTGCGCTAATTGTCTGAGCATGTCGCATGGTTTGAGTGATTGCAAGTCGACCTCAGTCTGTAACATATGTAAAAAACGTCATCATACGTTATTACATTTTAATAAAAATTATCACTCGCAAACAGCTGATGCCAAACCGACGATTTGCAATGTAGTTGTCGCGTCTTCCCCGGCCGCGCCGCTGTCCGCCGCGCTTCCCGCGCTTTCCCCGCTCCGCGCTGCGTCATCGCATGTTACGTCACCCGCCACTGTGGCGCGCTCTTATTCTCATTGCGATAAGGTCGATATTTCCGCACCGGTGCCCGTGTGTGGTTCGGGCGATGTTATTACAACATCTCCGACCCACAACACGGCCGTGTTATTTGCAGCAGATAATAAGACTAAGGCGATTCTGTTATCAACCGCGCAGGTTTATGCGAGAGCTAATAACAATAGCTCGGGCCATAAAACTATTGTTAGGTGTTTAATTGACAATGGTTCGCAAAATAATTTAATAACTACAGCTTGTTGTAGAAAACTTAATTTAGTAATAATTCCTTTGAGTAATTCTTTTGTCAAAGGCGTTGGTTCTGTATCGCGGCCGATAATAGGTTATGTGAACTTAGATATCGAGTCTCGCGTATACTCGCATCAAAAGTATACCATTCACGCGTTAGTAGTTGAGTGCATTACGGACCAGCTACCTTCGCACCATATTAAGTGGGATTGCCATGTGGACTTCCACTCGCTTCCGCTCGCTGATTTAAGCTGGAATATTCCAGGTGATATTGACATAGTGTTAGGCGCTCAGCTATTTCCGTATATTTATTTGGGGAATAGGGTAGACTTAGGTTCACATGCCCCACCCGCGTTATTGACCACATTCGGGTATGTCTTTATGGGTGATTTTCCGCATAGTAAAGATAATTTAAATTTACCTAGCTCTTCTTTCACAGCATTAGCCCTTAATGATTTATTACAAAGGTTCTGGGAATTGGAAGAAGTTGAAAATAAACGTTTTTTATCTCCCGAAGAAACCGAATGTGAGAATATTTTTTCCTCAACTGTGTCACGTGACGATGTGGGACGTTATACTGTCGCGTTGCCCTTTAGTAAGGATCCCGCTGAGTTAGGTAACTCCCGCACCGCCGCGTACCGTCGACTGGTTGCGCTGGAGAGAAAACTCCGCCAATCTCCGACGTTGCGGGAAAATTATAACGCAGTGATCAAAGATTACATAGACAATGGATATTTAAGTAAAGTCGACGAATCGGCCATTTCAGATGACGGGTATTACATCCCTCATCACGCTGTCGTTCGGCCAGACAAACCGATGCCGCGCATTGTGCTGGATGCGAGTGCTAGGACTCATACAGGTTTATCTTTAAATGATGTACTTCATGTTGGTCCAAATTTACAAACAGATTTGTTTATTCTTATAATCAATTTTAGATTATTTCCTGTCGCTATAAATTCTGATATTAAGCAAATGTACCTACGTATTTGCGTACCTGTTGAGCAGCGTAAATACCTACGCATTTTGTTTCGATTCAATGAGAACGATCCTGTGTTGACATTCGCTTTTAACCGTTTACCTTTCGGACTGAAGTCGAGTCCTTACATAGCTATGCGCACTGTGCGACAGCTGGTCTCGGACAGTCCGCATTTTCCCGAAGCTGCTAAAGTAGCAGAGACCAGCCTATATATGGATGACCTGGTCTATTCTGTGAATAACGAGGAGAACGCTATACAGCTATCGCATAATCTAATAAAAATGTTTAAGTCGGGCGATTTTGACCTCGTAAAATGGTGTAGCAATTCACCCGCACTTTTAAATAGCCTTCCTGATTCACATCGTAAATCACTCGATTTTCACGAGGGGAATGATGTGTCCAGGGTTTTAGGTCTTTCCTGGGAACCCTCTCAGGATAAGTTCTTCTTCACGTCCGCTCAAATAGCCGAGAAATGTACTAAAAGAAATATACTTTCAATAGTTGCCCGCTTATTTGACGTTCTCGGTTTAGTCGCTCCCGTGATTTTTTACGCCAAATTGCTCATTAAAGAGTTATGGCTGAGCAATATCGGTTGGGATGATGTCGCTCCTGACGACATCGTTAGACGTTTTTCACTTCTCATGCAGGAGTTTCCCTTGTTGGATTCCTTACGGATACCACGTCATGTGGGTGTTACCGATGATTGTTGTGTGCGTATAGTCGCGTTCGCCGATGCCAGCATGGGTGGGTACGGTTGTGTCATTTATATACACTCTGTCAGTACGTCCGGTGTCGTAGTTCGCTTACTTTGCGCGAAGTCAAAGGTTTCACCTACCAAGGTCACAACGCTTGCACGTCTGGAGCTGTGCGCAGCCGTGCTCATGTCAAAGCTGGTGAAGACTGTTCGCGATACCTACGCTTCTCGTGTTTCTATTGCTGGGATTTACGCTTTTTCAGACTCCACGATAGCCTTATCTTGGATTCATTCTTCTCCGCATCGCTGGTCAGTCTTTGTCAGCAATAGAGTAGCTCAATGTCAGGAGAACTTGGGTTCTCAACATTTCTACCATGTGGCAGGTGTTGAGAATCCAAGTGACTGCCTATCTCGTGGCATGCTCCCTTCACAGTTGGTGTCACATGACCTTTGGTGGAGCGGCCCTTCTTGGCTTCATAGTGCCCCTGAAGATTGGCCTGTTAAATCGTTCTGTCCCACCGGCTGTGGGGAGCTCCCCGAGCATAAGGCAAATGTCTTAACTGTGACCTCGCAAGTAGAACTTCCTCTTCTTTGTCAACTTGCGCAACGTACCTCATCATGGGATAAACTGTTGCGCATCGTTTCTTATATACTTAAATTTGCTAGACCGAAGGTTCATTGTGAACCCCGGTCTCCTCAAGGGTTGTCAGCGTCAGAACGAGTTATGATTCGTGCTGTGCAATCTGTCCATTTCGCAGATGATATTAAGCGCATCAAATGTGGTAAATTGTTACCAAATAAACTTAGAAGTTTGTCTGTCTTTTTAGATGAAGATGGCATATTACGCATTGGGGGAAGACTTTCAAAGTCATACCTTCCTTTTGATGCTAAGCATCCTTTTTTACTTCCCAAACATGATCCTGTGGTGGAATTAATAATTCGTCATTATCATGTGATGAATTGTCACACTGGACCAGGGCTACTTATGTCTATTTTACGACAGCGATTTTGGATATTAGATGCCAGGACTGTCATTAGGTCCAAGTTGCGACAATGCAACACATGCTTTAGAGTCAATCCGACGCATCCCACTCCAATGATGGCAGACCTTCCTGAATACCGTGTATCGGAATCAAAGGCATTTGTCCATACTGGAGTGGATTATGCTGGTCCCATACGCATAACTCTCACTCGTCGCAGAGGTCACCACGCTCAGAAGGCTTACATCTGTTTGTTTGTGTGCCTGGTAACCAAGGCTGTCCATGTAGAGTTAGTCTCTGAACTTACTACCGACGCCTTTTTAGCCGCGTTTAAACGTTTTATCTCGCGTCGAGGGCCAGTTTCTTGCCTTTATTCGGATAACGCTACCAATTTCGTTGGTGCTAAAGCTCAACTAGACGAACTTTATAATTTCTTGATGAGGTCAAACCTCAATTCAACTCTCTTAAATGAGTTGTCAACTCGCCGCATTAAGTGGAAAATGATTCCACCTCGCTCCCCACATTTTGGAGCCATGTGGGAAGCAAATATAAAAACGTTAAAAACGCATCTTTATCGCGTGATTGGAAATCAACTTCTCACTTATGAAGAGTTACAAACTGTACTCATCCAAATAGAGTGCATTATGAACTCACGTCCTCTGAGCGTGTTGTCTTCTGATCCGCATCCTGAAGTTATTACCCCCGCTCATTTTTTGATGTCGACTCCATTGCAGTACTTGCCGGCAGCCGGTTTGTCTGGTCAGCGATTAAATCTGTCCCAACGTAAACTTTTGCTAGATAGTATGGTACAATCCTTCTGGAAGAAATGGCATTTAGAGTATCTGCATACGCTGCAAGTTAGGCAGAAATGGGCAACTCCGGACAAGCCTGTAGAAGTGGGAACTGTCGTACTCGTGGGACAGGATAATTCTCCTCCTCTGAGTTGGCCATTAGGAGTTATAACTGAGGTTTTTAAAGGAACTGACAATGTCGCTCGCGTTGCAATGGTGAGGACAAAGTTCGGTAATTTTAAACGCTCTGTCACAAAATTATATCCTATTCCAACGCAATAAAATTTTATTTTAAATATAGTAGTTTTTTAAGGTTTAGGATTAGTTTTTAAATAACTTTTATTTTCCGCATTCAGTCATAAAACTTGGATTTTTCTGGTCGTGATCGGGATCAGTAAATCTTTTATAACTTTCCACTTTCCCTTTGAAAGCACTTGCGTCCTTCCAAGGCGGGGAGCATGGTGAAGCGTCAATGCCTTTTCTCACAAATAGATATTTGTTAAATAATATATAAAATAGATTAGTTATTTTTCCCGCACTTAACAACATTATTTTTCCTTATTTTTATAAAAAAATAGTAATATAATTGAATTCCTGTTGAAGATTCCAACCGCCATTACCTGTCATAGCAGCGCCCATTGGTTACGTATCGAGTGTTTCCGGGAGACTCACGCGAATGACCAATAGAGGGCGCCTTCAGCTGTGACAGATATATAGTTCGTCCCGCCGCCATTCGCATTGCGTCGAGTGTACATCGCCCCGCTTTAAATATTCCGCATATGTTGAAATTCTCATGATTCTCGTGAATTAAATGGACTTCCTGCCGTGAGACTTGAAGAACTTATAGTGCAGTGTTGATTTTACGAGTTTTCACCTGGCCACCGGTGGATGAATCAAGATTTAGCTCGCCGGCCGGCAGCCCACAACGCAACGACGCACCCTTGAACGAGGCATCTTCTCCGCACCCAGGTTCTAAGTGTGGTCCCTGGATTCATAAGGTACGTGGGCATTTGCTGCAATAATTGTGATCGGTATTGGTGTCTGATTCGGAATCGGTTAACAGGTTTTCAATTTTCAAATTTGTATTCACCGCCATATTGGTAGTTCTTAAAAACACCACCCTATCAGGGGAAGCTATTTACACGCTCCCCCAGTGTTGGAGAGACAAAATATGCACAACTGGTGATATTAATCTGTGGTGATCGCCGCGAGCCGTGCCAGCTATGACTGATTCATTGTTATCTATTGTATCGTGAAATATTAACTTCCTAACCTTATTATTGTGTCGACGCTTCAATTTGTATAGCACCAGAACTATATTAGTTGCAATTCAACTAGTGTACCACAGATATAATACTTACATTCAAAATGATCTTTTAGAAATAGAATACTGGCTATTTAAGTGACTAAAATCTAAATCTAAACCCAACCATTGATGGGAACAATAAGATTAGGTATCAACATTAATATAGTAGAACATGAAATTGCTGAATCAACTGTAGAGAAACAAAAATGTATATGTACATTATTATACACAGCGATGTAGTTATTCTGTCAGAATTTCGCAGTAAATTCCCCCAGCGAAGCAGCACACTAACATCTAGAATCCTTAATTTCTATTTGTAATTTAATTCTAAATTGTTTGATGTTAATCTAACCTTTGTTATACGCCTACAGACCAGATGTAATTTATTTTCGTATCTTTTGAGACACAAAAGAAACAGTTATAAAACAATTATTCAGTAAGTCTTAGTTCTTGTACAAACCTTGTTATAATTTCCCTTTATGTAGGTCATCACGAATCCACACTCCCACATGATTAACTTTAAGCGATACTCACATTTTTTTTTCGAATGGTTGTTCACTGAAAATTAGTACTACCTATAAGATTTTACCCTCCAAAAATATTTCTATTTCAAGAACGAGATAAGACGGGGTTTTAAAATTTATTTCACAGTAAATTTGTACATAGGCAGCAGTTTTTAGCCGGGCCGTCTTTTTGTCGTAAACGGCGTTCACAGATCTTGCAGGAAGTAAGTGTGTTTTAAAAGCCACTCAGTATTCAAATTCTCACAAAGCCTAATATTTACTCCTTTTTGGAAGCAGTAAATATAAGTCTGCGCAATAGCAATTTCGTTTAAGACGAGCCCTAATCAATCCCGATATTAGAATAAAGGGATACGTTCCATAACGCTTCCTGTCACAACTCCCTCTATTTAAGTAGGGTGTCGCTTGTAATGTAGATTCGAAGACAAACGTCTCAATTTCCCTCCATGTTTGCTCAGAGCTATTGTTTCGACTTGTTTGACGAGGGATATGGGCGGGCCATCGGTTTTCAACTAAATTGTGTTTGGGTAATCGCCGGGAACTTCAGCCGATAGTTTTTGTTCGTGAATATTGTCATGTGACGTGACTATTAATTTACGCTAAGTCGAGCCCAGAGTTGCCTGAGACGTATGGGTATGCTGTATAAGGCTTGTTCATGACTTGTTGTCTTAACTTGGTTGGCATTCAAACAATACCTACTGTTAAGTCGTAATACAAGTAAACCATGACTGAATATGTAAATTATACATAGATACATACATTTTGCATATTAATAGTAAGTTGCAGAATAATTTGGCATCTAGATGCATTCATCTAGATACCAAATTGTTAGATATGCTAGATACCAAGCTGTAATAAATTGTTATTAAAAGTAATAACATTTTATTACTTAGAAATCAGTAACAAAATTTTCTTTACCAAGTGTTTTTTTAGTTCGCAAAATGACATACCTACTGAAGAAATGACGTATACGAATATACTTTGGGGTATTCACCAAATAAACAGTATAAGTTTCAAAATCACATTGTTTGTTCAATATTATCTTCAAAACAGATATAATTTATTATCTTGCGAGAGGATATATTTTGGTCACGGAGCGACTAGAATTACAATCTGTGGGTTTGAGAAACTCCTTTTAAAATTCAAACTGCACAAATACCTTTGTTCGTTTGTTATTGTTTTCATTTTATGCCCAAACAAAACAAAATGTAATAACTAGTATATTTTATAATGATTTTGTGTAGATCTAATTAGTAAAAAGGCAGAAAAATAATGTTTTGTAACAAAATATTTTACAGCTACTTTCCAAATCATTCATGCGTACCCCTTAATTGTACTGTAACAGTAAAACATTTGTGTGCGTATTTATTCAAGCAGCTTTCCTATCTTAATCATGTTTACAATTGACTTGTGTCCTGAAAATACAAAACTCTGTGACAACGATGCTGATAACATTCACGACTTTATTTTATTGTTGCTGCTTTCTCCAACAATAAATTTTGGTTTATCATAAAGCCAACAAATAACGCTAAACCGTCCACATTTTAAGTTCAATGTAATAACATCAATTGCGAACGAACATTCAACAAATTACAAGTACTGTAAACGCTGAGCCTACAATTTAGAGCGGCACGCCGCCCGTGCGATACCAATACCCGCAACAGAACGCTACGTGCTGAAAGAAGTTAAGTCCGGCGTTATATTTGCCGCTTCAAATAATCCTCGTGTTTTGATACCCGCTTTTATTTGACTATAGCAAAAATCACTTACACAGAACAGGAAATTCTTAAAGCTTAGCCTTGTCATACCGTAACTTGCGTCCTGACTTTGCTTGAACTATTTTAGGCTGTAACACATAAAGTGCTCCGTCGAGCAGTGTGAACTAGGCGCCCCCAATTCGCATACAATTTCCCCCGTATTAGGGGCCGGGATGGCTCATACACAAACATTTGCCCGAACATTACTCGGTGCCTTAGAACCCCCCCCCACCCCTCGGTGCTCTGAATTATTGAGACGTCCCGGTTTTAACACCAGATGCTATTTAGATGTTCTCATGTTTATTAGTTTGTCCCTCGTAATTTGTCATAGGACCCGTTGATGGCTGTAATTTAGGACATGCCCATGTAGCGTTGATAGAATTATGTTGGGGAAGTTTGTCCACCAAATGTGTTTTTGGAAACATTAATCTTCCTGAATATTGCGTAAGCATCCTTTATATCCGACCCGGTTCACTCGATTAAAACAACGGAGATGAAGAAACGAATATTTTACGTTGTAACCGTAAGAAATCACAGACAAGGGCCCAGTAAGTTCGATTGTTAGTATCTATTGCTCTTGTAACATTGAGTCGGTTATAGAATGGTTCCATAGCAGTCGCCATGAATTGCATGAATGAGCCTGGCTGATAAAGGGAAATACCTACCTGTGGAAATCATACGGTTGGATATAAATGTTGTCTGAGCGGGCGCGCTGCGGCTCGGCTCGGCAGCGTGGCGGTGCGGAGGCATCGTTCGCTAAATCGGATCGGTGCGGGCGCGGATTTGTCGCTCTCCTATGACATTTGTTACTTCGCTACCTTTACTACATTATTTGTCATTGTCACGGCGTACGGTTTTTCTGCTTTGTCAGTTTTTCTTTTAGTTTATTTTTCTTTATTTAGTGTAGATCTAAAAGAGACAGTAAGGTTTCGTAAATTAGTTGTGTTTCAGAGTCATGTAAAGACGTAAATAAGTTTAAAATAAGATAGATAGAACAAATTTTGCTTAGTAATGAGGAGCTTACGTAACCTCTACACAATTAAAAAAAACAGAAAGATATCAAGTTATGTATATTAGTCGTGAACAACAATTATTTAAGTCTGTTTATGTACTGTTTTACAATCATTATTGTACGATCGAGATGACCGCTATAGAGATTCAAGATAACACACCGTGTAATTTTATTGTCGCCTCCATTCATAAATGTATTCGTAATTTACCAAAACGAGGAAACAATTTTATTCAAGTTCTCATTTTATTGATTGTTAAATCAGACGAGTTTTATGACTGCAAGCGTTAGGGGCTTGGCGTGATACAAATTGATTTTTTTAAATCACGTTTAAAATAAACAAGCTGAGATCAAAGCGAAAAAAAAGAAAATGACTGGGCAAATGAAAGCAATTTATAAAGGCTAGATAAACATGGTATAAATGAAATAGGGGAGCTGTATCTTTTTACACAGCTCAATGAGTGCGAACAAAGTCGCGATGTGCGTGGCCGTCCACCGCCCGCCGCCGCCGCCCGCCGCCCGCACCGCCGGACCGCCCGCGCCGGACCGAGCGCGCGCCTTATCGCGATTCATTTTCTCTGCTAATATTTATTGCTCTGATCCACACTCCTGTTTACTACTGTTGTGACGTGTGAGTAGGAAGAACGACGCTCTGTGTGATGTATTAATTAGTTCAGAATGAAAACTAAAACTTGCTTTTAAGTCAATTGCAATTGTTTTCCTTTATAATATTTGGATGGAGGCATAAGACCAAATCTATAAATATTTAATTAATTATCATTTCATTTGAATTCCTCAGTATTGATAGTATCTACCTATAAGTATTCAATACCTCATAAAGATGTTATATTGACAACCATTAAAACCCTTGCATTAAGCCACGGCTTTAAGCCGACTCAGTACGACATATAATTTATCACAAGAAAACTATCTCCAATCTAAATAGTACTGAGATATTGTTTATACATCTAAATACTAATCGTTACATCTTAACGTAATAAATTCTTAAGGCAATGAAAGTAAATAAGATTAACTCAAAATAATATCACGACTATAATAAAGGGGACAGTTTATGACCGCGGCGGCGCTACAAATCACTAATAAGTTGGTTTGATGATAAATTTAACTAAATGAGTCAACGAAGCGTGGGCTTCAATAAGCTACAGGAATTTTAGGACTACGCTTCAATCAAACTCGGATCGAGATTGATAAATTGATAAAATAATTCACGTACAACATAAATTGTCAGTTCCGATGATATTGCCTGATTTGTTACAATGATAAACTCTCAAAGGATAACATCAATATACGAATAAGTCATAAGGTGGTGGTGAATAGAATTACATAATTTTATAGAAATCATCGAATCGGTGAATTATTCATGATTAACGTTAAAACAAAACCGATTAAAGTTAAAAGTATAAGGTATTTACTTTAGAATGGAATCATTTTAAAGTAAATTGTGAATTCCCGGTGGGTTAGCTAGAATAAGGTACGGTCAAAATATTATGCTTATACAGGACGTTTTGAAATCCTAACAAATGATACCAAAACCTTCATTTGCTTACAAAGTGTGATCAACCGTTATGAGTGAGTCAGATAGACCTTTTTCAAATCTGTTACCAAAACAAAGCTGACGCAATCCTAAAACACAAAATCATCAAAACATATGCGTGAATAAATTCCACAAACGACAACAAGCGACTCAGGAAAATTAAAGGCCGGCCGCAAATGTCGCGTGCAAGTGTTGACGCTGCCAGCGTAGCGTGAGCCCTCACACATCTCCGCGTGCGACAGCGGCCGGCGCTGGTGGGAGGCGCTTAATGAACGGCCTGAGCTCTCATTGTGATGGTTGAGGTAAATTTTCTTAACAGCCCAGTTGTTGCCCCACGCCGGTCCTAAACACACACACCCTTCGCTGCGGACAGATAATTTGTCCAAACTTCGGCGGTGTTAAAGTTTCCGCTTGCATAGTTTCTTTATCAGTTTATATCACAGCCCCAAGTTTAGCTGTTGACGAGCCGGAGGATGCTCCAGCCACAATGTTATTGTTTGCTACGATTTCTATTCTGATAGGAATGATAGGATCCACCTCGTTGATTGTATATTTAGGATCAAAATTATTTGCAGATTTTCATCCGATTCATATTAAATCTTCTTCGTATGGAAATAGCTCAGAGAGCAATATTTCTAAGCAACAAACATTCTGACATAGCATACGTAATATATTTTTCCAAAAATAGAATAATATTACCCATAATAGACAGACAGTCCCGTTATTGCCTTATTTTAGTTTTAATATGAGATTTCCCAAATTGGATCAAGATTGGGATAAACTAAAACAAACAATGAGTAAGGCCATATAAAGTCATAATTAAGGTGTAACAATGCAGCGTTCACATCACGAGAGGGACATTAGAAAGCTGGCTTATTGGCGCGTCAGTGAGGGCCGTAATAATCACTTGGACGCGTTGTGTATCACTGGCTTCACGCGGTCACGATCCGACGCCAACTGCGGGAACTATGCCCGCCGCACTATTTCGGTGGGAAATGCCCGAATCGACACGAGCCCGAAGTTACTCTTTATGTTCTACCTCTTCAGAGCGCTGAATAATTATATGGCCTTACTTGTTGTTCGTACCGCGTATTTTGTGTGTAATCTGTTGCGAATTTACTTCAGCCAGTGTGTGCCGGACAAGAACTGAAAGTTTCGTCTTTATGTAAAGTAGGTCCTTTTCGGTAATTAACAAACAAAGTACGGTGTGTAAACGCCTACACAATTAAAGTCTGTAATTAACATAAGTCCAGAAGGACGAAAGGGACTTAAGCAACAGTTAAATATTTACCGCAATATAATTTAACAATGTTTTGCAAACATTGTCGTATTAAAAACAACTAAAAGATAACGAGCGATGTATGGTATCTTATGTTTTAACATGTTTTTAGTTAATTTAACCTATATCTTGTAATGTTTGGTGTGCAACTTGAACATTGCGTCGCGCTGCTGTAGTTGATTTATAGCGCGGCGTTCGTCTGCGGCGCGGCTCGCGGCTCGCGGCGCGCCCCCGGGCCCCGCCTGCGTTATATCTTTATTGTTCTAATCTTCACTGTTTACAAACTATTGTACCATTTTAAAATTATGAACTGTTTAGATAGCACTCCTCTTTATGTCGCCCTCATAAATATTAAGTTTTCCTGATAAATCCTAACTTTTACCTTTTAAGTTTAATGGTTGTTTTAGCAATGTTTGGAAAATATCTTCACGTTACCGTTGTTCGTGACTTTTCTCGGCATTGTGCTATTGAGATAACTGCGACAACACTTAGAAGTGCAATCACTACTTATGAGACACGAACGTGACCAACATTCACACAATACAACGTTACGTACTGTAATGGATACAGAAACTTGCGACGGGCGAACTAGACGGTAGTACTAATACTTCACAATTACATTTCGCAAAATCACACTGATCGAAGTTTGGTCGCAAGGCCGCAAATTGGACTGAACCTCTGGCTCGGAGTGATTACATTAGAACATCACGCGTCACCTCGACTCCCATTTGAAGGGTCCAAACTATTTGTCCCAATCGAAACCCATTTGGAATTCAGATGGAATCGAAACGTCTAATTGCTTTCGGTTCAGCTCTTCGCATACTAATCTGTGACTATGGGTTTATCTGCTATTTTGTATTTTTACTACATTAACCTACTTATATATTAACATTGTTACTGGTTTTGTACGGTTGATAAACTTTGCCTCGTGCGATTTCTAATCTCAAATTTCAGTCCAAACCAGAAATCAACGGAAAACTTTAAGCATTAATACTTGTTCAACTTTTCCGATTACAATTTCATTTAAAATAAATACAAATGAGAGTTTTAATCAGTGACGAACAGAACAAACAAGTAATAACAGTAAATATCCGCAACCGCAGTGCGGAGTGCAGTTTTTTTCCAAGTTCAATATTTACGGGCGCGAAACATCGGGTCTCCGGAGTCGGTATTGGTGTCGCCAACTCGCAACTAGGTGACCGCCGACAACTCATAAAGTGGAGGAGCTGGCTCGGTTCACACCCTCCCCCACTTCTTTCCCCTTCCTTCACAACTTTTCCCAATTCCACCGCAAACTGTAAATAAAGCAAACGATCCGATAACGTGGCCGCTCCAATTTGGTGCACGGACGAAGGGATATTTCACTTTCGTTTCGGCGATACTAAGCTATTTACATTTCGCGCCACTGGTAATATTTACGCCTTCATTCGAGTGAAATTGGAATGGATTTAACAAGGTCAAGACGATTCTGATTGGTTGAGGGAAATTGAATGTTCCGACAAACAATTACAGGGCCCTTCGAGAGTATCCGCTACATTGATTAATTGGCTTCAATTGATTTTGGAATTCAAGACAAGGATTGATGAGATTCTGAATTAAATATAGATAAAATTTGATACCTGTGCAGTTGTAACTAGCCTCCTAGCCGGGTGCATGCGGACCAGGACTCGAAGATAGCAGTTCCCAGTGGATATTTCGTGAAATGTTTTTCGTTCTCCACGTGCATGAAAAGATTTTAAAGGATCGTGCACAAAATGATTGTATTGATAGGATGTGCGACTGATATGAGTTTTATGTTTCTATCACGTATTATTGTTTCTTAATTATTTTAATACATTAAATTTTAAAGAAAAACTGCAATATTATACTTAATATGTTACGTTCGGATTTTAGATAAACTATAATAAGTATTGTTATAGTTTACATAAAATTTCGAACTCTTTCATATTGTTATATTTATAAATTCTAAATAAAAAATATGAAAGAGTTGCAAAATAGAACTATATCTGGCCACGTTAAAACAAATGTATAATTTTAATTCACCTCCAAAGATTTCCCTTGACATTGCCGACCTTCCATAGTGATTAGACAAACTTAAAGTTCAACAAGAATGTCGTTAGGAGGCAGCCGGCCTGCTCCGAGGGATACCGTGCTGTTCAATTATTCAAGAGAGTACGAGATTAAATTAAAAAAATATAAACTGTCAGCGCGGGAGGGTGTCTTAAGCCTTAAACTCAGCGTTTGACGAAGTACAAAAGTTTAAATTAAATTTACAGTAGCGAGCGCGGAGATGGATCGGCGCGCACCGCCCGCACACGTCCGCCGCTACAGCGCTCTGCTAAATAACGACAATCTAGTTTTAATTGCTGCTATTTGTCTCCGCTCCGATGTTGCAGATTGTGTCGCCGATGGACCAATTTCGCATGCTCTTAACGTATTCATTACGACACTTACGAAAAGTAATCGAGACTGAATTTTTAAATAATCGAACCGATCTTGTAATTTGTAAAATCATCACATCGCCTGCACCTCTGTGATCAGTGTTTAAATATTCTCGAAGGCGCGCTGAGAGCGAACGTTTAAACCACTCAAACGACGCGACGCATCAAAAGTAATGTTGTCATTAAACTTCAAAACGTATTTTTCAATCCTGTAAATATTGCATTAAATTTTTATGAAATCCAATTATAGAGTCGTAACTTAAAACCGAGTTGTAATGGTGATCGTAAATAACAATAATAAACATTTAGAAATGACCATTTAGATGTGTTCGGTGTTGATAACGCCGCGCGCCGGGCATTAGAGCCGCGGTGGCTTATTAGATCGGTATGCGCGTGATGAACCCTTATCAGGACTATCTTTTAATTTTATTATGAGTGCTTTATTACAAAGGATCGTAATGCATGTCAGGCTCAAGTGGCGTAGCATTTTTTGTAGCAGTCGGCGCTTGCGGCCGCCACTCCGTTTTTAATGACTCTATTAAAGAGATTAATAGCGTCTATCGTTTAAAAAACATCCGTACGTTTTTCATTCTTTACAAATTTAATTAATGTCGATATGGATCTTTTGTATAGACCTGTGTTTAGGATGGCAAGGGTTATGTCGACTCCAGCTACTATTTTTTTCTTAATTTCATCATATTATCTTATTAGGACCTGTTCGGTTTAGACAGATTATATTAACCACCTCCACAGGTAGCATGTGTATGATCAAAAAACTAATTAAATAAAAACCATTAAATTAACCTTTATCATACCCATATCAAGACTTGGAGGTATAAACAATTAATATTACTTTTAAGAGAGTGTAGATAATATTGATTTTTTTAAAACAATGTCTGGAACATACACATAAACCCTGTATCAAAATAAAGTTAACAAACAGAAATAACGTAAACAAATTGAAAGCTCTCTTACATCAATTTGCATTTGTTTAGTTTGAATTACGGGAACAATACTTTGTCTCCGTCCTGGGAATGTAAATTCATCGTTAGCTTTAGCTTCTATTCGTATTAAAAGATGAGAGACCGTAAGTTGAAGTTAAACCGGTGTTACAGTGTCTGGGTGCGGGGGTGAGCGACTAACTGGATCCCCCCTCGGATCTTCCGCGCGAGCTAGCGCCCAATTTGGCGGCTTGCTCGGGCCTGCACGTTTTTGCACGCATCCCCTTAATATGGACCTTCCGACGAACTCGCAACTACCGACTATAAAACATGCCCCGGCACGCCGTGTAACTTGATTGCGATGAAAAAAACTTCGCCAATAAAAGCGCCAGTTCGATTTTCGAAATCGTTTCCAAAGCATGGGAAAGGTTAATGATCCACAACTTTCTGTTCAGTTGTCCTTTCAGTACCGTTAATTAAATTTGCATGCAAAGTGGGATTTTCTCCGGTTCCCGATCATTATACTTGTTTCCGTGCCAACAAAACTAACGGTTTCATTATTACAAATGGAAACAAAAGACATTTGAAATACATTTTTATACGAAACATAAAACGAAATCAAAATGAACGTAAATTAAGATGCATGGAAGCTTTTACGAAATTATACATTCAAAAGAAAAATACAAATAGCTAACAACATACTCAACGAGAATTCCCAAACGCTGACGTCGCGGCCGTGGCCGGTGTCCCGCGGCTCGCGCGCGCACGCCGCCGTGTCTGCGGAGCCGCGCCGACTTGATACACTGCTCAGCCAGTCAGTGGCGCTCCGCCTGCCGACTAGACGGTACGTCCCTACGCTGTGCGCGCGCGAACCTAACGAATTCAAACACGATCGCTTCGTACACAACTCCGACGAACGCTACACAACATTCAAAAATATTCAGAGTATCCTTGATTTTCGTAAAATTTTTCTTTGTTGTGTTTTTATTTATTTGTGTTTTGATTTCAAAGATCTTAAATTAAATTTTGGTCAAGAATAACATAGGTTACCGTGAAAAGCTCCGGGCCGGACGCTTTTATTGTGAGTACAATGTCTCGCCTGAACTCAGATCTTGTTAAGCAATAATGATGATGAGAACATCGAAGACAATGCCGCTGACATTCCATTTGATAAATATATGCGATTCATGAAAGGAAATATTGAAGTAAAATGATTTTGAAGATGGGAGTAAAGTTGCCTCCGGGCTTTAAGACGCCCGTGGAAAAAGAGGCAAAGAAGGAAGAGAAGAAAGAGACGAAAAAGAAATGGGAAAAATGTGAAGAACGGTGTCCGGGAGACCCGTGGGCATATTGTGTGGTGTTATGGTGTGCGTGTGCCATGAGCCTGATCTCGAGCGGGTACAGCCTGTACAAGCAGCAGGGGCTGCAGGAGCGGCTGGCGTTGCTGGAGGAGCAGCACTTGGCGCTGCGCAGCGCCGTGCTGGAGCCGCAGCAGCCGCTGGTGGAGCGGCTGCGGCGCGAGGTGCTGGCGCGCCCGCCCGCCGCCTGGAGGGCTCGCAGGAGCATCCGCGACTACGCCGACTGCGGCTGCCCGCCAGGCAAGTTTTTACTCCACTAATACCCATGCTCGTTTAAGTTTACTTACACTCAACATAAATCACATAAAATTTATGTTTATACCTCGATATCGTGTATGGACCATACATGTATAAATAAGGCAAACAAAACTACTTTCAGTTTCTGAAATGTAAATGCGCCTCCGAGAATTCGTTTTTAGAGAAAAAATACATGATTAGGTACCGTATGTGTCCTGTCCTGTAAAACAAGAAAAAAATATTTTTGTGTTAGAAAATTTTCTTCAAGCTACAACGGGGAAAACTCTTCAAAACTTTAAATATGAGGTAAACAAATATTAGTCAAACATAATAACATAACAAGTATATTTGCTTGGCAAGCAGCCTCGATTGTATTGACTCCATCGTTCGTACCACCGTCTATATCTTACTGATTAACTTTAACAATATTTGCTCAACAAAATTTTCCAGATTAAATTACAACTTAGACGGTTGATAATGTTTAACTTTCATGTGATTCAGTATTAACGGAACATTAATCAAATCATTCGTAACATGAGGCGAGGACATCCCATATTCATCACTATTATTATTTATAATGCTTGTGATATTAATGACTTGATTGAAATAACTAGCGGCTCAATGATGAACTAAATTACTCAGGTAATAATTTATGAGGCATTCAGTTTGGCCCTTGTTAGTTGAATTTCATAATGTCAGTGTCAATTTTGTTAAACGCTTGATTGTATTTAACACAGATTGGCAATGACGTCGTATAGTTTTTAAATTAAAGGGTCGAAAACGTCTCTAAACAGTACCTAGCACTTGAGGGAGGGCGAGGCAATCTTCTCGAAGCTATTAATTTTTTTCCCGCTCGTCTGCCGCAATACGAAGTTAATCCGAAGTTGAAAGCTGTCACTAACCCCATGGTTATCAGGCGCGGCTCGAGATGGAAAAAATGATAAACGCCGGGTGGTGCGGTACGTGCGGGAGCCGGATAGCCGGAGAGCCGGGTGACGGAGAGCAGAGGTTCAGGCGATGGCGCGCGCCCGCGATAATAAAGCAGTTGAGCTTTTATTACGAGTTGTTGTTTGCCCCGATATTGCTGTTGAATTTGAATTATGTCGTTGATATTCTACTCGCGGTTTACCAGTTTATTTTGATGATTACAAAACCTTTTGTTTATGTTTTGTATTCCTCCATTATTTATTAAAATAAAGAGTTAGTACCGTAAACATTCGTTACAGTACCGGGAACATTTGGTCGTGGTAATTTTCGGCGTATAATAAAGTTAAATGAGGCGTATCAACAATATTTGTGCTTACGTGTTCAAACCGATAATTTGGGTGAGTTAGTGGCGTAATATGGGAACCAATGGTCCAATCAATAAAACATAGTCGGGGGTGGCGAACTAGAGCGATAAAAGTGTCGCGTGTCGTTGACAGCGCGGTGTTTATTTGGATTATTGGGTGCCGTGAAGTGGAGGGCCGCGGCCACTGTCGGCCGCACGGTCCGGCGAGCGCCTTTCGGACCGGACCACGCATTGTAAGCCCGCCTTTGTGAGCACGTTGTAAAAGTACGTAATTGAATTGATTGGACTCATTTAAATATGTGCAGCCGATGGAAAATTGGGATATTGTAGTTTCTAATAATACGACCGTGTCAATGACTATGTACATTTGAATATAACTGAATATCGCAACAATATATCTGAACACTTCCAATTTAAAGTGTCCACATAAAGCTACTAATAGAAACAGATAACGATGTAAACCAAATTGTTTCCAAGTAGAGTCACGTTACGGCCTTTAGGGTCCGCCCAGCGATCGGCCGAACCGATTGGCTGCGTAAATGTTGCAACTGGCATTTGTACACAAAACAACGATTTAGGACAATTGATTGAGTGTGTATTGACGACTACACTTAAGTGATCCCACGCGTCTCGCCGTACAAACAGTACAAACCTACGTATTGAATAAATCAGACAATTTGTAGGGTAATGTACCAAATGTTACTTACAGATGCTGAACGTTAAATGCCACGGAACTGCTTCAAGTCAAACATATGGATAATCATAAGTCCATACTAATTTATTTCAAGAAAATGTAGGTGTTGTGTTGACCTGTTCCTTAAAACGGCATGCCGTAGAAAAATAACAACTTTCTTCCGGCAATTAGGAGAGTCTAAATAAATAATATAAAAAAAAATGCATGCAGCTCTTGATAAGAAATCCATATTATTATTACATTTACATTTCACTAAAATATATTATTCCTTAAAAATAATTCTTGTTAGGTTTCTATATTTCAATCTAAATCCTATTCAATCTTCAATCGCAGATTAAATACCCAACAAATGACTATTATGTAAATTATCCACCATCAACAATATCCAAGCTATCTTAGCGATTTCTCTCAATAACTCCTAAACAAACGGACTTTTCGAGGTAGACGTTGACTTGTGAACTGCAGTCATTGGGCGGATTTATACGGTGTTTCACCACATAAATAGTGGCCAAGTCCCGGCAATAACGGCTAAGCTTTAATGTAATATTCGCAGCGCATTGTAAAGGTGTTTGGCTGTAACTCAACGAAATTGGTTCGATAGCTGAGTATTTATGGTCGCTGCGACTCGTGCTAATGTTTCCGAGAATTGGGAACTCAAATTAGAAGTTGCTTTGTGGGTAACGTTACTGTAAAAGAAAATTCTCCTTGTTATCATTCGGTTGCTGTTGGAGTTACACAAACATTTTTAAACTAAGATAGGCTACAATAATGATTATCGTAATTCTGTTATCCATCAGAAAATTCATTACTAAAAGGCTGTATTGTTCACCTCCTAACCAGTAAGGAAATAATTTACTCTAACTAGTATTTAGTCTGAAAGCTGTGGCTTGAACTTTACTGAAGTCGTAAAGTAAGTTAATCTATCCGACTGCATTGCTTCGGAAATATTAATGTGAGATTAGTTGAATTGGCGCTTTTCCTTTGAGTTTGCGTGTGAAATAATAATGGGCAAAGTAAAATAAAAATAATAATTAAATACTCTTAATTTTATCGATTTAAATTAACTTTAAGGGTAATGCTAACCCGCGTTAGTGTTACCCTTAAAATACGAAAAATATCACTATAGGTAACAACTCTGTGCCAAATTATTTTATTAATGTCTCTCACTTATAGTACAAAGGCAAGGCTAATCGTGTTACATTCATAATAATTCAGAGATTACAAAGTCTACAAAACAAATACAATTGCCACAGATTTTTAATCAAAGCATCACAAACTTATATATCTGGTAGGTTTTAAAAGAGTTCTCATAATTATTTTTCTCACATCCTACTAGCGTATAACTATAAACACGGTCTACACACTGACTATTATCAGGCTCTCCTCGCTACTCGCTACTCGGCACCCAGCGGCCGGCGCGGCGGCGGCCTGCGGCGCGCGGCGTCGGACGCCCGCGACGCAATTATCCAGCTTTTTGTTCCGCGACTCAGCCATAACTAAACCGCTCAGTCTAACTGCATTGTCCCACTGCTACACTACTAGCATTTTCTGTGGGAATGAATACGACTACATGGCTAAAGTGACGGCCCTAATGTCACTAATGACTACGTGTTTAGTTAAAGCGTTTTGTATGAAATTGACTTAGCGTATCTGCGGTCTCGGCTATCATTAATAGTAATTTGGATCCTCACACGGTACATAATTGGTCTCCCTTTTTTGTGGTGAACGTTCGCCGTTGCGTGTGAGATTCTTGTCTTTAATGATACACATTGAAACCTCAGTATCAGGAATGCCCTTTTTGTATCCATACTAATATAATCATTATATAAATGCTCTTACAGCGAAACTGTTGCAACGATTTTGACGAATTTTTAATGTTTTTAGTGCTTTTACCCACAATAACTAAGTCACGTAGCTTCAGTAATCGATTTAATACAAAATTTATGATTTCATATTAACTCATAATAATCTTAGTTAATCATTAAAATTTAATTATTCTCTTTACACTTCGTAAAATCCGTAAAACAAATAGGAAACTATAACAGTAATTAAAGTCATTCTTCAAACATTGAACAAGTGTGTTTGTTTATCTTAATCATTTGACATACTGGTATTTGACTGAGAGCTATAAATTGCTTAAAACCCTCTTTCTAAACGAACCGGAATTGGATAATTAGATATCACATCAATTGGTAATTATGATGTCCCCCGGCCAGCGTAGAGCGCACTGATCACATACGGGTTGTCGCATCAACTATGCTAACACCTCCATATATCTTTACAATGTGATAATGAAGGGTTCATTGAAAAATTCTTATCACTTTCTTTAATTACTCTAATAATTGCTTCAAAAACGGTTTTCCGGCTAAATGGTGATTTTAATGTTTCTTAACCAAGAGCTCACCTTAATTCAAATTCTGTCTCAAGTAGAGAGAAAATTATTAGTAGTATTATTATTAGTAGTAGTTTTTATAAAATTGTAAATATTTTAAGTTTAATTTCGTCAATAAATATTATATACTTTATGTAGATAGAAAATACAGAAAGAAAATGTAATATCGGATAATGTTAGTTAGGTACACTTTACGTCCATTTCATTTATCTTACAAAATTTGACAATATTTCACGCTATCCTTTCTCGTAGTCAGCTTTTAGGTTGTAATCAACAAACCAATAAATCCGGCTAAGCCGACGGCCCGGCATCGTCCGGCGCAGTGAGGCTGCGAGCGTGAACCCTAGCCTTTACATACCTCACCCTAAATTGACTTCTGCTCACTTCGCTATTTGCAATCAAAACGCAGAGAGTACTAAGACTTCTAATAAGATAGAGTCATTAAATGAGTGGAGTTATCTCTTATAAATTTAGCCTACTTAGAATATAATATGAGCTAGTCTAGAGCCGCCATGTTGTCAGATATCAATTACTATAAAAAGCTCTCTTTACAATGTTCAGTTTATAATTTACAAGAGCAACAATTTATTCTGGTTGTGAGCGTGACCACATAAAATAGCCGGCAACCAACAAATTAGCGGTAATCTTATTAGATAATTGAAATTAATGATAATAGCACAATTACGGCGCTATCGTTGTTGCATAATCGCTTCACAACTGGTTGCTACGGCTCGATGGTATCGCCCTTTCCGCTTTACATACGAATGCTAAGTAGACGTTGTGCTCCCACTAAAGATAGCTTAGATATAATCTGGGCTTAAAAAATAAAGACATTTTAAAAGTTATTTTTTTTACCATACACTTTGATCGATATTTTAAGCAACCGAAAACTTTGCTGTTACTCTTGTTTCTAATTTTCGAATATCCATTGAAAAGTAGAGCTTAAACACACTCGAGCAAAAATATACAGAAGCCGAGTTAAGTTCGATAGCAAAGTGTACAATATTATTGAAAGTAAATACAGGTGCGAAAGTTTAATAGTATTCGTTATCGTATTAACAAACATTACCGAGATACTGATCGTTAAAGTTTAACCGCTCGAGCTCTGCTTAATCGAAACAGAAGTAATCGCTAGTATTAGCGCAGTTTACACTACGTGACTAATATTATAAATGGGAAAGTTAAACGGTTACATGTTTTAAATGTCGACCGGATTAGCGCAGTGTTTTGTTTTATGCGTCTCTCTTATAATAATAGTGTATTATATTATTATTTCGTATTCTAGTTCGGGTATTTAATGCTTTAGCCAAATAGAAGCTGTGCATATTATATATGTATGTTATTATTTGATAATTGGCCAAAAATTAGCTACGTCGTTGTCTTATAGCACGTTTATTTTTTGTTAGTGATCTATTTTCGCACTAACCGCATAGATGAGGTATTTAGCAATTTCTGAACTTTTGCAGTTGTTTAATATTGTCTATATAAAGTATTTATTAGCAATATAATCAGGATATAGCACATAAAGTGTGATTGCACAACGCCAGCGCCTCCTTGGCTTCCGCGTAGGCTTTCACCTCGCGATTGATGGCCGCCAATACCACCTGATTGCACCTGACTTATTGGAACCGATGGAGACACGACTCTTATTGCAGTTAGCTCAAAGATAATAAACATAAAGTGGACATTGATTACTCTCTTGAAGTGCTCTCAGAACTACCTGCTAATTCAAAAGTTCGATGAATCCGACATTTCGTTCACATCCGACATTCGGGTATCTATGCATTATTTTTACACGACTGCCCAAAAAAAGCAGAGTTATGTTTTTATGTTTTTAGGGTTCATGTATGTATGGATTTTGTGAGTCTCTTTAGCGCACCATGACTTTTGAACGTCTGAACAGATTTTGATGTGTTTGGTAAAGTTAGAATGTTAGAATCCTTGAATTATCGCGGGTAAGTAAGGCTAGTGATTTTTTTGAAAATAGCAATAGTGTAGCCAGGATTCAGGAATAAAAACCAACTATATTTAATAATCCTAAAAAATTGAGGCTTCTTGTTGACTCGAAATATAGAGCTAGCAAACTAGTCTAACAAAAATAATTATAGACCCAGTAAAAACTAATAACACTATATTTCTTGCTGATATTTCTGTCAATCTGTTCGGAGCGTAATATTTTCGCTTTGTCTTTGATATCTGTGCCGTGATCCGTCACCACTGGCGACAGGCTATCAGCGCTGAAACAGCAACAATAGCTAGTTTACAACACGCCCTCAAGCTACTATCCGCTTGTTTCGTTGAAATAAGCTGGTTATTTGGCTGCTAACGAAGCAGCGTGATGACTGACAACAGGACGTGGCCTTATAGGTATACATAGCCTTAAGATAATTTTAGTTATATCAAACACTATATTTTATTAGGTTAAATGATTCCAATGTTAACACATATTTCACCACGGAGAACAGCTCTATTTTTAGAACATCAGTCATCAGGCACCAAGTATTATTGCACAACATTTGTGAAGCTAGACAAAGAAAAAATTTACAAGAATTACATGCGTCATACTGAAACATCTTTTTGAATGCCAATTTGTAGTCTTCAGGTGCACATTAATACTATTGATCGCAGCTCCCCCGCGGTTCAAACGCATCTAATTGAATATTTACCGAGCAGTCGCGGGTACGATTACCGATTGACATCAAACCCCCCCTCCTTCCCTCAAGCCTTATGTCCCCTCGTCCCTAGTCTGTGGTGTTTGTACGTAATCAGCCTGATTTTGTTTGACATCTGTACAATATTTGTAATTGCACTCCCTTGATATAAACTTTTTATAAATGTTTACTTTTTATCAATTCTAAATTTAAATCTGAACAAGAGTTTTTATCTACTTTGACGGTCATTAACATTTAAATAAGCGATTAGCATTTAAATTTGACTTTAATTGCGTTGTCGTACCATCCTTGCGATTATGTTTTAAGACAGGCATATTTAATTGTATTACCTAATACTTACTTAGACTGCATGTTAAATACTCGTACCTAGACAAATTGTATTACTCAAAAGTTTTTTTCTTTAGTCTGAGTGCTCCTATGAGCGCACGAGCTATTCGAGTCGTTGATTTATGTCGGCAGTTACGAGTTTGCGACACATTAGCTAAAACAAGCCACTTTATAATAATAAGTGGCAGTCATTCTTGAGTTCCCAGTATACCTGAGCTAGCGTGAGTCAGACATACTGACCTGCTCTCAATGATTTATCTTTACAGTAGAATAGATTCCCTCATTATTAATTCCTGTTTTTGCTAGAAGAGTTGCGTGATCCACACCGAATGAACCAATTAAGATTATATATTGATTAATTATGGACAGCAAAAATTGGTTTCGGGAGACTTAGTAGGTAAACTAATAATATAATAACTATATTGTATTGATATATAAAAGCTGGCCAAGTCAAGATTAATGCAAATTTCTTCTTACTCATACAGGAAGTTTATTTCTTGGTTGGACTCTACTTAAATAAATCGATTAAAGTCAGAAACCTACTAAAATATAAAGTGTCATGTATATCACAGTTTAATTGTCCTGTCCGGCATAACAGGAATAGTGCGGAGACACCTAAGATTAGTGAGTGCAAACTAAAGCGGTGTCTATTTGTGTACTCCAGATGCTACTGATGTGACACTCGCCATACCTTTCGCTCGGTGTGTCCGCGCAGCCGCGGACGACACATTCAGTGGACGGTTGGCGCAGTGGATAGATATTTGGCTTTTGTCACTAAGGATTGCGAGTCGTCGAGACTTTCGACAAGGTTCTTAAATATTTAGTTTCAGTCGTTTGGCAAGCGTAAAATTCAATCCAGATTGGAGAGCCCCTCTACAGATCTAAAAAGTATTTTGTTGTTTATGTAGTTAAAAATAATCTGCAATCTTAAGTTTATTATTAAAAAAATAATAGGAAACCGAAGACAAGAAATTATCTACCTACTATAAATGTTGTTTGCAATACAGGCTGCGAACAAGCACACGGAAAAATAAGAAAATTCTTGAAACTTTGCAACAACATAAGCATTTTACTTAATTAAAATCAATGTCCTTATGGAATCATAAACATCGATAATGAATATGCATGTAATCCGCGTCACCTGTGCTGGTACGCCGCCGTCACCGCGCCGCTGCAGGAGAGTCGAACCGCGAATACCGCCGAGACACCCGCGCTATGTGCCGCGGGGTATGTGGGGCAAGCTGTATGCGACAGCGGATGAATAGATTGACTTTATAGCTGAAGAAGAGGTGATCAATACGTAACATGCATCAATGAGAAATCTCAAAGAGGGGAGACGTTATTCACGAAAAGGGTTTTACAGGGATCCCAACTTGCTTATAAATAAAGAGTGCACAAAGCTTTATTTACTACTGTGACAAAAACATTTGGTGACCTGGTCATCTAGGTCTCGGACTTGGACTTGTATTAGGATTGCATAAAATATTACTTGTCTTATTCGGAATTGAGCCTCATATCTCAATCTCATCTCCCACTCTAACATACTGTTGATAATATGCGGGAGTCATGTGAGAGAGTAATGCGTGGGAGAGTCTTCAGTTCAGTAATATCAACATTTTTATAAAAAATATTAATTTGTCAGTTATGCGGGGCGTAGGTACGTGGACAGAAATCGAGAAAAACAGAGGTTTGGAAGAATAAAGGGGAGGCCTTTTCCCAGCAGCGGGATCTAACGTAGGCTAATAAAAAAAAAAAAGAATTGTATCTGCTGATGATATTCACTCCTCTCTTAACACTTGTGACACGGGAGGATTCTCTAGGCGAGGGCTACGCTAATGGCGGCGCGGTGTCGAACTAATTGATTCGTCCGCTCTCCGCACGAGATAGATCTAATGTGCCGGCGCCGTGCAACCGCAGCCTCACTGGTGCAAGGCGCAAGGTGACACTCTATTATCAAAGGACTGCATTATAAACCACTCAATGTGAGATCATCAATGGAGAAACTTGCTAAGACTTTCAACTTGGAAATTGCCTTAACATAAAACCTCACCTCCAAATTTTATACTGACTATTTGGTTGTACTGTAACACTCCCAGTGGCCTCCCAGCGGGTCCTGTTAAGGCAATACAAGGGTGATATAAAACAACGCACATGGCCACTCTTTGCCAAGTTAAGAGTTTGTTTTATAATTATGTGGCTCTAGAGCAGGAAAGTTTGTCGTTACAGTATTGAGAGAACTTATTAATTACTTAGCCAGGTATAAGCCACCGCATAGTAGTAGAGTGCTGATAATTATACGGTGATTATTTTACTATGTTACACGTAAGCGAGTTGGTAAAGTTTGAGTAGTTGGAAGTAATTGATACCTTCGAGACGGCAGCAGCTAATGGCGCTGACTCTAATAGATTTAACACTCCTCACTCCAGATCCGATGCAAGCTCTTTGGAATCGATTATTTAATAACTTCCTCCAACTTTGGTAACTTTACAATAGACTTAGTTACAGCTAATCTATTCCTTCGAGACGCAAGCTAGATTAACTTTAACGAGGTTAACGGAATAAATAGTTTGAAACTTTATTGCGTGGAACTTTTTAAATGAGGTTCTAGACTTTATTTAAATGGGGAGAATGGATTGATGGCAGTCATTTAGATCTATGAATCTTATGATCGTATCAGTTTTGCAGGATATGAACGAGATGTATCTGTCCAGCAGGGACGTAAATCAATCCATATTTATGGGATCACATTTTTTTTTTTCTGTGTACTACAAGTATAAACATTTCAAAACCAGGTAGCAATGCTTTATTTGGAAATATGGATATTGGAGAGGCATTTATAAATTCGCATAAAACCATAACACATAAGTTCCACTTCACGGCTAAGATTATGTTTTAATTAGTAGTCATAATAGTCAGTGTAGCCATGCTATTTCGGTCCTTAGCAACTATCCGTATAATTCCAATCATTTGATAGAATCTAAGAATGTGTCCTTGATTAGCTTTGCGGATCTCATTTAAAATCTTTTAATCACTCATTAAAAAGAAAAAGGCCCGGCAAAGTTATTCTGCTTGAGTAGTGAAGCAGTTAACAAGTAATTGATTCCTCGTAAAGAAACTCAAGCGGTAATAGAAGTACGGTCAGGTATCTTAACACCCCGGACCCCGTGCGCTGTAGCTCGAAACTTTGACGGGCGCTAAATTGATTGTACGGGACGGGAAGTAGTAATGGGCTGTATCACAAACATTTAAATGCACAATATTTGTTTCATGAACGACATACATATAATTTATATTTAAAAAAAAGGAAAATGATTAACGTAGTATTTGGTAGAGTGATTGGAAATTACGTATTAATCGAAGGCAGGTTTCAAACTACTTTGGAAAGTTGTTAAGATGTTCTTCTTGCTAATATGCAGTGTTCCAAAATGTAAAAGGGGCTTTAGACGACAAGGGAAAACCTGCAACTACAACGGATGCGCTAATTGATACCTCGCAGGCACGCGCGGAGGGCGGCTGTTCCCAGCAAACACGTCCGGTTGTTGGTCCAATCGTTGTGTAGATGCCCTAAGAAAGTCACATATAATTTACGTCTTCACCTCGGAGCTCGTACAGAATGCCAGGGAAAGTGGCGGTGATGGCGGCAACTAATAGATCCGTCGGCCAGGTGGCGCCCCGCACGCCGCGGCCATGTTAACTAGCCTGTGACACTGCCTGGCTAATACACTGTGAACGGGACTTGAATATTTTTAGAATTTATTAACAATGTCATGCTTGTCATCCTATAAATATTTTTTACCTTACCTTTTATTTGAAATCCCTCTAACTTTACACTTCAACATCTTAAAAAGATATCTTGTGTCAACAAAAATGATTCTCGTTCAAAACAAACACTATTAAAGTTAAACACTCCAACAAAAGGCAGCGATGCTCGTGATCATGTTGACTCAATCAATTGTTGAGCAGGAGCTCTCGCTGGGCTGCGACTCAAGTTTCGTTGCTCAGTACCTAATTGAGTGCTCAATCACTAAACAAATGTAAATACAGAAGTCCTAGTCTCCAATGTTGCAATCGATACTTGCACATAAGTTACCGTGGAATTAATAAAACCAAGTTTAATGGACCTATATTTAATTTTATTCTACAGTAAAGCTCATTTAGGTTTTCTTCTAATTGATCCTGAAAGACAAATAATAACCAACTTTTGTTGTACATAAACTTACGTTATTAATAGAAAGTGATTGTGTACATTAATATTTTTTTAATAAAATAAAGTAAATTTTGATCATTACCAACTTTAACTAAAGATTATTTAAACATCGTTGCTATGTAAAGCAAGCCTTCCGTACGCGACTGTAGCGTGACACATATCTATCGCTCGTGAGCCCCTAATTAATGCCTTCACTCCGATACGTTTCTTCGCTGGAAATTCTTGTGTTTGTTGACTTTGTACGAGTGTACACCTTATTAGGGAAATTGTTGTGGATGCGGCCGCCGCTGTTGAAATACTTGCTCGATATGTTTCAATTAACTTGTCCCTTTCTTTAATGAATATGCTACGCTTAATTGCTTGATTACTTCCTTGTATTTTAAATAAACGTCTAACTTGAGTGATAGGTTGCATACTTTATAATATGAAATGGCGCATTGACGTAAAAGTTGAGCAAAGCCGCGCTATTAATTCGGTAGCAGAAACAGAACTACAATCAGAATACAGAATTTGGTATTCTGAAACTGGATATAAATGTTTCAAGAATTGTTGCCTAATAATAAATAATAATAATAAATGCGGACACATGCGTCATTCTCTTTGATGTTTTCTACGTCAAAGAAACTATAGATCCATTCATAAAATGGCCTACAATAATATATCTGTGAACAAATAAGCTACTACATATCGTTAATTACAATCTATTCAAGACTGAACTCTATTTCCTATCCCATTCTTTTCATACAAGCCCGTTCTATGCCGCAGTTGGAGCACGGATCTAGTAAACAAAAGAGCAAGCACTCGTAATCTGAACAACACACGTGTTCGCTTATACCTAAGTGTACATTACGTGTTTTTTGTGTCGCAAAGCCGGCTGCTAATGAGGTTGGTGCGCGTTGGTAGGCGTGCTGCTCAATAGAGTCATTAGCCCGGCGTAGAAAGTACAGGCGCAGAAGAATTACCGTGTCAAAAAAGGGTTTTATTTGACACAGTAATCCAGTCAGTCCCTTTAAGGGACTAGAAAAGTTTCACGCATATAGGGTACGGGCGGTAAATATTTACTTTGTCGTAACGATCCAAACTGAAATAATACTAAAAAACTTGCTGTACTTTGATTATAATCGAATTTGATATGTATGCAGGTTATAAGGATCTTTGCAAGTTTTTTTTGTGGGTTCGTACCATTTGCTATATTGCGCATCGGATTGCATTTGCTGTGATTAGTTACCTAAAATATCTAAAGTTTTAGACATAAAAACCTTTGTATTACATGATACATATTATAACTATGTATACTTGAATATTGTCTTGTATAATAATGTGGATCTTCTACATACACTCCCATGGTGGGTTAGTTAGCGCCGCTTAGCTACGTTTAGCGCGGAATTTGTCCGAAGCATTAGCTTATAATAGACGCGGACATCGCACGTTACACGCGCTATTAATACACCGTTTACACATTCACTCGTATGCTATAGTAATACTAAATAAAGCACTTTCATTTACAGTTTGTATTGAGTTATTACTAGTTAGAGGTATTGGTTTAGGATTGTAGACAGATTTCCCAAGGAAATAATGAGTTAATATTTATGAACTTTTAAAACGCTATATTACTTAAATAAATGAAATGTGTACAATACGTATAGTTTTTTTTTCAGGTATATTCCATTTACATTAACTACTGCCAAGCCTTTTCCCAACTATGTTGAGATTGTCTTAATCATTCTTCTTGCGACCAAGCAAATTGCAAAACTAAAGCAATCATAAGATTTTTTTCTTTGAACAAGCTATGCAAATACGTTTATTTGCTTCTGAAAGAAAATCTAACAGAATTAATTTTTGCTAAGAAAGCATACATGTATGAAGTCGAGCGCTACCAGTCCTGTTAGTCCGGGAGTGGGTTAACGTCACCCGCGGCTCCGGCGTGAACTCTTGACCTCGCGATCAAAAGCACAACGGTTCGCCCATTACACTGTGGCTACTGACGCTCAAATGTATCAAGCGTGCTGTTATGTGTGCATTCCGTTATAAAATATCGTCATAATACAACATAAAACATGAATTTAAAATTATTTTTAAATTACATAAAAATCTGACTTGATCATCTTGACGTTCGTTTGTATTCTTGAACGTTGCATAAATATGTGAAAACTAACACTCATATAAGTTTGTAATAAACACCAAGTATTTCACATCAGCAATAACAGAAATTACTTTGCACTTGCTATATTGTGGTTCATTGCACCATTCTGCCATTCCGTATTCCACTGACCACAAACAGTCGCATGAATAAAGCAATACAGTCCGCACACAATAAGACTAAATCTAATAACTGATAAATTAATTGTATTCGTTTAGAGTCTAAACGAGCGTCTAAACCACTCAATTATGCATTGACTAATGTTTCAGATACTCAGTATTAATTAACTTAACACTAAGTCGCCGCTTATTTCGTGTTTGTTATTTAATCTGTCGATCTCTCGACCCCTGCGCACGTGGTATAATGGCCGGTCTAGCCTGAACACCACGTGCAAATCGTGGCGTAAGCATTGGAGGGTTGCGTCAATCATGTTTTATAATTAGGAATAAAATAAGAGCTTCCTGCTTTCTTAAGCTAAGGCTATTGAAATCTAATTAAAAGGTTTTCATTAAAACTCCTCTTAATCATATTAGAACAACTCTTTAGCGAAATTGAGGGAGAAAGCCATAACATTAAAATGTCTTACCATGAGCATATAAATTCCATCCATCTTTCGACTCACATGAGATTGGGAATCAGCCTCCCATCTGAATGTAATCGGGGCACTCATCGCAAACGTTAGCAAGTGTTAGCGACGTTAGCGAGTACAACGGTACGTATTCAATCCCGGCGGGGCATTTATCACGTACGCTCTAAAACAAATCCTTTTGAGGCTCGTAAAACCCTCATAAAAATAAAAGCAACTTGCCGTCATGGTCCACATTGATACGCGTGACACGACCGCATCTGTTTGTTTTATTTTTCCACGTTGATTGCTTGTTTGCGCAGCACTGCGGGCTAACGACGTCTGTGTAACTACGCAATGGTTATACATTACTATTAGCTCAATTTATGTCGTTAAACTTGATTGTTGTTTTAAAGGGTGGGTTTGTATTAAAATTGTGTTGGGGTTTTATTGGTTTATGCTTTTACATATTTTTATTGAAGTCCGTATATTTCTGACGAAAGCACTTAGAACATTTTGCGGTCAAAGACCTGTAAATAGAATTGTCACGTTTACCTTTTTGCTCAATTTATTTAATGCAAAATTGTCATTATAATGACATCATGTAAATTTATTTTCCCTACGATAGTATCGCGATTCTCTGTGAATCACGTTTCACGACTAACAAATCTCGATATAATGAAGATGGATGCGTGCTGACTTAATTTATAGTTAACGACGCCGAAACAGTAGTTGTATGGATGTGTCGGCCATTCCATTGTTTTGTTAAACGCGATTCAACAATTTTAAACCGTAAGCGTAAACAACACTTTTCCAGTGCTTTTAATGAACTAAAAATCTCATTTAGTGTCCCTACAACAACAAGGCCTCATTATCATAGTTGTATCACTAAGGTATATAGTTGTATCTAACAGATGTGTTTCAATGCCATAATCCATCATTACATCAGCTCACAGACCATACTGAGTTATCTGATGCATACAGGCTGAGGCAGACTTCTATAAATCATGACCCATTCATCAGTATTGCACTTTGACAACAAACAATTGAATGCAGAAGGTCGGCCAATAATATTTTAAATTATATTATAGCTCGTTGTATAAAGAAGTTTTATTTACTCCTAGAAGTAGGCGCATAAAAGTCTTACTTAAAAATATATTTTCAAACAAAAATTTACTTAACATTTATTTTTACACTAGTTATAATGTTCATGTAACACTCCCTTTGGACCCTCTGCTTTGGTCTAATCCTTTATCTGGCCTTATTAAAAGTACATTTTCTGAGTGTAATTTCGCATGGTGTACGGTTGCCCCCTTCACAATGACCTCAGAATCACGCCCTATATTATAAAGGGTGCGCTCGGACACCGGGTGGCGCAGCGGCGGGTGTGTTAACCCTTCAATAGGGATGTTTTGTTGTGTTGTGTCAATACTTTAACCAGAGTTTGCGTTTTATGAGTTTGTTTTGGTTTCTAGATGAAGATGTTTGTTTTGATTGGCCTACAGTTGAGTATTAAACGCGGCAACAGAAACAAATTATACATGCGTCCGGAAGCACGCAGTACCTATAAATGCAGACATAGAGGAAAATATATTTCAACACAGTAAAATGGTTCTATAAAAGCTATAGAAAACTAAAAATAGAGTTATGTAGATCTTAATAAAATAGCGATGAATTCATATTTCATGCTCGTGGGAAGTAACAATTACATATTTATATGTGGCTGTAGTGTAGTACTGTAGTAGTTCGTTAAATAAAACTTTAACTACACTACATGGGATTTTTATCAAAGACCACACCGTAGCTTAACTTGTAAACATGATATTTGAAAATATAAATTTGACATGGTCTAGTGCACTGGGCCTATTCAGTAATTATAGTCAAGGTGTCCGTATTGTCGGACTCGCCTCATCGCACGCGCAGCTGCCTTGTGCACTATGCTAGTATTGCCACTACGCACCGCATATTGTTTAACATTCCCATTTGCATGATAAAATGCCCAGCAGTGGCCACTGCATGTGACTGTGTACACAGTGGCGACCGGCGCGCGACCGATCCTCACTTGTTTTTATTGTAAACGCACTTTTATCCATTCAGTCGACGAAACTCGTTTGTGAATATCAAATTGTATTTAAATAATGTTATTTCGTTGTGCGACAGTGATCGTAATTGCAACTGTGTATTTTGTTCGAGCCATTAAAATCGGGATGGCTCCGCGGTGGGTCTATAAAAACCGATTAATGTAACTTAAATACAGGTCGCAGCTTCTGAAATGATAATAAATAACACGAACTACACGCCGCTGCAGTGTAAGCCGGAGATCGCATTCGTAAGCAAGCGGGATTTAGTTAACGTGTTTGTTGTGAATGACTCGCATACATTTTAGTTTTATTGTTTGTCTTATAAATAAACGAACATAAATATTCTTTTAATTTAATATACTAACATTTAAGCGAAGCGCTAAATGTAGTATGTATGCCTTAAATGTAAGTAATGAAATAATTCGTATGTATGACTAAATACTGACTCACCGACTTAATTCTGAAACAGGTTTAAGTGTTATCTACTCGGTACGGGAATTAAGTCAGCAATCCTTCAAGAAAACCGATTCGTTAAATGGTAATCGAAACGCGAAATGAATTCAATCAATCAAGCTGTTGCACTCAAACCAAGCTAGTTCAATCTAAATTCCTAACTTTACAATTCTAAGAATGAGCGCGACTATTAAAATTTTCCCTGCGTTGCGTCATATCGCTTTTGTAAGTACAACAATTTACATATCTACTGGGCCCCGGGCCCGGGCCCGCGTACCCCTTTGTTGCGAGATATTCCGGATCTTACTTAATATCTCTATGCTAATACTGCCTTTGGATAGAGATTAATAGTTTATTTAATCTGTGCTGACAGACTGGACGGGAGCGTTTCGTAACGGCTGACAAAATCCCTTTATTGTATTCGCAGTGGGAATTACTTGTTCCGTAGATGTGTTCAACGATGACTAAATGGCGTTGTATTGTCATAGATATTCCGTAAAGTTTTGAATTGACGCAGGAATTACGCTTTTACATTATAAATCAAAATTCAAACCTTCGGAGTACACAATGTTTTAAAAATCCTGAACAATTTCTTACCTATTCTTTCGTAGAATAAATACATTTTTGTCATTCCTTTTTTTATCTTTGGTAACAACAAATGAATTTGAAGTAGTGTCCTTTCCCTCACCGCATCACCACACGTCCCGCGCCGTAACGAACTGGGATTCGTTCCACGTATGTGTTCAATGAGCCATGTATCGTATTCGTCGCGTTTCACGCTCTGGCGTCGCGCGACGTTACACCTTCTGAGCCGGCGATGTAATAAACGTAATTTTATGTTTTCATTAATGCACCGACGACGCCGGCTCGTCAACAGTTGAGTCTTCGAATTTCGTTCGTCTCACTTATTGAAAATCTGAGTCATTTCATATTGTTGTTTTTTTTTTACATAATTATCATTTGCATTCTTTGATATTTTGAAGATGAAAGTCAGAGGGACAAATGTCTCACTGGCCGCGTAAAGGAACATATTGATATATCAATCTGACAAGCTATGTACTATTAGAATCAATAACAGCGGGATAATTCCAGAACTGAACAGTCTCCAGTTTAGCAAGCCTTTACAAAGGTACCCTGTTTCTTTATTATTTAATTTATTCAGAGAAAATGATTGATCACCCAGCAATCCTTTAAAAGTATCAAGAGCACAACTTAGCCCTCGAACGACTAACGAACTCCTGCTGTGACTAATGAACCTTAATGACTTGTTAATTCTACAGCGGTAGGTGGCGCGGTATCCAGCTCTACGGAACACGCGAGGTACTTCATCCTGGAGTAGACAGTTTGGACTAGTTGGGCAATAAAACCATTATTTAATAGTGATATCACCTTAATTACTATATATTTTTCTTTATAATAAATTGGTATGATTTGTTACCAACTTTATGAAAGATGAACATCTACATGCCTATGATCCCTAGGGCTATTAGTTTTACAGGAACTAGCTTAGTTTCAATCCATCAATTACACTTTTCTGTAAGCAACATTAATATTAAGGGTAATTATGATATCATTTGGAGGAATCTTGGTATGCACTACATAGAACACTTCAGGACAAGTGATTGGTCATGTCTCGTCCTAGCCTTTACTATAATGTAAATGAATGAGGCCTTCGTGCACCGGCCGGCCATTGTACACCACAATGCCTCGCCGCGCTTATCCTCGGATTTCGCTACTTGACGCCACTTGCCGCGACACTCTGATAGCGACACTGTGTCTTTTTTATTGTACCCTGTACGAGGAAGGCCATAAGCAGGATTAGCTTCAAGCTTAATGATATCAAATAACCACCAGATTACCTCGCACAAAAGGCTCTAAGTAAGATACATAGCAAAAAGTACGATGTAACAATGGACATGTCGCTGTAGATATCCTTTTGGCGGATAGTACGTTTGTATTTATGAACTATATAGTACTGAAAATCTATGAGTTCTTATCATAGTACATATAGATATAATGTATGATCAAAATAATGCACCAAGTAATCAATGCAATCGAGCATCAGAAAACAAAGATTGGTTGGACAGAAATTGCATACAACAGCATGCCTGTAAGGCATTAAATATAAATCGTTGTTACCTTCGTACGTTATTGAATTATTTGTCTTGAATCCCTTCTCATGCGAGCGAGCCAGCTCATCTTTGTTCCACAATGATTTACGACGCGATGTCTTTAAAAGGCCCAGTTAATGTTTTACTTTTGTTTTATCCAACCTTTTGTTTGTGAGGATTTTTTGTGTCATTTTATACGTGAACGTGTCATGTGTACTCTCATTGTTGGCCTCCGTCATTGCCATTATTTAGAACTTCACAAATGTTTCGCTTTCATTTTTTCCCTTTACGGGTCAAAGCTCCGACCGTTTGTTAAAGGTATTTAAAGTGGTACAAACATTTTGACGGTATAATAAGCGATATTTGTAACGGTTCGTTGACGGCATTGATATATTCCAATCAATAGACGATTGACAATTGACGCATAACGACGACTATTCAACAACCTATTACATGACGTATAGAGCCACTTATATCAAACGTCACAGCTTACATATTATTGACAATAGCTACTGATGTATAATATAGCTCATCCTGCAGCATGTTATTCTTTCATTACCAAATAAATTGCCTGTTCACTAGCAAACCCTTTTGATCTTCAAAGGATAAATAGTTTCATTTGTAGCAAATCGAAATCAAATATACTTGTCATTTTTCATCCCCAAATTTAATAGTATTGTAATCTGTCCCCGGCGGGGGACAGACAGACATTAACGCGCTTAACTGTACAAACGCAGTCACCCCCTGGCTTATTCGAGAAGGTTCATTATCCACTGTTCGTGGACTCGCCGTAATGGGCACGAAATTATGTTAGTTGGAGAGAGTTCGCGACGCATCTGAACTGGTATATTTCGTGCCTTCGAGGGGATAACTTGGTCGCAATCATTGGAGTCAATTATAAGAGTTTATGTTAGGTTGCTCTAGCAATATTTTCTTGTCTAGTTTCAACGGTTGTTATTTTCTTATAAACGAGACCTAATAATTTATACTAAGTACAATATTTTTTAAATACGTATTTCGTAATTTACTAAAATTACTTTATCACGCTATCAGTCAATTTTTGAGTATCCAATCTAACCAAGTCCTGCTAGCTAACTTAGCTACCATGTTATATATTTCCTTTTTTTTGTATCGGCAACAAAGGCAGAATTTGCTCGATTTCTTTTTCGACTTCGGAAAATAATTTCTAGAAGAATCTGCGCAACAAAATTTCTTCTAATGTCGGTTTCGCTTAGTTTCGCTTGCGACAGATGTTTGTTTTCAATACTCGCTCCTTCCCGTTGGTTCCCACTCTCTTTATTAAGTTGCCTTTCATTGTAGCCTTCTTTATTTCGACGTTTGAATTCATTTGTTCGATAGCTAATAACGTCTGGCTCATTTAGTGCTTGTTTTATATTGAGTAGGAGTAGGTAAACTTTCATTCCATTACAAGCGTAACACTTTTTTGTATATTCGCATCGACTATCTCTCGGATATGTCTCTACAGTACTTATTATAATATTAAACAAGCGTCAAATTATTAATCAATCAACTTATATTATTATGTGTGATGGATGATAGGCTCCACATAAAACGTCATAAATATATACATTTCTTAAGCTCTTTATGGGCGACTAGTCTTTGATAAACCTGATCTACGACGCTTACTAGAGTTTTTGACTATAGGTAATAAAGATATAAAAAGAGTATTATATACCTAAAATTAAAATAACGAAAGCATTCTAAAATTATTATATTTTACTGACGATGTTCGTATTTGCACAGCACTAAAAACGTCCATAAAAAAAACTCGCTTAATTAAAATTATCATAAAACTCTTCAGCTTAATAACCTTCACTAATTAGCAAGGATATTCCCCTCACAACAAAAATATGTGACGATATAAAACTAATTTAAATATGAGTTACAATCCTTGTTTAACCTTATTTATTTTGATGACATCCCTGCACGCGGTTCTGTCTGCTATTTCAACAATTTACAACATGAAGTCCGATTCGTAATATTAGGCAGTGATGTATGGATATATCTATCGATTGAAGAATATTTGATGTCGGATCAGCATTTGAAAATTTTACCTTTACATTTAAACTTGCAAACTTTTAAAGATACCTACAGTGATAAAGACCGACTTCACTCAGCTTATTTCCATAGAAAAATGTCTAAAATTACAGGTTGTCACGGTAATAAACAAACAAAGCATTATCTGTAGCAGTAAGGGGACAGTCGCCCAAGCCCGCGGGGTTCCGCACGCTACATCACCAGATACGGAACCCTAGTGGTTAACAAGTAGGTACGCACAGAAGTTCAAGTCCATACAGTTCTACAAAAACACGAACAAAAAATAAAGGAAAGGCTGAATGTATGTCATAGTTCCGAATCGCTTGAGTAGTGCGCTAACTGCATTTTCTTTCGATGTTGTATTTGATTATTTTGTAAAGTTTTCATACCGTTCTTATTAAGGTACTGCTTGTACCTAAAAAATATTTTTACTAAAAATATTTGTTTTACATTCATCAACAAGTCCCACAATAACTTACTTAGACCTTCTGTCTGATCTGTTGTGTTGTTTAGACAAGGTATGCCCGCGGGACTCAGGCACTTCACTGCTGAATTAAAATCTGCTTATCTCGCGTTATTTATGTGCCGAGTTATGTATTAATAAATGTTATGTAGTGCGCGAGATCCTAGCTAAGCATGTATTTATCTTCATGATGCTCGATAAGAAAGGGAAGCAAGACAGGGAGTCTAGATATAAGATTACTTTAAAATTTATTTTAATGTTGGGTTTGTTAAGTGTGATCATAATGTGTAGTGATAGAGATTGTACTGTTGCAAGGAACTTTGTGTTTCTTCCTGACGTTAAACGCTCTGTATGAATGAATTCTTGACACTGCAGCTGTGTCAACCATGATTGTTTATAAAATAATATTAATTTAGATTTGATAGTTATCATTAGGTTAAGGAAATAGATTATAGTCCATAATTATCAGGTAGCAACAAAAAGCTCTAGTTGAGGTAACGGTCGGTGTATCGCCCCAGTACTGCAGCGATCGTATCGCAAATAGGCAATTACGTCAGCCGGCTCGACACCTCCGAACTAATTAGCCCTGTATCTCCATCACATAATTATGTACTTGACACTTAACAACCAAGGTTAACACTAATTAATCAGATATAGATATTATCACCCCTATTCCGAGAAGGGGTACGCATTTATTATGAAATATGAGACCTGCATTCACTAGACCACACTTGCATATGGGCCTAAGATATCGTACAACCGTAACATGTGTCATTTAGTACCTGGTCATTAAGACTCCAGGAGAACTAATTCTTAATAACCTTGCAGTGATAAGTATTATTAATTCGGGCCGAGAACTACTACGCTACGTGATAAGATAGTCAAATAATAATATATTTACTTTGCTACGTTAACTTTGATTACAGCATACAACGAGTTCGGGGAAAGTAACAAAGGGATCTTATGTTTACACATAACTGTCACCCCGATATAACTAGGAACATTATCTCACAAACAAAACCGACATGAGTTCAAAAATAAACTTTCAAAAGGGCGGGGATCGTAAAATTTCAATATCCGTTCGGCGTCTCGTTTAATCTTGGGTAAATTTGTCGCCTGTTATTGAGTTAGGAGTTCTGTCGAGTGATCGGCCCCTAAATGAGTCGGCGTGATGATAACAATCGACAATCGACGCGTAATGACGCGCGGGGGAGGGGGTCACCCGGCCTTGAGGGGGGGGGGTCTAAGAAATGTAAATTGTTATGAGTCGGGCAAAATGATGCTTTCACTACTGCGCGATTCACTTATTGTCGGGCATTTTATTGGATTTTCACGATTCAAACATCTTTAAATTTATTTTTTGGCATCAGCGCTTTTCAGTGTTACTGAATTCGGTTCGCTGAGCGCGTGAATTGATTAAATAAATTGTTTCGATTAAATTATTTATTACTTACTGCGACTGTTTTCACAGATTGAATACCAGAGCAACATTTTATTTACGACTGTTTTTGTAACTAAACGTGTTTGTATTGCCTGTATACTAGGTATATTACTTTATGAAACAAAGGAAACGCTAACATTAAATGACAGTCATTTTCGTTCCGCGTCAAAATACACAGAGGAAATGAGCATGATAAAATAATGTCAAAACCCGCCGCGAGGTGGCGCCTATGACAAGTGACTTGCAACGGAAATTAACGAGCCCTTATCGTGAACCCTAAATTAACCACTTCCAGCCGGAAATGGAACCCCGGACACCGCGCTGACAATTAATTACTGAGCCAGGTGAGGGATCGAGCGCGCGAGATAAGTGAACTATGTAGATCTCAAGGTCGGTGGGACTTGTGGTAGCATTACGTAAGGCGGCTTGCCTTACTGTTCAAGGTTACTTGTATTCAGAGAAAGGTGTACCTAAGTAATTACTTTCTTTGTTACTATAACCTTAGCAAACTTCCACATAATAGCTATAACAGCCGCGATAGAACAATACCCACCCCCGGGATATTGTTCGTAACTACTGTTTATAGACATAGAGTAAGCCGCTGGCATCATTATACAGACTTCTCCCAGCCCATAAATACAGGGATTACAGGAAAAGTCTCCGAGCTCAGTTTAGCGTCTTAAGACAAACATAAATTAGGTCTTAATCCTGCCTACAGACACAAATAACAAACTAATTTATTTACTAAGTATCACAAAATCAAAATGTTGGCGAACTTCTCTATTTACCCATTGCTTGCTTTTCTCTTTTCTTGTGGGGCTATATGGGGAGGATAATGTTACGACCAGTAAATGCACTTTAAATTATGTCAAAAATAGAGACTAAAAAAAATATTTTATTGAATACAAAAACTCCCTATTTAAAAAATAAATAAAAGCAAAGATAGTATTTAACAAAAATGTCTGCCATGAAACTATATATTTTCATAAAAGTAAAACTACGTTCTAAAAATAATAGGATTGGTAAAGCAATAGGTAGGAATGTAATTTAAATCGACAATGTTAGTGCCTTCCGTTATTGTTCTAAAATGTAACAATATCAACAAAACTTTACAATAATACAACGATTTCTTCAGGATAACGTATAAACCAAACCCATTACCTCAAGGTGAACCCCCCACAACACACAATTCCAGCTTATGCTTGTAATTCCCGTAACGCTAAACTATCGAGCAAGTACCATTCACTTATTTGAACACTTTCCACTTAGCTAAATAGGATCTGGTTTGGCTTGAGATCTTTCGCTAACGTCTTGCTGATACAGCTATTGTGGTGTTTGCGCGAACAAACACATTACTATTCATCTAACTCGTCGGTAATTTATTTAGTGTATGCTAACAGTGCAGCAGTGGTGCGGTGCGGCGGCGGGAGACGCGCGGCGCACACACCGCCTGCAGTTTTATGAGATTATATTGTCATGTTTGTGGAGATGGAGATGTATTTACTATATTAATAGTGGATTACTACTTGTGTGGATTACTAATATGACATTCTTAGTCTTTACATTTAATGCATGCATAGAGCTAAATACCTACATAGGTATGCAGGTACTTGATTGGGTCACAATGACAAAACACAAATGAAAGTTACTAAAAATACCACATACCTCAGCGCCTGTATATTTACTATTACTTTATATAGGCTGGATTATTTATTTACTTATTTATTAGTTTTTATTCATGATTCAGAATTTCTGAATTCCAATGCTTGAAACCTTTACTGTACAACGATTTAGTGCAAACTGTTATGTTGTACATGTTATTTGATAATAAATAAATGCTATTTAGGTATACCTATGACACCTGAAAAAAACGCTAGCAGAAACTAAGTACATTGAGAACCAATCCTCTGAGATCACAGAAGCTCGCTTCATACCACTTTAGTTAACTAAGTTCACAAAAGCACTCTGTGAATATTCTTAACAATTCTGTGAAAAACACAAATGTTTTCCCTGCGAGTGTAGAGCGGGTCCGGCCGGGCGCAGGGCGCCGTGTGTTTACTCTGCAGTGCGCGGCGCATGCAAATGACTGCGTCTCCCGCTCCCGTCTGTTTTCACTTACATCCAATTTGCAAGTGAACTGCTCCACGAATTAACATTACGTCTGTACACTGCAGGCTTTAACCAGACCTTGTTATTATATTACGCGCGACTTCTAAATCAGTTGGCCGGCAGCCGCTACATGACTCTATCGTCGTTTAACGATGTAAATCTTGAAGTAATGCGTAGGTAATGCTATTAGTTCAGCGTGAAACACCGCCTGTCATGTTTATCCTCCTACGAAGTAGAAAGGGAAACAGTGTACGCTAAACGGTGACCATAATTTCGCCACCTACGATGAAGTGGGAAATATATTTCCATTGTTCCCGCTATGTTACTGTGAATGTCACTGCGGTACTTAACACAAATTTACTCCATAAATTACACCAAAATAATGCCTTGTGCCAATTTCTGAAATGTTAAATATAATAATATTCTGACTCAATAGCTACCAACAACAATTCCTCAATTCCATTGAGTTCTGATTCTTAAAGTTTCGTCGTAAGACGTATTTGTATGATTATAAAATGTTATATGTTTAATTAAAGCTAGTAGAAATTAAAATAATTATTAATCCAAGAAACCAAACACATTTGAAGCTTAATGTAATCGTTGCCATATCTTAAGGCTCCCCACATGTTCAACATATGGGTGTAATCACACAATCTTTTATATTCGTTATTAATTGGAGAGTGAGCTAAGTGATAGTGAATATATATGTGACAGTAGCTTAGTGAGAACGTCCCGCCAGTGGCGCTGGCTTGGTAACCAGCCGTGAAATATTAAAGCCGCTCCGGTATTGATGGGAAACGCACTGTGATTACTTCACTCCTACGTTGTTTTAATTAGTAGAAAGTTATTAGAAGCGAGGACTAGTCAACCGTGATATAATGTTAATGGAAACTTTAAGCTAATTTGCAGAGGAAAAGGCCAGACTTAATATTAGAACTTCATAAAGTGTGCCAATTTACTTAGTCTTCGATTCGTGATTGATGATGTTTCTTTCAACCTTCATTCATCTCACTTTAGCTTCGCAGTTTCTAGATTAAAACATCATATTTCAGAGTCAGCGGAAATTGAGAACATTTTCAAGTCAATTGTGATCCGAACTTAAAGCCTGCTGTTAGCATTCAGATGGTCTGAATAGCGTAGAGTCTCGTATTTGGCATTCACAGTTATCAGTAGATTATCTAGAGTCAAGGAAGGTCGTTCTATTATGATAACTGTCTGCACAATAAGGCGGAGAGATTTTTTCCTTCCGCTGCTGGCGCGCGGCCAACGCCGTCAGACGGCGGGCAGACGCCGCCCACACTCCTGCACCACGTGCGCTACACGCCGACACCTCGCTAGATGTGGAACACTTGATTACATACCTTCTCTACTTACATAACAATATGATGCCAACATTCAACACCTATTTACTTCCAAATTTGAGCACATAGAAGAAGAGTGAATCTAGACGTTAATTGTGTGTGCAGACCACAATGTTCTCCATAAAACTTATATTTAACTAAGCTAACAGTGGGTTGAGTGTAGCTGCAGCGGGACCAGAGAAGTGATCGGGATTACTGATACAGCCTGCAGTTAGCCGCTATTCCAGATCGAACTAATCCGACACAGATACGACGCGACCGCGATTATATTGTGTGGAGTCACCACTATGTGCTCGATTTAAAGGATCAAGGTGATTATGCACAATATTTATTAAATACTTCCGTCATGGTTGTAAAGGAATGTTGCTGTCTCTTTAAGTAAACATCCAAACACTTATGAATGCAATATTTTCCGTTGCTGTCAATTGGACATGATTCATAAGCTCTATTCTTGACTTTGACGAGAGCACGGACGAGAATCATTCTTTTTTTTTAATTCTATTATAGTATTTCCATAACTTCTGCTACATAACTCACAGCAATAACATAAATCATGCAGCCATAATTAATGGCTCGCCCATACTAAACATTCACAATATTTCCATTCACCCGAAACATATTCATTGACAGTCTCACGCGTCTAAACGCACCTAACTCTATGGAATTCTGAATAAATGACGTAGAAACGCGCGGCGATGCAATAAATATATAAATACTCCCATAATAATGTACACTTGTGTGAATTTACGAGCATGGGCTGTGAATAAAGATCCGCGTGTATCAGGGAGCGGGTCTCAACAATACCGCGTTATTTAGACGCGCCCGCACTGTCGCTGCATCGGAATCGACGATTTATTATAATAATATTATGCATAGGCATGGAATAATACCGCTATTTGCATATTTCACGTTTTTATTCCATTGAAAATCGGTATGTACTTAAAAAATGTATACGTTTTATGGCGCGCGCGGTGAATGCGAGCATTCTTAAGTATCTTGTCTGAAAAGTCAAGGACGATATATATTCACACAACCTTATATGCAAGACACTCTTTTAATCTAAGCCAGGTCTCTTTCTAACACTAACCTACAGTTCCAATATTATACTCCATACAGGGTACGTGTCAGCCCACATAACATTATGTACGCATAAAAAGACGTTTTCCCAACGGAATTGTCTGCCGAAGACATTTATGTCAATAATGATTTAAGTAACACATTCTTCACGAACACATATTAAATCCGAAATTGCTTCAGAAATTTTATGAGCGAGTTTTTCTTGATAGGTTTTTGAACATACTTTTGGCATCAAATTACATTGATTTATAACCTAATTTCCTTGTATCAAGAACGTTATTATCCGTCGATGGAGTAAAGTAGCGGTAATCACGTTTACTTCCGATCTACTTTGACACAAATTGAATGTTCAAACTGTCAATTAAAGGACATAGTTTGCGCGCTCCAGTTTTTGGACTATAAAAATAAAGGATTACCGAAGTGCCACTTTACACACACATCACATCCACAAGTTCGTTATAAAAACGACGATGGCTTGCGTTTCTGTTTATTGTATCCTTGATATTTAAGGCTCTTGCATTTCTAAGTGTGTTTAGAATACGCAAAAAAAAAGTAATTATCTGATATTTTTATTCAAACTGGTAGGTAACCTACGTAACAGTATATTTTTATAAAGTTTTTAATAAGACTACTGTTCTTCCAGTGTGCCTACAAAAGCTCACTGTGTAAGCCAATATTGTGGTTTTATGAAGGAGCCCAGTTAATCTTCTGCAAGTTACTTAGCGCCTCAATAAAGAGATGATTAAATTGTTAATAGTTGGCAGCGTGGGCGCCGGCGCCGTGAGCTCCTCATGAATAATTCTCCAATCGCTCGTCTTATCTGCAGCCGTTATTGTCTTCAATACTTTGGTTCTAAACCACTGTACCACTACATAGTACCTAGTTAGGGTAGCTGCGATTATCAACCAACTCAGCAAAAAGGTGGGGTGTTATAAGTTTAATGTGGGGGCCGGACACGTCCATCGTAAGTCAGTCCAGTAATAGGCAAAAAGCAGAACTGATTGGGTCGTACTTAGTGCCAGGCGCAGGCCGACCGCTCCTCAGTAATATAGCGCGACGAATTATACCCGTATTAACTAACTGAAACGTTAAGCCGACAATTATTGTAAGTGGATGCGTTCGTAACAGTTTCAAGAGAAATACATTATGCATCAACTAGTCATCCAGACCAACTGACTGTTTATCAATGTCAGTATATTGATTATTTAAACATTTTCAATGAATATTTTTTTTAGTTTCTGTAACTACATAGTTACAATACAAAATTGTTGGCGGCCAATAGCTAATCTCAAATGATTAATGTGACACTTATTCCCACGTACAGAAGCAGAAGAATAAATCCAACTGTAACCGAGTTCGGTGTTGGGTAAAATGAAAATGATTAGCTAACATTCATTTAATTTCTCACAGCTATAATGTTATATCGTCTCTGCTAATTACCGTAAATTAAGAGTCAGTTCGCTTGTTGAATATTTTATCGAGTGTAATTAGTTAAGCGATTCCTTTTACGGCGTACTTGTGGATAGTATTTAAAAGGGAATATATGTGACATGTCCCTCATCACTACGCACTAACTTCATCGTAAAAGGCAATGGTTACTATTAATTAATTTAAACCGACCCGTCTTCAAATGTTTCGTAAATATTTTGTGAAATAAGCGCCGAGTTATTCGAATTTAAATAAGTAATACTAAAATAATGAAGGTTTAATTAAAGCTTAAGGTTGTGTTGAGAGTCACAGTGACTGAGCTTGTCGCCAGACGAACAAGTTTTTCACCGAAGTCAATTTCGTTGTTCAACTAAGTCTGAGTTCCTTTGAACTTCTTGGTTGTAGCACTTTAAAAGTTATTTTAAATGTTGCTACAAAATAACCTTGAAAGTTTTAATTTAATGTTTATCAATTTTGGTTTAAAGTTTGGCTTAGCTACTCAATTACAACTATAATAGATTTATTTAAATGAATTTAAGTAGTTCAACTTTTCATACCGCTCAATTATGTAATCAGTATACACTTACCTATTTCGTAGCTGCCTACTACGAGAACACTTACTTTGTAGGTTCTTAACACGGGTAACTAAACCGGAACATTTCATGGAGTGTGATTCGCACTCTCGACTCTACAACCGCATTGCAAACCACTCTACCGAAGTGGTGGTCGGTAACAGAACTCCTAATTAAATATAAACTTTTCTTCAAATAGGTAACTCTCAAAGATAACATAAACTCCAACAAAGTTTTAGTCGTTTTGTCATTAACTTTGTAAAAAGGGAAAGCGCTTGAGTTTTACATTTAAACCGTAAACACTTTGGCTTCCTGTTGTGAATACTTAATACACTTGATGGTCCTTACCTATCAGAAAAGGGGATCAATATTTATGAATTAATAGAGAAGAAACACCTGACTAACTCCTCGGTAAGATCTAATAATAATCTTATTGTACTTATATATAAGCATTTGTGTGGCCCGCCATTATTCCGGAGCCTGGGAATTTGTGCAGGTGATACTTTATGCCCGCAAATTAAGTGGCTGAGTATTAGGAAGGCAATGCATAAAGCATTATTATATGACTTGTGTATTTATATGCGTTGCTATCGTGTCCCGTCGCGCGTCGTGCGGCGCTAGAACCGGTGGGTAACAGTTAAGGTGCGCTTACACGGCTAAATAGCTAAGATCTTAGCAATTTGTCCACATTAACGCATTTTTAGGAATTTCAACCAATGTGGCTTTATATAATGCTGTTTTGATGGATATGGAGCAACTAGATAATTTTTATAATCCTAGTGTGGAAAAGCAGTTGAACAGGAATTTAAGTGAAAAGTTGTAAGATGAAATTATAAGCAACTCTGGCAAAGAATTCGCCACCATTTTTTGATTAGGATTGATTTAATAATTTCGCCAATTTTTTGGCTAAACAATTCTTCATCCTAGCGGACCTCTATATTCGTATAGAATGTGCTTATTCGTCGGAATCGGGTTTTGCGGTATTAGTTACAGATATCAAATATTCACCTGTCGCGAGCGCGGCCCGCCGAGACTGTTCCCACCAAATAAACTAGGTTGGCGACCACACGCGCCGCGCGCCGTCGCCGCGGACTGACATACTAAATATTTTAAAAGGACGAAACAATGTACCTATATCATGTTTAAAAAAAATATCGTATAGGGATAGTTTGAGTCTTCGAGAACAGGCAAGAAAATATTATGCATAATATTTGCACTTACTATGCATAGTATGCATTTGCATGGTATAATATTACACAAAAGAGAAGCTGAAAATTAATGTTTTTCATCTATTCTGCGGTTTCCATTTACTATTTACTCATAGGTATCAGCTATCTAAACATGATAAATAGAGAAAAATACTTTCAAACCAGAATCTCTTACATACATAACTATCAATCCATTTTATTCTTCAAACACCAATAAATACAACATGGATTTTACTTTCGTTATTTCCTATAATAATATCGTTTTAATGCAGCCTCTACAGTCGATGTTATGTTCGTTAATAACCATAAAAGCCTGCGTGAAATCTATGGTTTATTGGTATCTAATATAGGCTTGCATCATAAACCTACTGTGGAAGAACATCGCCGTGTAAACAGATATATTTTACAATCACGTGAACTGACTTTAACGAGTCATACGTGCTCCATAACATTACATAGCGAAGGAAACCAAGACTATAACAGTTATAACAAAGGTGTAAGCAGATACCTTCATACTCATGTATAATAAGAAGCAGGTTTTAATATTAAGCTTCTTGCAATGGCGAACTTTGATTTGTCATTAGTTTCAGACCCAGGGTCGGGGATAATGTTTTTCTGGTCTTTATTTGACACTCTTGGCAATCAAATCGCCCCATATTTTTAGAACATAAGTAACACGGTTTACATAGCTTTATTATTTCTTCGGTTTGTCTGACTAGCATCTCTCAGCCATAAGAGTAAAGTGGTTTACTTATAAATGTGAACAAGTTTAATAACTAGACAAGAGTCACAAAAAGTGGTTCGTCCCCCGCCGCGCCGCCGCGCCGCGCCGCGCCGCGCCGCGCCGAGGCTCACCACAACAACACTGTACAATAAAACGCACGACACAATGTTGCAGATTGACATTGACAACGTTTTTAATTTTAATAAGTATGGTTGTTCGTCGTATATACCTACTTCTTACCATTTACATGTGTAGTCTATATGTAGAGAAACTGTATGGGCTTAGCTCTACCACTTATGTTACTATACCGCGCAGACTCTACATTAGCAGAATAAGTATTGCTTGGATTTACCAACCAGCGAAATGATTTTATATTTAAGTATGTCAGCGTAAGATGAAAACATTAAAATAAATATGTGTATTTAAGTAAAGCGCAATCACTTCTACGTTATATAATTCAATTTTTTTTTAATAATGAGTAGTTCGCAGAACCTTAATCGGTCGAGTAATATCGCGAGCTGTTTATCAATAAAATCAAATTATCCAAACATTCCCCTGGTACCAAGATCGATACACTATCGTATTAAAAACGCCTACATAGATTACACGACGATGGTGCGCCATCAAATTGTGTTACAGTTAATTACCGTACAGATTTAGTCGCGCGATACCGCGCCGCGCCGCGCCGCGCGTTCTACTCGCGATTAATCTTAATTTGTCGCTACCGTGGTACACGGGGCTGTACCGAAATAACGTGACAGAAAGTCAAGTCATTATTACATATTTTTATAATTAATGGCCTCACTATTTTGATTTGTGTTACCCTTTCTTTAGGACATAATTGCTAGTAATTGTGATTTATATGCAACTCAATAATTATAAGATTTATCTTAAACCCCTGTATGTCTTTCCACTTGAACTAAGCTTCTTTAAATGTTTTTTAAGGCACGTTATTGCATACCTATGTTCTCTTTTATTGTATCAACTAGAGTACATTTTTAAAATTAATATTTGGTGAACCTTCTCTACATTGATATTTATGTTTGTGTGCAATAACTGGGAGATATCGACAAATTGAAATTCATTGGAAATAGTACTTAGGTTAGTTTAATGTTGTGTTCTGATCATAACCGTGGTTAATGGCATAGTTTGTGTGTATTTACGATTAATGCGCGCTACCTACCGGCGGAATGGGTAAACGAAGTGTTTAATTCTGCGCTCACTATGGATAATACTCATAGAGATTACATATATTTATGTAAATTGTTGTTATGAATACGCGTCGAGTATTTTAGCATATACTATCCGATACGATCTTCATCATTTTCTCAGAAAGACTCATAGTTATAAAGAAGTCGCAGTACATGGAACTGAACACTACAAACAAATCAGAAGTGTTCAACCATCAAGAAGAGTATTTGTTACGACACACGACATAATACCTGTACATAAAGCGTGTGATATATGTCGCATACATCAAGTTTCTTATTACCGCGCAGTAAATATTCAATGTTATATTTTGACCACGAGTGACGGACGCGCCGCCTAATGAGCGCTGAACTGGAAGTGATACAATCGTGGATTGTGTTATATATACATACATACATACATTATATACCTTCGAACTTGGCATCTAAGATTATGTTAATACAACGTATATTTAAGTGACAATGGTACCACGAAGATAAGTAAACGCTTGACTGCACAAAGGACACGTTCATGTCTAATAATTGGAAAAATCTTTACAAAAAATTTAAGCATGCGACTTTCCCACGTCTAAATTATTTTTTTGTTCCCTTATATGAATTCTTTAGGGCTCTAAAGAATTTGTCTTCCTTTCTAAAATAGTAGTAATTACAGAGCTGACATAAATTAGCCTAGGCCCGTGACTGTGAAGTATTGTAAAGTATAAATGTATTACAATAAAAAAAATATATTATGTCTATTTATAAAAGATCAACCATCAAAGCGCTTTATTGCTCAGGGGTGGCATCAGCGATTGAATTTTATTCCCTACTATACATGGATATTTTTATTCCAATCAGAGATGAGTATCTTATCTGAAAGCGCTGCTTCACTTTAAACTTCCTTCGAATTTACATTTTATTTATCTTGCGGTTCCGATACTATTCTGTCCGAGACTATAATATTAGATAGAGCTCGGTGTGTGGTCCAATCATCCAGCACCATTTTGTTAACGTCCATCATTCAGTTGAATAGCTTATTATAATATTTTTATAGGAGACCATTGACAATCGAAAGTGATTCCAAACAAAATAACATTGTATGTATAATTTATTCTCAGAACTTTTACCGCGTTAAATAAAACAAATAAATATGACCCGAAACATAAACAAGAAATCAACAAAAACTCAGTCCCATTATTGGAGTTGTAAATAAAAACAAACTGAGGTCTTCATCGCAGCAACAAATCACTTTGTTTTTGTGTCGGCCGCGTCCCAACAAGGCGTTATCGAAAACTCTGGTACTAACACAGTTTCGCTTTTTGATTCTCAATATAGATATATGTGCGGCCGTTGTTTGTAATAAAACAACGATAAAACGAGATTATCCGACGATTGTGAACACAAACACTTGCAGCCGAAGCCTCCATTGTAATAAAAAGTTGAATTATCAAACAAACTACGGACAGTTTAACGCGATGAAACCGATATTCCGAGGCGTTCATTACTATCACTACATAAAACATAGTATTTTGTTGACTATCATATTTTTATGAACTTTTATTGGAAGAGATAATATTCCATGTGCAGTTAAACCTATTATTTATCGCTATATCCTGGGTTCGATATTTGTTTGGTATCTTTACACCCCCGTATCCTACTTAGTGCTACCTTATTAATAACCATCTTTGTAATATTTCTTTCCGCTCCCATGACATTAGATCCCATCTGTTTGAACTATCACCATACATTGAGGTTGTCAAAAACTTACAATACACAATGGGTATTTTTTGTCGCGGCGTGTCATAATAACGTCGTAACTAATAAAAACACCATTGACTCCCGGAACTGAACAAAACACTATAAATCACGGGTGGAGGAAGCATGCTCGCTGCTCACTGAACATTTTTTCGAGGCAGTTATAGAGGGCTGGCTGGCGGTACCCCGCGGCCCGCGCATTGTATCGCAGCACCGTGCACCGGGTCCCGCACAATACAACGATACTATCACGCTTATAGCTTAAGAATACACTCACCGATGTGCTGCGTGATTATGCTCAAATTATAGGGTATCGTATTCAACTAGTGTAAACGCAGGTATAAAGCATTTGTCTCGAGAGGGTTTCAAATGTTACTAAATCAGACAGCTGTTATATGTCAGAAAAATAATTAAACTGATTCTGTTCTAATTAATCTATAAATGTTTTTATACAAACATTCTAAATAAATATCTCAATCATCCACTCGATTGGTTCTATTCACGAATACGATCCACAACAAATCAAACTGGAAGGACCAATTTTTCAATCATATCAAGACTTTTTCTTTATTGACTCTTTGTTCTAATAGAGGGTGGTTAAGAAAAAACAGAGATTGTTTGATAGCGGTGTAATGGCATGACGGGCTAGGTCCGCGGTCCACGGTCCGCGCAGCGAGAGGCCCACGTAGGTGGTCCGGACCGGCGGGGGTCCGGCCCTCCGCACATATATCACGGGCGATGCGTTCGCTTGCGACTTTTATACGCGATCGTTATTAGCAAAAAAGCAATCAGGAATCGGGAGAGACAATCCTTATTGGAAACCAAGCCGGACGGTTTAAATCCTGGTGACAAATGGGACCTTAGTGTGCTCGCCCGTTACACCGATCCCGATGCGTACAGAAGAAATAATCTCATCCTAGCAACCATTTTTAAAAAACGTCGCTTTCCCGTTTTTGTTGTAATTTCCACATTCCAGACTCATCAATCTTTCTGTCTTAACTCTTATTTAAACATTTTAGATACGCTTTTTAAATGAATAAGCAACGTTAATTTAGTGCCTATAAAGATAGATTACTATAAAATGACTAGGCGGGTTGTAAAGTGTATTATCCAACTACAGCGCCGCTAATTTATTTAGTCCCTCGAATTAATTATTGAAAACCGTCCGGCAGGGCTTTTGTTTAATTCTATTAGCTCATTAACATGTGGACGTGTATGGTGAACGCTGACCTGACCCCACTAATGTTCCTGATTACTCATTCACATGATATTCCATAAGTATGTAATGAGACAGAACTTGTTCATTAGCGCCAATTGATACACACAATAAAACACGTTGTATCGACCGACCGGCTAATTTCTTCATTACGTACTACCACTGCTAATTAGTGACTACATACCTAAACTCACATACAGATAGCACTATCATCTATGTTAGGACATCTATGAACTACGCCTTTAGATACATCTGTCCCTTTTTACTCAGCTGTAGGTAGCTCGATCTGTCATGTAAACATAAAACCTAGACTCAGATAACTCATATTTAAATACGTTTTTCGATTTAAGAGATGTTTAAGGCTGACGCTATCAATCACAAGTTGAATCGTAACAATATTAATTCTCAAAAACGTGTAATAAATCATCTGTAGATGTGAGCGCCTTTAAATGGATCGCGCGATAATATTATTATCGATAGCTTTAGTTGTACACTGTCGTGTTGTGTATGGACATTAATGAGAAATAAGAAAACAACATGGAGTTTTTTTTAGGACAGATTTTATCTGAAAATTGCTTGTTATTTAAAGGACAGTTGGTTAAGTAGTAATTCAATTAAAAGTCTCAAAAAATTTTGACAAGTAGCAGCTCCCTAATTCACCCTATTCAACGTCAAATAAGGTCAAGCGTCAAATATCAAATCGAATGGACGAACATAAAATGTGAGTAGTATTCCCATCGAGGCATCAGGCGTCACATCGAGAGCTCTCGTCCGCGAGCGGCCGGCGTGTCACCATGCGTTCCCACATTTATCCTCTAAGCTAACGAGGCCGGTGCTAGACTCAAGTGTAATTACCGACCAATAGGTTATCACGTCAAATGCAATTACAGCGTAGTTATAACTTGGCTGCTTATACACACAATTAGTTAATTGCCGGCCGCAACCTCCACACAAGCAGACACACACAGACACACAGCGCGGTCGCATCGCGTGCTTGACGCCCCTCGCTGGACATGATTATCTGTTTGTTTTACTCTTTTGTTCGGTTCGTTTGTAGTTTTTGTAAGTTCTTACAAAGTTCACTTGTTACTAATAGTATTGGGAGTTGCTGTCGTACGACGTACAGATCAGAGATCCTAGTCCTCTTTTACCTTTTTCTGAAGGGAACGTCAAAACATTACATAATGTTAGCGTCGGTAAAAGAAGTAATCAATTGTATGGACCTTATTTTTTGTTTTCTAAACACTTATAATATTTACAATTTTTAGAAAAATATCCTAGATTCGTCATATAAACAAATATGACAAACCAAAACGTTAATAGGAATATGTCAATCGATTCGGTTGAGTAAGGGATCCGCCGTTCCCAAAGGGTTCAGTTGTGATACATATTTACTAGGCGGAACCAAATCCGGTAAAATGTGATCTTTCTAAGTATCCTGTCCGACCTTTGTCAAAGTCAGCCGCGTATGTTCTCATATCAATACTGATTTAACTATTAATAAACTTGTCCTACATAATTTGTAATGTTGTCATCATATTCGACGAGCTGAGGGAAACAAACAACTTCGATTTAACGACCCATTGTCTTTGTGGGCCGCACCCAAAATACATGACGAGAGCGACGGTACAGAATAAATAAATTCTATGTGGTTTTCCCTGCGAGTGCTTTTGGTATTCTTTATTTATCTTAAGTAATAAAGAGAATCCTAAGTGTTATCATTCCGCAATCCATCAAGCTCATGAAACAGTTGAAGTGAGCCACCGCCGTCCGTGATGTCTGAGTAATCCGCATAGTGAGCGAGTTGATGGAACACTCCGCTGTGCTGAGGTTAAGTGCTGGCTGCTGGAAGACGCAAGCTATACATCAATCAGGATCAACACAGATCTCTTCTATTTATTTATTTCGTTTAATACCACCGAATCTTCAACCTAAAAAAAAATATCGTTTAAACGAATTGAGCCTGTGAATCCTGTGATGACCTGTTGCGATAGAAGTAAAGTTTAAAAACTTTACCATTTTATTTTTAATTAATATTTTATGTAACATTTATTTTAACACGTATAAGAAATTATAATTTATTTATGTATCTACGTATCCAAAAATTCCTTGGTATTACTTTAACGTTTAAGTTCCTAACATCTTAACAAGATTTCCACCAAAAGCTCCTCTATGTTGTAGTTAACATAAAACACGAAATATAATATCTTTGTTATTCAATTTAACAAAATTACAATGTAATGAATGACGCTCGGGGCGCTGAATAATTCATTATTACAAGTAGGTAGGTATAAAGGGACCTGAGTAAAACACGATAGATGTCCTAAGAAAACGGTATTTAAAATTAATGTATCCTGCAGAAAATATTTCATAGTTTTAGACATTTATTACAATTCAGATACCTCACGATTCAGAATAACTCTGAATAGAGAACAAGTTCATAAATCATAATATCTATTCTGTAAGGAGTGTAATAGAATCCATCCATTCAGAAACAGGTTCAACCGAAGCGTAACGTGAAGAAATGTAAAATAATTTAAAATCCTCCTTTGTGGGATTATGCTCGAGTGATACTCGTAGAGCGGTGGCGGACGACGACGGCGGCGGGCGGCGCGGCGGCGCGAATAATACGCGCGTGAGCTTCGCTGCAGCAGGCGCATCAATCTTGTGCCTTTTAAACAGGGGCTCCCTAGCATCTAAATATGTGCTGTAAAGTGGAAGCTCTAGTTAAACTCTTCACAATCCTCGAGGGAAGATTGTAACATTCAAACACTTTAACATTCGAATCATAAATAAAAAAATTATTATTAAAAATTAAAAAACACGCCTGCCATGTAAAAAAAAAAAAAACAAGTCAAATATTTGCAGTCGGGGACCTGTAATGAATTTTTTTTTTTTTTTTACATTGCAGGCGTGTTTTTTAATTTTTAATAATAATTTTTTTTATTTAATACCTTTTAGTGAACAACAAAAAAGCATGACACAACACAAAAAAAAATTTCGTTCGGAACCCTTTGCAGGCGATTTCGACTCACACTTGACCATTTTTTAATGTCCACATAGCCTATGTCACTCGGGATAACTCAAAGCTTCTAATGATACCACAAACATTGAAATCGGTCAAGCCTTTTAGAAGTTATGGTGGAATAAAGAAACTCACAAACATACATACATACATACATACCTACATACATGAACCCTGAAAACATAACACTCCTTTTTGGGCAGTCGTGTAAAAAAGCCTCTATTGTTTCTCAATACTTATACAATAACAGTATAGTTTTACATTAAGTAACTTTCTAACCACTTCCCAAAAAGGTTTTCATATCATTAAAAGGTCTGACAAAAGGCTATTTATTAACTTGTGTTCCGTCATCACTAAATTAATTTCTATAGCTGATAAAAGTTGGATGGGCTATTAATCACGAGCACAGGAATAGTGAGTATCATGACCGTCACAAGTCCTGGGCGCCGTGGTGTGATAGTGTTCCATTATTCCTAGTATGGGAGCACAATCACTTGCGAACGTCGTGAGCACAGTGGACACTCCGGGCTCTCGGGACACTCGGTACACTCTACCCTCGCCAGATAACTGTTCCGTGTGAATAATTCACGAGGCTCTCGTCAATCTCCGGCAATCCTGAGAGGTGTCGTGAGAAGTGTCGACCGACACTTGACAGTATTAATGAATCGGTGCACCAACTATGTGCACGTGCGCCGATACCGAGATGTGTGATGGACAGCTAGTATGGACAGGTAGTGCGTTCGGTTACGAGGACGACTCATGTTAAAGCCGATGTATTCGAGTGCGAAAATTATTTATTCACGTACTAAGAAGCTCAACGGACTATATTGTTTATAGATATTCTAATTCATGACTGCATTGAGAAACCAGCTTGCAGCTTTTATTCGAGAAAAATCGATTGTCACGCCTAACATTTGTTTTTTTTTCTTCAAAATCATAGAAAAATAAATTCTATGAAACTAATAAAATGGTTTATCTTACAAAGACTTCTTTCATTCTGCATATAACATTTATTTTTTAACTTGTTGCAGGTATGTGCTGTTAAAACATCTGTCAAATAAGTCTAAGAAGGTAACTGTATCACATATTCTTTATTTACCTAGTAAAGTTGTTGAGACATATCCTACAGAGGTACAACTAGTTATTACTGTACCAACAAGACAGCGGAACATAAATGATTTACTACAAAATATATTCTTCGGGCACCTAATCAATACTAAACTCTGTTCCAAATGAAATACGGACTATTATTTATATTCATTTCGTAGCAATTTTGTAAAAGTGTTAGTTTAGGTGTTAGACATGTATCGGAACATGTTTTGTTGTAACAACTTTTGTTGTTTGATGCGTATTGTGTCAAACAAAAAGACAATCGTAGTTGGGAACTTGTCGAACAACGTTCCTGGCTTCGGACATGTTTATTATGGTAAAATATTCCAACTCTAACAACCAATTTGGTTTCATTTTGTTTATAAGGATGTATATGGTTATTGCTGTGAAAATGAGTTGAAACATCGACTGTACAACATAATTAAATATCCGCTTATTCTAATTAGTATTAAATGCTATTTTGACGACTCTATTGGTAGTATTTCATCGACTTTCAAGGTGTGACCCGTAAACACGCAAATCACTACTTATTAATGTGCCAAAAGCGTTGCTACGAATAATAACATAGTACACAATTGATTCTGACACAGAGAGAAATAGGAGTGGACCGCGAACATTGCCCTGGGGAACACCGCGCGCGCCGCCCGCGGTCCACCACTTTGTCGACTCGTTTTTCTCTGCACCTATTTATCACTTCCCACTTGCCGTAATAAGTTATACGTGTAAATTCTATTTACCATTTTTAGGTAGAAATTATATTGGTTTTATAGTCTATCATGTCAACCTCTACACGGGCGGGTATATCAAGTTGTCACTCCTTAAACGTAAAATTGTTATTAATGGACTAGTTCTTGGAAAACAGAAACTATACATTGAGAAATTTGTCCCGATATATAAAAAGCGTTGGTGTTTAGTGGGTAATATCTGTTATGGCAAGAATGGAGTAATTGCTATATTTTTACGACACAAATATGTCCAGTTCTTAGAACAAGTTCCATTCCGTACCTACCTGTGGTTTGTAATGAATAGTTCGAGTGCATGTTGCACGTTTTGCATACGTCAGTATTGAAGCGAATCCATATATCTGTAAGTAACAAAGACTGGTAGTGTTACTGTTTCCGACTCATAAAGTTTAGTGGCAGAGGCAGGAAGTGTACCTCCGCGAGGTGGGGGGCGGGGGGGTGAACGCACGCGGAATGAATGTACCGCTGAAAAGATTTCTACCGTCGCGTGCCTAGAAATACTAAAATGTTTTCAACAGCGCACATAATTTTGACCTTTACAACTTGAAACACCACTTATCTACTCAAAGTTCAAAGTTTGAAAGGTCAAGTTTGTACTGGGAAGTGTTTTGTTTTCATTTTCTTTCAATTAAACTACTTGTAATATAAGTATTAAAAGTTATAAGTATCTACAAATTAAGCTGCGTAGAATGACCTGTACATACTTAAGACCTGTAGTAACAGGTAATTCCGCATATATTGAGAGTCCCTGATTAAGTTAAGTAACAATTTGTCTTTGTGTAAGCTTTGTAGAACAAGACTGCTGATAAATTTTTGGTTTCAAGAGTTCTTCTCGGGCGCAGTAAAACCGCACAAAGCAACATTAAGCCAGCAACCTGTTGTAAAACTTTTATTCCCACTATAATGTCCGCGGTCGCAAATGTCATGCTGTCACTGGCCACTACTACTGCAATTTAATTCCGATCTTACCACCTTATCATAAAGTGGATTTTGTGTCACTGCTGCAGTCGTTTCGTTAGTCAGTGCGATATTTAGATAGTAATTGCTGACTTGAAAATTGTATTTCCGTGGAAAGGTTTACGCTTTCGACATACCTACAATTGAAGTACGCTTTTGTGTAGAATACATGATACATAGAAATATCGGAAAGCCAATATTTTGCGATCTAAGAATACTTCAATGTTATACTGTCGTCCTGCGCTGATGGCTGACTGCGGTCTTTGTGGACTCTTCGTCGAGAGCGTATGACATCCTTTTACATGGAAAATTGTGACACAGCTCGAGGACGACCAAATGTTATTTGAGAAGCTCTCGAAAACATTTGTTAAGAGTTTTTATGTACATTTCTGTAAATAAAACGTTAAACTTTGTAAAAGTTTTGTCGAAAAGGGACAGTAAATAGAATTTTGTTTGTATAATACTTAGGGGCGTGTTCAAGAGTTAGAGTTACGGGAGTTAAGTTGTTTCTCATACACAAGTTGATATTTTAACGGAGGGTACATGTTATTAGGTACTTCAAACGTATTAAACATCACATTTACTTTGGGAGAAGTAAAACAACTTTACAAAACATTTATCATCATCGTCGAAATAACAGCCCTAATATAAGCTGTTAAGGAAACAAGTACGCTAGTGTATTCATCGCGACGATGTTTGTGTGTGTGGGCGGAGGGTAACGAGCTCGTTACATTGATCTTCTGGTAACTCTTATCAATTCCTTATGATATACAAATACAAAATACCGAATGACAGGATATATACAGATGTACGATTATTTCTTTTTAGAATTAATTAGTATCTACCCTTGTTCTATAGATAGAAAACCGGATGAATACAGGTGGTATAGGTTTTCTATCTGCTCTATGAAGCACTTTTCTTTAACCATTGTAGTTTAAATACAGTTAACCTATAAGTCTTAGTCCCAATAGATTACAACGCAGGACATACAACTTAAGTAACATGAACCCAAACACTAGAAAGTCAAGCAACTTGTCCGAAAAAGGTTAGAACGTTAGAGGTTAATTGTGTTCGAAGAGTTCGCGCGGCTGACACCACACAGATAAGGAAACAGAAGGTACACCACTTAAAACAAGGGCTGTTACCAAGACAAGACGTTATTTAGCTTACTTTTATTCGATATTGCAAAAATATTATTAAAAATCGCTCGCAGTTATGTAGACTTAAAGGCGAGTATTTTTTAAAAGAAATCTCTTAGTGTAGGTTAATAAAAATATAGTGCTAAAACGTAAATACATTATTTTTGGTGTAACAACGTTTAAATGTATCAATAGCTGCGCTAACTTTCTGTTGCATGTTATTGTTGGGTAGGGTCCTGCCCACGGATGCGAAGGCGCACAGCGCGCGGCGTGCACGGCGTGGGCGTCGCACTTAGGCTAGGCGAGTATTGTTACAGCTTTGTTTAATTACATAGCCCTGATGTGTACGAGTCAAACGAAACCGATACTGATACCACGATGTTACTCAATTGTTAAGATCTTTGTTATGTGGGAAGATGAATGTTACGAGATATTATAACACTTAGAATCTGACATTCGTTTGATGATCATTTATGGAACGGATTACATAATACACTAAATGAACATTCACACAAAGGAAAAATGTGAAGTTTATTGTTTACTAAGACAACGTCCCAGGAAAAAGCTGTTCAAGTTTCATTTGTTTAATAAAAGAAGTTATCTCTCGTTGGCCACAGTTATTAACACGACGTTTTGAATAAATGTGTAATTAAAGCATGCTCAGTCCGCAGTCACGAGCTAATGAGTAAACTTGATGGCGGGCACGAGCCACGAGCTGCCGATAAAATGCCGCATCCATCCTAAATTAAAACACATTAAGCGACGCTCAGCTTCGTATGAAGCTATAAAGAAAATAATTAAATGAATAACTAATGTTAATACATGAAAAGTTTGTTAACTTTAGCCGTAAGTTTCAGTTATCTCTGGAATGGGCCACTGTAGACTCATTTGAAACGAATCGAGAATTGTGCGGTATTCCTTTGTGGGACTTTATCATCAATTTAAGGGATTTGTAATTATTATATATTCTGTTTTAAATTATGGTATATAATTTTATATCAAAGTAAGTATCCTTTATAACATTATTCGCATCACTGTCTCCATCAAAAGTCTACATCATCTTATAACCCATACACTTCCTAACATCGTCGGTAGAACACCCTTCATAAATGAAGTGTTCCTCCTCGGTAGCGCCGCGTCGCGTTGCGTGGGAACTCCGCAGCTGCACTCCCCATGTTTTTCTTCCATCCTGAGATCCCGCCACTGATATGATAAAGGAACAACGAGAGTAATATTAAGTAAATACCGCTCTCGCTTGTAATCCGCGGAGAGCCGCTCGGCATCGCGGCATCGCGGCTGGGTGAACATCGCCGGTGGCGGTTCTTATGTCACTTATGAGCGGGGGTTCGCGGCAATACTAAATCTGCTAACTGGAATTCGCCTCATCTGGGAATTAAATTGAGGCATTCAACACCGTTGCCTCGCTATATTACAACGACCTGAACATTTTTTTAAACATTTCATTTATGTTCTCGGTTCTCAGCGCTTCGAAGTCACGTCGATCCTTTATAGGTGTTTTAAGCCGAGTGTGGATGTGCCCGCGTGCATAACATACGTGCAATATATTTTAGTACATCATAAGCGGTATAAAAACCTTCATCTCAACGTCGTTACCGAGGGTTCCGCGGGAATGGGGCTCGTTCCCGTCTTATGAGATGATACCCTAAAATGATGTTCTTATTAAAGTTTTAGTGCACAATAGCTTCGATACTAGGAATTTTTTATACAATATACGTTCCATCCATCCATCAATATGTATATGTATAAAAATATGTATTGCTAAACAAATAGTTATTTCTCCATTTCACTAAAACATATTTTTCAGGTGTAAAACATATCACGTAGGTAACAGCAAAAGTTTAAACACTTCTAAAGTTTTTACGTCGTAATATGGTACGGAACCAGTTTTTCGGCATCTGTTTACTTCCCGCATCACGTTTAACTCCTCTTTTTAAATCTACGAATATTTTACATTGATATACGCGGCGCAGGTGGAGACTTTTCCTCATGTAGTCTAGCAAATGTATTCACCGCTATTTCAATGTATAGTATATGTGGTCTCTATGCGATCGTGATAAGGTTTGAAATCGGTTGCTAGGATTCGAATGAATGTAGTGAGAATCGGATAGTATGAAACAGTTAGTACGCATCGATGATTCCCTGTACCATGAATAAGTTAGCAGTTACCACCCTGTTTTTGGGGGGAGCGGAAACATTGTTTTTGTAAAGAAAATGTTGTGTACATAATACTCGTTCATTGACTTTTTGAGGAAATTGCAGCAACATTATACGAGCGCACGGAAATGACGTAATCAATATCCACTTCCGCTTTCTGCAGAAGCGTGAACATTTATATTGTCATCTGACACCTGCAGCACGGCGACGTATAGCGCTGTGCGGGCTCAATGTAACATGACAGGCAGGTAGAGGTACACGTGGAGACGAGGAAAGGAGATAAGTTGTCCAGTTCATTAATTTTCTCTTTGGAAATGCATAAGTATTTATTATTATTTTAGTCAAAGCCACATGAAATCTTTGTTTACTATTCACGAACGGCAACACACTGCAGTGTTCGGCAATATTTCCTTCGGGCAAACGTAAAAAAAGTAATTCAATTACAGTTTAGTCGGGTAAAGAGGTGTGAACACGCGATCAGTTAATTTCCACCGCAACACGCTAACACATAACCATACATTTAGCCTCGCTGCTTCACCATGCAGGTTACCTGCGAACGTTCCTATTGAAATTCCTCAAGTAATTGTTAGTGATGTAGCTACCGGCTCTACTTAGTCCACTGTTTGCAGTCGCGCCGTGAGTTGCAACTAAAGTTTCGCTTTAAGTCTGTAATCGCCATCCACACCTTGCACACGTAACTTCGTTCCATTGCTCCTTGAGATTGCTCGAGCACTCGCTTCTAACTTATAATAAAATGACAACACCAGTGTTTGTTTAATCTCATGTTAGCTTTAAAAGTTACTGTATTCGCATCGTGATACCCAATGCGCGATCCGGAGCCACTCGTGGATGTTTTCTCAGCAAATCAAACGTGCTCGGAGCTAAGCATGAGTGTGTGGAGTTGACGAGCGTTTTCCATCGGAATGTCTTGGTCGGTCGTGTTGTGTGCACTCGTGAGCTCGTCCATTGTACTGGCGGCCATTGTCAGCATAACGGTTGAATGGCGGGTGCTACGAATCAATATTTGTGTGTTTGCGGACGCACCCGCAACACTGTAAATAACTCGGACAAACGACAGGATGCGATTCGAATTACCTTTTAATCCGATGACAAACCGCCGCCAGTTAGAAATAACATTAAAAAGGCTCCGCGCGCATAAATTGTTTGCTTGGATTTAAATTTCCTATGTTCAAAGGTGAGGATGGTTCTAAAAAATAATACTGTTCATATTTATGTAGCTCTTGATGTGCTGTTATATTTCAGGAAACGTGTTGCTCGAAGATCAGTACCAAGTTTTTCTTTGATAAGTTTACAGAGTTATAATTTGTTCCGGTGTATCGCAAGGCTCGGCCTGCTCCTTTGTGCTCGCTTTGTGTCAGTGTCGGTCCCCGCGGACTAAACTTTCTCTATAAACGGCTCTTTTTACACTTTTTATGTTTATCTTGTGTTGTAAACTTTATATCAACTTACACCGGTTCGCACAATTTTCATTAAGTAAATCGTTGATGCATTAATAATAGTTCATTAGATATTTTCTTGAATCCTTTGTCCTTTTATAATGAAGCTATCCAATCATGAGAAGGTTCACAAGAGGTATGTAATTTATTTTTAAAGCAATGATTTTATTCGTCTTCATGAGCTCTAGTATTTGTACCAAACCCGACGAGAAGGATCCGTATAGAGCACTAAAACATGAACTGCGAAATTCTCTGAGCATGTATCGGTTGCGAACTTTCCAGTCGGCGCTCCGCGAGCTCGCCGGCCGCCGCGCGACTGTCGCAGATATTTTTACAACTTTTATTTGAGCATTGAGTACTGATGAGGTACTTTTAAGTATAGCGTTGTGTGTTATGCTATACAACATTGTTTTTTTCAAATCTTGGCTCAAAGCCATGGTTAAGGCAGATTTCTGAATCTGAATAGTCGAGGTAGGTAGTAAAGTTTTATGAGGAATTTAGTAGACAGATTAAATATTAAACTACTTTTCTACTTCAAAAAAGATGTATACGAATAATCCATTACCTTGATAATGAAACCTCTTGCAGACCGACATTTAAAAAATATGGATATTTAACTTTAACAGGAATATATATTCTCCAAGCAGCTATTTTCATTAATTGTAACAGTAATTACTTACCTGACAAAAACTCTCTAGAATATAATAGAAGATTGCGAAACAGAGATAAATTAATAATACCACAACCTCATAATGAAATGTACAAAAGGAACATGTATTTTACCAGTATAAAAATTTATAATCACTTGCCCTGTAAAATAAGATCAATCAAACTAAAAAGTTTTAAAAATTTAGTTAAAACACTTCTAATTGAACACTGTTTCTATGATTTAAAAGAATACATTGAAGCTAAATTATAAAAACTGAGATAATGAAAGATTATTGTAAGAAGACAATGCATTTTTTGTACTGTTTACTGTTTTAATGTAGTTTTACTAAAGTATGTAATAATTTAAGAAAGCTAAAATTGTATGTATACACTAAGCAGGGCTCGGATACCGGTATATTTTTCGAAACGGTTTCGTCTTAAATACCTAAAAACCAGTTTGTTTCGGTTACGTTCGAACGGAACGTTATAATAAGCGTTCCGTTCGAACAATAACATTGGAATTGTTCTCGGTTAATAAAACGTTTTTAACCGGTTTTTCTATTTTATTGGGTCCTTCGTTCGAAACAACGAAACTTCGACACGAAAATAAGAATATCACGATTTTAATTCAGTTGGTATTTGACGGCCGCTCGGCTAAGTTTCGTCGTTTCGTTAACGCAAGTAGACCCTATATCCACACTAATCCACACTAATATTATAAAGAGGAAAACTTTGTTTGTTTGTAATGAATAGGCTCAAAAACTACTGAACCGATTTTAAAAATTCTTTCACCATTCGAAAGCTACATTATCCACGAGTAACATAGGCTAAATTTTATTTTGGAAAAAAATAGGGTTCCGCAAGATATTTGGGTTTTTCGGACACAAGGTGTAAAAAATCAACCAGAAAAGTTACTTATTTTGCGTACGCGGCCTAAACTATAAAAGATAGAACCATAAAATGTTCTAATTAATTGTAGATCTTATAAATATCTACAAAAAAGTCCGCGACACACTATACCTATCTATGTCGAGTGAGGCACAACAACCATTTTTTTTAGGTTGAATTTTTTTTGGACTACATTTAAAAGCATTTATTTTACTCATGCTATAATCCTTAATGTTGAAATACTTAACAACATACAATTTCCTTCTGATCATAGACCACTGCGAGCAACACTACTACTAAGTCGCCCAATAAAGTGTAGAAAAAGCTTCGTAACACCACTTAATATTCCGAAAACAGAAGTCGAAATCAAAACATACATCGAAAATCTAAACATACATATGAAGGGCAAAGAAGCAGTCTCAAGCGACATCCAAACCTATTATAACTTCTTGGAAAAGGTCTTAACGGACAGTCTGATGTCAAAAAATAGAACCCAAAAAGAACGGCAAAAAATATTTAGTAAAGACACAGACCAACTAATAAAAAGACGCACTGAACTAATACGCACAAATAATAAAACAAAAGACATGAAAAATGAACTTAGCAGAATATATAAAGAAACCACTAAATCAATCAAGAGGGATTACAGAAACCACAGACAAGAAATCATTACAAGAAACATAAAAAACTTTAGAAGTGCCAAAAGAGCATACAAAGAATTAATAACACATAAAACTTGGATACAAAAACTGGAACAAAAGTCAACCGAAACAAAATCAAGAAAAGACATAATACACCTTGCAACTAATTTCTACAAGAATTTATACCAGAAGAGAAATAACCGTGACATTGAAATACAATCAAGAATCGGAGATGAAACTGATCAGGACCATGTTAAGCCATTTGAAGACGTAGAAATCTACAAACACATAAAACGGTTAAAATCTGAGAAGAGCCCTGGCTCAGATGGGCTATGTAATGAAGTTCTCAAAATAGGAGCACCTATTCTGATTCACTATCTGTTACATTTATATAATATGGTGTTGGAAACAGAAACTGTACCTGAACAATGGTGCACATCAGATATAATTTTGCTTTACAAAAAAGGTAACCCCTTGGACATAGGGAACTATAGACCCATTAGCCTACTAGCAAGCATATACAAATTGTTTTCATCTCTACTTCTAGAAAGATTATCACAGGATATTGATCAGCAGCAGCCAAGAGAGCAAGCAGGCTTCCGGTCGGGATTTAGCACAATGGACCATATACATACACTAGAACAAATTATTGAAAAATACCGAGAGTTTAACAGACCTCTGTATCTGGCCTTCATTGATTATAGCAAAGCCTTTGACAGCATCAGCCACTGCTCAATATGGAATGCACTACGATGTTCAAACATTAAACAAAAATATATTAACATCTTAAAATTTATATATGCAAACAGTACGAGTAAAGTAAAACTAGAAAACAGAGGAGAAGTTATAAGCATAGAAAGAGGAGTCAGACAGGGAGACCCTCTGTCACCGAAACTTTTCATCGCTGTGCTCGAAAATATATTTCGGAAATTAGACTGGTCAAACAAAGGAGTGCTAATTAACGGATGTTATATAAACCATCTAAGGTTTGCGGACGACATAGTCATAATTTCTGAAACCTTTAAAGATCTAGAAGAAATGATGAGATCCCTTGATGATGAAAGCTCTAGTATGGCTTAGAAATGAATGTAAACAAAACAAAGATAATGACTAACAGTCATAAAAGGTACATTGAAATAAAAGGAAACAACATAGAATACGTCAACAATTATATACACTCGAGAGCAATGAATCCGGGTCACTTAAAGAATGTTAAAAATCTCGGAAACTAAAAATGATAGGTTAATGCAATAAATTGTATTTAATAGACAACGTAATACTCCTTAAATGAAAGTAAAAAAAATATGAGTCACCATACATTTTATTAACACAAAATTACATAAAGAAAAAAACTGCTGATCTCTCCTTAAAACAAAAATAGGAAACATGAAATTTTTGAACTTTATTACGATTTTCTTGAATTTTAATACTTCGTATTGCCTCCTCGTGCTTCCATTACTGCGTTTACGCGGTTTGGCATGCTGTACACCAAGTTCCTTATACGATTTTGGGGAATATTCTGCCATTCCTCTGTGAGAGCAATTTTGAGCTCACGAAGCGTGATTGGGGGAGGGTTTCGTTGTTTTACGCATCTGCCTAGCTCGTCCCAAGCATGCTCGATCGGGTTGATATCCGGGCTGCGCGCTGGCCACTCCATACGAGTAATGTTCATCTCTTTAAGGTAGTCATTCACAATCCTACCTGTATGAGGTCGGGCATTGTCATGCATAAATATAGCATCCTCACCTAAATTGACCATAAATGGACCAACGTGATCATTGAGGATTTCTTCCACATATCTTTCGCTAGTTAAAGAGCCGTTTTCTATGATCACCAGCTCTGTGCGACTTTCAGAAGAAATTCCGGCCCACACAAGTACAGACCCACCACCGTAGGCTACTTTTTCTTCGATGCATGCTTGCTTGAATCTTTCCCCTGGTCTTCGATACACTCTGTGTCTTCCATCGTTCTTGTAGAGCATAAATTTTGATTCGTCGGAGAACATAAAAGTAGCCTACGGTGGTGGGTCTGTACTTGTGTGGGCCGGAATTTCTTCTGAAAGTCGCACAGAGCTGGTGATCATAGAAAACGGCTCTTTAACTAGCGAAAGATATGTGGAAGAAATCCTCAATGATCACGTTGGTCCATTTATGGTCAATTTAGGTGAGGATGCTATATTTATGCATGACAATGCCCGACCTCATACAGGTAGGATTGTGAATGACTACCTTAAAGAGATGAACATTACTCGTATGGAGTGGCCAGCGCGCAGCCCGGATATCAACCCGATCGAGCATGCTTGGGACGAGCTAGGCAGATGCGTAAAACAACGAAACCCTCCCCCAATCACGCTTCGTGAGCTCAAAATTGCTCTCACAGAGGAATGGCAGAATATTCCCCAAAATCGTATAAGGAACTTGGTGTACAGCATGCCAAACCGCGTAAACGCAGTAATGGAAGCACGAGGAGGCAATACGAAGTATTAAAATTCAAGAAAATCGTAATAAAGTTCAAAAATTTCATGTTTCCTATTTTTGTTTTAAGGAGAGATCAGCAGTTTTTTTCTTTATGTAATTTTGTGTTAATAAAATGTATGGTGACTCATATTTTTTTTACTTTCATTTAAGGAGTATTACATTGTCTATTAAATACAATTTATTGGATTAACCTATCATTTTTAGTTTCCGAGATTTTTAACATTCTTTAAGTGACCCGGATTCATTGCTCTCGAGTGTATATTTGGGAAAACAAGTATCATTTAACAAGTACAACAATGAAGAGGAAATAACAAGAAGAATCAACATAACATGGAAAAAATTTTGGTCACTGAAAGAAGTCCTAAAAGGAAACTACAGTCAGCATTTAAAAAAAGTTGTTTTCGATACATGTCTTTTACCATGCTTACTCTACGGCTGCCAAACCTGGATATTCACAAACAAAGTAAAACAACACATTAAATGGACTCAAACAGCAATGGAAAGGAGCATGCTAAAGATAAGAAAAATTCAAAAGATCAAGAATGTAACCATCAGGCAAAAAACTAAAATTACCGACGCTCTAATCCATGCACTCACTCTTAAATGGAAGTGGGCCGGGCACATCTCCCGATATACAGACAAAAGATGGACTATTGAAACAACACGATGGAAAGGCCCAATAGGAAAAAGAAATGTTGGCAGGCCAATGACACGGTGGGCTGATGATATCATTCAAGTAGCAGGAAAGGAATGGATGAATTCTGGCAAGGATAGGGAATTATGAAAAAAGATGGAGGAGGCCTTTACCCTAACAGGGATCCATATTTAAATCAAAAATAATTATAATTAAAGATAAAAATTTTACTAACATAATTTTAACAAACTTACTAACATTTTAAATGTAACTCAGAAATATGGAATTATTATAATCCTTATCAAAATAAATTATTTAATCACTAAGTAAAGTTTAAGTAGATAATATGTATTTTATCTTTGAATGATTAAAATTGGACGTTTGGTTTTGAAGTTATGGCGAAAAATTAGTAGGAATTGATTTACGAAAATAATGTTTTACGCATGGGCAACTTTACGTTGCCCTATCACGGGTCGGGGCTCCCGACCATAAGTATATTTTGTTACCTGAAAATAATTTAACGTCAAATGTTGTTTATAGAGAAGCTCTACAATAATCGGTCTTTTATCGGATCTTCAACCTGAAGATTGCCTAACTGATTCTGTATCGTTAGGTAAAGCTGAACCGGCTTCATTCAAAGTGTTGGGACTCAAATGGGATCCCTCAACTGATTCGTTTCTTTTTGAAGTTGTATCTTCACATCGGCCATGTACCAAACGGTCTATTCTTAGTGAACTCGCTAGAATCTTCGACCCGTTAGGATTCTTATCCCCCCTGACAATTCATGTTAAAAGCTTAATCCAAAAGCTTTGGATTATCGGTGCCGGGTGGGATGACGTTCCCCCTGACGAGGTCGTCAGTACATGGAAACAATATCAGGATCAACTTTCTCAGTTGCAACATCTAAAAATTTCGCGTAGAGTCACTCGTACTGATTCACAATCCTACGAGCTACACGGATTCTGCGACAGTTCGGAAACTGCATATGGCGCGGTCATTTATTTACGAGTAACAGACGTAGATAACAATTCTTACGTTCATTTCGTTTGTTCGAAAGCTCGCGTGGTACCATTAAAACGTACCTCATTGCCACGTCTAGAACTCTGCGCCGCAGTTTTGCTTTCAGATCTGTACAAATTCTTTACAGAAACTTATCGGTCTCGTAATCCTATTTCAGCTGTCTTTTTGTGGTCCGATTCCAGTGTTACACTCTCTGGGTTGCGTTCACCCTCATGTCGTTGGTCTACTTTCGTTGCTAATCGCGTGAGTCACATTCAAGAAATAACAGCTATTGAATATTGGCATCACGTGTCCTCTGCAGACAATCCTGCAGATGTTTGTTCGCGAGGCCAATTTCCAAGTGAACTTCTTCACAACTCGTTATGGTGGGCGGGGCCACGATGGTTTCCCGAGCCGCATGAGTCATGGCCATCTTGTATTGACAGCGTTGATAATGACGAGCAGAAAGTTGTTGAGGCCGAGACTCGTAAATCTCCTGTGTTAGTATCAACTGTGCATCCTCGGGAAAAAGATTTTTCAATTATCGATAACTTATTAAATCGTTTTTCATCGTTAGAAAAAATCAAAGCCGCAAAGCAACATTTGTATCGCATAGTCGGTGATCGGGTTCTAACAGTTGAAGAACTTACTACATTATTCGTACAAATCGAGGCGGTTTTAAATTTACGGCCCATGTGCCCTGTTAGTTCGGACCCTAATGACTTGTCAGCGTTAACACCGGGTCATTTCCTTACATTGGAGCCTTTGACCGCTGTCCCCGATGATGATTATTCCAACGTCAATATTCATCGTCTTCATCGGTGGCAGTTGTTGCAAGCTTTCCAACAAAGTTTATGGTCAAGATGGAAACACGAGTACTTAAATTCACTCACTCAACGCGCCAAATGGACCAAGAACTCAAGACCATTAGGGGTGGGCTCGCTTGTGATCATCAAGGATGACAATCGACCTCCTCTTGCATGGTCACTTGGTAGGGTTACTGATCTTCTTCCTGGCGCTGACGGAGAAGTTAGGGTTGCAATTCTTAAGACCGCTACTAGCAATTCTGTTAAGCGACTCGAAACTCTGTCCTCTACCTATAGAGAATTAACGTATTATTTAACTAAATATTATTAAGCATCGTAGGTTAGGTTGACTGGATTCGTAGTTCAGTAACTATTAAGGTTTAACGTTTTCTTCCTAACTTTTCTATTTATATTTCGTATTTTCGAAAATACCATAGGTATTTTGGTGGGCGGAATGTTTCGTCATCATACAAATTACTAAAATAAGAACGTTTAAATTTCACCACGGGCAACACACGATGTTCTTATCGATTTTCAGCAGTGGCAATCACAACTGTTTTGACAGTTGTAATACGTGCCGTACTCGTTATCCGATTGGTGCTACTGCTGCATCTGTCATGACGTCACTACCGTTAACGGACAAACCGCCCCCCCCCTATCGACAATCTTTTCTTACCATCTTGCACGCGCGCGCACTTCGCGATCTCTCTCAAGAAAAAACCCTTTAAACGCGTCAACTCGACCGATATTCTGCTGGAAATCCCTATTCCGAGCAGCTCGTGACCTTCAGCAATCAACTGTGGTCATCATCAGAAATCAATCATAGCGCAGGCGGATCATCGGCAGCAGAAATAGCAGACCAAGGTACGTGCACGTGTTTTAGTTTGTTACTGCTGCATTTACTTAAGAACATCGTTTGTGTGATCGTCCAGCCTCTTGGGCTGTCCCAGATGTGTAGTTACTCCTCGTTTCTATCGCGACTGCACAGTGTATCAAAAGATCCGAAGAAGAAGAAGACCGTAAATAGCTAGTATAATAAAATCTCCTATAGATTTTGTGACGGTGACGCCAAAAATTGTTAATTGTGTAAAACTTTAGGCGGGAATTTCTGTCGGTTGTCTCAAATAGTCTCAATTACCACGGCAGAGCACCAGCCCGCCTAGCATGCGCACCACGGCTATTCGTCGACGCTCGTCTCGCGATGTCAGTGCCGTGTGAGTGGGAAAGACATCACGCTGACGAGAGAAAAGTGTCGACAAAATTTTGTCGTGGTGCATATGCAAGAACACCATATTGCAAACTACCTAATTACTCGCAAGTCGCAACACACACAACCTTAATCAATGCGCGACCGCATCGGAATGAATAATTTATCGAAATTTAAACATACCCTACAGAACCCAACAAGTTCATGCTTTTCGCTGCACACTACATGCGGCTGTGTCCTGCGGAATAAACCGGTTTTTTAAAACTCTCTTTTTGTTCTCATTTCGTTTTCGTTCCGAACAAAATGTTGTTCAAAGAACCGTTGAAACCGTTTTAAAAACGTTATTTTAAATAACGGTTCCGAGCCCTGACACTAAGTGTTCTATTGCATGCCTATGTAGGTAAATTGTGCAGAGCTTCAAAACCTATATTAAGACCATACACTGTAACCACAATTAGTGCAATAAAGATTTATTATTATTATTATTCTTTATTGAACACAATTAAAGTTTCATAATTAAAATAATAAAGTAAAATAACAGTTTAATAACTTACGGAAAAAAACTTTGTTGTCGCTGGCCAACGGTGGCCAATGTGGTTGGTGGCCCGTTTGCGCGGAGCCAAAAGATATGTTTAAAACTGTTCCGTTTTATTTCCACTAAAGTTATGGACGTGTTAACTGTCGTGGCGCATGATTGGACGGCGCGGACGACGCCACGTCCCGACCAATTTCAAGAGTTATTGCCCCATCATAACTATTTATTTCTTATTGGTTGCCTCACCTTTAACAATAGTTTTATATTATACGCCGTATAAAAGTTTTATTGCCAGCCGAACAAGCACTTTTTAATACTAATGTAGAAGAACTTGAAAATTACATTTCTTGGCAGCCGTGGTGGCTAGCTATGAAGAAAAAGAATCATTTTAAAGAAATTGAACCGTGCCCAACCCACCAGAGATAATCAAACTCAGCGTTTAAAATAACAGTATTCTTGAAATGAAGCGAAGGGTTGTAAATAAGTAAGCGTTGTTGTGTAGTTATGAGCCGTCCGGAGTCGTATCGATTATAAAGGTCAAAGTAAATCCTCGGCTCTTACAAACCAGTTGCCCTCCAGAGGTCCATAAAGCGAGCAGGCGAGGGAAGTTAATAAGCCTAGAGCTCCCCCAGGTCCCGGCGGCGGCAGGTCCATGCTATTGTTATTGCTGCGAACGAAAGTGGCGTTAAGTATCCCACTCTGCTGTGCTCGCCAAGCAAAACAGCCTTGTTGTGATCGCTTAGACAAAGCATGGGTTTAGATGGTCTTTTTGGTTTAAATTAATCCAATTGTGTACACGACTATTACTACATAACAAATAATTTATTATTTACTTTAATTGCTTTTCTGTTCTCTCACTTATGCTAAGAATTCTTTACTTTCGCCATATTCAAGAAATCGTATTCCAAAAGTAGTACGATCTATTCCCTCTTCTGTTCGTTAACCTAAACTGTAAAATTTACGTTGATACTCCTCCTCATAGTAATTTGGATTTGTTTACAGAAAAATAGGATTTCTTTTCTAAAGACATCTATCAAAGCTTTTGTCATTATATTTTGGTCTCTACATTGCCATCACTTGCTCTATTGTTGCAGTAAAATAATATATGTGAGTTACCCACTCACTTAATACAATATTTATTGCCCACATAAAACTCATGGCGACGTAAACGCGATGACAGGTTTACACTCACAAATATTAAATAGATTGTTTTATTACCTGTTACCCTACGCAATTGTCATCGCAGAAGAAATCTAATCTCTCTTAATGATATTGCATTTTTATGTTCCAAGTTCCCAGCTTAAGTAATAGGGATTTGTAATGTTTGTGTGTGTAGGGAGGACACCGCGTCCGAGCCGCGACCCTCCGCTGATCGATCGGCTTTGATGCGTCCTCCCCAGCAGCGCGGCGCACCGATAGGGCCCATCAGTTTACGTCGGGCTCTCTAATTAGCACGGATTTATTCACAAATGGGATGTCGTTAAAGGGCCCATTAGGATGGTATTTGCGTGGGACCCGCAGACAATCTCAGCAGTGCAGCCGACCGAACAATCCATATAAACCATTTATGACTCACTCCGACCCAAGACTCTGAGTAGCAGCACTCACAGGTTAAGTGGCAGACAAAATCGAGAGTACAAGATAGATGGTACTTCTCATTAGAAGCAACGATTTTCATTACCCGTTAAATGTAATTAATCATGGAAGCTAATTGACCCCCGCCGAACATGCGTGCACTTGGTGCGTGGAAATAGCAGCAGTCACAGAAATAAATGAAGCACCACATAAAACTACTAATGTTTATGGCGGCCAGCGATAAACGTCAATCGCGACGTGATTGGGTATTCTTGGATAACAACATTTCGGTACTTTACTAGTGTTGTTGTGTTGCGGGATTTTTTAAGGGCTGATTGTTTATTGTCTTTTAACCCGAAGCTTAACTGAATGATCCATTCAACACAAATATTAATTCATAAGTTCAACAAAACTATGTAAATCACAGATTACAGAACCATATGACAGACTTGACAGGCCTGATGGTCTAGTGGTTAGTGACCCTGACTGCTATACCGGAAGTCGTGGGTTCGATTCCCACTCAGGACAAATCTTTGTGTGATGAGCACGATCATTTGTTCTGCCTGGGTGTAATTTATCTGTAATATGTATGTATTTAGAAATATATAAGTATGTTTGTCGGTTGTCTGGTTACCATAACACAAGCTCTGCTTAGCTTGGGATCAGATAACCGTGTGTGAGTTGTCCCGGAATATTATTATATTATTATTATGATATCTTCCGAATGGCATCTAATTTTATTTTATAAACTGGCAGTCCATACAGCGTAGATATTCTGAACTCCCAGCCAAAACTATAATGGCAGCACATTTGTATACGCATTACGTATTCGGTAAAACAATTCGAGAACTCACAACACATCGACCTGAGTTCAAAGGAACATTGAGTCGGGGAACATTCCGGGCACGGAACAGGCGGGCCCCGCACTGGCTCCGCTTTACAGACAATAAAACCGCCATAACCCTTCACCGCTATCAATTTTCTAATGCAGTTAACGTCAAAACTGCAGTGCAGTGCCGGCCAGTGTTTGCGTGTACAATGCCACCACAAGCACCGTATTTTTGGTCCACTTCTGAAGCTTATTGCGCCGCAGCTATAACTCTTCGAGTTTGTTCTGGCCTTGTGCTTTTGAAGGCATGTCAGGCAAATTGCTGGCGTAGCATTGTAAAGGTAGGTTTAGTGTTGATGACAGCGATAAATGTGGATAGGCTTTTAGCGTAACAAGACAGTCTCCAAATACCTAAGTGAACTTCTCTCTAGGGAGCATTATGTTTTGTCGCTTTATTTTAAGACTCGAAGACTACCTACTATACATTTGACTAAAATGTTACAAACATCAAAGGAGAAACGGGTAGGTATCTGTCTAACAGTATCTGACCACTTAGATCTGAAGCTATTTGAATTATAGTTTCCATAATGCGATCACAATGTCAGAACTAATCGTAAACTCCGGCGAACGTTTTAAAATCCTTCCGGAGGCCATTATGAATGTTATATGACGTCTGACTGTTGGGAAATTACTGTCTGTCAGTCAGTTGGAGCTAGTGTGCGGCGCCGCCAACTATTTATAGGGCCACGGTTAAGGCCCGGCAAATAATAGTCCGACAATCATAATCATAAATATGTTTACGCACGTGTGTAATACACCCGGTGTTTGAGAAAAGGGCGACGTTTAAACGATCCTACTTACTTATTGTGATTGATGGCGAATGACTAAAATTATATCAACTCTACATAACGTATAATTTGCGTAGCTCTAACAATATCTGTGCTTCTTTAAACGACCGACATTTTAGAGATAAGCTCACTATTTTTGGCGGCAATCGCAAACGTAGGCCACTGCCCTCGGCAATCAAAAGCAATATAATCCGCAACCCTATCTCTATTATTCGGATCCGGCCAAATCCTTTAACCGCTTATCGTTTAAAATAAAACAGCAATTTACCGCCGCTCGACGTATAGGGTCGGAACTGGACGGAAAAACGAAAAATCCCTATTATAAATTCAGGGTCCCAACATAGGGAAGAAGTTTTCCAATATAAGCGGGTCGTCAATACAAACTCGCGAGTTACAATAGGCCCTCGAGCATGTGTTATTGTCCATTACATATAAAATACTATCGGGAAACGATTTGGGAGTCCAGACGCTATCGGAGCCGCGCGGAGCCCTCGCCGCGTGCAGCTGAAACAAAGAAAAGTTTTACAACAGGACGGCGCGCGGCGCGGCGCGGCGCGGCGGCGCGGCGGTAGCCTCACGTACAACCGCTGTAGAACGGAAGTAGCGCTTGCTAAGCTGGTTTTTGTTTAAAATAATAATATAATTGATACAGATATATAGTTAAACATTATTTACATATTGTTGAGTACTTACATATCTTTACAAAATAAAATAGAAAAGCCGCTATCCTTTTGTCTTGGCTGATAATATATAAATTACTTTTATGATTCGTAATTTTAACGGACATCTAAACCTAATGAACTTTCTAAAAACATCGCACAGCTGTTACTTTCACGTCGACTGTACCAATCGTCGTGGAATCTACAATAGAATGTTGGTCACGAGCGCGGAGGGCGAGGAGTCCTCCGGGACGTGTCGGCTACTTCCCTCGCGTCACTCCTCGCGCGAGTGCCCTTCATTTCTCCACCTCCATTTACATACAGCTATCAAATCAAGATGACAACTTTTCTAACTTATGTAAAACTTTTCCCGGTTAGTCTCTAGTGACGTAAGTTGTGGATGCGTATCCTCTGATTTACTCATGTTAAATTGAAAATGGACTGGTCTCAGCACAAGTAACTACATTCTAAGCTTAATATAAACCGTTTTGTGTACTCGGTATAAAACTTAACAGAAGCAACTAGCGTAGGACTATAAGTAGGACGTAAACATCGCACTTACGAGTCCTTCTTCTGTTTGAAGATGTTGAGAAACCAGCGTTTTTTACTCACATGAATGATTCAGCGGTGACGTATTGTGAAGCGCTCAAAACCGTCGTGTTTTGAGTGCACTGCAGGGACGATGTAATTTTACGAGGGCGATACCTCACGACTCAGAATAATGAATTTTTCAACAGCTCCGTCAGATTTGCTGAGAACTTCGGATTGAGTGCCCAAACTGGACTCTTTACTGTTTCTCGTTTTGGTATTTTAATGGTTCAAACTGGTTTTTCAAATAAATAAAGTTAATCTTTGTAGTTCCAACCAATACACAAACTAAAAACATATATATATAATATACTGCAAGCATTCTTGATTCCGTATGCTTTTTAAAATTAAAACCATAAAATGTAATATTTATCAAGATCTATTCGTGTCATTCGCACTTTCACACAGATATTATTCATATATAGTCGTTGAAAATCGTAATCACCAGGCGCTCAGGCACTCAGGCTGGCCTGTAATTGAACACTATTTGAGTGCGCGAGTTAGCGTCTAACCTGTAATTCAGTCTATGTCTGGCTCCGTGCCTGCTGCGGAATCTTTAAATAGGCTCGTGTTAGCGATAATAACTGTTTTGTTATTGTTCTGCTCGCTATTAGTTCCCTACAACGAAGTTTAATTGTGTTGTCACTCAACACACGATTACTTTATTAACATTCGTGTAACTATTTCAGTACAGTTTTTTAATACAATTGCTTTGACTGTCTGAAAAATATGTTTTGAAAAAATAAACGAATTAGTTGCCTATTTATATATTTAACTTTGTACATTTTGCATCGAACACGACACTGATTACCGTGGTCGAGTTACTGACAGCTGCATTTTTTCATCAACATTGCTCGGGAGAATATAAAATAAAAATATGTAGGATATTAACTGAAAAAATCTATCTTAGAAGCTTTGTTTTATTTTTATTTGAAAACCTTACGTTTACAAAATATGTAAATGTATATGAAACTAATGTACAACAACAAATAACCTTGGTGTTGACATCGTCACTGAGTAGTCCCACGGCACTAAATAGTGGCACGCGCCATAACCCGGAGGACGCGGCCTGCAGTAAAAGGCTCGTAAACGGGAATCACCGTAGTGAGGCGTAGTGCCATCCGACACCGAGGCGGCGACGACTGTGCGACAGTTGTCACATTTGCATGGCGTGGTTTATTGGCGGCAATAATGTGGCGGCCGCGATTGATCCGCCATCGCGCCACTCGTACATAGTGTACATACTCACTGCTACACTACTACGGAATACGTACAACTATCGAAGTCACGGTTGCCTTGCGGAGTCTTATGCCGACGAGTGACCATATTTGATCTTTAACAACGTCATCATATATGGCAAACGAGCACAGTCATTTCACGTACATAATAGGTATGTGGGTTTTATAGCTAAAAAAGAATTGTAAATAAAGTTATTAATTTACGTATAAGTACTAAATTGTAACCAGAGTCTCAAAAAGGAATCTTTTTATTAATGTTAATTTTGCAGTCCTATATCCTAGTCCAATGTAGATATAGCAAAAAAATTAGTATTTCAACTATATATCACATTAGTTTAACTTGGATTATAATCGGTCGGTAGTCCACCATAATGATGTAAGTAAACAATGGGTTAAGGAGAACCAGTTGGTTTAAAATAAATGTTAAAAGATCATCAGGAATGCGAACAAAAATTGCGGAGAATGCAAAAAGCACACGTAACAAAGCACATCATTCGCTTTACTGATAAATTTTCTTTGAAAACCAAGCCAAGACATTCCTTCATCAGTTTCAATTTAGTTCAACAGACGAGCTCGGTATTCGCGGGCAAACACAATTGTATATTTACCTAGGGTTTATCTAATGAAGGTGAATTTACATCTATATTAGTGCGCAATGAGGTCTCCAGACGTAGAAGTGTTTTGTCGAGTCATCTATATGGAAATCTCTTATTACATTATGAACTGTTGAATCGACTCCACAAACTTAGATCTACTCCCTCTTCGTCAGAATATTGCTTATTCTGCTCCAATCTAAACATTTGCATTACTTGGTAATTTAACTGTTATTGTTAATCATGTTTTATCAGTTATCGCCTCGGTTACGGTCCACTTTGTGTTGGTTTCGTCATAAATAGCTGCTGTTCATTCATCATGAGGGTTGCTTATTTGCTTTTGATATTATATCTGTAATGTTTTCCACGCGGTTTGACAAGTTTGTAAGTATGAAGAAATCTCCGACCCACACGTGAACGTCCCACATTGTTTGTCGATCTCGTCTCGATAACGATGATCATAACTTCACATGTTTGTAGAGGACTGTGACAGCGTAACAAATCAAACTTTATTTCAATTACAACATAAAATGTATATTCTAAATTTGTGAATTTTTAATACTACGTTAAGTGGGTCATCGGTAGGCCCTATAAATCAACTATTAAGTTATGGGGAACTTAACATTTTTAAAGCCAAACATAGTTCGTTTTTAAGATATCATTATAATATAATACAAGTGGGAGGGCAAACAAATAAACGTCATTGTGAGGCGTTCAGAGTGAAGCCCACGAACGAGGATTGATATTAATTGTAAAAGTGGTTGACATGAACTTAGCTGGAGTAGCTTCGAAATATTATGAGACAAGCAATCGTACCAACCTCTTTGATCGCAATTGTATCTTTTGGCAATATTAGAAATAACGAATGGTTGTCAAGTGAACGTTGCACAAACTAAATAGGATCCACAATAAGCCACTTCTTATTGGAACAGCCGACGACGGCTATATTCAGAATAACTACGATCATTTACACACCATACTCGGCGCAAACTTTTAAGTGTAAATAAATCACTCCAAGTTAGGAGCAGTTGGTAGTTTTTGATTAAATCTACTTCCAAGTCCTGCCCCTTTACGGTATTATTACCTTCCCATGGACTTTATCAAAAGCTGTTGCTCGCGATAACATCTCCCCCGAAAGTGTTTGGAAACACGCTCTTTAAGTTCGAAAAAAACTGTGACACGCCGAAATAAGCATTGTCGATGACGCTCGCACTTACTTTTTGTAAAGAATCTGAAATTACATACGTCAACGCATTCAATGGGGCGTTTAAAAGCATTCCTGTTTGCGCCCCACGTGTTTGTGTAACTCCAAGTTATTCTCGTCTCCGCCGTGACAGATGGGGATCTAACGTGCCAATGTTATGCATAAAAAATGTGTGAAAAACTTTACTTAATCTTAATGTTTCTGCACTTAGGGTCGCCACACACGTTGCGTTTCGCTGTCAAACTTAGTTAGCTACGCTTTCACGAACATTCGCGTTTCTTGGTGCAGCGGAAGCGATAAATAAGCCAGTTTATTATCGTAAAATCTATGACAAGTAGTTCTGCTAAGTAATTGAATATTAAGGACTTGAGCACTATTAATATAAATGGGTTAATCTAATCGCCTTATAACATGGATAGTACGCATGTCTTACAAAGGTATATGCGTATTTACTGTGCGTATAGGTACTTATTCTGGACTCGACTCATAGTTTCCCCATCAACGCACATCACAATAATAAGTGGCATAAAGCGCGTGACGAAAATAAAGTTAGTCAGTGCAGACAGCCGGGTGTCGCGGAGTCGCGGCGCGTCAATCTGTCGCGCTAATTTACGACTTGTCGCCTCACGTGTATTTATGGAAAGCGATACCATGCGACCGTCCCCCACCGGTAGCCGCCGCGGTTGTGCCTTGCTATTCCAACTGACATTTTAATAAATTAGCTTCTTTAGGTTTAAGAGCACGCCCCTGCGTGGTGGTTCTATTAGTCACTCGCAGTTCAAATAACATTCTTATAATTCTGCATATCAAAGTTAATCGACTCTATCATTACTTTGAAATGAGATGAGAAAAATGATCGCGCATGTCATATAGCGGGAATGTCCCACATCATAAAATATGCGAACACATTTACAATTTGATTGAAATCGTCTGCCACCTCCCACAAATTGATCTTCCCCAAACGTGCGAGGAAAATAAAAATAATGCGTCGTTCCGACCCCATTTCTAATATAACTTTATAAACTCGATTTATACCGTAAATGGAGTCGAAGTGATGCAGTGATTGAAATGTGGAGCACATCAATTTGTGATTGACTGCGTCAGTTTGTTTTTGATTGATACACACAATAATGTCAACGCAACGTGGCCTTTTAAAATAATACGAAGGTTGTAATGTAAAATAGAACATAAAGTAAAGGTGTATTTTAGAAAATCCCTCGTGTTTTACAAGATCAGAGTAAATTGTACAGATTTAAAATTCGAGTACAAACATATATAGTCACTTCACTTACACGGTCGGGCGCGTCGCACACGGGCGCCGCCGGAGACCAGCGCTGATCACACTCGCGGCGCGACACCTGCCGCCCGACGACCGACGCGACGCCCGCATTTGCAGGCTGCAATGCAGGTACACATGCACATCACGCTGACAACTGCAACTTAAGCTGAGATACAGCTGAACCGATCAACTTGTTTTCTCCAATGCTGTTATCGATTGGCCTGCCATAAAATAAAGTTTTCCAATAGTACTTGACACTGATGGGATATGTAAGTATTTCAAACTGTAAAGATATTTACACAAAATGCGCAGTTAACTGCTCATAGAAACCTCTTAGGAAACTCGTAAACAATTTCGTCGAAATACCACAAAGCCAACTTTGCTCACTTGGCAATATGCTAAGCTTTGCACAAAACGTTACGTCTCGCAAAATATGACACTGGAAGTAATAACTTTGTATGAATTAGCCCTAAAATCTTTACGGCCACTTGACTGTCAAGCAGACTCTTGACGGTGCCTTGTTCAGACGGTACGTCCCTCCACTCGACTCGCACTAGTGTTTCAAATAAATTTCCTTGATTCATAGTACTGACAGATGTGGTATTGTGATTTTTAGTTATATCCTCACATAAACCGTCAAACGTTACACCCAATAATTGTTACACCAAACTGGAGACACCATTTAAGTAATTATATTCCCCACCAATGTCTATTTTTGGATAATAAAGTAATATTTCCTCAAATATTATTGAGATGAAAATTTTATGAGCTATTAAAATCGGGACTAATCAGACATTTTACTGTAGAAAAATCCGTTTTATGTGATAGTGAAATTTGCAGCCAACGTAAGGTATTGTCGCATAGTCAGCGTCGCGTGTCGTCCGCGCCTGTCGTTAAATTTTATCGCGCCTCTCCACACATCTGCGTCGCTCGTTACCGCGCCCGCGCCGCGACGCGCCGTGCCGCGTCAGGCCGCGTGCCGCGCCGTCTTGCTGACTGTTGGCAAGTGTCCACTACGCTTTATGGTTCGTATTGTTTGGAATAACTCAGTTTGTCTGCAGACACTTGATCGCCCTGGAAAACAACATTTATTAAATCTAATTGTTTTAGGATTTCGGACACATTCTTTAATTATTATTTTTTTTATTTGGCTTTTATTAAATATGGCTCGTGCAGAGAAGGCAGTCCTATACCTATTTGTTTTAATCGTTTAACATTTTCACCTTAGAATTATTATTTTGGAGTCGTGACAATCCGTTAACACCTAGTGTGGCATATTTAAACATTTGTTTTATCCTTAAGCATTATTCCTATAACTGTCGGTAGAAGGCAAACAAACAATAGTAATAAAAAGGGCTGTGACTACTGTGTGTTAGAGAGTGTTAGTTTGACTATCAAACATTAACGTGGACACAGGCGCGTGTCGCCAGTCCACTCGCGCGACACCCGACACCTGTACCTACATATCCTTATAAGTCGAGGACCGCTTCCAGATATTTATGTGTTACAGAATAAGGAGCAAAGGTGCACCCTGCGACATACTTGTACTACAACACTACATTTTATTTTGACAGCTTTATAATCTGGTTGTTCATACTAACCGTACCTGATCGTGACTATCCGATAGGAAATGTAACGAAAGACTTAACCGGTGATATGTTTGTATATTCAATAAACTTACGATTATGACGACTAAAATATCAAAAACTGTTTTATAACTTTTAGTATTTAGAGAAAATCATGATGTTTATGTAGTCTCCGCTCCAGTAAAAACGTTTTTGACACTGTTACAAACTCTACGTGAGTATCCCTCCAGTAAATTTTTCAGTAAAAGCTGATTTCCGCCGGGTCCTGTCTCATTCAGGCGCACGTCAAATGTTTTCAACTCTTTTCAAGTAAAGTATTGAGTATATTTTGCGCTACATTTCGGAGCGAACGCGGCGGCGGCGCGCGGCGGCGGCGTAGAGGTCGAGGTTCGAGTCCGCGCCGGATGCTGATAACGTCACAGTGAACTAACGTCGTCGCAAATCGCGCGCCGCCGCGCCTCATTCTGACAGATTTCACGCTTGGACATTTTAACTTGAGAAATTTTAAGTGGCTCGGAAATTCTTAGATCGAATTTTGTAAGATTTCATTTTATAATCTCCTTTTCTGCTCCGCGTAACATACCTAAAACTCTCTATCTGTCCGTTTAGTTATTCAGAATAAGAAAGTTCTCAGTTTTAGTTGGTTGTTAGTTCAAGCTATCGTTCCTTAAAACAAATGATTATTGCCCTTTTGTTTTTGTTGTTCTTTCCTTTCCAGTAGTCAACTTTTATGAAAATAGTGTCGTGGTGAGTTATTCGTTTATTAGGTATATAACAGCCTTCATAAAAATTTCATGGATTATCGAATCCTCCTTAAAATTATAATCCCCTTGTCTCCGATCCAGCATTTAGTTTCACTTTACATTTTATTAAATTAGGCCGCCCTATAAATTCAACTCGATCGTAATTAAAACAACCTAATTATACGTGAAAACAGTTGTTTATCAAGCCATCGTTCGTGTTCTGTGTTCCCTCCGCCATACTCCTCGTAACCCTAAATGAAGACCGACACAATTCGTTCGTTTCATTCATTCACTTGAACGCGATACCTATGATTTACTCGTCATAACTGAGCTCTTTGATCAAATGCCCGTTTCGTTTAGTCTCTCCCCGCGCCCCGCGCCCTCCGCGCTTTCGGGATGATATTTTAACGCTCCCAGGACGTATTAATCCTTGTTAAGTCCGATAAATTATTCAGTTTAGTAGAGCGCCAGGTTGAGCAACAACGTCTCCGGGGATACAAGCACCAACTTCGTAACTTTTTAGCTCTTTTGTTCATTTAATGCCACTTAATTTCTTCGCCTTTGAGATCCTTCTGATTTGCATGTTGCAAATATATTTTGAGAAACATGAAATATTACTTTGGTAAGAAAGTGTCAGATCTGAGTGCTGAGAGAGTTCGGTTAATGCGAAAGTTTATCGCAAAGCGGGCTAGCGTCGCGGCGGTGGTGGCGGCGCGCACTCTCGCCAACACTCACTATTCTTAAATAACGTCTTTGTATTAAGCTCCTCGTCGAGGTAATTTAATTTATAAGTCATCTTAATGATGTTTTTTTTTCATTTAACACCAACTAAACCGAGATAGATATATTAAAATTATCATTAGAAATAACAATCAAGATATAGATAACCTGAGTTATCCTCCTTGTCAGGTTGTATTATTTACTACAAATCAATAGTTAGAGAAAAAAAAATGTTTTATGTTATAATTCTTTTTCTTTTTTTTTCACATTTTTGTAATCAGATATCGATACCTAACAATACCTTCACGGATCGGACAGGGTTTTCCTAACACCCTGTATAGCTATGTTTTTAAAAATAAAAAAAAAATGTAAAATGTCGAAGTCACTTAATGCAACAGTAATTAAATTTGTTTCACTTTAACGGGAACCTGTCGCGAGTCAGAGTCCCGCGTCGGGTCCGTCACGTCGCCGTCACGCAACCGTCACGCAGCCGTCGCGTGCCGGAGTCGTGTCGCCGCGCGCCATTAGCGAGATTGCGGCTCTGAATGAGCGCATCACATTGCTGCTGAATCTGTTGACACGGATGCGTTACCACAGCATATAGTGTACGCTGAAGCCACTCGTTACCGTCATATGCGGAGCTCGGTTACATACAGAACATAAAAATTAAAAACTTGTGTGAATTATTGTAAAACCTGCCTCTCAGCGCCAATGCCACCAGTAAATAGGATATATTTTCAAGGCCATAATTCGTTTAGCTATGATAATGAAGTTCTATTAACAATTCTTGTGTGTGTGTTCAAAACTTGTGTTAGTACATTTAACTTAAGCTGTTACCAGCGTTACTAGAACATTATTTTAAAGTGAGGTGAATACGGCAAGGTAACTAATGTTTTTTGAGCTTTACCTTATTTTCACCAGTATCACGGATACAGTTACATCTCACACACAAATCTCTCACATGCAAACAGCCAGATTGACACCCAGACCCAGACAAATATTTGACCGGAGCGGGAAACGAACTTGCGACTAAGTAAACAAAATGAGATTCACGTTTATATCCCGGGGAGGACACAGCGTCTTGTAAATAATGACCTACTTAGTCGAGGATATCGTCTAGTGGATCGTATAGGTATAAATAAACATAAAACACTAATACCAAAGCTAACAACAATTATTTCAATACCTATAAAAATATAGCCTTACATAAAGAACAATATATTAAACTCGAGAGCAATGAATCCGGGTCACTTAAAGAATCCTAAAAATCTCGGAAACTAAAAATGCTAGGTTAATGCAATAAATTGTATTTAATAGACAATGTAATACTCCTTAAATGAAGGTATTAAAACTTCTTAGTTATTGTAAAGTTATATCATAAAAAACTCAAATTTGAAAAAGGGCCACTTTCGAAGATGGAACTACGAAATTACAGCATTTGGTTTTGCTTTTGTTTGTAATCTGTCATTTATGTGGGTACATAAACTATGTTGATAGTGCTCTATATTCATTATTCAAGCTGAAATTATGTCGCTTACGCCTGAAGAATGCACCAGAATACTTACAATGCTGGAAACCGGCCGGAGTCAGCGCGATACAGCCAGGACTGTCGGTGTGTCGCTGTCAACAGTACAAAGAGTTCTCCGACGTTACGAAGAAACTGGTTCTAACCTACGCAGACCAGGAACGGGCAGAACCAGGTGTACCACAGCACGAGAAGACCGATACTTGGTGAACACCATGCTTCGAAATCGCTTTCTCACAGGAACTGAACTCACAAATCAGTTTCGACGCCTCGGAGGAAGTAACCCAAGTGCATGGACAGTAAGACGTCGGCTTGCTGAATCTAACTTAAAACCCCTTAGACCTGCAAACGGCCCTAAACTGGAGCGTGGGCATCGTATTTCAAGACTAAGATATGCCCAGAGCCACGTAAATTGGAGTATTGAAGATTGGTCAAAAGTTATGTTCTCCGACGAATCAAAATTTATGCTCTACAAGCACGATGGAAGACACAGAGTGTATCGAAGACCAGGGGAAAGATTCAAGCAAGCATGCATCGAAGAAAAAGTAGCCTACGGTGGTGGGTCTGTACTTGTGTGGGCCGGAATTTCTTCTGAAAGTCGCACAGAGCTGGTGATCATAGAAAACGGCTCTTTAACTAGCGAAAGATATGTGGAAGAAATCCTCAATGATCACGTTGGTCCATTTATGGTCAATTTAGGTGAGGATGCTATATTTATGCATGACAATGCCCGACCTCATACAGGTAGGATTGTGAATGACTACCTTCAAGAGATGAACATTACTCGTATGGAGTGGCCAGCGCGCAGCCCGGATATCAACCCGATCGAGCATGCTTGGGACGAGCTAGGCAGATGCGTAAAACTACGAAACCCTCCCCCAATCACGCTTCGTGAGCTCAAAATTGCTCTCACAGAGGAATGGGAGAATATTCCCCAAAATCGTATAAGGAACTTGGTGTACAGCATGCCAAACCGCGTAAACGCAGTAATGGAAGCACGAGGAGGCAATACGAAGTATTAAAATTCAAGAAAATCGTAATAAAGTTCAAAAATTTCATGTTTCCTATTTTTGTTTTAAGGAGAGATCAGCAGTTTTTTTCTTTATGTAATTTTGTGTTAATAAAATGTATGGTGACTCATATTCTTTTTACTTTCATTTAAGGAGTATTACATTGTCTATTAAATACAATTTATTGCATTAACCTATCATTTTTAGTTTCCGAGATTTTTAACATTCTTTAAGTGACCCGGATTCATTGCTCTCGAGTGTATATGTATCTATCACGCAAGTTACACACGATTATCAAAATGGTAACACAAACGAAACACACCACCTACACAACAGATCAGTCTCGTTGCAGCTACCGCGCTAACCCACTTCCCCACTTCCCCAGTAGCCTCCACAAAAACTCGCACAATGGCTGCAAGTTTGAAACTAACACAGAAACTGGATGATCGGTAATAAAGCTAATGGCGCTCCCGCCTTGTTTTGTAACGCAATAAACCTGGCGGCCGGGCGGCGGCCCCGCTCCGCCCCGCCGTGAATATCTTAGCATATTGTAGGCTAATGCTGTTATGGAATTATCGCGCTGCTGCACCACGAGCTCTAGTGGCTTCAGAGACAATCAAATTCAAAGATGAAATATTCAGTCTGCCGAGTTGCACAAATCAATCAGATGTCATGAAACTCTGGTATACGTATGTGCACGAGCTTTTACCACTTTGTGAGGAAGAAAGATCTTTCGAATTTTGTACCTGAGATAATCATTGTGGTCCTTTCAAAAAATCTTTAATCTGAATAAATGATTTAATGCGACAGAAACTTCCCACGTCCTTATTGTGCGCCATGTAGAATATAATGGTTCATATTCAATAGAAAATAGCTTCCGATAATCGTGCTACTTGGTTGCCCTAGCAAACACACAATTATGAAACGAAATTTCTTCCCCAAGAATTCTTGCAGAAGTAATAAAAACATGATGCAACGGCGCATTAGCCGTTGATGCTAACAAACAACAAGCGGAGTCCGGCAACATCTGCATCAGAGATCACCTCTTGTTAAACTAACTTTAGTATTTCGTTATTTCTCGAACGGAATGTTTTGTATTCGCTGTTCGCTGCTCACCGAAGAAAACTAATTAACAAAACTTTATTACCGAGAGTTTATTTAGCTGAGCTCAGTGTCCTCGCAAACAAAGGTCCAACAAGCGGTCCACGCTCCGATTGTACCCAAACCTTACTAAGAAAATTCCCCAAGCTTAAAGTCGGGATCTAAGTGTTTACTCAGCGCAGGACAGGTGCAGAAGCTCTCTACTTCGAACCACTTTCTCTCTTACAGATACTTACTGCAACAGATTTTTAAACATTTCTAGTAAACGGTAGAAATGAAAAGAATATATCTTAAAACAGTTGAACTAAGTCGTCTACGACAACACAGTACGATGACCTGTTTTCCTCCTTCAACACCGGAGAGGGTGTTATTGCGTGAGCCCCGCGCGTACCTCTTAGCCTTCCTATCGTTCGAGCAGTCAGTTGGATAACGAGGCGTTTATACACTCGGCACCAAACCCGTACATCTCCCGTGCAAAACACTAAATACCTCTTAAACTAACCCATTATAAATTCAATTACGGGTTCAAGACGTAGACAATTTGCGGAGCGGGTGTGCGAGGGGGCGCGGGGAGAGTGCGCGGGGGAGGGGGGCGTAACTAAACATATTGCGGGCCACTCGGGGTCTAAGTCAGGGTAATCCGACCCGCTGCTCCTTTATTGTAAGGATATAACTAAGCTACTGATACTATGAACTTCCGAATTAACGTCCCACACCATATGTACTTCGTTGCATTAATATACTATATTAACAAAAGCTTATATCTGTACTGTTTACTCAGTAATAGATTCAGTATCGCAATATGTAGCTAGAAAAATTACAGGTTTGCGTGTTTAACTAATACGTTTGTGACTCACGTCCACGTGAATGGAGTGTAAGTTCCAGCGTGAATCATAGTACACATCATAACACGCAGGTTCTAGGAAGTGTTTGTACACAAACGTGTAAAGGCATGTTTGACTAATACCAATCAATGAATAGGAAAAACTAAGCATGTACCAATATTGAACAACGGGACACGCTTCACTATTGGTCAGGAGAGAAAGTAACAATATTAGTAAAAGAGGTGTAAACCAATATAGAATTACAGGGAATGTGCCAATATGAGTTGTCTGTTCAGAATCTAACAGAAAAATATAAAAGCAACAAAGTAACTACAAGTGCATTGTTTATTTGTTACTAGATACTTGATTTTTATCATCTTCATAACAGGATTGATCATAACTCCTCGAATATCTGTGGAAAGGTTCTATCTACAAAATATATATGAACGCACCTCAATTTCTTGCAGGCTCAAGTTCGCAGTTAGTGTGTCGGTCAGCGCTAAGATTTCGGCGGTGCCTTTGTGCGGGCCTGATAAAGGCATGAGCCGAACATCAGCCGGCGGCCGTGTCATTCGTATTATTACAGTAGCGCCATTGTCACAACCACGGCATACACTGCCTCAATACGCGATATGTTTGTAAACTGCGGCCGATGAACGTTACAGGCGATTGTTTATGATTAGGTCTAACGTTTAAGATAGTAGGTACATATTTTGGTCAAGAAGCTTTCATCATTGTCAATGCACTACAGGCATTAAAATTTAAAAAATAAACCCTAGTTCTGAAAACTAAGTACTTTTAACTACCAGGTAGCAAAAAACTTAGCGGCGACTTCAATTTGAGTATTCTTAAGTGTAATTATTTGATTATAACAAGATCAAGCAGATCTTTGAAGTCCCCCTAATAGTTCGATATGTAGAGGTGTACGTGTGTCCCGTATCGGTCCTCTGTTTAATCTGCGGTGTAGTGACAGTTGACGCGCGCGTGTTGTAACAGGCGGGGCTTACCGCACCACCAGCCTTTGTTGCCGGTACTTACAATGAGAGCAGATCCCGCAGCCCACAGCCTCACACTATCTGATGAGTGTTAGCCTTGCCGGATACATACGTAAAATTAGTCTAGAACAATTTTCTTGCTCTTACTTTGAATTTGTAATACCCTATGTAAACTTTTGTGATTTTGTTTTATTTACATAGTTGTTCACACTTATTTAAACAAAAGATGTAAATACAAAGTCTAAAAGGTTTTAACAACTTGACGTACTAAACAAAGCGTAGAGCCGTAGAGCTATGTTTGCGCTGTGAATATTGATTCCAATGTTTTCTTTACATAACAACAAAGTGTTGCTGACTTAATCTTCGGGAGCTGCATCTTAAGCCTCGTGTTTATTTGTTCTGCAAACGTATGCTGGGAATGTTTTGTTAGTGGCACAATGTGACAGTGTCTCGCGCCAGTGGCTCGCGCCAGTGCTGCAGTGTGGCCGGATTACCCGGGTAAAGCGCCATTGACCGGCCACACACTACTCGGCTAATGCCATTGTGTCGCGGACCCGCTTCACTGTGCCGTATTGTTTGTTGCGGACGAGGAACGTTGACGTGCAGTGCGCCGCGACACCACTCACTTAGTTCCTGTGCGGCTGTGCCTAAACATGTTGTTGTGTACTTCACCACTACCATGATACGACACGACGTCCGAGGTATGTTTCAGATGTCTTGTGATACAATGATTATATTGTGAAAATAATCTTCTATGTAAACGACGACCTCTAGAGTGAAGACACTGTGGTGTATCAAATTTTTACTAATGTTATAACCTTTTTAAATAGTACGAATGTGTTACATGTACCTACTACAACAATAAGTTTATATGTACCGTTTAGTAAGTGGCAGAATGACGTCAGAAGCAGTTGTAGCGACACCAGTAAGGATTAACTGGCTAATCCGCACCGGACCTCGCCTACACCACACTTCCGAGCAGTAGACGGGCGCAGAAGGGCCACTAAATATATAACATACTACAATTTCAAAGTACACAAAGTACTTAATCCGGAACCTTAAGAAAGACCTATTTACAACATGAAAATTTGGGTCACATCAGGAGAAAACGTTAGAATATAAAATCATATTCCCTCGGTACGTCAAGTAAAACTTAGTACAAAGTCTTCAAAGCGTATGTTAGAACAGCTATTACGTAACTTTCAAGTGATCTCAGGAGAAAAGCTCAAAGATGTCGTTTGTATGGACAATCTGAGTATATGTGACGGGCCTGTTGGTCTAGTGGTTAGTGACTCTGACTGCTATACCGGAGGTCGTGGGTTCGATTCCCGCCCAGGACAAATGTTGTGTGATGAGCATGATCATTTGTTCTGGTGTCTGGGTGTAATTTATCTATAAAATGTATGTATTTAAAAATATATAAGTAAGTTTATCAGTTGTCTGGTTACCATAACACAAGCTCTGCTTAGCTTGGGATCAGATAACCGCGTGTGAGTTGTCCCAGGATATTATTATTTATTATATAAACGCAAAAGTTAATGCAGTAAGTAGCGGCGGCGCTTAAAGAACTATTATTTTTATTCATACTAATTTAAACTGAGATCTTTCGCAAAATGAAATTATTTCTGTCTAAGCTTTGGTTTTCCCAGCTTGCTTGAATGTACCTTCTGCAGCCATGTTGTCGTGTGACAAGTGCACCATTCCAGCGCTCATTGTGCGTCGCTGCTACAATTGCGTTTCGCCTCATTGTTGACCATGTGAGACTTTAATGTGGAGCTGTATGTTTGTGTATGTTTTGTGTAGCGGCTGGGGATTACTGTAAAACCACGACTTAAAATACCTTCACTTTAAAGGTACTGAAAGTACTGGCTCTTAATTCAATTCATTCATCTCCATCTGGCACTATAATACAAAAGATGCGATAGCGATATTTAGTGTCAACCAGTCAGATGTTACAAAAAATGAAGTAAATCTCCAACGTTGACATTAATTGCTTTCAGTGTCTGCGTTTTGTAAAATGAGATTTCAAATTACAGAGACATCAGCATAACGAGACAGATAAAGTCCGGGCTGAACGTAAAGCGGTGGCATACGGCGCGCTTGTCAATTAGACGTGCGCCTAGTCAGGGCATTGTTCTAGTAGCCGTGACGTTCGCCCACGCGCTGACCGCTCGCGGATATGCGCGCCTGGTACCTGCGCCCGAACAACAATGTCATATGGAACAGATGTTTCATATTTTCATATTCATAACCACCAAATAAATAAACGTCAGTTTTAGAATTTAATATTTTTTATATTTATAATAGGGTAAACTATCCAATCGTTGGCACCTACCCTATTATTGGCATTTCACTATTTAATCTTTTTTTGGTTACTTGGAACAATTCATGACAGGTCCCCCGACTGCAAATATTTGACTTGTTTTTATTTTTTTTTGACATGGCAGGCGTGTTTTTTATTTTTTTTTATTATATTTTTTTTATTTAATACCTTTTAGTGAACAACAAAAAAACATGACACAACACAAAAATTAAAAAAAAATTGTTCGGAACCCTTTGCAGGCGATTTCGACTCACACTTGACCATTTTTTAATGTCCACATAGCCTATGTCACTTGGGATAACTCAAAGCTTCTAATGATACCACAAACATTGAAATCGGTCAAGCCTTTTAGAAGTTATGGTGGAATAAAGAAACTCACAAACATACATAAATACATACATACATACATGAACCCTGAAAACATAACACTCCTTTTTGGGCAGTCGTGTAAAAAATAAGAAATGTCTAATCTATAAACAATGTTTACTAAACGAAAGATTTAGTAAAAAAAAGTACCTCTTATTTATAACAACATTCCAACTATCATTGAATTCAATATGGCTTCATAATCTGTAAGTAAAGAACTGCTGTAACCGAAACCGCTATTTTTTTTAAGTTTTGTAAGTACATTTTTAAAGAGTCTGTATGAACTTAAATTCTATTAATTAACATGTAAAGTGTTATGTTTTTATAGTAAAATATGTTTACCAAAGCGTTTTATAGACATGTTTCTGCATGCTAGACATGTTTATACACAGAGATGGGATGATGAGAAAGTATGCCAATATTTGGAGAATACACCAAAGTTTGAAAATAATTTTTTAATTTTTTTTCTTGCATCCCTGTTCTTATTTCACCGTGAGAAATTAATACTAGATTAGCTGTGGAGTATCTAAGTTAAAAAATAATTATCAAAGTCCTATTAGGTTACACAAAAAAGACACTTCTTACACACTAACGCCTTAAAGTGTCAATAATTAGGTAGTTTACTACATATACCTACATAGAAACAACACAAGACATTATTAACAAATAACACCTTAAATATCGTATTATCTGACAAAATATGTCATTATTTTAATGACATTTGTAATAATTATTTATCATCCAAGTTTACATAGTAGAAGGACCTTGACGAAAAGAAAATCTTATTTTTATGATTATATTCTAAACATTAATCATATTTTTACCGTTGTAAGAATTTTGTCGATTCATATTAATAAATATTTATCCAACAGATTATCAGACCGATACCAAAACGAATTAGCACACAGTCAGCAGCCAAACACAACGGCACAGCCACACAAAGCGAGTTCTATTAAGTTTCACACGCTGCAGGAACGCGTAAATAGAGCAGTTTAGTTCTGCGACTAGCGTATAATAGCTGCCGTATTCCACACAACTTATGCGTTCATACTACATGATGCATTATATGGTTGGTTACCTGCAGCACTCCGCTCACTAAACTTTCGTAGCTCACAATTTGCACAGTATATTATAATATGAAGTGAGTTTCACCTTAGTTATCCAGTTAAACCATGAATCCTGGCGTGATAGCAGTAGCCTGTGGTAAATCAATCGCCTCGTTGATGTGTTTCCGAGAATCGCGCTCGTAATAGGATAGATGCGAAATCCGAGACCTTGCTGTTACATTGAATGTCTTAAGTCCTCGGGAGTGGATGTCTTATAAGTGCTGCATGATAAAAGCTCTCATATTATATCAAGCCTTTGGATTAGTCGCAATGAATATTATACCATGTAATTTTTGCATAGTTATTTTTCATTTTCTTGTTTAATAATTCAATTATGCCTTTGAACCTTAACAGCTTTCTAAATGCAACTCTTTTGAAGTAATAAATATGTAATACATATCTATCCTGGTTACAACCACAATACTACGGAATAGTTTATTAATTTATTTGGTTCACTAACAATGTTAACTCTGATTTCATGATAAATGTAGCCACTAACATATACTCTACTTATATAAAGGTGTACACTACATGCAATAAATGTTCACGACTTCTCCTTTCGTGGGGTCTGCTGGCGTATAAGTGGCACCTTTGTACATTGTTTATAAATACAATATTGCATTTCTTAATATAAGGTGTGTAAATACAATATTAAATAAAAAAAACAATAACATTAAAACTGCGTAGCACACCTACGTCGTTTTTTTTTAAATATACAAAGGCTGCGGTAACATATTTCAACCTCCACAATGATAAATAGTCACGTATACTATAGGACTAACAAATGCTATTTACATCTTCATAAAAAAATAATGATTATTTTTTCTTAAAAAGTCAATTGTCGACATCCTCGTGCAAACGTACTTGTGTAAAATTTCAGCACTGTAGTTGTTCCCCGGAAGGTGTCGAGCACTTGTGTACTCACCGAGCAGGTAACACCGCACTACTCGCACTACACTCCAGACCAGCTCGAGTGGCCGCCGAGCTCCCTGTAATGTTATCTTAATACACTCCGAGGAAAGCGAGCAACGTTTCATTCTACTTCAGATACGAATTTCTAATGTTATCTTGAACTACTTAAGCGATCGAAGCGGTGGATAGCTGTCCGGGCTTATTGCAAGAATTCATATTTACAATATTTATGTCATTTATGGCCAAAACTGTTAATTACTGTCAGGAAGGATGCAAATTCAGATTATTATTTCAACATAAATGTTGAGTATCTACAAAAAAAACTTAACAACAATATTGTATGAAAAGTATGGATCTCTTAAAGGATAAGAGTAACACGATATCAGGTGATTACCTTCCCACACGTGCGAGCATCCGCAAAGTAGGTTACTATGAACTAACGCACATCCGTTGCCATGGCAACGCGGGCCCACTGCCGCCGAGTCTACTCAAAACGTCCGGCTCTTCCTGTATCGCTATTATAGTATTTTTCTATAGAATTTACTGAAAGCGTAAATGAATATAACATAAACCAGCCATTTTTTTCATTGTATAGTATGTAAGAAAACTTCATCAGTCTTTATAAAAATGTTGTTTCCCTTGAGAATTAAATGTACTTGGAATTGTATTTAGTTACACTCCCTGACTGGAGTTGTCAACTTGATTAAGAACCTTCCTCATTATTAACCTTCATTCATCTCTGCGCCTTTCTTCGGACTCGGCCATTGTCCGTAATTCGCCGGTAGCCTGACTTTCTTATAATTAATTCATGACATTCTCTACGTATATCAGTCAGAGCTGCGGCGCTCTGCTTCCGGGCAACTAGGTCAAGGCGGCTCCTGACCACACGACTGCATTCATTTTCATTTCATTGTAAGCGGATTAGCTTTGATCGAGCATACTAAGTCGTAAATTATAATAAGTACTTATAAATTATTTATACTGAGTGGTGGTGTATGGTATTGTTCACATCTCAAGATGTTCGATGGTACTTAAGGTGTATTGAAGCCATAAATAATAAAACATCAGCAGTACATTTATCAAATTGATTTATGGCAAAGAATGGAGGAGAACTTGTAATGAGGGCTCGCTGAAAGACGAACATCTGCAGAGCCTTGAGCATTTACTTACGTATACGTACGTATGTAATATATACTTATTTACTATGCAGGCAATATTACTTTGATACAATCGTTCACATTCTACAAATTATAAACAGTAAACACGTAGACATAAGTATCTACCAATTTCATACTAGAAATATAACGTATTGGACGAATTAGGTGTGCTTAAGAATTCTCTATTCATCTGAGAATATGTAGGTCTGTATTCGCGACGGCCCGCGCCGACCGCCTTATCTTCCCTCAAAGAGCGACTTCATTACTCAACACCCGAGCTTTCCCGCTTATCCTCTCTTTTATTACCTCACAATTACCTCCATCCCTGTCCTCCCCCAATCCGCAGCGTATTTGTATCTCGCTCTGCGTTCATCAGTAATGAATGGGTATTAGTGTATGTTATTATTGACCGTCTTTTTGTCCCCATCTCTTAATCGTCGCGAGCATTGTCTCCGTCGCCATAATGGTTGGTGCCTGCGTCTGCTACTTATCACTGTAATGTAATACTGTTTTGTTCAAACGTAATATTATTATTATTAACACTGTTTGTTCTAAATCTACGCAGTGAAGAAGACGGACGCAAGAGGTTATTGTCCCGAAAGTAATTAATGACAAGGCTCAAACCTATTAATGACAAGCATTTTACATTTACCAAGCTGGACCTCACCACGACTTTGGCCCACTGAAGTCTTTCGTATACGTTACCACTTAGTTATCTGACCTAGCTGCACAATCCATGGAACACAGTGCTTCTTGGACTTTTTAAGATTAAAATTCTTGGTACTCGGAACTACATTGAAAGCTACTATAATTTGATTATCTTATTCAATTTACTTATATTATCTAAAGCCTAGATAAGGACTCAAAATAAACTGACGATACCTATTCAGATTCAAAACTATTAAACAAATCCGGGAACACTTATCTTACCGGTCCAAACGTTTTGACGGAAGATGGCGCATTAACAAAATCGGAGCGAAATGTATCGGCGCGGGCTTGTTTTATAAGTATAAGTATATCTCTTAATAACAAGCTTGTCGAAGTTAAAGAAACAAATTAATTTTCCGGACTCGCATCGTTCGGCCAGCATCGATCGTAGTGGAGGTAACCTGCGCCTGCAGACCGCCATCCGCCGGGTGACGCCGATTGCTTCTTATATTTCATAGCCTGAGAGCTGTAATTACGCGGTTGAAAGCTGTCATTACCGCTGTACACTCTACAATCACACGGCGGGATAGCTTGGATTCTACATTCAGTGTGATTTTCTGTTGACACTCCTCGGTGTTTAGTGGGGTGGTTAATTTATATGTATGGACAATGGAATATTAATTTAATCGTTGACTTGTCTTTAAATATACCCCATAGGTCCGACTGTGTAATTTTTGTATTCAGGAATTCATTAATTTATTGATAGTTTAATAATATATTCGTAGCGTTTATTTTTGAAAAGTTTTATTTTGATTTTAATTTAAGTCGTCAAGAATAGAAGTTATAATTTATCTATATGTTTCTTTTAAAATATCTAAATTAAGTTACAAATTCCAGTATCATAAATTACATATTTCATATTTTTTTCAAAACCCGTATGTTTTCAACAACTTCATGAAATCTTGTAAACTTTTATGATAATCTATTTCATACGAATTAATTCAAAGATTTTAGTTAATTTGAAATTGTCTTTTAAAATTAAGTAGCAGATGCATTGCCGATTAATTGAAGTGCTCTTTTGTAAAGACTGTATATCATCGCCCACAAATATTATAAAGTAATATAAGTAAGTTAGTCTGGCTGTAGTGCGGGGTGAGGCGGAGGGAGGGCTGTATTAATTGTCGGTATCTATCTGATGCTCGTAATGACATCGCGTCGTTATAAAGACATTCTTGTCGGCCGCGCCCCCGACCGCTACGAGCGACAGCCGACCCGTGCAAGTCATCAGCTGAAGCGAAACATACATTAATTTATACTAGTAATAATAATACAAATATAAAGTAATCCATTTACATACTACGGTAGCAGTTCCACAAATATTTCAACAAAGAAAAACATAAAATAATTACATTTTAATTGTTTGTACCATCTCATTATTTCAATATTAAAATGCACGATATTGTTCGAGATTTAAAGGTATTAATTAAGTCGTAATAAGTGGAAAATAATTGCATTCAATAAAATAAAATGATCATTTAGTTTAGCCGCAGGACAAATGATGACTGAATGTCCACATATCTAGTTACAAAAATATTCATGCCTCTACATACAAGTCTTGTCCGTATTTCATCCTTTGATGTTTACATAGAACATGAATTTTAACTACATGATGTAACCAAAACATTAAAGTATGTCACTGAAGCTTATGCCTTGGACAGCGTTTATTTCTTTCATCGGCTCTTAAGCGATTAATATTGTATGAATTAACTAATCTAGTAGATAGTACAGTCGGGGCGAAATAGCCGGTATGGAAATTGCAGAGAGAAGGTTGATTGCGACAAGCACCGAGCGTGCCATTATAATGACGTATGTGATGTCGTTGTCACGCGGACAACATTATTGGTGCCGTGAAATAAGTCTTCATTATATTTATTTGGAATTTAGATGTTATGTATTTAGCCTTATTGGGTATTTATATGGAGGGGCTCGTGGCTAAGTGTAAGCCGTACGGTTTGACCAATAATACAGGTTAAGCCGCGCTCGCCGCGGTTGGTCCGTGGATGGGTGACCATTTTCTAAAACATACCGAGACCCCTCCGTGCCTCGGATAGCACGTTAAGCCGTAGGTCCCGACTGTCATACGTTGATCTTTGACAGTCGTTAAGTCAATTCTGACAACCAGTCTTACTATGGGATACTGGATTCCCCAGTAAAATGGGTTGTGGAGGTCAGATAGGCAGTCGCTCCATGTAAAATACGGTATTCAGCTGAATCCGGTAAGACCGGTAGCCGACCCCAACATAGTTGGGAAAAAACTCGGGAGATGGATGGGTATTTATAACTATTTCACCTGCAGTAAGTTTAGCCAATTTCATCACTATCATTCACAGCCCTTGTCATCCCACTGCTGGCCGTAGGTCTCTATTTTACTGCCGTATGTCTTCGTGATTATGATCTATGTCTCGGAGGTGAATTCCGTGGTATATTAATATCCGCCCGAGTCGGACTCGGCATTCGTATGAACTTGTCATGCATTACGCGGCGCGCGGCGTGTCGCGGCCATGGCGCTCTCAGACTCTGTCGTAGTCTGACGATGTCGTATGCAGCTGAACTGCACCTTTAACCTACATCTGTGCTACTACGCTAAGGTTATTATATGACATTACGATAATATAGTGAGGCTTACAGAACATGGCTATGTTACGCAGAGATTTAGGAGAGAGCACAATTTAGTTAATGTGCCTTAAATTCGCAGATGGAGATGCTAGACTTTATTGAAAAAATTGAAATTGGTCGTGAGTGCTTGTAAGTAGTGAGTTTATAACAACATAACCTTCAGGGTTTTTTTGTTCACTGACATAATTGAACTCTTAAATTATGCGGTAACGCTATGTATGGCCTGTTACAATATCCTTCGTCTCTCGCAATACGCATAAGACACCGTTACATAGCAGTTGTTAACAATGGTCGGCGAGCCGATAGCCATTGAATCAGCGATGTAAACAGAATGTAATGATATTCCCCAGCGGTACATCACGGTGTAATGCGAGGCTGTCGCGGACTCGCGGCCGCGCCGGACCCTCCCTTGTTGAAACAACCGCGGTAAATCATACCTGCCCAAGTAGGGCTGACACATATCACTAGTAAAAAAAGTAATTATTTTTTTAGGGTGCTGTTCGTGTAATATCATATTATTACGTGATTGCAGATTATTGATGAAAGCAATGAATTTACTCAAAACTAAGATTTACAATATTGTACATTTTAGCTAGACACAGAACAGTAAGATGTATTTATTATCCAGGAACAGCAAGTTGCGAGGCGTGCTCAATACGTCTGATATTGGCAATAGCCGGAAGACATAATTACAAACTTGTCTGCCGGCGACTGTCGCAGGCGGTAAGTCTCCGCTAAGTCGGACCCTTAGCCCCCGGCCTTACGCACGAGAACGACATGCAATGATGCTTTGCTTCATACTCATTTAAATTGGTTTCCATGCGATTTGTTTCTGTTATCATTCTGGTATACATACGCATCCAATATGTGAATATATTTTAAAATTGAAGTTAAGATTTTGCTTTTGATGTACAAGAAATTTTTTCTTTTTAGGTCCTAACTTTTTCAACATTGTCGGCCCTAGGCGCAGGCTTGTTCAATTGAGACGTCGCGTCGGGTGAACCTCCGCGAGCCCGCTGATTACACGCGTCGCTGCTCGCAGCGCTCACCTCTGCACCGGTGCTGCTGCTCTGGTACTTTGCATGCATCGCCGCGACTCGAAATTTATTAATCGTACTCAATAAATTATGTAATAAAAAGCTGAACGAACCTTAAAAATTATCTAACTATTAGGTATACGTACCTATAATAAAAGTAAAAAGGTTTCAAGTACTCATTCCAAGTACTTATGTTTCGAAGTGCTGCATAGCCGCTATTATGTTTGACTGTTATGAAATCACTTTGAATCTCGATATAATAGCATAAATACAATTTACCACAAAAAAAAACGTATTAAATGGAAAGTATTCAATTTCCCTTCAAAGTCTAGCTTTACGGCATTTTAATAGATTTGTAGGGGCACACTTAACTCATCCAGTGTAGGTACAGCGTAGCTTGCGTATCATAGCTAGATTATGCAAAGTTGTAAATAGTTGCAGTGACCAAATCGACGTAAACTTTGATGGGATAGGAAAGCTAAAAACCAATTTCCTCAAATATCTGCCCGATTAGCCTTTTTGATTTATTTTTGTTATTACAAAATATGTATTTAGTTCTTCCCTAAGCCAAGCTACTGTGTTCTTGTTATATTTTTTTATATACTTTATACCTTTTAAAGTTTTCTCTTAAGTTTTATTTTTGTTTAAATTTAGTATAATTTTAATTTCTTATTTTAAGTTTAAATATCAGAGTATTGTGTACAACTTTTTTTTTTTTTATGCATGCTGAGTTTACCTATAAGTGATTGTTACACTAGTATTTAGTTACATTACATGTTATCTTAGCCTATAAGCAGTGTAAACAATCGTTGGTGAACCAAAATAAATAAATAAATAAATAAAATAGCATACCAATGTATGAAGTCTGTTCGTTTTGTTCGTACATAAATAATGTTCAATGGCTAATAATTTAATAACAGGGTCCTTTCTCCCGCGACCCGCGAGTCACGCGTAGGGCTCGCGCAGAGCGTTGATTAAAGATTATTGTTATATCAACACCTTTGTTTTTATTGCATGTCATTCAATAATAACAGATCAATTAAGCCAATTGTATGTTTTATTATTAGGCTCTCGAACAGCAATTATTCCTTGCCTGCACTGCTTGGGGATCGCCGTTGTCATTGTGTAATATGTGCCAATGTGGCATAAGAATATATTTTTTATACTCGCCTATTTTAGAAAGGTAATATTTTTTAATGAAATTGTGTTTTTTTTCGCTTTTGTAAAAAGTATGGACTAATTTATTACAAAAGCGAATACTTTGTATATAAACACTACCAATAAACACACGTCTTTATGCTCACTTCCTCCAAGATTTCACTCAAAATGTTTATGGAGACGATGGTGAAACTGCTCATAAATAACAAGTCAAAACAAGACTTGATTAATTAACCAATATAACTAACGGACTTCGGATTAAACGAAAATCTGTATAATTTACATTTCTAATGTTATACGGCTTTATCTTATTTATGTGTACATTGCGGTGCGACTAATCGTTAACAAACCGAGAGTTACGAAACTAGAACATCAGCCAATAAATCAACACTTTGTTGGCGATACATAATTGAACTATTACTACTGAATGGCTTTTAACTTACAAATAACTTTATTCGTGACAGTAATTGCGTCTACCTTTGGCAAATGTCGATGCTCGTCAGTGCTGCTAGAAACTGTGTAACGATGTACTTTACTTGGCATTTATGGAATTATTGTCTCCTCACTTTGGACTGCATAGAAAGTATATTCTAATTCGTTTTCCATCGCAAGTATTAGCAACCGATTACAACTCAACAAACAATGAGGTAATGGATCCCTTTACCCAAAAACCTGCAATTTGTATAGCATAGCATAGCAAGTCATAAGGTTCGACAGGCATGTCGGTGTGTGTGTACTGGGGGTGTACATGTACACATGCTGGTACAGTGTGTGGTGTGTGCACAGACGGTCGGAACAAACAATCGGAGCGAAGTGGCTGACTGCGTTTGTTTAGTCCAAACTTTGGTACATTATGTATTATGTACACCCGTAATTGAATTGTTTCTCACAAATATTTGACACAAACAAAATAACTTATTCAAAATAGTCGCGATATTTCAGAAATTTACAGTATAAAGAACTTGAATTATAGTCAGAAGTTCTGTTTAAGACTGGAGTAAGTATAAGAAACTAGTTTATTTAATTATGAACAAGCTGGCGAGCTCGCCGCAGTCAGCCGCACAACATGGCTGTTGCTACAGATAACCCGGCGCACGCCGCACCGCATTATATTTTATTTGTTTCTCCGTCTGCATTGTTTAACTCTCGCCACCGCCCTTTAATTAAGTTATCAAATAGGTACAATGTTACTCTATCTTCACAGTAGGTGGATCACTTCTAACACAAATAATGCAGTAGCAACGTGTTTTTTCAGACAGGACCATGCTTTCGTGCTTTTAGCAGCAAATCTGCAAATAGTTTACAATTGGTACAATCTCTACACAACGCCAGCGGCAGTATAAGGCCGATGAAAGTGATCTCAGATAATAATTATCTTCACTGTACTGGTTAATGTCACTGTCGTAATACTAATAAGAGGGTATTAATTATAGTATATTGTCAATCGCCGTTCTGGAGGATCCATCAGGGCTCGGAGCCACTAATTACAACCGCGCCGAGGTCCGCGGTGTGTTTGCGCACGGCCGGCGCGGCGCGGCTCGCGTCGGTAACCTGATCGCTACACAAATGCTATTAGCGTGATGGAATTGACCGCGCGCTCATCGCCCGCCCCGTGGCCTGTGTCCTACGTCAATGCAATTTTATACCCCTCATATTCAGGCAAAAATGGTTAAAAATAAATGCTTCGAACGTATCGCTGTACGAAATAAACCCTACCCTGTAAAAAGATTTATTTCATGTTTATTGAGGGAAAATGCCACCTTACACTAGGTAAATATAATAGGTACTTATGTTGAGTATTTACAGGTGGACAATTCCGGAACAGAAGTGGTTCAATAATCAGAAATCTAACTGCGGTCATCAGCGGCTTGTATCTTAATTACGTTGTAGGTCATTAAAACAGGATCTAATTGGTACTAGGGCTGCGGTGCGACTGTTCGCGTTTTATACACAGCGCATGGATTGCAGGTAGTAATTAGACGCTGCGATATTTCACGCCTAGCCACCGATACGGCCGAGTTATGAGACCGCTATCGCTTCAGGCAAAGTGGTGTAAGTGACAAGCAATCATGTGACAGGACGCTCAGGTCTAGATGTCTTGATGTAGACCTCTAAACGTGAATCTATAAATTTATCTAACATTTCTTGCTCAACTTTAACATCAAAACTAGAACCTATATTTAAAGTCCAATGGTTATTAAAAACAAATAAATATCATGAATATAAATAGATTTATATAGCATGTCTGTAGATTTTGCTATTGTAAATCACGTTAACATGATCATCGGCCTAACAAGCCGTGGCCACACTACTGTCATCCTACTACCGCTATCCAATTACCGTAACGTCAGCGTCTCTCCTGGCTCGGCCTCGACCCGCGCCGCGCCGCCCGCCCGCGCTGTCCGTCAGCGGTGATCGCGCACTTAATCTGTGCCCGCACTCCCGCACGCCCGCCGTACCAACTGATTCATCTCTGCGGCGCTGTCGCACCGCCATCGAGCCATCGAACCATCGCCAATTCGCCATTAGGTAGTACTTGCGTTACTATGCGCTACCCAGTACCAGTATTCCATTTAACGTTACTGCCTCACTGTAACTGTGATAATCTTAGGACTATTAATATCGTGCAAACTACTATTACATAATTGCGTAGAGTTAGTTAATTGATAGCAAAGGTAAATAGTAAACTACTTCAATGAAATTAAAAAAAAAAACGCGTCCGTCTGACGCAAAATCTTAGATCTTGACTAGAAAAAAGAGAAAAAATAAAGTTTCAATATCTGACCCGTAACTGTGAAAGATTAGCAATATGCTATCCACAGATCGATCGTTGTAACATAGTAAATGAGGTAGAACACATTCCGTAGTAGGCTTGTAATATAGAGCTAAACAATATAAATGTACTTATTGTCCTGAAATCGCTCGTAACTTTCCTTCATGATTAAAATATGTTTTTTCTTTTCTTCACCGTAAAGCAATAATTGAAAAATCGTTTTGGTGGTCGTCGTGAGAAGGACGTCGTTCCGTGAACGATGCCTTATGTCCCGGGGATTGTGCGGCGACTCGCTGATTCACTGAACACTCATATCCATAAACGAGCAAGTTTTATGGGGAATGCGGAGAGCGGGCGGCGCCGCGGGACGACCGCAGTCTTGTACACGTTAAGTATGTGGTGGTGAGGGCGCAAGCTTTCCGCACATGTCTCTTACATTGTGAGTGGCTTCTTCTTTTCATGCACAAAGCAATAACTATATTGTGCAGTAGGAAATAGATTTCACGTCTATGTAGTAGAAATCCAAGGAGGTATGTGAGCGTTGCAACAATCTACCAAATTAAAATTCCAGGTGAGGCAGGACCCTTCTCTAAGGGGCCGTTAAGGGCCGGTACAAGAGGCTTGATCGGTTGCAGACAATTAACTGCGATCACTGAAGTATTCGTTTAGGAATGTCATTACAAAATATTCCCTCAATCAATCTGCAATACCTACACATTTAAGTCAATATAGGTACCTCTTAACATTTTTTCAGAATGTTTACGAACTTTCTTAATTCAGAACAGATACTAAGAAAATTTTCTGTAAATAATTCTAAAATTAATTAAATCAGTGATATTTGGCAGGTTATAAAGCGCATTAACGCTTCGCGCGGCATTACTCCAGCGCTAGGCAATGCTGTTTATTTCTAATTGAACTTTAGATAAAACGATCACATTTATCTAATCCTGCTCAGCTCAAATGGTTGAAAGCAATTTGCGAGCTGTTTATGTAGCTAAACGTTGCTAAATAGAACATTTGTAACGTTAAGTGTTTACTATTGTTCGGTCCTTACAATGATCGCTGGCACTCGATTAAATTTACCTTCGCCGAGTGTTGCTCAAGTTCAAAATATTTTGCAGTGAATTGTTTGCTGACTTAACGAGACATGAATATTTGATTAACGTTATTTATTAAAGTCAGTTTACACAATATCGTACTCCTCGCTAATTGTAACATTACCTTACATTCCGTCCGGTGTACCTGCGGCCTCCGTCCACCGGTCGACGTCCAAATAAATATAATTTTTACGAGCGTCCGGAGTAGTCCGGAACGGAGGACGGCTCGCCGGCTCGCGTAAAACTTTATTGACATTAAATCTTGATTCGGAATGACATGAGCGCGGCCCGCCACGCTCGCATCGTCGCGCGTATTTGCATGCGACGATGTCGCTGTAAACAAATTGTTTTTGTTTCGGAAAACATTGGAAAAACAAAAACGGCTTAAAGTTTCCCGTTCACACAACCAGTTAGGTATATAGGTATTTAAACCACACACCTTTCTATGACAAAAATTGTGTATAGATAGTCATAAACCGTTATAAATCTGCATAAAGACCTCGGCTACTTCTACAAACCCCGTATTACTCACACCGGTTAAACCCGTTGCCAAGGACCCGAGCAGCTGAAACGTCCAAATATTTTTTTTCCGGAAAATGTGAAGATTTTACCGGAATCTCTTATTCGGTTTCAAATAAAATAAATTCTCTTGCGGTGAAATGTTCCGCGTCGATATGTTCGGCCGCTGTCCCCGCACTCGCCCCGCTGCCGCTGCCGCGCTTACAGCTGACTACTTTTATTAAATTCTCTACTGATTTTTAATTTATTAGAATGCTGAGGGGCATTCGGGAAATTATCATATCTGTTGGGTTATTTATGATGACGCGGCGGCCATTCAATTCCGGGTCACGTACCATTAATAGACTCGGTACCTCCCTGGGCTTCTACTAAATTAATCGGCGCAGTTTGAAGCTATTTAGCATTATAATTGAGCGTGTCACAACGGTTTACTTGGGGAACGATCGACTCATTTTGAAGGCTTTGCTGTAAAGCGTCTATTTGTTACAGTAATTGTAGTCATTTGATACAGTTTATGATATAATCCGTCTCGATAGCCTTTCTGTTGAGTCAGTGCAACGTGTAGATGATAATAATAATATTGTTGTGTGATTCATAGTTGCCAGTCAGTAAGGTCAGTCGTGGTGTTGTATTGATAGCTAGAGCTTGTTCTAGGTGGACGACAGTTGGCCAGTGTCCGTTAATGGATGAGCTCGTGCGGAGAAATGTACAGAATAACAGTGTCATCTACTTGTAGCGACATTGTGTTGAAGCTGCAGGGCGCTACGGGTTCTAAAAATTAAACAATATGTGTTCTGAAGACGTAGTTTTGAGTTGTTTGGTCAAGGTTGCACAAGGCTCAAGCCAAAAATTTCAAAAAGATAGATAAAGTTCGTACACTATTCAATGACAAGTAGCTCTTGTACGTTAAGTATTTAAAAGTTGGACGACCTTTGCTCGACACATCTCTTAGTTAAGCTCAAATCTTTTTACATTACGCGACAGAAAAGTGTTTGAAAAGTTCATTCAGTGTGAATAAGAGATTAAATGAGCAGGGAGCATGAATAGCGGCCATTGATCAAGATAGAAGGCCTCGACCACGGGACCGCAGCGTCGCCGCGCCGGACTCTAGCCGGAGCCGTGCCGGAGTCGTGCCGGTGTCTTACCGGAGTCGTGCCAGTTACACGGGATTAGTGATGTTCACACGAGGTTTTCTGTATGTTATGTACTGCACGTGACTTCATGGTGTGGCCTAACCTCTTACATTTAGCACTACGCACTCTCGGATGTGGTCAAAATATGGGTAATCCGAGCATAATTTACAAAAAAAATAATACTAAACAGAGAAATAAAAATTGTGATTATATAAAGATAATAAAACACATTAAATAGTATATTAAGCATTATTTTCAAATACCAATATTTAACTATATCTCTATATTCGACTAATAGTCTAAAAATATCCTTATATGACATTTCATTGAGTATTTATTTCTTGTTGTTATTAGTAGAGATTAGGCTTCGTCTGACAGCAGTGTTGCTCGCTATTCTTAAAGGAATAAGTGTACCTACTATACCTATGATGTAGCCCCGGGCTGTGTGGATGAGGCGGCGTCGCCCACGCGCCGGCCGCGTCACCTCGCGTCGCTCGCGGTGATCCACTGTGATTGATTGGATAACGGTGTGCTTTTATACTTGCCTCCGCTACACTACGAGTGACGTGCGTGTGGGTTAGGGACACATTTTTTTGATGATATGTTGTTTCAGGCTGAGCAGCAGTACTGTTTAACCTGGTTCTTAAAATTCTTTTAGTACCTATGTAGTTTTTGGAAAAAAAGACTTCTATACTAACTGATTTGAGGTCTTTCCAACAACACTTATATATCGCAACGTATATCTAACTCTACTTTTTCCAAAACTATAAATATAAACGAAACTTGTATCATAAATCCTACGAAAAAGAACTTTTTGGACAAAAATAATAATACCCTTCTGTAATGTTCATGGCAGTGGAACCACTAAGCAGTCATAGGAATGAATAACTTCCCCGTACAAAAGGCAAAAAAACTTGTGAATATTCGCGGCTCGCTGTGATCAGTGACCGAGAACAACAGGAAACGCCACGGGGCGCGATACAGGCTGCAGCAACATTGCGATAGCATCGCTATGCTATGCGATATATACCTACGATGCGATAAAAACACCATGAGTCGTCCGCGCACTGAAAAATCGCGCGCCGATAACTTTTACTACTTTCCCAAAGTACTAAAATAGGTATATAATAGTAACTATTGATTAACTAGTCATATCTGTCGTTAGTAAACACTTGAGAAAGAAAAGGCGTAAATTGTTGATCACTAAATATTAAAAAAGAGCTGATACAAACTTCTTTAGGCAAGTAAGACTTGGCACTTCATAGTAACAAGAACTATATGTAATATATTGCTAACGGTGTACACGTATACATATAATATGTATACGAAACGAATTGGCCATTCATAACCGGTCACTATGTCACGTCCAGTTCATTTGTGAGTTATGATTCTTAGCATAGAAAAAGAAAGTTCTTCGTATATACATATAATAATATGAAGTGTGTATAAATTAACAATTTTCAACAAAAAAAGTTTGGTACGATCTTGTCTCTTAGGTATTCGTCCCGTCTTTTCATTGAAATCATCTTGTCTATGGTCTAATCGTCTGGTAATCCTTGATCGATAAAAAGATAAGTCTAGTAAAGGACTCCGTATAACCCAAAACGGCATGTGAATAGGTACCATGATAGCCGCAGCAGTTCCCATGGCGCACGCAGCGCACAATTAGCTGCGTGCATACAACTCGAGCTAATCTCACAACTGCAATCAAATAACTCCGGCGACTTGTTCCCTCCATATCACAAATGTCAATTAAAGCAAATTACAAGATTCTGTTGACATTTGCAGTCAATAAACGTATCTCACAGAAGTACAACACTATAAACACTGATGAAGTGACAACACATTACGACAACATTAATTTAATATAATTTTCTCACAATGTTAACAATATTGCGAAATTGCTTGATCAACGCTACTGCTCGGTTTATAAAAACCAAGCGGTTAGTAGCGTTATATAATCAAATACGCAGTTAAATAAGGTATAGTAAAAGCTAATAAAATGACAAGAAACCATTTCGGAGAAGTAGAAATATAAGTAGGGATTGTGTTCAGTGAGCGTAGGATTGTTGTGACATCTTAACTATCAGGTCAGCCGGCGGAGCGCGGGCGGTCAACTGCGAACTGTAATAACATGCAGTTCATGTTATAACTGTTACTTTACCTATGGTTCAGCATCAAACACAACTTACTTGATTGTGTTGTCAAAATGTATTCCAACCTACACTATTGTTGTTGCCTTTGGTCCTGTTTTTGATAACCTTTAGATTGATGAGTTCATCTTATAAAGAAAGAAGAGTTGAAGTTTTGATTGTAGAGCACAGTACATATTTTTTACACGACGCAGTGCAGTTCGTTCCTTTATGCTGCTTCTCGAGAATGTTAAGTAGCGAGTTGAGATCTCTGTCACAAAGTTATGAGTGATACATGTGCTATCGCGCGGCGTGGCTCGCGACACGCGCCAGTATTGATGGTAATCTATTTATGTGACGCGCACGCCAATGTCAAGCCAAGACGCTTGTGATGTCTGCGTTCCGACGTCCCGTACTGAATGGAACTTATAAAATTCGTATTTACCCACTCCTATACGAAGTTCGCAAAGAAATTCTTAAACGTAAATTAAAATTCAGATCCATTTAGATTGTTTAGAATTTTGAGTAATGGTCATAATATAATATTAATTACTGTTGTGGTACCAACAACATAGTGCCGGTCCCGGGCGACTCCACTACATCACGACGTGTGCAGGATGACAACCTGCACATATATTCCACAGCAGCTACTTAATTCGCTGATTTTGATGCAACACATATAAAATGTGTACTGCCTATTTAACTTTAAGTTTGCAAAGACGTTATGACCAGCGGGAATGCCGGTTATGTAGTGACTGAAAACCTTTAATACTCCTCCATCATGCCACTAATTATGCGCGACGACAGGTCAGACAGACATGAGATAAGCTCTTAATTAGAAACGTTCGTTTACTAAGGAAGCAATTTATAATCTTTTGGATTTATCGTATCGGATGCACATAACTACATGTTTACCACATAACTTAATAAATGACTACAAACTTTGCATCGAACACAAACACTATCTTATCTGCACGGCGACGGCCGACGCACCGACTGAATACATTTACCACTACCTTCTAATAACGATCCAATTGCAACGTTCATTTTATCTTAATTTGTTTTTACGAGAGTCCTGTATCGTCGCAATAAGATACAAGAATATATTCAGTATCCGAACAACAAATATCACATAAATATTCTGTAGTGCGACCAAGAGGTGTCACCAGTCAGACGTTTTATTTGTTCAAAGAAGTGGCATATATCGGTGCTGTCAGTGGCGCAGAGCCGATCACGTGCGAATGTGACGCGTCATCCGATTTGAATAGGTTCGCGCGGCGCGGCGCGGCGCGGTGCGGCCGAGGGGACTCGCTCCGTGGAGATTTTTACCAACCGTCTTCCTTCCGTGACACTTTTATTTATGTCGAAGTTGTTGAAGATCGAATGGGAATTTTACTTCAAACGTGTCCCCAAATCAATATTCTTTGGAAGGCTTACGCTTACCGCTTTCAATTGCTAGAGACACTTCTTGTTGTTTGATATTGACAAAAGATAGTCGATAGAGATGGATAGTAATGAGTTTATTGTTTTATGAAACAACAACAGTTATTAGATTGTTGTTTCTCAAGTCTACGCCGATTATATCTGGGTAGCGAATAATCGTTTAAATTAATAATCGCAAGATAAAATCTTTTATTAAAGCAGTATAAATTAATTTGCCATAATAACAGGCGCGATATCTAACGGGTTGAAAGCGATTGTAATCGCGTCACGAGAATGTGAAAGACATTCCAATTCGCGCTTTCACATAGTCAGAAGGTCCACACCAGACATTATGTGCTGTCACCAAATTTAACGCCGATCGAAATTTAGTATTATGCACTCTTTAATTGTTTAATCTGTATGATGTACCTTAGTACCTAAATTAAGAGTCATTCAAAGAGCGACGCCTAAGCATCGGAAAAATGCGACGGAGGCTTGCTCCGCCCAGCCGCCGTCACTACACACTAAATAATTTAATAATAATTAGATCTTCGGCTCTGGCAACATCACCTGACAATGGGACGAGACGCGAGTCGACAGCAGCGGGCACGAGGCGCGAGCGCCAGCGGGGCCGGAGTCTCTTCATGAATTAAACGTTTTGTATAAAGTTTAAAAAAAATTGTTACATATTATGTTTTACTGCATGCGTCACCATGCGCACACATGCAGCATCAAAAACAAAAACCTACCGCTGTATTTTAAATATATGCTACGATAAACCTCATAGGTTATACTTACTCGTACAAACATAAATTTAAATAGTTTTTTAAACAGTTGGGAAATATTTTAGACTAGCTGTGCCTGCAACTTCGTTCGCGTGGATGACGAAGCTTATCAATGAGTCTTTAACCATTAAGGCTGCACACGCGACGGAAGCTTAAAAAATTGAGTATCTTCTCCCGGTTTCCCAACATTTCCCTTCACTGCTCTGCTCCTATTGATTGTAGCGTGATGAAAAGTATACTATAACCTGCCCAGGAGTATGAAGAATAATTGTACCAAGTTTCGTTAACATCCGTCGAGTAGTTTTTGTTTCTATAAGGAACATACAGACAGACAGACAGACAGACAAAAATTTTACTGATTGCATTTTTGGCATCAGTATCGATCACTAATCACCCCCTGATAGTTATTTTGAAAATATATTTAATGTACAGAATTGACCTTTCTACAGATTTATTATAAGTATAGATAAATGCTGTTTATCGAACATATTCCCCAACTTCATTTATATACCTAACCAAAATTTACTTTATTTACTCAATAATACAGTTAGCTCCCTTAAACCGTTTAACAGGAAGAGCAGCTAAGGTGATTGTATCTAATCCGCGACAATCGATACCTTGGACCAAGGCTTCTCGCGTCATAATCGAGTGGAAACCACGTCTTTTGTCCGTCGCTGCTTATTATCAAGTGGCGCTTTTCACAGCAATTAAGTGCAGGGCTCTCTCCAACGCGCGGGCCGGGCGAGCGAGGGGTTGAGGGCGGGCACTGAGCAGCGGGGGTAGGTGACGGCTTTCATTCGCTTAAATCACAACATTCATTCATTTACCGAAGTTCTACTAATCATTAAGACCGATGACAATTTATATATGACAATTATACATATACTAGCTGTGCCTGCAACTTCGTTCGCGTGGATGACGAAGCTTATCAATGAGTCTTTAACCATTAAGGCTACACACGCGACGGAAGCTTAAAAAATCGAGTAACTTCTCCCGGTTTCCCAACATTTCCCTTCACTGCTCTGCTCCTATTGATTGTAGCGTGATGAAAAGTATACTATAACCTGCCCAGGAGTATGAAGAATAATTGTACCAAGTTTCGTTAACATCCGTCGAGTAGTTTTTGTTTCTATAAGGAACATACAGACAGACAGACAGACAGACAGACAGACAGACAGACAGACAGACAGACAGACAAAAATTTTACTGATTGCATTTTTGGCATCAGTATCGATCACTAATCACCCCCTGATAGTTATTTTGAAAATATATTTAATGTACAGAATTGACCTTTCTACAGATTTATTATAAGTATAGATTACTAGCTGTACCCGGCATGCGCTGCAATGACACGAGAATTTTATATATAAGAATATTTAGTATTTGCAAATTAATATTTTAATATAAAAAGGAAACATTAGATTACTATTAAACAGGACTTTATTTAAATTAACTTCACCCCTCTTTTATAATGAGAAAAATCATGGTACCCACGACAGCCCCTACCATAGAAATATTTTATTATTTTCATATATGGCTACGACTTGTGTGCCTTAAAGAATACCGCGTAACGATAGCTCTAGGTACCTTCTACATAGGTAGTACAAGCATAATACTAGAATTATGACAAAATATAATACATAAAATAAGTATATTATAATACATAGAATAATTATAATAATAAAAAAAAAATAATAATAATCTAATTAATAAAATATTGATATTATAATAAAATACTTATAACTAAACCCCAAAATAGCATAAAATAATGTCTACACAAACTTTAATATACAAAGACCTTGAAAATTTTTATTAGTATTAGACAAAATAATGTAATGTAGGTACATTATATAATTTTAGTATTAGAGTTAAACACTCAGTGCTCCTCCTCCTCTCTTCCATAATTATGCTATGCTGTGCCCGACAGGGTCCAAATTTGTGTCTATATTACAACCCACCAGCTAATGTAAACTTCCATATGTACATTTTGGAATGCAATAAAGATATTGAGTATTGAGTATTTAATTGAGTATTAACATTGCTCAGGTCTTTTAAAATATTTGAGGTTGAACATACATACATACATATAATCACGCCTTTTCCCTTGTAGGGGTAGGCAGAGACCATTTCTTTCCACTTGCTACGATCCTTACATACTTGTTTCGTTTCATCCACTTTCATATTCCTTCATACGGGTATTTTCACACGAGTCCTTCAAAGAGGTTGATATCACTATTATCGTAAATATTAAAAGTAAACCTTCTGTCTCTACCTACCCGTCGCCTAAACTAGACACATTATACGTTTGGTATAATTATTAAGTACAGAACATTCTGAACGACGAGACTAATTAAGATTGAATTAGCTTCGGCTAAATATAATTTGTTGGAAAATAATTTAATAAACATTTGTGTATGGGATCGTGTAACTGTGCATGAAATACGATTAAATTATACTTATTACTGTGGAATAATAATTTTACATGTTAAAAAGAGGGACTTAATTACTTGCATATAGTATACATAACACTACTAATAAGGACTCTTAACGTTAAAGTTAAAAGACATTTAGTAATTTGCAATTTACATTTTGTTTAAAAAACCAAAACCTATATTCATCATCGTGTAGAATTTAGGTTAGCAACAGAAAGCCAGTAATAGACCGTCTCTTATACGATCAATCGCCTGTTAAATGTAAGCACAATAATAACTACAACCTCCGCCCACTCGCAAATGTGCGCATTGTTCTACATTTCATCACTCTAAATTAGTAAGTTATTAAAATTGGATTTCAAACAATTATTATACTAGAGTTCTAGACAAAGACTATAAAACCACGTTCTAGACGGCTGCTGGAGAAGTCAAATTAATGAGTACGGATTTATGTAACAACTGCAAGTTTTTTACTCTTGTTAGAAGAAAAAAATCTCACATGCATTTTGAAAGCTGATTTATTAGTCATATTACCAGTTAACTGTAACAAAATGTATTAATGATTAAGTGACCGGCGCGGCGGCGACTACGTGCTTCTTTCAGTGTCCAGCCCTGCACAACATTCTGAATTAAAACTACGTTCATTGTGCTCCGACAAAGTTACCCCAAATGACTGACTAACAATATCCTAAAATAAAGTTGGCGCGATGCCTCGGAACGAGTAAATAACGCCAATTAAAACCTGCGCTAATAATAAATACGTAATGAAAAGGACCGTAATTGCAGAGATCTCTCGGCACGTCTTATTTTCACGTCCATTAGCACGACTTTGTACAATCAACTGTGTTTCATCGATCGCGCTGTAAATATATGGCGTAATTAATGTTTATAATGTTCAGCTTGTGGCGACATTAACGTTATTATGATGTAGGCTGTACCGCGCAGACCTCCGCCTGTACCTACGTAGTGTACACTCCTTTATGATGTTCAGTGTAATATGTACATAAGACAGCCTCGTTCCAATTATTGTCGAGAAATAACATTCATGTATTTAATAGAATACGGTAATAGGTACCGACATACATATACAAAGACTATAAAACCACTACATATAGATTCCCTCTAGTGCTACGCTTGCTATCGACAAAGGGCTATAGTTCAAACAGCGCTAACTAACGTTGAATAGCTATAAATAACGGTGATCTTGTTGGATTATTTGGGCGGCTAAGCCTAAGCTACGGGCGCACGGTCCATTGCGTAACATACGACTGCTACTAATTATTGTCCTACTGCCGCCGCCGCCGCCGCCGCAGTCGCACTCGCCGTCTTCGTCGTGGTCGCGCTCGCAGAACTCGCCACTCACTTAATACATTGTCATGAGGTTTTACTGTAAGAATTATAAATTCAAACAAGTCGACCTCATTATAATAACAATAGCCGTTCCCCATAGCGCTTAGTTTATAACTTCAGCTATTTTGACTTATAATTTATATCAATTATATTTCAGATTGGTATTAATATTCAAATAGCTGGAAGTAAAAAGTTCTTCAGAGTCAGAACTCCGGGCGCGCTCTCTGTTTCTTTCTTTTGTTACTACTGTTTTATTTACGAAAAGTTGGAGTTCATTATACTAACTACTGAATGCCAAGGGGCAATGACATATCTAAATTCAGCTAATAGAAAACTGAACGAAAATAAAAAAGGAGAACTACCATGTACCTAAGTGTTGTATTCCCATACATGGCTGTTCATTAATACTTTTTATATGTCAAAGTCATCGATTTAACACAGACATGTTATCGGCTCAAATTTCATATGAAATGAAACACTTATTGCCACGGGAGTTATTCTTATTAGTGAAGCTTTAGCAGTTCGTTCACGATCACTTAACATGTAGTGTTAGCGACGCATAATGTTTTAAAATAATAAAATAATATTTTATAGGACAAACCTACCTAGTTTAGTATTAGATAGTTATAAGTAAAATATGGAGGTATCGGCACATTTTTGTTTAACGTTGAAGAATTGTAATTTGTCTAAGCCAGTCCGCAGATACCTCTCAGAGCGAACACACGCTACCATTTGTAAATTTTATAATTACTCGGCTACCTTGTATGTATAACGTGTGTGTTGAAATATACATCTATTTTCACCCAGAAGTCTCGAGTACTTATTCCTCCAGTGCCCCAGATCAACTACATGTAGTTATGTTATTTTAGTGTTATTATCAGTTCGTTGTTACTCATAAGAAAAGATAGTCTTCTAATAGAACGACTGTAACTTCAAATAGGTAGGTAGCTAATTATAGTGCAACAGCGAACAAGCATGGATTGTGTCCTGGAGTGAGGCCGGTGTGTAGCGTCCACCATTTCCCACATTATCGAGTCAGCCAGACAACGAGGATCAAGTCGGCTCCGCTTTATACCCCTCGCCGGCCCTCTATCGCGGAATATATTTCAGCGCCCATTAAACTTTACGACATCTACTTTTCAGCCACCAACAATAAAATCATTTGCGTTATTTATGCACGCCACATAAAACCAGATATCCGCCACAGTTTACATAATAGTAATGTTTTTATACTGATGGAAATATGGACTTCTGTAGTCCTCTTGCGTCGGCCGGAGAGCGCGGCGCCTGCGCCGATGTATCAAAGTTCCGACATATTTTTGTGAAGTTTTAACGTGTAGTGTAATTAATCCCGGCGATCAGTCTCGCCGCGCCAACGCGCTAGTGATGCGCTGCCCGCACTCCGCGTCCTATCGACGCACTGCTCTACAGCCACATTCCGCAGTAAGCGCTCATTCCGTATATTTTTAATATCGCCAACGGAATATGACCTCTCTACGTTTAATTGCTCCTAGAAGCTCCGTACATTAAGAAGCGCTGTCTGTTATTACCGTCGCTTTGCGAAAACGAGCCCTACAACTTAGTCATTAAAGTTGATATTTGAGGACATTTCCAGCACAGAGGATGCACATTTTAATCTAGACTTTGTGGTACTTTTTGCCCGGCGCAATTAGGAGCCCACGACAAAGCACCAAAAGAGATTTCAAAGGATTAAAAATGTTTCCATTACATGGACTTTTGTCCGAGCGTACTATATTTTGTGTTTGACAAAGGAAATGTGGATAGGTGGATGATTTTTGGGAAAAATAATTATATAATTTGCAACTCATGAAATAAATTCATCCCACGGGTCGGTTTTAATGAAAGAGGGCTTTGTTTAACAAATAAGCCGGCGAGTACCGACTCGCAACGGGCTGCGGAGCCTAAATAAACTAATTACAAAACATCACGGCCGCGTGCTTCGCTGAGAGTATTAACAATTTGCCTAAACCTTTCTTCCGGTTCTATGACTTTCTTTCAATGTCTTTACGCAAGGCTACATCCTGCTATTTGCTTTTTTTGAAAAGATTTTACCCCACAATAAACCCTTTTCGCTACTTCTTACTACATTGAGGAACCGCCGCAAAATTAAGTATCACTACAGTACGGCAGTTTCCCGAGGCTTTTTGTTCATTAAAAGCAACGTCTTGATCTGATTGTACCAAAAATATACAAATATAAGTAGAATATACTAGAAGCCGTGAGGTAAACGAGTGCAGTAAACATTTCGTCCAGGAGTGGCGTCCGCGGCGGGCGGCGCGGCGCGGCGCGGCGGTGGTGGCGCGAGCGTGTAATGAGCGGGTGGCTGCACTTGTTGCCGCGCGCTGCTCGCCCAAAATATGCCAATAACAGGTGCACATACCTGACGCGCTCCGTCTACTTATAAAGTTACATCACAAATAAATAACATATTTTTTTAATTAACATTTGAAAATAAGTAGCCATAACTCTTCCTGTTTGTAAAGACTACTGTTCGGATACAACTAGTGTTCCATTGTCCTAAAATGATTTAGGTACAATATCAACCTATTTATTTAAATAATAAATATGGACAACATCACATACATTGCTCTGAACCCAAAGTAAGTAGCTAAAGCACTTGTGTTATGGAATTCAGAGACAACGAAGGTACCACATACACCCAGACCCCAGACAATGTAGAAAAGTGATTTTCCACATTATCCCGTCCGGGGATCGAACCCGGGACCTCAGAGCAAGCGATGAAGCGACACCTTGAAAATCGGTGCGTACGCCACTCGACCACGGAGGTAGTCAAAATTTATTTTAATCACAATTAAAAAATATTATACATGTACCGGACAAGAACGAGTCTAACTCCCGCACCGAGGGTTCCGTACAGAAACAAATCTTGCAGATTTTTTTTTCTAATACATTAAATATATTTTTAACCGACTTCAAAAAAAAGGAGGTTCTCAGTTTGACCTGTATGTATGTATGTTTGTATGTATGTATGTATGTTTGTCCGCGATTATCTCGCGTTTGGCTGAACCGATTTTGATGCGGTTTTCAGAAAATAATTTGTTAGTTCAAGGAGAAGGTTTTAGTATGTTTTATTTAACCGACTTGAAAAAAAGGATGTTCTCAGATTGACTTGTATGTATGTATATTTGGACGCGATTATCTCGCGTTTGACTGAACCGATTTTGATACGGTTTTCAGAAAAGTGTTTGTTAGACCAAGGAGAAGGTTTTGGTATTTTATAATTAACCGACTTGAAAAAAAGGAGGTTCTCAGATTGACCTGTATGTATGAGTGTATGTTTAAACGCGATTATCTCGACTTGACTAAACCCATTTTAAGTAAGTAAACAAAGTATCAAACACTAAAAAGTATTAAATAAAAAAAAAAGAGAACCGCCTCCAAAAATCCGATTCACTGAAAAGTATTAAATAATTTTAAATGTACTGCTTATCAAATAACCAAAATATTAGGATGATAAGTATAATTATACTTCAAGCACAATTATTGTTATGTTTGGAGTCGGTGTCAGCCGCTAATAGCAAATTTTAGTACTATATTATAAGGACAGACACCGACTCCAAAAATAACAATAATTGTGCTTGAAGTATAATTATACTTATTTTCCTAATATTTTGCTTATTTGATAAGCAGTACATTTAAAATTATTTAATACTTTTCAGTGAATCGGATTTTTGAAGGCGGTTCTCTTTTTTTTTTAAGTTTTTTTTTTTATCAATTTAACAGCTTTAAAGGACCGTAAAACTTCAACAGCGCGTTCCTGAGAAAAAAATCTTAACAGACAGACGGACAAACAAAACATCCGTTTGTAGTAAAGAATCCTAAAAAACTGTAACAATAAGTAAACGATTCTACGAATGGTGCACCTTAATAAATTAAAAAATTGTCTGTTTCAGGTACGTCTACAAAATGTTTCGAGACATTTGTCTGTATTAAACTTCCGTAAGTACCAAATACCACTTTTTATTTCCTTAATCCTATTTAAGAGTGCACACACGGCGTTAGGCGTGGGGCGAGAGCCGAGAGCCGAGAGCCGGGGGACGCAAGACAAACGACGTCGTCCTCACAGATACAGCCGGACTATTATTGATGTCCCTGCTCCTATACATTGCTTACTACACTGATCTAACAATTTCCTACGCCACTAACTATATTAGAGATGTACACCTAAAAATATATACTACGGCATAGAAAGTTTACGTTGCTAAAACGATGTATTTGATTACATACTATAATGTAGAAACTCTTGGGATCATCTCTAAGGAAATTTATTGTGGTACCTTACGAGGCTTTCTTGGCGCACCAGCGCAAAAAGCCTCATCAAATAAATGATTTAAAAAAAAAAAAAAAATCTCTAAGGAACACATTAATAAAAAACCGACTTCAAAATAAGTTTATAAGGTTTTCTTATGGATCCTATTGTCAATAGTAAACCAAATTGTGACCATACGGGAAGCACCAGCTTTCAAATTAAAGAAGAATCATCAAAATCGGTTTACCCACTTACCACTTGAAAGTTCTGAGGTAAACAACATAAAAAAATACAGTCGAATTGAGTACCTCCTCCTTTTTTGAAGACGGTTAAAAAAATTGAAATCATTTTACATGTACGGAAGATATTGCATAACATGAAACAAAGATACGTTATGAAGTCAATTGAAAACAAGACTGTATCGGTTCAAAACAGGATATAGCTTGCTAGCGATTTCTGGACTATTCAAACCATCAATTAGTTTTTCATGATAAAGTTTTGATTGGTTTTCTGACTTTGAAAGTAGACATAGGCAAACAAAACCGTGTAAAATATGATGTCCAAACGGTTTTTGGTGTGAAGTGACCCCAGTGGAGTGACGCGGTCGCGCGACTCGTGATCGATGCCGCGCTGTGTTTGTTCAGGACGAGCCCTACTATTGACGCGCCTTGATTAATAACAAATAAAGCAGTATTTTCAACGTCCCAGTCCTCTCTGATCCCTGTACGAAAAGCGACAAAATCAGAAGTGCGAAGTAGCAATTTAATTTGGCGAAGAACTCCACTCGATCGTGTAGCGGGCGTCGAATGGCGGCAATTTATTTACTTTTTTAATAAAATCGCACACACACGGTACGGTGCAGTCGTCAACGAGAGCGATCTATCACGTCGCGCCGCGGCTCTGCACCCCCCCCCCCCCCCCCCCCCCCCCCCCGAGTCCGCCGCCTCCCTACCCTACGGAAAATGTATACATAGTTGGTAGGGAAGTAAATAATAGTCACAATTGTGGACCCTGACCCAACACCTTTAGGTTGATTAAATAGTTATCTAACCGTGTATGAATGCATTCATCTAATAAAGAATATTTAAAAATGTCAACTGTTGCACTTTATTGCTTAGCAAATTAGCTAACAATAGAATCTGAACTGTAAGCAGGGCCAATCACTCGTATTTCTTATATTGCAACAGTCACGTAACACATGTGGACGTATAGATAATCAAGGTAACCGCGTTCTATAACACGAGCCATCAATAAGCGACCAGCTCTCCCCCGCCCCCCCTGCCGACGCCCTCGTCCGCTGGGACAAGGGTGTGTACTGATTTGTAATTTGGTACGCGCGTCGCGTTGCGAGGGACGCGTTATCCAAAACTGCTTCGAAGAACGAATGCAGAAGTGTCATCCGGCAAACCCGTGAGAGTCGGCTGACTCACGTACCAATGTAGTCTAGCACGCAGTGCTACTAGTCATGAACCTTCTGCACCTTTACTCTGTCCCCTTCAGCACAAGAGGCAGATCATCTCTATGATCGCCTGTTAGCTCACATCTCCGTCGGCAACAAAGACGTCCCCAGTCCGGCAGGGTCCGTCCCCCGCAACTCGCGCGCGGACTCTATCTAATTAATTCCAGCGCAGTTTATCTCGCTAGTTTAATTTTTTGCAGCTCAGTTGTGATTTATATCGGTAAAGCTTTGCGGAGAGAGATGTTTTCGCTGCACATCGAAATTTATAGTCTTTATACTTCTTTGCCGCTGCGCTGGATACAAAGTTCTTTGTCGTTAATTTAACGTTCTCGATGTAGATGAATTTTGAAACCAAATGTTATTAAATTAAGAAAGAATTAATTCAAATAAACCAAAGTAACTGTTAATATTTATGTGGTAAGTCGATGTTAATTTTAAAAGCGAATAAACAGGAAATTTGTGTTCTAACTAATATGAATATGTTGACATGGCTTTAAACAAACATAAATATTTCTAATTATAGTCAGTAGTCAAACCAGCACATACAATATCACACACATCTATCATCATCATCTCTTGCCAAGAACCTAACAGTACTGCATTTAAAACTGCATAAATAATTTTCCATATCTCATTTTTCTGTTTTTCGGTCATTGAACTTTACTTGATTTTCATTTTGTATTGTACAGGCAGGAGTACTTTATTAGGTAAAGTTCAAAGAGGCCATAAACGAATTCCACGGGTTTCTCATTGTGTGCCACAGCCTACTGCGGTTCAATGTTTTACGATATTATTACAAGTTACAATCAACGGAAACAAGGAGTATTTACAAGGCTACAAACTTCCTTATTAATTGTAATGTAAAACACAATTTCTGATCGCGAGAAATATGACTGGCAAGTGAACTTTAACCTAAGGCTTCTGAAAACGCGATTAAATTGCATAATAATATGTATTAAAATTAATAAAAGATTGCCCATCTAGTCCACAAGTCTAGTGGCGCGCGGCGTACGTAATTGTATGTTATTTAGTGTTTCCTATTTATCTAGGGAACAAACTTCGACAATCGAGCGAGGCGTAATGCCGTGATTAATGGCAAAAGGAGCAGTAGAAGTCGGCGCGGCGGTGGTGATGCGACTTTGTTTCACTCAACTTCAAGTGTATTCACAACAGCGAAGAGAAATCATATTGTCAATTAGGAGCACAAAGTTGCCGAGACTGGCTCGAGCTAGTCTCTCGCAGTAGACCCACTGCCCGAGACTTGTGGCTGGCTACATAGCAGAAGGTAGACATAAACAAATAGTTCAGACGACTCTATTTGTTTTATACTCATCTGAGCAATGGTTCTTGACCGAATTTGTCTAAGGAACGAAACTAAAAGATGTAACTATACTAAATACGAAACTAAAAGATGGACCCAGGATATGGTGTAAGCCGGCTTTGTTAACATTTGTCACTGCACCTGGGACGAATCTCGGCTCACCTCCCAGACTCAAAACTTTATTATGTAAGGGACTAACTAGTTCATGACTGGACGAGCTATGTGTGTAGTATACACGCTTGTCTCAAACGATGACGGATGTTAGACTATCCTAACTTGTACTAAACTATCCTAACTTTTTGTCAACCCAAACATAGTTAGGGAAAGAGGACGTTGCGCCCTAACGTTCCGCTAACATGTCCTCGACTGAAGGCAAATAAACTAGTTAGCAACTCATTAGCAAGCGTACCAATATGACGTCATCCGCCTCCATCGATAACATGTTCTTAGCGGTAACAGTTTACTTTGGGAAGTAAGCTTAGTAGTCAATGTTACAGAGATTTATTATTTAGGTTCGCCAACATGGTTTCCCCCACTTCTTTATACTGTTATCAGTCATAGTAAGATATTTAAAAGAAAACAACATTGGACTAGGTACATACACAAAAAGAAGTACATTCTCATTATTTTAATCGAGATAACAGGTCACAAATGATCTCATGAATGTTGTGCCAATGACATCATTCCACAAACTCGCGATAGTAAGTAGTATTGGACGCTAGTAGGTTATCTTGCGTCGGGTAAGGCCGCGGTAATTCCCGTTAGAGCTTAATTAACAGACACTTTTGCTTATTAGAGCGGTGCTCGAGTGCTCGGGGTGTCTAATAAGCTGCGTGGTGCTTATCCGCGCCTGAATCCTAAGGTGCGCGCCTAGGAACGATCAAAGGTTTACGCACATTATAGACAAATGCAGAAGTGAAAAATCCTCTTTTCGAGTCAATAGGGAATATGCATAAAATTTGAAATGGCCTAAAATAATTTTTTCTCGAATACTTATTTTCGTAATATTATAATGAAAAGGATTTTTTTTTATTTACTTATTATTTAAACCCCTAAAATAATATTCAAAAAGTGCAAAATAAGGGAGCGAAATTCAAACTTCCAAAACGCGCCACCATTGTTCGAACGAAATGTGACGTCATCTGACACGACATTGTATTCATCAGCGTCGAAACTCATACTGTTTTACAAGTTTTTGTGAAAAAAATAAATAATTTAAACCTGTATTCTTGTGCTGATTGTAGTGAAGTTTATTTAAGATTTGTAGATATTACGAAGTAACTGAAAAGTCCACAGTAACCACTAAGGTAAACACCCACTGGACGTGTCATGTGACGTCACGCAAAGCGCGCGCAAAATGGCAGCGTTTGAACAGCTTAAATTTTTTAAAAGTTTTAAATTTCATTTTTAAAAATATCTAAAGTATTTTGAAGCCCATTAATATTTTTTTCTACGTTTAAAATAGTAAACTATAAATTTAAGACAAAAAAGAAAAACATGAATATTCCCCATTGTCCTTAAATACAATTAGACTAAAAAGTTGCCACCTGAATAGCTCTGCCGTTGGCTTCCATCACGTCCTGTAGAGTGGCGGTGGTAGTGCAGGTCGTTCAGAAGATGAGCCATGTCTTGCGATGGGCATGCATTCACATTGGGGATGCGAAGATACAAACTAAATATAACACAAATAGATGAAAATATAATAAAGTAGTAACCTACATATTGGGTTGTATCTGTTGTGTAATGTCCTGCCTGCCCTGTTATGTCAGGAGTGGGTGCTCTGCGCGTGTGGTGTGTGCGCGGTGCGGGCAGGTGCGCGCGGTGTAATGGGCCGTAGATCGCGGGTAATGAAGCCGCCGCCGCCGCGCCGCCGCGCTGCCGCGATAACCCTACACACTTGGTAATGTCTATTACAACGTAACCGAGCCAGGGTACACTGCTTAATATTCTCTTACATCTGAAAGCGGTTTTTTTTGTACATCTTGTTCGAGGAGAACTTGATTGACTTACCTTCGTCTACTTGTGTAGAACTAAATGTGCAAACAGAGAAGTCTATAGTTGAACCGTTTAGCAACAAATTAATCTAAATAGCTCCGAAGAGTTAGGTTACGAGGCGCTACCAGACGCGAGGCGCGGGCGGCACGCGCGCGGGGAGATAAATTAGCCGGCGGTGTATTGTTATTTAAGCCGCTCGCTGTAGAGCAGTGCGGACACTCGCGCTAATTCACACTACATATGTGTGTCACGTTTTCAGATATTTCAATTAGAGCAGGTCGTAACGGGGCGCGTGTAATGAATACTCACGACGAGCGGTACATCGCCGCACCGACACCGGCAACCGCTATTTATGACCCGCTGAGTGCGCAATGAACTATGATATGCTGCCTAGTATCAGATATCTAGCACCCGCTGTTGGTGCTACATCATCATCATCATTACTACAATCAGCGCCCATGTGTCAAAGAACAAGGCTACACTAGATTGTATTAATTTAGTTTAATTCCAAGCAGAACATAATCGATGCCCAACTAATTACCATTATTGTTAAAAACGTTCAAAATATTATAATTACTATTCAGAACATATGTTTTTGTGAGTAAGTAAGTAGTAAACATAGATACGTACAACGTATTATGTCGTGATCCCGTACAACTTGCTGAGAAAGGCCCGTAGTCACCTGACGTGGGGGTTTCCTGTGTACTGGCCTAATCCTATTGATGATAGTCGGTGGTAACGAGCTATAATTACCGGTTATTAGCATAAATAGGATGTGCGCTGTTTGTCAACTCAGAGGAGTCACAAAATGTAGGTGTGCGGGTGAATGACCTGCAGTTAGCTAGGTAGGTATGTGTTAGTGATGGCATTCCGTAAGTGACGTGGTACAGACACCACGCTGACGGACATTCCTGGTGGCACGTCGGTATTGAGGTATGCGGTCCTTGTTAATTGATTGCTACTATTTCTGTGTTCGTGTGTTTTACTGAAGTACATCATTCGGAATCGCACGACTACTTTCGGAGTCGAACAGATTGATGCAAAGACAACTTCATAATGCTGAGGGACATCCAGCTTCCAGGAAGAAAAAATATTTAAATTAGATATAGCTAGGTTGAGACTTACGGGACAAGTCTATTAGGGACTAGATATGACGTAAATACTAATATTAAAGATACATGTAAATTTAGTAAATACCTTAACAAAATGATACAAAACATGTATCAATTTGTAAACTTTTTTGTTACTGCGCAGCTGCTGCGGGGAGAAACGAACTACGACGTCTATATTTCTATAAGAACCGTTGTCGTAGTAAACTAGGCGCGGTTGCTTGTACTCACAGATTATAATTAACATTAACTCGGTTACGTAGCCGTGTAGAACATACGCAGCACGATCATAATTCACGAAACTTAACCGCGAACTCTAATAACGGCTAAGTGAATGCGATCGTTTATGCCCCGACTAACGCAAGTGAGCTAGAGCTAGCGCAGCGCCACCTTACAGAACTTAGCACAACTCTATACTTAATCTTTATCCGGCATAACTTCTCCCTTAAAGCGGCGTATTATAATTCAACGCGAAATCAAGTCGCGGCGGCTACACACGTAGGCCACAAATCCTTTACATAACAGCCATACGTAAATATTCGAAACTTTACTGGCATTGTTTAATTCCTTCTTACTAGTTTGCCCTCGCGACTCTCACATCATCATCTCATCTCTGTTAAAACAGTTGAACTGTTGCCGCTCTTCAGCAAGTGCTGCTGTAGTTTGTATACGGTCCGTCACGAGCTGGCACCGGCCTTAGGTACACTAATTCATATTTGATTGCGTATTTTCATGTGTCAGCCTCACTTACTGATGAACTGCTATTAGTGCGCAGTTACCACTTCTTATGACTTCATTCTTATGTGTGAGACACTTCTCGCGTTCAAATTGTTTCTGAGAATCGTGTTTTATGTGATTACTGCTCATCATCATTATGCTGCGCGTCGGATGCCGCTGGCAATACATAGTTAGTTACAAGTATTTATGAATGACCACCTGTACGTACGTGCCTAAATGGTAAACACATAAAGCTATATAAATTATATACCCTTTAGTTCTCGTGTCGCTGGAGAATTAAAATGTATTACGTGAACACGAAGATTTAGCAATTCGATCTCCCTCGTTAGGCCGCCCCTTAGCCGCTCTTTCTAAATGAACGTAAAGTACGCCCGAGCCGAGTGTCCGCACTCCACACAGCTGCGGTACATGCTCGCGTCGCGCACGTAAACAAAGCTAACTAGGCGACAAAACAAGCTGATTACCTGGCGACCGACGCGATCATATCCATCCGTCTAATGAATTCAGCTCCCCGCCACCGCCACCTCTACCAACGCGCGCTATTTCAATTACTAGACCCGCTACTCAGGCACACCTTCAGACGACGATACCGCGTTCAATTCACGTACATAGCCGCCCGTGAAAGGTAATTGGAGATAGCTACGTGCACTAGCCGAGTAATGGATACTAAACATATTCGAATTGTGGCCGGGCCCGAAGATGGCGGTGCCGGCTTGATGTCTGCATTCTCAATTAGACAATACTAGGATCATAGGTAGCGTGGCCTACGACATGCCGGTGGGCGGAGGAAGTCCATATTATCTGCTCCGGAAATGTTAGCCGAGTGTCAATAATTGGTGCAATTGACATTCTCGAGCACCGCGGAGTGCGAGGGCGGCATCCCTGATGCGGGCACGTCCGCCTCACTCGATTATAACGCTTGATTCGCAAGTCGACGAACTTTTTATTAGAAAACAATGAGAGCCCGACCTTATTGTGTCAGACCTCATTTCCATAATATGAAGGACCGTTTAACTAAGTTTGAATATATTGTAAAGCATTTTATAAGGCAGAGCAGATTATCGTGATCCTGCTGACTGACCACAGGAGCGACTGTAACTGCTGCGCGTCAGTATCAGAAAAAAGTGGACTCACAGGTGAATAGTAATAAACAAAAGCAAGGCGGTATTATTGGGAGAGGATTACATCGCGTAGAAATTAACCAAGCGGCTAGATGCCGGGTCGTGCCGCACCACACCGTGTCTTACTCCAACTGTCACATGTTAAGGGTTATTTCGACAAATTAATTTAATTATAGTATGTTGCGACTACATAATAATTACTGAATACGAATAAGGCCAATACGGGCTGAGTAGATGAATGTCGGATAGTGGTAACATTTGATTGCAGTGTGGCCAGACTCCAGACGTGCCGTAATGAGGCGCGTGACGTGCACGCGGCGAGTGACGTCACAGCGCGGTGATGCAATTGTCCGAGCGACACTGGAGGCCGCGCCGCGCCTCGCGCCTTGCTCCGCCTAATGCGGTTACCGAGTGCGCTCGCCTCGCTCGTGTGATGCGACACTAACATACACGCACAGACCCTGCAACACTACAACAAACTACCGAAAACTCATAACGCATGGTGATAAAGCTCGACGCATAGATGATAACGTGTTTTACAATCAGTCTCGTAATTTCTTTATGACATAACATTTCGGAGTCGCATACTCTTAGTTAGCTAGCTAGCTAGTTCTAGCTAGTTCTGTATACAATTTTGCCCTCTCCATATGCTTGAATAAATATTAACAATAAATACAAGAATCGAACAATGCATGAATTAAGTCGTCTAATAAATAAACATTTTATGTTTCCTTTTAAAAAGTAGTTTCTTATTTTCATGCATCTCCCTCATCATAGAGCTTGGCAATTTTTTCGTTATATTTAATCTCTAATTGAGATAGCTATCGCACATAAGTAATTTAATGGACCTTCGGCACGGGTGTGTGTCGGGCCGGGCGAGGCGCGGTGCGGTGCGATAATAGTGTTAGCGTCCGTCTCGCAGCCCACCTGCAGCCGCCGCGCGCCGCCGCCGCCGCGGGCCGGTGTCGATGCCAAGTGACGTTTAACTCTACACACGCTGCACAAAGTTCACGCTGGCGTTAACATTTCATTCTCATATGAATACGGCAAATACACCGCGCATGTCTACGGTTCTATTGTGACTCTAGTACTTCGGTTAAAAGTAAGTTTAGTTTGAAAGCCCCCTTCAAAAATTAATCTATATCTATACTTATAATAAATCTGTAGAAGTGAAAATTCTGTACATTGAAAATATCAAAAAAATAAATGGCGGAGGGTGTTACTAGACCGACACAGAACCTAAAAGTGTGATTAAAAAAAATTTTGGCTGTCAAGTTTATAATATCCTTTTATTATACATTTGAAGTTTTATTATTTGTTCAGATCTGGGTATTATTTTGAAACAAAACCTGTTTTATGACAAGTTTGTGTTAACGCTTGCTTCGATCATCCCTCTACCACCGCAGTACTAAACGCCGCACGCGGCGGTCATCTATTAGTTATTCACCGTCACGGATCGCTCATTATCTAGGACACAAGTAATATATGACAAACAGTTTAAAGCGATAATAATGAGTTTAATCATCATCAGTTTCGTTTCTACGAAGAAGAATACTACTAAGAGTTGCGCACTGCGCACCAGTCTCACGTTGATCAATCGAATTAATGACGGTCACTCACGTCCATGTACATGTAATTAGGGAACTAATGTGTGTGATAACACTTGTAGTGAACCCCCCGCGCGGTGCGTCTATAGCATTTTGCATTCTGGAGGAAAGAGTAAACGAGAGTTGTGATGAAGCGACACGAATGGCCTTTGTCTAACGTACCAGAAAATGAGAAACGTCACACTAAAGAAAAACTAAGATAAAAACATATAGGTCATCGAACAGTTACGGTGAAAAAGCTCTTCTTAAAACACTAGACAGAACTCTACAGCAGTTTTTATTAATGGCATGAGTATAAAGTCGCCTCTTTATCGTAACTAAAATAACTTGTACTTGCATCTTATTTTGTTGAGAGCTCACATGATATAATCAGCCTCGTATTGTGCTCGAAGCGCCTGTACCGTGGGCTGCTATTTTAAATGAACATAGGAGCTATGTCCAGTATGAATGAAGTTCTTTGTAGCGGTAATGTTACACTGATGCATTGATATTTACAGATTTGAAACATGTACTTAGATCTCGTGTAGGTATGAAACATTCAGGTTCTCCCTCGTTTGGTATAACAACGTTTTGTCGAATTTCACTTGGTCGAACAACGTTTGAGAAAATAATCACTTCGTATAAAATCGTTTCACATAAATTTCAGTTCATCGAATATTCATTTGCGATAACAACGTTTGCGCTAATGATCAAAAGGTCGAATGTTCATGTCATCGAATATTCATTTGCGATAACAACGTTTGCGCTAATGATCAAAAGGTCGAATGTTCATGTCATCGAATATTCATTTGCGATAACAACGTTTGCGCTAATGATCAAAAGGTCGAATGTTCATGTCATCGAATATTCATTTGCGATAACAACGTTTGCGCTAATGATCAAAAGGTCGAATGTTCATGTCATCGAATATTCATTTGCGATAACAACGTTTGCGCTAATGATCAAAAGGTCGAATGTTCATTTTATCGAATATTCATTTGCGATAACAACGTTTGCGCAATTGATCAAAAGGTGGAATGTTCATTTTATGTAATGTTCAGGTGGTATTATAACATGTATTTTATCGAATATTCAATTGGTGTAACGTAATAGTATAAAACTGACATAGGCCCAGAAATCCATTGCGGTTAGGTTCGACTTTGTGACAGAGATCAATAGGTTAGGTTAGATATTGTGACCTTGCAACAGAGCGAGCGGAGCGAGCGACGACGTATGTACCTAATTCAAAATTTGTCTTTCTTAACGATTGCGTGCTATATATATAGATAACATGTTGGTTTGTTTTTTTTTTTTTCACACTAACCTACAAAAACACAAATTTTGAATTACATACGTCGTCGCTCGCTTCGCTCGCTCTGTTGTAAGGTTACAATATCTAACCTAACCTATTGATCTCTGTCACAAAGTCGAACCTAACCAAGCAATGGATTTAAATTCAAAATTTGTCTTTATTAACAGTTGCGTGTTATTTACTTATAGATTACATCTACCAGCTGGTAGATGTTGGTTTGTAATATTCAATTGGTGTAATACATATAATGCAGAAAAGAAAACATAGTAAATATTTGCAATTTTTTTTATTTTGTAATAGAAAACACTTATACTAATCTTAAATTACTTGCGATCGCTTGAAAATTCGGTGAAATGACATTAGTGCAATTGAAAATTCGGTGAAATGACATAGTGCAAATGAAAATTCGGTGAAATGATATTAGTGCAAATGAAAATTCGGTGAAATTAAATTATGTCAAAGAAATAATTATGCCAAATAAAATTCGACCAATTGATTATTCGATCAAATGAATAATTCGACGAAATGACTTTATGTTAACTGAAATTCGGCGAAACGATTTTCGACAAAACGTTGTGTTTAAATACCAAACGAAGGAGAACCGAAACATTCATACCGATGCTAGTTGCAATAATGACAGGTCACTTCGTAGCGTCACCATAGGTTAGGTTCGTAGAGTCACCTGACGTCGCCTCTATTCACGTGAGGCTTTTGAAAGAGAAGCAAGTTAATTACCTGCTAGTGCCGGTAGCCGATGACAGCTCGCAGCAGGACGAGTGTCGCCGCACTGCGCACGACCAGACAGTTAACAGACAATACTCGATGACAACACTACTCACACGTAATGGCGAGTTGTGCCTGCACATTTTGATTTTATCGAAGATACAGATCTTTTCTTAATTGCTGTAGAAAAACAATAAAGTGAGTATTTAAGACCTCTTTGGGTATTTAAGACTTATAACAGGTAAATGAAATCGTCTGCATCAATGCTTTAGTTTTGCGATGTGTGAGCTTTCTGTTCGCGTCGTTTGTTGTCTGTGTGTTTACGTCGCGTGTCGTCGGCTTGCTCGGAGCGACGCCGCCCACTCGTTATTGCCGAGGATCTGTTGGTCAAACAATTCAGTCGATGCGAAGGCAATAATATCAGCATTTAATATTATATTCAATTTTATTAGCTTTTTAAATGGTTCAATAACAGATTTGAATGTATGCAATATGAGTTGCTACCTGTTATGAGAAAGTTAAAATGAGGTTAATTTGTATAAAAACGATCTACTACCTATTCTCATACCTACTCAGGTTCCTGAGTACATTATTTAGATTTAGACGTTATGCCACTGTAGCAATTTAGGCAAGCCCTATGGCATGGAGTTGATGATTCAGCTTTGCGGACGGCCACTGTTATCAGCACACAGACACATAAACTGTGGCGCGTGTGACAAACGCATTACCTTCCCCTTCGCAGTCGGAACTGAAATACGTTTCGGAAATCACTGAAATACTCTACCTACTGGCGTGTTTGTTTAAAATTCAAACGATGAGACGTGGGGCACAATCCTGTAGGAACGTTTCTTTTTATGGGGGTCACTCGAGTAAATAACTCGTCTTCATTCGGGAAACTCCGCATTCGAGTCACGTGCACCTCGCCCCCCGGTCGCCCCAACCTGCACACCGGACACTTTGAATATTTGAGCCATGCATTTATATTGCTGTCATTGCGTGTGAGTAATGGACTTTATCATTACGACGCTGACGCCGCCGGAGCTCCGCCGCAAAGCATTTGATCTCGTTGCGAAACGAAATATGTACATGTGAGGCGGCCCATGAGGACCTGCTCTCTGACTACATCCTCCTCTATGCTCTAACACTCTCATACCGCGAGGTATTCATCTTGTGTGTTATAATGTGCGCGCAGTGGGCCGCGTGGGCCGCGTGCGATGGTTGCGCCATCTCTACAAGATACAGCTTTATCTGTGAATGTTAATAAATGGAGAACATATCATACAGATACAGCTCCGATTTATTGTTTACATTTAGTTTCTATGAGGCCAATTTATAATCATAATTTTCTCATTGAACTTTCACGTACTTTAGATACAACGTACGAATTCCAAGTTATAAATAGGTAACTTGGCTTCTATATGTATTGTAAAACATCTAAGATTAACTATTGTTCGGCACATGTTATAAAATAGCGAATTAACAAAGAAAAAAATAAGAGCGTTACGTGTGTCGGAGCTCAAGCAAACAGAACTCAGCAGGTGATGTCGCTGTAAGTGTAGTGGTCAGAAGTGTCACTTGTAATGTTGTAAAATTGCCGGCCGTAACGATTTGCTATTAGCATATAAATAGCGACATTTATTTGTGTACAAGAGAGATTGCGGTCTCTGGGAGAGTGCACCTAGTTCTCTCACACACGTGCACAGTATTCAGAATGATCTGTGACCAGGATGATGCAGAACATAAAGATGAATAACAAATTGACGGTCATTAATAAATAGAGCAAAAATTCAAAAGAAGGTCATGTTTTTATGGGATTATATGTATTATTGGGATTGATCTTTTCAGACTCTGTCGTCAATCCCTAATCTTATATGGATGTAAAGGTTGGTTAAATTTGCATACACATCCCTTCATGGTCTTGTTATTATTTATAATTACTTTAAACAAGGAACACACCAAATTTAATGTAAAGTAAACAAATTCATAATTTCGGCGTTCGCCTGATGTTTGATTCGCGTCGCGCGGCGGGAGCTCTACAAGATTGCGACGTCTCCACGCTGCACTAGTTCTTAGTACCGACATATTTCCCGCGTTATAAATTTATCACTTGCGGCATTCTATATAAAATTATTGACGGTACATTTCTGGAAAAAATTTAAGTTGTAGTTTCGAAGTCAACGTCAGTCAATTTAGTCTGAGCACGGGCTTTGACTGCTTCACTGGACTTTTTGCGAAGACCTTAAGACCTCCAATCAACTCGGTTATCAGGAAAACAAAATCAAGGCACTTACTAATGTGTATGATAATATATTCCTTTTACATTAATCCCTTTACACTTTCTATGTATAACTAAAAAGGAGTATTCCCGGTGGTGTTATACAATTACAGTTCCTGATTTCCAAATTCATGAGGGTGAGTGCGGTGCCTAGGAAATGTGCAATCGACGATATTGCTTGGCGCGCTTCCGATACCCGCTCGCAACGCCCAGCCGTCTTTACATAACTAACCGTCCACTCAATGTATACTGAAAAGCTTACTACACAATCGCTATTCATAAACTTCTCAATCCATTCACGATTTAGTCAATCTTGATATTACTTAGTGCTTTTTATGTCTTTCGGCAGGATTTTGTATTCGATGTACATACATTGTATACGCACCAAATAGCGGGACATTATTGGTTTCCTACGTCAAAGAATAAGGAGCAATACAATAATATTTCCATAGAAATCGTTTGATTAGTCGCGAGCACACGCGGTGGACAGCAAGTGGCACTCGTGAACACTCGCAGTTGCTAACATCCGCAGCCTCTCGCTGACCTGTAAGTATTTTCGTAACAAATAATTTGGGTCGACAATCTCGACAAGAAGACTAATGGATCGCATTCACAGCGATTATATATCACCGCGTTCCGCTAACGAATTCATCGCTCACAAACGACTTTTACTTATTTTAAATCTCCAACCTTTTATTTTGTTCACTTGCGACAGTTGCACCGTGCCGTTTGTGCGTGTGTCTATATGCATGTCTGTGTGCACTGTACGTCACCGCATCATGCAGGCTTAATGTGAACATTTGGTGGGATAAAATTAATCTGCGATAATTCAAAGAACACATTAACTGGGCGTATGCAGAATGTCACGCGAACGCTTGGAACCGGCGGCGTCGCCGGTGAGATTTCTCTTTTACCATTTAATGTTATATTAAAGTAGTCACAGAACAGGGTGAGTAATAGCGACAAGTTTGCGAAGCGATTACTTATATCGATAAGTTTTACAAGTCCAAAGAGAGACTAATCGGGTGTAGATTTGTTGTTATATTAAACCTTGACTCGGTCGCCGCGAGACTTTGTGAGTGACGTTATTATTACAATTCCGTAAAGCGAGGACGAAGCAGATATAAAGCAGGCATTGCTTTACTAGAATTAGCAAATATAAATCAGCATCGGGACGGCTGTAAACTTGCGAGTTACGCTCCACACGCGACGGTATAAAACCAAAGCAAGAGTCGCTCCGGACGCGCATGCGACTGCGCATACAAATACAAATTGTAATAAGATTCGTCACTTTGTATAATTAAAATGAGAATAGCGACAACAATAAGTTGCACAGGGCACGGCGCTCCTCCATGCTCATGACAATGCGCTTCACGCCTCATACATCAAACTGTTCCGCGCCGCGCGCCCGCGGACACCGGCTCGGGCCTCAGCTATTTCTACTGCTTGACGACGTATCCTGCTTGATGATTTTTCTTATATACGGCAATTGAATATAAATATTTGAGATAAATTTTGTTGCGTTACAGCTTAAAAGTCATGATGTTATTTTTAATTGACCTGGATTTCCAAACCGTATAAAAACACTGATTACCAAAAGTTTATTAATAATAGTACCAATATGTAATAATAGCATCGTAATAGTATTATAGTATTAACAGACGATCGAACTTGGTTCGGGCCGGACAGCGGACTTGGTACGGCGTACCGATCCGCTAGTCACAACAGACGGCCGGATCTCGCACTAACCGCGTGGCGTACACGCAGGTCAGACGTCATGCCTCCGACGTTATCCAAGCGCGCTAAAATTGCGATTGTTGTTTAATGCCGCCACAAACATCACGAAAAAAAAGAAAGGAGTAGGCAAAAATATATTTGAAAAATCGTGATGAATTTAGTACTAAAGTACTTAAAGCCTACACATCTTGCATTCTTATTTGGATAATATAATCCATACGAAAGGTAGTATATGGCGTAATGACTAAGTTTATAAGTTTACAACTAAGTAAATGTAATATATAGCGAGCTCGTCATCCCAAATGATAACGGTACATGATGCACACTTGTGAAACTTGTTCAGCCGTCCGTTCGGGCCAAGTGATACGTATAAGTTAGAGGTTGCCCGTCGATATGCAAATAGTAGCGAAACTTGGTGCGGATCTGAGTGGCTGAGCGTGCGGTGCCGGCGGCCGGCACGGGGGCGCAGGCGCAGTGCGGCGCCGCGCGGCGTGTGTGCGCCGGCCGCACTGCAGCCCGCACGATAGCTCTCCGTGAAGTAGCGTACATTAGATTACGTCCACATCGAAGTCGATTCTTTTACACTTATGCATTATCAATTATTTATCATTATCCACCTGCACACGCGAGGCCCTGTATGAGGCGACGGACAATGCCGTGTGCGTGGCTGAATACTGGTCTGGGAAAATTTAACTGTCATTGATCGACACGATAAGTAAGTAAGTAAATTATTTATCGTTGAGACAAAAAAATCCAGTGAATGAACTACGAGAAAGTCAGTGCGGCATTCCATTTGTTAGAACTTCGTTTAACATTAATAGGGTCACTTCGTTGTCGGCCTGTCTGTCTATGAAGTTTTTTTCTCATGAATACTGCTATTGTCGTTGTTCTTCCCATACATTTTCGTGAAACTTAAAACAGAGAAGGTACTTTCCGTCGTCTTACGTTGTTATTAACGTGTCGTGGTTGATTAAGAAATAAGTCAGATTTTGGTATTTCTCGAAAAACCTTCACCTTATGACATGACAATCAAATAATTATACCAAGAAACTGTGCCGAAGTAACTGAGGGGCGAGGGGAGGCAGGGTGACGCCGTAAGCGTAAATAAGTGAAGCGGCAAATTGTCCATTTAAATTGTATGAAAAGCTGTGGATTCGGCCGGTTTTTGCGTAATGGCCAAAGACTTGCGCCTCGCACACATTTATATTCCGTCGCGCTGCTCGCCCACGATGCACGCGACAGCGCTAGATGTGGCATGCATGTACGTGCGAATCAGTATTAATTGTACTCCTTTTAGTCGAACATGTCAGTCGCATATAAGACCACTGGAAATGTCGGTAATACATAAAAGACATCCCAATTTCACATGAACATTTATGTCAATCTGCAGTTCTGGTTCCTATTCATTTAGATGCTGCATTCTCTGTTCGAGTTTCCTGCACAGCTCCCCATGTGCTCGACAAAGAGCGGTGCGCGCCGTCAAGATAGTAAACTCTGCATTTAAATCGAATCATTGCAGAGCCGGGCTTTTATGCGACGATATAAAGAACCGTCTCTGCAATCTACATTCATTTTATTTGAAAACAACAGACGCCGCCGCGCCCCTCCGCACCGCGCTCTCAAACGGGACGCGTCGATAGAAGCGACAATAGCCACATATTAATTTAATGTATTCTCACCCAAATTATCGTTCCTCATTGTATTTTCCATTTAAATTTCGTCGTGCATATAGTGATAATATATCATTTTAATATTTGGGAGTCTCATCAAAACACCCCTTGTTATTATATAATTTACATTTGGCCGGCTAAGTCCGCTAGAATTTAGGAAACAAGTCATGCTTCAACAATTTAGCGCAAAGCGTCACGTTTTCACGACGTAAGCTGTCGTTATCAGTCCGCCGCCGTCCACCACCGTTCGCCGGCGTCCACAGCGATGGCGGCATTTTTTCAGCTGAGCCGCGTCTGATCGTTGTCCCGTCCACCCTCCCAGCATTAGCATTAATTTACATTATAATCCTTGTTGTTCGGCGGTATTCGCGCAGCATTTGACTCGGATATTATTTAGATTACTTGGGGAGGCGGCGCATTAGGAGCGCGGGTCAAATAGTTATATTGACTTTTGAGTCTAGAGCTCATTCAATTGTTTATGATTAACATACTACTCGCTGGCGGTCTTGTTCGCAGGCACTCTACGTGAATTATTAACGAGCTACGCTCTCTATTCGTAGCACTCGTTACATTAAACACAATTCTAATAGATATATATTTCAATCAAAGACCGTTGACATATGGCAACGTAATTAAATCAAGCGCAGTGTTTGTTTACAAATGTTAATTTAGCGAAAAAGTGTTGGAGGATTATATGTATAAATGATCATACTCGTATAAATAATGGATGCAGTCGAGTGCTACAAGCGCGATGAGGTGCTGTGAAGTGATACAAATAGTTGCTGCGTAATGTAGTGCGGTCCGAGGCTAGGGTACAATGTAAACATTACGGATGCTATGTGAACACACCTGTACTGCCTTCATTTATCGATTACGAACAACAGGGACATGTTCTTGTTGTACAAGCGTTCACCACTTGACGATCAATCATTCAGAAAATGTAATAGGGGTAAACCGTAAGATACTTTGACGAAATGGTCCTTCGTTCAGATAATTGTTCAAATAGTTCTCAACAAGTTGCTTTAAAGATAAGCCGGTAAAATTTGATCGTCCGCACGTCCGGCAGTTAGCCCGGACGTCCGGCGCCAGTCTGCGTCGGTCCGACACTTGTGGAACTATAGTAAGCCACATAATGGCCACCTCACACTTATGAGCGACATTTCAGATGTTTTATTTGGGTTGAACATTTATATTACTTGGCCCTATTTTATATAATTAATACATAATATAGGTCTATTGTTGTGATAAGTAAAGACAGGCAGTGTCCGCAAAAACCCGGCTATGTTGCCCCTCATTGAGGACGTCTCCAAATGCTGACGTATTGCGTCACACACGTGGCGACCTCCCCGCGCTGTCCCGGGCTCGGGAGGTGTCACTCTACAGCACTTCATGCGTAGAACATAACAAGGACGCGTACAAATCAGTGCGACCAGAGTTAAACTTAAACAATATAAGGCGTGTTCGCCTACGTTTGTGCACAGCGTGTTTGAGGTTTTGGGAAAATCTTATTGTTCTGAAATTATAAAATCTTACACAGGGTATGTTAAGAAGTATAAGCTGGTCAAAATCCCAAACTTTGCAGCTGCTTAATTTCTTGTATTTTCGACCAATTCGGGGGACCTCGTCTCCTTGGTGTAGGTAATAGAGATATGTGAAGATGCACCTCGTGTTGCGGGTCGGGGGGGGGGGGGGGGGCGTGTTTATTAATCCATCACTCGGCGCGCCGCTGTCACGGGACACTGCGGTGCACCGTGACTGGCGACACCCTCCGACCCTCACCAAGTAACCGCCGTACATCTGCATGTCTCCGCCTTCGCAGATTGTATTGATGGTAATAGTATCCTGTTAAATCATTGCTATGAAATCCAAAAAAATTATTGATTTTTCAAACCGTAAGGCGGTGTAAGCTACAATACAATTACATAACTACGTTATTGCCATGATAATATTTTATACGTTAAATCTACTCTGTGCTAACCAAGTACTAGGTGCATTGCTCACAATTCCATAATTATAATGAACTCTAATGAGCAGGCTGGCAGAACATTAGCTACGCCGCGTAGCGACAGTTACGCCGTAGCCACAGTGATTGTTCGTAGGCCCAGCGGCACATACAAATGATTTAAAAAGTACTGAAACCTAGTTATGTTACACCTGCTGTGTCTTTGCTGTAAAAAAATGTTTTTTATCCATTAGCACAGATTTTCTAAACGCATACTCAAGATTCCATGCAACAATACTCTTTTTACGTGTGTGGGGTGCGTTTGTACCTGAGAGTAGTATTAATAGATGACTGGCAGGTTGCTCAATAACGTTGATGTCGGTGTAATCAGTCCGACCAGCCTCCCCTCCTCCCCCTCTCCGCACCTGGAGGGATTACCGTGACGCGAGGAGTGCGCACAATTACTCAGCATTAGGCTTCAGCGGCGGACACCTGCACTCCGTCGGTCAGACTACGTCTAGAGAAGGCATTATAGTATACCTACGACAAACTAAAAAATATTAACGAACCTTCATATTCATTCATGACTTTTGAACTTCATATTATGCGATAGGTACGTACAGATATATGCGGTAAATTGTACATTTCAGGTCGAAGATCAGCCTGTGCCGGCAGTCTGGCGATGCATTTGTTTATCCCGTCAGGACTACGTCTACTAGTAACGTCACGAGGAAACAATAGAATGTGTAGTAGCGAGGCGGCGCGCAGCGCGGCGGCGGTGAGTGCGGGCGGGGTCACGTGACCGCGCGCTCCCGACCTTGCCCCAGTGCGCCGCGCGCCCACACCGATGCATATTCATTCAGTTTTTCATTTCACACTTCAGGTGGCACGCCGCACCGTCAACTTATTATTAAATTATAAAGAGGGAGATTTTCCCTTTTTCTCGGTGATCGTCGTGACGTGTATTGCTGGACATCAGTAACTTAAATTACTTATTCTATAAAAAAGTGAAGACACATAAATGTCATTCGATATCTGGTACACCTCCCAAAGACTGAGATCTCGTTATTGCTTTGATTCTCAGGCTAATTGGGATTAATTGAATTACAAACAGTTGTGCGCCCGTCCATACAGATTAGCTGCAGGTGCATTATCATGCCATCAGTCTCCGTCAGCGGGTCAGTGGCGCGGCGACACGTGACGCGTTCATAAATACTCGATCACAGCGCACCGACCGCACCCCCCCCCCCCCCGCAGCACACCACCTCGCGCGGTGATGAATCGCGCCTCACCGGTTAAAAGAACCGTTACAGTACAACAGATACACAATTGATACCACATAACACACACGTCGATTAAGGCCCTTCAACGTGATACGCGGTACAGAAGGTCCACGCTACGTAAAGAGAGGTAAGTTACTGTCCTCACACGTTCAGCAATCAACGCCGGCCGCCGTTAAAAACTTACAATTTTAAACATTTTATAATGGAACGTAACGTTCTTCTTTTTATGACGGAGCGAACTCGGTTCTGTACAATCACAACCAAAAATAATATATGTATAAACTCTCAAATTTCTCATTTATTTTCTTTTCAATTCTAGATTAGTATTCAAACGTGTTATGAAGAAATTATTGAAAACAATTCATTAATCATACTATCTTTTACAAAAATTTCGTTGATTTTATGTTACAAGTTCGCTATGTTCATACATATTTTTGCTCGTGACTGTACAACTAAAAAAACATGACGTCTGTACAATATTTAGTTACAAACTTATTGTAGATGTAGGTGTAATCGTAATTATGTATTATGCAAATCAGAGCAAGTATCGAACTCTATAGTTAAGAGCAAGTAACGGTGGTGACCAGCCGGCCGCCGGCTGACTAGTTCATAGCCTACACTGGCTGTATAATGACTGCAGCTGCTGCTACAGTTTCGGTTAATTATCATTTACATATTTATATCGGCAACCATCCTTAAGAAAAAATTGTGTGTAAGAAAGTGCTACGGCAAAAATATATTTATTGTTATCATAATACCTACATAAGAACTAAGCTGCAGGCTCGAGGTCAAGGTCCTCGGATACAAACCAATGGCTTCAATATTTATAACAGAATGCCGCGCTACTGATTTGGGATTCTCCTTTCTTGGCATATTAATTTCCGTCTTCCCGCCGTTGCCTCAAGTGGTTGTAAGTAGTAAGGTTTGATACGATACGTTCCCCCGCCGCGCGCCCTAACTCTATAGTTCGGCAACACATCGGGTAAGTTTTGTAGATGTTGCGCAGCTCGCGGCTTCACTCGGCCTGGTAAATGATACCGTGGCGTTATTAATCTCCGCCGGAGGGAGCGCCGGATCCGTTGCGAGCGCCACGCGGCCGCGTGCGGGCAGAAGGTGCACACCGCACGGGCCGCGCTCACTAGCTGATACCTATGCAAAGCAAGCACTCAAAAACAATTGTGGGTACAACAAACACGTAAGATCAGTTTATGTACTGGCATGCCTATTGTTCCGGAGCGTCCATTGGCGAGAGGTTGCGGGTCTCGGCGGGAGTGGACCTGCTGCGCGCGCGGCCGTGAGGCGGCGACTTGCGTCGGCCAGCGCCCGCTGTGAATCTCGTGTAATGTTATTTAATTTAAGCTGACGCGTGGGCGGGACTGGACCACACTTGACGAATTAATGTAAGCCAGTAATAACACGGGGCGGCGAGTAATTTATACGAGTAATGAATTATAATACATCATAGCGGGCTATAAACATGGCTTGCTCACGCACGACACTCCTTCAATGTAATGGCTAGTTTCCTATACGGTAACATAATTCAGTCGGCGCGGCTTCGCGGTGCCATCGCGCATTCTCGAGTGGCCTACCCGTTATGCGTCAACAATCCTTATCCGTATTTTTTTCGCTCCTGAATAAACTTGGCATGCTGTCATTTGAAATTTTAACTGTTTAATTATTTAGTACTGTAAACGTTCATAAAACATAAATTCATTTTTTATCTTGTAGCGTTATATTACTGTACTTATAAGTTTGTCTTAATTAGTGCGCGTATACCGCGAGCGGAAGTTACAACATAATCGGAGTCGCGCCGCGGGAAACCGCGGGTCGTGTGTCGCGGCTCCACTTACCTTACATTCGTTTGAGATTGTTTTGTCTTGGGATGTCAATTACGAAGAAATAACGCTTGTAATTATCGTAATAGCCGAAGTAACGGCGCGCGTAGGCGGCCTTATCTATTAAAAGGCGATCACACGTGCGCATACAAATTGATGCATTATAGATGCGCGCATTGAAAATTTATCTAATCGAAAGAACGTTAAGATAGTATGGTAGTATAATAATAAATTTGATTATGGTCTCTCTCAAAAGTTCTTAAAGCTTTTAATTATTTACATAAGACACACGAAAGACAAGCTTCTGAACAAATATTACACGAGCCAACAACACTGAACTGTTCCGTTCTGATATGATACAATAAACTACAAATGTAAAGTTTAAAATGCTTTTAGCAGATCAAATAGCGAAATGTTCGAACAGACAAAACCAATAGAGTAAGTCGTGTAGGTATTCGTACAGTGGAAACTAATTCAATTTGGAGTATAAAGAGGATGAAGTCTGACATATCAGTAGTGTAGGGGTGGCGCGGTTTTGGTCAACTAATTGAAAAACTTTTTGTCGCGTCGCACGATGAGGGTCGCTCCTGAGCGCTCGTGTGAACGCGCACTTATTGGACGCTTTAAAATTCGACCGATTTCACACCTTTAAATTATTTAAACATGTACCCAGATAACTTTCATAAGTTATAATGGAGTCTTCTTGGATTGAATATATGAATAATTAATTATCGACCAATGTTGATAAAATAATTATAAGGTAAAAATGTAGTATTTTGTGTAATGTTTTTTGATAGCGCTTCTAAATGCGAAGATGGCTACCAGCAGCACCGCAGCGCGGACCAGCGTGTGCGGTGCCGCGCTCCATCGCGATTGGATTACATTCGCGTCCGATTTTCGCAATCGCGGCCTATTTTATTGTAAACTGCGACGAGCCGCTTAAGGCGCGTGTAGTCGCCAAAGACCTTGGGCGTTGAGGCGTCCTCGCCCCGCGCTACCCGTACCGCACCGCAGAAAACATCGAGTCGCGCGAGCCCCCGTTGCCAACGCAAACGAAGCGCGCGCGTTGAAGCCCTGCCGCGCCGTTTTGGCGCGCGATAGCTAGTGCAAGTAGGGTCACTACTTACAGATATTACATCATGTCATGCAAATATTTATACATGGTACCTACTTACTATATTATGTTATTTATATATTATACTTCAGGTAAATAATGATTGATGATTATTTGGGTACATATTTGATTATAGAAAATTAAACTACCTACGTTTAAAATGTAAATGTTCAAAACATCGAAAACATTAATATCGAATGACAATATAACCGATTACAAAAAAGAACCGACTTTAAAATAAGTCTTATTTGGTTTTCTTATATGCACACACACACACACACACCCTCACACACGTCAAACTTATAACACCCCAAGCCATCATGTAATAGCTCTATATTAAAAATTCCATGTAATCGGTAACCTTGTGCGCCTAATAGAAATGGACCCCACTGTCAAAACTGGGTCGAAATGGGACTACACGGAAAGCACCAGCTTTCAAATAAAGAAGGAATCATTAATCGGTTGACCCAGTCGAAAGTACCTACTGTGGTAAAAAAGATTAAAAAAAAAATTAAGTTGGTTAAGAATTAAAATGGTTTAGATTCTACCTACTTGAAATACTTATTAAAATAAGTTGAATATTATTAATAACATTATTAACATACACATAACATAATTATTAACATTATATGTACAAAATAAATATAAAAATAAACATTTTGTAAATATTGCAACATTAATAAGTTTATATTTTATTTTACCAGGTCGTAATTAACGACAAGCTTGCTAACCCTGCCTGCAGTTACGCACACACAGAGCGCGTGTCTATACACATTACAACTACAAAAGGCTCACCCGCTTTTGTGATATAAAATTTACTATATCCATATCGATAGTTAGGACATTCGATACTCTGTACTTTCGATATTTAGGTATTTCGATGTTATTATTGTAGATAATTAGATTTTAGATATATTGGTCGTAGGTTATTTAAAATTTGACATTATAAACTTACGTTATTTTAACCGACTGTAAAAAAGAAGGAAGTACCTACTCAATTCGATTGTATTTTTTTTTATGTTTGTTACCTCATAACTGATCCGATTTTTTTTATTCGAAAGCTGGTGCTTCCCGTGTTTCCATTTCAATTGGGTCTAGTTTTGGGATCTATAAAAAATAAATATAAGACTCATTATGAAGTCGTTTTTTTGTAAGAATTATAATTTTCGTTGAAGTATTTTTACGGATTTTATCGTTTGTATTGAGGTTTTACGGACGTTACACCTTTGCAGGGGCCCGAGTCTGCTATTTACACTCCGTGTCAGTGTGCTCATAGTTGCATCGTCCGGCGGCGCTCGGGCCCTCTCGGGTGCACTCGGGCCGGTTCGGACGCGCTCGGGCGGCCCGAACGCGTCTCTGCATTGCACCCGAGCGAGAGGGCCCGAGCGCCGCCGGACGATGCAACTATGAGCACACTGACACGGAGTGTAAATAGGAGACTCGGGCCCCAGGTATCATGGTCACAGGCAGAATGAGGTGGTACTGTCTTGACGATTGATGTTGCTCGTTTACTTTCGTAAACCTCGGAAATTAATATTGTAATTTTCGGTCATAATTATGGTCCTTCGATATTTAACAAACATTGAAATTTTACCCGTAGGTATTTTAATTTTTGATACTAAAATATGTACCCTTTATTTTTATTTTGCAGGGTTAGTTTATAAAACGGTCTAAATTTTTCGGTTCGGAATCGATGATAGTTTCGAAATATAAAAAAGAACATATTTTGTCATAATATTTTTTTCCGTCCACCACGAAAGATCGGTCGTGTGGATATTACAACACTGCAACTCAGTTTAGCAACCTAGATAGGTAACAATAAATAAACACACATAAATGTGGCGGTGCGCGCACGCACACAAGTTCACAATAGGTACTAGCCGGCGGCGGCTCGAGTGAGGTCGTTGAACTTATCGAGTAAATATTTCATGACATTTTTAAATAGTTGCTAATATCCTGGGACAACTCACACCCGATCATCTATCCCAAACTAAGCAGTGCTTGTACTATGGTATCCAGACAACTGATAAGCATACTTGTATATTTCTAAATATGTACATACATATTATAGATAAATTACACCCAGACACAGAACAAAATTAAATGATCATGCTCATCACACAAACATTTGTCCTGGGTGGGAATCGAACCCACGACCTCTGGTGTAGCAGTCAGGGTCACTAAACACGACAGCTATCATATTATTATAATTTTGCGTAACGAAGGGCATTGCGACAGCGCAGCGCACACCCTCCCCGTCTGAATGCCAGCGGCAGACTGGTCCCGGCGTCCGCGCACGCCCCGCTCGGGTATTAAAAACTTTAGAGCAAAACTATGTATTATATCAGAATGATACTTGTTATATTTTGAGATAAACTAGTTAGCAATATCTTTATGAAAAAATCGTGAAAATCGCACTTGTAGTTTAGAAGCAGTAGCGTTTTTCAAATTTATAACGGCTTCATTTCAATGTTTTTTTTTATATACTATTTGTTAGACTACAATTTTTTCGCTTGTTATAATTGAAGGTAATATATCAATCTTTGACATATATTAATTCTGGAACAGTCAGTGGTCTAATTTAAGAGCCTTAGGCTTTCAAAAATGATCGTTTCACGACTACACTCGCCTTAATTGGATCGCCCGGTATCACCCGCAGCTCTCGCATTCGCGTTGCTTGAATAAAGATAACTTGCTGCTCAATATTCCGCATATTTTCATATTTTTCAACGCAACCCTTTGTAATAATTGTGAGCGGCACCAATTAATGCGCATCACTTGATGAATGTTGTGGCTGTTTTGATAAAGTTTAAATTCATTTCGAATGTGACTTTAAGGGTATTACCTTGCCCAATGACCTTGAAGATTTGATCTGTGTACTAGTATTTTTTATTCTAGCGCCATCTACCGACCAACGACCATACTACAATAAAAAAAAGTGGAGATTAAGCAAGAACACAGATGTGTCGCAGAGTTTTCATAATTTTTGCCTATTTTATTCGCTCTCTGGGAGACCTAATGTTGTTCCTCTAGTTATTGTTGTCTTGTACGAGGATCTGCCTACATCATAATTTATATTTATTTTGAACTACACGATGCACTATTACTTGAGCACGGGTGCTACTACATGATGAATTCTGAAGGTCTGATGATGACCAGGTAAGTACTTATTGTTTCTCAGTAACGGGAATAGTTAGGATGACCTTGCTTTCAACATTTATCTACTTGAGCACGGGTGCTGCTACATAATGAAAACATTATAATATTAATTATTAATAAAGATAGTAGCCGATTCTCAGACCTACTGAATATGCATATAAAATTTAGTAAAAATCGGTCAAGCTGTTTCGGAGGAGTATGGTAACTAACATTGTGAGTTGTGACACGAAAATTTGATACAAAGATAAAATCCAAAAAGTAGTATAAAAGTGAAAGATTTCGATTTTACATGCCATTATTCTATAAACTATTTTAATAAATAAATAAATTTAATATTATTTTTTAAACGTATTCATATTTACCTATCCATAATATCAAGAAAATATTTAGATATTTTTATACCTATAGTCATACAAACATGAATTTTAGGCTCCGTCATACTTGCGAAACGAAGAAAGGGGCGGGGCGCGGAGCGTCGGCTCACAAAACATCGAGTCGCGCGAGCCTCCGTTGCCAACGCAAACGAAGCGCGCGCGCCTCCTTCGAGCGCTTTGAAGCCCTGCCGCGCCGTTTTGGCGCGCGATAGCTAGTGTAACTAGGGTCACTACTTACAAATATTAAAGTCATGAAAATATTTATATGTATATGGTACTTTATTATGTTATATTATTATATTATTCTTCAGGTAAATAATGATTGATGTTTATTTGGGTACATATTTTAATATCGAAAGTTAAAGTACCTACGTTTAAAATGTCCATATTCAAAACATCGAAAACATAAATATCGAATGACCATATAACCTATTACAAAAAAGAACCGAAAATAAGTCTTATATGGTTTTCTTATGGACCACACGGGAATCACCAGCTTTCAAATAAAGAAGGAATCATTAAAATCATTAAAATATAAATCATAAAAATGATTTTTTTTTAAGTCGGTTAAAAATTAAAATTTTTTAGATTCGACTTGAAATACGGTTGAATATAATTAACATCATAATTATGTACAAAATAAATATAAAAATATACATTTAGTACCATTTATAAGTTTATATTTTATTTTACCAAGTCGTATAATTACAAGCTTGCTAACCCTGACTATAGTTACTCACACAAGAGCGCGTGTCCACACTGTCCAGGCATTACCTACAAAAGGCTCACCCGCTTTTGTGATAAAATAACTATACCCATATTGATAGTTAGATAGTTAGGCCATTCGAAACTCTGTACTTTCGATATTTAGGTATTTCGATGTTACTATTGTAGATACAACATTATAAACTTTCGTTATTTTTAACCAACTGTAAAAAAGGAGGAGGTACACAATTCGAATGTATTTTTTTATGTTTGTTACCTCATAACTTTCGACTGGCTGAACCGATTTTGATAATTCTTTTTTTATTCGAAAGCTGGTGCTTTTTGGGATCTATAAGAAATAAATATGTGACTTATTATGAAGTCGTTTTTTATGTAAGAATTATAATTTTCGTTGAAATAAAACTACTTTTACGGATTTTATCGCGGTTTGTATTGATTTTCGACACCTTTGCAGGTATCATGGTCACAGGCAGACTGAGGTGGTGTTCGTCTTGACGGTTGATGTTGCTCGTCTACTTTCGTAAACAACAGAAATCAAAATTATAACTTATATATCGGTCATATGGTCCTTCGATATTTAAGTTTTCGATCTTTTGAACATTGACATTTTACCCTGTAGGTATTTTAATTTTCGATATTAAAATATGTACCGGGTACCCTTATTTTTAATTTGCAGGGTTTGTTTTTAAAACAAACTTTCCGGTTCAGAATCGATAATAGTTTCGAAATATAAAAAAGAACATATTTTTACATTACATTTTTTTCTATCCACTACGAAAGTACGGACGTGTGGATATTACAACACTGCAACTCAGTTTAGAAACCTAGATAGGTAACAATAAATAAACACACATAAATGTGGCGGTGCGCGCACGCACACAAGCACAAAATAGGTACTAGCCGGCAGCTCGAGCGAGGTCGTTGAACTTATCGAGTATAACGATTTATATTTTTTATGACAACTTTGAAAAAAAATTTGGTTTGGCAGAATTGGAATTGCAAAGTTGATATTGCATTTGCTTGACTTTCGAGGCGTGCTAAAATATCTTTACGAAATTGTCGCAGTTCTTGGAGTAATACAGTATCCGCATCCTTATCAACCGTGATCGGCGAGAACCTCGCCTGGCTCCCGCGCTTGGTATTTACATTATTTATTGTGCTGCAATGTTGTGGTTAGTAGTGTCGGCTCTCACCGGTAATTCAGTGTTCCCGCATTTTGGATTTAGGCATACACACTCTGGACATACCCATTTCTTCTTATATGCTGGATTAAATCCCTTAAAAGCATCAAGTGTTATTTTAAGACAATTTAAGTCATATTTCTTTTTGCATTTATCATTTGAGCATTCTAGAAAAGCCCTGTTTGTTATTGCCGAATAACAAGCATTACAATTCGCCATTGTTGCCATTGCAATTGGTTTAACTGTCCAATAGTCAAATTCTGTGCGAAAAATTAATCAAACTGTGCAAAGAAAAATAAAAAATAAACACAAAAAGTCAGATTGCTAGGTCGAGATTTGAATTCAAGACCCTATTCAATGGTAGTCCCCAACGTCTGTTACCGCTATGCTATCTGTACACTTAGCAGTTACGTCAAATAGCACATTCACTCATAGCAGCTATGTAAAAAATGTCAATGACCTGCAAGCTTGTATAAAAAATCACTTATAACTAAAATTGTTATTTGTTTATATTGAATTAGTTTAAAAAAACATAATATATTATATTTTTTTTATGTCCCTTGACACCTCTCAACTTTTTATTATTAGGTAGTTAAATTAAATTATTAAATATTTTTTTTTATTATTAATTTAATTTAATTAACTTAATAATAATAGAATTTAATTAAGTTAAATTTAATATAATTAATTTATATTTAATTTAAGAATTAAATTAATTTAAATTTAATTAAATCAAATTTATAATTAATTAATTTTAATTTAATTTAATTAACTTAAACAAAATTTTATTAATTTATTTTAAGAATTAATTTGAATTTAATTTAATTAATTTTTAAAAAGTTTCTGTTTTTGCAAAAAGTGTCGTGCCAACTTTTCGTGAGAATTTCTCAACGCGCGATAAGTAACTTCGTTCCAACAATAAAAAATAAAAACACTAGAAAATAATGTACTCTTTATGGTAGGTACCATAAAGAGCAGCATACACCAATAGTTTTGGAGAGCTCGGCCACGCTTCACCTTACATTTATTCTTACATTTAGGCATAGTTAGCCTTACTCTATGACAGGTTCAAAAAAGTAAACGAAATTACAAACTACTTTTCATATATTTACAAACTTAATTTCTGTTGTTTTTTTACGAAATATTTATATTTATACTATTTACAATATGATTTCATTCAAAAATCATTCAAAACGAGTAGTTTTAGTTTTTATTCGGAAAAAATAACGCGCGTACAGTCCACCCGTCACAAGAGTCATCGAGACACATGTATCGCGTCCCGAGTACGCGTCACAGGCCGTAGCGGGGGTGCTTCAGCGGGGTATTGGTTAGGATTCGGGTTTTTATTCATTTTTAAGAAATATGAGAAGAAATAAGAAAAAAAAAACAATACAAATTGTGAAATACGTCATTACACATTTTATGGTACAAAATTCACGCCAAACTATTGAGCCGTTACCGAGATAATTTACAATTTACGTTGAAAAAGGCCCCATTTAATATTTTTTTTTTCCAAATTTGGGAAAGTTTATTAAAATTTTAAACAATACAATTTATTTGTCATAACCTTAAGTATATCATATATTTTTTATATGGAAAACGCACGAGAGGATACATCTACAATTTTCTTTAAAGTTACAGTGTTTTTGGGATTTGAGCGGGGTAATCCCCTTAATAGCGGTTTTATTAGCGCGGCGTTCATCCTAATATCGTTCGAGAGCGATTGTGTAAACACAGTAAGTACCCTCCTGTTTTGATTTATGGGTATCATGTAGTTGCATATGGTTATGTACATTGTACAGTGCTTGCAACTTGGTATTGTATGTATACGGCAGGCCGCGCGAGTCGCGGGCGCTGCTCGGGGGTCGGTCGCGGTCGCCGCGGGGACTCTATATTAAATTCCAAGCGGCCAGCAATTTACTCATTACGTGAGTAGCGCCCACTTGCCCCACTACCAACAGACGGTCACAATAAATAAACAAACACACACAGCCCGACCCATGGGAGCTGCTCACATACATATATACTAATGTTTTCTTAAGTATCGTATACAGTCAGTGCAATCAGGATTCCTAAAAATTACTGAAGTTCCGTTGAACCAACATGTATGTTTTCGCGTCTTAAAATATTAAAAACATAAATTCAAATTCTTTATTTTGTAAATAGGACCATACAATCACTTTCACACGTCTTCTTAATCTAGATGAGGTCGACATTTCCTAACTGACTACCCTGAGAAGAAATGTCGAAACAAACTCGGGGGTCACAGTCTCTTTTAGTCCTGATAATACAATAGTAAATTTGTGTAAACAAATGCAGAGTATTTACTGGACTGGTCTTTAGAGGAAAGAACCAGATCGATCTGAGCAAGCATGTGCCAGCAGACGGCAAGCATGCCCCGAATAGCTCATGCAGCTCAACCATTTTTGAGGGAGCTGCACAACCCGGTACACAACAATACCGCCAGTGGCACCATAATAATATGTGTGTCAACAACTCACTCAGATCGCCAGCCTAAAATACAATTGAATAGAATATGTTGTATAAAATCTATCTATACTTATAATAAATCTGTAGAGAGGTCAATTCTGTACATGAAATATATTTTCAAAATAACTATCAGGGGGTGATTAGGGATCGATACTGATGCCAAAAAAGCAATCAGTAAAATTGTTGTCTGTCTGTCTGTCTGTCTGTCTGTATGTTCCTTATAGAAACAAAAACTACTCGACGGATTTTAACGAAACTTGGTACAATTATTCTTCATACTCCTGGGCAGGTTATAGTATACTTTTCATCACGCTACAATCAATAGGAGCAGAGCAGTGAAGGGAAATGTTGGGAAAACGGGAGAAGTTACTCAATTTTTTAAGCTTCCGTCGCGTGTGCAGCCTTAATGGTTAATTAAAGACTCATTGATAAGCTTCGTCATCCACGCGAACGAAGTTGCAGGCACAGCTAGTATTAAATAAAACAAGATGATTAATGAATATACCTGCATAATGTTTACACTTACAATAAATACAAGATACTCTAAGAACATGAAGAAAATCAAACCGTTATTGAAATGGCATATCAAATTTATGTAAAACATTATAATATGCAAAAGCACAGAACATGTCAAAATGTAAATGAATATGCAATAAGCACAAAACATGTCAAGATGTACGTCATAAACGTATAATACATAGGAAACAATGACTGGTCCCGGTGACAGAAGGGTGACCTTACCGTGAACTTCAATTTACTTGTAACTTGCTCAAAGTATGGATTTAAAATAGTATGCAATTTAAGTTCCGTCGTTAAAAGAACAGTAAAATTAAAGCATTAAAGTAATTGCGATTTTAATTCAAGTTGTATTTGCCGCTTATTAAAGAGCATAGCCGAGGTAGGGAGGAACATACTCCAATTACAGCTGGTAAAAAGTTGAAACTGCGTTGAATGTGGTTAATGTGCTGCGGTGCGGACGCAGGTTGTTGTCGATTAACCCGCGCCGCAATACCTGAGACCAGGGACCATCACTATAGTGCATGTTGGTATTTTACTGCAGTTAGCGCTGCACATGCGTTGTTATCCTGATGTAATAGCAACAGGCACATTAGTCATGTGTAACTTATTGAAGCATCGTAAATTTGTGAAACTGACTGAAGCTTGTTGACGTTAGGATTAACCATGTCTAACTCAGTCTAACCAAATATCTTCAACAAAGTATCAGCCCGTCGTCGTCGGGCAGAGTCCGTGGCTTAAATAAGACTTGGGAGCCATTGAGGTAACATGGCGCTTATTTACGACGTCTGTCCGCGGTCCGTCTTTATTTTATTTTGTCGCCCAGAATACCACAGCTCTTTGTTATTTCTGTTAACAATTTTGCATTTATTATATAATTTTGCATTAGCATTTTATGTATCATCTTACTATACGTATTACAATTGTACGTAAAAAAATAATCATTGTTCATTTTCATTTGAATAGCAAGCTTAGCCCTCAATCTCATTAAAGATATTGCTTCTTCGAACGGTTACATATTAAAAAATCAAAACTTTCTCGAGCAAATTTCAAAAGAACAATAAACGAGTTAACAAAATTTAAATGACCAAATGTTTTATTTAGAAAAATTTTAGAATCCCAATGTATGTGACATCAAATGAACGACTGATCAAAAGTTGCTAGATGTAATTTTAAAATATCAAATCATTACTAATCAAATTACATAATCACAAATGACGACCGAATAAATTTGCTAGATGTAAACCGATGATGTGTACCGATGGATTAAATCCCAAAGAGCGGTACGCAAGCTAGATGAAGCATGCAAGCAAGCATGCAACATGCAGGTTTCTGTCACGGCTCCGGCGCTGCGGGCCTCCGGCGGCCCCACGCGTGCTAATCGTCGCAAACGGCTTTCGCTCACCACCGCAGCTTCGGCTCACTGGCCGGCTTCACCGGCCAGCCTCAGCCGCGGCGGCTCGCTCGCAGCCGCTTGCTCCTCAGCCCGCGGGCCGCCTTGCACCTCCGCGCCTACGCGACTCTAAATAACACTCTAGGGGTAGGGCAGACAAGACTACGTGAAGTCGGTTTTGCAGCGATTCGGTTCTGTCACTAACTTTTGTAACACAACATGTAGAATTTTTAACCAACAATGTTATGTATATAAATTACGCATTAGTATAACGCCTATATTATTTGTATTAGCAAACCGGTCATGTTGTGCAAAGGCTTTCTGTTCTATTATATATCTAAGTTATTCGCTAATATTAATATTATTTTTACCTTTTTCAGTTAATCCATTTGATAATTAATAATTTATCCAGTAGTCCATTTGACCTTTGAACGATTTGGTCAAAAGTGTAAAAAATAATTTAAACATTGATATTCCAGACTTTGGTCAGCTGAACTTTTGATCAAATGACCATCGTTATTTTAAACTTTGTTGATTTGTACGTTGTTCTTTTGAAATTTGCTCAAGAAAGTTTTGATTTTTTAATATGTAACCCTTCGAACACTGCGGCATCACAGTCGATCGTTGCTGTTTCTGGATGTATTTCCTACAGATATTAATATTTACGAGTATGTGTGAACCCAACGAATAACATCTATACTTATAATAAATCTGTAGAAGTGAAAATTCTGTACATTGAAAATATCAAAAAAATAAATAGCGGGGGGTGTTACTAGACGGACAACGACACCAAAAGTGTGAAAAAAAAATTTTTATTTCTGTCTGTCTGTTTGTTCAGGTATCACGCAAAAACTACCGGTTCGATTACGATGAAACTTGGTATAATTATTCTTTATTATCCTGGGCACCACACTGGGTAGTTTTTATCCCGGAAAACAAACTTAATTTTGCGGTTAAAAACTCATTAATAAGTTTCGTCATCCACGCGAACGAAGTCGCAGGCACAGCTAGTTTTGTAAATAAAACAAATCACATTTCCGCAGTAAGGAAATGGTTGACGCTCTACTTCTTGTAACATTTGAGTTCGTACAAAAAAACGGTGCGGTGCGTTTCCGCGGTGGAAGCGTTTAAGTGGAAGGTGACAAATAGCGCCGGCGACCAATTAGTTGCATAACACGGTACAACCGAGCCGCACGCGCGCCGCACATATTTTGACGCAGACAGCGACCTCACACACACACACACACACATCATATATTTTTAAAACTTAGTCTATAACGAAATGAATTCATCTTATATCTGATGTGTATTAATAGCATACAATACATGTCATGTTGGCACGAGGAAATGACTTACATAGATTGGACATGTGGAATAACAAACCTCTTGTTCAGTGGTAATCTATTCTATTCTATAGTATTTCGTAGTTGTCACTCGTGGGGGCGCGACTCGCAGTTGCGGGAGGGGGTCTTTATATTAAGATTCCGCGCCGCGGCGCCGCCTGCCACAACCATGGAACGCAATTTTTGCGTATACTTTATGCTAATGTTTACCGATACCGTATTAAGCCCCTTTCATTATGTGCGTACAGCGAGGGACGCCAACGGTAAATTTGAATTGAATTACGCTCTGAAAACAATCTGGACAAATTGTGAAGTTAGCGAAGGCTGGTCGTTTGCATAAAACAACACGTGGCCGCGGGAGACCCCGGCCCGCACTGTGCGTGGATACAATAATATGTAGGTACTCCATACTCTTCGCGAAACTTTATAACGCTGTCTTTGTAACGAGAGCGTATAATCAACGTATTTTTCTAAAAAAAGTTTAGTCTAGATAATCTAGACAAAACTTTTTGTACATAAATGTTCAACGCTAAAAATGTTTGCCAGTCATAAAGTGCAATTTGCACACAACATTAGGCTATTTTAATATCTTCATGTCTCTGAAACGGGATATCCATCATGATAAACCCGCACTTCGCGCCCCTCCCCCCGCACTGTCCGCACCTCCCCTGTTTTGAGTGTCGGCTACTACGAAACCATTAGTTTCGACGACAGATATAGAACTTACGTTAACACCTTATTGAAACTGAACGCCTTGGTTTTATGAGCTCGTTGTAGCCCCGGCTGGCAGACCGCGCTGATTTACGATCACAAAAATGTTACTATTCTATTGTGTAGGTATTCAGTAACAAATTTCAAAATGAATGAACATTGTGTTAATGTTACACTTGAATGAAACTGTAGTCCATTTATGAGATGAAATCCAAAACTAAGTACCTACATACATATTATTATAATAAAGATTTATAAGCGAAGGATACCTGGGTGTTGTAGTAGTTGTGCACCACGAACCGGCGCACACGTGCAGCCGATCAGTGCCGAACAAAGCGACGTAAACTGTTTAAATCTCCAAAATGAAGTGAGGGCGACGACGGTATCATCCGCAGATGCAAATGTATGCAGACGCCGCGCAAACACATTGTCGCCTACTCAGCACTGCCACGCGATACTGAACCTTATCACTATGAATTGTAAGGCCTTGTGCTCGCCCGCGCGTGCTATTGACAGGTGGATTGGATTCCCGCGGGCATTGTGCGGCGGCGCTCGCAAAATATCTCAAACGTGTAGCATTGTGTACAGGGGACAGGGGTTTCTTGGAAGCCATTCGCGAAATCCAGTTTCACGGTAAATAAGACGTCGATCAAATGTAAAGTATCGGTGGTCGGCCGCGGCTCGGTAATACTATCCCATGGCGTCGATAAGTATCATATCCGCCAAAAACAATAATAAATATAACGTCATCAAATATGTAGAAAAATCTTATGTTGATACTTCTTGATAGACTATATTATTATTGTAAACTTATTATGAAAATAGTGTGAATTTAAACGAAGTACATAGTATTTTTTTATTGTTTTGTTTTTAACTGGAAGATTGTTATTAAGAAACTTTTGTATGATTAACTAAAGAAGAGTTATTAATTATATACTGATATTAATAATATAATCTCGTTGTTGCAGGTACGTAACGTTCTGATCATACGATTGACCTGGTAGGACGGTGAATGTGGGTAAGTGTTGGTCGTAAGTCACGCCGCAGCCGCCGCGAGCCGGACGCAGCAAGCGTGAAGTCACCTCGTATGTAGCCACATCCTTTTCAAGTTACTATCACTCGGACCGTAAAACAATGACATAACTTTTGGTAATCTTTTGATGCAGAACCAGCTCTATTCATTTCAGCATTCAATAAAAATAAATCAAACCAGAATACGTCACGCTGATTCCTCTTTTAAAGCACTCTTAAAGTACTACCACCAATATCGCGCCATCAATAAACAAGTTTTTCGTGAAAAATAAAAATATAATCGATACTTATCTGGCAATGGACGGTAATGGCAAACAGTAATTAGTCCCGCGGCGGCAGTAAATAAGCGCAGTAGCACTCATAGCTAGAAGAAATCATCATCTCCCGAGCCTTTTCCTAACTAAGTTGGGGAAGGCTACCAGTCTTACCGGATTCAGCTGAATACCGTATTTTATATGGAGCGACTGCCTATCTGACCTCCACAACCCATTAACTGGGTAATCCAGTATCCCATAGTAAGACTGGTTGTCAGAATTGACTTAACGACTGTCAAAGATCAACGTATGACAGTCGGGACCTACGGCTTAACGTGCTATCCGAGGCACGGAGGGGTCTCGGTATGTTTATAAAACGGTCACCCATCCACGGACCAACCGCGGCGAGCGTGGCTTAACCTATATTATCGATCAAACCATGCGGCTTACACTTAGCCACGAGCCAGTCTAGCTGAAAGGAATACTATTGTTTAATTTTCAGAATTTGTTGAGAGTCATTTACAGAGGTGTTATTGTATAACTGACAATAACACCTGTGCAGATTAGTGTTTTCTGGATTTGACGATTTTTTGTTCAACACTGTGTTGCGTACGAGCGCGAATTGGCTTTGTCTGTCGTGAGTTCAACTCCCTGTCACGCTGGTGATATAAAAATACACCCAAGCTAAATACTTATAGAAAGTGGGTTGCATACTCACTTTTGTTAGGGTTCCGTAGCCAAATGGCAAAAAATAATAAATTTTGGGGGTTCCCTATACTTAGAAACGAAACTCAATTTTTTTTCCATCAAACCCATACTTCTGGGGTATTTATGGATAGGTCTTCAATAAAAACTTTTTAACAAAAAAATTTAACCGCCGAAAAAACTGAAAAGCAAAAAATAACAAACCTTTTTTTATTTAATCTTTATAACTAGGTTCTTAAACTAATGTAAGTATACCTAAGTCATTTTGAGTCGGCGCCAAACAGGCAAATTAATTAATTACATATACTTACGTAACGTAAAGCTTAATGCGCGGCGGTACAATACAGTCTCTATAATATTTATCTCCTACCAATAATATGTAATCTATGTCGTTTTTGCACCAATTATTAGGATTGATCAGAGAAAATGCCACAGTAGCAACAGTTGCAATGACGGTTGATAGTTTGGCGCCGACTCAAAATTACTATATTAATATATGGGACCAACTTTGGAGTATACCCTTTCCAACATAATAAGAATTATCAAAATCGGACTACTCTGTAAAAAGTTATCTCGGGGATTTACTGCCACTGTCTGCCTCGGACGATACAGCTTGTTCACCCGCGGCCCCGAGATGCAATAGTAATTACACGTTGTTGCACAACGTTCATGTCACCTTGGTGTACCTATAACCACAATCATGAGAAATGTTGAGTGAGCTAAGTCTCTACTCGTCTATTCCGAGCTCACAAACAAGAAACGTTTAAAAATAAAGGAGTTTTGACGAAGTGTCCTCTGTGTCGGGCCGCACTCGCCGCGAGCGCTCTCCGCGACACGCCAGCTAACAACGACACGCCACTCACCACTGGTAACATCACACAACTCAAGACACTAGTATATAAACCCCAAGACATTAATTTAACTTACTTAGTGTAACTTAATGCTACGCCGTAGCATATACATTGCAACAAGGATCGCTTGTCAACAGTAAAACACCAGAACCTCTTCGGACACCCTTCGTAAAAAACAAGATTACTTTCTAAAGTTCAAAACGAAATGGCGCTTAAACAGGACTAACTCAATTTGCGCACAATTCCTCGTCCGGGAGGGCTGCGAGGGCCATATTTTTGCCCCTCGCTGTGGATTAACTCGATTATCAAAATTCAGAACGCGGCGGTAATGCGGTGCTGATGTGCAGCCGCCACGCGCCAGCCACGCCGCCCGCTGGCCGCTACTACGCAGTACGAATGGACGGCAACAGAGAACAATTTACTAACTAATGGCTAGCTAGTTTTCGCCTTGAGCATAAAACAGTGTTTTTTAGGTCACACGTTTCTGCGTGTTGTCAAATTTAGATGAACAAATTAGTTGGACCTTAATTTTAAGGCTGTAATATTCGTCTGACGTTTTCTAATTCTTTATTTTTAGAGTTATTAAGATACAAATAACCTGTCATAATGCATAAGGAAGTATTCAGAAAGTGTAAATGTCAATATTTAATTGAAGAACGTTTCGGCGCCTCACGCCACTCTTGTTATCATCCAAAACCACATTATCTATTCTTGTTAATCATTTATTTATTTAGTTTTTTTTGCACATTGTAGTAAAAACGCGGACCTAAAAGCATCTTTTGCCACTATATAACTTAGAATATTAAGCTTTTTTTACATGTTTTATTAAAAAATAAGATGTCGTAAAGGCCTGCCTAAGGCTGGTATCATATTTTATAATCAATGAATACATTTTGATATTATACCTATCGCTAACAGTCAATGCCACCGCGCCGCCGCCGCCGCCGCGCCTCCATACTGCCTTGCAGGCGTAGCTCAGCGCGTAGCTCAAATGCTTCTCTCGTAGCATTGTATGTTCACCGTCGTAGCAAAACAACGCGCTACGACTAGTGTAGACTACGGCTACGTTCGCCGTAGCCTTTGGAAAATAGAGTTGTGATTTAGTAAAATTTACTGGTATCTAGTCATTTAATTTTATTTAGGAAACAGCCGCATGTACAATTTAATGTTTATACAACTTTTCTAAAAAATAATTGTCATATAACAACAGTATGTAATTATTAAACGTTCACGCTATGCATAAAAGTAGATGAACTCCTAAATGTTTTGGTAATATACAGAGACGGGTCAATCGACCTGTCTACATATGACCAAAAAAGAATTAAATCGAACCAATTGGGATTTTTGGCTTGTTTGTCCATACAGTAAAATTAATTAGTTGTGTTAAACTAACCAAATTTGGATCCACTATGTGTAATCCCCCCTTAGAGTAATTACTAAAGCAGTTCTCCCCCCCTGGCGTGGTGTTGCCGAGTGTTGCCGAGTGCTGCCGAGTGTCGCGCGGCGGTGTGTGCGGTGCACGGGACGAAGGTTCTGCGCCTCAAATGATACAAACTGTTTACCGACGTAATTGAATGTGAAATAAATTCAATGAGGCCGCGACGGGCGCAGATCAAAGTCCCCGCCTCGAGCAAGACGCGCGCTATGTGATGTTTTAATTTATTTTAAAAGACATCGCCTTGCCTCTCTCTCCCATAAACATACATACATACATACATACATACATACATATAATCACGCCTCTCTCCCTTGTAGGGGTAGGCAGAGACCACTTCCTTCCACTTGCTACGATCCCTACACACTTGCTTCGCTTTGTCCACTTTCATTATTCTCTTCATACATGCTGTTTGGTGTGTGGTACTCTTGACTTGGCCTTTTTTCATTCACACTCGCCTTATACTTCTTTTTTTTTTCGTCAATAGTTCTTTATTCATTCTCTCGACATAGCTAAACCATATCAGCATACCTTTCTTAATTTTTGTCTCAACATCCATCATCTGACATACTTCATCCACCTTACCATCCATTCCTCAACATTCAACGTAGCGAAGCGGCTCTCCATGGGCCACTTTTCGCCCCCGCGAGAAACGAGACGTGATGGGTGGCGAACCACGTCGCCGATTTTTGGATAATTAAATTATTTTTATGATTATCCATTGCGTTCTTGCGGGATAATGAATTGGGAAAGGATACGTTGGAAAGGATAACAAGGTAGTACGGGTTATAGGATGCTACCATCACGGAGGTACACTGAATGTGACAGCAACAGCAACTACGCGTACCTGTAGTGGATCTATCAGTTTTTTTTGTTCCTCTTGTGTTTAAAAAAATGTGTTGTTCATGACGGTCACCTGACATTATTCTCTGGATGCTATATTTTGCAGTAAAGATGTTACTTGTAAAACTTTATCAACATGATGTTTTAATAGGTACACACACATTTATGACTAGCTGTGCCTGCGACTTCGTTCGCGTGGATGACGAAACTTATAAATGAGTTTTTAAAAGCAAAATTAAGTTTGTTTTTTATTGTTTATACTTTTCCGGGATAAAAACTACCCAGTGTGGTGCCCAAGATAATAAAGAATAATTATACCAAGTTTCATCGTAATCGAACCGGTAGTTTTTGCGTGATACCTGAACAAACAGACAGACAGAAAGACAAAAAAAATTTTTTTCACACTTTTGGGTTCGGTGTCGGTCTAGTAACACCCCCGCCATTTATTTTTTTGATATTTTCAATGTACAGAATTTTCACTTCTACAGATTTATTATAAGTATAGATATAGATGATGAGAAAAATGTATGTGTCAGCCTATTTATGACATCTAAGTTTTTTTTTTCTAAATTATGGTATATTATTGGTGAATAACTGCGAGGTCGTATTACTATTTACTTTATGAAAAACAACATAAAATCTGAAGTAAGCAGCGCCATCTCGCTGTTCATATGTGAACTGGCAAGGTGTCGCGCCGGCAGACCGTGTGGCCGCAGTCGCCAGCGCGCCGCTAGAGGCCGCGCTAGCGCTGCGATGTGCAGACTATGCAGTGTCGAAAGATCAAATATACCGAAAAGAATAACTTGTATAATTTTTGGCTAACTGCCAAAAATCCACCATCAATTAATCCATCTTTACCAGTAACTAGAAATGATTCCCTCGATTTTTTTTAAGTTTGCGCAGAATGATGTTATTGTAGTACGAACGTTTGTTCGCAGGTCCACCGGGGCCCCCGGGCAAGCGCGGCAAGAAGGGCAAGAAGGGCGACTCCGGCGAGCCCGGACCTCCGGTGAGTGTTGGCCGGTGCTGTCGCCGCACATATCCCGCCGTGGATTAGATCTTCTGTGCAGACTTTATTGTGCACACACTCCATCACTTCATGGCCGTTACTCGGCGCGACTTAGATTATCGCTTGCTGGTTTCAACGAAAATAAAATTTATGGCTATTACGGTAGTTACCTGAACGATAAATTCATTAATTTTTTTTAGTTTCATTTTGCTTTTATTTTTTTTTATTTTATTTGCAGGGTTTGACAGGAGCCCCTGGGAAGAACGGATTCCCGGTATATATTTTTTTACCTTATTTTTCCTTTTTTTTTTGTAATATTTTTGAAATGGCAGACTTTAACTTAACTTTCGTCACAAATCTGCCACCACTGGTATTGCTCATAAGGGCTGTGGCACCCTCTCCCCTCTGTTGTGTTACCGACGCCACTGTCCCTTGCACTACACGCGTGTCACGTTTCAGGGTAGCAAGGGCGAGAAGGGCGAGCGAGGCTTCATGGTAAGACAACTTAAGGCAACAAGCAGTAACTGTAGTGTCGTAACCCGCGCTACCCAGCTCGCCTTTACTAACTTGCTCCTCCGGATCTCTGTAGAGGTCCTGCAGGAGGATGCATTGGGTCCCTGACTAAATGCTGTTTTGAGTGGCCTTAACTGTAGTGTAGTTACAGTGTACGGTTGTACGCGGTGGAAGCTGACAACAAAAACTCACCGCGCTTGTCTGTATTCCTAGTTTGAATCATTTTATCGAACATTAACTTAAAGATGTGGTTAAAAATTTACGATATAAACTTCATTTGACGTTTTCTTTATAATACGAAAAAGTGATTCATCCGGTAGATATACTGTGCATACATGACGCGATAACAACACCTCTTAGATAGTGCTCCGACTAACCCTAACCCGCACAGTTTGCCTCCCTGCCATCTCCTATGGTCGAAGTGGCCTCATCGACTAATGCTTCCTTGGTATATGTGTGGAAAGCACTAATCAGCCACTATATATTTAGCTATCGCTTCTTTAACTTGTTTTATCACAGATGTTTTTATTTATTGCAGGGTCCTATCGGGTTGGATGGACCTAAAGGAGACCCGGTAAGCCCTCTGCAGATAACATTATTATTAATATATACAGGTGTTACAGAATGTAATAATCTATCAAAAAGGGCAAAAAAGTTTATCTGGCATAGACTGTATATAAAATACCTACTCAAATTAAGATAATTAAATAATTGATTTTCGCATAAATTATTCGGCACCACAAGTCATAACCAGACCGCTATAACAATGTATCTAAGGATTTAGCGTGTGAAGTAATAAGGATATTGACCCTCGTAGTCCGAGTTACGTCAGGTGTGAATTTAATGCTTCAAAAGTATTGCTAATTTTGAACTGCTTATAAACTACAACAAACCCACACTATACCAGAAGTACTCTTCGCCCCTTTTTGAAAGATATTACTTTGATGAGATCATTTACAGTAAACATTACAATTATACTACTCAATTTTTGACGACCTCCGTGGTCGAGTGGCGTACGCACCGGTTTCAAGGTGTCGCTAGCTCTGAGGTCCCGGGTTCGATCCCCGGACGGGTCAATGTAGAAACCAACTTTTCTACATTGTCCCGGGTCTGGATGTTTGTGGTACCTTCGTTGTTTCTGAATTCCATAACACAAGTGCTTTAGCTACTTACTTTGGGTTCAGAGCAATGTATGTGATGTTGTCCGCATTTATTTATTTATTTATTTATACGAGCCTGAAATAGAAATAACCTTATTTTTTATATACCATGTGGAATTTTGACGAAGAAAAATGTGCCACACGCTTTTTGCCAACAACAAGTTTGTAATTTTACAAACAACAAGTTTAAAATTTTATGAGTTTTCATGATAGGTCGACGTGGTAAATGCTGGAGCGGTGAGAGTGGCCTACTCTGTGTGTCACCACTGTATGAGAGTGTGTGTCGTGTTGCAGGGCCGGCCCGGGGACAAGGGGCAGAAGGGCGAGCACGGCAGCCCCGGCTTCGACGTCTTCTCCGCCGTCAAGGTACGCCGCGCACACCTCGCGTCTACACTGACATAACATTCTAACGCTGTTCAATTAGTAGAAAACGTAAACAATTTAGTAAACAGTGCGGTCGGGACCTTCTAATCGCACTAAATCAGAATCTTACTCGTAACTTCGATTTCATCTTTTGATTTCCTAATAAAACTTGACTTGAATAGGATACGGACTTAAGTGATACAACCACAGAATTTTTATAACATTTTCTGTGTACGCTCAACTAAATATATGTTATTAATTTACCTAATTAATTTTCGTTCATGATCAGTGATTGTGCCATGGGTTCGATTCCCAGGTCCCGAAGAGGATCACTACGTGTATTTTTATAGTATTATAAAAATATAAAGACATTTGGTGGCATTGCAGGGCGTGAAAAGATCCGTGGACAGTTTTAAGATAAGTCCGTACACGAGCGCCGAGATCATAGCCGTCAAGGTACTGCTCGTAGTTAGTCGGGTGCTGTGTCGCGCCGCGCGCCTCTTACGCTTCTTTGATTTTGTGCTTTATATGTTGTTGTAGTTTGTATACAATGTTTGCACTCAATTTTTTATTATTGTGTACATCTACCCGCTGTGAACAGTTTATCTAAAACTATAGAACTATAGTAAATACAGTAAGTGCGGTATGAAGAGATGTTCACGGCGGGCACGCGTACTGTGGCGCCGGCTCACTTGCTTTTGTACACGTAGGGGCTGCAGGCCGCCGGACACAACATCTCCGCGCACACCGTCATACAGCTCAAGGTGAGTCACCAACACGACGCGAACACACCCACACAAACCCATACACACCCATACACACCCATACAAAACACACATACAAATCTCACCAATTCTGGATATTTATTCTTGTGGCAACAATAACACAAAAAAACAGGGAACTGTTTTTTGCATCCATTTGCATAACATTTTAAATTATAATATAAAAAAGCCTTACTTTTGTATATCCTAAATATATTACGCACAGCAGCTTCCGCATCATTTTTAATGGGTCAAGAATACCCCTTACTAACCGAGTGATGACGTCTCTCTGTTGTGTAATGCGAATTAAAATATGTAATGCCTAAACAAATTAGTCTAAAAATAGCGTGTGTAGGTACATAAACTGAATGCCAGAAAACAAGTAAAGTATTATTATGGCAAAGTATTAATATAATTAGCTTGTTGTTTTTTAGGGTTCTGTACCCAAAGGGTACCAACGGGACCCTATTACTAAGCCTACGATGTCTGTCTGTCTGTCACAGGCCTCTACAGACCAAACGGTAAAAGTTAGACAGCTGAAATTTACACAAAATACTTGTTACTATGGCCGGTATCACAACAAATACTAAATCTAAGAGGGGTCCCCATTGCATTGATGTATTCAAACCGCAAACGAATTGCCTTATAATTTATAAAGACATTGCACACAGTTAAACAAATTGATATGTTATAAATGTCAGGCGTTTTGTATTAGAAGCATCGTATCATGTTTTGTGTAATTTTAAAGCGCGATTTGGATCCGGCTGTTTCTCAGTACCTACTATTACATTCAGTCATTTATTTAATTTATGTATGTACATCGATTTCTCCGAGACTTATACAACGATTTGGATTTCACTTTTCATTTTAAAGTATAATGGCCGTAATGTGGTCGAATAAAAAATCGTCAAAATCCGATCACTAGTTTGGGCAAAGTAGGGAAATGATACTGAAAATTATATTACAAATATTTATAATACGTAAAATGTAAGGAAACTTCAATGAAATTTGCTATGACATCAGGCACCTAACCTAAAATGAGCAACCCAGCACTTCTTTCTGATGGTGGTACGGAATCCTTAATGCGCGAGTCCGACTCGCACCTGGCCGTTTTTTTTTTGTATTTTTTCACGTGAATAAATAAATATATTAAGAAATTCCTAGAAAAATCAAAGAACATATAAACGCACACATATTTACATATACTCACTTGCTTAATTTTTCTGTAGAACTGTCGGACACAGACACGTAATTATTATAACCATGAACCTATAAAGTAATGCATGTCATGTTAACTGTCGTTGCATGAGTATAATAGTGCTGTGCGGAGCGCGCCCGCAGTGTGTGGCGTGTATGTACGGCTTGCAGTGGTCTCAGCACGTGCACTGCTTTTCGACATCCACTAGACTAATAGACCACTGTAATCTGCAGTATAAACTTCATCGTTTTCAGCCGGAGCCGCAGATATCACGGTCAACGGTGGTGCACTTACTAAGTGGTTTCAGTTATTGTTTACCAATAAACAAATGGCATAAACCTCCTTTAACAAAGATACGGTTATGAAACGGAAAATCGATTAATTTTGATTACATTTTGATGAAGCACACGTGACCAGTTCGCAATAGTCGCAACAGCGTTTAGCGCTGACTCTATGATAACTGCTTCTGGTCTTAGGCTCACATTACATAATATGCATTTAATTCAAATGTTTCTTTCATTTGTTACCTATTAATGAATGGCGGTAATTTAACTATGTGGTGCGCAGGGTGAGCCCGGCGAGCCAGGGCCTCCGGGAACGCCTGGGCCGCAAGGCTCCGAGGGCTTGCCGGGCCACGAAGGCCGCGCCGGGCCGCCGGGCTCTGCTGGGCCTCCGGGACCGGTCGGCCCTGTAGGGCCACCTGGCCTCGTGGGACCTCCTGGATCGCTCGGCCCTGCTGGACTTAAGGTACACCAACTTTACAGTGTTTAGGTTCTGCAACTATAAAACTCAAATATATCGAAAGCTTAACATAAACTATTCCAGTGTAAGTTGTTTAGGTCTTTGAGAACGTCGGGTAGACTAATAGAACTTTTACCGAACGATTCCAGGGCGACAAGGGTGACAAAGGCGAGCGCGGCTTCACGACGACTCTGAAGGGCGACGCGTTCCCGACCGGCATCATCGAGGGCCCACCCGGCCCGCCCGGCCCGCCCGGTACCGACACGCACCTATATACACACGCTCACATGCACACACACATACAACACAACACACACAATGCCGCCTGCCGGGGTGGTGGTGCGCCACCATCGCCGTGAGCTGCGTGTGCGCTTATAACTACTAGTAGGTACTAATGACACTATGCAGCTAGCTAGTACTCACCACACTAAACAGTAACTTTATTAACTTAGTAACAGTATGTTTTATTAGATAGATGCTTTTCACTGTTGTATAAAATGCACATGCGACCTATCTGCGATAAAATAATTACGTCAATACCAAATCAACTTCAGTGTATTCATCAACGCACCAAAAGCAACGTTTATGTTTAAATAAAGCAAAAGTATCAAAGCAAGCACCTAAGTCATGTTTTACCATGAATAATTTACAAAACGAAACATTTTGTTACATACGTGAGTATAGGATCGGCGGTAGGTCGCAGCGTGGGTAGTGGAGTTGTAGAGTAGAGCTTGTTAGGGAGAGTGAAGCTGAGGTGACGGTGAGTGGTGTTGTGCGAAGGAGCGGCAGGCGCGCGCGGCGAGCGCGGCGAGGGCGGCGCGGCGGGCCCGCCCGGCCTGCCCGGCGACAAGGGCGCGCGCGGCAAGCGCGGCAAGCGGGTAACTACGCACGCCGCACGCCGCACGCTGCACGCTGCATGCTGCATGCTGCATGCCTCACCGTACTCTGTTACATCTGCCTGCCTTAATCAATTCACGCGTAGCTTTTGTTTATGTGGTACAAGTGATAACTAACGGGCAACTGGCGAAGCTCTACTCTCTGCTGGAGCCGCGCCGCAACAAGGTAAGCCGTTTATGATTTATATTCAGTAGTGACTAGTGATTGGATTATGTATGGTTTTGAGAAAATTTTAATACAAGTAACACCGCATCTAAACACTATTAACTTACATAATTATATCCTACATTCTCTGGATTCATGATCATCGATTGGCGACTAAAAGCGTGGACGGGCTCCCGTAACTTAGTCGCCACTGGTGATGTAGATATGATGTTGGTTGTGGGCAGGCTCATGACGTAGCGGCGTGTTGCAGGTCGCGTGGGCGAGCCGGGCGCGAGCGGCCCGCCGGGGCTGGACGGGGCGCCCGGCCTGCCCGGCGTGCAGGGCCCGCCGGGGAAGCCGGTCAGTCACACGAACTTACACGTCGCTACTATCCTTTTTTACATCTACTTTTATTTCCCTTGGATCGCAATCACGAAAGGTTGATATGTCTCAGCCAGGCGGGACCAACACGTCCAGTTGCTCGCCTCTTACTTATATTCTGATGTAAAATTATAAAATACTTGTTGATAAAACTTAAAAGTACTGGCAATATAAAAAATATTGGCCCTCCTAGTTCTTGAATCAGACCTGTCGGATCTCGCCACAAAATTCATGGCTATTCGCCAGAGTTACAATATGACTAAAACACTTTACTTCGTTGTTATTTCAGGGTGAAATGGGCCCTAAAGGCACGAAAGGCGAATACGGAGACATGGGTTCTCCCGGCATGCTGGGCGCGCCCGGGCTGCCCGGCCCGCCTGGCTACCCCGGCCTGAAGGGCGAGAAGGGCGACAAGGGCGACTCGGTGAGAACATTCACCTGGAATACATCAGATTTCTTAGTATATTTTTTGTTCAATATGCTTTCGGGTCTATGAAAGTGACATCAGTGCAGTGACACCAATATGCAGTGACCTGGACGGGCCATGCATAATGCAACCCTTTATGCTTTAGTATACCTGTTTCAAAAAGCCAGATGCATGCCATGCAGGCTGGCGTAGTCCGGCCTTGCCGGAACCTTGTCTCGTAGTGTTGGCCGGAGCCATACGAGCTGCGGTAGTGTGTGTGTAACGTGTCGCCTTGCTTGTTCCCGGTGCGGTGTGCGCGGCGCGGCGCTGCAGAAGTACCGCAAGCTGAGGAGGCGGCAGGTAACTATCTACTCCATGTAATAAACAAACACTCAAGTGTCTAAACTTCATTTTTTATCATCTTACGGCAGAGTTCATAAATTCTTGTTTTAAGACAAGTATGGAGGCAAGTACGCGCCTTCTCTTTTCCCATAGCGGCTATGTATCCGTATGAACTGTTAATCTTTATACCCACTGTTGAACTTGCAGGGAGACGGTACCGGCTACGAGCTGTACGGACATGAAATTGTAAGTATATGTTATTATTACAATATACAGTATTAGATATGGTCAGCCAATAGCAGAGTTCTTTAATAACGCATCAGAAATAATTGTGGGGTGTAAATGGTGTAATCCTCAACCGCGTTCTCAATTCCTACTTGTAGCATGTTCTTTATCAATATGCTTAGTGTTTTGATAAATTTTGCATTTCCGAAGGCCTTGGTGTATTACATAGGAGTTCTCCTGATCTTTAATAACTGATAAGGATTTTTACCTGGTAAAGTAATGTATTTACATATCAAGCAAAGTTGTCTATATTAAACTAAACTAAATCTCATTACTGATCTTACATGTAACCGTGGTAGTCATTGTCGTCAAATGCAATTCAAATTCAAATATTCTTTATTCAATATAGGCTACACAGTAGCACTTATCTAACGTCAAAAACAAAATGAAAAAATTGACGCGCCCACCGCCAGAGATGAACCGACCCTAATTTGCCAACCTTCACGGCTTCCTAAGTGCTTCGGCTGTGGAGAAGAAACGGCGCAACAAACTCCCCAGTAACACGCTGCCTTTACAATAATAATGAACATCAGCGCCAAAAAAACAAGTGCTTGAGGTAGCACACTATGAAATTAAAAGTTCTGACACCAATACACTAATCTTAACCAAGGTCAACAGAATGACCGGTCACCGCAAGCAGCACCCGTTCACGAGTACGACGCAAGGGTCAGCCATCCCCTCCCTCGCCATATTAGAGGGAAGGAGGAGACCCGATCAAAAACGCCACCGCAGGCAGTGACAACTAAGGGAGCATGACGAAACTGTTGCCGGCATAAACAAATATAAAAGAAAATAAATAAAAATGAAAGCCTCAACTACAGTCCCAGATACATAGTTAAATTCTATAATTAATATAATTATACATTCCAAAATACCGAAATACCGTTCATTAGATATAGGTAGGTACACTATACCTACATGTGTTATAATCTTACTAACAGTCCTGGTGTTGCTGTTCGCTCGACGACTACAACTTGTGGTGTAAACACTACGGACAATCTAGCGTTATACACATTCCAGCTCAAGCGTAAAGCTATATGTTACCCATCATACTGCCTCCGTCCTGTGGCTGCCCAGACTGCCTCGTAGGCCTAGTGGTGCTAAGCGCGACTGCTACGCTAGAGGTCTTGGGTTCGATTCCCAAGTCGACCAAGGTGTTATTGGGTTTTTCTATGAAATTCTCAGTAGCAGGTCGGAGTTTGGATTTGTGCCCGGTTAGTGGCAATAGGCTCGCCCCCTATTACATGGGACCTAAACATACCGGCGAACTGCGGGTGTACATTGGTACACCTCTGCCCAACCCTTCGGGGATACAGGCGTGATGGTATGTTATGTTATGTTCATGAAATATTCTCATGGAGCTGAGGAGTTATAATAAAAATATTTATACACAAACAGAAAATTATTAGGCTCGCTATCTACACACAATCTTTTATATCTTTTTATCTCTTTAATAGAATAGATTCTAGTTCTTTATTGCAAAAAACCAGACTAGTGCGAACTATACTCCCGTGAGAGTGTCCAGTTAGCCTAGACCTCTCATAGGATTTTCTGTAATCTATAAGTGAAGATCAATATATACGGTAATTATTGTATTAACAGGATCATTCGGTCCTGTATTAGAAAAGATAATTGAGCGGAATAGTCAATTATCACCTTTTTTCTTTAAAATGCTTGCTTTATTTAAAAATTATAAAAGAAGTTGATTCACCACAACAAGCACTTTCATTTTATGTGTCAACTTTTCCAACTTTTCCCAGCAGGAGTGGTCTCCATGTTTAAAAAATTATTTGTTTACGTTTCACGTGCCTCTTTGGATCATTAAGAGACGGACTGACCTATCCTGAGAAATAGGAATTTATAATACCGTGTTTACCTCTTGAGCTATAGAACCCTAAAAATCGCATAAAACCTAAAAACCAACAATAAACTATCAAGAGTGTATTTCTGTCTGAAAATTTTCTACTCAGGTATGATCTGAATTATTTTACGTAAAACGACAACAACGACCTTTGTATTTGCTCCGTGACAACAACTACTCATTTTACGACGTAATTTTAAGAGGTTCTCAATTCGTTTGTATGTGTTTTATTTTTATATATTGTTTGTAACGAGATTTCTACGTCGTTCTATCTTTCTGACTGCTTGTCGAAATTTTTGTAAGTTAGCGTAAAGCTGGGTATCCATTATGCGCTCCTGGCGCGCGTGGCATGAACACCCGCGCCAAGAGTGCGTTCCGCGGAACGCGCTCCAAATATTTAAATGATATCAACTAAGCGCGCATGGCGCGCTTGGCAACTGTTCCAGTGTTCGGTTGAACTAAGCTTCCTTTGATGCGCGGTAAAAAAACCGACTCTAGATGGAACGGGCCGCTCCAAGTTCGAGCGTTCCAACAAACACATTGGCGCGCGTTCCAAAATGGTAGCAATTTCGCGCGGCCGTAACGCGCGCCGATGTTCTTCCTCTTGGAGCGCGAAGTCGATACGCGGCTTAAGACTCGCGAGCTGTGCATTCGAATATTCGCCACATCAGGAACTTGAATGCGCGCACGCAGCTCGCGTACGGCTCGCATGCTGCAAATTCGGTGCGCGTTCATCAGATCTGGACACACCCTAAGGGATTTGCTTTTTGAGGCATGGCAGTTAGGTGGTAGGTTGGTTGCTTATCTACCCATCCGCGAAAGAAGTGCACCAAGAGCTACACTACCTTTATAACTGGCTAATGTTAGACTTTAGAAGCGAATCAGTTCGGTTATGTAAAAATAATAAAATCAAATGGGTATGCAGGAGACACTGAAACTATCTCTAGTTTAGTTGTGTAGCCAGAACTGAATTTAGACTAAATCTTTGTAAATATATAAATAATAAATGTCGTGATGCGTGTGTGTTTAGATGATGGGTCCCCCCGGCGCGCCCGGGCCGGCGGGCCCCCCGGGCGTGGCGGGGCCGCCCGGCATCAAGGGCGACAAGGGCGAGCCCGGCGCGCGCGGCAAGGCGGTACGTACTACATCACCCGCATTACCCGCATGCACACTCACCTTACACGAACTCAAATGTTAACTCATCAAAACATCATTGATAATCTGTTTCAGGGTGAAAAAGGAGAGAAAGGTGACGCCGGTCCGATGGGACTACCTGTGAGTACGCCTCATTCAATGTAATAAATGTTAGCTTTTTCATTTTTAAATTCTTACAATTGTTAATGATTTAATTATAACCCTAATTGTAAGTTTGATTACGTTTACAGGGTCCGGTGGGGCTGCCGGGGGAGTCAGGCCGGACTGGCGACGCGGGGCCCAGAGTGAGTCTTCGATGTTTAAAAATAATGTAATATGAAACTGGAGCTCGGACCCCGGATGATAGTAATCATAAGCTTTTACACTTACTAAATGGAATAAACCATAAAGCACGTGATGAAGTAGCGTAATCTACCTTGTAACCGTACTAATAAGCGCATGTGGTAGGGTGCGATGTGCAGTGTGTGTGTACTAACCCGGGCGTGGTGTGGGTGCAGGAGAATCGCTGGCCGCCGGACTTCGCCTTCACGTAGTGACAAGTGCCGGCGTGAGGCGTCGCGAGCGAGCGCGAGCGCGAGCACGAGCGCGAGCACGAGCGAGCACGCGGCCGCTCGGCGCCACTGCAGGTAACGTCGCCTCCACCTTGGACAGCTGCTCGTTCTGGTTTGTAAATTGTAATATATTTGTACGTACTTTGAGCAGAATTGTCAGTGGCGACGTGACTGCGTGTTGACAGTTAAAACTTTTAAAAAAGTTTAAAGACAATATTTTTTTTAGTGGTGTCAATGAAAACGACAATTGTGTAAGCAATGTTCGCAACATTTTCAGTGCAGTGCGTTTTAACTGTTTTTTTACTAATACTGAACTGAATTTATGTAAGTACTAATGGAAACCAACGTTACCACTATCGTGAAGTTAAGTTATACCTCTTGAACGTTTAACTATAAATTGACTGTATATAATGTAAAAGTTATGGAAAATATGGGTATAGTTGCATATTTTATTATGTCATGGTATTCATTCCGTTCCTATTTGAACATAAACTCCAGAAACATTTTGTACGTTAGAATTTTAAGAGTATAAAAATAGAGCTGTTACCTTGTAAGTGTGGCCAGGATTATCTGACTTTAGTTGAAACAATCCCTGTCTGGGGCAACAACAGTATATTATTGGACTATGACATCGGTGCCAATGAGTCTGATTTCACTCAGTAAGATATTTGGACAATTCCTGCTTTGTTTTGCAGGTCTAGTCTAATGAATTAATCACTAGCTTCCAAGTTATTGTTACCACAACAGGCGTACAAATGTTGCCAGCTTGTAGCTGAAGTGGTACTCCTGGACACGGTGCTCGTAGAGCCCGTAGAGCACAAAGTGGAGAGTGCTTGGACCCTGCTCCCGACGGCCGGACGGCTTTTTACTTCAAAGTTAATCTTATTTTTATATGTTGTGTAATTAGTGTATTTTATACGTCGCTACTAAAATAAAGAAAATCATAATAGCACTGACGCTCAGAGAAACTATTTTTCAAACACAAAAAATATACATAATCTATAATAGTATAGATATTGTAGTATCGTTACACAAGACCGGGTGCCAAGTACACTGTAAGTGATACCTCAGTAGGAGCCGCGGGCGTCGCGCGGCCCGCGGCGGTCTGTACATAGTGTAGCGAGCGCACTCATGTGATATGATCGTCGACGAGTGCCCTTTGTTAGTATCTATGTCGTGTACAAATATTCTTATCGACCATTATCATATCTTCCTACATTTTAATATAACCTAATTGTTTACAAAACTATCGCCCAAATTCTTAGAATAGGCCTAAATGTATTGTACTGTAAATGTGAGTACCCTTTGTGAATAAACGAATCGGCATGTTTGAACGTATGTATAACATAGTATTACTAGAGAGCGCGCGCTCGCGAGCGCCGCCCGCACCTGTGTATGTGTGAGGGCGGCGGCGCTCGCCCGCGCGCTCGCGCGGCGGCGCTCGGCCCGCTCGGCCCGCCCGGCGCGCTCGGCCCGCTCGGCCCGCCCGGCGCGCTCGGCCCGCAGCGCACGCCGCGCGCCCGCGCCGGTGTGACCGTCCTAGGGCAGCTGCCCGCCTCCACTTAACACGTAATCTTATCATCGTTAATGTTGACTCGTATGTATTTTACTATTCCATTTGTCTATTTCATTCGCTTAATAGGTATGTAGCTAAACGTAATCGATAATTTAATTAATATCTGACTTAAGTTATTACCTAGCAATAAAGCTCGGGACGTGTTTGTCTTCTCAGTAGGTATGTTACTGTATCGCTATGCCACATAACAAAGTGTTTTCCCTATTCATTACTATGTCTTTACCTAGTATCCATGAAGACAATTTCACTTATTAAGCTTGTGTCTAACTAAATTCATAAATATGTCACTGTACCTAGATTGTGATCTTTTCATGAATGCAACATTGTAAGCAATATGTCAAAGCATTTATTAGTTTAAGTAATTAGTCCCGAGCTGGAAGACTGTGACACCAATGTACAAATATTCTTATTAATTATACTTTATGTTTTTCTTCGAATCATGGATCATGAACCAGATATTTTAGTGATCACGATACGTCAGTTTAGCTTGCATCTGTTCATAAGTTTCTGAGTAAGAATATGCATGCCACCGTGCGTGGTCGGCCCTGGGCGCCGAGTGTTCGGCACCGCGCGAGCGTTGTACATACCGTAGCTCTCGCGGTGTCGGCTCTCTGCGCAGGCGCTAGTAAGCGTCACTTGTCCTCGTTACTACTAAGAATAAATACAAATAAAATCTTGTCTCTTTATCGTCGTGTATATCTTAAGCGTAACATTAAGAATTTAGTTTTTCTATGAAAATCGAACGTTGTCATTTGTACCATAAATACATAACAAGAGCATAAACTATTGTTGTTTAAAAATTATTTTGAAGGAAAATAAACATTGCATGCTGTGCATATCGTGTTTCTATCTATTGTTTATCGTATCCACCTCCCCTGCTGTCTCTGCGAGAGGCTCGGTCTCCGCGTGCCGCCGCATGCCGACTGTCTTGCGGTGGATCTTCACCAAAAACCTTTTCCTTCAACCTCATAGTGGACTAATTTCTTCAAATTTCGCGTTTATTATACTTTCATCTTGTGCATCCAGTTACTACAGCATAGTGTTTGAGTCTACAAGGTTTGTTAAGCATGCGAAATGCATTTATAAACATGTAAAGCCGCATCGTCGCCGTCGAGGCCGCCGCCAGGCCAACCGCGCGCACCACTACCGCGTGGCGCGAGTAAGATTTTTTGAATTTCCACCAATACACAGGCTTCGCCAACAATTTTTATATGTGTGTGAAGCTTGACAGGTTTTTAACACCGTAAATTATTGTGAAAAGGTTTGAACGGTGGCAAGTTTGAGTGGTAACCTATGGAAGCGATATTATTAAGGGGTTAAAAAATTCAAAAGTAAATATTTTGTATGTTCATTCAACACTAGACTAGAATTTTGTTTTCGTATCGTTTGTTGAATATCTTAACGCGCGGCGCGGGCGGTGGCAGCGGCGCATGGCGAGCCGACCACGAGGTGCTCACTTGTTATTGTTCCACAGGGCCCGCCCGGACTCGATGGAATGAAGGTAAGTCACGAATACACAGCGCGTTAAGCTCCAACTAGGGAAGACATTTTTAACCTTTTACATTATATAATCATTTTAATAAAATCCCCAATCGGTAGTTTCTGATTTAATATAGAAGTAAAAAAAACGCAATAAAAGAAAAAACATTAAAATCGGTACTGTTTCTGAGGATTTTGAGATTTTGCCTATTTTACGGCTTCATGGCTCCACTAAGGATACTTAATGGAATTTAAATAAAAAGAACGATAGTTTAATGCGGCATGGCGTAGTGTGTAACGCGGTGTGTAAATGTGCAGGGCGCGCAGGGCGAGCCAGGCTCCAAGGGCGAGCGCGGCGATCCCGGACTGCCTGTATGTACCACTCTCTATTCGAATAAGTCGGGAAAGGTAACGTGCACGCAAAAATACCTACTTTACATCGACTAATTGTTTTCGATACGTTTTCAGGGGACTGATGGTATTCCCGGACAAGAGGTTAGTTTGTTTCGTTAACTATAGTGTTAAAGTTTATTACCACCAGTTGATATCGAAGGTAACATGTCTGTTTCCACTTGCTAGGGCCCCAAGGGTGACAAGGGCTACAAGGGAGAACCCGTAAGTGCCAGAACGACCCTCGCGCTTGTGTTGCACCGCACCGCAGCGCCGGTACTGCATGCTGCCGCCGCGGCGCTAACTTTCCTTCCTCGCATGCTCTACTAACCGCTGTCATACGTTACATAGTTATTTTTTTGGTGCAGGTGCTACTACTCTATTCTAATCATAATAAATGGATATAATGAATCGCATGTCTGCTGAATTAAAACAAAGTTATTATTGTGGTTTGCGGCATGCGGTAGAGCAGCGCTGCTGAGAGGCTGGTGGGCGACAGATGTTGATATGACAGTGTGCGCCAACTCCGCAGGGTCCGGTGGGCAAGCGCGGGCGCAAGGGCGACAAGGGCGAGAAGGGCGAGCAGGGCGTGCCCGGGCTGGACGCGCCCTGCCCGCTCGGGCCCGACGGCCTGCCGCTGCCCGGCTGCGGCTGGAGACCCACCAAGGTGCGTGCGCGACTCGTCCGCCCGCGCCACTCACGTTACAGTACGACTCGCTCCCTGTTCACACCACCAACGTATCTTGCTAACACTAAAACTAAAAAATAACCACAGCATCGTCTTACCTTTTATGTATTACCCTTACTAATATTGATCCGCTGACTAAGGTGACGTGAGCTAGGACGCGGCAACAGGGTGCATGGTGGTGGCATTGTGTGACGGTGTGTGTGTTGAGGTGCAGGAGTCGCCGCCGCTGCTGCCGCACCGCGAGGAGGCGGGCGGGCCGGCGGCCGACGACTCGGACGAGGAGGAAGGGCCCGAGCCCGGCGACGAGTACGACGCGCGCGAGGACGAGCTGGACGCGCCGCGCGACTACGACGACTACACCGACAACGCGCACCACTCGCACCACCACGACTGACCCCTCCCCCGCTCCCAACCCCCACACCCCGCACCCTCCACAGCATCTCCCGCAACACGGCTCCACCCGCTCCCCGCTCACAACTACTTAACTATATACCCTTGAGACTACGTCAGTTTACCACTGCCGGATGGCTAAAAGTCAGGATTTGCTATCTATTCTGTTATTTTTGACATTGATTTGATTATTATTGTTGAGATCAGTGACATTAACAAATATTTGTAACAGTTTTAAAAAACAAATGCGATCCGCAGTAAAAAAACAGGGTGGAATGGTTAGCGTATGAGCAACAAATCGCTTTTAACTTTACCCTCGTCCTCTTTACCTTAGTCCTAAGTAGACGCACTAATGACTAACCAGCTGGTGTTGGCACAACGCGCACTCATTTAATATGTAAGTCATATTAACCTTGTTGCCAATATTTAAAGGATCCTAACTGTTTTTTTGAAACTATATTCCAGGGCTTATTAGGGGTTGCGTAGACTTAGACATCTTATTACTAACAAAGGTTAGCATAATTTTCGGGTCTACTTTTGGGATTAGTAGTAACGATCTGTAAAAATAAAGTTGCAATACACCCTTGGTGCATAAGGTTTTTATACCATTGTATCTTTAAACGACTGCCTTAAGCGCTGGTTTTGCCACTGTGGTTACCTTTGAAGCTTTGACTTAGCCAGAGATTAGAACCGTAGACGTATTTTTTTGTAAAAGCGGGCCCCCTGCTTTTTATTTAAAGATCTTTGATTTTACCAGTTTTTTGGCTCTAAAGGGCTATCTATGAAAGCAGTTAAATATATATGCATATATGTATCCATAAAGCGGTAAAGCAAATACATCGAGATTCGTATTGCAGGAGGCGGTGCTGCAGTGGGTGCGACGCCGCCTCGACGTCGACAACGACCTGCCGCCGCTGTGAGCAGTCTCCGCGCCGCCGCTGCGCACCTCACACGTAGTGCCTACGAGACTACCACGTAGCGGCAACGTAGCTGCTATTTCCATACTATAATACACCGCGAGTCGGTATTGGACTATGTGCAGTGTTTAAGTGAAAGTATATTTGTGCGAATAGTGAACACATGATGCGAAGTTAAGGAAGCAAGTACAAGCGTGCAAGATGCACTCGCAAGCGCGACCAGCCGGTGGCTCGCGGTTCTACACATGTACAGACATGGCGTCAAGTGTGCCCGCGCACTGTCTGCCGTGCAGATGGACTGAGCGGGTCATGTACATATTAGATAAACAAACTAAAATAATTATGAGACATTAGTGATGTTTAGGTGACGTGATCATTTAGCTAATTTATATTTATTTTTTAGGTATTATTTACTTTTGATTAGAAATTTGTTTTGTTTCAGTCCAATTCATGTTTTACTAATAAATAAGTGTAGTACAAAATGTGAAGCAAACAATCTAGGTAAAAATAATTTCACGACGACTGAACGGATCTTTATGAGGTCATTATAGCATAGTAGCCATGGGACCCATGGGTAGCATTACTTAACAGTAAAACTATACTGTCAACGCTGCAAAAAATACCCACTAAGATACTAAGTGAATGTACACAACAAGTCGCACCGCGTAAGCCGCGCCAGATTTCTGCTGCTGGTGTTGAGGAGGTACTCTGGACTCTATTGGAGTCGACTAATCTAACAGTAATTACCCAGTCGCGCTACCTAAACAATGCTATCTCCGTCGTGCGCCTCACACCTCTCCAAAAATGTTTAAAAATAAATTCCGCAGTATTCCGCCTAGTCCTTCGCGTCCAGTTATACAGTAAGAAACAGTAAACAAGGAATGGCTTGGATATTTTGACTTGCCGTTACGGATTCATACATTCTATGCCCTGCCGATTTCCCTAGAAGTTATACATTTCATTTGTAAATAATCATTAGTTAGAAAATAAGGATTGACTGCGATTCAATAGGTAAGAAAGGTAAGGACTTTCCGCCGTTTTGGTACTTACATATTTAAACACTCGAAAAGTCACTATGCTGGAAACAAATATTCCAAATGACAGTTGATATTGCTAAGCCGAAATCAGTGACGTTCTGATTCATATTCGAATCGCTTACCAATTTTATTACTACTTTGTGTAGTCGGCTGCGGCCAGTTATCGTCAGCGCTGCACAGGTTCACAATAATCTACGTTTATTACACAGCTTATACAATAAAATTCAATAGGCACCTGTCTGGCACTTTTATTTAGGTACAACCGTCGGCAAAGATTTTTTATCAAACGATCAAAATTGCTTTCTTGTTTATTTAAGGAGGACCGGCAAATTGGCCTTACAAGCACTAAGGTTGAGCAATATATCGTTGCGTAGGGTTTTAGTTCAAGCTTTACAACTTTATCTTGAGCGATAAGCTTTAAATAGCAGTGAGAAAATAGTTATGAACATGTTAAGTGAAGTACATTGAAACATTTTTCTCGTTTTGATGTTACTTAAATTATTTTTCACTTTGTCTGTATTAGTAGACAAATGCTAACAAAAAGCTGAACAAAGTCGCAGCAACTGCAGAAGCAAAACTGCTCGCAGCGCACGGCTCACACGGCACGACTAACAGTCCGACGCGTCGACGTCTGGCTATGTACATTAATGTAGTAAATAAAAGTAAGTGCCTGATAGTGTCTAACCTCATTAATAAAAGAAACATGTTTTTTTCCCGTGCAAGTTCTGTTCATTAGTACAAAGGCACGTCATTATAAGAAAATCTGTTGTATGTAGAGGTTGCTGAAAAAGAACCGACGACGTGGCGGAAAATGGAACAACCATTATGATAACATTAGAATCATTGTACAAAACATTATTTTCCACCTGCTTTATAAATATCAAGATGTTACGGGCGTATTATAATAATGCAACAGTGTTTTGAACATTATATATATGGTAATTAATCGCGACAGCGCCTTCAAGCCTAAGACGGTTCTCTTCCCGCATACACTCTAACATTATTGTTTAACGTCGATTTATTTTAAAAATGTAAAATACTTAGTACTTAGGCATAAGATTGATCGTTGCATTGAGCAAATAGTCCGGCCTTAAAAGAATGCCTCCCGGCATGGTATGGTTTGTCACACCAGTAATTACAATTAAACAAACATCATTAATGAGTAACTAAATGTCTTTAAATTTTAAAACACCTTTAATATACCTACATTAACATTTATTTACATGTAGACCCTGATCCGCACGGATCCACGGACCTTAGGTAAGTATGAACAATAGCTTCTTTTCATTTCCCTTCAACTATGTGTACCGGCCGGCACGGCGCCTGAATGGTGAGACTTATTAACTCCCGACGCAAAAAGACGGGTGTTATAAGTTTGATGTGTCAGTCTGTGTGTGTGTTTGTCTGTCTGTGGCATCGTAGCTTCCAAACGGATGAAGCGATTTCAATTTAGTTTTTTTGTATTAAAGGTCACTTATCTGCGAGTGTTCTTAGACATGTTTGATGAAAATCGGTTGAGCCGTTTCAAAGTTGTGGGGGTAAAAGTAGGGAAGAATAACCGAATATCTACAAATATACTCGAGTGAGGTCTCAAATGAAAGCGCACTGAATTATTTACAACATAACAAAATCTACATTATAATAAGTATTGTTAAAAGGAAACCACTGATGCTTTAAACTTTACAATATATTATCATAAGAATACTTTTAAAGGCCAGCGACGCCATAATGCTTATTATTAATTTATACAATGCAAGAGACTACTACAACGAGAATCGCACGCGCACTGCGCACTGCGCAGCCATCCATTATCCATTCATCCATTGCTCTCTAGTGTTGTCAGTTCATCCGGTAATAGTGACGCGACAGGACGCGACGTATTAGTCGATTCTAATTTCGGTTAACAGTATGTAGGTACCTATAAAAAGTATAAAATTAAAAAAACCCGACAAATATATAAGTACCCTTTAAAAAGTAAAAAATAATAAAAAATTTCAATCTTAATGTACTTAAGTAGGTATGTATTATTAATTCTAAAAAAACATACGTCGCGTTGGGGGACCAATATTTTAAAGCAATTTTATAAAAGTTTTCTTTTCCTAATTTTGTTTTTAAATTCATCTATGTGCTTAGTTAGGTAATAGACTATTTGTAATTAAATTGTTAAGTTTGGAGCGGTCCCCCAACGCGACGTATTTTTTTTCTAGTCTAGAGAGTTGCAGCTTTAGGAGAAGGCTTGGCTCTCCGTGTGAGACCCAAGCACCTCCCTCGATAATTAATCTAAGATGGCCTTTATGTTATTTGTTAAGAGATGCAAAAAAAAACAATAGGTAGGTATATTATTATCTATATTAAATTAAAACACTTATTTTTGATAAACTTTGTAAACTGGCTGTGAAAATTGCCCGTTTCCGTCTCGGGGCCGCCCGGCCGTGGCAGTAGTCCGATTTAGAGCGAGGAGCGACTAGAGTCGGCGAGCAGCGAGTATGTAAGTAGTTTTGATAGTTTTGTCGCCGAGCGATAAGCGAGTGAGCGAGTGCGACGGGCGATACTCGCTCGACTCGCTCGGGTCATTGTATACTATAGTACGCGCGTTATCATCTGAGTCTTAGGGCCATAAATCATTTCTCTATATCTATCTTGCTTGCACTTATGGGTCTTATGAAGCCGTTTAGTGAAGGGCGTAACAATTATAGACATAAGTATTATCGATAAGTAACGTTTATTCTCTTGTATATATATAGGTAAATAGTATCTTGTCCACAAAATTAAAAAAAAAAAACTATTTTCGAACGCACTGCAATTACACTGTTAAAAAAAAACAATTTTCGAACGCACTGCTATTAGGTACATTGGAAACCGACCCATCAATCGTACAAATAATTAGCGACTCATCCTTAGATGAATGATTGGTCTCGCGCGCTCGGAGACCAATCATTCATCTAAGGACTCATCGTTAGAACGTGCGCAGGTAGCCGTTTATCGATAACTAGGGTCCGACACGCTGCCCATTCCTATCTTTTTAGGGTTCCATACCTCAAAAGGAAAAAACGGAACCCTTATAGGATCACTTCGTTGTCCGTCCGTTCGTCTGTCAAGACTGTTTTTCTCAGGAACGCGTAGAGGTATCAAACTGAAGTTTATATCTAATACTCAAGTCTACTGTCCCTTGGAGCTGTGAAAAAATCAAACTTCTAAGCCAAAGCAATCAAAAGATACAGCCGTTTATGTCGCAAATTTTCGAAATTCGCACGGGAGTCAAAACCTACAGGGTACTTCCCGTGAACTTAGAATCTTGAAATTTGGTACGAAGTAACGTCTTATAGTACAAATATAGGAAAAATTGCGAAAATCGTAAATTTTTAGTTTTCACATCATAAAAAATATTTTTGAAAATTGTAAAGTTACTACTACTTTTCTCATGAACGCGTAGAGGTTTTAAATTGAAATTCATATCTAATACTGAAGTCTACTGTCCCTTGGAGCTGTGAAAAAATCAAACTTCTAAACCAAAGCAATCAAAAGATACAGCCGTTTATGCTGCAAATTTTCGCATTTTGCAAATCAAAACCTACAGGGTACTTCCTGTGAACTTAGAATCTTGAAATTTGGTACAAAGTAACTTCCTTTAGTACAGATAAAGGAAAAATTGCGAAAACCTTAAATTTATAGTTTTCACAAAATAAAAAATATTTTTAAAAATTTTAAAGTTACTACTACTTTTCTCATGAACGCGTAGAGGTATTAAATTGAAATTCATATAAAATACTCAGGTCTATAATACCTTTAAGCTGTAACAAAATCAAACTTTTATGTCAACGCAATCAAAAGAAATAGATACTTACAGGTTTGTACGGAACCCTCGGTGCGCGAGTCCGACTCGCACTTGGCCAGTTTTTTTGACTTTTATGACCTGACGACTCAGATGATAACGCGCGTACTATACTATAAAGGAAGGGAGGACAAAATGGAACATGCCTTTAAAACCCGGATCATATATTATGACGTGCGCGCGATTTAAGATGTACACAGTATCAGGCCCGTGATCAGGCGGTTTTAAACTCTGGCAAAATGCAAATGCATTAATTTCGACCAAAGATTACCATTAAAAAGTTTATAGTGAGTCAATTTTGAAAGATAGACACCGTCAAGGATATTTTTTAGATCATTTAAAGAGGAATAATTCTTTACTATACATATTTTTTGGGTAACTCAAACCGTTTACGCGGCGCACGCAACGGAAGCCTACAAAATGAATTACTTTCCCCATTTTTGTAACATTTTTCACTGATGCTTCGCTTCTATTGGTCGCAACGTGATTTTATATAGCATCCAGCCTTCCTCGATAAATGGACTATCCAACACAAAAAGAGTTTATCAATTCGAACGAGTAGTTCCTGAGATTAGCGCGTTCAAACAAACAAACAAACTCTTCAGCTTTATTATGATATACTAGCTGTGCCTGCGACTACGTTCGCGTGGATGACGAAACTTATCAATGAGTTTTTAACCGCAAAATTAAGTTTGTTTTTATTGTATATATACTTTTCGGGGATAAAAACTACCCAGTGTGGTGCCCAGGATATTAAAGAATGATTTTACCAAGTTTCATCGTAATCGAACTGGTAATTTTTGCGTCATGCCTGAACAAACAGACAGACAGAAAGACAAAAAAAACACATTTTTGAGTTTGGTGTCGTTCTAGTAACACCCCCCGCCATTTATTTTTTTGATATGTATATAATGTACAGAATTTTCACTTCTGCAGATTTATTATAAGTAGGTATATTTTATAGATATAAATATAAGAATTAAAAATTTGTATCCTCTAATAAAATCCATTGCAGCTGTGCTACAGCTTTCGTGGAAATGCCAAGCTCCGTCGAAATATAACAGTTTTTCGAATTGGATCAAATCGGATGATGTCCTTTTATCTCATGTTCGTTTGTGTAGAAGTCTAAAAATTAAACATATTGTGCCCAAAATCCGACGGTGCCATTTTATGAAACATTGAAACGTTGAACGTCAATGTCAAGCTGACAGCTAAACGTCACTGAACAAACATCAACATTTATGTTACAGTTTTCTAGGTACCTACCAAAGAGTAAAGTAATATAGGGGGGTACCTACTTCACTCACAACACAACTTTACTTGCGCATACGCATCGTCATAGTAAACAACTATAATTAGGTACTTGTTGGAAAACGTGGTTTTCCTTAATTTTTTCCTTAATCGAACACAATTGCACAATATGAATATACAGTACCTACGCCAGCAAAAGTGAAGTGAACTATTGTTAGAAGTTTTAAAAAACGTGATTTCTATACTTAATCTTATTAAACCTATGTGCTGTAGTAATTGGGAAGATTCGTTACTTGGGCCCGATATTCCGTTGAATGCAATGAGCTAGGCGTGTATCGTCGAGTCGCAAAGTCGGGGTGGGCGAGGCACTTGACGCCAGCCGCGAGCATGCGCGCGCGCGCGGCGCTGGTGCTGGCGTGGCTGTGCTGGGCGCGCGCGGCGCTGGCCGTGGAGCCGCCGCGCTGCCCGCCAGCCGTGCCGCTGCGCTGCGTCTCGGCCGGCTTCGGCCTCACCGAGTTCGTCTACACTGTAGACGGTAAGCTGCTTGTACTTGTTATTCACCCACTACACTGGCAGACCAAAAAATATCTCAAAGCTACATTAAATCAAGTTCTGTTGCTGGAACTGAGCTGAAGCTGAGCTGAACTCGAGTGAAGGCTTTTACTGCTTTACCACACTAAGTTGACAAGACATTACTATTACGCCTCTGGCCAGAACTCAAGTTCCATAAAATGTAACAAATGTTCCCAGTCTTAAGATACCACAGAATAAATAAAATCTTTATCACAAATGTATGAGTCAAGTTCTCTTTATTTGTTCATGATTGCATAACTTACAATTTTTACTTACAATTAGCAATACAAAAAGAGAATAAATTTAATCATTTATGTTATCACACAAACACTATTGGATTTATGGCTTGATGCATCACTGTTGATGGCTTACTTAAGACATACAATATGTTCAGGAAACCCTGTCTGGTCCATGAAGGTCTTCAATGTCTGATTCTATTATAGTAAAAGATAGCAAGAAGTAAAAAAAATAATATTATTTCTAAAAAGGGGAAATAGGAAGTCAACATCGTCACAGGTGCCACCAATGGATTAAACAAATTGGGGTAGTTCACAGTACACAATGGTTATTTCAAAATGCATTATTATTGTTACTATCAGCAATAGTTCAGGTTTCAAATTTTATTTGTTCATGTGGTTTTCACAACCACATGACCAAATCTAGAGAACCTAGTTCACCCTCTCCAGTTGGATGGGGTTTTCTTAACATATGTATAGATGATTGCTGCAACAATCATCTGCAACAGATGTGGAAACATTTTCAGGTCATTCCTGTACTCTTTTCAAGGAACAATTATCATTTTCAAACAATTATTAGAGCTCTTTATTTGTAACAGTTGTGTTATCAAAATAACACTTCTTGTAAATAGTTCAACAACTTTTTACCATATTATGTTTTGACTCCTTTATAAGTAATAACAATCAATAAGAATTACCTCTGGTCTACAAGTTTTGAAAGACTTAATTGTGATACTGTGAATGTTATGCTACGCCATCACTTATCAATTAACTAAGTTTGGCCACAGATTTTCTCTAGTTCCTGAGAGTAGGGACACATCCACAGTAAAGCTAGTGTAATTTAGTAAGAATCTGTGATGCGTTATATCCACTAGCGCTAATGAAAGTGATGAATAGTCTTCTGATTATCAAATTGATTCTCTTTCAACAACAGTGAGAATAAGGTTCATCATCCGATTGTTTCTATCAAGGCAAACCTCAACATATTTGTTGAGGTTTGCTTAACACATTATATTATAATGTGTTGAGCATGACTCCTATAAGGGTTTTTGTTTTCTGTTTGTGATAAAAACCCCAAAAATTTACATATTTAGGTAGGAGTAGTTTTCTTACATTTTCATAGTGAATGGTATGACTGATGAATATAATTTATTAATTTTCAATAGGTGTGCAGCTCACAATTGAATATAATGATGGAGGTCACTTCCTTCTGACGTGCATTGGTAACCTGACCCTCGATAATCCTGCTTTACCGCGCTTCGAAACCCAGTTGCGGGTGAATAGGGTGCACCTAAGGGGCTGCGCGCCGCCCGCCAGCTCGTATGCTGCCACGCTCGCCGCGCTCAACGTGCACGTGGTGGACAAGCTGATGCTAAAGGGACCATTGCGCATCGGTCGCGCGCATCTGGCCGGGCTCGAGCAGCTGCCGGCCCTCATGCTGAGCGACGCCGAGCTCGAGCCCGACGCACTGGCTGCGCTGCCGGCGCTAGCTCGTCTGCACCTGGACTCCATGCGCGTGCCGGCCGCCGTGCTCGCTGCGCTGCCGTCCGCGCTCACTGTGCTCGAGCTCGTGCGCACCGGCGCCGCGCTCTCCGCCGCGCAGCTGCGCCGCCTGCCGCAGCTGCAGATGGTGCTGCTGCGCGACTCCGAGCGCGCCGCGGTGGAGCCTGCCGGCGCGCTGCAGAAGATCGCGCTCGAGGCGCCCGCGTCGCACGTGCCGCGCCGCCTGCTGCCCTCGCTGCACGAGCTCGTGCTCATCGGCTGGGACGAGCGCGCGCCCGAGCCCTGGCAGGACTGCGACGCGCTGGAGCTGCTGTACACCAAGTACGCTCAGGCCGAGTCGCTGCCGGATGACTGGCTGCGCGCCTGCCCGCTGCTGCGCGAGCTGTCGCTGCTGGAGGCGCGCGCGCTGGCCGGCGTGGGCGAGCACGCGCTGCGCGGCGCGGCGGCGCTGCAGACGCTGCGCGTGACGGGCAGCCGCCTGGCCGCGCTGCCCGCCGCGCTGCTGGACGCCGCGCCGCGCCTGCGCAAGCTCGACCTCTCCGGCAACCGCCTGCACGTGCTGCCCAGGTGACCACGACGCCGCATGCTCGGGGCTCAGCGCTGACCGACCTCTGAATTCACAGTTCTGCTTTTGTTGCAGCGGCCTGTTTGCCAAACAAACCCTAATGTGGCTTGACTTATCTACCAACAATTTTTCAAACGAAGTGTTCACTTCGCTAGAAACCGTCACCTCCTTGAAGACGCTGTCACTCAACAACAATATACACTTGGCCAATTCCTGTGGTGGCGTGTTAGATACAGTTCGAGGTGAGTTATCGCTGCGTACCACAAAAAATAAGCAAGTAACTGCAAAATCCTTATCCTTACTAATATGATTGATGTATGTATGTATGGATGATTTTGCTTTTTCACGCAAATACACTTAATGGATTTTAACGAAACTTTACATGAATATAGATTATCCATCAGAATAACACATAGGCTATAATTTATAAAGATATTGTGTGAATTGCCAAAAATATTGAGATAAGTGTGAAGTAAGTAGGAAAAACATCTTCATCTGCTAGTTTCTCTGATGTGGCTGCAAAAACCGTTGTAGTTATATGAAGGTATATGTATATTTTGTATTATAAAAATGATCATATTAAATAGTCCTACAAAAAGAACTCGTGACTGTGTGATATGTGTAACTTGTAAAAGTCGCTAAAAGTAGTTAGTTATGTAAAAAAATTTAATTAAATCCAGAAATATTTAAATGCAAAGATGTCATGTTAATTATTTAACATGTTTCACGTAGGATCATCGAATTTGAAAAACATGAAAAATTTGACGGAGCTCAATCTACGCAACACGAGTACTGCAGTGATCTGCCGCGACTGGCGTGAAAACATGCTCCACCTAAAGAAGCTCGATCTGTCCAAGAACAAGATCACCATCCTCACGGTAAGGCAGCCGCCGCGCTCCCGACCCGCTCCGGTCCGGTCTCGAGCGCGGCGCGTGACTCTCCCGTGTGTCCACAGTACTCGGACCTGCAGTTCCACAGCGCCGCCCACGTCAGGCTGGACGGCAGCAACGTGACGCAGCTGCTGTACACCGAGCTAGACTACGAGCGCGTGCTGCGCGGCGAGTCGCTGTCGGGTGCCGAGTTCGTCGCGGACTTCGCGCTGAACTGCGACTGCCACACGTACTGGGCAGCCGCGGCGCTGGGGGCGCGCCCCGCGCACGTGCGGCTGAAGCGCGTGAAGTGCGCGGGCGGGGAGGCCCTGTCCGCCGCGCCCGACGCCGCGCTCACCTGCGCCGCGCCCGAGCTGTGCGAGCCCGCCTGCGCCTGCCGCCAGCGCCCGCACGCCGCGCCCCCCGCGCCCCCACGCCGCGCCCCCGCGCCCTCTCGCCGCGCCCCCGACCCACGCGCTGTACGTGCGCTGCGCGTCCCTCTCCCGCATGCCGCGTCTGCCCGCCGCCGCCGCGTCCTACGCGCAGGTGCTTCAGCTCGCGCACAACAACATCACTCACGTCAGTGCAGACGACCTACCGCCGCACCTCTTGGTCAGTCAACTGTTTGAAAAACTTTACCTTTTGCCTTATCTCCTAAATGGAATAAAATAAACTGAATACACTCCACCTATGCAGCACCTGATTTTAGCTATGTGAATATTGTGCATCAGTCATCATCACGATGTTTATGTCCGTAGGAGCTGGATCTGCGCGGCAACCAGATACCGCGACTGGACGAGGAGGTGGCCCGCGCCCTGGTGTCGGACTCGCGGCGGCTGTGGCTGGGCGGCAACCCGCTGTCGTGCGCGTGCGAGGAGGCGGGCACGTGGCGGGCCCTGCGCGCGGCGGCCGGGCTGCTGGACGCGCGCGACACGTGCCCGCGCGCGCCCGCCGCCTGCGAGCTCGTGCCGCGCGCCGCGCTGCTGGCCGCCGCCGCGCTGCTGGCGCTGCTGGCGGCCGCCGCGCTGCTGCTGCTGCTGGCGCTGCCCGCGCTGCGCCTGCGCATCAAGCTGGCGCTGCTGGCGTGCGGCTGGCTGCCGGGCGCCGAGCGCGACGACGGCCGGCGCTTCGACGCGTTTGTGTCGTTCTCGCACGGCGACGAGCGCTTCGTGCGCGAGCAGCTGGTGGCGCGGCTGGAGAGCGGCGCGGCGCCGTACCGGCTGTGCGTGCACTACCGCGACTGGGCGCCGGGCGGCTGGATCCCGGCGCAGATCGCGGCCTCGGTGCGCGCCTCGCGCCGCACGCTGGCCGTGGTGTCGGAGCACTTCCTGCGCTCGGCGTGGGCGCAGGCCGAGCTGCGGGAGGCGCACGCGCTGGCGCTGCGCGAGCGCGAGCCGCGGCTGGTGGTGCTGCTGCTGGACGACCCCGAGCGCTTGCCGCTCGACCCCAAGCTCAAGCACTACCTGCAGCACACCTACGTACGCTGGGGCGACCCCTGGTTCTGGCAGAAGCTGCGCCTGGCGCTGCCGCGCGGCCGCGGGGGCGCGGGGGCGGGCGCGGGGGTGGGGGCAGGGGGGGAGGGGGTGGAGCCGGCGATCGAGCTGGTGTCGGGTGACGTCACCCCGACGCCGATCAAGAATCTCTAAATTTTTTATCGAATTGTGAATTTTATACGTAAACTAATAGTCCAGTCATTTGATAGTTCTACCTGTAATTTTTTCCAGTAGTTTTGCAAATTGGTGATTTTATAGATTTCGACGTACTCTTTCCGCATTTTCACTTCGCCACTTTGCAAAAATGGCGCTCAAAAACGGTTTTTTTGACAACAATTGCTCTCCGGCGTATTTTACGAGAACAATAGTTATTTAATTATTTAAACTAGAGAAAATTTCCTACTATTTATGTAAACCCGTTATTGTAGAATCAGTAGTTTTATATAACTAGTCAAAGTTATAGTAATATTATAGAGGATTAGCGCGTACATGCTTAAATACCTTTAGGGCTTAAGAGTTTTCAGTCTGCTTGCGACCACGGCCTGTGTAACCCGGTCGAAACGTCAAGCCATAAAGGTATTTAAGCATGTACGCGCTAATCCCCGTTCTATAATATTACTATAAACATACAGCGCAATAGTTTAAAAGTTATTAGTCAAAGTTAGTTAATGTTGTCACTCACTCAGTTACTGACTGACCAAACATCAAAACTCTAAGGCTGCGTCCACATCTGACGAACGAGCAATGCTATTAATGCTAGTAATGCTCGTTCGTCAGATGTGGACGCACCCTAATGCTCGTTCGTCAGATGTGGACGCTCCCTAAGACACAATCATTCTATAATAACTACTAGTTCAAATTGAATGAAATTTGTAATATACCGTATTTTTATAATGCCTGCTTGGTTAATACCGGTTCAGGCTTCTAGTTTTTAAATTGGAAAAATGCACGTCGTAATTTATGAAATCATCAACTTTTAAATATCTCGAAAAACTTTCCAGGTAAGACTTTTGAGCACTACATGACTGTTCTGTAATGAAATGCTGTCAATGTATTCGATAAAGAAGTGATATCATCGTGCCTTTTAGCTGATACTAGTGATTAGTAATTTCTTCTATTGTTTAATAAAATAACCAGCCAAGTGTCGTTCAGACCCGCGCATAAAAGGTTACGCACCTTCGAACAACATTCCGTAGAAACGAAGAAAAGACTCCAAAACCAATCATGTCGCTTGTATGTAAGCCATTTACAATTTAAGTTATTTTTATTGTTATTAGTTTTAGTTGTATACACTCGGAAAGTTTTTATTGTCCCTAATACTATTAATGTAGATACTTCAGAGCAGAGGCTGCGTACTAAGATCCCGATCATGGGCACTGCTGCCGAATATATATAATTCTCTGGGTTTTCACATTATTTTTTTTTAATAAAGTGCATTTTTGTTTTTGTAGTGGTAGTTAAGTACCAAAAGATCTGAAGCTTTACTGTTAAATACCTTTTGTGTAGTTTCCTATTGTAAAAGTGGACTACAATATTTTAATTTTTAATTATATCATACCTACCGTCTTTGTTGTCAATCTAGTCTAAAGTAATTACATGTATTTTTTTTATTACTTTATTAAGTTAATTGTTAGTAGTTCCTTATGAACATCTAATTTCAATAAGCGATCTGTGTTCCTCTCTATACTCGCTAAAATATCTCAATATTTAGTGTTGTAAAAATTTTAAATTTGTTATTACAAAAAATTGCGTTAAATATTTAAAGTCCCTAACTCTTATGGGTGGTCATTATTGGCTGTCCTGAGAAAGAGTTATTACTGATTTAGTGCAAGATACATGATAATCAGCATACAAATCATTTAAATCTCATATCATTCTTTAATTAATTTATGTCTTCTTACGCGTTGAGTAAAAAAATAGTTTTTCATATCTCAATCAAATATAAACAATTTATAATTGAAGCATGAACATTTATGAAACTTATACATACCATAATAGTTGATGAGATTATCGGTTTAAGACATCTGGAAGTATATGAGTAAGTTTTACATGTATGTCAGGTATAACTTGAACACACTTTCTCAAGGCTCCTACACACAGTACCGCCGGTCGGGCGGGCGTCGGGCGACTTAGTCGCACAAAAGACCCGCCAGCATGGCCGCCCGGGTATAACAGTGTACCGCGCGGGTGGCGTTCTACACGATTGTCACAAATAAAATGATGTCCTGCGAAAGCCGGCGGTCCGTGCCGCCTGCACTGTGTGTAGGGGCCTTCAGAGTGAGGCCCGCAGCGTGGCGGGCTCCCAGCGCGATGCTTGCGGCGCCAGCGCGCGGACTGGCAGCGCTCGGCTGACACACGTCAGGGAGCGTTACATTTCGACGGTCCCTTCGTACTTAGAGACAAACCAACATCGAGGTTTACAGAAGAGCGTGATAAAACCGCTCTAGAAATGATTATATGCCAATTGCCAATATGCAATTAAAAACAAGCCTTTTTGACATGTTTCTATGTACATTGGCACCGTCGATGTCTAAACAAAATATTACGAATAAATGGTTTGTTTTCATTCCATGTATTGGTTTATACTTGTAATCCTCAGACTGTTACCTGTTCTAAAAATAACAAAAAGCTAAGTAAATATCTATCCCGAACACTCAGGCCCGCTCCGGCGCCGACTCTGACGTCTGCCATCGAATCATTGTATAATATTGTAAGCTCTGAGAGCTTGTTTAGAAAGAGCGAATTCTCGATCCCTGACGGAACGCGTCCCTGTCACGTCACGCACCCAACTCTGAGGTGTGCGGAAAAACCTGTAATTACTAAATTTCATTATTTTGTATAGATATGTTTGTATGTATAATATTAAAGCTAAATATATTTTATTAGAAACTTTGTGTCATAAACAATTATAGACTGCTATACATTTATTACTTTTATAAGAAAATAAACAAATTATTCTAACGTTACGCCTTCTTTATTTAAGTGCCTTTTATCAATAGTGTAAACAAACTTCAGTTCGCCTCTTAGTCTGCTTTGACTTTTCGATCTTAAAAATCACCATTCCGTTTTTTTATTACTTACAAATTGAAGTTTTGAAAATAGCGATTCCATCTTCGTCACTTTGACTTAAGGCACTTGTCCGACTTAGAGCGAGAAGCGGGTAGCGAGTAGAACGATAAACTCAAAACGAGTCGGCGAGCAGCGAGTATGTAGTTGCCCCAGACATACTTTCTCCTATCCCGACGATAAAACAACGCTTCTCAAAGAAGCATTCGATTTAGCTAGCAGTAGCATTACAAAACACAACCGCCGTATATTACGTCCTCGCCGGCGCGGCGAGGCCCGTCGCGTATAATGGCTCCTACACACAGTGCCGGCGGCAGTGCCGCCGGCCAAGCCGCCGTGCGCCCGGCGGCAATCAAAGCCGCCGGCTTTGCCGCACAAAGGAGCCGCCGGCATGGCCGCCGGGCTGTGCCGGCGGGTTACGCGGCTTGCCGGCGTCATTTCATTTGTCATTGTCACTAGTCATGGGTCATACTTGCAAAATCGAGTACCAGGGCTTTCAAGTAAGTCTATCATAAGAAACCAGGTCCAAAAACCAGGGCTCAGAATACTTTCAATCATTTTCTATCTGCATAGGAAATTGAACCATGACTTCCTATGAATAAGGAGCACAATCGCGTTTACAAATAAATACCTAGGTACATAAAGACGAAAGTTTCTACTTTTATTTAATCCAAGCCCTGTTGGAAGAAAAAAATACTTGCATAGGAAATTGAACCGTGACTACTTATAAATAAAAAGCACAATCGCGTTCACATATAAATACTTGCAAAGACAAAACAGTAAAGTAGAATAAATTGTTCTGAAATCAGCGTCCAGCGAGACTCGGGTGGGCTCGGGCGAGCGTCGAGCCCCGACCGGAGCGAGTCCTCGGACTCGCTCCGGTCGGGGCTCGACGTAGCCGTATAAAATACTTTGAAGTCTTGCAAGTATTTCGGGTCGGTACCTGGTGTACGTACTTGGAAGCAAATACCTGGTGTAAAAACCTGGTCGCGTAAATACTTACCTTCCCTAATTGTCACCACTACTGCGGTTTGTTTGTGTGACGTCTGTGTAAATATGAATGATGCTTGGCGGCTTTGCGCGGCTTGTGCCGGCGGCTCGTATTGCCGGCGGCATAGCCGCTCGGCCTAAACCCGGCGGCATTGCCGCCGGCACTGTGTGTAGGAGCCATTATAAATAATAGTAACGTAAGTGTATCCTCCCGTCCCTAGACCAAGCTGGCCCGAGCCGGCCAAACTAGCAATAAAAATATGTCCCTAAATAATAAAAACTTAGATCCAGCCATCCCTAGTTGTTTTGCTTTATTAAGATTGTTAGCACCGCACTAAGTCGAGGACCGAACCCCGCAGGGGGTGCCCTTAGTGGACGTTGCTGACGTAGTTAGTTTTTCCTATTGCTCTACCCAAAAGTCCGGTGAAGCAGTCAAAGCCTGCGCTCAGGCTAACTGGCACTAACTGCAAAGATATCTACCAAAAAAAAAAAAAAAGAGTATTTAGTTTTGATAGTTTTGTCGCCGAGCGATAAGCGAGTGAGCGAGTGTGACAGGTGATACTCGCTCAATTTACTCGGGTCATTCTATACTACTGTAAAGGAAGGGTGGGCAAAATGGAACATGCCTTTAAAACCCGGATCATACGCATCAACGTGCGCGCGATTTAAAATGCACACAGTATCAGGCGGTTTTGCTAGTAAAGGGTAGGTCTTGTCGTTATTTCCATTTTACGGTAGTATTTTCTAAGTACCTACCTATAGATTTAACGTAATGATATTTTAACATGAAAAATGGTTACCTAATGGTTTTTTTTTTTTTTTTTTTTTTTTTTTTTTTTTTTTTTTTTTTTTTTTTTTTTTTTTTTAGAAACTTCAATATAAAATTGACGACAGCTTTTGGGCAAGATGGATTTTTGTATTTAAGGGCAAGTTCTCTTGTAAAACCATGAACATTGTTAATTAAATGTCAAGCAACTTTAATTTCCCAAAAGTAACACCATAGGTCCAAAAAATATCAGGCATCATCATAGTAAAAGTCTAAAATAATTAAATGTTTTTGTTTTATTATATCGTGACTCGTGAGGTTGAGCCTTCCACCTTGCCCTCCCTTCCCCTACTAAGTATTTCTATACGCATATCCTTCATTTACACGGTATCTATATGTTGTTGTTGTTGTTGTTGTTGTTGTTGTTGTTGTTGTTGTTGTTGTTGTTGTTGTTGTTGTTGTTGTTGTTGTTGTTGTTGTTGTTGTTGTTGTTGTTGTTGTTGTTGTTGTTGTTGTTGTTGTTGTTGTTGTTGTTGTTGTTGTTGTTGTTGTTGTTGTTGTTGTTGTTGTTGTTGTTGTTGTTGTTGTTGTTGTTGTTGTTGTTGTTGTTGTTGTTGTTGTTGTTGTTGTTGTTGTTGTTGTTGTTGTTGTTGTTGTTGTTGTTGTTGTTGTTGTTGTTGTTGTTGTTGTTGTTGTTGTTGTTGTTGTTGTTGTTGTTGTTGTTGTTGTTGTTGTTGTTGTTGTTGTTGTTGTTGTTGTTGTTGTTGTTGTTGTTGTTGTTGTTGTTGTTGTTGTTGTTGTTGTTGTTGTTGTTGTTGTTGTTGTTGTTGTTGTTGTTGTTGTTGTTGTTGTTGTTGTTGTTGTTGTTGTTGTTGTTGTTGTTGTTGTTGTTGTTGTTGTTGTTGTTGTTGTTGTTGTTGTTGTTGTTGTTGTTGTTGTTGTTGTTGTTGTTGTTGTTGTTGTTGTTGTTGTTGTTGTTGTTGTTGTTGTTGTTGTTGTTGTTGTTGTTGTTGTTGTTGTTGTTGTTGTTGTTGTTGTTGTTGTTGTTGTTGTTGTTGTTGTTGTTGTTGTTGTTGTTGTTGTTGTTGTTGTTGTTGTTGTTGTTGTTGTTGTTGTTGTTGTTGTTGTTGTTGTTGTTGTTGTTGTTGTTGTTGTTGTTGTTGTTGTTGTTGTTGTTGTTGTTGTTGTTGTTGTTGTTGTTGTTGTTGTTGTTGTTGTTGTTGTTGTTGTTGTTGTTGTTGTTGTTGTTGTTGTTGTTGTTGTTGTTGTTGTTGTTGTTGTTGTTGTTGTTGTTGTTGTTGTTGTTGTTGTTGTTGTTGTTGTTGTTGTTGTTGTTGTTGTTGTTGTTGTTGTTGTTGTTGTTGTTGTTGTTGTTGTTGTTGTTGTTGTTGTTGTTGTTGTTGTTGTTGTTGTTGTTGTTGTTGTTGTTGTTGTTGTTGTTGTTGTTGTTGTTGTTGTTGTTGTTGTTGTTGTTGTTGTTGTTGTTGTTGTTGTTGTTGTTGTTGTTGTTGTTGTTGTTGTTGTTGTTGTTGTTGTTGTTGTTGTTGTTGTTGTTGTTGTTGTTGTTGTTGTTGTTGTTGTTGTTGTTGTTGTTGTTGTTGTTGTTGTTGTTGTTGTTGTTGTTGTTGTTGTTGTTGTTGTTGTTGTTGTTGTTGTTGTTGTTGTTGTTGTTGTTGTTGTTGTTGTTGTTGTTGTTGTTGTTGTTGTTGTTGTTGTTGTTGTTGTTGTTGTTGTTGTTGTTGTTGTTGTTGTTGTTGTTGTTGTTGTTGTTGTTGTTGTTGTTGTTGTTGTTGTTGTTGTTGTTGTTGTTGTTGTTGTTGTTGTTGTTGTTGTTGTTGTTGTTGTTGTTGTTGTTGTTGTTGTTGTTGTTGTTGTTGTTGTTGTTGTTGTTGTTGTTGTTGTTGTTGTTGTTGTTGTTGTTGTTGTTGTTGTTGTTGTTGTTGTTGTTGTTGTTGTTGTTGTTGTTGTTGTTGTTGTTGTTGTTGTTGTTGTTGTTGTTGTTGTTGTTGTTGTTGTTGTTGTTGTTGTTGTTGTTGTTGTTGTTGTTGTTGTTGTTGTTGTTGTTGTTGTTGTTGTTGTTGTTGTTGTTGTTGTTGTTGTTGTTGTTGTTGTTGTTGTTGTTGTTGTTGTTGTTGTTGTTGTTGTTGTTGTTGTTGTTGTTGTTGTTGTTGTTGTTGGTTAGGTTAGGTTAGGTTTTTTTTTTTTTTTTTTTTTTTTTTTTTTTTTTATTTGACAATATCCCTCTGACATGGGAATCAGAGCCCTTGTGTGCTGATATTTTTATTTTCAGTTAGGTGTTGTTGTTGGGGGTAGGGGGGATTTTGCAGCGTCGCCCGACTTTGGGGTTTGCCGCAAGATGTGCTCTTGGGATTTTATTCTAAGGGCGTTTTTCTCAATGCAGGCGATGTTAATTCCGGGGCATGATCATCATGGCCCGGTCATTAGCTCGCTGGTGCTTTTAATTTTGGCCGCTTTTCCCAATAATAGATCGCGTATTTTTGTAGCGTGTGTTGCGATGGAAGCCTTCTGTGCCGGTGATATTTCTTGGGTATCATTTGCAGGATGCTTTGACCACCACGGTGTTGCAGTGTTTTGAGCGCTAAACTGTGCCGTTTCAGCATGAAAATGCGTGGAGTTTGCGTATCTTGCTTCTTTTTTCCGTTGTGGCCTATGCATTTGTAGCTGCTTCCCACTTTCTTTACCAGCAACAGCCCAGAAGGTTCCATCCCATCTGTTGCTTGTACCCCATTGCCGGTCGCGGTGTGCCGCCGTGGTGCCCTCAGCAGTACGCGGTCTTCGCTCGAGCCAACGCGTCCCACTTGCGTCTGACGGGGCAATCCCTGCTGAATGCGTGGTGCCCCGTCGTTTCCAGTTTTGCCGCCAGGCAGTTGCAGCAAGTGGGGGTCGCGTTGGCGAGTTGTTCCGCACAGTTTTTTCGCTGGTGAGGGCCGCCGCAGTGCCCACACTTCTCCGAGGTTTCGGTGCAGAGACGTCGGCTGTGCCCATACCCCAAGCACATGGAGCACTGGACGAGTGGGGATTGGTCCTCCACCCGAACGTGCTGCATGTCTATGTACACAGTCTCCGCCTCCATCAGCCTACCCCAGAGAACTGGGGACACCTTAGCCACCACGTGGCACATAAGGGCATTCCGGGCCTTTTTTCGGAAGCGAATTTCCACCCGGTCGTCGTCAGCTGCGAGGTCGCGGAACAAGCGCCTGTTTTGGGCTCTCATGTGTTCAAGGATGTCCTCATTTTCATGGAAGCTGAGGACATCCCTGATAATAACGAGGGGGTCCTGGTTCTGAGGGACCCGCACCTCGAGCTGTTCTTCGGCCTCTGCCAGTTTTTTCTGGACTTTGTTCCGCTCCTCTTCGTTCCGGCAGCTGATGACCACCTTCTGGTCCTTCGCTTTCCTGACCCGGTCTATGGCTATGCCCCCCTCCTTTGTCCTAAGGGCTCGACGGATCTTCCCGAGTACGTCCTCTCCAGTGTCCATCTCGTCCCTGGATGCGACCACTACCGAGTGCAGGGCGGTGGGCTCCGGGCGTTTCCGCCCCTTTGCGCTTGCCGCCACACTCGCGTATGTGGCCACCTCCAGGGACTCGGTCTTGTTCTGGAGAGCGTCCCTTAGCTGTTCCGCCTTCTCGTTGCTCTCCTTCATTAGCTTACTATGTTCAGCTAACGAGGAGAGCAACTGAGTAACTTTCTCTTCACCCGCCGCCTTAGGCACACTTTCCGCCTCTATGGGTTGCGAAACCCTCACCGGCTCATCTTGGACTATTTCAGAGAGCTCCGGCGAGGGGGGGCACGCAGTTTTCCCGGCTTCTTTCTCCTTAATCAACTGGTACAGCCTGTCGATGGCCTGGGTGACGGAGGCCTTGATGTCTGTCTTCAAGTTTCGTGAAGCGTTGAGAGCCATCTTGGCCTTCACCACCCATGCCCTCGCCTCCTGCAATCTGCTGGGCTGCACCGTGCTGACCGGAGACTCCTCCGGGAAAAGGACTGTACCCGCCTCCTGCTCTCCCACGTTCTTCCGGACTTTCGTCTGGGTCTTAAATGATGTTTTTTGTATCAATTTGGGGGGAGTAGTAGGCGGGGAGGGGCCCGTGGCCTTTTTGGCGGGGGTGCGGAACATCTTCGCTGTGTGGGAAGTCGAGGGATACGAGGATAGGGATAGGGATGCTAACCCTAACCTAGCCCAACCGGAGTATAGATAGTGTAAGTTTGTATAAGTTTTAAATACAATCTTAAAAGCTAATTATGTAAAAAATTGTAGAAGTATTAAAATTGTAAAGGGTGTATAAATTGTATAATAAAATTGTATAAAATATGATAAATTTGTGAATTAGAAATGTTTTTTAAATGTCACAAAAAATTTCTTTTATAAATGCTGTTCACGCCAAGCTGTCTGCGTCAACGGTTAGGTGATCACTGCTCTGCCCCACGGTCGTTTTAGCAGGGCAACGCTTCTTGTTAGCCAAGAAGCGTCCAAAAACGGCCTTAAAACCGTAAATTTTTATGTGCCTGCAACACAAGCACTGATGCCTAAACGTGGTTTCAAGGCTAAATGTCTTGAAACCTAAAAGGAACGACAGAACGGTTCAACACCTATCCAATACCGCAAACCGCAGCCCTCTAGCACTACCGACTCCGGAGCTATGGCGTCCCAAAGTAAGTGGGGTGTCAAAAAGTGTTCACCGAAAGCCTCCGGAATCGATATGGTCAAGGAAATATGGGTGGGTGGGAGGGCAAAAAACACGAAATTTCTTCGGCTCGAGGTAGTCGGAGCGCCACGTGAGTGGTATCGTTCTCTTCGGCTGGACGTTTGCGAGCGAATGGCGTAATAAAATTTAGGGGTCCGGGAACAAATTTCCCTGGAAAACCGGGAAAAACTGATATTTTACAAGATTAATTACTACTTTTTAAGGTTAAAAAATTAGGTGTTCTATATAATCACACGATACGTGTGCTATATATTTAGGAAGGTCTTTAAGAGACCTACAAACAGATATAACTAAATGAAATTTTTACTAAACCGTTTTTGAAAAAATGACTTTGAAAAATGATAGTAATTTAGAAGGTTTTTTGTCAAAAAAGCTATTTGTTTTTAAAAATGGGATGCCAAAATTATACTCAAACGAAAGCAGACGTCTTCAGCTGTAGGTCAACAAAGAAATCGCGACAATCCACCGATAAACAGCGAAGTTATCACGTGTCAAGTGAAATAATGTACCGCTATATAGCAATAACAATAACAATTTTCGTAAAAATACGAAAAATATCAAATATTTTCGCGTGTAAAAGCGCGTAGGTCAACAATAAGGTTAAAATGGACACGTTTACAAAAAAGTTTGAACAAAATCGCACAAAAATTAAAAAATTTGTATACAAGTGAACCGTTTGTGCGGCCGACTTAGGTGGATTTTCAAGTACTTATATAGCACTCCACGAGATGTTGTTTTGGTCGGGAACACAAATCGCAATTTCCTCGGCTCCAGGTAGTCGGAGCGCCACGTGAGTGGTATCGTTCTCTTCGGCTGGACGTTTGCGAGCGAATGGCGTAATAAAATTTAGGGGTCCGGGAACAAATTTCCCTGGAAAACCGGGAAAAACTGATATTTTACAAGATTAATTACTACTTTTTAAGGTTAAAAAATTAGGTGTTCTATATAATCACACGATACGTGTGCTATATATTTAGGAAGGTCTTTAAGAGACCTACAAACAGATATAACTAAATGAAATTTTTACTAAACCGTTTTTGAAAAAATGACTTTGAAAAATGATAGTAATTTAGAAGGTTTTTTGTCAAAAAAGCTATTTGTTTTTAAAAATGGGATACCAAAATTATACTCAAACGAAAGCAGACGTCTTCAGCTGTAGGTCAACAAAGAAATCGCGACAATCCACCGATAAACAGCGAAGTTATCACGTGTCAAGTGAAATAATGTACCGCTATATAGCAATAACAATAACAATTTTCGTAAAAATACGAAAAATATCAAATATTTTCGCGTGTAAAAGCGCGTAGGTCAACAATAAGGTTAAAATGGACACGTTTACAAAAAAGTTTGAACAAAATCGCACAAAAATTAAAAAATTTGTATACAAGTGAACCGTTTGTGCGGCCGACTTAGGTGGATTTTCAAGTACTTATATAGCACTCCACGAGATGTTGTTTTGGTCGGGAACACAAATCGCAATTTCCTCGGCTCCAGGTAGTCGGAGCGCCACGTGAGTGGTATCGTTCTCTTCGGCTGGACGTTTGCGAGCGAATGGCGTAATAAAATTTAGGGGTCCGGGAACAAATTTCCCTGGAAAACCGGGAAAAACTGATATTTTACAAGATTAATTACTACTTTTTAAGGTTAAAAAATTAGGTGTTCTATATAATCACACGATACGTGTGCTATATATTTAGGAAGGTCTTTAAGAGACCTACAAACAGATATAACTAAATGAAATTTTTACTAAACCGTTTTTGAAAAAATGACTTTGAAAAATGATAGTAATTTAGAAGGTTTTTTGTCAAAAAAGCTATTTGTTTTTAAAAATGGGATGCCAAAATTATACTCAAACGAAAGCAGACGTCTTGAGCTGTAGGTCAACAAAGAAATCGCGACAATCCACCGATAAACAGCGAAGTTATCACGTGTCAAGTGAAATAATGTACCGCTATATAGCAATAACAATAACAATTTTCGTAAAAATACGAAAAATATCAAATATTTTCGCGTGTAAAAGCGCGTAGGTCAACAATAAGGTTAAAATGGACACGTTTACAAAAAAGTTTGAACAAAATCGCACAAAAATTAAAAAATTTGTATACAAGTGAACCGTTTGTGCGGCCGACTTAGGTGGATTTTCAAGTACTTATATAGCACTCCACGAGATGTTGTTTTGGTCGGGAACACAAATCGCAATTTCCTCGGCTCCAGGTAGTCGGAGCGCCACGTGAGTGGTATCGTTCTCTTCGGCTGGACGTTTGCGAGCGAATGGCGTAATAAAATTTAGGGGTCCGGGAACAAATTTCCCTGGAAAACCGGGAAAAACTGATATTTTACAAGATTAATTACTACTTTTTAAGGTTAAAAAATTAGGTGTTCTATATAATCACACGATACGTGTGCTATATATTTAGGAAGGTCTTTAAGAGACCTACAAACAGATATAACTAAATGAAATTTTTACTAAACCGTTTTTGAAAAAATGACTTTGAAAAATGATAGTAATTTAGAAGGTTTTTTGTCAAAAAAGCTATTTGTTTTTAAAAATGGGATACCAAAATTATACTCAAACGAAAGCAGACGTCTTCAGCTGTAGGTCAACAAAGAAATCGCGACAATCCACCGATAAACAGCGAAGTTATCACGTGTCAAGTGAAATAATGTACCGCTATATAGCAATAACAATAACAATTTTCGTAAAAATACGAAAAATATCAAATATTTTCGCGTGTAAAAGCGCGTAGGTCAACAATAAGGTTAAAATGGACACGTTTACAAAAAAGTTTGAACAAAATCGCACAAAAATTAAAAAATTTGTATACAAGTGAACCGTTTGTGCGGCCGACTTAGGTGGATTTTCAAGTACTTATATAGCACTCCACGAGATGTTGTTTTGGTCGGGAACACAAATCGCAATTTCCTCGGCTCCAGGTAGTCGGAGCGCCACGTGAGTGGTATCGTTCTCTTCGGCTGGACGTTTGCGAGCGAATGGCGTAATAAAATTTAGGGGTCCGGGAACAAATTTCCCTGGAAAACCGGGAAAAACTGATATTTTACAAGATTAATTACTACTTTTTAAGGTTAAAAAATTAGGTGTTCTATATAATCACACGATACGTGTGCTATATATTTAGGAAGGTCTTTAAGAGACCTACAAACAGATATAACTAAATGAAATTTTTACTAAACCGTTTTTGAAAAAATGACTTTGAAAAATGATAGTAATTTAGAAGGTTTTTTGTCAAAAAAGCTATTTGTTTTTAAAAATGGGATACCAAAATTATACTCAAACGAAAGCAGACGTCTTCAGCTGTAGGTCAACAAAGAAATCGCGACAATCCACCGATAAACAGCGAAGTTATCACGTGTCAAGTGAAATAATGTACCGCTATATAGCAATAACAATAACAATTTTCGTAAAAATACGAAAAATATCAAATATTTTCGCGTGTAAAAGCGCGTAGGTCAACAATAAGGTTAAAATGGACACGTTTACAAAAAAGTTTGAACAAAATCGCACAAAAATTAAAAAATTTGTATACAAGTGAACCGTTTGTGCGGCCGACTTAGGTGGATTTTCAAGTACTTATATAGCACTCCACGAGATGTTGTTTTGGTCGGGAACACAAATCGCAATTTCCTCGGCTCCAGGTAGTCGGAGCGCCACGTGAGTGGTATCGTTCTCTTCGGCTGGACGTTTGCGAGCGAATGGCGTAATAAAATTTAGGGGTCCGGGAACAAATTTCCCTGGAAAACCGGGAAAAACTGATATTTTACAAGATTAATTACTACTTTTTAAGGTTAAAAAATTAGGTGTTCTATATAATCACACGATACGTGTGCTATATATTTAGGAAGGTCTTTAAGAGACCTACAAACAGATATAACTAAATGAAATTTTTACTAAACCGTTTTTGAAAAAATGACTTTGAAAAATGATAGTAATTTAGAAGGTTTTTTGTCAAAAAAGCTATTTGTTTTTAAAAATGGGATGCCAAAATTATACTCAAACGAAAGCAGACGTCTTCAGCTGTAGGTCAACAAAGAAATCGCGACAATCCACCGATAAACAGCGAAGTTATCACGTGTCAAGTGAAATAATGTACCGCTATATAGCAATAACAATAACAATTTTCGTAAAAATACGAAAAATATCAAATATTTTCGCGTGTAAAAGCGCGTAGGTCAACAATAAGGTTAAAATGGACACGTTTACAAAAAAGTTTGAACAAAATCGCACAAAAATTAAAAAATTTGTATACAAGTGAACCGTTTGTGCGGCCGACTTAGGTGGATTTTCAAGTACTTATATAGCACTCCACGAGATGTTGTTTTGGTCGGGAACACAAATCGCAATTTCCTCGGCTCCAGGTAGTCGGAGCGCCACGTGAGTGGTATCGTTCTCTTCGGCTGGACGTTTGCGAGCGAATGGCGTAATAAAATTTAGGGGTCCGGGAACAAATTTCCCTGGAAAACCGGGAAAAACTGATATTTTACAAGATTAATTACTACTTTTTAAGGTTAAAAAATTAGGTGTTCTATATAATCACACGATACGTGTGCTATATATTTAGGAAGGTCTTTAAGAGACCTACAAACAGATATAACTAAATGAAATTTTTACTAAACCGTTTTTGAAAAAATGACTTTGAAAAATGATAGTAATTTAGAAGGTTTTTTGTCAAAAAAGCTATTTGTTTTTAAAAATGGGATACCAAAATTATACTCAAACGAAAGCAGACGTCTTCAGCTGTAGGTCAACAAAGAAATCGCGACAATCCACCGATAAACAGCGAAGTTATCACGTGTCAAGTGAAATAATGTACCGCTATATAGCAATAACAATAACAATTTTCGTAAAAATACGAAAAATATCAAATATTTTCGCGTGTAAAAGCGCGTAGGTCAACAATAAGGTTAAAATGGACACGTTTACAAAAAAGTTTGAACAAAATCGCACAAAAATTAAAAAATTTGTATACAAGTGAACCGTTTGTGCGGCCGACTTAGGTGGATTTTCAAGTACTTATATAGCACTCCACGAGATGTTGTTTTGGTCGGGAACACAAATCGCAATTTCCTCGGCTCCAGGTAGTCGGAGCGCCACGTGAGTGGTATCGTTCTCTTCGGCTGGACGTTTGCGAGCGAATGGCGTAATAAAATTTAGGGGTCCGGGAACAAATTTCCCTGGAAAACCGGGAAAAACTGATATTTTACAAGATTAATTACTACTTTTTAAGGTTAAAAAATTAGGTGTTCTATATAATCACACGATACGTGTGCTATATATTTAGGAAGGTCTTTAAGAGACCTACAAACAGATATAACTAAATGAAATTTTTACTAAACCGTTTTTGAAAAAATGACTTTGAAAAATGATAGTAATTTAGAAGGTTTTTTGTCAAAAAAGCTATTTGTTTTTAAAAATGGGATACCAAAATTATACTCAAACGAAAGCAGACGTCTTCAGCTGTAGGTCAACAAAGAAATCGCGACAATCCACCGATAAACAGCGAAGTTATCACGTGTCAAGTGAAATAATGTACCGCTATATAGCAATAACAATAACAATTTTCGTAAAAATACGAAAAATATCAAATATTTTCGCGTGTAAAAGCGCGTAGGTCAACAATAAGGTTAAAATGGACACGTTTACAAAAAAGTTTGAACAAAATCGCACAAAAATTAAAAAATTTGTATACAAGTGAACCGTTTGTGCGGCCGACTTAGGTGGATTTTCAAGTACTTATATAGCACTCCACGAGATGTTGTTTTGGTCGGGAACACAAATCGCAATTTCCTCGGCTCCAGGTAGTCGGAGCGCCACGTGAGTGGTATCGTTCTCTTCGGCTGGACGTTTGCGAGCGAATGGCGTAATAAAATTTAGGGGTCCGGGAACAAATTTCCCTGGAAAACCGGGAAAAACTGATATTTTACAAGATTAATTACTACTTTTTAAGGTTAAAAAATTAGGTGTTCTATATAATCACACGATACGTGTGCTATATATTTAGGAAGGTCTTTAAGAGACCTACAAACAGATATAACTAAATGAAATTTTTACTAAACCGTTTTTGAAAAAATGACTTTGAAAAATGATAGTAATTTAGAAGGTTTTTTGTCAAAAAAGCTATTTGTTTTTAAAAATGGGATGCCAAAATTATACTCAAACGAAAGCAGACGTCTTCAGCTGTAGGTCAACAAAGAAATCGCGACAATCCACCGATAAACAGCGAAGTTATCACGTGTCAAGTGAAATAATGTACCGCTATATAGCAATAACAATAACAATTTTCGTAAAAATACGAAAAATATCAAATATTTTCGCGTGTAAAAGCGCGTAGGTCAACAATAAGGTTAAAATGGACACGTTTACAAAAAAGTTTGAACAAAATCGCACAAAAATTAAAAAATTTGTATACAAGTGAACCGTTTGTGCGGCCGACTTAGGTGGATTTTCAAGTACTTATATAGCACTCCACGAGATGTTGTTTTGGTCGGGAACACAAATCGCAATTTCCTCGGCTCCAGGTAGTCGGAGCGCCACGTGAGTGGTATCGTTCTCTTCGGCTGGACGTTTGCGAGCGAATGGCGTAATAAAATTTAGGGGTCCGGGAACAAATTTCCCTGGAAAACCGGGAAAAACTGATATTTTACAAGATTAATTACTACTTTTTAAGGTTAAAAAATTAGGTGTTCTATATAATCACACGATACGTGTGCTATATATTTAGGAAGGTCTTTAAGAGACCTACAAACAGATATAACTAAATGAAATTTTTACTAAACCGTTTTTGAAAAAATGACTTTGAAAAATGATAGTAATTTAGAAGGTTTTTTGTCAAAAAAGCTATTTGTTTTTAAAAATGGGATACCAAAATTATACTCAAACGAAAGCAGACGTCTTCAGCTGTAGGTCAACAAAGAAATCGCGACAATCCACCGATAAACAGCGAAGTTATCACGTGTCAAGTGAAATAATGTACCGCTATATAGCAATAACAATAACAATTTTCGTAAAAATACGAAAAATATCAAATATTTTCGCGTGTAAAAGCGCGTAGGTCAACAATAAGGTTAAAATGGACACGTTTACAAAAAAGTTTGAACAAAATCGCACAAAAATTAAAAAATTTGTATACAAGTGAACCGTTTGTGCGGCCGACTTAGGTGGATTTTCAAGTACTTATATAGCACTCCACGAGATGTTGTTTTGGTCGGGAACACAAATCGCAATTTCCTCGGCTCCAGGTAGTCGGAGCGCCACGTGAGTGGTATCGTTCTCTTCGGCTGGACGTTTGCGAGCGAATGGCGTAATAAAATTTAGGGGTCCGGGAACAAATTTCCCTGGAAAACCGGGAAAAACTGATATTTTACAAGATTAATTACTACTTTTTAAGGTTAAAAAATTAGGTGTTCTATATAATCACACGATACGTGTGCTATATATTTAGGAAGGTCTTTAAGAGACCTACAAACAGATATAACTAAATGAAATTTTTACTAAACCGTTTTTGAAAAAATGACTTTGAAAAATGATAGTAATTTAGAAGGTTTTTTGTCAAAAAAGCTATTTGTTTTTAAAAATGGGATACCAAAATTATACTCAAACGAAAGCAGACGTCTTCAGCTGTAGGTCAACAAAGAAATCGCGACAATCCACCGATAAACAGCGAAGTTATCACGTGTCAAGTGAAATAATGTACCGCTATATAGCAATAACAATAACAATTTTCGTAAAAATACGAAAAATATCAAATATTTTCGCGTGTAAAAGCGCGTAGGTCAACAATAAGGTTAAAATGGACACGTTTACAAAAAAGTTTGAACAAAATCGCACAAAAATTAAAAAATTTGTATACAAGTGAACCGTTTGTGCGGCCGACTTAGGTGGATTTTCAAGTACTTATATAGCACTCCACGAGATGTTGTTTTGGTCGGGAACACAAATCGCAATTTCCTCGGCTCCAGGTAGTCGGAGCGCCACGTGAGTGGTATCGTTCTCTTCGGCTGGACGTTTGCGAGCGAATGGCGTAATAAAATTTAGGGGTCCGGGAACAAATTTCCCTGGAAAACCGGGAAAAACTGATATTTTACAAGATTAATTACTACTTTTTAAGGTTAAAAAATTAGGTGTTCTATATAATCACACGATACGTGTGCTATATATTTAGGAAGGTCTTTAAGAGACCTACAAACAGATATAACTAAATGAAATTTTTACTAAACCGTTTTTGAAAAAATGACTTTGAAAAATGATAGTAATTTAGAAGGTTTTTTGTCAAAAAAGCTATTTGTTTTTAAAAATGGGATGCCAAAATTATACTCAAACGAAAGCAGACGTCTTCAGCTGTAGGTCAACAAAGAAATCGCGACAATCCACCGATAAACAGCGAAGTTATCACGTGTCAAGTGAAATAATGTACCGCTATATAGCAATAACAATAACAATTTTCGTAAAAATACGAAAAATATCAAATATTTTCGCGTGTAAAAGCGCGTAGGTCAACAATAAGGTTAAAATGGACACGTTTACAAAAAAGTTTGAACAAAATCGCACAAAAATTAAAAAATTTGTATACAAGTGAACCGTTTGTGCGGCCGACTTAGGTGGATTTTCAAGTACTTATATAGCACTCCACGAGATGTTGTTTTGGTCGGGAACACAAATCGCAATTTCCTCGGCTCCAGGTAGTCGGAGCGCCACGTGAGTGGTATCGTTCTCTTCGGCTGGACGTTTGCGAGCGAATGGCGTAATAAAATTTAGGGGTCCGGGAACAAATTTCCCTGGAAAACCGGGAAAAACTGATATTTTACAAGATTAATTACTACTTTTTAAGGTTAAAAAATTAGGTGTTCTATATAATCACACGATACGTGTGCTATATATTTAGGAAGGTCTTTAAGAGACCTACAAACAGATATAACTAAATGAAATTTTTACTAAACCGTTTTTGAAAAAATGACTTTGAAAAATGATAGTAATTTAGAAGGTTTTTTGTCAAAAAAGCTATTTGTTTTTAAAAATGGGATGCCAAAATTATACTCAAACGAAAGCAGACGTCTTCAGCTGTAGGTCAACAAAGAAATCGCGACAATCCACCGATAAACAGCGAAGTTATCACGTGTCAAGTGAAATAATGTACCGCTATATAGCAATAACAATAACAATTTTCGTAAAAATACGAAAAATATCAAATATTTTCGCGTGTAAAAGCGCGTAGGTCAACAATAAGGTTAAAATGGACACGTTTACAAAAAAGTTTGAACAAAATCGCACAAAAATTAAAAAATTTGTATACAAGTGAACCGTTTGTGCGGCCGACTTAGGTGGATTTTCAAGTACTTATATAGCACTCCACGAGATGTTGTTTTGGTCGGGAACACAAATCGCAATTTCCTCGGCTCCAGGTAGTCGGAGCGCCACGTGAGTGGTATCGTTCTCTTCGGCTGGACGTTTGCGAGCGAATGGCGTAATAAAATTTAGGGGTCCGGGAACAAATTTCCCTGGAAAACCGGGAAAAACTGATATTTTACAAGATTAATTACTACTTTTTAAGGTTAAAAAATTAGGTGTTCTATATAATCACACGATACGTGTGCTATATATTTAGGAAGGTCTTTAAGAGACCTACAAACAGATATAACTAAATGAAATTTTTACTAAACCGTTTTTGAAAAAATGACTTTGAAAAATGATAGTAATTTAGAAGGTTTTTTGTCAAAAAAGCTATTTGTTTTTAAAAATGGGATGCCAAAATTATACTCAAACGAAAGCAGACGTCTTCAGCTGTAGGTCAACAAAGAAATCGCGACAATCCACCGATAAACAGCGAAGTTATCACGTGTCAAGTGAAATAATGTACCGCTATATAGCAATAACAATAACAATTTTCGTAAAAATACGAAAAATATCAAATATTTTCGCGTGTAAAAGCGCGTAGGTCAACAATAAGGTTAAAATGGACACGTTTACAAAAAAGTTTGAACAAAATCGCACAAAAATTAAAAAATTTGTATACAAGTGAACCGTTTGTGCGGCCGACTTAGGTGGATTTTCAAGTACTTATATAGCACTCCACGAGATGTTGTTTTGGTCGGGAACACAAATCGCAATTTCCTCGGCTCCAGGTAGTCGGAGCGCCACGTGAGTGGTATCGTTCTCTTCGGCTGGACGTTTGCGAGCGAATGGCGTAATAAAATTTAGGGGTCCGGGAACAAATTTCCCTGGAAAACCGGGAAAAACTGATATTTTACAAGATTAATTACTACTTTTTAAGGTTAAAAAATTAGGTGTTCTATATAATCACACGATACGTGTGCTATATATTTAGGAAGGTCTTTAAGAGACCTACAAACAGATATAACTAAATGAAATTTTTACTAAACCGTTTTTGAAAAAATGACTTTGAAAAATGATAGTAATTTAGAAGGTTTTTTGTCAAAAAAGCTATTTGTTTTTAAAAATGGGATGCCAAAATTATACTCAAACGAAAGCAGACGTCTTCAGCTGTAGGTCAACAAAGAAATCGCGACAATCCACCGATAAACAGCGAAGTTATCACGTGTCAAGTGAAATAATGTACCGCTATATAGCAATAACAATAACAATTTTCGTAAAAATACGAAAAATATCAAATATTTTCGCGTGTAAAAGCGCGTAGGTCAACAATAAGGTTAAAATGGACACGTTTACAAAAAAGTTTGAACAAAATCGCACAAAAATTAAAAAATTTGTATACAAGTGAACCGTTTGTGCGGCCGACTTAGGTGGATTTTCAAGTACTTATATAGCACTCCACGAGATGTTGTTTTGGTCGGGAACACAAATCGCAATTTCCTCGGCTCCAGGTAGTCGGAGCGCCACGTGAGTGGTATCGTTCTCTTCGGCTGGACGTTTGCGAGCGAATGGCGTAATAAAATTTAGGGGTCCGGGAACAAATTTCCCTGGAAAACCGGGAAAAACTGATATTTTACAAGATTAATTACTACTTTTTAAGGTTAAAAAATTAGGTGTTCTATATAATCACACGATACGTGTGCTATATATTTAGGAAGGTCTTTAAGAGACCTACAAACAGATATAACTAAATGAAATTTTTACTAAACCGTTTTTGAAAAAATGACTTTGAAAAATGATAGTAATTTAGAAGGTTTTTTGTCAAAAAAGCTATTTGTTTTTAAAAATGGGATGCCAAAATTATACTCAAACGAAAGCAGACGTCTTCAGCTGTAGGTCAACAAAGAAATCGCGACAATCCACCGATAAACAGCGAAGTTATCACGTGTCAAGTGAAATAATGTACCGCTATATAGCAATAACAATAACAATTTTCGTAAAAATACGAAAAATATCAAATATTTTCGCGTGTAAAAGCGCGTAGGTCAACAATAAGGTTAAAATGGACACGTTTACAAAAAAGTTTGAACAAAATCGCACAAAAATTAAAAAATTTGTATACAAGTGAACCGTTTGTGCGGCCGACTTAGGTGGATTTTCAAGTACTTATATAGCACTCCACGAGATGTTGTTTTGGTCGGGAACACAAATCGCAATTTCCTCGGCTCCAGGTAGTCGGAGCGCCACGTGAGTGGTATCGTTCTCTTCGGCTGGACGTTTGCGAGCGAATGGCGTAATAAAATTTAGGGGTCCGGGAACAAATTTCCCTGGAAAACCGGGAAAAACTGATATTTTACAAGATTAATTACTACTTTTTAAGGTTAAAAAATTAGGTGTTCTATATAATCACACGATACGTGTGCTATATATTTAGGAAGGTCTTTAAGAGACCTACAAACAGATATAACTAAATGAAATTTTTACTAAACCGTTTTTGAAAAAATGACTTTGAAAAATGATAGTAATTTAGAAGGTTTTTTGTCAAAAAAGCTATTTGTTTTTAAAAATGGGATACCAAAATTATACTCAAACGAAAGCAGACGTCTTCAGCTGTAGGTCAACAAAGAAATCGCGACAATCCACCGATAAACAGCGAAGTTATCACGTGTCAAGTGAAATAATGTACCGCTATATAGCAATAACAATAACAATTTTCGTAAAAATACGAAAAATATCAAATATTTTCGCGTGTAAAAGCGCGTAGGTCAACAATAAGGTTAAAATGGACACGTTTACAAAAAAGTTTGAACAAAATCGCACAAAAATTAAAAAATTTGTATACAAGTGAACCGTTTGTGCGGCCGACTTAGGTGGATTTTCAAGTACTTATATAGCACTCCACGAGATGTTGTTTTGGTCGGGAACACAAATCGCAATTTCCTCGGCTCCAGGTAGTCGGAGCGCCACGTGAGTGGTATCGTTCTCTTCGGCTGGACGTTTGCGAGCGAATGGCGTAATAAAATTTAGGGGTCCGGGAACAAATTTCCCTGGAAAACCGGGAAAAACTGATATTTTACAAGATTAATTACTACTTTTTAAGGTTAAAAAATTAGGTGTTCTATATAATCACACGATACGTGTGCTATATATTTAGGAAGGTCTTTAAGAGACCTACAAACAGATATAACTAAATGAAATTTTTACTAAACCGTTTTTGAAAAAATGACTTTGAAAAATGATAGTAATTTAGAAGGTTTTTTGTCAAAAAAGCTATTTGTTTTTAAAAATGGGATGCCAAAATTATACTCAAACGAAAGCAGACGTCTTCAGCTGTAGGTCAACAAAGAAATCGCGACAATCCACCGATAAACAGCGAAGTTATCACGTGTCAAGTGAAATAATGTACCGCTATATAGCAATAACAATAACAATTTTCGTAAAAATACGAAAAATATCAAATATTTTCGCGTGTAAAAGCGCGTAGGTCAACAATAAGGTTAAAATGGACACGTTTACAAAAAAGTTTGAACAAAATCGCACAAAAATTAAAAAATTTGTATACAAGTGAACCGTTTGTGCGGCCGACTTAGGTGGATTTTCAAGTACTTATATAGCACTCCACGAGATGTTGTTTTGGTCGGGAACACAAATCGCAATTTCCTCGGCTCCAGGTAGTCGGAGCGCCACGTGAGTGGTATCGTTCTCTTCGGCTGGACGTTTGCGAGCGAATGGCGTAATAAAATTTAGGGGTCCGGGAACAAATTTCCCTGGAAAACCGGGAAAAACTGATATTTTACAAGATTAATTACTACTTTTTAAGGTTAAAAAATTAGGTGTTCTATATAATCACACGATACGTGTGCTATATATTTAGGAAGGTCTTTAAGAGACCTACAAACAGATATAACTAAATGAAATTTTTACTAAACCGTTTTTGAAAAAATGACTTTGAAAAATGATAGTAATTTAGAAGGTTTTTTGTCAAAAAAGCTATTTGTTTTTAAAAATGGGATACCAAAATTATACTCAAACGAAAGCAGACGTCTTCAGCTGTAGGTCAACAAAGAAATCGCGACAATCCACCGATAAACAGCGAAGTTATCACGTGTCAAGTGAAATAATGTACCGCTATATAGCAATAACAATAACAATTTTCGTAAAAATACGAAAAATATCAAATATTTTCGCGTGTAAAAGCGCGTAGGTCAACAATAAGGTTAAAATGGACACGTTTACAAAAAAGTTTGAACAAAATCGCACAAAAATTAAAAAATTTGTATACAAGTGAACCGTTTGTGCGGCCGACTTAGGTGGATTTTCAAGTACTTATATAGCACTCCACGAGATGTTGTTTTGGTCGGGAACACAAATCGCAATTTCCTCGGCTCCAGGTAGTCGGAGCGCCACGTGAGTGGTATCGTTCTCTTCGGCTGGACGTTTGCGAGCGAATGGCGTAATAAAATTTAGGGGTCCGGGAACAAATTTCCCTGGAAAACCGGGAAAAACTGATATTTTACAAGATTAATTACTACTTTTTAAGGTTAAAAAATTAGGTGTTCTATATAATCACACGATACGTGTGCTATATATTTAGGAAGGTCTTTAAGAGACCTACAAACAGATATAACTAAATGAAATTTTTACTAAACCGTTTTTGAAAAAATGACTTTGAAAAATGATAGTAATTTAGAAGGTTTTTTGTCAAAAAAGCTATTTGTTTTTAAAAATGGGATGCCAAAATTATACTCAAACGAAAGCAGACGTCTTCAGCTGTAGGTCAACAAAGAAATCGCGACAATCCACCGATAAACAGCGAAGTTATCACGTGTCAAGTGAAATAATGTACCGCTATATAGCAATAACAATAACAATTTTCGTAAAAATACGAAAAATATCAAATATTTTCGCGTGTAAAAGCGCGTAGGTCAACAATAAGGTTAAAATGGACACGTTTACAAAAAAGTTTGAACAAAATCGCACAAAAATTAAAAAATTTGTATACAAGTGAACCGTTTGTGCGGCCGACTTAGGTGGATTTTCAAGTACTTATATAGCACTCCACGAGATGTTGTTTTGGTCGGGAACACAAATCGCAATTTCCTCGGCTCCAGGTAGTCGGAGCGCCACGTGAGTGGTATCGTTCTCTTCGGCTGGACGTTTGCGAGCGAATGGCGTAATAAAATTTAGGGGTCCGGGAACAAATTTCCCTGGAAAACCGGGAAAAACTGATATTTTACAAGATTAATTACTACTTTTTAAGGTTAAAAAATTAGGTGTTCTATATAATCACACGATACGTGTGCTATATATTTAGGAAGGTCTTTAAGAGACCTACAAACAGATATAACTAAATGAAATTTTTACTAAACCGTTTTTGAAAAAATGACTTTGAAAAATGATAGTAATTTAGAAGGTTTTTTGTCAAAAAAGCTATTTGTTTTTAAAAATGGGATACCAAAATTATACTCAAACGAAAGCAGACGTCTTCAGCTGTAGGTCAACAAAGAAATCGCGACAATCCACCGATAAACAGCGAAGTTATCACGTGTCAAGTGAAATAATGTACCGCTATATAGCAATAACAATAACAATTTTCGTAAAAATACGAAAAATATCAAATATTTTCGCGTGTAAAAGCGCGTAGGTCAACAATAAGGTTAAAATGGACACGTTTACAAAAAAGTTTGAACAAAATCGCACAAAAATTAAAAAATTTGTATACAAGTGAACCGTTTGTGCGGCCGACTTAGGTGGATTTTCAAGTACTTATATAGCACTCCACGAGATGTTGTTTTGGTCGGGAACACAAATCGCAATTTCCTCGGCTCCAGGTAGTCGGAGCGCCACGTGAGTGGTATCGTTCTCTTCGGCTGGACGTTTGCGAGCGAATGGCGTAATAAAATTTAGGGGTCCGGGAACAAATTTCCCTGGAAAACCGGGAAAAACTGATATTTTACAAGATTAATTACTACTTTTTAAGGTTAAAAAATTAGGTGTTCTATATAATCACACGATACGTGTGCTATATATTTAGGAAGGTCTTTAAGAGACCTACAAACAGATATAACTAAATGAAATTTTTACTAAACCGTTTTTGAAAAAATGACTTTGAAAAATGATAGTAATTTAGAAGGTTTTTTGTCAAAAAAGCTATTTGTTTTTAAAAATGGGATACCAAAATTATACTCAAACGAAAGCAGACGTCTTCAGCTGTAGGTCAACAAAGAAATCGCGACAATCCACCGATAAACAGCGAAGTTATCACGTGTCAAGTGAAATAATGTACCGCTATATAGCAATAACAATAACAATTTTCGTAAAAATACGAAAAATATCAAATATTTTCGCGTGTAAAAGCGCGTAGGTCAACAATAAGGTTAAAATGGACACGTTTACAAAAAAGTTTGAACAAAATCGCACAAAAATTAAAAAATTTGTATACAAGTGAACCGTTTGTGCGGCCGACTTAGGTGGATTTTCAAGTACTTATATAGCACTCCACGAGATGTTGTTTTGGTCGGGAACACAAATCGCAATTTCCTCGGCTCCAGGTAGTCGGAGCGCCACGTGAGTGGTATCGTTCTCTTCGGCTGGACGTTTGCGAGCGAATGGCGTAATAAAATTTAGGGGTCCGGGAACAAATTTCCCTGGAAAACCGGGAAAAACTGATATTTTACAAGATTAATTACTACTTTTTAAGGTTAAAAAATTAGGTGTTCTATATAATCACACGATACGTGTGCTATATATTTAGGAAGGTCTTTAAGAGACCTACAAACAGATATAACTAAATGAAATTTTTACTAAACCGTTTTTGAAAAAATGACTTTGAAAAATGATAGTAATTTAGAAGGTTTTTTGTCAAAAAAGCTATTTGTTTTTAAAAATGGGATGCCAAAATTATACTCAAACGAAAGCAGACGTCTTCAGCTGTAGGTCAACAAAGAAATCGCGACAATCCACCGATAAACAGCGAAGTTATCACGTGTCAAGTGAAATAATGTACCGCTATATAGCAATAACAATAACAATTTTCGTAAAAATACGAAAAATATCAAATATTTTCGCGTGTAAAAGCGCGTAGGTCAACAATAAGGTTAAAATGGACACGTTTACAAAAAAGTTTGAACAAAATCGCACAAAAATTAAAAAATTTGTATACAAGTGAACCGTTTGTGCGGCCGACTTAGGTGGATTTTCAAGTACTTATATAGCACTCCACGAGATGTTGTTTTGGTCGGGAACACAAATCGCAATTTCCTCGGCTCCAGGTAGTCGGAGCGCCACGTGAGTGGTATCGTTCTCTTCGGCTGGACGTTTGCGAGCGAATGGCGTAATAAAATTTAGGGGTCCGGGAACAAATTTCCCTGGAAAACCGGGAAAAACTGATATTTTACAAGATTAATTACTACTTTTTAAGGTTAAAAAATTAGGTGTTCTATATAATCACACGATACGTGTGCTATATATTTAGGAAGGTCTTTAAGAGACCTACAAACAGATATAACTAAATGAAATTTTTACTAAACCGTTTTTGAAAAAATGACTTTGAAAAATGATAGTAATTTAGAAGGTTTTTTGTCAAAAAAGCTATTTGTTTTTAAAAATGGGATACCAAAATTATACTCAAACGAAAGCAGACGTCTTCAGCTGTAGGTCAACAAAGAAATCGCGACAATCCACCGATAAACAGCGAAGTTATCACGTGTCAAGTGAAATAATGTACCGCTATATAGCAATAACAATAACAATTTTCGTAAAAATACGAAAAATATCAAATATTTTCGCGTGTAAAAGCGCGTAGGTCAACAATAAGGTTAAAATGGACACGTTTACAAAAAAGTTTGAACAAAATCGCACAAAAATTAAAAAAATTGTATACAAGTGAACCGTTTGTGCGGCCGACTTAGGTGGATTTTCAAGTACTTATATAGCACTCCACGAGATGTTGTTTTGGTCGGGAACACAAATCGCAATTTCCTCGGCTCCAGGTAGTCGGAGCGCCACGTGAGTGGTATCGTTCTCTTCGGCTGGACGTTTGCGAGCGAATGGCGTAATAAAATTTAGGGGTCCGGGAACAAATTTCCCTGGAAAACCGGGAAAAACTGATATTTTACAAGATTAATTACTACTTTTTAAGGTTAAAAAATTAGGTGTTCTATATAATCACACGATACGTGTGCTATATATTTAGGAAGGTCTTTAAGAGACCTACAAACAGATATAACTAAATGAAATTTTTACTAAACCGTTTTTGAAAAAATGACTTTGAAAAATGATAGTAATTTAGAAGGTTTTTTTGTCAAAAAAGCTATTTGTTTTTAAAAATGGGATGCCAAAATTATACTCAAACGAAAGCAGACGTCTTCAGCTGTAGGTCAACAAAGAAATCGCGACAATCCACCGATAAACAGCGAAGTTATCACGTGTCAAGTGAAATAATGTACCGCTATATAGCAATAACAATAACAATTTTCGTAAAAATACGAAAAATATCAAATATTTTCGCGTGTAAAAGCGCGTAGGTCAACAATAAGGTTAAAATGGACACGTTTACAAAAAAGTTTGAACAAAATCGCACAAAAATTAAAAAATTTGTATACAAGTGAACCGTTTGTGCGGCCGACTTAGGTGGATTTTCAAGTACTTATATAGCACTCCACGAGATGTTGTTTTGGTCGGGAACACAAATCGCAATTTCCTCGGCTCCAGGTAGTCGGAGCGCCACGTGAGTGGTATCGTTCTCTTCGGCTGGACGTTTGCGAGCGAATGGCGTAATAAAATTTAGGGGTCCGGGAACAAATTTCCCTGGAAAACCGGGAAAAACTGATATTTTACAAGATTAATTACTACTTTTTAAGGTTAAAAAATTAGGTGTTCTATATAATCACACGATACGTGTGCTATATATTTAGGAAGGTCTTTAAGAGACCTACAAACAGATATAACTAAATGAAATTTTTACTAAACCGTTTTTGAAAAAATGACTTTGAAAAATGATAGTAATTTAGAAGGTTTTTTGTCAAAAAAGCTATTTGTTTTTAAAAATGGGATGCCAAAATTATACTCAAACGAAAGCAGACGTCTTCAGCTGTAGGTCAACAAAGAAATCGCGACAATCCACCGATAAACAGCGAAGTTATCACGTGTCAAGTGAAATAATGTACCGCTATATAGCAATAACAATAACAATTTTCGTAAAAATACGAAAAATATCAAATATTTTCGCGTGTAAAAGCGCGTAGGTCAACAATAAGGTTAAAATGGACACGTTTACAAAAAAGTTTGAACAAAATCGCACAAAAATTAAAAAATTTGTATACAAGTGAACCGTTTGTGCGGCCGACTTAGGTGGATTTTCAAGTACTTATATAGCACTCCACGAGATGTTGTTTTGGTCGGGAACACAAATCGCAATTTCCTCGGCTCCAGGTAGTCGGAGCGCCACGTGAGTGGTATCGTTCTCTTCGGCTGGACGTTTGCGAGCGAATGGCGTAATAAAATTTAGGGGTCCGGGAACAAATTTCCCTGGAAAACCGGGAAAAACTGATATTTTACAAGATTAATTACTACTTTTTAAGGTTAAAAAATTAGGTGTTCTATATAATCACACGATACGTGTGCTATATATTTAGGAAGGTCTTTAAGAGACCTACAAACAGATATAACTAAATGAAATTTTTACTAAACCGTTTTTGAAAAAATGACTTTGAAAAATGATAGTAATTTAGAAGGTTTTTTGTCAAAAAAGCTATTTGTTTTTAAAAATGGGATGCCAAAATTATACTCAAACGAAAGCAGACGTCTTCAGCTGTAGGTCAACAAAGAAATCGCGACAATCCACCGATAAACAGCGAAGTTATCACGTGTCAAGTGAAATAATGTACCGCTATATAGCAATAACAATAACAATTTTCGTAAAAATACGAAAAATATCAAATATTTTCGCGTGTAAAAGCGCGTAGGTCAACAATAAGGTTAAAATGGACACGTTTACAAAAAAGTTTGAACAAAATCGCACAAAAATTAAAAAATTTGTATACAAGTGAACCGTTTGTGCGGCCGACTTAGGTGGATTTTCAAGTACTTATATAGCACTCCACGAGATGTTGTTTTGGTCGGGAACACAAATCGCAATTTCCTCGGCTCCAGGTAGTCGGAGCGCCACGTGAGTGGTATCGTTCTCTTCGGCTGGACGTTTGCGAGCGAATGGCGTAATAAAATTTAGGGGTCCGGGAACAAATTTCCCTGGAAAACCGGGAAAAACTGATATTTTACAAGATTAATTACTACTTTTTAAGGTTAAAAAATTAGGTGTTCTATATAATCACACGATACGTGTGCTATATATTTAGGAAGGTCTTTAAGAGACCTACAAACAGATATAACTAAATGAAATTTTTACTAAACCGTTTTTGAAAAAATGACTTTGAAAAATGATAGTAATTTAGAAGGTTTTTTGTCAAAAAAGCTATTTGTTTTTAAAAATGGGATGCCAAAATTATACTCAAACGAAAGCAGACGTCTTCAGCTGTAGGTCAACAAAGAAATCGCGACAATCCACCGATAAACAGCGAAGTTATCACGTGTCAAGTGAAATAATGTACCGCTATATAGCAATAACAATAACAATTTTCGTAAAAATACGAAAAATATCAAATATTTTCGCGTGTAAAAGCGCGTAGGTCAACAATAAGGTTAAAATGGACACGTTTACAAAAAAGTTTGAACAAAATCGCACAAAAATTAAAAAATTTGTATACAAGTGAACCGTTTGTGCGGCCGACTTAGGTGGATTTTCAAGTACTTATATAGCACTCCACGAGATGTTGTTTTGGTCGGGAACACAAATCGCAATTTCCTCGGCTCCAGGTAGTCGGAGCGCCACGTGAGTGGTATCGTTCTCTTCGGCTGGACGTTTGCGAGCGAATGGCGTAATAAAATTTAGGGGTCCGGGAACAAATTTCCCTGGAAAACCGGGAAAAACTGATATTTTACAAGATTAATTACTACTTTTTAAGGTTAAAAAATTAGGTGTTCTATATAATCACACGATACGTGTGCTATATATTTAGGAAGGTCTTTAAGAGACCTACAAACAGATATAACTAAATGAAATTTTTACTAAACCGTTTTTGAAAAAATGACTTTGAAAAATGATAGTAATTTAGAAGGTTTTTTGTCAAAAAAGCTATTTGTTTTTAAAAATGGGATGCCAAAATTATACTCAAACGAAAGCAGACGTCTTCAGCTGTAGGTCAACAAAGAAATCGCGACAATCCACCGATAAACAGCGAAGTTATCACGTGTCAAGTGAAATAATGTACCGCTATATAGCAATAACAATAACAATTTTCGTAAAAATACGAAAAATATCAAATATTTTCGCGTGTAAAAGCGCGTAGGTCAACAATAAGGTTAAAATGGACACGTTTACAAAAAAGTTTGAACAAAATCGCACAAAAATTAAAAAATTTGTATACAAGTGAACCGTTTGTGCGGCCGACTTAGGTGGATTTTCAAGTACTTATATAGCACTCCACGAGATGTTGTTTTGGTCGGGAACACAAATCGCAATTTCCTCGGCTCCAGGTAGTCGGAGCGCCACGTGAGTGGTATCGTTCTCTTCGGCTGGACGTTTGCGAGCGAATGGCGTAATAAAATTTAGGGGTCCGGGAACAAATTTCCCTGGAAAACCGGGAAAAACTGATATTTTACAAGATTAATTACTACTTTTTAAGGTTAAAAAATTAGGTGTTCTATATAATCACACGATACGTGTGCTATATATTTAGGAAGGTCTTTAAGAGACCTACAAACAGATATAACTAAATGAAATTTTTACTAAACCGTTTTTGAAAAAATGACTTTGAAAAATGATAGTAATTTAGAAGGTTTTTTGTCAAAAAAGCTATTTGTTTTTAAAAATGGGATGCCAAAATTATACTCAAACGAAAGCAGACGTCTTCAGCTGTAGGTCAACAAAGAAATCGCGACAATCCACCGATAAACAGCGAAGTTATCACGTGTCAAGTGAAATAATGTACCGCTATATAGCAATAACAATAACAATTTTCGTAAAAATACGAAAAATATCAAATATTTTCGCGTGTAAAAGCGCGTAGGTCAACAATAAGGTTAAAATGGACACGTTTACAAAAAAGTTTGAACAAAATCGCACAAAAATTAAAAAATTTGTATACAAGTGAACCGTTTGTGCGGCCGACTTAGGTGGATTTTCAAGTACTTATATAGCACTCCACGAGATGTTGTTTTGGTCGGGAACACAAATCGCAATTTCCTCGGCTCCAGGTAGTCGGAGCGCCACGTGAGTGGTATCGTTCTCTTCGGCTGGACGTTTGCGAGCGAATGGCGTAATAAAATTTAGGGGTCCGGGAACAAATTTCCCTGGAAAACCGGGAAAAACTGATATTTTACAAGATTAATTACTACTTTTTAAGGTTAAAAAATTAGGTGTTCTATATAATCACACGATACGTGTGCTATATATTTAGGAAGGTCTTTAAGAGACCTACAAACAGATATAACTAAATGAAATTTTTACTAAACCGTTTTTGAAAAAATGACTTTGAAAAATGATAGTAATTTAGAAGGTTTTTTGTCAAAAAAGCTATTTGTTTTTAAAAATGGGATGCCAAAATTATACTCAAACGAAAGCAGACGTCTTCAGCTGTAGGTCAACAAAGAAATCGCGACAATCCACCGATAAACAGCGAAGTTATCACGTGTCAAGTGAAATAATGTACCGCTATATAGCAATAACAATAACAATTTTCGTAAAAATACGAAAAATATCAAATATTTTCGCGTGTAAAAGCGCGTAGGTCAACAATAAGGTTAAAATGGACACGTTTACAAAAAAGTTTGAACAAAATCGCACAAAAATTAAAAAATTTGTATACAAGTGAACCGTTTGTGCGGCCGACTTAGGTGGATTTTCAAGTACTTATATAGCACTCCACGAGATGTTGTTTTGGTCGGGAACACAAATCGCAATTTCCTCGGCTCCAGGTAGTCGGAGCGCCACGTGAGTGGTATCGTTCTCTTCGGCTGGACGTTTGCGAGCGAATGGCGTAATAAAATTTAGGGGTCCGGGAACAAATTTCCCTGGAAAACCGGGAAAAACTGATATTTTACAAGATTAATTACTACTTTTTAAGGTTAAAAAATTAGGTGTTCTATATAATCACACGATACGTGTGCTATATATTTAGGAAGGTCTTTAAGAGACCTACAAACAGATATAACTAAATGAAATTTTTACTAAACCGTTTTTGAAAAAATGACTTTGAAAAATGATAGTAATTTAGAAGGTTTTTTGTCAAAAAAGCTATTTGTTTTTAAAAATGGGATGCCAAAATTATACTCAAACGAAAGCAGACGTCTTCAGCTGTAGGTCAACAAAGAAATCGCGACAATCCACCGATAAACAGCGAAGTTATCACGTGTCAAGTGAAATAATGTACCGCTATATAGCAATAACAATAACAATTTTCGTAAAAATACGAAAAATATCAAATATTTTCGCGTGTAAAAGCGCGTAGGTCAACAATAAGGTTAAAATGGACACGTTTACAAAAAAGTTTGAACAAAATCGCACAAAAATTAAAAAATTTGTATACAAGTGAACCGTTTGTGCGGCCGACTTAGGTGGATTTTCAAGTACTTATATAGCACTCCACGAGATGTTGTTTTGGTCGGGAACACAAATCGCAATTTCCTCGGCTCCAGGTAGTCGGAGCGCCACGTGAGTGGTATCGTTCTCTTCGGCTGGACGTTTGCGAGCGAATGGCGTAATAAAATTTAGGGGTCCGGGAACAAATTTCCCTGGAAAACCGGGAAAAACTGATATTTTACAAGATTAATTACTACTTTTTAAGGTTAAAAAATTAGGTGTTCTATATAATCACACGATACGTGTGCTATATATTTAGGAAGGTCTTTAAGAGACCTACAAACAGATATAACTAAATGAAATTTTTACTAAACCGTTTTTGAAAAAATGACTTTGAAAAATGATAGTAATTTAGAAGGTTTTTTGTCAAAAAAGCTATTTGTTTTTAAAAATGGGATGCCAAAATTATACTCAAACGAAAGCAGACGTCTTCAGCTGTAGGTCAACAAAGAAATCGCGACAATCCACCGATAAACAGCGAAGTTATCACGTGTCAAGTGAAATAATGTACCGCTATATAGCAATAACAATAACAATTTTCGTAAAAATACGAAAAATATCAAATATTTTCGCGTGTAAAAGCGCGTAGGTCAACAATAAGGTTAAAATGGACACGTTTACAAAAAAGTTTGAACAAAATCGCACAAAAATTAAAAAATTTGTATACAAGTGAACCGTTTGTGCGGCCGACTTAGGTGGATTTTCAAGTACTTATATAGCACTCCACGAGATGTTGTTTTGGTCGGGAACACAAATCGCAATTTCCTCGGCTCCAGGTAGTCGGAGCGCCACGTGAGTGGTATCGTTCTCTTCGGCTGGACGTTTGCGAGCGAATGGCGTAATAAAATTTAGGGGTCCGGGAACAAATTTCCCTGGAAAACCGGGAAAAACTGATATTTTACAAGATTAATTACTACTTTTTAAGGTTAAAAAATTAGGTGTTCTATATAATCACACGATACGTGTGCTATATATTTAGGAAGGTCTTTAAGAGACCTACAAACAGATATAACTAAATGAAATTTTTACTAAACCGTTTTTGAAAAAATGACTTTGAAAAATGATAGTAATTTAGAAGGTTTTTTGTCAAAAAAGCTATTTGTTTTTAAAAATGGGATGCCAAAATTATACTCAAACGAAAGCAGACGTCTTCAGCTGTAGGTCAACAAAGAAATCGCGACAATCCACCGATAAACAGCGAAGTTATCACGTGTCAAGTGAAATAATGTACCGCTATATAGCAATAACAATAACAATTTTCGTAAAAATACGAAAAATATCAAATATTTTCGCGTGTAAAAGCGCGTAGGTCAACAATAAGGTTAAAATGGACACGTTTACAAAAAAGTTTGAACAAAATCGCACAAAAATTAAAAAATTTGTATACAAGTGAACCGTTTGTGCGGCCGACTTAGGTGGATTTTCAAGTACTTATATAGCACTCCACGAGATGTTGTTTTGGTCGGGAACACAAATCGCAATTTCCTCGGCTCCAGGTAGTCGGAGCGCCACGTGAGTGGTATCGTTCTCTTCGGCTGGACGTTTGCGAGCGAATGGCGTAATAAAATTTAGGGGTCCGGGAACAAATTTCCCTGGAAAACCGGGAAAAACTGATATTTTACAAGATTAATTACTACTTTTTAAGGTTAAAAAATTAGGTGTTCTATATAATCACACGATACGTGTGCTATATATTTAGGAAGGTCTTTAAGAGACCTACAAACAGATATAACTAAATGAAATTTTTACTAAACCGTTTTTGAAAAAATGACTTTGAAAAATGATAGTAATTTAGAAGGTTTTTTGTCAAAAAAGCTATTTGTTTTTAAAAATGGGATGCCAAAATTATACTCAAACGAAAGCAGACGTCTTCAGCTGTAGGTCAACAAAGAAATCGCGACAATCCACCGATAAACAGCGAAGTTATCACGTGTCAAGTGAAATAATGTACCGCTATATAGCAATAACAATAACAATTTTCGTAAAAATACGAAAAATATCAAATATTTTCGCGTGTAAAAGCGCGTAGGTCAACAATAAGGTTAAAATGGACACGTTTACAAAAAAGTTTGAACAAAATCGCACAAAAATTAAAAAATTTGTATACAAGTGAACCGTTTGTGCGGCCGACTTAGGTGGATTTTCAAGTACTTATATAGCACTCCACGAGATGTTGTTTTGGTCGGGAACACAAATCGCAATTTCCTCGGCTCCAGGTAGTCGGAGCGCCACGTGAGTGGTATCGTTCTCTTCGGCTGGACGTTTGCGAGCGAATGGCGTAATAAAATTTAGGGGTCCGGGAACAAATTTCCCTGGAAAACCGGGAAAAACTGATATTTTACAAGATTAATTACTACTTTTTAAGGTTAAAAAATTAGGTGTTCTATATAATCACACGATACGTGTGCTATATATTTAGGAAGGTCTTTAAGAGACCTACAAACAGATATAACTAAATGAAATTTTTACTAAACCGTTTTTGAAAAAATGACTTTGAAAAATGATAGTAATTTAGAAGGTTTTTTGTCAAAAAAGCTATTTGTTTTTAAAAATGGGATGCCAAAATTATACTCAAACGAAAGCAGACGTCTTCAGCTGTAGGTCAACAAAGAAATCGCGACAATCCACCGATAAACAGCGAAGTTATCACGTGTCAAGTGAAATAATGTACCGCTATATAGCAATAACAATAACAATTTTCGTAAAAATACGAAAAATATCAAATATTTTCGCGTGTATAGGCGCGAAAGTCAACAATAAGGTCAAAATGGACACGTTTACAAAAAATAATAGTTAAAATCGCACAGAAATAAAAATTTTTGTATACGAGTGAACTGTTTGTGCGACCGGCTTAGGTGGATTTTCTAGTACTTATATACTACTCCACGAGATGTTGTTTTGGTCGGGAACACAAATCGCAATTTCCTCGGCTCCAGGTAGTCGGAGCGCCACGTGAGTGGTACCGTTCTCTTCGGCTGGACGTTTGCAAGCGAATGGCGTAATAAAATTTAGGGGTCCGGGAACAAATTTCCCTGGAAAACCGGGAAAAACTGATTTTTTACAGGATTTAATTTAATTTTTAAAGTAGAAAAATATTGAAGTTCTATATAATCACACGATACGTGTGCTATATATTTAGGAAGGTCTTTAAGAGACCTACAAACAGATATGACTAAATGAAATTTTTGCTAAACAGTTTTTGAAAAAATGACTTTGAAAAATTTATGTGATTTTAAGAGGTTTTTTGTAAATAAAAGCTATTTGTTTTTAAAATGGAATGCCAAAATTATACTCAAACGAAAGCAGACGTCTTGAGCTGTAGGTCAACAAAGAAATCGCGACAATCCTCCGATAAACAGCGAAGTTATCACGTGTCAAGCGAAATATAATACCGCTATATAGCAATATAAACAACTATTTTCGTAAAAATACGAAAAATATCAAATATTTTCGCGTGTATAGGCGCGAAAGTCAACAATAAGGTCAAAATGGACACGTTTACAAAAAATAATAGTTAAAATCGCACAGAAATAAAAATTTTTGTATACGAGTGAACTGTTTGTGCGACCGGCTTAGGTGGATTTTCTAGTACTTATATACTACTCCACGAGATGTTGTTTTGGTCGGGAACACAAATCGCAATTTCCTCGGCTCCAGGTAGTCGGAGCGCCACGTGAGTGGTACCGTTCTCTTCGGCTGGACGTTTGCAAGCGAATGGCGTAATAAAATTTAGGGGTCCGGGAACAAATTTCCCTGGAAAACCGGGAAAAACTGATTTTTTACAGGATTTAATTTAATTTTTAAAGTAGAAAAATATTGAAGTTCTATATAATCACACGATACGTGTGCTATATATTTAGGAAGGTCTTTAAGAGACCTACAAACAGATATGACTAAATGAAATTTTTGCTAAACAGTTTTTGAAAAAATGACTTTGAAAAATTTATGTGATTTTAAGAGGTTTTTTGTAAATAAAAGCTATTTGTTTTTAAAATGGAATGCCAAAATTATACTCAAACGAAAGCAGACGTCTTGAGCTGTAGGTCAACAAAGAAATCGCGACAATCCTCCGATAAACAGCGAAGTTATCACGTGTCAAGCGAAATATAATACCGCTATATAGCAATATAAACAACTATTTTCGTAAAAATACGAAAAATATCAAATATTTTCGCGTGTATAGGCGCGAAAGTCAACAATAAGGTCAAAATGGACACGTTTACAAAAAATAATAGTTAAAATCGCACAGAAATAAAAATTTTTGTATACGAGTGAACTGTTTGTGCGACCGGCTTAGGTGGATTTTCTAGTACTTATATACTACTCCACGAGATGTTGTTTTGGTCGGGAACACAAATCGCAATTTCCTCGGCTCCAGGTAGTCGGAGCGCCACGTGAGTGGTACCGTTCTCTTCGGCTGGACGTTTGCAAGCGAATGGCGTAATAAAATTTAGGGGTCCGGGAACAAATTTCCCTGGAAAACCGGGAAAAACTGATTTTTTTACAGGATTTAATTTAATTTTTAAAGTAGAAAAATATTGAAGTTCTATATAATCACACGATACGTGTGCTATATATTTAGGAAGGTCTTTAAGAGACCTACAAACAGATATGACTAAATGAAATTTTTGCTAAACAGTTTTTGAAAAAATGACTTTGAAAAATTTATGTGATTTTAAGAGGTTTTTTGTAAATAAAAGCTATTTGTTTTTAAAATGGAATGCCAAAATTATACTCAAACGAAAGCAGACGTCTTGAGCTGTAGGTCAACAAAGAAATCGCGACAATCCTCCGATAAACAGCGAAGTTATCACGTGTCAAGCGAAATATAATACCGCTATATAGCAATATAAACAACTATTTTCGTAAAAATACGAAAAATATCAAATATTTTCGCGTGTATAGGCGCGAAAGTCAACAATAAGGTCAAAATGGACACGTTTACAAAAAATAATAGTTAAAATCGCACAGAAATAAAAATTTTTGTATACGAGTGAACTGTTTGTGCGACCGGCTTAGGTGGATTTTCTAGTACTTATATACTACTCCACGAGATGTTGTTTTGGTCGGGAACACAAATCGCAATTTCCTCGGCTCCAGGTAGTCGGAGCGCCACGTGAGTGGTACCGTTCTCTTCGGCTGGACGTTTGCAAGCGAATGGCGTAATAAAATTTAGGGGTCCGGGAACAAATTTCCCTGGAAAACCGGGAAAAACTGATTTTTTACAGGATTTAATTTAATTTTTAAAGTAGAAAAATATTGAAGTTCTATATAATCACACGATACGTGTGCTATATATTTAGGAAGGTCTTTAAGAGACCTACAAACAGATATGACTAAATGAAATTTTTGCTAAACAGTTTTTGAAAAAATGACTTTGAAAAATTTATGTGATTTTAAGAGGTTTTTTGTAAATAAAAGCTATTTGTTTTTAAAATGGAATGCCAAAATTATACTCAAACGAAAGCAGACGTCTTGAGCTGTAGGTCAACAAAGAAATCGCGACAATCCTCCGATAAACAGCGAAGTTATCACGTGTCAAGCGAAATATAATACCGCTATATAGCAATATAAACAACTATTTTCGTAAAAATACGAAAAATATCAAATATTTTCGCGTGTATAGGCGCGAAAGTCAACAATAAGGTCAAAATGGACACGTTTACAAAAAATAATAGTTAAAATCGCACAGAAATAAAAATTTTTGTATACGAGTGAACTGTTTGTGCGACCGGCTTAGGTGGATTTTCTAGTACTTATATACTACTCCACGAGATGTTGTTTTGGTCGGGAACACAAATCGCAATTTCCTCGGCTCCAGGTAGTCGGAGCGCCACGTGAGTGGTACCGTTCTCTTCGGCTGGACGTTTGCAAGCGAATGGCGTAATAAAATTTAGGGGTCCGGGAACAAATTTCCCTGGAAAACCGGGAAAAACTGATTTTTTACAGGATTTAATTTAATTTTTAAAGTAGAAAAATATTGAAGTTCTATATAATCACACGATACGTGTGCTATATATTTAGGAAGGTCTTTAAGAGACCTACAAACAGATATGACTAAATGAAATTTTTGCTAAACAGTTTTTGAAAAAATGACTTTGAAAAATTTATGTGATTTTAAGAGGTTTTTTGTAAATAAAAGCTATTTGTTTTTAAAATGGAATGCCAAAATTATACTCAAACGAAAGCAGACGTCTTGAGCTGTAGGTCAACAAAGAAATCGCGACAATCCTCCGATAAACAGCGAAGTTATCACGTGTCAAGCGAAATATAATACCGCTATATAGCAATATAAACAACTATTTTCGTAAAAATACGAAAAATATCAAATATTTTCGCGTGTATAGGCGCGAAAGTCAACAATAAGGTCAAAATGGACACGTTTACAAAAAATAATAGTTAAAATCGCACAGAAATAAAAATTTTTGTATACGAGTGAACTGTTTGTGCGACCGGCTTAGGTGGATTTTCTAGTACTTATATACTACTCCACGAGATGTTGTTTTGGTCGGGAACACAAATCGCAATTTCCTCGGCTCCAGGTAGTCGGAGCGCCACGTGAGTGGTACCGTTCTCTTCGGCTGGACGTTTGCAAGCGAATGGCGTAATAAAATTTAGGGGTCCGGGAACAAATTTCCCTGGAAAACCGGGAAAAACTGATTTTTTACAGGATTTAATTTAATTTTTAAAGTAGAAAAATATTGAAGTTCTATATAATCACACGATACGTGTGCTATATATTTAGGAAGGTCTTTAAGAGACCTACAAACAGATATGACTAAATGAAATTTTTGCTAAACAGTTTTTGAAAAAATGACTTTGAAAAATTTATGTGATTTTAAGAGGTTTTTTGTAAATAAAAGCTATTTGTTTTTAAAATGGAATGCCAAAATTATACTCAAACGAAAGCAGACGTCTTGAGCTGTAGGTCAACAAAGAAATCGCGACAATCCTCCGATAAACAGCGAAGTTATCACGTGTCAAGCGAAATATAATACCGCTATATAGCAATATAAACAACTATTTTCGTAAAAATACGAAAAATATCAAATATTTTCGCGTGTATAGGCGCGAAAGTCAACAATAAGGTCAAAATGGACACGTTTACAAAAAATAATAGTTAAAATCGCACAGAAATAAAAATTTTTGTATACGAGTGAACTGTTTGTGCGACCGGCTTAGGTGGATTTTCTAGTACTTATATACTACTCCACGAGATGTTGTTTTGGTCGGGAACACAAATCGCAATTTCCTCGGCTCCAGGTAGTCGGAGCGCCACGTGAGTGGTACCGTTCTCTTCGGCTGGACGTTTGCAAGCGAATGGCGTAATAAAATTTAGGGGTCCGGGAACAAATTTCCCTGGAAAACCGGGAAAAACTGATTTTTTACAGGATTTAATTTAATTTTTAAAGTAGAAAAATATTGAAGTTCTATATAATCACACGATACGTGTGCTATATATTTAGGAAGGTCTTTAAGAGACCTACAAACAGATATGACTAAATGAAATTTTTGCTAAACAGTTTTTGAAAAAATGACTTTGAAAAATTTATGTGATTTTAAGAGGTTTTTTGTAAATAAAAGCTATTTGTTTTTAAAATGGAATGCCAAAATTATACTCAAACGAAAGCAGACGTCTTGAGCTGTAGGTCAACAAAGAAATCGCGACAATCCTCCGATAAACAGCGAAGTTATCACGTGTCAAGCGAAATATAATACCGCTATATAGCAATATAAACAACTATTTTCGTAAAAATACGAAAAATATCAAATATTTTCGCGTGTATAGGCGCGAAAGTCAACAATAAGGTCAAAATGGACACGTTTACAAAAAATAATAGTTAAAATCGCACAGAAATAAAAATTTTTGTATACGAGTGAACTGTTTGTGCGACCGGCTTAGGTGGATTTTCTAGTACTTATATACTACTCCACGAGATGTTGTTTTGGTCGGGAACACAAATCGCAATTTCCTCGGCTCCAGGTAGTCGGAGCGCCACGTGAGTGGTACCGTTCTCTTCGGCTGGACGTTTGCAAGCGAATGGCGTAATAAAATTTAGGGGTCCGGGAACAAATTTCCCTGGAAAACCGGGAAAAACTGATTTTTTACAGGATTTAATTTAATTTTTAAAGTAGAAAAATATTGAAGTTCTATATAATCACACGATACGTGTGCTATATATTTAGGAAGGTCTTTAAGAGACCTACAAACAGATATGACTAAATGAAATTTTTGCTAAACAGTTTTTGAAAAAATGACTTTGAAAAATTTATGTGATTTTAAGAGGTTTTTTGTAAATAAAAGCTATTTGTTTTTAAAATGGAATGCCAAAATTATACTCAAACGAAAGCAGACGTCTTGAGCTGTAGGTCAACAAAGAAATCGCGACAATCCTCCGATCGGTTAGGTTAGGTTAGGTTAGGTTAGGTTAGGTTAGGTTAGGTTAGGTTAGGTTAGGTTAGGTTAGGTTAGGTTAGGTTAGGTTAGGTTAGGTTAGGTTAGGTTAGGTTAGGTTAGGTTAGGTTAGGTTAGGTTAGGTTAGGTTAGGTTAGGTTAGGTTAGGTTAGGTTAGGTTAGGTTAGGTTAGGTTCCTTCTGCGAGGACGTGATGTCGCAGAAGGAGACTGCGGAACGGGAGAGGGAGATCTCGACTCCCTTCCCGGGCCGCAGAAGACGCACCGGGCGCAGGGGAAGGGCGGACAACGCCCTTCTCCGCCCCCCATGAATGGGTCCAGGGGCGAGGGACTTGGGGAAGTCCCCGCCCCCTATTCGATGGACCCGAGGCGGAGGCGCGCGCGGGTGTCGGCGCGCGCCCCTGAGGCGGTGCACGGGGTAGTTGTACACCTCGCTACCCCGTGTAGGAGCTGAGGCCCGGACAGACCGGGCCGGCACCAGTGTGGGGCTGCGGAAGAATCCGGATTCCCGCGGCCCCACGCGCACGTGCGAGGAGGAGACACCGGGGGGTTTTAGCCGGTAAGAGTCCGGCACGCCCCTCCGCCTCTCCCCAGGCGGAGGAAGTCCATGAGGATTTCCCCCCGAAAAAAAAAAAAAAAAAAAAAAAAAAGGTTAGGTTAGGTTAGGTTAGGTTCTGATGTGGACGCAGCGGCCTTTCACATGCGGGACTTGTTGACCGAGGTGTGTGATTCGTCTATGCCTCGGTCCCGCCGGCCCCCGCCTAGGAAAGCGGTTTACTGGTGGTCTGCAGAGCTGGCCGATCTCCGACAGGGCTGCATGGCCGCCAGAAGAAACTATCAGCGCCTTCGGCGACGCCGCCAGAACCGGGATCTTCAGGGGGAGGCTCGGTATCACCTGCAATGGCAGGAGGCAAAGAAGGCGCTGAAGGCCGCCATTGGGGAAGCTAAGGACGCAGCCAGGTCGGAAATGTTGGAGGGACTCAATGCCGATCCGTGGGGGAGACCGTACAAAATGGTGCGCGACAAACTGCGCCCCATTGGTCCCCCACTAACGGAAACCCTTCCAACTAATCTCTTGGACAGGGTGGTTCAGGCGTTGTTCCCGTGCGCCACCGATGTCACCCCGCCAAGGATGAATCCCCCGTACGGGATAGGTCCATCGGAGGACATTCCCCTGCTGTCCTCGGAGGAGTTTGGTGACGCAGTGTCGTGCCTCAGCCAAAAAAAGACGGCCCCCGGCCCCGATGGGATACCAGCGCGAGTTCTGGCGATCGCCACCTCCCATTTGGAGGAACGGTTTCGGGATCTTTTCGACCGGTGTTTTGCTACCGGGAGGTTCCCGAAGCCATGGAAGGAGGGTTTGTTGGTCCTTCTTCGGAAGCATGGGCGCCCAGCCGACTCCCCGTCGGGATATAGGCCAATCGTCCTTTTGGATGAGGCGGGGAAGACCTTCGAGCGGATCATTGCAGCCCGCCTGAAGGATCATCTTGTCAGGATCGGCCCGGACCTGTCTAAGGCCCAATTCGGTTTCCGAGAGGGTCGGTCCACCATAGATGCCATCCATGGCCTAAAACACCTGTGCGGGGAGGCGAAGGAGAGAGGGCAGGGAGTGTTGGCGCTATCTTTTGATATCGCAAACGCGTTCAACTCCCTGCCTCACGCCGTAATTTTGGAGGCCCTGAGGTACCACAGGTTACCGCGATACCTGGCGGCGCTCCTGGCCGACTACCTACAGGACCGCGAGATCCTGTTTAAAAGTAAGGACGGCAGTGTCAGGCATCGTCAAGTGGCCACTGGGGTTCCACAGGGGTCGGTCCTTGGGCCACTCCTGTGGAATATAGGTTACAACTGGGTTCTTCGGGGCGCCCTCCTCCCGGGCATGGGTATCTTCTGCTATGCAGACGATACCCTTGTCACTGCCCGGGGGAAGACATATGGGGAAGCGGCGCGCCTGGCTTCTGTCGGTGGTACGCTGGTTGCCAGCAGAATGGCTCGCCTGGGTCTAGGGGTGGCCCTGGAAAAGACCGAGGCCCTGTATTTTCCTGGCCCTCGTCAGCGTAAGCCCCCTGACGCGCACATTGTGGTGGCTGGCGTCAGGGTGAATGTTAAGGCCCAGATAAAATACTTGGGCCTAATCCTGGACGCCAAGTGGGATTTCGGCCCCCACTTTCGTGATCTTGCGACAAGGCTTCTAAAAGCGGCTAACGCCTTCTCGTGGCTCCTTCCTAACTTGGGGGGACCACGGGTCAGCTGCCGCCGCCTCTATGCCGGAGTCTTGCGCTCCATGGCGCTCTACGGAGCCCCAATATGGGCAGACGCCCTCTACAGAAGAGAGAACGTGTCCCTCCTGCGTAGGCCCCAACGGGCAATTGCGCAACGCATTGCGAGGGCCTACTGTACGGTGGGTCATGCAGCTGCATGCACTCTCGCCGGCACTCCCCCCTGGGAGCTAGAGGCAAGGGTCCTGGCCGCCGTATATCATCAGACGGCAGCCCGGAAAGCGCTCGGGGAGCGCTTGGCCCCAGAAGAACGCGGCGCCGTGCGGCGTGAGGCCTACGACGAAATGGTCCTCCATTGGCGGTCAGACCTCGTCAACGCCCGCTTCGGACGTCGCGTTACTGAAGTTGTGGGTCCAGTCCTTAAGACATGGCTGGAGCGTCGCCACGGGTTCTTGACCTTCCGTCTAGTGCAGGTGCTGTCCGGGCACGGGTGCTTCGGATCGTACCTGTACCGAATCGGGCGGGAGGAATTTTCTGCATGCCACCATTGTGGCGCGGTGGAAGACACGGCGCAGCACACCCTCGAGGTCTGCACTGCCTTCGAGGCGGAGCGCGGTGCCCTGCGTGGGGTTGTTGGCCCGGACCTTTCGTTCGCGGGTGTGGTTAATGCCATGCTCGCGGACGATCGCGTCTGGCGGGCAGTGTCTCATTTCTGCGAGATCGTCATTTCGCAGAAAGAGACCTCGGAGCGCGAGCGGGAGGCTGACCCTTCCGCTCCATTGCTCCGCCGACGGCGGGCGGGTAGAGCGCGGACGGGAACCTCCGTAGCCAGATCTGCCCAGAGGGGGACGCAGAGGGCGGGGATGGGGGTCCCTCAGCCTTCATTGCACGCGTCTCCTTCCTTGCTGGGTGGGGGTGGTGTAGTGCCATGCACTGCCCCCGCTGTCCTCCTTCCTACATAGGGCGGAGGTCATGTCGGGCCCGCCACTAAGCGGGCAGTCGCCGGGGGCGTTATGGTGCTAAGACTTCGGTTGGACCCGTAACGCCGCCACTAAGGCGAAGGATGGCACCAGGTGTTTTGCCGGAGTAGTCGGAGCCTTTTTCAAGGCTCTGGAAGCCCGGATTCTTGCATCCTCAACCCCCTGGGGATGCAAGGCTGGCTCATAAATGAGTTTCACCTGACAAAAAAAAAAAAAAAAAAAAAAAAAAGGTTAGGTTAGGTTAGGTTAGGTTAGGTTAGGTTAGGTTAGGTTAGGTTAGGTTAGGTTAGGTTAGGTTAGGTTAGGTTAGGTTAGGTTTTTTTTTTTTTTTTTTAATTTGAATACTTTTAATCCCCTAACATGGTCAGGGACTTTCTCTTGCTTAGGATTCGTATTTTCTTTCTTTTTCGTTTCTTTCCTTTATTCGTTTCTTTTAGCAGCAGCGCTGCAAACGCTCACTGCAAATTCCATAAATAGTTTTCTTGACTTTTTATTTGCTATGAGGCAATGAGCGTTTGCAGCGCTCACCTCTACCTCAATCGATTGCTCCAATTGCTGTCTTTTTGTGCAGTGGACAGGACATTCAAATATAATGTGCACAACACTTTCGTGCACGTCGGGGTCGCAGATGCATGACGGGCTCTCCTTGCACTTGAACCTGTGCAGATACTGGGAGAACCCGCCATGTCCGGTCAGCATCTGCGTTACCACTCCTTGGGGTTTTATTTTACGGACGAGCCTGAAGGCGTCCACCGCGTTTGGGAGGAACAGCTTCGTGACGGAGGCAGTCTCGCCATCCAGGTACCTCCGGTTCCACTCGCCAAGAGATTCGCCGCGAAGCTGACTCCTGACGAAGGAAACCGGGCACCGGTCGTAGTCCGGCTTTCTCCGCCCTGAAACCGCTGCCTCCTTTGCGAGGATATCGGCGCGCTCATTCCCCTCGAAGCCGGCGTGGGCCTTGACCCAGAATAAGGAGACATCTTTGCCCCGGGTCAAGGCCTCGCAGAGGTTTTGGCGCGCCTGAAACGCTAGCGGATTTAAGGAGCCATGGTTTGTGACCGCCTGCAATGCTGCCATCGAGTCACTGTACACACCATAGCTCCTCTCCCCGCACTTCAGGATCTCGTCCGTGGCTCGGCAGAGTGCCAGCAGTTCGGCCTGGTAGACTGTGCAGTACGCAGGCAAAGATAGTTTACGGGCCTTCAGTTCGGAGTGGCTGTCCCACACGGACAGCGCAGCTCCGACCTTACCCCCTATCTTGCTACCGTCTGTAAAAATACGGCGCGTCTGCACGTTATGTTGGTCTACCAGGCTTTGGTTGTCCAGGCTTTTGAAACTCAGCTCTGGACGCCGAGCCGGGTGTGGCATATCCGCATAATCCACCACACGCTCCACTTCCCGGTCTCCTAGCACTAGCCGGGACGACCCTTTGCGCGCTTCATACAGGGCTGCTGCTTCCTGTATGCGCAGGTCGAGAGGAAGTATCCCGGCCAGTATTAGAGCCGAGTTTAGGGAGACCGTGCGGTATGATTTGCAGATTTTCTGTGCCACACCCCTCTGTACCGTCCCAAGGAGTTTTTTGACCCCGACTTTGTTGGCTGCGGGAGCCCACGCTGCCGCCGCGTACAAGACAATGGGTTCCACTGCCGCGGTGTATATGGTGCGTATGACTTCCGGGTGCAGGCCCCAGCTGATCTTAGCTGTTCTCTGTAGCTGCTTGTAGATGTTTAGGGCCTTCCTGGTGACGTTGGCGACATGGGTGTTAAATGTCAGCTTGTCGTCAATGGTCAGCCCTAAAATCTTGACCTCTCTGGACATGCCAATGTCAACCCCGCCCATGCTCAGGCGGGGGGTGTCATATTTCAGCTTATTGGTTATAAGCATTGCGCTGGTTTTATGTGCGGCAAACTTGAGCTTATTTTTGACACCCCACCTCCAGACAAGCTCGAGAGCGACATTGGCCTGTCGCTGCACCTCGGAGCCAGTACACCCGGCGAACAGCAGAACCACGTCGTCCGCGAATGCCTGGCAGCGGACTTCCTTCGTAGCCAACTCCTTTAGGAGGGGATCCAGCAACACGTTCCAGAGGATCGGTCCTCCAATCGATCCCTGGACGCATCCCTTTTGGGTTTCCCTCTCGTGCTCTACCCCCGCATACCTCAGCTTCACACATCTGCCGTCAAGATAGCTGTCCAGTAGCCTCCTGAGATTGACCGGACACTGTTCCTCAGCCAGTCTGACCCTGATGGCCGGCCACCAAGCACTGTCGAAGGCACCCTCTATATCTAGTGACACTAGCGTTATCAGCTTTTTGTCTTTAACCTCCGCTTTTATTTGGTTCACCAGAGTATAGAGGGCATCCTCCGTGCTTCGCTGTGGCATAAAGCCATACTGGCGAGTACTCAATCTCGGTATCAGGTGCCACTGGAGCCTTGCTACAACCATTTTCTCCAGGATCTTACCGAGGACAGGTAGCAGGCCGATTGGCCTGTACGACTTTGCCCTACGGTAGTCGTCCTTGCCCGGCTTCCTCAGGACCACGACTGTGGCCTCTTTCCAGGGCTTGGGGAAGTGCCCTAGACTGAGGCATTTGTTGGCCAGGGCAAGGAAGGACTCTGAGTCCTGGAGAATGGCGTGACTGCAGATGTCTGCTGTGAAGCCATCGGCGCCCGGCGCCTTTTTCGGGTTGAAAGCTCGGACCACAGACCTGAGCTCGTGCGCTGTGAACGGCGGGTCATGTACCTCACCATGGACCCGATCGTTCACCCGCTTCGCGAGACTTCTGGTGGCCTTGTGGTCCTCGCTGTCCTCCGATTCGCGGTCCTCCGGGTAGAAGGATTCCGCGAGGAAGGCTGCTGAGCGTGCGGGGTCGAGGGTTTCGCCCTCCTTTACGAGGGTGACGTCCTCCGGTCGTGTGGAGGTTCTCCCGATCACCCTGTAGATCCCCTCCCACATCCCTTCCCTGTCCTGCTTTGTGCAAAAATCTTTCCAGCTCTGGACTTGAGCTTTTTTGGCCTTCCTTTCATATTCCTCTTTTGTTTGCAGGTACTCAGCGACGACACCATCTCTCCGGACCGGAGCGGCGCAGCGGATCCTTCTCCTCCTGGTAGCCACCTTCTTCTTCAGGGCAGTGAGCTCATCGGACCACCACGGCAAGGTAAGTTTTGGACGGTTTTTCTTTACAGGAATGCTAGTATCACAAGAAATTTTTATTGAATTTAAATAATTTTGAATTGTGTGTTCCAAATCTTGCTTGTTTGTAATTTTTTCTATTTCTACTTTATTTATTTGATTTTCTATTTTTAATTGGTCCAGTTTCTCATGAAACTGGACCCAATTAGCTTTGATTGTATTGTATTTTCTAGTGGTGGTTTTGATACGCATTCCTGTAGATCGCGTCAGTCTTATTTTAAATACGATGCCGTTGTGGTCAGAGCTCGTCAGATCGACGTCGACCCTCCATCCTTCCACCAGGCCAAGAAGGTCCGCCGAGCACACCGTGACGTCCACGTGGCTGCTGTAAATTTTTCCGCCTCTGATGGTGTCGAAGGTTGGCGTGGTGCCGCTGTTGAGCACCTGCAAATCCCTCTCGTCCAGGAAGCCACATAGCTCCTCACCCCTAACGTCCTCTAATCTGCTTCCCCACCATGGGCTTTTGGCGTTGAAGTCACCCCCGATAATGAGGCTGCGAGCTCCAAGCTTCCGCTGAATCGTTCCAAGGTGCTCGAGGTAGGGCTGCATAGGCTTGTCTGGCTCGAAGTAGATGGAGACCACCGTGAGTTCCCAGGCGATGGTACGGATCCTCACCACGACGATGTTGTGTGTGGTGAGTTCTGGGAACTGTGTGACATCCCAGTCATGATCGAAGACTGCTATGGCAGCCTTCACAGTCCCGTTTCCATCGTCCTCCGCCTGGAATACCCGTGACCCACGGTAGTCCCTCATCCTTCTTATGCTGCCGACATATGGCTCTTGTATTAGAGCCAGTGCAACCCTCCTCTCTGCAGCTCCCCGAAACAACTCAACGGTCGCCAGTTCCTTTCGCTGAAGGTTGGCCTGCATTACCGGGTAAGCCATACTCTCCCTGGTGGGGATGTCGTTGCCGTCGTTCGCCATGGAGCCCTCAGCAATACGCTATCTTTGCTCTAGCCAACGAGTCCCACCTGCGTCGGACGGGGCAGTCTGAGCTGAAAGCGTTGTGCCCCGTCATATCTAGTTTTGCTGAAACGCAGTTACAGCAGGTGGGAGCCGCGTTGGCGAGCTTCTCTGCGCAGGTTCTACGTTGATGAGGGCCCCCGCAGTACCCACATTTTTCTGTGGTCTCGGTGCAGAGGCGTCTACTGTGGGGTTAGGTTTTTTTTTTTTTTTTTTTTTTTTTTTTTTTTTTTTTTTTTTTTTTTTCTTTCATCCCTCTGACATGGGGGTCAGAGTCCTTGGGATACAGGCTTGGACGTGTTTGCAGGGTGGAGATTGAGAGAAAGGTAAGGGTTTTGTTGGCAGGTGTTACTCCACCTGCCGCGGGTGCGTTCTTCGTTCATGCGGTAAGTTATGCTGTAGGGTGCCGGTTTCTATCATAAAGGTGGGTGATGCATTAGCATACACCCTGCCATTTAATACTCGTTTTAACCCTACAGGTACACGCGTGTTTCGGAACGAAGACACTTCCGCGGCAGGGGCGCGCAGCGAGGATGTTGCGGGGCACTTTCTCTCCGGTGGCGACTTGTTGCAGACGGTGCATTTTGCAACCCACAACGACAAGGTACGTCTGCTGATTTTGCGTTAATTTGGCCAGTTTCTTACGAGACTGGCCCGAATTAGTTTTCTGCACGTTTTTAGTAGGTACCTTGCCGCTATGTGCATCGCTTTTTGCGTGCTTCACCACCGGATTGAATAGGCCCACCAGTGCCGTCTCCCAGACCACTGCGCCACTCCGTGTTGCCACTATTGTCGCGTGGCGGCCCTCAGCAATACGCCGTCTTAGCTCGAGCCAACGCATCCCACTTGCGCCGGACGGGACATTCCATGCTAAACGCACTGTGTCCCGTCACTTCCAAGTTGGTGTGGGGTTAGGTTAGGTTAGGTTAGGTTAGGTTAGGTTAGGTTAGGTTAGGTTAGGTTAGGTTAGGTTAGGTTAGGTTAGGTTAGGTTAGGTTAGGTTAGGTTAGGTTAGGTTAGGTTAGGTTAGGTTAGGTTAGGTTAGGTTAGGTTTTTTTTTTTTTTTTTTTTTAATTGAACTTTGTTTTTGCAAAATTTGTGAGTTGCGGCAGCTCACGCTATTTGATACGCTTGCTGCCGCAACTCGTGATGTCGCATTATGTGTTGGTTGCGGCAGCTCACGCTATTTGATACGCTTGCTGCCGCAACCAGTGATGTCGCATTATGTGTGAGTTGCGGCAGCTCACGCTATTTGATACGCTTGCTGCCGCAACCCTTGATGACGCTTAATGTATTAGTTGCGGCAGCTCACGCTATTGGATACGCTTGCTGCCGCAACCCGTGATATCGCATTTTGTGTGTTGGTTGCGACAGCTCACGCTATTTGATACGCTTGCTGCCGCAACCCTTGATGACGCTTAATGTATTAGTTGCGGCAGCTCACGCTATTTGATACGCTTGCTGCCGCAACCAATGATGTCGCATTATTAATACTTAGGTCACATTATCCAACTTGTGAGTTGGATAAAGAATAATAAATAAATTATATAATATAATAGTAAATGGCTAGAAAAATGTTGGAAGTTTTGAAGACTATTTTTAAGTATGATCTATGTTAATAAATAAATTTAGTGCGTTGCTTGTCCATAATCAGTTCGGGTTATTGCTTTGATTTTAAGTGATTTCACTCTAGGGCAGATGTTGGAGGTGGCTATGTGTCCGATGTCATGGGTGGTTTTAAATTTGTTGTTGTGCTGTAAACAGTTATAGCACTTAGGTGCGCCTTTCTTCTCGCGAAGAGGGCAGCTGGTGGTATCGTGCCCCTCTTCCGAGCAGTAGGAGCAGGGCGCCTGTGTCGCTGTACATTTAGTTTTTATGTGGCCGAACTGCAGACATTTTCTGCACTGGAGGAAAGTAGAGAAGTCCTCTGCGTGCACCCGCTGGTGGTCCACGCAGACGCGCTTCATTTCAATTATTTTGCGCCATATGACGGGCTTGGCGATAAGGACGGCGTTGTACAATTTGGGGTGGCGGTTATTCCTCTTGAATGCGAGCCGCAAGTCATCGCTGCTCACCGCGAGGGCAGTCAGCTCTTCATTTTGGCCGCGGATTACATCGACCAGCTCTTCGGACGGCGTGTCCAATGATATCCCCTTAAGAATAATCATTGGCATCAATTGCTTGGCCGGTTCAGCAGTGAGGTTTGAGGACTTTTCTAATTTCTTAAGGGTTTCGTCGCGCTGTTGTTGAGTCTCGAACTCCACTCGTAGCTTGTTGTTGGACACGGCCTGGATTCTGGACGGTGCGTACGAAGTGGTGCGGAAACTGGCTGCATTCTTGAACGACTGCACTACGTCCTGACGTGTTTGGGACGTGCAGTCGCCCTGCGGCGCAACAATCAGCGCGGGTTTATTACACGGAGGTGGTGGTGTAGTCGCTGGACGAGGGGGGCGAGGTGCCGGGGCGTTCGCCGCCTGCGCATAAGACCTTGGTGCGGGTGGGTGTGGTAGTGGTTTCGCGATCGTGGCGAGGTGCTTACTAAGTTCCTCGCGCACGCAGGTAGCGATTTCCTGTCGCAGGGTTCCGTCTTGGGATGCGCAGATTTCCTGCGGGGACGAAAAAGTGGGTATTTTAGCGGCCACGCACCGGATCTCATTCGCCGCGGTAGTAATGAGTCGCTTGTTGACGGCCGTAACGTTCTTTCCTTCGGCGATAGCAGCCGTGATGCACTCGGCGAGTTTGTTAAGCGTGCTTATGCACGACTCGAGACTAGTTGCATCTGCTGCATTCGCCGGGAGAGACGGGACTTCACCGCTAGACGGTGCCATCCTGAGCGGGACCAAATATGAAGGGTCTTAAGGAAGAAGAGAAGTTTGTACGGTCGTCAAGAAGTTATACGTTATTTTCAGTTTTGTAGTGGTTCCTAGTCGAGTACAAGGGCGCCGGTGAGAGCAAAAATGCTCCCAACAGGTCCAGGATACTCCAGGGATTGAATTTCAGAAACAAAAAATTTTTGAAGAAAAGGACCAGAATTACCTTCCTTCTCCTATACAGAGCTTAAATGCGCCAAAAGGGCGGGTGGGAGGGCAAGGAAAATGCGTTTTTTGCGAGCTAGCCGCACGTGGGTGGTGTCGTTAGAAGCGCCTCGGCGAGGGCTAGCTAACCGTGTAATAAACTAGACTAGGTGTAATATAAAAAATTAAAGTTAAGGTCTAAAAACTACTTTTTCAGTACAAAATTTACAGTTATTTATACAGAATTACAATTTATATGCCGAAACTGGTGGTTTCGAAGCGCACAATGCGATCTAGACACCGGCCCCGACAAATGAGCAAAGTTGAATCGCTAATCAGTACAAGTAATTAGCGCAAAACAATGAAATTTAATTAATTTTACCAAAAAAAAACGTTATTTTGGACAATTTTATGTTATAAAAGGTAATTATTTCGCACCTAGACGGTATAAAACGCGCCTAGGGGTTGGACGGAGCCAAGGTAAGGTGATAGAAGCGAAAACAGCGCAGTAGTACGAGATTTCTCCTAAAAGTGTTTTCGTATGTATGGCGGTTTCGTTCTATACAGGTGGATTTCAGTGAACTAAGAAAATCAACGAAAGGTCAATTTTTCGCGTTTTTTGCGAGCTAGCCGCACGTGGGTGGTGTCGTTAGAAGCGCCTCGGCGAGGGCTAGCTAACCGTGTAATAAACTAGACTAGGTGTAATATAAAAAATTAAAGTTAAGGTCTAAAAACTACTTTTTCAGTACAAAATTTACAGTTATTTATACAGAATTACAATTTATATGCCGAAACTGGTGGTTTCGAAGCGCACAATGCGATCTAGACACCGGCCCCGACAAATGAGCAAAGTTGAATCGCTAATCAGTACAAGTAATTAGCGCAAAACAATGAAATTTAATTAATTTTACCAAAAAAAAACGTTATTTTGGACAATTTTATGTTATAAAAGGTAATTATTTCGCACCTAGACGGTATAAAACGCGCCTAGGGGTTGGACGGAGCCAAGGTAAGGTGATAGAAGCGAAAACAGCGCAGTAGTACGAGATTTCTCCTAAAAGTGTTTTCGTATGTATGGCGGTTTCGTTCTATACAGGTGGATTTCAGTGAACTAAGAAAATCAACGAAAGGTCAATTTTTCGCGTTTTTTGCGAGCTAGCCGCACGTGGGTGGTGTCGTTAGAAGCGCCTCGGCGAGGGCTAGCTAACCGTGTAATAAACTAGACTAGGTGTAATATAAAAAATTAAAGTTAAGGTCTAAAAACTACTTTTTCAGTACAAAATTTACAGTTATTTATACAGAATTACAATTTATATGCCGAAACTGGTGGTTTCGAAGCGCACAATGCGATCTAGACACCGGCCCCGACAAATGAGCAAAGTTGAATCGCTAATCAGTACAAGTAATTAGCGCAAAACAATGAAATTTAATTAATTTTACCAAAAAAAAAACGTTATTTTGGACAATTTTATGTTATAAAAGGTAATTATTTCGCACCTAGACGGTATAAAACGCGCCTAGGGGTTGGACGGAGCCAAGGTAAGGTGATAGAAGCGAAAACAGCGCAGTAGTACGAGATTTCTCCTAAAAGTGTTTTCGTATGTATGGCGGTTTCGTTCTATACAGGTGGATTTCAGTGAACTAAGAAAATCAACGAAAGGTCAATTTTTCGCGTTTTTTGCGAGCTAGCCGCACGTGGGTGGTGTCGTTAGAAGCGCCTCGGCGAGGGCTAGCTAACCGTGTAATAAACTAGACTAGGTGTAATATAAAAAATTAAAGTTAAGGTCTAAAAACTACTTTTTCAGTACAAAATTTACAGTTATTTATACAGAATTACAATTTATATGCCGAAACTGGTGGTTTCGAAGCGCACAATGCGATCTAGACACCGGCCCCGACAAATGAGCAAAGTTGAATCGCTAATCAGTACAAGTAATTAGCGCAAAACAATGAAATTTAATTAATTTTACCAAAAAAAAAACGTTATTTTGGACAATTTTATGTTATAAAAGGTAATTATTTCGCACCTAGACGGTATAAAACGCGCCTAGGGGTTGGACGGAGCCAAGGTAAGGTGATAGAAGCGAAAACAGCGCAGTAGTACGAGATTTCTCCTAAAAGTGTTTTCGTATGTATGGCGGTTTCGTTCTATACAGGTGGATTTCAGTGAACTAAGAAAATCAACGAAAGGTCAATTTTTCGCGTTTTTTGCGAGCTAGCCGCACGTGGGTGGTGTCGTTAGAAGCGCCTCGGCGAGGGCTAGCTAACCGTGTAATAAACTAGACTAGGTGTAATATAAAAAATTAAAGTTAAGGTCTAAAAACTACTTTTTCAGTACAAAATTTACAGTTATTTATACAGAATTACAATTTATATGCCGAAACTGGTGGTTTCGAAGCGCACAATGCGATCTAGACACCGGCCCCGACAAATGAGCAAAGTTGAATCGCTAATCAGTACAAGTAATTAGCGCAAAACAATGAAATTTAATTAATTTTACCAAAAAAAAACGTTATTTTGGACAATTTTATGTTATAAAAGGTAATTATTTCGCACCTAGACGGTATAAAACGCGCCTAGGGGTTGGACGGAGCCAAGGTAAGGTGATAGAAGCGAAAACAGCGCAGTAGTACGAGATTTCTCCTAAAAGTGTTTTCGTATGTATGGCGGTTTCGTTCTATACAGGTGGATTTCAGTGAACTAAGAAAATCAACGAAAGGTCAATTTTTCGCGTTTTTTGCGAGCTAGCCGCACGTGGGTGGTGTCGTTAGAAGCGCCTCGGCGAGGGCTAGCTAACCGTGTAATAAACTAGACTAGGTGTAATATAAAAAATTAAAGTTAAGGTCTAAAAACTACTTTTTCAGTACAAAATTTACAGTTATTTATACAGAATTACAATTTATATGCCGAAACTGGTGGTTTCGAAGCGCACAATGCGATCTAGACACCGGCCCCGACAAATGAGCAAAGTTGAATCGCTAATCAGTACAAGTAATTAGCGCAAAACAATGAAATTTAATTAATTTTACCAAAAAAAAACGTTATTTTGGACAATTTTATGTTATAAAAGGTAATTATTTCGCACCTAGACGGTATAAAACGCGCCTAGGGGTTGGACGGAGCCAAGGTAAGGTGATAGAAGCGAAAACAGCGCAGTAGTACGAGATTTCTCCTAAAAGTGTTTTCGTATGTATGGCGGTTTCGTTCTATACAGGTGGATTTCAGTGAACTAAGAAAATCAACGAAAGGTCAATTTTTCGCGTTTTTTGCGAGCTAGCCGCACGTGGGTGGTGTCGTTAGAAGCGCCTCGGCGAGGGCTAGCTAACCGTGTAATAAACTAGACTAGGTGTAATATAAAAAATTAAAGTTAAGGTCTAAAAACTACTTTTTCAGTACAAAATTTACAGTTATTTATACAGAATTACAATTTATATGCCGAAACTGGTGGTTTCGAAGCGCACAATGCGATCTAGACACCGGCCCCGACAAATGAGCAAAGTTGAATCGCTAATCAGTACAAGTAATTAGCGCAAAACAATGAAATTTAATTAATTTTACCAAAAAAAAAACGTTATTTTGGACAATTTTATGTTATAAAAGGTAATTATTTCGCACCTAGACGGTATAAAACGCGCCTAGGGGTTGGACGGAGCCAAGGTAAGGTGATAGAAGCGAAAACAGCGCAGTAGTACGAGATTTCTCCTAAAAGTGTTTTCGTATGTATGGCGGTTTCGTTCTATACAGGTGGATTTCAGTGAACTAAGAAAATCAACGAAAGGTCAATTTTTCGCGTTTTTTGCGAGCTAGCCGCACGTGGGTGGTGTCGTTAGAAGCGCCTCGGCGAGGGCTAGCTAACCGTGTAATAAACTAGACTAGGTGTAATATAAAAAATTAAAGTTAAGGTCTAAAAACTACTTTTTCAGTACAAAATTTACAGTTATTTATACAGAATTACAATTTATATGCCGAAACTGGTGGTTTCGAAGCGCACAATGCGATCTAGACACCGGCCCCGACAAATGAGCAAAGTTGAATCGCTAATCAGTACAAGTAATTAGCGCAAAACAATGAAATTTAATTAATTTTACCAAAAAAAAACGTTATTTTGGACAATTTTATGTTATAAAAGGTAATTATTTCGCACCTAGACGGTATAAAACGCGCCTAGGGGTTGGACGGAGCCAAGGTAAGGTGATAGAAGCGAAAACAGCGCAGTAGTACGAGATTTCTCCTAAAAGTGTTTTCGGTTAGGTTAGGTTAGGTTAGGTTAGGTTAGGTTAGGTTAGGTTAGGTTAGGTTAGGTTTTTTTTTTTTTTTTTTTTTTTTTTTTTCTTTGGGGTTTACGCTCTTCGTCCCTCTAACATGGTCAGAGACTTTGGGTTCTTGGTTCCATCAATGCTAGGTTTTTGTGTTGTGGGTTAATATTGGGGTTTAGGGCAAGTTAAGCATATGGAGCCACTCGCTTCAGCACCGAATCTTTTGTCGCGCGTACTCTATGTGATGGCCATGACGCTTGTGCAGTTTTATAAATGGGGCGATGATTACCATACGCCCTACAGTTTATTCACTATGCTCTGTTGCATTGAGTACTTCGGTGTTAATTTCTTATTTTTCTTTTTCAGGTGCCTTGCTGTTTTGCGGGGAGCGCTACGCTTTTGTGTTCTGCACTTTGCTTCTCCATACAGGGGGCAGGGTATATCGTTGGGGCTTCTTTTGACTGCAGTGTGGGACTTGTTGCAGAGGACTCGTCGAACCACGACGGCACGGTGGGTATGGTTGTTGCATTTAATTTTGTCTGGTTTCCCACGAAACCAGATCCAATTATATTTTCGCCATTTGTTTCTATGCACCGTGTCGTCGCAGCTCGTACCTGATCTTATCAACTCTGTCGTCTCCATAGCATCCACCAGCTGCCCGGACTCCCTGCCGTTCCTCGCCACGCCGTCTCCTGGGAGGCCCTCAGCAGTACGCAGTCTTCGCTCGAGCCAGCGCATCCCACTTGCGTCGGACGGGGCAGTCCATGCTAAAAGCATTATGCCCCGTCGTCTCCAGGCTGGCCTTGGTGCAGTTACAGCAAGTGGGTTGTGCGTTGGCGAGCTTCTCTGCGCAATCTTTACGCTGGTGAGGGCCGCCACAGTACCCACACTTTTCAGTGGTCTCCGAGCAGAGGCGTCTACTGTGCCCGTACCCCAGACACATAGAGCATTGGACCAGTGGCGACTGGTCCTCCGCTCTAATGAGCTGGAGATCGAGGTACACTTCGGACGCCTCGAGAAACCTGCTCCAGAGATTCGGGGATACTTTTAGGACAACGTGGCAAAGGATGTTGCTTTTAGCCCTCTTCCTATATTTAATTTCGGCCCGATCGTCATCGGTTGGGAGGTCACGGAACAGGTGGTTAGGTTAGGTTAGGTTAGGTTAGGTTAGGTTAGGTTAGGTTAGGTTAGGTTAGGTTAGGTTAGGTTAGGTTTTTTTTTTTTTTTTTTTTTTTTTTTTTTTTTTTTTTTTTTTTTTTTTTTTTTTTTTTTTTTTTTTTTATTCTAGTACCTCCAACGTTATCGGAGTCTATTCTAACATTGAGCCTGATTCATACTAGTTCTCGCATTTATGCTTCTCGTACTTCCATACCTCATACTTCACTTTCATACTTCGTCTTTTGTGCTACTTTCGGGTGGGATGCCCGACTACTGATTTTGAGCTAACTAACTAATTTTACTTATTTTCTAGTGTTCTTTATTACTAGGGGTAAATGATTAACTTAGACATTTTTTATTTCTATCTTATATGTTACTTATGTTCTAGTTTTTATTTAGGGTGTTACAATTCTCTTTTATTATTAATTACTAATCTTATTTTAATGTCTTATATTTATTACAGGTTTCTTTTTTATTTACTGTGATACATATAGTATATGCTGTGCTACAATATTGCAAATATTGAGCCACCATATTATTTATTTCTGTTCCGTTTATTTACTATTTCTACGATTTTTATGCAGTACTCCATAAACCCAGTGTTGTGCTTCGATTTTATTATTGACGACAAATTGCTAGCTATTACCCTACTGTCGATGATAGACTCAAATTCAATCCTTTGCCGAGCAAAAACCGGGCACTCCGTCAACATATGTGGCACGGTCTCTTCTATATCCGGATCGCATTGACACGATGGACTCGCTCCACACCTGAAGCGATGTAGATATTCAGCGAATCCACCGTGCCCCGTTAACAATTGAGTTCCCATGAATGTTATTTCCATCTTCCGGATGGTTCTGTACGCCAGTGTTACTGAGGGGAAAAATAACTTTGTTATCTTTGCGGTTTCGCCCGTCTGGTACCTTGATTCCCATTTCTGTATACTTTCGAGGCGCAGTTTCCGCTTGATGTGCGACACTGGGCACAGATCATAGTTAGGTTTCCTTTTTGAGCCCACAGCGGCCTCTTTGGCCAAGATGTCGGCCCTCTCATTCCCTTCCATTCCAGCGTGTGCTTTTATCCAAAATATATTGATAGTTTTGTTCTGTCGAGATGCATCTCTCAAGTTTCTTCTTGTCTCAACGGCTAATGGATGGAGGGAGTCCAGGTTGGTAATTGTTTGGAGGGCCGACATAGAGTCGCTGTAGACTCCGAAGGTATTCGCCTTTATCGCTATGATTTTCCTGCTGGCCTCACACACCGCCAGCAGCTCAGCCTGGTAAACAGTGCAATACGACGGCAAACAAAGCTTGACTGGCTTGGCCTCTGCTCCTTGTATCCATATGGCCAAGGCCGCTCCCACTCTGCCATCAAGCTTGCTGCCGTCAGTGAATATTTTTACCTCGAAATCGGAATTGGCCTGCAGTTGTTCATCGTCTGCTAGGTTCAAGAACTGCAGATCTGTGTGCTCGGCGGGGTGAGGTGCTTTAATCGCTGGTACCATTCGCTCGATCTCCCTGTCACCCATCCCAGGTAGCGGTGCACCCCTCTTGGCCTCGTACAAAGAAGATACCTCCTGCACACGTAGGTCAAGAGGTAGCAAGCCGGCCAACAACAGTGCTGAGTGCAGGGAGACCGTGCGATATGCCTTACAGATTTTTTGGGCGAAACCGCGTTGCACCGCGTCAAGTTTCTTCTTCACACAAAGTTTCTTCACTGCCGGTGCCCAAACACTGGCTGCGTACAACAGGACCGGCTCTACCGTTGCCACATATATCGTCCGGACTATTTCCGGGTTCAAGCCCCAACTTGCCCTGGCGGCTCTGGCGAGTCTACTATAAATGCCTATAACTTTTCTACATTGGTTAGCAATAATAATAATGTAAATAAATAATAAATAATGCGGACAACATCACATACATTGTTCTGAACCCAAAGTAAGTTGCTAAAGCACTTGTGTTATGGAATTCAGATACAACGAAGGTACCACAAACACCCAGACCCGAGACAATGTAGAAATGTGATTTTCTACATTGACCCGTCCGGGGATCGAACCCGGGACCTCAGAGATAGCGACACCTTGAAACCGGTGCGTACGCCACTCGACCACGGAGGTCGTCAAATGTGTGTATTAAATGTTAATTTACGGTCGATTGTAACCCCGAGCAATTTTACTTCGTCTACCATCTTTATTTCAATACCCCCCATGCTGAGTCGTGGGTTATCATATTTCATCTTTCTGGTGATGTTCATTGCGTTGGTTTTTAGAGCTGCGAATTGGAGTTTGTTCCTCGTTCCCCACAACTCCACCCTTTGGAGGACCTCGTTTGCCTTTCTCTCTATGTCTAAGGCTTCCTTTCCATCGAAGACAAGCACCACGTCGTCCGCGAAGGCCTGGCAGTAGGTACCTTGCTGTTGAAGATCTTTGAGGAGGGGATCGAGTAAGAGGTTCCACAGAGTTGGGCCTGCTATGGACCCCTGTATGCAACCTTTCGTGGTCTCTGTGTTCACCTCCACTCCCCCGTACCTGACTTTCACTTTTCTTTCGGCAAGGTAACTGTCAAAGACTCTCCTTATTTTGATGGGACACTGTTCGTCCTTCAGCCTCAATCTCACCGCCGGCCACCAGGCGTTATCGAAGGCTCCCTCTATGTCCAGCGATACTACTGTGAGCATCTTTTTCTCATCCAGCCCTTTTCTAATATATTGCATGAGGGCATAGAGGGAGTCCTCAGTGCTCCTTTGGGGCATAAACCCATATTGGTGGTCGTTTGTTCTAGGCAGAAGGTAGTGCCGTAGCCTATACACCAGCATCTTCTCGTAGATCTTCCCGAGAATAGGAAGCAGCCCAATCGGTCGGTAGGATTTGGGCTCTGTGTATTTAGCCTTACCGGGTTTCCTGAGCACCACAATTACGGCTTCTTTCCAGGCCTTCGGGAAGTAGTGCTTTTCGAGGCACTTGTTGTATAGGGAGAGGAAGAGACTCTGTTCATTGTTGATTGCCGCTAGGCAAATATCAGCCGTGAGACCATCCATGCCTGGAGCTTTCTTAGGGTTGAAGGACGCGCTTGCTCTCCTTAGCTCGGTCTTTGTAAATGGGGGCTCGGAGGATTCATCTTCTTCAGTCCCATTAACGTTGTTAGCCATCTTCCGAACCAGTTGGTGGTGGTCAGAATCTAACTCTTCGGAGTCTCTTGGGAAAAATGACTCTGCCAGTAACTTTGCCGACTCAGTGGCAGTCAATATTTTCCCCCCTTTCTCTAGCAGCGCGTCCTCCTCCCTTTTTGTGACTCTGCCGATGACCCTGTATATGCCATCCCACACGCTCTCTCTATCCTGCTTCTTGCAGAATTCCTTCCAACTCTGCGTCTGTGCTTCGTTGGCTTTGTTTTCATACTCCTTCTTCTTTTCCAGGTACTCTTCCACTACAGCCGGTCTGCGGATAGGCGCTGCACAGCGGATCCTGCGCTTCATAGTCGCGACTACGGTCTTCATCGCAGCGAGTTCCTCGGACCACCATGGTAAGTTTATTTTTTCATTGTTTTTCTTCCTTGGAATTGCGTGTTTACACGCCTCTGTAATAATTTTGTTTAAGTTCCTTATTATCTCATCTATTTCATTTATATTTGTTATTTCAGTAATTTTTTCTAAGTTTAATTTATAGTCTATTTTCAATTGGTCCAGTTTGATATTAAATTGGGCCCAATTAGCTTTTTTAGTATTGTATAATCGTGTTGTTCGCTGAATTTTTATACCTATGGATTTCTTTTTATTTATACTAAATATGATACCATTGTGGTCCGAGCTCGTGAAGCCTTCAATGACCTTCCAATCTGTTACGCGATTTAAAATACCGACTGTGCAGGCCGTCACGTCTACGTGGCTTTTGTAGTGTACTCTTCCCCTGATGGTGTCGAAGGTTGGTAGTACTCCATCGTTGAGAACGTGCAGGCCTAGTTCGTGCAGGGTCCCAGCGAAGTCTTCGCCCCTTTGGTCCGTTGATGGGCTTCCCCACCAGTTACTTTTTGCATTGGAGTCGCCTCCTAGAACCAAATCCGCCTTGAGCGCCTTTACTGTATCAGTTAGTTGGTCCAGGTATGGTTCGATTGGTTGGTTGGGCTCGAAGTAATAGGAGACCAGCGCTATCCTCCACGCCTCGGTAAGGATTTCTACTGCCACTATGTTGGTGGTGGTCAATCCAGGGTGCTGAACTACGTTCAGGTCCGGGTTGAACACCACTATTGCAGCCTTCGCTATTCCATTGTCCGCGTCCGAGGCCTGGAAGACCCGCGCTCCCCTATAACCTCGCATTCTATTCGACCCACCAACGTAGGGCTCCTGGACCAATGCCACTGATATACCCCTTTTCTCGGCTTCTATTAGGAGCTCTTGCGTAGCCAACTTTTTGCGTTGTAGGTTGCTCTGCGCAATTAAATAGGGGGTATTGTTTTTGCTTTGGCTGCCCTTAGCAATAAGCAACGGTTGATCGGGCCAGGTCATCCCACTTCTTTCTTATCGGGCATGCCGAATCAAAAGCGTTGTGCTCAATGCTGTTGTACTTCGCCTTATTGCAGTTCCTGCAGCTCGGCGGTATACCTGATACGAAGTCGGGGCAGTCGGCTTTGACGTGCGGTCCACCGCAGTGACTACAAAGGTCCGCCGGGTCAGCGCAGAACCGCTTGCTGTGGCCGTAGCCTAGGCAGCGAGTGCACTGAACCAGCGGAGTTTGGTCTTCTACTCTAATTGGTTGCAGGTCGATCTGCACAACCTTTTTTGCGACTGCCCTTCTCCAGATAGTAGGCGAGACACTAATTACTGCGTGGCAGGTGTGAGGGTTTCGGGCTCTTCTGCGGTATTTGAACTCTACCCTATCCTCCTTCTTATCCAGGCCATGGAAGAGATCTTTGTTTTGATTCTTCAGGGCCTTCAATATATCTGCATCCTTGTGCATATTGAGCACTCCCCGAAGAACCAATAGCGGGTCGCGGTTCTTAACCTCCTCAACCGTTAAGTGCCCCGCGGCCGCCTTAAGCTTGTTCGTCAGCTTTTCTCTTTCCTCTTTTGTGCTTAGGCCTATAATGACTTTCCTGTCACGAGCTTTGCGTACATTACGGACCTCTATCCACCCCTCCTTTGCGTCGACGGCACCCCTAATCTTTTCTAGCACCTGTTCTCCTGTATCCTGGTCGTCTGTGGAGGTGACTACAACCGAGTGGAGCGTTTCCCTAGTATTCGGTATATTCGCGCTCTGGACTTGCGTCGCGTTTGCCGTCACACTGGCGTACGTTATCGTAGTCACCTTCTCCAGGAGTTCTTGCTGTTTGTGCATTTCGGTCCTTAATTCGGCCATCATTGAGTTATTCTCCCTTAGAAGCCTCACGTGCTCCTCAATTTGAGAAGCCTGTGGGGCCACCTCGGGGGTCGCTCTCAATGTGTCCTGTTCTGCCGAGTAAGGTGCGCTCCCTTGCTCCCCTTGGTTTGACGACAGGTTCTTCAGTTCGGTCTCGAAGCCTTTTATCAAGGAGAAAAGTCTTGCCAAAGCTGACAAGACTTCTTCCTTAATCTCCCTCTTCAAGTTACCGGCTTTTCCGAGGTGCAATTTGGCCCGTGCTATGCACTCTCTGGCCTCTATTGTCTTGTTTTTAGCCTGTCGCGGGAGTTGGGTTCCGGTGGTGGATGGTGGGGGGGTTCTTGCAGTCTGAGCGATAGGATGTTTACTTGAGGGGCTGGGGTTTATACCTGCCCTGGCGGCCTCCCAGTCATCAATCCTATCGCCGATGCTACGCCTCTCTGTAATCCCCGAGTCCGGTTTTTTGGGAGACGATTTGGTCGCTTTTTGGGGGGGGGTTCTGATGCCTGACATCATAGCGGTTGGCGGTACACGTCAATTTGTAAAAAAATGAATTTAAAAGAATAGAAGAGAAGGATAAAATAAATTGAAACTTAAGCTAATGCAGCAACACTAAACAGTTGCTGCGTGAAATACAAAATAAATTTATTATTAAAAAAAAATATATAAAATTGTCAAGTAAATCCTCTCTACCGTGTAGAGGGTTGTCTAGGTGATCAACACTGGGTTTAAGTAGTCCCGCGGTATCAGTAAATGCAATAGTACAAATTACGAAAATAAAAAAAAAAAATCCAAAAAAATTTTTTAAAAAAATTTTCATTCAGTTATAGGTCTATCGTGTAGCCCTGCCTGAGTCCTTCTCAAAGACCCCAAGCACTACCAACCTATCTCAAGTGGTTCCGGAGATATTGGGATTCAAAAAATCCAGACTTTGTCCGCGCACCCTAGGTGGTATTTTAAAAGTTAGATTTCTCCGGAACTATCCCTCGGACTTGGGCGTGCTTGGGCTCGTTGTGATGGGCTCGTCTATTTACACAAGATGGCAGGGTCAAAACTGCTGAAAATTTCAGGTTCCTGAAAACGTGAAATTTTCAGCCTACGTTGTCAGGACTGTTGTGCCCGTATGTCCAAAGAAAACCCGAGCTCTCCGCGACCCCTGGCTCGGAAGTTATGGCCTTCTGAAATTACGTTTGACAGCTGTAAAACTGTCAAACTCAATGTTTAAGCGAGTATAACTCCGTAACCAAGAGTCCCAGATTAACCGGGTTTGGGCTTTGTCGGTCAGTGTGACCACGACAGTCAGGTTTGAGGGTTTTCAGGGTCCTGAAAATTTTCAGTCTGAAAACGCCTGAAAACTATAGAGGCTAAAAAGAGGGTCGCCCCGAGGTCCCCGGAACAAACCCCAGTCCTCTACGACCACCGAGTCGGGAGCTACAGGCGTTTGAAGTTTGCCAAGATGGCCGCCGCGCTGTCAGATGCTGTTTTAAAACAGCTGTAGCTCCTCAACCGTTTGTCGCAGAAACGTCGGGTTTCCACCAGGGGTCCTGGCTTGACTTACTCTGCAGGGTTTTGCTAGTTTCAGGCCTGAATTTTTTCAGACCCTGAAATCTCCTGAAAATCTTATATCTAAAATCTTAACGCTAAAACACTATTTTACGAAAAAAGACGGAGTCTCTAGGACCAAAGACAGCCGAGTTAGCGGAGCTCAAAGTTTCTAGACCTAGAAAATATGAAAGTCTGGAATCCTATTTCGGCCGTCTTTTGAGCTATCTGGCTGGTCTTTGGGGTTCGTCTAGATGAAATACCTGTTCCAAGCACTATCCAGGTGTTAAATTTTAAATATGTCTATTAAAACCAGATTTATTTACAAAAAATACTAAAAAATCTGTAACTTTGTCAATATTAAGGATAAAATTTTGAAAAAAATTGCTAAAAACAGAGAATTAAAAGGACTATCGGACTGAATACTAGGAATAAAAAAATTTGAAAAATTTACTAAACAAAATTTGAAAAAACAAAAAATATCTTAATTTAATTACTATTGCTATAATTTAAGTGCTAAAAATTTTCTTCTGCTTACGGTGTGTTCTTCTCAGAAGCGCGCACCAGACGGCAGCAAAAAATATTGGGGTCCTGGATCTTGTTCTGGAGTTACAGGACTCCAAAGTTTGAGTTTTCTATATGTAATATCTCCAGCCTCCGTCACGATAAAAATCTAGTCTAAACGGTTTCCTGCTTCTTAAGAAGGGGTCTTACTGCTCACAAAGTTTCATGAAGGTCGCTCAATTATTTCGGGTACCTCGTGTCACTTTAAGGTTATGAAAAAAATTTTGTAACTGAATTTGCGGCTTCTCTGTAAGTCCAAATTTTTACTGCAAGGTGTCAAAAGTTGCGCCTTGTTACGCCCGACAAGATGGCATAAAAATGTTTCTAGGTCACCACACAACTTTTCGAGTTTTGTCACTTTATTCACTTTTACACTTTGCAAAAACACGTGTTTTTTCAGTTTTCCGCGATTTGCGGCTTTCCCGAGTTTTTCCGGCTGAAGCACTTTTCACTTTCAGGTGCGCGGCACTGATACGCACGTTTTGGTATATCTCGCGACTCTGTATCTTGAAAAAAACCAATTTTTTGGAATTTTTTACTGGGACTTAGTGAGTTTTCAGTGTTGTTCGGCCCGCGTTTGGACTCAGACTGGTTAGGTTAGGTTAGGTTAGGTTAGGTTAGGTTAGGTTAGGTTAGGTTAGGTTAGGTTAGGTTAGGTTAGGTTAGGTTAGGTTAGGTTAGGTTAGGTTAGGTTAGGTTAGGTTAGGTTAGGTTAGGTTAGGTTAGGTTAGGTTAGGTTAGGTTAGGTTAGGTTAGGTTAGGTTAGGTTAGGTTAGGTTAGGTTAGGTTAGGTTAGGTTAGGTTAGGTTAGGTTTCCCCTGAAGGACCGGCTGCGGGGTCTCTTCAACGCCTGTTTAGTGGCGGGGAGATTCCCCAAAGTCTGGAAGACGGGGCAGCTCGTCCTCCTTCGCAAGGAGGGACGTCCGGCCGACTCGCCTTCGGGCTACCGGCCTATCGTTCTGCTGGACGAGGCGGGCAAGCTCTTTGAGCGCGTCATCGCCGCCCGCATCGTTCGGCATCTGACGGGCACGGGACCCGACTTGTCGGCCTCCCAGTTCGGCTTCAGGGCGGGCCGGTCTACGCTGGACGCCCTGAGCCACGTCAAGAGGTTCGCCACGGAGGCTGCGGCGCGGGGAGGAATGGCGCTAGCGGTGTCGCTCGACATCGCGAACGCCTTCAACTCGCTGCCGCACCAGTGCATAGAGTCGGCGCTTCGTTATCACGGGGCGCCCCTCTACCTCCAGCACATCGTGGCGGACTACCTGCGCGACAGGCATGTCGCGTACTCCGGAGTGATGGGCCCGCAGCTGCAACCCACCGGGCGCGGTGTTCCACAGGGGTCAGTCTTAGGACCTCTCTTGTGGAACATCGGGTACGATTGGGTGCTTCGCGGTGCCCTCCTCTGTCAGACGGAGGTCGTCTGCTATGCAGACGACACCCTGGTGTTGGTCCGGGGGACCACCCAGGAGGAGTGCATCCGGCGTGCTACCTGCGGCGTACAGCTCGTCGTAGGTCGCATCCGGATGCTTGGATTGGACGTCGCTCTGGGGAAGACCGAAGCGCTTTTGCTAAACGGCCCCCGGAGCAGACATACGGATTTGTGCCTGACGGTGGAGGACGCGAGGATCCCACTGTCGGGCACAATGAAGTATCTCGGCCTGGTCCTCGACGGGCGGTTGAGCTTCCGGGAGCATTTTCAGCGGTTGGCGCCGAGGCTTCGGTCCGCCGCTGCGGCCCTCGGAAGGCTCCTGCCAAATGTCGGGGGCCCCGACGTTGGGTGTCGCCGTCTATATGCCTCGGTCATTAGATCGATGGCTCTGTACGGCGCACCCATTTGGAGTGACCGACTGACGGCCGATAACCGGGCGGTCCTACTTGGTTCGCAGCGTGCTGTTGCCAACAGGATCGTCCGGGCCTACCGGACCGTCGGTCACGAAGCCGCGTGTGTCTTGGCTGGGACACCGCCTTGGGATCTGGACGCGAAGGTGCTAACGGACCTTTACACCCGTTGCACCGAGCTCCGGTCCCGGGGTACCGACCCCATGCCGAGGCAACGCGAGCTCTGGCGACGACAGGCCCGTCTCGTCACCATGCGGAATTGGGAGCTTCGGCTCGCGAGACCGTCGGCGGGACGGGTCACAGTTGAAGCGATCCGCCCACATCTCCAACCGTGGGTGGAGAGGCGGTACGGTTTATTGACCTACCGCCTCACGCAGATACTGACCGGGCACGGGGCCTTTGGCCATTACCTGTGCCGGGTCGCCAGGAGGGAGGGGACCACGGCCTGCCACCAGTGCGGTGCCAGTGATGACACCGCGCTGCACACCCTGGCCGTGTGTCCCACCTTCGCCGAGCCTCGCGCCGTTCTCCAGGCGGCGCTGGGAGGCGTGGACGTCTCCGCGCTGTCGGCTGTTGTCGCATCCGCGCTCAGCAGTCGCGCAGCGTGGGACGCGCTGTCCTCCTTCTGTGAGACTGTCATGTCCCAGAAGGAGGCGGCGGAGCGCGCTCGGGAGGACGACCCCGACGCGCCCCAGATACGCCGACGTCGAGTGGGGCGGCGCAGAGCCGCGCATGAGCGCGATCTCCCGCCCTAACTAGGGCCCTGGGCGACAGGCACGGGGGTGCATGTCGTCCGTGTATAGGACCCACGACGGGGAGCCACATTTCGTAGCATCGGGTGTGGTTCCAATACGAGGCGGGGAGGCCGAAGCCTTTTACACTTCGGCCTCCAATCACGAAAGTGAGCCATCGGCTTATTGGCCGATGGATCCCCGCGGTTGGCGCGTGACGAATTGCAACGCATTACCACGCGCCAACACTAAACGCGGATGACGGTGCACGGCGGTTCAGGTTTAGTCAGTAAGAGTCTGACACTACCCATCCGCTCCCCCGAGTGGGTGGGTGTCCATGAGGATTCCCCCGCCTTATCAAAAAAAAAAAAAAAGGTTAGGTTAGGTTAGGTTAGGTTAGGTTAGGTTAGGTTTTTTTTTTTTTTTTTTTTTTTTTTTTTTTTTTTTTTTTTTTTTTTTAAATTTGAATACTTTTAATCCCCTAACATGGTCAGGGACGTTCTCTTGCTTAGGTTTCGTATTTTCTTTCTTTTTTCGTTTCTTTCCTTTATTCGTTTCTTTTAGCAGCAGCGCTGCAAACGCTCACTGCAAATTCCATAAATAGTTTTCTTGACTTTTTATTTGCTATGAGGCAATGAGCGTTTGCAGCGCTCACCTCTACCTCAATCGATTGCTTCAATTGCTGTCTTTTTGTGCAGTGGACAGGACATTCAAATATAATGTGCACAACACTTTCGTGCACGTCGGGGTCGCAGATGCATGACGGGCTCTCCTTGCACTTGAACCTGTGCAGATACTGGGAGAACCCGCCATGTCCGGTCAGCATCTGCGTTACCACTCCTTGGGGTTTTATTTTACGGACGAGCCTGAAGGCGTCCACCGCGTTTGGGAGGAACAGCTTCGTGACGGAGGCAGTCTCGCCATCCAGGTACCTCCGGTTCCACTCGCCAAGAGATTCGCCGCGAAGCTGACTCCTGACGAAGGAAACCGGGCACCGGTCGTAGTCCGGCTTTCTCCGCCCTGAAACCGCTGCCTCCTTTGCGAGGATATCGGCGCGCTCATTCCCCTCGAAGCCGGCGTGGGCCTTGACCCAGAATAAGGAGACATCTTTGCCCCGGGTCAAGGCCTCGCAGAGGTTTTGGCGCGCCTGAAACGCTAGCGGATTTAAGGAGCCATGGTTTGTGACCGCCTGCAATGCTGCCATCGAGTCACTGTACACACCATAGCTCCTCTCCCCGCACTTCAGGATCTCGTCCGTGGCTCGGCAGAGTGCCAGCAGTTCGGCCTGGTAGACTGTGCAGTACGCAGGCAAAGATAGTTTACGGGCTTTCAGTTCGGAGTGGCTGTCCCACACGGACAACGCAGCTCCGACCTTACCCCCTATCTTGCTACCGTCTGTAAAAATACGGCGCGTCTGCACGTTATGTTGGTCTACCAGGCTTTGGTTGTCCAGGCTTTTGAAACTAAGCTCTGGACGCCGAGCCGGGTGTGGCATATCCGCATAATCCACCACACGCTCCACTTCCCGGTCTCCTAGCACTAGCCGGGATGACCCTTTGCGCGCTTCATACAGGGCTGCTGCTTCCTGTATGCGCAGGTCGAGAGGAAGTATCCCGGCCAGTATTAGAGCCGAGTTTAGGGAGACCGTGCGGTATGATTTGCAGATTTTCTGTGCCACACCCCTCTGTACCGTCCCAAGGAGTTTTTTGACCCCGACTTTGTTGGCTGCGGGAGCCCACGCTGCCGCCGCGTACAAGACAATGGGTTCCACTGCCGCGGTGTATATGGTGCGTATGACTTCCGGGTGCAGGCCCCAGCTGATCTTAGCTGTTCTCTGTAGCTGCTTGTAGATGTTTAGGGCCTTCCTGGTGACGTTGGCGACATGGGTGTTAAACGTCAGCTTGTCGTCAATGGTCAGCCCTAAAATCTTGACCTCTCTGGACATGCCAATGTCAACCCCGCCCATGCTCAGGCGGGGGGTGTCATATTTCAGCTTATTGGTTATAAGCATTGCGCTGGTTTTATGTGCGGCAAACTTGAGCTTATTTTTGACACCCCACCTCCAGACATGCTCGAGAGCGACATTGGCCTGTCGCTGCACCTCGGAGCCAGTACACCCGGCGAACAGCAGAACCACGTCGTCCGCGAATGCCTGGCAGCGGACTTCCTTCGTAGCCAACTCCTTTAGGAGGGGATCCAGCAACACGTTCCAGAGGATCGGTCCTCCAATCGATCCCTGGACGCATCCCTTTTGGGTTTCCCTCTCGTGCTCTACCCCCGCATACCTCAGCTTCACACATCTGCCGTCAAGATAGCTGTCCAGTAGCCTCCTGAGATTGACCGGACACTGTTCCTCAGCCAGTCTGACCCTGATGGCCGGCCACCAAGCACTGTCGAAGGCACCCTCTATATCTAGTGACACTAGCGTTATCAGCTTTTTGTCTTTAACCTCCGCTTTTATTTGGTTCACCAGAGTATAGAGGGCATCCTCCGTGCTTCGCTGTGGCATAAAGCCATACTGGCGAGTACTCAATCTCGGTATCAGGTGCCACTGGAGCCTTGCTACAACCATTTTCTCCAGGATCTTACCGAGGACAGGTAGCAGGCCGATTGGCCTGTACGACTTTGCCCTACGGTAGTCGTCCTTGCCCGGCTTCCTCAGGACCACGACTGTGGCCTCTTTCCAGGGCTTGGGGAAGTGCCCTAGACTGAGGCATTTGTTGGCCAGGGCAAGGAAGGACTCTGAGTCCTGGAGAATGGCGTGACTGCAGATGTCTGCTGTGAAGCCATCGGCGCCCGGCGCCTTTTTCGGGTTGAAAGCTCGGACCACAGACCTGAGCTCGTGCGCTGTGAACGGCGGGTCATGTACCTCACCATGGACCCGATCGTTCACCCGCTTCGCGAGACTTCTGGTGGCCTTGTGGTCCTCGCTGTCCTCCGATTCGCGGTCCTCCGGGTAGAAGGATTCCGCGAGGAAGGCTGCCGAGCGTGCGGGGTCGAGGGTTTCGCCCTCCTTTACGAGGGTGACGTCCTCCGGTCGTGTGGAGGTTCTCCCGATCACCCTGTAGATCCCCTCCCACATCCCTTCCCTGTCCTGCTTAGTGCAAAAATCTTTCCAGCTCTGGACTTGAGCTTTTTTGGCCTTCCTTTCATATTCCTCTTTTGTTTGCAGGTACTCAGCGACGACACCATCTCTCCGGACCGGAGCGGCGCAGCGGATCCTTCTCCTCCTGGTAGCCACCTTCTTCTTCAGGGCAGTGAGCTCATCGGACCACCACGGCAAGGTAAGTTTTGGACGGTTTTTCTTTACAGGAATGCTAGTATCACAAGAAATTTTTATTGAATTTAAATAATTTTGAATTGTGTGTTCCAAATCTTGCTTGTTTGTAATTTTTTCTATTTCTACTTTATTTATTTGATTTTCTATTTTTAATTGGTCCAGTTTCTCATGAAACTGGACCCAATTAGCTTTGATTGTATTGTATTTTCTAGTGGTGGTTTTGATACGCATTCCTGTAGATCGCGTCAGTCTTATTTTAAATACGATGCCGTTGTGGTCAGAGCTCGTCAGATCGACGTCGACCCTCCATCCTTCCACCAGGCCAAGAAGGTCCGCCGAGCACACCGTGACGTCCACGTGGCTGCTGTAAATTTTTCCGCCTCTGATGGTGTCGAAGGTTGGCGTGGTGCCGCTGTTGAGCACCTGCAAATCTCTCTCGTCCAGGAAGCCACATAGCTCCTCACCCCTAACGTCCTCTAATCTGCTTCCCCACCATGGGCTTTTGGCGTTGAAGTCACCCCCGATAATGAGGCTGCGAGCTCCAAGCTTCCGCTGAATCGTTCCAAGGTGCTCGAGGTAGGGCTGCATAGGCTTGTCTGGCTCGAAGTAGATGGAGACCACCGTGAGTTCCCAGGCGATGGTACGGATCCTCACCACGACGATGTTGTGTGTGGTGAGTTCTGGGAACTGTGTGACATCCCAGTCATGATCGAAGACTGCTATGGCAGCCTTCACAGTCCCGTTTCCATCGTCCTCCGCCTGGAATACCCGTGACCCACGGTAGTCCCTCATCCTTCTTATGCCGCCGACATATGGCTCTTGTATTAGAGCCAGTGCAACCCTCCTCTCTGCAGCTCCCCGAAACAACTCAACGGTCGCCAGTTCCTTTCGCTGAAGGTTGGTCTGCATTACCGGGTAAGCCATACTCTCCCTGGTGGGGATGTCGTTGCCGTCGTTCGCCATGGAGCCCTCAGCAATACGCTATCTTTGCTCTAGCCAACGAGTCCCACCTGCGTCGGACGGGGCAGTCTGAGCTGAAAGCGTTGTGCCCCGTCATATCTAGTTTTGCTGAAACGCAGTTACAGCAAGTGGGAGCCGCGTTGGCGAGCTTCTCTGCGCAGGTTCTACGTTGATGAGGGCCCCCGCAGTACCCACATTTTTCTGTGGTCTCGGTGCAGAGGCGTCTACTGTGGCCGTAACCCAAGCACATTGAGCATTGGACCAGTGGTGACTGGTCCTCCACTCGAATGTGCTGCAGGTCCAGGTACACCTCAGACGCCCCCAGCAGCCGATTCCACAATGTGGGGGACACCCGAGCGACGACATGACAGATGAGGTCATTCCGGGCTCTCCTCCTAAATTTGATCTCTATCCTGTCGTCATCAGCTGGCAGGTCCTGGAACAGCTTCTTATTTTGCATCTTCAGGAACTGGAGTACGTCCTCGTTTGTATGTGAACTGAGGACGTCCCTGAAGATGACGAGGGGGTCCAGGTTTTTGACAACCTGGACATCAAGCTGCTGGTCGGCCTCCTCAATTTTATTCCGAAGCGTGTCCCTGATGTCCTCGCTTCTGCAGCTGATGACGACTTTTCGGTCTTTTCCTTTCCGGACCCGTTCCACCTGCACGTCTCCCGCCTTGGCATTTACTGCTTTTCTTACCCTTCCCAGCACTTCCTCCCCCGTCTCCATTTCATCCCTGGAAGCGACCACTACCGAGTGCAGAGCTGCCGGGAAGGCGCGCTTTCGCCCTTTTGCGCTTGCCGCTACACTCGCGTAAGTGATCGCTTCCAGTGTTTCCTTTTTTGCTTGGAGGGCCGTCTGCAGTTCTTTGGCTCTCTCGTTGCTCTCTCTCATAAGCCGGCTGTGCTCGGCTAGCGAGGAGAGCAACTGAGTGACCTCCACTCCCCCCGAATCCTGTCCACGTTCTCCTTTCTCCAGAACTCCCTCGACTCCCTCCCCGCCCACGCATGTAAGTGTTGGCAGGGGGGGAGCCGCGGGCCTCTGGGATTCATCCTCCTTCACAAGCTGGTAGAGCCTGTCGATGGCCTGCGTGACGTCAGCCTTTATGTCAGTTTTTAAGTTTCTGGACGCATTTAGCGCCGTCTTCGCCTTCGTCACGCAGGCCCTCGCCTCTTGGACTCTCCCAGCTTTCGCGGACAACGGCTTCATTTTGGGGGCGACCTCTAAGGTAATTGGTTAGGTTAGGTTAGGTTAGGTTAGGTTAGGTTAGGTTAGGTTAGGTTAGGTTAGGTTAGGTTAGGTTAGGTTAGGTTAGGTTAGGTTAGGTTAGGTTAGGTTAGGTTAGGTTAGGTTAGGTTAGGTTAGGTTAGGTTAGGTTAGGTTAGGTTAGGTTAGGTTAGGTTAGGTTTTTTTTTTTTTTTTTTTTTTTTTTTTAGATTAAATGCATTCGTCCCTCTGACATGGTCAGAGACTTTGTTTTCCTGTTTGTGTCTTTTTCAGAGCTGGTGTTTATTTATTTTAATTTTTATTTCGTTTGTTAGTGGCGCTGCAAACGCTCACTGCAAATTTTATAAATTGGTTTCTCACTTGTTTCTTTGCGATGAGGCAGTGAGCGTTTGCAGCGCTCACTTCCTCGTCTATAGTCTGCTCTAATTCTGCTCTTTGGGTTTGGAAGACGGGGCACTCAAACACGCAGTGCAATACACTTTCCGCCACTTCGGGATCGCAGATGCATGAAAGGCTCTCTTTGCACTTGAATCTGTGCAGATACTGGGAGAACCCTCCATGTCCCGTCAGCACTTGTGTTATTGCACCTTCCGGTGCTATTTTACGGACGACTTTGTAGGCATCCACTGCGCTCGGGAGGAACGTCCTGGTTACAGAAGCGGTCCCTCCGGCCAGGTATCTCCGGTTCCATTCGTCAAGGGACTGGCTGCGAAGCTGGTTTTTGACGAATGAAACCGGACACAGGTCATAATCTGGCGATCTGCGGCTCGAAGTGGCCGCCTCCTTCGCCAGGACGTCTGCGCGCTCGTTCCCCTCGAAGCCTGCGTGGGCCTTGATCCAGAACAAGGATACATCTTTGCCCCGGACCAAGGCCTCGCTGAGGTTTTGGCGCGCCTTATGCGCAAGTGGATGCATGGAGCCATGGCTAGTGACCGCCTGCAGTGCCGCCATCGAATCACTGTATATGCCATAGCTCCGTTCGTCGCCCAGTAGGGTTTCGCCCGTAGCCCGACATAGGGCCAGGAGTTCAGCCTGGTAGACTGTGCAGTAAGCTGGCAAGGATAGTTTCCGGGACTTGATTTCGGAGCGGCTGTCCCATAGGGAAAATGCCGCTCCTACTTTGCCCCCTATCTTGCTACCGTCGGTAAAAATACGGCGCTCCTGCACGTTGTTACGGTCTACCAGGCTTTGCTCGTCCAGGTTCTCAAAACTGAGTTCTGGACGTTGGGCCGGATGCGGGTTATCCGCAAAGCCCACCACACGTTCTACCTCCCGGTCTCCCAGCACCAGCCGGGACGACCCTTTGCGCGCTTCGTACAATGCTGCTGCTTCCTTTATACGAAGGTCCAAAGGTAGTATCCCGGCCAGAATTAGGGCCGAGTGGAGGGAGACCGTGCGATAGGCCCTGCAGATTTTTTGGGCTACTCCCCTCTGCACCGTGTTTAGGCGTTTTTGTACCCCTATCTTCCCAGCGGCTGGTGCCCACGCAGCTGCGGCGTACAGGATGATGGGCTCCACCACCGCAGCGTACAGCGTGCGGACTATCTCTGGATGCAGTCCCCAGCTGATCTTCGCAGCACGTTGGAGCTGCTTGTAAAAGCTCAGGGCCTTTCCACAGACGACCTCCACGTGACTATTGAAGGTCAGTTTGTCATCTATGGTCAGGCCCAAAACCTTCACTTCACGAGACATGCCAATGTCGACCCCGCCCATGCTCAGGTGAGGGGTGTCATATTTAAGTTTTTTGGTAACAAGCATTGCGCATGTCTTGTTTGGCGCAAATTTTAGCTTGTTTTGGACACCCCATCTCCTCACATGCTCGAGGGCGGCATTGGCCCGTCGCTGCACCTCCAACGCGGTGTGGTTAGGTTAGGTTAGGTTAGGTTAGGTTAGGTTAGGTTAGGTTAGGTTAGGTTAGGTTAGGTTAGGTTAGGTTAGGTTAGGTTAGGTTAGGTTAGGTTAGGTTAGGTTAGGTTAGGTTAGGTTAGGTTAGGTTAGGTTAGGTTAGGTTAGGTTAGGTTAGGTTAGGTTAGGTTAGGTTAGGTTAGGTTAGGTTAGGTTAGGTTAGGTTAGGTTAGGTTAGGTTAGGTTAGGTTAGGTTAGGTTAGGTTTTTTTTTTTTTTTTTTTTTTTTTTTTTTTTTTTTTTTTTTTTTTTTTTTTTTTTTTTTTTTTTTTTAAATACTAGTACCACTGGCATGGGGATCCAGTGCCTATTCTAACTGCGCCTGATTCATACCAGTTCTCGCTTTTTTGCCTCTCGTACTTTCATACCGCATACTACACTTTCATTCATCATCTTTTATACTTGCCACGGGTGGGATGCCCGTCTTGCCTCTATGCTAACTATATCTTTTTACTTATTACTATGCTTTGTTTCGGGTAAATAATTTTTCGTAGGGGTTTTTATTTAATTTTAAACATTATATGCATATTTTACATTTTTCTTGCACTTATTTTGTGCCTTTGACTTAATTTCTATTACATTTTTATACTTAAATTCTAAACTTGTTTGCTTATAATCTATATTACAATTTAAGGTACAATTAACTTTTTGCCCCATCTTACATTCTATTTTAACCACTATTTATTACTATTTTATCCACTAGATTTTACACATTTTGTTTGCTTTGATCACTTAACCGTGTATACTCATTATACAGGTTGGTGATCATCTTATTTTACTTATTATTTTTATTTACTATTTTTACTATTTTTATACAGTATTTTATAAACTTATCTCTAGTTTCTATTTTAGCTAATAAATCCGGTAAATTGTTTATACTAACTTTTTCATTTGTTTCACTTTCGAATCTATATCTTATTTGATCATAAATTGGGCATTCTGTAATTATATGCTCTACAGTTTCGTTGATGTCTGGGTCGCATGGGCATGCCGGACTGTCCTTGCACTTGAACTTGTTCAAGTACTCGGAAAATCCGCCATGCCCAGTCAACACTTGAACGAGTTGTGGGTTCAACTCTATCTTTTTTATGACCCTAATTGCTTCAATTGCTGTCGGGAAGAAGAGTTTTGTGGTCTTTGCAGTGGTTTCGCTACAGTATCTTTCATTCCATTCTTGGACCGTTTCCATCCTGATATTGCGTTTTACAAACGACACTGGGCACTTGTCGTAATCCGGCTTTGTCTTTTTCCCCAGCGCTGCCTCCTTTGCGAGTGCGTCTGCTCGTTCATTTCCCCTCATCCCCGCGTGGGCTTTAATCCAATTTAGTTTTACTATTTTCCCATTGTTATTGGCCTCTCTGATGTTTTTTCTAGTTTCTACCGCTAGGGGATGAAGGGAGTCCCCTCGTGTTATCAGTTCCAGTGCAGATCTGGAGTCGCTAAGGAGTGTGAAGACTCCGCCGGTTTTGTGTATTTTGATTGTGTGTGTAGCCTGTGTGAGTGCTAGGAGTTCGGCCTGGAAGACGGTGCAGAATTGCTCCAACTTGAGTTTTTTGACCTTGGTCTCTTCGCCATTATCCCAAATGGATAATGCCGCTCCGACCTTACCCTCAATTTTGCTGCCGTCTGTATAAATTTGTGGTCCCTCATTCTCAAGCTGGGCCAACTCCTCACCGTCTCCAATCAGTCCGAACTCCAGGTGTGTGTGTGTTGCTGGGTGTGGTGCCTCGGTGTACGGTATTGGAATTTCCATCTCCCGGTCTCCCACTATTCTCCTGGAGTGGCCTTTTTTCACCTCATACAGTGAGGCTGCTTCCTTGATTCTTAGATCTAGTGGGAGCAAACCAGAGAGTATCAGGGCCGAGTTTAAGGATGTGGTCCTGTAGGCTTTTACGATTTTTTGTGCGAAACCACGTTGCACCTCGTTTAAATGTTTCCTAATGCCCAGTTTTCCAGCTGCCGTCGCCCATGCGCTCGCCGCATACAATACTATTGGCTCAACCGCCGCCACATATATTGTTCTTATTATTTCCGGGGAGATTCCCCACTCGATTTTGGCCGCCCTTGCCAGGTGTTTATAAATGTTTATGGCTTTCGTGCATGTGTTTTTGACGTGTAGATTGAAGGTGAGTTTATCATCTATAGTGAGGCCAAGTATTTTTATGTTTCGCGACATAGCGATGTCCACCCCGCCCATGCGCAGGAGTGGAGTGTCGTGCTTAAGCTTGTTGGTAATAACCATTGCCTTTGTTTTATGTGGTGCGAACCTAAGCTTATTCACGGCACCCCAGTCCCGCACCAAGGCTAGGGTCTCATTCGCTCGTAGCGAAACTTCGAGGGCTGTCTCCCCGGAAAAGACCAACACGACGTCGTCCGCAAAGGCTTGGCAAAATTCCCCTCTATCTTGCAGCGTTTTCAAAATTGGGTCCAGCAACACATTCCAAAACATGGGCCCTCCTATCGATCCCTGGACACATCCTTTCCCGGTTTTAACTGTGTGTTCGGCTCCCGCATATCTCACCGATACTTTCCGGTTGCTGAGGTAGCTGTCTACAATTCTTCTAAGGTTTTTGGGGCATCCTGTCTTTGCTAGCTGACAGCGTATCGCGGGCCACCACGCGCTGTCGAAGGCTCCCTCTATGTCCAGCGATACCATGACAATAAGCTTCTTCTCTTTTAATTTCTGTCTTATGTGCCTCATCAGGTCATAGAGGGAGTCCTCGGTACTGCGCTGCGGTGTAAAGCCGTACTGCCTCTCACTCTGTTGGCTTATGGTGTGCCACCGTATTCTCCTCATGAGAATCTTTTCGAAGATTTTGCCCAGCACCGGGAGTAATCCTATTGGCCTGTACGATTTTGGAGTCGTGTAGTTGTCCTTCCCGGGCTTGGGCAAAATTACCACCACAGCTTCCTTCCAGGGCGTGGGGAAGTGTGACAATTCCAAGCATTTATTTACCATTTGTAAAAAGATTTCTGGATCGTGCATGATTGCTGCTCTGCAAATATCCGCGGTCAGACCGTCCACCCCGGGAGCCTTTTTGGGGTTAAAGCTGTTTGCGGCCCATTTAAGTTCTTCCATTGTGAATGGAGGATCCGTTGGTTCATCAACTTCCCTCTCATTCACTCTTTCGGCGTTCTGCCTTACTTCTTTATGGGCCGCAGTATCCTCTTCATGTCTATCCTCAGGGTAGAAGGCCTCCGCCAGGGCTCTCGCAGAGTCCGCTCCCTCCAGAGTCCTGCCTTCCAGGACCAACGGGATTTCTTCTTGTCTGGCTGTCGTCCTGCCTATCACCCGGTATATACCGTCCCACATACTTTCCCTTTCTTGTTTGGTACAAAAGTTCTTCCAGCTCTCTGTTTTTGTGTTGTTAACGAGCTGAGCATATTCAGTTTTTGTTTGGAGGTACTCTTGCAACACCGTTCCTCGCCTCACCGGTGCAGCATTTGCTAGACGCCTTTTAAACTTTTTCACTTCCGCTTTTTTATGTGTCAGTTCTTCCGACCACCAAGGCAGGCCCTTCCTTTTTCGTCCTGTAATTTTGGGTAGGTACTTTTCGCAATTTTCTATAAGGGCATTTGTGTATTTACTGATAATATTATCTACCCCTTTTGTGGTGTTGATTTTTAGTATTTTACTGCTTTTTATTTCTTCCCTTTCCCAAATTTGACTTAATTTTTCTTGGTACTCGACCCAGTTTGCATTTTTTGTTTTATATTTCCTGGTTGTTCTTTTTATATCTATTCCCAATGATTTTTGTAACGTTAATTCGAATTGGACTGCCTTGTGGTCGGATACTGTAAGCTCGGCGTTAAGTCTCCAGTTTAGTACTTTGTCCAGCAAATCTGCTGTGCATGCGGTGATGTCCACGCAGCTTGTGTACCTTTTGCCTCCCCTGTAGTAGTCGTATGTGGGATCAGTACCCCGGTTGAGGATATGCAGTCCGAACTCATCCAGTGCTGCTCCCAGACTCTGTCCCCTTCTATTTGTGTCCACACTTCCCCACCAGATGTTCCAGGCATTTACGTCGCCTCCCAGTATCGTGCTTTTGCCATTAGCCGATTCCACGATCTTCTGTATTAGGTCAATGTCGGTCTCAATATCTCCGTCTCCTTCCAGATACACCGATATGACTATGATCTCCCATGCCTCCGTTCTTAGTTTGGCCACTGCTATGTTTTCTGTTGTGAGTGTCGGGTATTGGGTAAGATCGATCGTATCGTCGAATAAGATGATGGCGGACTTCACTGTTTTCTCCTTGTTTAGTGATTGGATGACACGGGTGCCTTGATGAACCTTCAATCGTCTGATTGCACCAGTATATGGTTCTTGCACCAAGGCAAAAGCCACTTTTTGTTTCGTAGCCTCCATTATTAGCTCTTCTGTAGCTTGACTACTTCTCTGGAGATTTGCTTGTATTGCACGATACTGGGTGGGGCCCATGTTTGTGTTGTGTGCATTATTCGGTAAGGTGCCCTTAACAATAGGCCACAGTCGACCGGGCTAAGGCATCCCATTTCTTTTTAATCGGACAGGATGAGTCAAATGCATTGTGCTCGGAGTTGCTGTATTTGGCCTTTTCGCAGTTTCTGCACTTTGGTGGTATTCCGGAAATAAATTCTGGGCACTCGATTTTAAGGTGGGGTCCGCCACAGTGACTACACAGATCCGCCAGGTCAGTGCAGTATCGCTTACTATGGCCATAGCCTAAGCAGCGACTGCACTGAACAAGCGGTGTCTGGTCCTCTACTCTCACCGGTTGCAGATCTATTTGCACCATCTTTTTCATCACTGCTCTTTGCCAGATAGTTGGCGATACGCTAACGACGGCGTGGCAGGTGTGAGGGTTCCGGGCTCGCCTCCTGTACTTAAATTCCACTCTGTCCTCAGCCTTGTCGAGGCCGTGAAAGAGGTCCTTGTTCTGATTTCTCAGGGCCTTCAAGATGTCTTCGTCTGTGTGCATCTTGAGCACTCCCCGTAGAACTAGAAGTGGGTCCCGGTTCTTAACCTCCTCTACCGTTAATGGATCTTTAGCTAGTTTAAGTTTGGCCGTCAGTTTATCTCTTTCTGCTTTCGAGCTAACTCCGATCACAACTTTCCTATCCCTGGCCTTTCTGACGTTTCGGACCTCGATCCAACCCTCCTTTGCGTCCACTGCATCTCTTATTTTCTCGAGGACTTTCTCTCCAGAGTCTTGGTCATCGTTCGAGGTGACTATCACTGAGTGGAGCGTCTCCCTTCCTCTTTGTGTATTCTCGCTCTGAACCGCCGTACTTGCGGTTACACTCGCGTATGTCATGGTGGTAGTCACTTTCTCCAAGAACTCTTTTTGCTTTTGCATCTCGAGTTTAAGTTCAGCCATCATTGTGTTGTTCTCCCGAAGCAGCCTCACATGCTCCCCAATTTGGGGAGTCTGCGGTGCCACCTCGGAAGCCACTGCTGATGTGTCCGACTCTAATTGATGCAGTAGGCCCCCTTGTTCCCCTTGAGTTATTGACAGACCCTTGAGCTCAGTCTCAATACCTTTTATTAGTGCGAAGAGTTTCGTGAGAGCTGATATAACCTCTTCCTTTATCTCCCTCTTCAAGTTGCCTGCTTTATTGAGGTGTAGCTTAGCCCGTGCTATACACTCTCTAGCCTCAATAACTTTATTTTTAGTCTGTCGCGGGGGTTGTGGTTGGGTTCCAGTTGCTACTTGTGGGGGGGTTCTGGCGTTTGGCATTGTGGGATGTTTACTTGGGGGGCTGGAGTTGGTGCCTGCCCTAACGGCCTCCCAGTCATCTATTCTGTCCCCAATGCTGCGCCTCTCTGTAGCTCCTAGCTCCTGTTTCTTGGGCGAGGGTTTTGCCGCCTTTTGTGGGGGGGTCCTAATGCCGGGGAACATTTTTGCTAGTGGTACGCGTCAGAAAATTTTAAAATAAAAGTAATATTGTAAAGGTGTATATGTAAAATGGGTGTTAACTTAACCTATTGCAGCAACACTAAACAGTTGCTGCAGAAAAGTCCAAATAAAAAGTTAATAATTTCAGAAATAATAAATTCGAAAGTGAAACAATAATTTTTTGCAGATTTCCTTATCATATACCGTTTCAAAATGTATATGAAGACAAGAAAGTTACTAAATTTTAATAAAAAACAATAAAAAATTTTTACAAAAATTTCCAAAAAAAATTTTCCAGTTTTTATAGCTCCACCTTATAGCCCTCCCGAAGACCTCCCCAAAAACCCCAAGCACCACCAATCTATCTAAAGTAGTTCCGGAGATACAGGGGTTCAAAGAATCCAGACTTTGTCCGCGCACCCTAGGTCTTGTTTTAAAAGTTGGATTTCTCCGGAACTATGGTCCGGATTTAGGCGTGCTTGGGTTCGTTGGATTGGCCTCGTCGAGCACTAAAAGATGGCAGTGTCAGATTTCCTGAAAATTTCAGGTTTCTGAAAGTTAACAATTTTCAGCCTAGACTACTGGCAAGGTCCTAAATATGTGTCCCAAGAAAACCCCGGCCTTCTAGGACCTCTGGTTCGGGAGCTACGTTAAGTCAAAAATGAGTTTGACAGTTTGAAAACTGTCAAATGTGATGTTTGGAAGGCTGTAACTCCGTCTCCTGAAGTCGTAGACTACCGGAGTTTGGGCTTTTCCTGGTCAGTTTGACTAGGACCATCAGATTTTGGAGCCTTCAGGGTCCTGAAAATTTTCAGCCTGAAAAGGCCTGAAATGTAAGAAGGCTGAAAGAGAGGGTCTCCCCGAGGTCCCTAGAGCAAACCCCAGCTCTCTACGGCCACCGAGTCGGGAGCTACAGGCGCTTGAAGTTCGCCAAGATGGCCGCCGCGCTGTCAGATGCTGTTTTAAAACAGCTGTAACTCCTCGACCGTTTGTCGCAGAAACGTCGGGTTTCCACCAGGGGTCCTGGCTTGACTTACTCTACAAGGTCTATATATTTTCAGGCCTGAAAATTTTCAGTCCCTGAAAATTCCTGAAACTTTGCAAATAAAATCTTTGCAAGCTGTCGCACACAATATAAAAAGTCCGAAAGCTCTATGTCCATAAACGGCCGAGTTATTAAGTCCCAAAGTTTTCAGACTTCAAGAAAATGAAAGTCTAGATGTCTATCTCGGCCGTTTCTGAAGCTACAAAGCTGGTCCTTGGGCTTAGTCCTATTGAAATACCTATTATAAACCCCTCCAAGGTGAAAAAATTTAATAATTTTAATTAATTCTATATATACTAACAAAAAATACAAAAAATTTAATATCTTTGTTGTTTTTAAAGCTAAAAATTTGGAAAAAATTGTGAAAATAACAGAATTAAAAGGGCTTTAATGCCAGTAACTAAAAAATAAAAAATCTAAAAATCTCTCAAACAAAATTTTAAAAATTTAAAAAATGTCTTAAATTACTAATATTAATACTAAATTAAGGTCTAAAAAATTTTTTCCGCTTACTGGGGGCTTCCTCTGGTTAGCGCGCAGCAGGCGGCAGCAAAAAATGTAGGTCTCGTGGATCTTGTTTAGGAGATATAGGGCACCAAAGTTCAACTTTTTATAAGTTAATATCTCCTAACCTGGTCACCCTAAAAATCGGATCGAAGTTGTTTCCCTCTTCTCAGGCAAAGGTTTTGATGTCTCCAAAGTTTCAGCTCTCTAGGTGTTGTATTTCAGTGACCTCGTGTCACTTGGAGGTTATGAAAATTTTCTTTGGAGTCGATTTGCGGCTTTTCCTTAACTCCGATTTTCACGTGCAGGGTGTCGAAAGTTGCGCCTTGTTGCGCCCAAGAAGATGACGATAAAAAGTTGGTAGGTCGTCACTCAACTTTTAAAGTTGTTTCACTTTTTGCACTTTTTATTTACACAAACACACGTGTATTTTGAGTTTTTCGCGCACTGTGGTTTTTCCCGGTTTTTCCGGCTAAAACAAATTATGCCTCCGGGTGCGCGGCACTGTCACGGAACTTTTGGTGTATAGCACGACCTCGTACGACGCGAAAAACCTATTTTTAGGAATTTTTTACTAGGACTTAGTAAATTTTCAATGTTGTTCGGCCCGTGTTTGGACTCAGACTGGTTAGGTTAGGTTAGGTTAGGTTAGGTTAGGTTAGGTTAGGTTAGGTTAGGTTAGGTTAGGTTAGGTTAGGTTAGGTTAGGTTAGGTTAGGTTAGGTTAGGTTAGGTTAGGTTAGGTTAGGTTAGGTTAGGTTAGGTTAGGTTAGGTTAGGTTAGGTTAGGTTAGGTTAGGTTAGGTTAGGTTAGGTTAGGTTAGGTTAGGTTAGGTTAGGTTAGGTTAGGTTAGGTTAGGTTAGGTTAGGTTAGGTTAGGTTAGGTTAGGTTAGGTTAGGTTAGGTTAGGTTAGGTTAGGTTAGGTTAGGTTAGGTTAGGTTAGGTTAGGTTAGGTTAGGTTAGGTTAGGTTAGGTTAGGTTAGGTTAGGTTAGGTTAGGTTAGGTTAGGTTAGGTTAGGTTAGGTTAGGTTAGGTTAGGTTAGGTTAGGTTAGGTTAGGTTAGGTTAGGTTAGGTTACGTTAGGTTAGGTTAGGTTAGGTTAGGTTAGGTTAGGTTAGGTTAGGTTAGGTTAGGTTAGGTTAGGTTAGGTTAGGTTAGGTTAGGTTAGGTTAGGTTAGGTTAGGTTAGGTTAGGTTAGGTTAGGTTAGGTTAGGTTAGGTTAGGTTAGGTTAGGTTAGGTTAGGTTAGGTTAGGTTAGGTTAGGTTAGGTTAGGTTAGGTTAGGTTAGGTTAGGTTAGGTTAGGTTAGGTTAGGTTAGGTTAGGTTAGGTTAGGTTAGGTTAGGTTAGGTTAGGTTAGGTTAGGTTAGGTTAGGTTAGGTTAGGTTAGGTTAGGTTAGGTTAGGTTAGGTTAGGTTAGGTTAGGTTAGGTTAGGTTAGGTTAGGTTAGGTTAGGTTAGGTTAGGTTAGGTTAGGTTAGGTTAGGTTAGGTTAGGTTAGGTTAGGTTAGGTTAGGTTAGGTTAGGTTAGGTTAGGTTAGGTTAGGTTAGGTTAGGTTAGGTTAGGTTAGGTTAGGTTAGGTTAGGTTAGGTTAGGTTAGGTTAGGTTAGGTTAGGTTAGGTTAGGTTAGGTTAGGTTAGGTTAGGTTAGGTTAGGTTAGGTTAGGTTAGGTTAGGTTAGGTTAGGTTAGGTTAGGTTAGGTTAGGTTGCTAAGACAGGCCCGTCTCGTCACCATGCGGAATTGGGAGCTTCGGCTCGCGAGACCGTCGGCGGGACGGGCCACCATTGAGGCGATCCGCCCACATCTCCAACCGTGGGTGGAGAGGCGGTACGGTTTATTGACCTACCGCCTCACGCAAATACTGACCGGGCACGGGGCCTTTGGCCACTACCTGTGCCGGGTCGCCAGGAGGGAGGGGACCACGGCCTGCCACCAGTGCGGTGCCAGTGATGACACCGCGCTGCACACCCTGGCCGTGTGTCCCACCTTCGCCGAGCCCCGCGCCGTTCTCCAGGCGGCGCTGGGTGGCGTGGACGTCTCCGCGCTGTCGGCTGTTGTCGCATCCGCGCTCAGCAGTCGCGCAGCGTGGGACGCGCTGTCCTCCTTCTGTGAGACTGTCATGTCCCAGAAGGAGGCGGCGGAGCGCGCTCGGGAGGACGACCCCGACGCGCCCCAGATACGCCGACGTCGAGTGGGGCGGCGCAGAGCCGCGCATGAGCGCGATCTCCCGCCCTAACTAGGGCCCTGGGCGACAGGCACGGGGGTGCATGTCGTCCGTGTATAGGACCCACGACGGGGAGCCACATTTCGTAGCATCGGGTGTGATTCCAATACGAGGCGGGGAGGCCGAAGCCTTTTACACTTCGGCCTCCAATCACGAAAGTGAGCCATCGGCTTATTGGCCGATGGATCCCCGCGGTTGGCGCGTGACGAATTGCAACGCATTACCACGCGCCAACACTAAACGCGGATGACGGTGCACGGCGGTTCAGGTTTAGTCAGTAAGAGTCTGACACTACCCATCTGCTCCCCCGAGTGGGTGGGTGTCCATGAGGATTCCCCCGCCTTATCAAAAAAAAAAAAAAAAAAAAAAAAAAAAAAAAAAAAAAAAAAAAAAAAAAAAAAAAAAAAAGGTTAGGTTAGGTTAGGTTAGGTTAGGTTAGGTTAGGTTAGGTTAGGTTAGGTTAGGTTAGGTTAGGTTAGGTTAGGTTAGGTTAGGTTAGGTTAGGTTAGGTTAGGTTAGGTTAGGTTAGGTTAGGTTAGGTTAGGTTAGGTTAGGTTAGGTTAGGTTAGGTTAGGTTAGGTTAGGTTAGGTTAGGTTAGGTTAGGTTTTTTCATTGTACTTTGTTTTTGCAATATTTTTTAGGTTGCGGCAGCTCACGCTATTTGATACGCTTGCTGCCGCAACCCATGATGTCGCATTATGTGTTAGTTGCGGCAGCTCACGCTATTGGATACGCTTGCTGCCGCAACCGGTGATGTCGCATTATGTGTTGGTTGCGGCAGCTCACGCTATTTGATACGCTTGCTGCCGCAACCCGTGATGACGTTTAATGTATTTGTTGCGGCAGCTCACGCAATTTGGTACGCTTGCTGCCGCAACCCGTGATATCGCACTTTGTGTGTTGGTTGCGACAGCTCACGCTATTTGATACGCTTGCTGTCGCAACCCGTGATGTCGTATTATGTGTAAGTTGCGGCAGCTCACGCTATTTGATACGCTTGCTGCCGCAACCCGTGATGTCGCATTGTTAGCTTTGGTCTCATTATCCAATTTGTAAGTTGGATAGATAATAAATAGCTTATATAATATATAATATGATAACAAATGGTTAATGTTATAATGATAAATGGCTTAATTAGGGAATAAAAATTTTAACGACTGGTTTTAGAAGATTTTAACAGAATATTTTATTGCGTTGCTAGTCCATAATTAGTACGGGTTATTACTTTGACTTTAATTGACTTCACTCTAGGGCAAATGTTGGAGGTGGCCAGGTGTCCGATGTCGTAAGTGGTTTTGAATTTATTATTGTGCTGTAAGCAGTTGTAGCACTTAGGTGCGCCTTTCTTCTCGCGTAGAGGGCAGCTGTTGGTATCGTGCCCCTCTTCCGAGCAGTAAGAGCAGGGCGCCTGTGTCGCAGTACATTTGGTTTTGATGTGGCCGAACTGCAGACATTTTCTGCACTGGAGGAAAGTAGAGAAGTCCTCTGCGTGCACCCGCTGGTGATCCACGCAGACGCGCTTCATTTCGATTATTTTGCGCCATATGGCGGGCTTGGCTATGAGGACGGCGTTATACAGTTTGGGGTGGCGGTTATTCCTCTTGAATGCGAGCCGCAAGTCATCGCTGCTCACCGCGAGGGCAGTCAGCTCTTCATTTTGGCCGCGGATTACATCGACCAGCTCTTCGGACGGCGTGTCCAATGAAATTCCTTTGAGAATAATCATTGGCAATAATTGTTTGGCTGGTTCGGCAGTGAGTTGTGAGGACTTTTCAAGTTTTTTAAGAGTTTCATCGCGCTGTTGCTGAGTCTCGAACTCCACTCGTAGCTTATTGTTGGACACGGCCTGGATTCTGGACGGTGCGTACGAAGTGGTGCGGAAACTGGCTGCGTTCTTGAACGACTGCACTACGTCCTGACGTGTTTGGGACGTGCAGTCGCCCTGCGGCGCAACAATCAGCGCGGGTTTACTAGACGGAGGTGGTGGTGTAGTCGCTGGACGAGGAGCCGGAGCGCATGCCGCCTGCGCATAAGACCTAGGTGCTGATGAGCTGGGTGTGAGTGGTTTCGCGATCGTGGCGAGGTGCTTACTAAGTTCCTCGCGCACGCAGGTTGCTATTTCCTGTCGCAGGTTTCCGTCTTGGGAGGCGCAGATTTCCTGCGGGGCGGAAAAGGTGGGTATTTTAGCGGCCACGCACCGGATCTCATTCGCCGCGGTAGTAATGAGTCGCTTATTGACGGCCGTAACATTTTTCCCTTCGGCGATAGCAGCTGTGATGCACTCGGCAAGTTTGTTTAACGTGCTTATGCACGACTCGACACTAGTTGCATCTGCTGCCTTCGCCGGGAGAGACGAGGCTTCGCCGCTAGACGGCGCCATCCTAAGCGGGACCAAAAATGGAAGATCTTAAGATAGAAAAGATGTATACACGGTCGTCAATAAGTTAAACGCTATTTTCAGTGTTGTGGTGGTTCCTAGTCGCGTACAAGCGCGCCGGTGAGAGCAAAAATGTTCCCAACGGGTCCAGGATACTCCAGGGATTGAATTTCAGAAATAAAAATTTTTGAAGAAAAGGACCAGAATTACCTTCCTTCTCCTATACAGAGCTTAAATGATCTATCATGCGCCAAAAGGGCGGGTGGGAGGGCAAGAAAATGCGTTTTTTGCGAGCTAGCCGCACGTGGGTGGTGTCGTTAGAAGCGCCTCGGCGAGGGCTAGCTAACCGTGTAATAAACTAGACTAGGTGTAATATAAAAAATTAAAGTTAAGGTCTAAAAACTACTTTTTCAGTACAAAATTTACAGTTATTTATACAGAATTACAATTTATATGCCGAAACTGGTGGTTTACAATGCGATCTAGACACCGGCCCCGACAAATGAGCAAAGTTGAATCGCTAATCAGTACAAGTAATTAGCGCAAAACAATGAAATTTAATTAATTTTACCAAAAAAAACGTTATTTTGGACAATTTTATGTTATTATATGTAATTATTTCGCACCTAGACGGTATAAAACGCGCCTAGGGGTTGGACGGAGCCAAGGTAAGGTGATAGAAGCGAAAACAGCGCAGTAGTACGAGATTTCTTCTAAAAGTGTTTTCGTATGTATGGCGGTTTCGTTCTATACAGGTGGATTTCAGTGAACTAAGAAAATCAACGAAAGGTCAATTTTTCGCGTTTTTTGCGAGCTAGCCGCACGTGGGTGGTGTCGTTAGAAGCGCCTCGGCGAGGGCTAGCTAACCGTGTAATAAACTAGACTAGGTGTAATATAAAAAATTAAAGTTAAGGTCTAAAAACTACTTTTTCAGTACAAAATTTACAGTTATTTATACAGAATTACAATTTATATGCCGAAACTGGTGGTTTCGAAGCGCACAATGCGATCTAGACACCGGCCCCGACAAATGAGCAAAGTTGAATCGCTAATCAGTACAAGTAATTAGCGCAAAACAATGAAATTTAATTAATTTTACCAAAAAAAACGTTATTTTGGACAATTTTATGTTATTATATGTAATTATTTCGCACCTAGACGGTATAAAACGCGCCTAGGGGTTGGACGGAGCCAAGGTAAGGTGATAGAAGCGAAAACAGCGCAGTAGTACGAGATTTCTTCTAAAAGTGTTTTCTGGTTAGGTTAGGTTAGGTTAGGTTAGGTTAGGTTAGGTTTTTTTTTTTTTTTTTTTTTTTTTTTTTTTTTTTTTTTTTTTTTTTTTTTTTTAGGTATATTTGAATTAATCCCTCTGACGTGGGAATCAGAGCCCTTGTGTGCAGTTGTACATTCTTTTTGCTGACCGTTATGTTGTTGGGGGAGGGGGATATAGCAGGGCACCCGACTATGGGATTTGCTGCAAGACACGCGCGCTGGTTTCTTCACTTGGGGCAATGATTTATCTGCTCGGGCGGTGTTAAATCTGGATCATGATCATCATGACCCAGTCTTTAACCCGCAGATGCTCTTGTTTGTTTGCCCCTCTTCTTTCTTTGCAACGCGCGTTTCTGGAGCATGTATTGCGGCGATAGTTTCCGGAGCCAGCGTGGATTGCTTGGGCGCTCTAGGCGGCCCATTCAGACCACCACGGCGTTGCTCTCTACTGCATGCTAGATTGTGCTTTTTCTGCAGGAAAAAGTGTGCAATCAGCGGTTTCTGGTGATGCTTTGTGCCGTGAAGGTCTGTGTGTTTTGAGCTGCTGCCCGCTTGGTTTTCCACCACTGGTCCAGAAGTATCGGTCGCGTAGCTCTTTATCATCCCATTGCCGGTGCTCGTTTTGCCGTTGGCCAACGTGGTGCCCTCAGCAGTACGCAGTTTTGGCTCTAGCCAACGCGTCCCATTTGCGTCTGACAGGGCAATCTCTGCTGAAAGCATGATGCCCTGTTGTCTCCAGTTTTGCCGCATGGCAGTTACAGCATTTGGGAGTTGCGTTGGCGAGTTGATCTGCGCAGTCTCTTCGCTGGTGAGGGCCGGCGCAGTGCCCACACTTCTCCGAGGTTTCGGTGCAGAGACGTCGGCTGTGCCCATACCCCAAGCACATGGAGCACTGGACGAGCGGAGATTGATCCTCCACCCGAACGTGCTGCATGTCTATGTACACAGTCTCCGTCTCCATCAGCCTACCCCAGAGAACTGGGGACACCTTTGCCACCACGTGGCACATAAGCGCGTTCCGGGCCTTTTTGCGGAAGCGAATTTCCATCCGGTCATCATCAGCCGCGAGGTCGCGGAACAGTCTCCTGTTTTGGGCTCTCAAGTGGTCAAGGATGTCCTCATTTTCATGGAAGCTGAGGACATCCCTGATGATAACGAGGGGGTCTTGATTTTGAGGGACCCGCACCTCGAACTGTTCCTCCGCCGTTGAGAGCTTAGGTTAGGTTAGGTTAGGTTAGGTTAGGTTAGGTTAGGTTAGGTTAGGTTAGGTTAGGTTAGGTTAGGTTAGGTTAGGTTAGGTTAGGTTAGGTTAGGTTAGGTTAGGTTAGGTTAGGTTAGGTTAGGTTAGGTTAGGTTAGGTTAGGTTAGGTTAGGTTAGGTTAGGTTAGGTTAGGTTAGGTTAGGTTAGGTTAGGTTAGGTTAGGTTAGGTTAGGTTAGGTTAGGTTAGGTTAGGTTAGGTTAGGTTAGGTTAGGTTAGGTTAGGTTAGGTTAGGTTAGGTTAGGTTAGGTTAGGTTAGGTTAGGTTAGGTTAGGTTAGGTTAGGTTAGGTTAGGTTAGGTTAGGTTAGGTTAGGTTTTTTTTTTTTTTTTTTTTTTTTTTTTTTTTGGTTTTGGTTCTTTCATCCCTCTGACATGGGGGTCAGAGTCCTTGGGATGCGGCGTGACATTTTTGCAGGGTGGAGATTGAAAGAAGGGAAGAAGGTTCGGCAGGTGTTACTCCACCTGCCGCGGGTGCGTACTTCGTTCATGCGGTAGTTTTGCTGTAGGGTGCCGGTCACTTTCACAAAGGTGGGTGATGCTTAGCATACACCCTGCCATTTGGTTCTCCTATGAACCCTACAGGTACACGCTTGATACGGAACGAAGACGCTTCCGCGGCAGGAGCGCGCAGCGAGGATGTTGCGGGGCGCTTTCTTTCCGGTGGCGACTTCTTGCGGACGACGCGTTTTGCAATTCACAGCGACAAGGTACGTCTGCTTGTTTTGCGTTAATTTGGCCAGTTTCTTACGAGACTGGCCCGAATTAGTTTTCCGCAGGTTTTTATTTGGTACCTTGCCGCTATGTGCAACGCTTTTTACGTGCTTCACCACCGGATTGAATAGGCCCACCAGTGCCGTCTCGCAGACCACTGTGCCACTCCGTGTTGCCACTATTGTCGCGTGGCGGCCCTCAGCAATACGCCGTCTTAGCTCGAGCCAACGCATCCCACTTGCGCCGGACGGGACATTCCATGCTAAATGCACTGTGTCCCGTCACTTCTAGCTTGGCATTTATGCAGTTACAGCAAGTGGGTGTTGCGTTGGCGAGTCTCTCGGCGCAGTTGCTACGGTGATGAGGGCCGCTGCAGTGTCCACATTTCTCCACGGTCTCCGTGCAGAGGCGTCTGCTGTGCCCGTATCCCAGGCACATCGAGCATTGGACCAGCGGAGACTGGTCCTCCACTCGGATGAGCTGCAGGTCTACGTACACCTCAGCCGCCTCCACCAGCCTACCCCAGAGAACTGGGGACACCTTCGCGACAATGTGACACATGAGGTCGTTGCGCGCCTTCTTTCTGAACAGGATCTCCACCCTGTCGTCGCCAGCTGGGAGGTCGCGGAACAGTTTCCGGTTTTGCACCCTCAGGAAGTCCAGTACGTCCTCATCCTTGTGAAAGGTGAGGACATCCCTGAGGGTGACGAGGGGGTCCTGATTTTTCACAATCAGGACCTCGAGCTGTTCGTCTGCTTCCTCGATTTTAGCTTTTACCCTGTTCCGCTCCTCTTCGGTTCGACAGCTGACGACGATCTTTTGGTCTTTCGCCTTACGGACCCGGTCGACGTGCAGGCCCTCAACTTTAGCGTTGAGGGCTGTCCGGATCCTCCCAAGGACCTGTTCCCCCGTGTCCATCTCGTCCCTGGACGTGACCACCACCGAGTGCAGCGCAGTAGGCTCCGGGCGTTTCCGCCCCTTTGCGCTCGCCGCCACACTCGCATACGTGGGCACCTCCAGGGACTGAGTTTTAGCCGTTTGGAGGGCCTCCTTGAGCTGCTCCGCTTGCTCATTGCTCTCTCTCATTAGCCTACTATGTTCGGCCAATGAGGAGAGCAACTCGGAGACCCCCGATTGAACTCCCGCCAAACTGCCCGCGGCCTCCTCCCGGGGCTGCGGCTCACTCGTGCGCTCCTCCACTACGGCGTCAATAAACGCCGGCGGGGAGGAGCACACAGCCTTGCCAGCTTCGCCGTCTTTGATGAGCTGGTACAGCCTATCGATGGCCTGGGTAGGTTAGGTTAGGTTAGGTTAGGTTAGGTTAGGTTAGGTTAGGTTAGGTTAGGTTAGGTTAGGTTAGGTTAGGTTAGGTTAGGTTAGGTTAGGTTAGGTTAGGTTAGGTTAGGTTAGGTTAGGTTAGGTTAGGTTAGGTTAGGTTAGGTTAGGTTAGGTTAGGTTAGGTTAGGTTAGGTTAGGTTAGGTTAGGTTAGGTTAGGTTAGGTTAGGTTAGGTTAGGTTAGGTTAGGTTAGGTTAGGTTAGGTTAGGTTAGGTTAGGTTAGGTTAGGTTAGGTTAGGTTAGGTTAGGTTAGGTTAGGTTAGGTTAGGTTAGGTTAGGTTAGGTTAGGTTAGGTTAGGTTAGGTTAGGTTAGGTTAGGTTAGGTTAGGTTAGGTTAGGTTAGGTTAGGTTAGGTTAGGTTAGGTTAGGTTAGGTTAGGTTAGGTTAGGTTAGGTTAGGTTAGGTTAGGTTAGGTTAGGTTAGGTTAGGTTAGGTTAGGTTAGGTTAGGTTAGGTTAGGTTAGGTTAGGTTAGGTTAGGTTAGGTTAGGTTAGGTTAGGTTAGGTTAGGTTAGGTTAGGTTAGGTTAGGTTAGGTTAGGTTAGGTTAGGTTAGGTTAGGTTAGGTTAGGTTAGGTTAGGTTAGGTTAGGTTAGGTTAGGTTAGGTTAGGTTAGGTTAGGTTAGGTTAGGTTAGGTTAGGTTAGGTTAGGTTAGGTTAGGTTAGGTTAGGTTAGGTTAGGTTAGGTTAGGTTAGGTTAGGTTAGGTTAGGTTAGGTTAGGTTAGGTTAGGTTAGGTTAGGTTAGGTTAGGTTAGGTTAGGTTAGGTTAGGTTAGGTTAGGTTAGGTTAGGTTAGGTTAGGTTAGGTTAGGTTAGGTTAGGTTAGGTTAGGTTAGGTTAGGTTAGGTTAGGTTAGGTTAGGTTAGGTTAGGTTAGGTTAGGTTAGGTTAGGTTAGGTTAGGTTAGGTTAGGTTTTTTTTTTTTTTTTTTTTTTTTTTTTTTTTTTTGGTTTAATTGACAATATCCCTCTGACATGGGAATCAGAGCCCTTGTGTGCTTTAGCTTTTATTTACTTTAAATCATGTTGTTGGGGGTAGGGGGAATTTTGCAGCGCTGCCCGACTTTGGGGTTTGCCGCAAGATATGCTCAAGGGGTTGTCTTTCTAAGGGCATTTTGTCCGCAAGGCGATGTTAATTCCAGGGCATGATCATCATGTCCCCGTCATTATCTCGCTGATGCTTTTAATCTTGGCCACTTTTCCCGTTGAATGCGCGTAATTTGCGGTGTGTATAGCAACGAAAGCTTTCTGTGCCAATGAGAACCTCTGGTGTATCATTTGCGGCATGCTCTGACCACCACGGTGTTTCGCCTTTTCGCATGCTAAACTGTGTGTTTTTCTTCATGAAAATACGAGCAGTTTGCGGGTTTTGTTGGAGGTCTTTGCCGTGGTGATTTGTGTAGTTGGAGCCGCTTTTCACTTCGGTCTTCGCCGCCAGCCCAGAAAGTTCCGCCGCCTCTGACTTTCTAACCCCATTGCCGGTACTATTTTCGCGATGTGTCGCCGTGGTGCCCTCAGCAGTATGCGGTTTTCGCTCGAGCCAATGCGTCCCACTTGCGTCTGACAGGGCAATCCCGGCTAAACGCGTGGTGCCCTGTTGTCTCCAGTTTTGCCAAGAGGCAGTTGCAGCAAGTGGGGGTCGCATTGGCGAGTTGTTCTGCGCAGTCTTTTCGCTGGTGAGGGCCGCCGCAGTGCCCACATTTCTCCGAGGTTTCGGTGCAGAGACGTCGGCTGTGCCCATACCCCAAGCACATGGAGCACTGGACGAGTGGGGATTGGTCCTCCACCCGAACGTGCTGCATGTCTATGTACACAGTCTCCGCCTCCATCAACCTACCCCAGAGAACTGGGGACACCTTAGCCACCACGTGACACATTAGTGAGTTCCGGGCCTTTTTACGGAAGCGAATTTCCACCCGGTCATCATCAGCTGCGAGGTCGCGGAACACACGCCTGTTTTGAGCTCTCATATGTTCAAGGATGTCCTCATTTTCGTGGAAGCTGAGGACATCCCTGATAATAACGAGGGGGTCTTGGTTCTGAGGGACCCGCACCTCGAACTGCTCTTCAGCCTCTGCCAGCTTTCTCTGGACTTTGTTCCGCTCCTCTTCATTTCGGCAGCTGATGACAACCTTCTGGTCCTTCGCCTTCCTGACCCGGTCAATGGCAATGCCCCCCTCCTTTGTCCTAAGGGCTCGCCGGATCTTCCCCAGGACGTCCTCTCCAGTATCCATTTCGTCCTTGGAACCGACCACTACCGAGTGCAGCGCGCTGGGCTCCGGGCGTTTTCGCCCCTTTGCAGTGGCCGCCACACTCGCGTATGTGGGCGACTCCAAGGACTCCGTCTTGTTGAGGATAACGTCCTTCAGCTGTTCCGCCTTCTCGTTGCTCTCTCTCATCAGCTTGCTGTGTTCAGCTAGCGAGGAGAGCAACTGAGTGACCTTTTCATCTCCCACCGCTCGAGGCACACTTTCCACCTCTAGGGGCTGCGATACCCTCACCGGCTCATCTTGGACTATTTCAGAGAGCTCCGGCGAGGGAGGGCACGCAGTTTTCCCGGCTTCCATCTCCTTTATCAGTTGGTACAGCCTGTCGATGGCCTGGGTGACGGAGGCCTTGATGTCGGTCTTCAAGTTTCTTGAAGCGTTGAGGGCCATCTTGGCCTTCACCACCCATGCCCTCGCCTCCTGCAACCTGCTGGGCTGCACCATGCTGACCGGAGACTCCTCCGGGAAGAGGACTGTACCCGCCTCCTGCTCCCCAATGTTCTTCCGGACTTTCGTCTGGGTTTTAAAAGACGTTTTTTGTATCAATTTGGGGGGAGTGGTTGGCGGGGAGGGGCCCGTGGCCTTTTTGGCGGGAGTGCGGAACATTCTCGCTGTGTGGGGGGTCGAGGGATAAAAGGATAGGGATAGGAATGCCTACCCTAGCCTAGCCTAACCGGAGTGTAAATAATGTAAGTTTGTAAAAGTTTTAAACACAGTCTTAAGAGCTAATTTTGTAAAAATTTGTAAAAGTATTAAAATTGTAAAAATGTATAAAATGTATATAAGAATTATTGTAAAAGTTGAGGATAAAAGAGGTTAAAATGTCAAATTAAATGTATTTTTAAATTGCGACAAGATTTTTCTTTTTAATATTATGTCTCGTGCGATTTCTGTCCCGGCTATGCACGCCCAGTGATCTGTTTCGACGGGGAAGCTTTAGCCGCTCTGCCCTAAGGTCGTTTTAGTAGGGCAACGCTTCTTGAAAGCCAAGAAGCGTCCAAAAACGGTATAAAAAGAGAAAAAATTTAGACTCTGTTTTACAGATGCAGGTGTCAGAATGTGGTCTCGCAGCTGATGGCCTTGAAACCTAAAAGAAACGACAGAACGGTTCTAAACCTATCTAATGCCGAAAACCGCAACCCTCTAGCTTTATCGACTCCGGAGCTATGGCCTCCCAAAGAAAATGGGGAGTCAAAGTGTGTTCGCCGAAAGCCTCCGGAATCGATATGGCTGAGAAAATATGGGTGGGTGGGCGGGCAAAAAACTCGCAATTTCTTTGGCTCGAGGTAGTCGGAGCGCCACGTGAGTGGTACCGTTCTCTTCGGCTGGACGTTTGCGAGCGAATGGCGTAATAAAATTTAGGGGTCCGGGAACAAATTTCCCTGGAAAACCGTGAAAAACTGATTTTTTACAGGAATTAATTTAATTTTTAAAGTAGAAAAATTTTGAAGTTCTATATAATCACACGATACGTGTGCTATATATTTAGGAAGGTCTTTAAGAGACCTACAAACAGATATAACTAAATGAAATTTTTACTAAACCGTTTTTGAAAAAATGACTTTGAAAAATGATAGTAATTTAGAAGGTTTTTTGTCAAAAAAGCTATTTGTTTTTAAAAATGGGATGCCAAAATTATACTCAAACGAAAGCAGACGTCTTGAGCTGTAGGTCAACAAAGAAATCGCGACAATCCACCGATAAACAGCGAAGTTATCACGTGTCAAGTGAAATAATGTACCGCTATATAGCAATAACAATAACAATTTTCGTAAAAATACGAAAAATATCAAATATTTTCGCGTGTAAAAGCGCGTAGGTCAACAATAAGGTTAAAATGGACACGTTTACAAAAAAGTTTGAACAAAATCGCACAAAAATTAAAATTTTTGTATACAAGTGAACCGTTTGTGCGGCCGACTTAGGTGGATTTTCAAGTACTTATATAGCACTCCACGAGATGTTGTTTTGGTCGGGAACACAAATCGCAATTTCCTCGGCTCCAGGTAGTCGGAGCGCCACGTGAGTGGTATCGTTCTCTTCGGCTGGACGTTTGCGAGCGAATGGCGTAATAAAATTTAGGGGTCCGGGAACAAATTTCCCTGGAAAACCGTGAAAAACTGATTTTTTACAGGAATTAATTTAATTTTTAAAGTAGAAAAATTTTGAAGTTCTATATAATCACACGATACGTGTGCTATATATTTAGGAAGGTCTTTAAGAGACCTACAAACAGATATAACTAAATGAAATTTTTACTAAACCGTTTTTGAAAAAATGACTTTGAAAAATGATAGTAATTTAGAAGGTTTTTTGTCAAAAAAGCTATTTGTTTTTAAAAATGGGATGCCAAAATTATACTCAAACGAAAGCAGACGTCTTGAGCTGTAGGTCAACAAAGAAATCGCGACAATCCACCGATAAACAGCGAAGTTATCACGTGTCAAGTGAAATAATGTACCGCTATATAGCAATAACAATAACAATTTTCGTAAAAATACGAAAAATATCAAATATTTTCGCGTGTAAAAGCGCGTAGGTCAACAATAAGGTTAAAATGGACACGTTTACAAAAAAGTTTGAACAAAATCGCACAAAAATTAAAATTTTTGTATACAAGTGAACCGTTTGTGCGGCCGACTTAGGTGGATTTTCAAGTACTTATATAGCACTCCACGAGATGTTGTTTTGGTCGGGAACACAAATCGCAATTTCCTCGGCTCCAGGTAGTCGGAGCGCCACGTGAGTGGTATCGTTCTCTTCGGCTGGACGTTTGCGAGCGAATGGCGTAATAAAATTTAGGGGTCCGGGAACAAATTTCCCTGGAAAACCGTGAAAAACTGATTTTTTACAGGAATTAATTTAATTTTTAAAGTAGAAAAATTTTGAAGTTCTATATAATCACACGATACGTGTGCTATATATTTAGGAAGGTCTTTAAGAGACCTACAAACAGATATAACTAAATGAAATTTTTACTAAACCGTTTTTGAAAAAATGACTTTGAAAAATGATAGTAATTTAGAAGGTTTTTTGTCAAAAAAGCTATTTGTTTTTAAAAATGGGATGCCAAAATTATACTCAAACGAAAGCAGACGTCTTGAGCTGTAGGTCAACAAAGAAATCGCGACAATCCACCGATAAACAGCGAAGTTATCACGTGTCAAGTGAAATAATGTACCGCTATATAGCAATAACAATAACAATTTTCGTAAAAATACGAAAAATATCAAATATTTTCGCGTGTAAAAGCGCGTAGGTCAACAATAAGGTTAAAATGGACACGTTTACAAAAAAGTTTGAACAAAATCGCACAAAAATTCGGTTAGGTTAGGTTAGGTTAGGTTAGGTTAGGTTAGGTTAGGTTAGGTTAGGTTAGGTTAGGTTAGGTTAGGTTAGGTTAGGTTAGGTTAGGTTAGGTTAGGTTAGGTTAGGTTAGGTTAGGTTAGGTTAGGTTAGGTTAGGTTAGGTTAGGTTAGGTTAGGTTAGGTTAGGTTAGGTTAGGTTAGGTTAGGTTAGGTTAGGTTAGGTTAGGTTAGGTTAGGTTAGGTTAGGTTAGGTTAGGTTAGGTTAGGTTAGGTTAGGTTAGGTTAGGTTAGGTTAGGTTAGGTTTTTTTTTTTTTTTTTTTTTTTTTTTTTTTTTTTTTTTTTTTTTTTTTTTTTTTTTTTTTTTTTTTTTTTTATACTAGTACCTCCAACATAATCGGAGCCTATTCTATCTTTGAGTCTGATCCATACCAGTTCTCGCTATTATTCCTCTCGCACTTCCATTCCTCATACTTACTCTTTCATACATCGTCTTTCATGCTAGTTACGGGTGGGATGCCCGACTACTTCAATGTGAGCTAACTACTTTATTTCTCGTTTTTTATGTTTCTTTTACATATGTGCTTAGGGTGGTAATGAATAAACATATCTGTTTTATTCTTAAAAATTTTGTGTTTACATTTTCTTAATTTTAGTGTTTACTTATTCTAACATTTCCATCTTATATTCTAGTCTTATTCATGATCTATTGCTATCCTGATTATACTTATTTACTATGATTACATAACATGCATATGGTGCATGTTCAATGTGAGCTAACTACTATATTTATCGTTTTTATTTTTCTTATACATATGTGCTTAGGGTGGTAAATGAATAAACATATCTGTTTAATTCTTACTAAATTAGTGTTTACATTTTCTTTATTTTAGTGTTTACTTATTAACATTTTTATCTTATATACTAATCTTATTCATATTCTATTGGTTGTCCTGGTTATATTTATTTACTATGGTTACATAACATGCATATGGTGAGCTACAATATACACAATATTGTGCCACCATATTATTTATTTCCATTTCTTTTATTTACTATGCTAACAATTTTTGTGCAGTATCTCATAAACTCAGTGTTGCCTTTTGAATTTATTATCGAAGATAAATTACTTTTTGACACCCTACAATCAATGTATGACTCGATTTCTAACCTTTGCCTGCCAAATGCCGGGCATTCGGTCAATATATGTGGCACGGTTTCATCGACTTCCGGATCACATTGACATGATGGACTCGCACCACACCGAAAACGATGTAGATATTCAGCGAATCCACCATGCCCCGTAAATATTTGTGTCCTTATAAAAGATGTTTCCATTTTCCGGATCGTGCTGTACGCAAGCGTTGCCGAAGGGAAGAACAATTTCGTTATCTTCGCGGTTTCGCCCTCGCGGTACCTCAAGTCCCATTCTTGGATTGTCTTTTCCCGTAACTTCTTCTTAACGTGCGAGACCGGACACAGGTCATAAGCCGGTTTCTTTTTGGAGCCTACAGCGGCCTCTTTTGCCAGGACGTCGGCCCTCTCATTTCCCTCCATTCCGGCATGTGCCTTAATCCAGAATAACCTGGTCTTTTTATTCTGTCGAGAAGCGTTCATCAGGTTTCTCCTTGTTTCTACTGCCAACGGATGGAGGGAGTCGAGGTTGGTTATCGTTTGGAGAGCTGACATAGAGTCGCTGTAGACTCCGAAGGTATCCGCATTTATCGCCGTGATTTTCTTGCTGGCCTCACACACCGCCAGCAGTTCAGCCTGGTAAACTGTACAATATGACGGCAAGCTAAGCTTGACTGGCCTGACCTCTACTCCTTCTGTCCATATAGCCAAGGCCGCTCCCACTCTGCCGTCAAGCTTGCTGCCGTCTGTAAATATCTTTACGTTGAAGTTCGAGTTGGCCAGCAGTTGCTCTTCATCTGCCAAACTCGCAAACTGAAGATTTACGTGCTCAGCGGGGTGAGGCGCTTCTATCGCTGAAGCCATACGCTCGATCTCCCTATCACCCAGCCCAGGTAGCGGCGCCCCCCTCTTGGCTTCATATAAGGAAGCTACCTCCTGCACCCGAAGGTCGAGGGGTAGCAAACCAGCCAACAACAGTGCTGAGTGCAGGGAGACCGTGCGATAGGATTTACAAATTTTTTGGGCGAAACCGCGTTGCACCGCATTTAGTTTCTTCTTTATGCACATCTTCTTGGCTGCCGGTGCCCAAACGCTGGCTGCGTACAGCAAGACCGGTTCCACCGTTGCCACATATATTGTCCGGATGATTTCTGGACTCAAGCCCCAACTGGCTCTTGCGGCTCTAGCGAGTAGTTTATATATACCGATTACTTTTTGACATTGGTTCGATATATGTTTGCCAAAGGTCAGCTTATGGTCGATGGTTACCCCCAACAATTTGATTTCTTCGACCATTTTTATATTAATTCCGCCCATACTAAGCCGTGGTTAGGTTAGGTTAGGTTAGGTTAGGTTAGGTTAGGTTAGGTTAGGTTAGGTTAGGTTAGGTTAGGTTAGGTTTTTTTTTTTTTTTTTTTTTTTTTTTTTTTTTTTTTTTTTTTTTTTTTTTTTTTATATCCTTGTACCTCCAACGTCATTGGAGCCTATTCTAACTTGAGCCTGATTCATTCCAGTTCTCGCATTTATTCCTCTCGCACTTCCATACCTCATACTACACTTGCATACTTCTTCTTTTGTACTACATTCGGGTGGGATTCCCGACTAATTTATATCGAGCTAACTACTATTATTTATTGTCTACTGTGCTTTATTATTAGGGGTAAATGATTAACTTAGACATCATTTTATTTGTACCTTAAATCATTCTTACAATCTAGACTTAATTAGGGTGTTACATATTCTTTTGTTTCTTAATTAGCTATCTTATTCTATATCTTATATTTATAACAGGTTTTGTTTATTTACTATTATACTTATGCCATATGGTGAACTGTAATATTACAAATATTAGGCCACCATATTATTGGTTTCTGTTTCTTTTATTAACTATTTCTACAATTTTAATACAATACTTCATGAACCCAGTGTTGTCTTTCAAACTTATGAGTGTTGACAAGTTATCTATTGTTACCCTACAGTCTATACTAGACTCGAGTTCGAGCCTTTGCCGAATATATACTGGACACTCCGTCAACACATGTGGCACGGTCTCTTCTGCGTTAGGGTCACATTGACACGATGGACTCGCTCCCCGCTTAAAGCGATGCAGATATTCTGCGAATCCACCGTGCCCCGTTAACAGTTGGGTGCCCATATACGATATTCCTATCTTTCGAATCTTGCTGTACGCGAGTGTTGCCGATGGGAAGAATAGCTTTGTTATTTTTGCGGTCTCGCCCTCCTGGTACCTTATGTCCCATAACCTGATACTCTCCAGTCGCAATTTCCGCTTTACGTGCGACACTGGACACAGATCGTAGTCCGGTTTCCGTTTCGAGCCTACAGCGGCCTCTTTTGCTAGAGCGTCGGCCCTCTCATTTCCCTCCAATCCTGCGTGTGCCTTTATCCAGAATATGCTGGTGGTCTTATTCTGTCGAGAAGCTTTACTCAGGTTTCTCCTGGTTTCGACTGCTAATGGATGGAGAGAATTTAGGTTCGTTATTGTCTGGAGAGCCGACATAGAGTCGCTGTAGACTCCGAAGGTATTAGCCTTTATCGTCGCAATTTTTCTGCTAGCCTCACATACCGCCAGCAGCTCGGCCTGGTATACAGTACAGTACGACGGCAAGCAAAGCTTGACTGGTCTGGCCTCCTTTCCTTTTACCCAAATGGCTAGTGCCGCTCCCACTTTGCCGTCAAGCTTGCTGCCGTCAGTAAATATCCGCACGTCGAAATCTGAGTTGGCCTGCAGTTGTTGTTCGTCGGCTAGGTTGGAGAATTGCAAATCCGAGTGCACGGCGGGGTGAGGCAAATCGATCGCTGGTGTCATTCTTTCAATCTCCCTATCACCCAACCCAGGTAGCGGCGCCCCCCTCTTTGCCTCGTATAGAGAAGAGACCTCCTGTACACGAAGGTCGAGGGGAAGTAGGCCGGCCAACAGCAGTGCTGAGTGCAGGGAGACAGTGCGATAGGCTTTACAAATTTTCTGGGCGAAACCGCGTTGCACCGCGTCCAGCTTCTTTTTGATGCAAATCTTCTTTGCTGCTGGTGCCCAAACACTGGCTGCGTACAGCAAGATTGGTTCCACCGTTGCCACATATATCGTCCGAATGATTTCGGGGTTTAAGCCCCAACTTGCCCTAGCGGCTCTAGCGAGTCTATTGTAGATTCCAATCACTTTCGCGCATTGGTTGGCAATGTGTTTATTGAATGTTAGTTTATTATCAATAGTGACCCCTAGTAGTTTTATTTCACCTACAATTGCTATATCCTGACCCCCTATATTAAGTCGTGGATTATCAAACTTTAATTTGTTGGTGATAACCATAGCGTTTGTTTTGTGGGCGGCAAATTTGAGTTTGTTATTCGCTCCCCACAACTCTACCTTCTGGAGGGCCTCATTCGCCTTCCTTTCTATTTCCAGGGCCTCCTTTCCCTCGAATACTAGCACCACATCATCCGCGAAGGCCTGGCAGTGTATATCTTGACGCTGTAGTTCATCAAGGAGTGGGTCAAGTAGAAGGTTCCATAGCGTGGGGCCTGCTATGGACCCTTGTATACAGCCTTTTGTGGTTTCCAAGGCGGCTTCTGCTCCACTATACCTGACCCTCACTATCCTGTCAGTAAGGTAGCTGTCTAGTACTCTTCTTATTTTGACAGGGCAGTGCTCTTCTTTGAGCCTCACTTTTAGCGCTGGCCACCAGGCGTTATCGAAGGCTCCCTCTATGTCCAGCGACACTATGGTGAGTAGTTTCTTCTCGTTCAATCCCTTTTTGATGAGTTGCATTAGGGCATAGAGGGAGTCCTCGGTACTTTTTTGAGGCATAAAGCCATATTGGTGGGTGTTCATCCTTGGTAGTAGGTGGTGGCGTAACCTATAGACCAGCATTTTCTCGTATATTTTCCCTAATATTGGAAGAAGCCCTATCGGTCTGTATGATTTGGCTTCTGTATACTTTGCCTTACCTGGTTTTCTTAGTACCACAACTACAGCTTCCTTCCAGGCCTTCGGGAAGTAGTGATTTTCGAGGCATCTGTTGTAGAGGGAGAGGAAGAGATTCCGCTCATTGTTTATGGCCGCGAGACATATGTCAGCGGTGAAGCCATCTCCGCCTGGGGCTTTCTTCGGGTTGAAGGACGTGCTGGCTCTAGTAAGTTCTGTCATGGTGAATGGGGGCTCTGAGGAGTCATCTTCATCGGTCCCGTTCACCTCATCCGCCATCTTCCGGACTCTCTTATGGTGGTCGGTGTCCATCTCGACGGAGTCCTTCGGGAAGAATGACTCTGCCAGTAGCTTAGCCGATCCAATGGCACTTAAGGTTCTTCCTCCTCCCTCGAGCGGCACGTCCTCTTCCCTTTTCGTAGTCCTGCCGATGACCCTGTATATTCCGTCCCACACGCTCTCTCTGTCTTGCTTCATACAAAACTCCTTCCAGCTTTGGACTTGTGCTTCGTTCGCTCTTGTCTCATATTCTATTTTCTTTTTCAGGTACTCTTCCACTACAGCCGGTCTACGGACGGGCGCTGCACAGCGGATTCGGCGCTTCCTAGTCGCGACTTCGGACTTCATTGCAGCGAGTTCCTCGGACCACCATGGTAAGTTGATTTTTTCGGTATTTTTCTTTTTAGGGATGGCGTGTTGACATGCCTCCGTTATAATTTTGGTTATGTCTTTTACTACAACGTCAATGCTATTTCTGTCCTTTAGTTTATTAATTTCAGCCAAACTTAATTTATAATCTATTTTTAATTGGTCCAGTTTAATATTAAACTGTGACCAATTTGCTTTTTTAGTGTTGTAGATCCTTGTAGTTCTTACGATTTGCAATGGTTTTGATTTTTTATTGTTAATGGTAAAAAGGATACCATTGTGGTCCGAGCTCGTGAGGTCCTCAACAACGTTCCAATCTACTACGCGATCCATGATACCCACTGTGCAGGCCGTCACGTCTACGTGACTTTTGTAGTGTACTCTTCCCCTGATGGTGTCGAATGTTGGTAGCACACCGTCATTGAGTACGTGCAGGCCCAGTTCATGCAGGGTCCCGGCGAAGTCCTCGCCCCTTTGGTCTGTTACTGTGCTGCCCCACCAATTGCTCTTGGCGTTAGAGTCACCTCCCAATATTATATCCACCTTGAACGTCCGAACTATCTGCGTCAATTGATCCAGGTACGGTTCGATCGGGCTATTAGGTTCGAAGTAATAGGAGATTAGCGCTATCCTCCACGCTTCGGTCCGGATTTCGACCACCGCTATATTAGTAGTAGTCAGCCCGGGGTGCTGAACTACGTTCAGGTCCGGGTTGAATACCACTATTGCAGCCTTTACTGTTCCATCTTCCGAATCCGAGGCCTGGAAGACTCGCGCTCCCCTATAACTTCGCATCCTGTTCGAACTGCCCACATAGGGCTCCTGGATCAATGCCACAGATATTCCCCGCTTCCCAGCTTCTATTAGGAGTTCCTGCGTTGCCAGTTTTTTCCTTTGCAGGTTACTCTGTGCCATTATATAGGGGGTATTTCTGTTCTGGCTGCCCTTAGCAGTATGCAACAGTCGAGCGGGCCAGATCGTCCCACTTCTTTCTTATAGGGCACGATGAGTTAAATGCGTTGTGCTCTACGCTATTATATTTCGCCTTATCGCAGTTCCTGCATCTCGGTGGTAATCCGGCTACCTGGTCGGGGCACTCAGCTTTAAGATGGGGTCCACCGCAGTGACTACAAAGGTCCGCCGGGTCAGTGCAGAATCGCTTGCTGTGGCCGTAGCCTAGGCAGCGAGTGCACTGAACCAGCGGTGTCTGGTCCTCGACCCTCACCGGTTGCAGGTCGATTTGCGCGATTTTCTTTGTAATAGCCCTTCGCCAGATGGTAGGCGAGACGCTGATGACAGCATGGCATGTATGGGGGTTCCGAGCTCTCCTCCTGTAGCGGAATTCCACCCTGTCATCAGCTTTTTCGAGTCCGTGAAAGAGGTCCTTGTTCTGATTCCTTAAGGCCTTCAATATGTCAGCGTCAGAGTGCATATTAAGGACTCCCCTTAGGACCAGAAGCGGATCTCGGTTTTTGACCTCTTCCACGGTAAGGTGGGCTTTGGCTGCATTTAACTTCTCTGTCAACTTCTCTCTTTCTGCTTTCGAGCTTACTCCAATGACTACTTTACGGTCTCTGGCTTTCCTTACGTTACGCACCTCGATCCACCCCTCTTTTGCGTCGACCGCCTCTCTTATTTTTTCCAGTACTCTTTCTCCTGTGTCTTGGTCGTCTTTGGAGGTGACTATGACGGAGTGGAGCGTTTGTCTGCCTCTTGGCGTATTCCCGCTCTGTGCCGCTGTGTTCGCGGTCACACTCGCGTAAGTGGTTGTAGTCACCTTTTCCAAGAGTTCCTTCTGCTTCTGAATCTCTATCTTTAGGTCGGCCATCATAATGTTGTTTTCCCGAAGCAGCTTCACATGCTCCTCAATCTGAGCAGTCTGTGGAGCCACCTCGGGAGCCACTCCTGGTGTGTCCGATGCCGTTTGATGCAGCATGCACCCCTGTTCCCCCTGGTTTGTCGACAGTCCCTTAAGCTCGGCCTCTATGTCTTTAATTAGCGAGAAGAGTTTATTAAGTGCTGTTAAGACTTCCTCTTTTATCTCTCTTTTTAAGTTACCTGCTTTGCTAAGATGCAATTTAGCCCGTGCTATGCACTCTCTGGCTTGTATTGTTTTGTTCTTAGGCTGTCGTGGGGGTTGTATCAAGGAGGTTGATTGTGGAGGGGTTCTGGCGGTTTGCACAGTAGGGTGCTTACTTGGGGTGCTCGGATTGGTGCCTGCCCTGGCGGCCTCCCAGTCGTCAATCCTGTCTCCAATGCTTCGCCTCTCGGTAACCCCTGACTCCGGTTTTTTGGGGGACGTTTTGGTCGCTTTTTGAGGGGGGGTCCTGATGCCTATCATAGCGATTGGGGTACGCGTCAATTTATAAACGTGAATTTAAAAGAATAATAGAAGAAATAGAACAAAGTAACTTAAGCTAATGCAACAACACTAAACAGTTGTTGCATGAAGTAAAAGATAAAATTTTTAAATAAAAATATAAAAAATGTCAAAAAGAAACCTCTCTACCGTGTAGGGGGTTGTCTGGGTGGTCAACACTGGGTTTAAGAAGTCCCGCGGTATCAAGAAATACAATAAAACAATATTAAAAAATAAAAAAAAATTTCAAAAAAAATTTCAAAAAAAAAATTTGCTTAATTTATAGGCCTATCCTGTAGCCCTGTCTGAGCCCTCCCCAAAGACCCCAAGCACCACCAATCTATCCCAAGTGGTTCCGGAGTTATAGGGTTTTAAAAATCCAGGAAATGTGCGCGCACCTCAGGTGGTGGTGTTAGATTGTTATTCCTCCGGGACCTATGGGTCGAATCTGCGCGTGCTTGAGTTCGTTGTGATGGTCTCGTCGAGCACTACAAGATAGCACTATTAGTTTTCCTGAAAATTTCAGGGAGCTGAAAAGTTAAATTTTTCAGCTGAAGTCGTAGGGACTGTTGTACCTATGTGTATAATCAAAGCCCCAACTTTCTACGACCTCTGGCTCGGTAGTTATGTAGCTCCAAAGTTACGTTTGACAGCTCAATAACTGTCAAAGTCAATATTAAAACCAGTGTTACTCCGCTTCCAGAAGTCGCAAAAAACCCGGACTTTGGCTGTGCCAGTCAGTGTGACCGTGCGCGTCCGAATTTTTGGTTTTCAGGGTCCTGAAAATTTTTGGCCTGAAAACGCCTGAAAACTATGTGGGCTGAAAGTAAGGGTCACCCTAAGGCCCCCGAAGCAAACCCCAATCCTCTACGACCACCGAGTCGGGAGCTACTGGCGTTTGAAAATTGCCAAAATGGCCGCCGAAGTGTCAAAAGCCGTTTTTAAACGGCTGTAACTCCTCAACCGTTTGTCGTAGAGAAGTCCGGCTTCCACCGAGGGTCCTGGCTTCACCTCCCTTATAATGTCTAGCTACTTTCAGGCCTGAAAATTTTCAGTCCCTGAAAACTCCTGAAAATTTACAGTTTTAATTTTTACAATAAGGCGTACCTAATATAAAAAATCTGAAGTCTCTAGGACCAAAACCAACAGAGATATAGCGCGTCAAAGTTTTCAGACATAAAATCTGAAAAAGTCTAAAATCTTATCTCTGCCGTTTTTAACGTTATCAGGCTGATCCTTTGGGTTAGTCCAGCTGGAAAGCCTATTTTAAACACTTCCCGATCATAAAATTTTAATTATTTTAATTATTTCTTAATAAATTTTGAAAAAATACAAAAAATTTAATAACTTTGCCTATTTTAAAGATAAAATTTTGAAAAAAATGTCTAAATTAGCTGAAATGGACGGCCTTTAATAATACAAAACAAAATGTAAAAAATTTTATAATTTCCTAAACAAATTTTGATAAAATTGAAAAAAGTGTTAATTTGCTATTTTAGGTACTAAATTTAGGTCTTAAAATTTTTCTCTTCATGCAGGGTTGGTCTTCCAGCTAGCGCGCAGCAGATGGCAGCAAAAAATATGTAGGTCAAGGATCTGGTTTCGGAGTTAGAATACCTCAAACTTTGAGTTTTTTAATTTAAATAACTCCAGACCCAGTAGAGATAAAATTCTGTTCTAACCTGTTTTCAGCTTCTTATGTTAGTGTCTTCTAACCTCCAAAGTTTCAGCAGCGTAGCTTCAATATTTCAGGTACCTCGTGGCACTTGGAGGTTAAGAAAATTTTTTTCAAAATTGATTTGCGGCTTCTCTGATGGTCCAAATTTTTGCCGCAGGGTGTTGAAAGATGCGCCTTCTTACGCCCAACAAGAGGGTGTAAAAATGTTTGTAGGTCGTCACTCAAGTTTTGAAGTTATTTAACTTTTTGCACTTTTAACTTTCACCAAAACACGTGTTTTTTAAGTTTTTCGCGCACTGTGGTTTTTCCCGGGTTTTCCGGCTAAAACAGATTTAGCCTCCGGGTGCGCGGCACTGTCACGAAACTTTTGGTATATGTCACGACCTCGTACGACAAGAAAAACCTATTTTTAGGAATTTTTATCTGGGACTTAGCGTTTTTTCGAACTTGTTCGGGCCGCGTTTGGACTCAGACTGGGTTAGGTTAGGTTAGGTTAGGTTAGGTTAGGTTAGGTTAGGTTAGGTTAGGTTAGGTTAGGTTAGGTTAGGTTAGGTTAGGTTAGGTTAGGTTAGGTTAGGTTAGGTTAGGTTAGGTTAGGTTAGGTTAGGTTAGGTTAGGTTAGGTTAGGTTAGGTTAGGTTAGGTTAGGTTAGGTTAGGTTAGGTTAGGTTAGGTTAGGTTAGGTTAGGTTAGGTTAGGTTAGGTTAGGTTAGGTTAGGTTAGGTTAGGTTAGGTTAGGTTAGGTTAGGTTAGGTTAGGTTAGGTTAGGTTAGGTTTTTTTTTTTTTTTTTTTTTTTTTTTTTTTTATTTATTTTTTTTAAATGCATTCGTCCCTCTGACATGGTCAGAGACTTTGTTTTTCTGTTTGTGTCTTTTTCAGAGCTGGTATTTATTTATTTTAATTTTTATTTCGTTTGTTAGTGGCGCTGCAAACGCTCACTGCAAATTTAATAAATTGGTTTCTCACTTTTTTATTAGCGATGAGGCAGTGAGCGTTTGCAGCGCTCACTTCCTCGTCTATAGTCTGCTCTAGTTCTACTCTTTGGGTTTGGAAGACGGGGCACTCAAACACGCAGTGCAATACACTTTCCGCCACTTCGGGATCGCAGATGCATGAAGGGCTCTCTTTGCACTTGAATCTGTGCAGATACTGAGAGAACCCTCCATGTCCCGTCAGCACTTGTGTTATTGCACCTTCCGGTGCTATTTTACGGACGACTTTGTAGGCATCCACTGCGCTCGGGAGGAACGTCCTGGTTACAGAAGCGGTCCCTCCGGCCAGGTATCTCCGGTTCCATTCGTCAAGGGTCTGGCTGCGAAGCTGGTTTTTGACGAATGAAACCGGACACAGGTCGTAATCTGGCGCTCTGCGGCTTGAAGTGGCCGCCTCCTTCGCCAGGACGTCTGCGCGCTCGTTCCCCTCGAAGCCGGCGTGGGCCTTGATCCAGAACAAGGATACATCTTTGCCCCGGACCAAGGCCTCGCTGAGGTTTTGGCGCGCCTTGTGCGCAAGTGGATGCATGGAGCCATGGCTAGTGACCGCCTGCAGTGCCGCCATCGAATCACTGTATATGCCATAGCTCCGTTCGTCGCCCTGTAGGGTTTCACCCGTGGCCCGACATAGGGCCAGAAGTTCAGCCTGGTAAACTGTGCAGTAAGCTGGCAAGGATAGTTTTCGGGACTTGATTTCGGAGCGGTTGTCCCATAGGGAGAATGCCGCTCCTACTTTGCCCCCTATCCTGCTGCCGTCGGTGAAAATACGGCGCTCCTGCACGTTGTTACGGTCTACCAGGCTTTGCTCGTCCAGGTTCTCAAAACTGAGTTCTGGACGTTGGGCCGGATGCGGGTTATCCGCAAAGCTCACCACACGCTCTACCTCCCGGTCTCCCAGCACCAGCCGGGACGACCCTTTGCGCGCTTCGTACAATGCTGCTGCTTCCTTTATACGAAGGTCCAAAGGTAGTATCCCGGCCAGAATTAGGGCCGAGTGGAGGGAGACCGTGCGATAGGCCTTGCAGATTTTTTGGGCTACTCCCCTCTGCACAGTGTTCAGACGTTTTTGCGCCCCTATCTTCCCAGCGGCTGGTGCCCACGCAGCTGCGGCGTATAGGATGATGGGCTCCACCACCGCAGCATACAGCGTGCGGACTATTTCAGGATGTAGTCCCCAACTGATCTTCGCAGCACGTTGAAGCTGCTTGTAAAAGTTTAGGGCCTTTCCACAGACGACCTCCAAGTGACTGTTGAAGGTCAGTTTGTCGTCTATGGTCAGACCCAAAACCTTCACTTCGCGAGACATGGCAATGTCGACCCCGCCCATGCTCAGGTGAGGGGTGTCATATTTTAGCTTTTTGGTGAAAAGCATTGCGCAGGTCTTGTGTGGCGCAAATTTCAGCTTGTTTTGGACACCCCACCTCCTCACATGCTCGAGGGCGACATTGGCCCGTCGCTGCACCTCCAACGCGGTGTAATCTGCGAACAGGAGGACTACATCGTCCGCAAAGGCTTGGCAGTTGACCCCAGCCGCTTCCAGAGACTTGAGGAGGGAGTCTATGAGGACATTCCAGAGGATCGGACCGCCTATCGACCCTTGGACGCAACCCTTGTGCGTGGTTTTGGCGTGCTCCATTCCCGCGTATCTGAGCTTTACGCATCTGTCGTCTAGGTAGCTGTCCAGCAGACGCCTGATGTTTACTGGGCACTGTTCCTCAGCCAGTCTGACTTTGATGGCGGGCCACCAAGCGCTATCGAAGGCTCCCTCTATATCCAGCGAAACGAGCGTTACTAACTTTTTCAGTTTAATCTCCGCTTTAATTTGGTTCACTAGATTATAGAGAGAGTCCTCCGTGCTTCTCTGTGGCATAAAGCCGTACTGGCGAGTACTTAGCCTTGGCACCAGGTGCCACTGGAGCCTAGCTACCACCATTTTTTCCAGGACCTTCCCGAGGACTGGTAACAGGCCAATTGGCCTGTACGATTTCGGCCTCCTGTAGTCCTCCTTACCCGGCTTCCTCAGGACCACGACTGTGGCCTCTTTCCAGGGCTTTGGAAAGTGCCCCAGACTGAGGCATTTGTTGGCCAGGGCAAGGAACGATTCGGGGTCCTGGAATATGGCTTGACGACAGATGTCGGCTGTAAAGCCGTCTGCTCCCGGCGCCTTTCTCGGGTTGAAAGCTTGGACCGAGGACTTCAGCTCGTGCGCTGTAAAAGGCGGGTCATGCACCTCATCATGGACCCGCTCGTTTACCCGCTTCGAGAGGTTCCTGATAGCCCTCTGGTCCTCGCTGTCCTCGCTTTCCGGATCGGCAGGGTAAAAAGTATCCGCGAGAAAGGCAGCCGATTGAGCAGGGTCCAGCGCCACGCCTTCTCGCTCAAGGGTTACGTCCTCATGTCTCTTCGCAGTCCTCCCTATGACTCTGTATATGCCCTCCCAGACTCCCTCCCTATCTTGCTTAGAGCAGAACTCCTTCCAGCTCTGGATCTGAGCTTGCTTAGCCTTCTTTTCATACTCTTCCTTTTCTTTCAGGTACTCAGCAACGACACCATCTCTACGGACCGGCGCGGCGCAACGGATCCTTCTCCTCCTGGTAGCAACCATTTTCTTCAGCGCAGCGAGCTCATCGGACCACCACGGCAAGGTAAGTTTATTTTTCTTTTTCTTTTCAGGTATGCATGTTTTACATGCTTGTTCTATTGTTTTTATGAATGTCTCTACTGTTGTTTCTAAATCTTTTATATTATTAATCTTATCTATTTCTGTTTTATTAATTTTGTTTTCTATTTTTAATTGGGCCAGTTTCTCATGAAACTGGTCCCAATTTGCTTTTCTTGTGTTATATTTTCTTGTGGTTGTTTTAATGTTAATACCTAATGATTTTTCTAAATTAATTTTGAATACAATGCCGTTGTGGTCCGAGCTCGTCATGCCCACTTCTACACGCCATCCATCCACCAGGCTGAGAAGGTCCGTCGAGCATGCCGTTATGTCTACATGACTACTATATACTTTCCCGCCTCTGACGGTGTCGAAAGTTGGTGTGGTGCCGCTGTTGAGTACATTTAGGTCGAGTTCTCCGAGAAGGCCGCACATCTCCTCACCTCTGCTGTCCTCCACTCTACTTCCCCACCACGGGCTCTTGGCGTTTACGTCCCCACCGATAAGCAGGCTTTGAGCTCCCATACGGCGACGAATAGCTCCAAGGTGCTCCAGATAAGGTGCGAGGGGTAAGTCAGGCTCGAAGTATATGGAGACCACCACGAGGTCCCAGGCACTGGTACGGATCCTCACCACTACGATGTTGTGCGTGGTGAGTTCTGGGTACTGTATGACGTCAATGTCTTGGTCGAAGACGACTATGGCCGCCTTTACAGTCCCACTTCCCTCTTCCGATGCCTGGAATGTTCTCGCCCCGCGGTAGTCTCGCATCCTTCTCTTGCCACCCACGTATGGCTCCTGTATAAGAGCCATAGTCGCTTTCCTTTCCAGAGCCCCCTGGATCAGCTCCGCGGTCGCCAGCTCTTTCCTTTGCAGGTTAGCCTGCATTATCGGGTACGCCTTCAGCCCTGCGGTGGAGGTAGCCGATGTTTCTGCCATGGAGCCCTCAGCAATACGCTACTTTTGCTCGAGCCAATGCGTCCCACCTGCGTCGGACGGGGCAGTCTGGGCTGAACGCATTGTGCCCCGTCATGTCTAGTTTTGCGGTGACGCAGTTGCAGCAGGTGGGAGCTGCATTGGCGAGCTTTTCAGCGCAGTCTTTGCGCAGATGAGGGCCCCCGCAGTGGCCGCACTTTACGGTGGTCTCGACGCAGAGGCGTCTGCTGTGGCCGTATCCCAAGCACATCGAGCATTGGACCAGTGGCGACTGGTCCTCCACTTTGATGTGCTGTAGGTCCAGGTACACCTCAGACGCCCCCAGCAGTCGATTCCACAGAGTGGGGGACACCCTCGCGACCATATGGCAAAGCAGGGCGTTTCTGGCTTTCTTACGGAACCTGATATCTATTCTGTCGTCACCAGTTGCGAGGTCGCTGAACAGTCTCTTATTTTGCACCCTCAGGAACTCAATCGCCTCCTCGTTTGTGTGCGAGCTGAGGACGTCCCTGAGGATGATGAGAGGGTCCTGGTTTTGGACTACCAGGACCTCCAGCTGTTGGTCTGCTGTCTCTATTTTTCTTTTGACCTTGTTCCGCGCCTCTTCGCTGCGACAACTGATGACGACTTTGCGGTCTTTTGCCTTCCTAACTTTGTCAATCTGGATATCGCCCTGCTTTGCGTTGATCGCGACCCTTATCTTTCCCAACACATCCTCGCCCGTTTCCATTTCGTCCCTGGAGGCTACCACCACCGAGTGGAGCGCTGTCGGCACCGGACGTTTACGCCCTTTAGCGCTCGCCGCTACACTCGCGTAGGTGATCGCCTCCAGCGACTCCCTTTTCATTTCTAGAGCCTGCTGGAGTTTTTCGGCTCTCTCATTGCTCTCCTTCATTAGCGTAGTATGCTCCGCCAGTGAGGAAAGCAATTGAGTGACCTGCAGGCTTGCTGTCTCCCTTCCTTGTTTTTCCTCACCCCTTTTTCCTTCCTTTTTCTTATGCTGGGAGTGTCCTGCACCCCCTTCCCTGTCCACGCCAGTAAGTGCGGGCAAGGAAGGAGATGCAGGTTTCTCGGCCTCATCCTCCTTCACCAGCTGGTAGAGCCTGTCGATGGCCTGCGTGACGTCGGCTTTTATATCAGTTTTAAGGTTTCTGGACAGATTAAGTGCTGTCTTAGCCTTCGTCACGCAGGCCCTCGCCTCTTGGACTCTCCCAGCTCGCACGGACAACGGCTTTGTTTTAAGGGCCACCGGTAGGGTAATTGGAGCTGGCGACTCGTCCACTGCAACTGTAGCTACTTCATCGGTATAATGGGAGGCGGTCGTGGCCACCTCAGGAAAGAGGACTCTGCCCGCCTCCCATCCCTCTACGCTCCTTCTAACGTTCGTATGAATTTTTGTTGCAGTGGCCCGGTTGGCTTTCGGGGGAGTAGACGGCTGCTGTGACGTGGAAACTTTAGCAGGGGTGCGGAGCATCGCTAGAGGTGAGTGATTAACCCAACAACAGAACCTAACCAAACCACAATTATTAAATTCTTAAGTTTGTAAAAGTTGTAAACACATTAATTAAATTAAGATTGTAAAAGTTGTAAAATGGAAAAATAAATAAAGTAAAATGGATAAAATTAAATAATGTGACTGGCGATTTGATAATAATTAGTTGTAAAATTATGTTATGACTAAAATTAATATATTAATTATTTCTTCCTTTGCTGATATCTCGCTGCTTACAGGTCACCGGCGTAGGCTGACCCTTTGGGACGCTGGGGAGGCTTTGGCAGCACCGTGCTAAGGCCAACTTAGCAGGTAAACACTTCTTGCTTATGCAAGAAGTGTCCAAAATTGACCTAAAAAGGCAAAATTTTGGGTACCTGTAGCACAGGTACAGGGTCCAGGTGAAGGCGGCGCAACAGAGTGTCACGCAACCGTGTCTAAATTATGGCGCTATCCAAGCCCCATCCAACGCCACAAACCACAACCCTCTAGCACTATCGACTCCGGAGCTATGGCCTCCCAAAGTTATTGGGGTGTAAAAAGGTGTATAGAAAAATCCTCCGGAATCGATATGCCTGAGAAAATATGGGTGGGTGGGAGGGCAAAAAACACGAAATTTCTTCGGCTCGAGGTAGTCGGAGCGCCACGTGAGTGGTATCGTTCTCTTCGGCTGGACGTTTGCGAGCGAATGGCGTAATAAAATTTAGGGGTCCGGGAACAAATTTCCCTGGAAAACCGGGAAAAACTGATTTTTTACAGGATTTAATTTAATTTTTAAAGTAGAAAAATATTGAAGTTCTATATAATCACACGATACGTGTGCTATATATTTAGGAAGGTCTTTAAGAGACCTACAAACAGATATAACTAAATGAACTTTTTACTAAACCGTTTTTGAAAAAATGACTTTGAAAAATGATAGTAATTTAGAAGGTTTTTTGTCAAAAAAAGCTATTTGTTTTTAAAATGGAATGCCAAAATTATACTCAAACGAAAGCAGACGTCTTGAGCTGTAGGTCAACAAAGAAATCGCGACAATCCACCGATAAACAGCGAAGTTATCACGTGTCAAGCAAAATAATGTACCGCTATATAGCAATAACAATAACAATTTTCGTAAAAATACGAAAAATATCAAATATTTTCGCGTGTATAGGCGCGAAGGTCAACAGTAAGGTTAAAATGGACACGTTTACAAAAAAGTTAGAACAAAATCGCACAAAAATGAAAAATTTTGTATACAAGTGAACCGTTTGTGCGGCCGACTTAGGTGGATTTTCAAGTACTTATATAGCACTCCACGAGATGTTGTTTTGGTCGGGAACACAAAACGCAATTTCCTCGGCTCCAGGTAGTCGGAGCGCCACGTGAGTGGTATCGTTCTCTTCGGCTGGACGTTTGCGAGCGAATGGCGTAATAAAATTTAGGGGTCCGGGAACAAATTTCCCTGGAAAACCGGGAAAAACTGATTTTTTACAGGATTTAATTTAATTTTTAAAGTAGAAAAATATTGAAGTTCTATATAATCACACGATACGTGTGCTATATATTTAGGAAGGTCTTTAAGAGACCTACAAACAGATATAACTAAATGAACTTTTTACTAAACCGTTTTTGAAAAAATGACTTTGAAAAATGATAGTAATTTAGAAGGTTTTTTGTCAAAAAAAGCTATTTGTTTTTAAAATGGAATGCCAAAATTATACTCAAACGAAAGCAGACGTCTTGAGCTGTAGGTCAACAAAGAAATCGCGACAATCCACCGATAAACAGCGAAGTTATCACGTGTCAAGCAAAATAATGTACCGCTATATAGCAATAACAATAACAATTTTCGTAAAAATACGAAAAATATCAAATATTTTCGCGTGTATAGGCGCGAAGGTCAACAGTAAGGTTAAAATGGACACGTTTACAAAAAAGTTAGAACAAAATCGCACAAAAATGAAAAATTTTGTATACAAGTGAACCGTTTGTGCGGCCGACTTAGGTGGATTTTCAAGTACTTATATAGCACTCCACGAGATGTTGTTTTGGTCGGGAACACAAAACGCAATTTCCTCGGCTCCAGGTAGTCGGAGCGCCACGTGAGTGGTATCGTTCTCTTCGGCTGGACGTTTGCGAGCGAATGGCGTAATAAAATTTAGGGGTCCGGGAACAAATTTCCCTGGAAAACCGGGAAAAACTGATTTTTTACAGGATTTAATTTAATTTTTAAAGTAGAAAAATATTGAAGTTCTATATAATCACACGATACGTGTGCTATATATTTAGGAAGGTCTTTAAGAGACCTACAAACAGATATAACTAAATGAACTTTTTACTAAACCGTTTTTGAAAAAATGACTTTGAAAAATGATAGTAATTTAGAAGGTTTTTTGTCAAAAAAAAGCTATTTGTTTTTAAAATGGAATGCCAAAATTATACTCAAACGAAAGCAGACGTCTTGAGCTGTAGGTCAACAAAGAAATCGCGACAATCCACCGATAAACAGCGAAGTTATCACGTGTCAAGCAAAATAATGTACCGCTATATAGCAATAACAATAACAATTTTCGTAAAAATACGAAAAATATCAAATATTTTCGCGTGTATAGGCGCGAAGGTCAACAGTAAGGTTAAAATGGACACGTTTACAAAAAAGTTAGAACAAAATCGCACAAAAATGAAAAATTTTGTATACCGGTTAGGTTAGGTTAGGTTAGGTTAGGTTTTTTTTTTTTTTTTAATTGAACTTTGTTTTTGCAAAATTTGTGAGTTGCGGCAGCTCACGCTATTTGATACGCTTGCTGCCGCAACTCGTGATGTCGCATTATGTGTTAGTTGCGGCAGCTCACGCTATTTGATACGCTTGCTGCCGCAACCAGTGATGTCGCATTATGTGTGAGTTGCGGCAGCTCACGCTATTTGATACGCTTGCTGCCGCAACCCTTGATGACGCTTAATGTATTAGTTGCGGCAGCTCACGCTATTTGGTACGCTTGCTGCCGCAACCCGTGATATCGCATTTTGTGTGTTGGTTGCGACAGCTCACGCTATTTGATACGCTTGCTGCCGCAACCAGTGATGTTGTATTATGTGTTAGTTGCGGCAGCTCGCGCTATTTGATACGCTTGCTGCCGCAACCAATGATATCGCATTATTTAAACTTTTGTCTCGTTATCCAACTTGTAAGTTGGATAAAGAATAATAAATAGCTTATATAAAATATATAATATGATAATAAATGGCTAATGTAATAATGATAGGTGGTTTAATTAAGGAATAAAAATTTTAAAGACTGGTATTTAGAAGATTTTAAAAGAATATTTTATTACGTTGCTGATCCATAATTAGTTCGGGTTATTGCTTTGATTTTAAGTGATTTCACTCTAGGGCAAATGTTGGAGGTGGCCACGTGTCCGACGTCGTGGGTGGTGTTAAATTTTTTATTGTGTTGCAAGCAATTGTAACACTTGGGTGTGCCTTTCTTTTCGCGCAGAGGGCAACTGTTGGTAACATGCCCCTCTTCCGAGCAGTAGGAGCAGGGTGCTTGTGTCGCAGTACATTTTGACTGAATGTGACCGAACTGCAGGCATTTCCTGCACTGGAGGAATGTTGAGAAGTCTTCTGCGTGTACCCGCTGGTGATCCACGCAGACACGCTTCATATCTATTATTTTGCGCCATATGGCGGGCTTGGCGATAAGGACGGCGTTATACAATTTGGGGTGGCGGTTATTTCTCTTAAATGCGAGCCGCAAGTCATCGCTGTCCACCGCAAGTGCAGTCAGCTCTTCATTTTGGCCGCGGATAACTTCGACCAACTCTTCGGACGGCGTGTCCAATGATATCCCCTTGAGAATGATCATTGGCATCAATTGTTTGGCTGGTTCAGCAGTGAGTTGTGAGGACGTTTTTAGTTTTTTAAGAGTTTCGTCGCGCTGTTGCTGAGTCTCGAACTCCACTCGTAACTTATTGTTAGACACGGCCTGTATTCTAGACGGTGCGTACGAGGTGGTGCGGAAACTGGCTGCATTCTTGAACGACTGCACTACGTCCTGACGCGTTTGGGACGTGGAGTCGCCCTGCGGCGCAACAATCAGCGCGGGTTTATTAGACGGAGGTGGTGGTGTAGTCGCTGGACGAGGGGGGCGAGGTGCCGGGGCGTTCGCCGCCTGCGCATAAGACCTTGGTGCGGGTGGGAGTGGTAGTGGTTTCGCGATCGTGGCAAGGTGCTTACTAAGTTCCTCGCGCACGCAGGTAGCGATTTCCTGTCGCAGGGTTCCGTCTTGGGATGCGCAGATTTCCTGCGGGGACGAAAAAGTGGGTATTTTAGCGGCCACGCACCGGATCTCATTCGCCGCGGTAGTAATGAGTCGCTTGTTGACGGCCGTAACGTTCTTTCCTTCGGCGATAGCAGCCGTGATGCACTCGGCGAGTTTGTTAAGCGTGCTTATGCACGACTCGAGACTAGTTGCATCTGCTGCATTCGCCGGGAGAGACGGGACTTCACCGCTAGACGGTGCCATCCTGAGCGGGACCAAATATGAAGGGTCTTAAGGAAGAAGAGAAGTTTGTACGGTCGTCAAGAAGTTATACGTTATTTTCAGTTTTGTAGTGGTTCCCAGTCGAGTACAAGGGCGCCGGTGAGTGCAAAAATGCTCCCAAGGGGTCCAGGATACTCCAGGGATTAAATTCCGGAAACAAAAATTTTTCGAAGAAAATGACCAAAATTACCTTCCTTTTCCTATACAGAGCTTAAATGATCTATCATGCGCCAAAAGGGCGGGTGGGAGGGCAAGAAAATGCGTTTTTTGCGAGCTAGCCGCACGTGGGTGGTGTCGTTAGAAGCGCCTCGGCGAGGGCTAGCTAACCGTGTAATAATCTAGACTAAGTGTAATATAAAAAATTAAATTTAAGGTCTAAAAACTAGATTTTCAGTACAAAATTTACAGTTATTTATACAGAATTACAATTTATATGCCGAAACTGGTGGTTTCGAAGCGCACAATGCGATCTAGACACCGGCCCCGACAAATGAGCAAAGTTGAATCGCTAATCAGTACAAGTAATTAGCGCAAAACAATGAAATTTAATTAATTTTACCAAAAAAAAACGTTATTTTGGACAATTTTATGTTATAAAAGGTAATTATTTCGCACCTAGACGGTATAAAACGCGCCTAGGGGTTGGACGGAGCCAAGGTAAGGTGATAGAAGCGAAAACAGCGCAGTAGTACGAGATTTCTTCTAAAAGTGTTTTCGTATGTATGGCGGTTTCGTTCTATACAGGTGGATTTCAGTGAACTAAGAAAATCAACGAAAGGTCAATTTTTCGCGTTTTTTGCGAGCTAGCCGCACGTGGGTGGTGTCGTTAGAAGCGCCTCGGCGAGGGCTAGCTAACCGTGTAATAATCTAGACTAAGTGTAATATAAAAAATTAAATTTAAGGTCTAAAAACTAGATTTTCAGTACAAAATTTACAGTTATTTATACAGAATTACAATTTATATGCCGAAACTGGTGGTTTCGAAGCGCACAATGCGATCTAGACACCGGCCCCGACAAATGAGCAAAGTTGAATCGCTAATCAGTACAAGTAATTAGCGCAAAACAATGAAATTTAATTAATTTTACCAAAAAAAACGTTATTTTGGACAATTTTATGTTATAAAAGGTAATTATTTCGCACCTAGACGGTATAAAACGCGCCTAGGGGTTGGACGGAGCCAAGGTAAGGTGATAGAAGCGAAAACAGCGCAGTAGTACGAGATTTCTTCTAAAAGTGTTTTCGGTTAGGTTAGGTTAGGTTAGGTTAGGTTAGGTTAGGTTAGGTTAGGTTAGGTTAGGTTAGGTTAGGTTAGGTTAGGTTAGGTTAGGTTAGGTTAGGTTAGGTTAGGTTAGGTTAGGTTAGGTTAGGTTAGGTTAGGTTAGGTTAGGTTAGGTTAGGTTAGGTTAGGTTAGGTTAGGTTAGGTTAGGTTAGGTTAGGTTAGGTTAGGTTAGGTTAGGTTAGGTTAGGTTAGGTTAGGTTAGGTTAGGTTAGGTTAGGTTAGGTTAGGTTAGGTTAGGTTAGGTTAGGTTAGGTGAGGTTAGGTTAGGTTAGGTTAGGTTAGGTTAGGTTAGGTTAGGTTAGGTTAGGTTAGGTTAGGTTAGGTTAGGTTAGGTTAGGTTAGGTTAGGTTAGGTTAGGTTAGGTTAGGTTAGGTTAGGTTAGGTTAGGTTAGGTTAGGTTAGGTTAGGTTAGGTTAGGTTAGGTTAGGTTAGGTTAGGTTAGGTTAGGTTAGGTTAGGTTAGGTTAGGTTAGGTTAGGTTAGGTTAGGTTAGGTTAGGTTAGGTTAGGTTAGGTTAGGTTAGGTTAGGTTAGGTTAGGTTAGGTTAGGTTAGGTTAGGTTAGGTTAGGTTAGGTTAGGTTAGGTTAGGTTAGGTTAGGTTAGGTTAGGTTAGGTTAGGTTAGGTTAGGTTAGGTTAGGTTAGGTTAGGTTAGGTTAGGTTAGGTTAGGTTAGGTTAGGTTAGGTTAGGTTAGGTTAGGTTAGGTTAGGTTAGGTTAGGTTAGGTTAGGTTAGGTTAGGTTAGGTTAGGTTAGGTTAGGTTAGGTTAGGTTAGGTTAGGTTAGGTTAGGTTAGGTTAGGTTAGGTTAGGTTAGGTTAGGTTAGGTTAGGTTAGGTTAGGTTAGGTTAGGTTAGGTTAGGTTAGGTTAGGTTAGG